>SCHM01000003.1:1351617-2703235 GCA_004123355.1 Amphirosellinia nigrospora | reverse complement strand
TATTAAATAATTAAATTTAATATAAAATTAAATTTAATATAATTTATAATAAAAAAAAAATTAAAAATAAAACTTTATAATTTATTTATATTATATTATTATTTTTAATATAAATATTTAACTTTAAATTATTTTATTAAATTTATAGTTATTTATATAATAAAAAATAAATATTAAAAACTAAATATATATAATAATAAATAAAAATAAAAAAGTTTTTAATTCGGGTAAAAAAATTTCTTATTTAAAATATAAAAAATAAAAATTTTTTTTATCGATAAAAAAACTTTTTTTTTACTTAGTTATACCTCTTTTATAAAACTTAAATATAATACTTTTTAAAAATAATAATACGCGCGGGCAAGGGGTGTGCGCTCACGCGTATATGTGCCCTAGTGGGCGCGCACTAGCCACTACGTAGCTACTACCTGGTTTATACGTATAGCTTTGCTATATATATATATACAAATATTATTTAAACCTATAGAACTTATATAGATCTGGAGATTTTGTTTTTATTTTTTTTTAATATATAAATTCTATTTATATTTTATTATATTAAATAGTGCTTTTATTATTTTATTGTACGGATTATATTAAACTATTATTATTATTATTTATTATTATTAATTAGCTTTTTTTAATAATTATTATTGCTTTAATAATATAAATCTATTAATAAAATTATTAATAGATTATTTAATTCGCTATTTAACTATTGCTAAAAATGTTATTATTTTAATAAAATAACGCTTTTAAGCAAGTATTAATAAGTATTTTTAGTATATTTTTACTTTTTTTACTTTTTTTATTAAAACTAAACATTTTTATAGTTATATATAAATAACGTATTTAAAGTCCGAAATTAAAGTTATTATCAGGGTATAAACTTTAGTTAGCTTATATTAATACGTTTAACTAAAATAACAAAGCGTATACTTTAATATAAATTTATAAGGCTTATAGTTATATACGGGTAATATGTTTAAAGTTTAAAATTAAAGTTATTATTAAAGTATAAATTTCGGTTAACTTGCGTTAATACGCTTAACTAAGGTAATAAAGCGTATATTTTAGTGCAAACTTATAAAGCGTTAATAAGTTTAGCAATATATTTTTATATTTTATTTTATAATATAAAACAAACATATTAAATATTATAAAATAAACATAGTAAATAATTTTGCTAGCTTATTTAAGCGTAGCGTATATTTGATTTTTAATCCTTTTTAATTTTTATTACTTATAGTTTATATTTACTTCGTTTATTATATTAAAAAAGCTTATGCTTAATATTATGCTAAAAAATAAAAGATTTTAGCAAAATATATAGAAAGCTATAAAAATAAAACTATTAATAATAACAGCTTATTATTTATAAATAGATAGATTATTTAAACGAAAGAATTAAATAGTTAAAATAATATTAAAATATTATAATTTCGAAAACTTTAAAGCAAACTAAATAAATATTATATTATTTTTATAATAAAACTTAAACGCTATATATTTTAAAACTATATATTTAACTTTATACGAATAATTATTTAGATTTAAACTATTAAACGTATTCGATATTTTAATAAATGTTAAAAAAAAAAATCTATAAAAATTCGATAATATTAGATTTTTTTAAAAATATATTAAAAAAATATATATTTCGCTATAAATTTCGCGCAAGTAACTATTAAACATTAATATAACGCTAAATATAAATATTTATAATTTAAACTTAAAAACTAAATTTATTTTAAACTATATAAAGAATATTATTTATTTAATAAACTAGCGCATAAATATTTATAATAACGTTTAAAACTATAAATAATTAAACAAAAAATAAAAAATCTAGCTTATAAACTAGATTTTTTATATAATTTTAAAATTTACTTAATAATATTTATTAAATATTTATAATTTATATTTAAAAGTAAAAATTTATTTAAACGCTACGTTGTTTTTTTTAAACTTATAAAAGCAAAATAAGGCAACTTTAATATAAAAAAAAGAAATATTTACGAAATTAATATTATATTTAATTACCGATTTAATCGTAAACGTAATAGCTTTAATTATTTAATTAAATAAAAAAGTTAAAATTATAAATATAATAAATAAAAGTTTAAATAATAATTATATTATAGCGGTAAACTAATTAAAAAATATTAAAATCGTAATAAACTTTAACTAAAAATATAATAACTTAAAAAAAGTATTATTATCTTTTTTAAATTTCGGCGCAAAAGATGCTTACGTATTACTTTTAATATACTTAATACTATTATTTTTTTTAAACCCTGGCGCAAAGGGCGCTTACGCAAGTAATAAACCTGCTAAAAGTAGCAGGCTTTTTGTATAGCCGGCACCTGATACGCGCGGGCAAAAGGTATGCGCTTACGCGCATACATGCCCTGGCGGGCGCGCACTAGCCACTGCGTAGCTACTACTTAGTTTATACGTGTAGCTTCGCCATATATATATATATAAATATTATTTAAATTTGTAAAACTTATATAGATTTAGAGATTTTATTTTTATTTTTTTTTAATATATAAATTTTACTTATATTTTACTATATTAAATAATAATAATAATTAAATATTCGTTTTAAATTTTAAAATAAACAACTATAATAACTGTTTTTTATTTTATATTAACTAAAATATAAGCTTTATATAAATAAGCTTTATATTTATAAAATAATAATAAACTTTATATTTATAGGATAATAGTGGACTTTATATTTATTAAATAATAATAGATTTATATAATAAAAATAAAAAAGTCTTAAAAAACGGGCTAGTTATAATATAAATAAAATAATATTTCGATAGTAATTAAATTAATAGTACTAAAATCTATAATTTTAAAACTTAATTTTAATATATAAAACTATTAAATATTTTTTACTAATAAACGATCTTATAAATAAACAGTTTAAAAAGCTTATAAACGTTTATAATTAATAAACGTTTATAAAAAATAAACGTTTAAACTAGATTTAAATGTTTGTAGCTTTAAACGCTAAAAAATATAAACGTTTAAAATTATTTTAATATTAATTTATTTTTAACGCTTTAAAATCTAAAACGAATGCTTAAAAGTTTAGATTTTTACAAACGTTTATAATTATAAACTATTAATTTACTATTAAATAACAGTTTATATTACCTTGCGGGGGCTACTATAGTAAGCTCTAGGCATCTATATAGATAGGATTACTTAATATATGTAGTCATCTGGAATTACATGTATGCCCCAAGGTCTTAATTATAGTTACTTCGCTGTTTGCGGGGAAATCCACATATTTGCATGTAAACCTTGCAAGCTTACTTCACATGTGATGCTGATCGCTAACCTGCCTTTGTACAAAATCCTCTCCAAGTTGATATTCACCATCTTTCTCATCACCTACTTAGGTCTAGATCTTCGTCCGTTACAACCTAGTTCCGTTCCATTGTTAGATAAGGCTCTAGAAGAAGTAGTAGTTTGTCACCGACCCCTACACTAATCGCGGGGTGTTGCAGATGGTGCGTACTTAGCGCAGCGTGACAATCTTCAAAAAAACAAAGGAGGCGCTGTATGCGAGGTCCCGCCACCTGCACTAAGAGCCTTTTTCGCGAGGTGACACGGCCTATAACTGTACAGGCATAATGTGTTTAGGCATGTGGTGTGCTGTATATAGGCCTGCTAGTCCTTTAGGTACCTTAGTGGTGATCCGTGGCCTAGGTAGTGGCTATATACTTATTTATATTGGCAACTGTTTAGTTCAGAGCCTTGCCAAGTCCTTGAGGCACACGTCATTTAATAACTACCTAACGGGTAGTGGTCGGGTTACACGATGATGACCACCTCTAGCATTGCAGGTGCATAGCAAACCCCAATACGTTAGTTCCATAGCCTGAGGAATACACGGGAGATTGGTGTCACCGTTTAGTGGAACGCTGGTTAAGACGGAGGAGAATCACTGTTCGGGCGACTCCGGTGATACCGGCGATGGCATCCGCGTCCTTCATGTTCGGCTCTCGCACTTGTAGTTCGAGAAGGAGACGAGAAGATAATTCAAGGGTTCTCTTTGTCGCTAGAATCCGGGGTGGATGACGATTGGTCATATTTAGTTTAATGTTCCTAGCTCAGCTATATTCCGCTGTTTTATACATTCTCGTGGACAAACCAAATAATGATCTTAGAGACGATATTGGGGGCACACATCAGCCAGTCAGCTCGATACACAACCATTTTTGCCGGCCGACTTATTTTCCCTCATATTACCTCCCAGTTTCATCACACCTCTCCTTTATAATACCACCTATTAGCTGACTGTCCTAAGCAAGCCGTTCAACATCCCGAGCCTGAAGTACCTAATCACCTTTACCCGCTGAGACGCCTTCCCTTCCCGCATATATGCATTTATGACGCGTATGTGGCACAATAATTTTGACCCCCAGCAATGAGACTTCCACGCCTCTCGCCGTCACCTAGGGCAGAATATCAGTTTCCTTCGCCTTGCATTGACCGAGGCCTATCTGTTGATCTCTTCCTCTTTTCCAGAGGAACAAGCACTATACGGCGACGGGATAGAGGGAATACAGAAAGAATATAGATGGTCTAGCATCTCTTCCCTTCTGATACCTACCTTTCTCGAAGTTTGTCGCGCAAGTCATATACTAGCCTCCCTTGAAACCTGGTAATGCAAGTGCCTAATCAAGTTAGGCAATATGCGTCTTCGTGGCTCAGTTGGTCAGAGCGTTGGTCTCATATTCGTATGATTCAATCCAAGATTGGGCTATCCAAAGGTCGTGAGTTCGAGCCTCACCGAGGACATCACCTTTTTGTCAAGCTTTTAGTTAACTTAGATTCTTTTTCTTTCTTCCGGCTTTATTTCCTCCGCTTTAACCCCTACATCGAATAGGCGGCGGGGTGAGTAGATTAGAATATGTACAACTACCATGTTTGGCCGGAGCTTCTGAAATGTTCGATAAATATGTCAAAATGACTTGGATTTGTCTAGATCGCCCTGAGCTAACCTAGCAACTCACGTTATCATGCTATCAGACTCGTTGAACTCCGCCAAGTCCGGGATACCTTGCTCTTGGATATCAAGTCTTTTTCCTCTTCCCGACCAACCATCCTCTTCATCACAGTTGAATACTGGCATTTCATTGCCTGCTTTTTGAGTGCGAAAATTCTACACTACAGCGCTATATTTAAAGTCCGGAATTGGAGGCTCGCGAAACTCAAGCACCTGTTCCGATCTTGTTCAGCCCCTTTAGCGACCCAAGACTCAAGGCTAGGCCTTGTGATCTGCTTCTTATGCGGACAAAGCCTGTGATGGGTCCATCCTCGCCCTCCTTTTCTATACTTAGGTTGGCTAGGGCATCCTCGCCTGTGTAAAAAAAAAAAATCAGTATTTACTGTAGAATCAATGCTAGTGAGGGGAACCTACCGAATACACTCCTGGCGTATAAGTTCGCACTCAGGAACTGACAGTCGCCCTTCATGCTGGCTTCGGGCGTCAGACAGTTCATATTCGTGCAAGCCATAAGTTGTTCCAAAAACTCGCGAAGGGACTTGGCTTTGCTATTAATATTGACTTTGTTTTCCCATTCGAATTCGGTCCACATGGTCCGGAACTGCGTTTCTGTACATGTAGCGGGTTGGATGTAGTCCATAATATCAACGTGAAGATCGTTGAGGATGACGACGTTGGTGTCAGTGCTATGGGCACCATCGTACACAACATTGCCAAAAATGACACCTGTGTCGGTTGAAGAAACCTTGATGGTGCACTGCACATTGTGGAAGTCGTGTGGACCTAAGTTCTGGGTGGTTGGCCGCTCCACAACCTTGAGGTCACCCAATGTAGCAAACTCGACCGAGAGATTCTGTAGCGTCTCAGTTGTCTGGTTGACTAGTAGTACGTCCAATACGATATCGAATTGGTGTACTTTAACATAGGCTTCCGCGTAAACGGGGTCGGAGAAACCGGTAAGTTGAACAACGCGACTCAGTTTCGATGTAAGATCCTCAGAGGTGGCCTCGCCGCCAGTTGCCCTTTCGAGATCCAATTCAATCTCGTCGGCACCTTCTCCATGGTTCTTCTTTGAAAGCTGGCGAATTTGAACTACATCATCAACTTGGATGGCTGTCTTCGCTTTTTCGAAGGCTTCCTTAGCTGCTCGCTTCTTCTCCTCAACCTGGACCATGGCCCGGAAGGCTTTCCGAGTATCATCGAGGAAGACGGACTCAAGTGGTTTGTTGTCAGAGAATTCGGCTAATGACCGAACACAAGACATAATTCTATCAACGGAATCCTCGTCAATGGGGGCTTTGACGAACTGAGATTGGCCGACACGTATGATGGAGATCATGATCAACATGGCTTCAGCCTTAAGGGCGTTGGTTCGCGCCTTGTCCGGCGAAATCTCAGAGTGACGCATTACCAGCTTGGTTAATGTGGCAGAGAGGACGGTTGCCAGGTAGTAATCTCCATCAAGTATCAATTGCCGCAATGGGGGCTTTTGTGCTGCCTTGACGGCTTCCAATCTCGCAGCTGTAGTGGAGGCGCTGGTCAGAGCCGTTTCGGTGGCGTATGTACCGTCGGCCAAAACTCGCCGCGAGCCGGAAGGTTGCGCTGGTTTAGAATGGCCATTCACCTGCTCCTGTTCTTGTTCATTTTGGCCATCAACGTTGTCTAGTAGACGTTGTTCGGATGCAAGGATTGGTATCTCTCCCAGACTTGCGCGGATTTTCTTCCATGCATCCCTAATGTCACTTTCCTCAAGAGAATACTCGCCAACAATCCAGACGATCCCGCGGTAGACCTTACCTGCCCGGACCTCACTGAGTGTATCGACCAATCGTGCGACAATTGAAGGCCGCAGCTTAGGGAATTTTTCGACAACCTCCTTTACGAAGCTGATGACATCGACAGCTGATGTGTTGCTAAAATCCGCGATGAAGTCCATAAGCAGATCAACAACGCTAGCTGCAACCTCGGAGAACTTGATGGCGCATTGGTGGATAGATTGGATGAGTAGTTGTCGGTACTCGGCGTTTTTCTCATACTCCTGATCGACAGTCTTCGAGAGTTCCTTCTTTAGTAGTAGAATGACTTCCTCCACATTTTTGCTAGAGACCATTTCTAAAGCGATTCCAAGGGCTTTCCGTCTGACATCGATATCAGGACTTGATAGAACACGGAGAATTTCCATGATGAGATCGTCAAGAACACCCTCGTTTCGTTGGCGGAGTTGATCAACACGGTCCAGTACAATAAGCTTCACATTGTTGTCTGCCTCCTTGATGCTGAGCTCGATAAACTTGGCAGCGGCTGCCTTAACGGCTACAGGATTGCTGGTAAGAATAGTCAAAGATGACGCGGCCTCGTATACAACAGTCGAAGTGTTGGCTTCTAATAAGTCGAAGATGAGCCTCAAATACCGAGCCTTCTCATGTTAGCTAGAACAAGATATGTTGCGCGGATTATTGGCTCACCTTGTTTTGCTGGTTCTGGATAGCATCTTTGCGGATGAATTCGAGCTCTACTAATTGTAACAATTCCTCTGCATTTGTGATACCCTCAAATACATTGCTAAGGTAGGCAAGGGCCTTGTCATGATCAATGCTGGAGAGAGCGGCGAAGGCATTGCGCTTGCAAGTTGCATCACTCTCTCCATCGAGGAATGTGGCGATCAGGTCTGAAGCGTCTGGAATAAGGGAGGGTGAATGCTGATGAATCGAGGCGACGGCATAGACGGCATTCTTTCGCACATAGGCATGCCGATGCTCGAGGCAGGATCGCAAGGACGATAGAAGAGGTTCAATCAGCTCGGATTCTCGCAGCTTACAGAGGAAGCGTAACGTGTTTCCTCGGATGTACTCGTTGGGGTGTTGAAGATCGTTCCGAATGCCGTTGCTACAGTCGGTAGTCAGCACCAGCCAGGGGAGTGTGATATTATTCTAGGCTTAGCAATGCTTACCAGACCAGGATCATCTCCTGCTTCAGCTTCCCACTGGCATCAAGCTTAGGGCAGATCTCGTAGTAGAAGTACAATAGCTTTTTCAGGTGTTTGGACTTCGAAGGCATGACGAATCGGATGATGTGCATAAGCAGCTGGGGCATAGGGTCACCGTTCAGCATGATCGTCAGGATGCGCTTCATGGTGTCGACCTTAGTCTCGTCTGTGCCCTTTTCTAGCTGCGTGCGCAGCTCTGACATTGAGGGCACATCCGCAGCATTATCCTGGTGGACCAGGCTGTACGCATGCTCGAGGAAGGTTGTCATGGTGGGCAACTACCGCGGCTCTCGACCGCCTCGTCAATATCGGCGGCGGTCTACTGTCTGTTCTTGAAGGGGATATCGGAAGGACAATCGACTATAGCGCCGAGAGGAATTGATATTCGTGGTAGATCCCCTCGACGGAGCGGTAGCGGGCGATTGGGTCGGGATATGAGTGACCGGGGATGGTGTCAGTGGACAAGAGGTAGTCGGTTGGGTATAATATGATTACGCATCCCAGTATTGCTCGACAGGCTGTGATGCTGGTGGTCCTCAGAGCGGTAGAAGTTGTTGTCGTAGGGAGCTAGTCTAGTTGTATTACGGTCGTGGGTTGACCCTCAATTCGTGACCAGGCTGTCCCAATGGCAGTTGACAGCATGCACTTCTGTGTGGAATCTGTCCCTCCTGAACTGCTAGTGGGCCATTATCTAGGTACTTTCCCAGGTCACATTAGGTGCCTGTGAAGGGCTGGGGTCAAATGTGGGCCGGTAAAGTGGCTTGAGCTACCTGAAAGGCCCCCAGATAAAGCCCAGCATGGGTCTTCCTTCTCTAACGTTAGGTACCGAGCCAATCATAAGAGACTTGCGTATCGAGTTTTGAGTGGTTAAGCCACACCTGATATCAGCGCGGCTTGCGATAACTTAGGTACCCGGCTTTCTGCCCCGCCAAAATGTACTTTAGCTGATCTCGATAGGTACCTATCTATAATTCAAGATGCAGGGAGCCTTGCTTGCTTCTTGTGTATTTCAACATTAACTCCCGCCCAATAAACAATTGCAACAACATTGTGTATTCCACGCATCCAGGGAATTTACACCATTTCAAGACAACCAATACCCAATATGGCTTCATCTGGCGAGCCCTTCTACATACGCTACTAGTACGTTCAACCCGCCACTCCACAAACTTGGCCTACAACACCACTAACACATCGCGACATCTAGTTCCGGCCATTCTGGTCGTTTCGGCCATGAATTTCTCGGTGCGCATTTTATCCACTTATTCATCAATATTCCATAGCGGCAGAGAGAAGAAAGTGCCAATTAAGTTCATGGGAAGCTAACTAGACCGTATCCATACCAGAATTCGACTTCCGAGTAGTTGGTGACGGACGAAGCGCAGTGGCCCGATACGCCAACAATTCGAATTACCGTAACGACAGTCTTATTCGCAAAGAGAGTGCGCGCCCCCGGATTCCCCGTTCCCCCGACCTACTTTAAACTCGCGACGTTTCCCGCACGCTCGCCTATTTCCGTCCGTACTTCTTGGAGGAACCCAATACGCTGACTATTGGAATCCGTCTAGTGTGTGTCAGTTCGTTAGTGGTTGATGAGATCAAGCGGATAGTAAAGTCGAGCGAGATCATGAAGGAAGACGATTCGAAATGGCCACAGAAGAACAAGGACGGCCGCCAGGAGCTGGAGATTCGGCTGGGAACGGAGCACATATCATTTGAGGTGCGAGAAACTCACTATATTCCCACCCAGTCAACTAAAATTAGATGGATACTCACGCATGAGAACACGCCCCTTACAGACAGCGAAAATTGGCTCTTTAATCGATGTCACCGAGTCGGCAGATCCCGAAGGGCTCCGCGTCTTTTACTACCTAGTGCAGGACTTGAAGGCGCTGGTATTTAGCTTGACATCACTTCACTTCAAGATTAAGCCCATCTCATAGGTCATGCGAGGATATGCGGTGGAAGATTAATGGTTGGGTGTTTGATGTACGCGAACTAGCCATTCCTCATTCTCCGGACCTGGAATATACCCCTACATGGCTGTTCGTAAAATGCTATATCTGTTGTCGCTCCGTGCCTCCAGAAAGTGCTCCCGGAACAACCAAACGCCTTGTGCCCTCAATGTTTGGGTTTCACTTCTGAGCTACCTCGATGCCATTCATAGAATATCATACTCGTAAACCGCTCACCATGATAACATATCTCTGGATTTACCCTCCATGTTCGAATCGATCAATCTCCTAACTATGCTGTCTCATCCCAGCACCACCGCCATGCTGATTAACTAGTTGTGGTTATTGTTATACGTATATCATGTTCTTCATCGGAATTCCAGGGCGCTGAAACAACCCCTGTCTTCCACGTGTTTGAGCTCTAACTGTTGGAACCTGCTTGGCCGAAAGGGTTAGCTTTATAAACATAAGTGTTGAAAATCTTGGGAGACTTACTTCTCGCTTTTGGAGTGGAAATATATGCCACTGACACTACCCTCCTTCTGGTTGAAGCAAATGTAGTAGAACCCTTCAAAGCTGGCACCGTTGATAGAGGTAACACGATGATCGGGGACCAAGAAGTGTTCTTTCCAGCGCATGAAGATGTTCTCGCGCTGGGCAAGGTTGGGTATTGTCACGGCAACACCCTTGCGCACCTGTTTGCTATACTGCCGAAAGGCAGAGAACTTGCCCCAATGATTTAAATCAATTTTCTCAGTCGCACCCCAACCTTCATGCTTTGTTAAGAAGTCATAGCGGCTACCAATGATCTCGCCCTCGAAGTAAGTCGTCAGGGTTGGGTTGTCTTCTGTTAGACCTGTTTTGACAAAGTGGTCGTGGTTAGCGAATTCATCTAGATGCCGATAATCGGGCAAGGTCATTTCCCGATGGAATAATGGTAGACGTGCTGAAACAAAACAAGTATCTGATTCTGTGTGGGTGTCTTGAAGCATACCTTGAATCTTGAGGTAACCGCAAAGGAAAGACTCGCGCAGATCAACATATTTGATCTCGACTTGCACATCGTAAACCTGCCGTTCGGATTGTTGTGTTCCGTGGAATTTACTCCCTGGGCGTAGGAAGGATGATGGCGACAAAGGAAATATCTTTAGGTCACCGTTAGCAGATGCGCGACACTCTACGCCTGAGGCGCCTGGTTCCCGAGCTGAGTTTGGCTCATGCATGCGTGTGCACATACCCGAACATTTGAGTAATCAAAGCCCATTGTTGGCTCATACTCGTCATGGTTTACGGGGACCCGCCCGTCATCATCCTCAGTTTTCTCATGTTCTGGCGTTCCCGCGTCAAGGTCGCATCGAGGGTGATGTCGCTCGGCGGGCGGTGCCGTTGCGATTATGCTGCCCTGCGCTTCACCGAGCTCTTCAGTCGGCTTATGCGCTGGCGAATCTATATCGACTGGCTCGGAGGCGGAGCGATCCGTGCCGCTCCGCGAGCCCGGCCTTGGAGATTCTGTCGCCGACCGCGACTCAGTCAGACGTTCGACAACCTCGGCAGTGGCTGCGCTCGTCGCTTCGGGTGACGTCGTCGCATCGCTGTCCACGTTCATTTCCAGCCCATCTTCATCAGGACTCCAACTACTCGATGAGCGAACGTCTTCGGGACATGAGGAGCTGTGTGTCCGGGGTGGCAATTCGGGAGGGGTGGGGGGCGTGTTGCTAGAGGGCGTAGGCATCTTTGATGATTTCGAGGAGGCAAGGGATGACAGCACTGGCGGTGGCGGTAAGACGCAGGTATGCAGGTATGTACGTGGATGATGGACGGTGATAACCGGATACAACGAGAAAATGCAACAAGATGTGCGAAAGGTGTAAGCTCGTGTCGTTTCAAATGTATACAAAGAAATGGAAAGTATCTAAATATCTAAAAGAGAACGAGAACCCCCGGGTTTCTAGAAGATATCGTATCAAAAAAGACGGCAAGGTAAAGAGGAGCGGTCATAACAAGAAGGCAGAGAGTGGTAATGGCAGACACACAACGGCCAGGTATGGGAGATTGCGAAGTATAAGACCAAACCGATGAGGGTTTGATATTGCCGAGAGTTGAGTGCTAGAGCACACCAGCTCAAGAGAGGTGAGAGAGCAGAGAGTAGAGGTGAGCTCAGACTACAAGGAGTCAATCCTATACCACCTAATGCAGGACTTTAGAAGTTCCCGTCTCCATGTGAACCAACCACTTAAATCCACGCCTTAAGGTACCTAAGCGATAAGGGGTGTCCCAACTGGCAGTGCTGGTCATTACCCCATACTTGGGTTAAGTATAGCGCGGGATTGCAGTACATTTATTCGAGTCCAGCTCATAGCGCTAGATGCAGGTACTTACGATAAGATGGATACCTCAGGTCACCTACAAATGGGGAAGTTGGGCCTTGTCGACTCACCTTTACAAACCTTCGGTTAGGTAGTGTAAACTTAGATACTCCAAACGCTATTGCTTCCAGATATTCTGTGCTGTGGCTGGGAATTCGCCTAAACCTGCCACCACGTGAAGGTCTAGACTCGGTACCTACCTATAGGCAATATAGAAACATGGAGCTCAGTCACATTACCAGGGAGGTACCTACTTTAGCGACTGGCGCTAAAGGTAAAGACTGGTAAAGATGTCTTAGAATTCGGCCGTGTCTTAGTTTCAATTTTCGACAACAGGATAATTAATGGGGGATCGAACGTTTCTCGAACGGGCATGTAAATAAAGTGACCACACGCTACCGTCCCGCGACATCCTGAATGTTGCATTGCATGACAGCTGCTGGAATGATCAGTCACCACCCGCTGGGTCTAGGGTTACCGCCTAGAATTCTTTCAAAGAGTTCTATTTTACAAATTCATGAAAATCACAAAAATCGTATCTTCAGAGCTTTTCCCAACCTAGGCGATTAGCTAGTTCCATCTTATCATCATCAGCAAATGCTCAAAGTCTCCAAAACAAAACCGTTTGGTAAATTCTATTCCATTCTCTATTCCACGGATTGCATCAAGATATTTGGTAATAATGGCAATACGTTCGTTCTTCATCTCTCCCTTTTTTCTATATCTTCATCGCTACTTTACCACACGAGACCCGGTCTTCAGAGCAGAACAGTGCCTATTTTCAGACAACAATATCTGCCCAAAGGCAACATCAACTTTTGAGTAATTGAAAGACACCTAGTTACCTAGGTAAGTAAGCGCTATAGTTAAAACTCACTTCGCGTCTAAACTAATGCAACTCATTCCGGTGGGAGGACAAAAATGTCCCCGAAGTCGAACAACCTGCAGTGCTGCTGCACATCGGATGCATCGAGTAGCATTTTCACCTGCAGATGCATGCTAGCCCTACTTATCATGTATCAAACTTCGTAGGGTAGGGGATGGCGTAGAATTTAGATTTGCCTCGATGGCGACTTGGCGTAGCCCATCATTCAAATCAGCAACCAATGAGAAGCATTGTGTTTCCTTCCAGGTAGGTTTGCTGGACATCGGTAGTATGAGATAGGGAATCCTTAGGGTCCTCATTAAGTATGAGAGCGAGCCAGATCGGGATTCAAACAGACGGCGAGTGGACATGAATTAATAGACGATGATGAGCTTGGCTTTCTTAACATAGCGAATTCGTAGGTTCACCAAACTTCGTTGTATTAGTTCTCTGAAGGGTTATTGGCTGAGTGCATGTACCAGTATGGCTGGTCTGAGTGACCGGCTCGATTATCACAGCAAAACTGGTTCAATTTTTATTTTATTTCTAGATCTAGGTTTGTGGTTGGCCTATGTCGGAAATCACGGTGTCTGAGAACTCCTGTTCTGACTTGAAGCCCCTGAAGTAGTGACGGCGGAAAGGATTAAGGTCATCTGCGGATCGACCATTCCCTTGATCCTGCTTTGTCTTCCTCAATGCTAATGCCGAACTGTCTACGTCTGAATCGGGCAACCGTTTGTAGGTAATCAATCGTCTCGACCCTAGTGATCTATGAGCTCGACATAAACAACGCATACGGGGGTTCTAGCTACTCACACTTGTTGAATACTTGTACGCATACGACAACCACCTCGAGGCAAGGATGTGTAGGAATGGCGATCTCCTGGTCTTCATCGTTGGCTGTCGGCATCCAAAATGAGAGCCGACCATTATCAACCAGCATGTCTGTGGCGAAGTTGAGAATGTCATCTAACATAGCTATGAAGCTGTACGGTTTCTTAGGGGGAATGAATGCAGGGTCCCTACTCTATGTCAGCTAGAGACTTAGGTCAAAGGAGGGACGTTTCCCTACCGGTACATCAACTTCCCTCTTTCGATACTTCGCACATCTTTTTCAGGATCCCTACAGCCTAATACTTTCAGACCTTCTCTTACACCATAAGGTGGATCGCACAAGATACCATCGAGTATCCTAGCTTTGCGTATAGGGGTGTTGGTCAGGTCGCTCACGAAAACGCCACCTAACGACTTCTCTAGCCCATATTGCTGGAAATTGCCTAAGAGACTCTTCTTCCCGCCTGCACCGCGCATGCTTCGGCCATCAATGTCGCTACCCCAAACAAGTGCGCCGAACTGTGCACAGGCAACCGGGAAGCTACCAGTGCCAACAAAGGGGTCGTAAAATAGCTTACCCGGCCCAGCAAGAGCTATGTTGGCAGTAACAAGAGCCAACTCGGAATCCATCGAGGTTGTGCTAATGTAATCACGCTTCTTCAAATCAAACGTGTTGATCAAGTCCCTTGCACCGTGGGCAATCAGTCTTCCAAAATGTACCTTGAAAGGTGAAGGCTGTCTCTTCTCAGGCACGGGCTCAAGCGCCCACTCTTCGAAGAGTGTAAACTCATTATCAGGAGATGATAACAAAATAGGGCCCTCGAATCCGAGGTAAGAAAATGAGTTGATGAGGGCGACTTTTTGTTTCGAAGACCTCGATCCTCGATACGAGTCTATGCTAATCTTAAAAGATGACGTGAGGTAGAGCGGCCACAAGTGGGCAGTGTCTCTTTTCACGGCGATATGTAATTCATCGAGTGTCTCGGCAGTGCCCCAGTGCTCGTAGATGTTATGTGCTAATATCGAGCGCTTGACAACAGCTCTCGCAACATCCTCCGAAGGAAGCTCAACAACACAAAATGGAGACTAAAGAGAGTCAGTAAATCATTTCGAGTGAGTAGTTCACGATGCGGTCACATCCTCTTTTACTTGCCTCGTCACTGTAGGATATTACTTTTAAATCGACGTTTGCTGCGACAGCGAGAGCCTGGATCTCTGCTAAACGGAAGGTCTCATGTAACTGCGTAAACCGAATAAGATATTGCATGATAGGCAATTATTGTTTCGCACCTGGGCAAAAGGTCCAGAACTTTAAAATTCACGATGTCCGGCTGATGTATAGGCAACGCCATTTGTGTTTCAATGTACATTGGCTGTGGGAGGAGTCATTCGCACAATGTGGAACATTTGTGCAGGTTGAGGGGTTGACATCAGAAACCAGGGGGGTGAGCTAAGGAAGAAAATGGCCGAGTGGTAGATATGGCGCCAGTCCTCTTTGAATGTAAAGCACGGTTTACTACTTATATATTCGTCTTTGTCAACTTGAATTATTCAATTATACCCATTATAGAAGAATCCAAGAGTTTTCACTATACCCACACCTGAGGGTCATATTATAGGTACCTACCTAGTACCTACCTAGTTAATTGTTTTCTTCACATGCGCTCTTCAACACCAGTACTCCAGACTTCATACAAACATATTGCCGGCGTCCGAGTAGAGCCACATCTGTCTCTAGCTCCATCATGTTTTCATTTTCAAAGCCTAGCGTCTATCAGACGCCAAAATGCTTCGTCACGTATGGAGCAATGAGCTATCCCGATGCCAACCAGCTCCCAACTAAAACCAAGCCATGGAACACGTTACTCTCACAGGATTACCTGCACAAAGTAAGAGCTTTGACTTCGCAGATGATCTGATTAGATGATAGGCTAACAAGGTCTTTTAGATCGACTTGATTTTACCTGAGACACTATTGCATCTCATCAAGGAAAAAATACTTGACGACACAGAACTAACCCCAAGCCATCACCGAGTTATAATGACGCTTGGACAAGTTCTTGAGCGTGACTTCTTCACGCAGTATATCAAGATTGGTATATGATGCCTGCATATTCTAAGGTGGTTTGTACTGACATTGACTCTCGAGGGAATATTATGATGCTCTCCGAGGGAAAGGTTGGGACCGATAATGTGTTTTCAATCAAAGATGGTATGGCCAATTCTCCTTGTCGACAAGCTGCTACATTTGTTAATAGCAGCTGGTCTCATAGGGAAACTTCTCATGTCCCTTGATAAAGAGACATATGAACGGGCCGGCCTCGTAGGTAAACCTCATGGCGCTAAGGGGGCAAGGGGATTACAAGCTAGATGGGGTAAGTCGCATGTGAGCAGAATTCGGATATGATAAAGCTAACTATTTTGAAGTTGTCGAGTACGACCTTCGCAGCCCATCGGCCTTACATGGCAAGAAAGGGTTTGATAGGCTAATATATGCCTGCACGAATGCGCTAAACGCACCGACTACCTGGCTCTTTTGCAATCTCTCTGAGAGTACTGGCTCACCGTTCACCTTCGATTGATAAAGCTGTCGCTAATACTAGTATCAGCGCCTAGTCCAGACCCTATGATCCGATACTACCCAACCAGGTATACATCACATCCAGTACTTGCCCAAGGTTTGGCGATGAAGATTCCTCCGCTGGGTATTCCTTCGGCGGTCCTTGCCGACCAAACCAGACAGGAACTGAACGATTATGCTACCGATATATACGAATGGATCTCTCTTGTTCGACTAGAGAGCCCCCGAGTCAACCTTCTAGATAAAATCGACCCTTACCTATCCACCTATGCGGTTCCTAGCGACCCCTCAGAGAATAAGGAAGATCGGCTATGCAAGATTAGCTGGCAAGGATTTATACCGCCGAGCTGGGCCACAAACACCTTAGTGGAGTTGATCAAAACGCTGCCGCCTAAAGCATGGTTTTCATTGAGCGCCACACCATTCAGTCGAGTTGCTATTGGGTATGGTGCAGATTGTACCATCATGAGGCCACCAAGCAGCCCAGGAGAATATGTTCTCTGGGAGATCAAGGGGCACGAATGAGCACTTAATTCTTGGTGATCATAACTGAAAATAAGTCTCTAGCCATGCTCAGTCTTGACGGGGTCGGACGTTGCGATCAGCGAGGTTCCCATCGGAAATTGCATCTTGGACAAGCCCTCTGAG
Organism: Amphirosellinia nigrospora; assembly: GCA_004123355.1. Taxonomy (NCBI): domain Eukaryota; kingdom Fungi; phylum Ascomycota; class Sordariomycetes; order Xylariales; family Xylariaceae; genus Amphirosellinia; species Amphirosellinia nigrospora. The sequence goes on along the minus strand of SCHM01000003.1, from coordinate 2,685,968 downwards.
CGCTGCCTGGCCTTCCTCGCTATGAAAATCTTCACGTTGGGCCAACTCCTCTATCCTTCTCCTAAACTCTGGGTCGACTTCGCTCTCATCGTTTTCGGCTGGGTTGACGGCGCTAACAGAAAAGTTGAGTCCTTCAGGTAAGGGTGGCATGTCACTACTGTCTTGTACAGGTTCGCCATTGGCCCCATTCAAAAGATCCCGGGCCTGTTCTGCTTCCTTAAGTTTGAGATACTCGGCAACGTCTGGGAAATCGTCCTCCTCACTAATCTTTTGGCGAGCAGTGTAACCGTCGGATCCTTTAATCATGACCTCGGCGCCAAGTTCTTCAACGAGAACTTTGGCAGCATCAACCGTCTCGACAACAAATAAGGCGGTCTCCTCGTCTTCATCGCGCAGGTTGACATCGACTTTGAACTCTTGGATAAGGGCACGTAGAAGGTCTAAGTGGTTATAGCTGGCGGCGGCGTGGATTAGAGAGTAGCCGTGCTCATCCTGCTGGCTGGCTAGGGCTGGATTTTCGCGAAGGAGGGGCAGAAGAGCTGGGCTATTATCAGCCGCAAGGAGGAACGGATTGGGAGGCATTGTGATGACTCTAAAGAATCCCGATGCTAACAAGTAAATTTCCGTAGCAAAAAAATTGAGCTGTTGCCTGTAGAATCGTGACCCTTCCTAATGTGATGAGGCTGGCGAGTGTATATGTTAGATTTCTTTAGCCCAAATAAAAAAGACGGATATGATACTAAGTAGCTGCTGGACCTTTTTTGACTGGAGGGGCCCGCGGTGTGACGCATGGTCAAGGTCAGGTACCCCGCCAGCATAACTTGTGCTACCTAGGTAGGTAAAGTAGGTACTCATAGTCATTTTTGGTGGGGTTAGCGGGGGAATTATAGCGATATGTGTAGCTAAGGGATAGCGCTGTACCTGGTAGGTAGCAACCTTGAATGAGAAACCCAATGTCACTTCGACTAGGTTCTATACCTTAGCTGAACACAGTTCGTGGTGATAGTTCGAAGGCAAAATAATTCTAGATTGTCCTATCCTGACCTTCAAGGCACTGCCTACCTCAACATTCCAGCCTAGTAGCCTTAGTAACTGCTACCCAGAACAACAGATAGCCACTGCCTGATGATCAGACCGAGTGACTCATGCGGGCAATTATTACCCCCCTGTGCAAGAGGTTGTAAATCATTTTCTATTTCTACCCCAACTCTCGCCGTTCATGTTACATGCGTGTCTTACACACTATCAATGCGCTTCAGATCAACAAACCCCTTTATAGTCCACCTCATCTATCCCATCGTTTCCCCAACCTTACACATACAAAAACGAATAAGTAACAAGGAGACCTAGCCAGCTAACTTGCTACTACACCCACAGCTCACTTCTCGGTTCTGCATCTGCCACATCCCGTACTGGTAGACTCACTATTAGGGCATTGGCCGTTCATCACGCTTGCCTGTCCTCGCAATCCAGGTTATCACTACCTCGAACCATTGGTTTTTCTGGTCACCAGCCCAGCATGGATCTTTCCAAGGCTCCTTACTGTGAGCAAGATCCCCAGCAGAACTCCCAACTCGTTCGCGCCCTGAACGACGGGGCCAACAAGGCCAAGAGGGGTTTCAAGGCCAAGAGAACCACCTTTAAGATCCACGGGTCACCAGACGGCGTCAGTGTCGACTCGTGGCGCTTTCAAGACTGGGATTACAAGAAGCCTGACCTACCAACCTATGCGCGTGGCCTTTTCACCACCAGGAATCGACATAACGACTATGAGATCGCCGTGAGAGGTTATGATAAGTTTTTCAATGTCGGCGAGGTTTCCGACACGAAGTGGGAGAACGTCAAACGCAAGTCGCGAGGTCCATACGAGCTCACATTGAAAGAGAACGGCTGCATCATCTTTATTAGCGGCTTGGAAGATGGAACTTTGCTCGTTTGTAGCAAGCATTCGACCGGGGACCGCAGTGATGTCGAGGTCAGCCATGCCAGTGCCGGCGAGAGATGGGTAGACAAACAGTTGGCCACCATTGGCAAGACCAGAGAAGAGTTTGCCCAGGAGTTGCGGCGTAGAAACGTCACAGCAGTTGCTGAACTGTGTGACGACGAGTTCGAGGAGCATATTCTAGCTTACGGCCCGGATAAGGCTGGGTTGTATCTTCATGGCATCAACGTCAACATCCCTGAATTCATGACATATCCGAGCGGTCTTGTACAGCAATTCGCAGATGAGTGGGGCTTTCGAAAGGTTGGGCTCCAAGTTTTTGATGATATCGACACCGTCAAGAGTTTCCTGGAGGAGGTTGCCGAATCAGGTGCCCACGAAGGTCGAGATGTGGAGGGCTTTGTCATCCGCTGCGGATTAGCATCCGATGCGGAACAAACGAAATACGTTGACTGGTTCTTCAAATACAAGTTTGAAGAGCCATACTTGATGTACCGACAATGGCGGGAATGCACCAAAGCCCTTATTGCCGGGAAGCCCCCCAAATTCAGAAAACATACCAAGATCACCGAGGAGTACTTATTGTATGCTCGTAAAAGATTGGCCAAGGACCCAAAGCTATCCAAGCTTTACAACCAAAACCACGGTATCATCTCTCTTCGGGACGACTTTCTAGCACACAAGAACCTCAAAGGCTCCGATGCTGCAAACTTTGAGAATGAGTTTGGAAATGACACCTCACATGTATCAAGCGATGTTGTTCTCGTACCAATCGCTACTATTGGATGTGGTAAAACCACTGTCGGTGTAGCATTAACCCGGCTATTTGGTTGGGACATCATTCAGAATGACAATATTCAGGGTAAGGGGCGTCCTGCAAGAATGCTTGAGGCTGTTATGTCTTCCCTGGTGGAGCATCCTGTCGTTATTGCTGACCGGAATAACTCTGAACGTCGAGAGCGAGAGCAAATCATCAAAGATGTCCTCATGCAGCACAAAGATGCCCGGCTCGTAGCTTTGAATTTTGCCCACGGCAACATGGATGAGGTTAGAAGGGTTACAAGAGAGCGAGTGTTGAAACGTGGTGATAATCATCAAACCATCCAGGCGGCCTCGGATGAGAATAAGGTCATTGGCATCATGGAGAATTTCATACATAGATTCCAGCCTTGCGACCCGGAAAAAAAGCCTGATGATGGCTTTGACTTCGTTATCGACCTCGACCCTGCTCAGGGAAGCCGTGTAAACGTTGAAAAAGTGGTTACCGAGCTTCGCAAGAAGTATCCGTTGCTGATTCCGGACATGCCAAGTGCGGAAGATATGGACGCGGCTGTAAAGCACGCCATTGAGGACTACACACCGAGCATAAGACATCAGATACCTGATCGCACGAGTAAAAGAGACCAGAAGCGTCAGGAGGCCCAACAGGCACATGAATCCAAAAAGAAGAAGCCGCTCGAATACATGTCTATCTCAGTTCCCGCTAAAGAGGTCAACGTCACACTTGAATCGGCCTTCAAGGGACTTGATCCACAAATGCAGCGATTTTACAAGCAGCTGCAGCAGACGCGGCGCATCCAGCCTCTTTTTCACGTTACACTCATGCACAGAAGCAACGCTAAACAATACCCTGAACTATGGCAGCGCTACACTACCCTCGAAGCCGAAAGCCAGTCCGTGGATAACAAGGTTGGGGAGTGCGAAGTCATGCTCGAGCGTGTCGTGTTCGATGACCGCATAATGGCCATCGTGGTGCGGCTATTAGATCAAGAAGACAAGTGGACTTGTACCAACAAGGTGGCACACATAACGGTGGGTACACGCGATGATTCGGTCAAGCCCAAGGAAAGCAATGACTTACTGGCTCGATGGCTGGATGCTGGAAGCGGAGGTGATACCGGAATCGGTGAGCAGGTATTTAAAGAAAAGCCGACGTTAAAAGGAACAGTTCGTGGTGTGTTGTCGCGATAGGACGGGGATCAACCATGGCGAGAAGTTCATTGGCGGAACAGGGGAAGAGGCGGTCATTAAGTAGAAATTGTTTATTTTGGGAGTCCTACTAGGATCCTTTTGTCTGTGGCTTGCGTGCCGATAGAGATCAGCTAGAAGCACATGCCAGACTTGCCCAAATCTTATGTACACTAGGATAAAGATTGTGTAGATGGCTATACCAAAGTATTCGAGCCGTACATCAATCACTACTGGCCTTGGAAACATGCACTACGCCTCTAGACAAGATAATGTTGGGGTATAACGTCACACAAGACCTAGGATGCTTTCCACCGTGATGCAAAACTACAATATAAGCGACTCGCAAGTCTCAACATAGATGCAGTAGTTGTTGGTAGTGTAGCGAGCATGGAAACCTCGTCTCTACCCCCTCAACTTCAAGAATTAAGCGTCGACTTAGCTTAGTCGAGACAGGATCACAAAGGGATCCATGTAGGATGTTTCCTAGCCTTGGCAGTATCTTCTACTCCTGAGTTTTCATTCTTGCTCTCCAACCCCATTCCAACCTGCTAAAACGAGGACGTGCGTTATATATTCTTTTAAAAAGAATAAGAATAAGAGAAGCCTGATTAGAAGCGTGCGATGTCCATTTACTTTATCCTCCTTAGAGCTTCGGTCACCTACCTACCTAACTTGTGTGTTTGACCCAGCAGTGAGGAGCTAAAATTAGTAATATCGCAACTCCACCAAACTAAATCACGACCGGGATAGCCCTCATTACAACACTCGCTTGACCACACAACAAAATCTCGATTGGTCTAGTGGTCAGGATACCTGCTTGTCATTCTATGCGATACAGTTCGGCTCACGTTAGTGAGTTCATTTGTCTCACCGTGGAACAAGCCGCAGGTGGCCGGGTTCGATTCCCCGATCGAGAGAATGTCGATTCTCTTTTTGCTTGCTTACTCTCTCGCAATCTTGATTTTGTTTTCGGGTCCTCTTAGCGGGATTACGACTTGTGCCCTTGTGCTGAGCCATTACTCTAGCAAATCCCGTACTGGCTCCGACAGATCACATCTGTTTCCTCTGTGACCTTTTCGTTTATTTTTGGAATGGCGGGAAAGCGTTTTGACGAGCCCTAGAATGTAATTAGGCCACGAGGTCGAGAAGGGCATTTGATAGTTGATTGGAAGGAGAAAAATATATGTGTCTCTTTGGTTTTACACTGACCCTTTCTTTAAAATATTCTTATAACTGTCCCTGTCATATCCCCCAAGATACTCTTTATCTTTCAGGAATAATTTTCCATACGCTAAGCTGATAGATGTATAGTAGAGGTAGCGTATTAATATCTAGCTTATATAGAAAGCTACTCTTCTTATTTCGCATGCAAAAGGGCCATTCATCAAAACTGCCAGTAGCTCTCAGCTCTATTTTCCGTTTTCCTAGATTGCAATTTCATTAAAATTATATGGGCAGCGTATTTGTAACTTCGGTGAAAGCACTCCATTGTTTCCATGCTTCGCCGCTTTTTATCGTCCACCTAGCTCTCCTCACTCCCTCCTTCCAGCGCCCGTTTCCGGGCCCTCTCTCCGTGATGACTTTGCCATCATCGCCAGGGCCCATGGCACTCGTGTCAGCGTCGCAGATACCTGAGACAACGAATAGAGCCGCGGTGTTCATGAGCACGAACTCAAGGATTGGATCGTCATCTCGTAGTTCGTTCTGCAAGATCTTACGTAGAATTTCTGCGTTTTCATGAGGCTCTTTGCCAGGTGAAACGGTGCTGAGCGGATGTACACTAAGCCCGAAGTCCTTCGGCTCGATCAAGAAATGCTCGACCTCTACGCCGGTGTCACCCTCGACTAGCTGCCAGCAGAGGGTAGGTCCGGCGCACGAAATTTCGTCGAGTTGTTCTTGACCACAAACTACTAAGCCTTTCTTTGCGCCGGCTAGACGCAAAGCCTCAGCAAAGACGGAGCCTAGATCGTCGCGCGCAACACCTAACATACGTGCCTCGATGGCGTCGTTAAGGGGGTTACTCAAAGGGCCTAAGAGGTTGAAGATAGTGCGCCATCCTATCTCTTTGCGGATAGGCGCTACATGCCTCATACCCGGGTGGAAGACAGGGGCAAATAGAAACGCATAGTTGGTTGACTGATAGACGGTAGAAATGGTGTCAGGCGCGATGCGGGCGAGCTGAGCGGGTTTTGGTTGCATGTTCATGAGCAAGTCGGCAGAGCCAGACTTGGAGGTCGACGCGCGGTTGCCATGCTTGGCAAGGAGAAGTAGAGATGAGGCGAGGATGGAGGATGTTGTAGAAATGTTGAAAGTATGGTGAGAATCACCTCCTGTGCCAACAATGTCGCACTACGAAATAAATTAGTATACGCTTCTGTATTTGTACGACAGATCCTAGCGAAACACTTCCGGGGGGAGCCCACCAATCCACCCAAATATTTCCCTTCTGGCCGCCGTTTGCTTGCTATGGTATTCTCCAAACCCTGGAAGTCAATGTCGGCCGCATGACGGCGCATAGCGGCCGAGGCTTCAGCTAAGACATCAGCACGACGGTCCCAGCCCGTAAAATGCAGAGCCGTCAGGAGCGAGCCGGTTTGAACTGGGCTCAGCTGGTTGACAAAGATCAGCGAGATGGCCTCGGCGATCTCTTTGGCCGTTACGTTCTCCTTTTCGGGGTCCGGCCATAGACGCTGGAGCAAAGGACGTATGTCGACCAAAACCTTCTGGTCTTGCATCGCAATCGAATTGGGTTGCGATCCGGTCGTAGTAGCCATCTTGTCGAAGATGCCGAGTTCGGCGAGGATGACCTTAGCGAGTTTCTGCTGAGCTATTCCCAGATGGCGACAGGATTAGCTATGTTGAGGGGGAGGTGAGATTAAGTCAAGAAAATTCATAACTATACCTCTCCAAAACAACACAATTGGCCCCTAGTCTTCGGAATGTCAGACTCATCCGTACCTGCAGATGACTCAGGTGGTGATAACAACCCTGCCTAAGGTATTGCTGTTGCTGGTGGTCTTGTTGCCCCGCCATCATTGTCATTCCAGTACTTAAGTCGATGGAGGGGCATGGGAGCAGGGGCAGGGGGTATTTGGGGAACTGTACTAAAAGGGTCTTATCATTTGGTTATCAATTGGAGCGGTGAAACATGGCAGTTTTCGAGGAAGTAGAGACAGAAAGAAGCCTCCGGCCTCCGACCGCCTGGCCGGAACTGGTCCGGGGCTTGGAGAAGCAAGCACGGATCCACTTATTTTCATCTCAGCTTTTTGTAGTAGCCGGCGTTAAGGCAATCTATCTAATCTCTAGCGAGAGCAAAGACCATCGACTATCACGCTCTCGAACCTAGCGACAACGACGACACAGGGGAGGAGGCTTGAAAAGGCAGATTTCAGGTGCGATTCGTCGGATTCCCCACAATGCCGCTGCGGCTCAATTGCACTGCGCGCAGTAGTGTAGGGCGAGCTCTGCAACGAGCGACGACAAACACGGCGAGAGTTCCATCCCTCACAGTTCAGAGCGCAACAAGGGCTGCCTCGAGGCACTATGCAACAGCAAGCTCCCCAGTGCCCGCTGGCGCTCTGAGGCTGCCCGACGATTATATCCCTCCAACCCCAACCTCCAAGCGCTCGGCGGCCCGACGAGAGGAAGGCCCAGCTACTGCGCGCATACACGGCAATGCTGCGGTCGTCGCCTTTGATTCTCTTCTTCCAACACAAAATTTAACAGCCGTGGAATGGGCCGCCGTGCGGCGAGAGTTGCGTGCCGCCTGGCAGAGGTTCCGTCGCCCGCAGCCGGGCCTGATGGCACTGTCCCCGTCGATATCGCATCAAGTATCGAGTTGCAGGTGGTGCGCACGCGCATGTTCAGCGTCGCCTGTAAAATTATCGACTACTTCAAACCCGAGGACCAAGTTGGAAGGTCGAATGCGTACACACACGATTTGTCGAAGACAGCCTACGAGTCGATTAGGAATGTGACGGTTGACGAGTCGTCTACCTATGGCCAGATTAGCCCCTTACTCATAGGGCCCGTTGCCACCGTGGCCTTCCCCTCTGTCTCGCCGGCGCACCTGGCAGCCGTACTTAAGGTCCTTTCGCCATCACCGCCTGCGTTCCCCGCTCCCACACGGAAGAAGAACCCGGGTACTATGACCCCATTGCCCAGAGTGGATTCCACAAACTCATCCTCGTCGGAGGCAGAATAGAGGACAAGGCATTCGACCTGGACGGAGTCAAATGGGTTGGCGGCATCGAGGGCGGCCTCGACGGACTGCGGCACAGCTCGTTTATCTGTTACATAGTGCTGGTCTTGGTCTTACGACAGCTTTGGAGGGTCACTCCAAGGGCTTATGGCTTACTCTTGAGAGTAGGCGGACACAACTCGAAGAAGAATCCAACGGGGGCAAAAAGGAGGGCGGGCCGAGAACGGAACGAGCGCCTAGAAAGCGTGTACTATTCAGCTGTGTGTGCTATGAAGCCATGCAAAACAATATACCTAGGATCAACAATGTATATAAGTCTAAAGCAATACCTAGGTTAGTATCTTCGGCCAATTTAGCTTCATGTGAAAATGAGAATAGAGCATCCTAACAACCCAGCTGATAGCTAGTGGGTAGCTCGGCGTGATGAGCCTATAAATCTGGGGGCTAAGGTACCCGGGTGCTACCAGTAGGTACCTAGGTACGGAGGTCTGTGCCAAAATTGACGATCATCCTTGGCAATGGTGTAAAGTGCAAATGGGGAGCTTATCTACGGTGTAACGGCTTGGCAAGCAGTGTTTCGGGCCGGCAGTAGTCTATAAAGTCATAGACCACTAACTACGCTATACTGTTAGTGCAGATGGGGCATATCAATCGCTAGCTAGAGCGGAGTTCAGGGCTTAGCCTAGTAGGGTAGATACCCAGCCAGCTTTCTGTTGAGACTGTCGGGCTGCAAGCGGCCCGATGAGCTGGTTGCCAAGCCGTTACACCGTATATAAGCTCCCCTATTTGCACTTTACACCATTGCTAAGGATGATCGTCAATTTTGGCACAGACCTCCGTAGGTGTGGTCGGGTTATACGCTAAACTGGACCCTGTAGATCACCAACCGGCCGCTGTTTGCGCCAAGCCGAAGCCCGGCCTGTTGTGTTCATGCATGTCGATTCCATGACCTTATAGCTGAGAATCTGGAACAACTTTAACGTCATCTCACTATCCAAGTGCAATAATACTCATAATCTAGCCTACAACTACTCTCATCCATCAAAAACGTCGAGGCAGACATCGAAAGACGGCACCAGCCCAAGCCCCAGTTAAGCCCCCCACCTACCCAGACAGCGGTCACGCGAGACCTGCGAGACCTGCGAGGAGGAACACAACGCAACACAACGCAAACGAGAGTTTCGCGATGGATTTCGCGCCGTACCAGAGCTCGCCGCCCGAGCACAGCCGACCGTTTTCTCCGCCCGGGGCCGAGGGCGCTTTGTCGCCGCGCGCGTCGCTCGATCGTCGGCAGTCCTTCAGCCCGACCCAGCGGAACTTCGCCGCCACTTCTCCCCCGCCACTACACCACCCGCAGCCGCAGCGCTCGTGGCACGCGGGATATGCGTCGAGGACGGCCTAGGCGGAGAGCGGAAGTGGGGGCGGGATAGGGTTGGGCGGGGGAGGCGGAGGGTTCGTCAGCGAGTTCGACACCAGTTTGGGTCTACGGCTTGACTACGAGGCTGTGTTGGCGTATATCGGGATACCGCCGCTTGGCGCCGCATATACTGCTGATTCTCGAGCGGAAGAGCGACTATGTTAGGTGAGTCTGGTTCGAAAGTATACTCTCCTAGATTACGAGCTTTGTGGAGCAGCGATCTTGCTTCTAAGATTGTACATTCCAACGAGGAGGTGAGGGAAGGTTGGAATGGGAGAATGGGGGCCTCGGAGGGGTATTCGACATTTAAGTGCCTATGTTCGGAAACTAATATAATGACACCAGGTTTCATGCGTGGCAGTCTAGTCTCGTCTTCACTGTCATGTCGTCATCCATCTCTTGTTCTCCTGGTCGACGTTCCTCAGCTGGGTCATCATTTTGGAGATCTGGCTCTGATCGGGTTCCTCGCGCTTCATGCGTACCGGGATGCAGATACCCTCGACAGGTAAGTGAATAATCCACCCGACGTGCTATTATAAATCGAGACTTGGTATCTGACTTGCCCTGTTAGATTTGAAGTTCCTGTTTTGGCAGTATAGCAAGTCGGATACTCGATGATGAGTAGGAATACCCGAATGAACTCGGTTAATGAGGGAGCAACTCGAGACAGTTTATTGCATGGCATCTGTACTGGCATCCGAAAGCTATTGGCTTCATGGGTGATATAATAATAATATTGGCGCGTAGATGCCATAACAGTATGGACGCGTTACTGGGCTATATATATAATACAACAAACCCTTTGATCAAGTCCCGGGCAATTTGAAAACGGTGACAATTAATCTGCGGATATACTTCAATTGAAACATATTAATCCGCTCTCATACACTACGCAGAATCGTCCGTTCCACTTCTGCTCACCGTTAATCCATGCTATCAAAAGGTTACTTTAAATAAGGAAAATCCAACCAGTGTTTCAAATTGTGGAACAGTCTTTATAGATGTGAATTAGAGAACGTCTTCCACGTAGGCCGAAGACATGAGGCCCTCGGCTCATGTAGTCAGAAGATTGAACAGCTCAATAAACTCGCTTTCAAAGAATTGTAGAATCACCTTCCATTGCGTTCTCCCCTATTGGTATTGGTATGGTGCTTGCTTTGAGTATAGCAGGGGAGTGAGAACGAGTGCTCGGGAAAACATTCGTTATGAGGGCTTGGAAAGGGGCTCAAATTGAGTAATGAACTACTAAGGCGCCAAAGGCGCCATGGAGATCTAACTCCTCTGTCTCCAGGTAGGAAGATTCCGTGCCTTTATGCTCGAATGTCTTCCTCATTTATCCTACAGCCTCGCGGACCTCCATAGACCTGTCTAGCCGGAGTCTGTGTGTCTCGGTTATCTATCTCGGTATTTGGTGAGTGCCTGAGACTCGCGATACTTGTGCGACTCCGTCGGCCTCATAGGGTAGTATTTAGTGCGCTCCGTACGAGATCCGTAGGACAGCCCGCGAGGGAGAATTCTGGAGACCCTCGGGCAAGAACAAATATTTATGACATACCTATCATCATAGGAACTCTAATAATTATTAGGCGAGTTAAATGGGCGATATACAACTTATAAGTTTGAATACAATCAACTTCTCTATGCCCATTCGGATCACGGTCTCAGTGTTACAACTAGAAGATCACACCTCACACTCGTATGGCACGGATGAATGAGGTAGAAACGAGTTGGTCTCATGAAAGAATCAAGCAACAGAATTTCAAGATAGGGAAGTAATAGCATAGAATTAGCGATTTTTTAAAGGACACAAGAGCTATGACATCAGATCATATCGGCAGACCTTTGCATTAGTCTACAGGTACATACACAGGTAGTGATGTAGCTTAGGACCATTCAGCAAAGGGCATGGGGCGACAATGCTACAGATCGTATGATGGGGCTAAATACACGTTGCCCGACCCATGTCGGTTTAGCAGGTTCGTCATATACTTAATTTAGGGCATAGAGATTCTTAAGAGATGTCTAACTAACTAGAAAAGCCCATGAATAACCAACCACAGGTACTGAATGTGTGAAGAGTTCGTCAAGTAGCCGATCTAGACAAGGTAATGGATATTCGGCCAGGTGAGGTCCAACTACGCAAATACTAAGCTTCCTCGTTCTTATTATAGGCGTGATGTCATAATATACCCCGTCGTAGTTAAAAAAAAGCCAGTTTTGTTTACTTTGTTCTGGACTGCGTGATAAAGACACTTTCTCACACTGCTCCTCGCTACCGGTATATCCCGTATTTGCTAATTATTATTGCCCGAGGAGGAGGTAATCCTATATATCTCGCAGGAGCATTGGGCACACTTACATACAAACGGACCGAAGATCCGTATCCGATACGCTCAGTCTCCTAGAGTTGATCTGTGGCGCTCCATGATATACTTTTGAAGGGTTAATTGAATTGATACGTAAAGTATGTGAGTGCTTGTACAAAAGGGACGCGTTTCTGCTCGTGATAATCGCGGACAAGTCGCCTACAACATTAATATATCAGAATGGCGAAGGGGCTGGGAATTGCCGCAGGGTTCGAGTTTTTATCTTAGGTCGGACCGAAAACAAGGACTACTGAGAAAATCAGTGGAAAAGGAACTAAGATAAGCTATAATATATACAAGACTGGTAGAATATAGATTTCGAGCATATATTCTTGGCACTCTCGTTAGTGACGAAGGCAATTGTCGAAAGGATTGGGCTCCAAAGTGTATATGAGTAAGGACTTAATATCATGAATTCTTGAGCTCTCCTATCTTATTATACCTGGATGCTATATACTAGGTCCGCTCTATGGAACCGTTTATCTCCCTTACGACCTCAGCGTCTGACAACAATATGGGTATCGATGGGGTAGTTAAATGGGAGTTCCCGACCCTTCGTGCAACATTCAAATCAACACACCCCTGACGTGAGTATATCTATTAGCCTATCCTGCCAAGGGCTGTCTTATTCAGACTAAACTCAAATTTGTGTGATACAGGCCTCCAAAACCAAGGCATCAGAGAAAAGAAATTGCATATCACAACCCATTATCGGAATCCTGGATATACATGGATTTTTTTAGATTTATTCTCGCCATGGCACTTGTTTCTTTCAGATTTTGAATAAGGAGTTTGCTTCCTTTTCTATCTAGAATCCTGCTTCAACTAATTGCATAGAAATAGTCATATAGACGTGAGGAGGAATATTTCAAATATTCCATTATGATTGGTGCTATAACACGTTTATCAACCAATGTCTTGGTTGTGTGTAGAAGTTGAAGCGAGATCGGAGTAGCTAAGATCTATGGGATGTTTGATGCTAGCTTGGATGTCTGGATTTGAAACCAGAGCATAAGTGTGTGTACCTTATAGTGCTATTACCCTATCTTTGGGTTACCAAACCAACTTCGGCGCCGGGTATTTAAAGTACAAGTCACGTCACTTGACGCGCTGAAAAAAAACCGCCCACCTAGGGCAATGACTGCCTAGCGCCGTGGCAGATCCGGCGGCTGCAAGAATGATTTCGGGTTTGATTCCGTAGCCTAAACAATGCCTCAACAAAGAACAGGCAAGGTTTCTGTAGTGTCACGACGCTTTCGGTCATTCATGGGTAGCGAAGCGGTATTACATTTGCATCAAGTTAGCCTATCACACAACTTCCTTAACCCCTTTTCTTATTGCCTTATCGCCGGGGGCTAGGTCTATATAGAACCTGCTCTTGGTAATCTTAGTCGAGCGTTTATAACACACACTTGTGGTTTGAGTAGTCCTTGATATGCCTAATCGAGTCTAAGCCCGGGTAGATAAGTGCAAAGAAAGAACGTGGACGAGAATACACGTGGCAGCAACACAGGTCCCCATATCTTAGACTTGAGAAAGTATCGGCATTCACTCCCGGCATGCAAAGTTCTAACTCGTACGGGCGGACGGACAAATGTGTTGTCTCTCAACTTAAGCAAGATCAGCGGTGTAACTTTATAGTAGGTTAGAGCCTGTGCACAACGGACCTAACCGTAGGTAGGCAAGTATACTTAAGTTTTGTGGCCTCCCTGGTATCACAATTATTACCTTTTCTAGGTTCAACCCCGTATTGTATTGGCTGAGTAAGAAGCTCGAATGGTACTAGTGTCCTTCTCGTATGCTCAAAATTTAGATGGCATACATCCTACCCTGCCTATAGCTATTTAAGTCCAAGTTCATCTCAGGTTGATGCTAACAAGGTTCTTATTAAGGCCACATTTGGATAGATCCACGACGTTTGTGACTATGATATAGTAACTCGTACATGACGATGTTCCTAGAGTCGAATATATATCAGCTATATCTACAAGTGTAAGAAGTCTTATCTTGGCATGAAGCGGACTACTAGATAACCTTGCGCCCATATGGCACCTACTTACCGTTATCATTCTTTTTCTTATGCACGAGATGCAGTGTAGGGTTACATTATCTTCCATCATGTATCCTGTACGTCATAGGCAGGCATCATTCTTTGCAGCCAGTGATCGCTGGAATGTGGAAGTGTATTCAACGAACTTTAAGACTTTCAGTCGCCCTGCACGACGTAAAAGATAAGAACTACCCGAAATGATAAACAAGTATTTGCTAATTGGTCTCGTTTGATTCGTCATACCTTCGGCTGTGAGATCCGAAGGTTTCACAAAGGGTGTTGGTGTTGAGCCCCGGGAACTGGTAATCCTGACATTTCTGCCAAGGCGCCTACATCTCTTTAAGATCTTTCTCGTACTACTTCCGATTACGCAATCAGACAAGTGAGGACATGCTATTGGCTGGTTCCCTAAGCTTCGTGGAGGAGGACATTGCGAGCGGATACCGCCAGGGATTCCCTTTTTTCCGCAGCAAAGTGACTGCAACATAATACAGACCGGTTTCGGACGCAAACAGTCACCAAGGAAGTGGTCTCTATAGATGACGCTCTATATGATATACGCCGTTGATAATGAAGGAAATTTAGAGAGCGCTAGGCACATGTATGGTAGATGATGGGCTAAATAGGTGACGAGTGTTGAAGAAAAGCTCACTGGGCGGCTCGTAGCTTGCTATAGTAGTAAGTAGCAAGCCCGAAGTGCTTCGGGCCTCGAGATTCCCAAGGGATTTGGGTCTACACTAACTAGTCTGGAGTTTAGTGTGGCTTTCGTGATTGGCGGTGAGCGAGCTTGATGTTGTGAAGTCGGACTAATCATAGCTGAAACGAATTCTTTCGACATAAAATGTCTATCGAGCTAGTGTTAGAAGCCTTACTCATGCAGCATTGTCGTCCCCGTTAAAAAATTAATAGGCCTCCCTAATACTAGGTTAGCGAGGGCAAAGCTACTTGCTAGTGTTAAATTGCCCATCTCTCAGTTATACAACCTGTATTATAAGCTGTTATCGGTTGGGAAAGTGAGACACGTATGGTGCGCCGCAAACACTGCGCAACATGGAGTCGATAGTCTGGGTGAACTTATGTTAGCGTCCGGGGAAATACGTCGTGATTTGACATAATAATTGACACGCTGGCCACTGGCACTGGCCCATACTAATGACGGGAAATGATGATATCAGCAATCGGCAGGATGGCGCGATAGCGCAACATTCCCAGAGAGTAGATGTTATAAGGCCCAAGCGGTACCGGCGCTGATTGTTGTTGGTACACGGCATTATCAATGCAGAGCTCAAACGTCGTAATCGGCTGGAGTAAGAGAGATCAACGGTGGCCGGGGTGTTCGTTTGTATAAGTTGTCTCGAGAGTCGCCTGGATTTATGCCGTCTCCTTCAAACATCCAATTGTGAGGATTCGACCTATCTGGCCTAGCAAAGCACATAACCTACCACGAAGCTCATTTCCCTACCCATTGATCCGCGAGCAGTTCTTTCTTGCAGTACTATACCTAACAACTCGTTGCGTATCTTGTTGAGTTCGTCATCATTCCATAAGCTGCAAGGGCATCTGTGGATTTAGGCGAGACTATGGCTGTCCAGCATGAATATCTGCATAGCGCAGAATCTATGCCCGCCACTACCGCCAGCAAAACAACAGTCATAGTTTCAACGAAAGGCCTCGCGACCCTGAGACTTTCCTAGATGAGGCCGAAAATCTGATGGTCATGTCACCTTATACCGAAAGGGAACACCTATTGAATCTGAAGAGTCTCGACATGGAGAATGCAATCCTTGCGCAGGCGCTAGTTCACTTGAAGTGTCTCCGGCCCGATTATGCCACTGCCCCATATATCGATACCTTCAACTGGAGAGAGGTAATGGACCAGGTAAAACGGCTAACGCAGCAAAAAGAACACAGCTGGAAAGGAAGCTCGTTTTTTGTGGTCGCGTTCCGTTCCCAGATCCCACCGACAACGGTGTATGAGGACCTGGGGGCTTTGGACAAGGCGGCACACGCAGAAGCAACAGCCAGTGGCGGGTTCCTCAAGTAGGTGGTTCTGCGCCGCTGATGCACATCATGCACTGACAAGGCTTAGATACTGGTTTGGAAGCCCTGATAAGGATGGCAAAAATCTGGCAACATGCGTGTGGAGATCGCAAGAAGACGCAAGGAAAGGAGGCATCGGACCCGCGCATCGACGGGCAGCCACGGCAGCCCGGGACCTCTATTCCCATTGGAAGATTGACCGGCACAGGCTTATCATTCGGGACGAAGTGGAAAGCTGGGAGATTACCGACTGGGCGTGACGAGCTGGTGGGGTAGCATCAGGTCAAGCTGCTGCATGCGAGTTATCATCGAAGCGGTTCGACAGAGGATCCAAGGGCAGGAGGAGAATAGATAGAGGCCACCGGTTGGCTGTGGCGAATGGAACGAGAGCTGGACGTAACCATGCGGTGTGTTCATGGGGAATAGTAGACCAGGGTTGCACATGAAAGACACGAGCCGTCACACCGTGGCATGGATTTTGCTGGTAACTGTTGTACGTACAGTAGAGTAGATCTTTTTCGGCGCAGGGTATGTAGAAGTGAGTATCTGTCATTTTGATTGCCAGGAGGCGCAGATGAGACGCAATCACAATAGAAATGGATCCAAAAACCGGAAGCTCTTGTTCCCTCTACCCAATGCAGGATGATCCCCCAGTAACAGGTGTAGCGCTGCGTTGTGCTGTGCTGCGCTGCGCTGCGCTGTGCTGAGAGAGCCGGGAGGGCGACGCTACCAGTACCCAGATATCTGGCGCGCAGCAAGCAGTCTGAGACGAGGAACAGGGCCAGGCGGGTGTTGCGGAGAGTGTTGCGGAGGGGGCTAATCAGGCCCTGTCTTGGTGCTCGTGGCAGTCCTTGATAGCCTGATAGCCCCAGTCGTCAGCTGCGTGATGACGGGAGGCTTGAGCACACGCTCAGAGCTAGGCGTCACGGCGGCATGGCGATATTTGGCTGAATTGGAAGCGTTCAACGACGGCGAAGATCACATATAAAGATGAGACGACGTCAAGATGAGGCTCTTTCAGCAGAAGTCTATTAGTGGCCTAAATGACATGGAAGATGACAACACCCCGAACTCTGGCGTGGGGGGTCAAGAGTGGGATTGGCATTTATTCGCTTCGCTCGCTCTTTAAGGATCACGCACGCCCCAGCACTTGTTCTTCTGAGACGAGAGACGTCCGCTTGCGTCTAGTCCGACCACTGTCCGGCCTAGATCGGAATACTTCGTTCGAGGGGGGTTCTCGTTCGAGCAGGGACCTGGGCACCTTGGGATAAAGGTGATTTACCTGGAGCTCGGATGGTAATGGTAATTGATGGAGGTACCACTCGCCTGGACCCGTGTAGGTAGTGCGGGGACCTAGGTAGGCGCTTGGATGTACCTAAGGTTAGGTAAGTAGCCAGTAAGATTAGGTAAGTCTGTTTCTGCCACGCGCCCCCGCCTCCCCCCAAACCGACCAGCTGCCACACACACAATTTTGCGAAACCACAAAATTTGAGGCTCCAGCGACGCGTGCCTTGCGACCGTTCGCCATTCATCATATACACGCCACACCGCGACTCGAGCAAGCGAGATAAGACGATACGATCTACCTCTTGAGTTTCATTGCTGGAATCATGGCCGACTCCCTCAAGATGCGCCGTTGAAGACGGTCCAGTGGAAGCCCTGGTTAGTCAAACCATTCATACCCCTCCTTGCCTCCTTGCACCCCTCCGTCATCTCGATCGCGAACCTCTGATTGCTACAGTCGCATACTGACATATGCTTGCGTATCTATAGGTTGTCATGAAGATTGTCAAGCACTGCTCTGCTAGCTTCCCAACTACTGCCACCGGATCCATCGTTGGCATGGACCAGGATGGAGTCGTGGAAATCACAAATTCCTTCCCTTTCCCCACCGCCGATGTTGCCAATGTCGAAGGCAGCCACCAGAACGACGCATCTTCACTCGCCGCTGCCGCGCCTCGGGCAAAAGCCAACATTACCTACCAAAACGAGATGATTAGGCACCTTAAGGAGGTAAATGTCGATGCTAACAATGTCGGCTGGTATACGAGCGCTACCATGGGCAACTTTGTCAACCTCGGCTTCATCGAGAATCAATATCACTACAGCGGGAAAACGACAAGACAGTAGCCCTTGTTCATGATGTCAGCCGGAGCTCGCAGGGTGCTCTGAGCTTGCGCGCCTTTAGACTAACCCCACCTTCATGACCGCATACAAGGAGGGCAAGTTCACGACAGAGAGGTTCGACTTGACCGCTAACTCCCGAGAAGATGTAATGCTAACTACAATAGCCTGCAAAAAATCGAAACTATCCTTCAAGGACATCTTCGCCGAATTCCCAGTCACCATGCATAATTCCCACCTTCTCACCTCGTTCCTGCACCAAATTCCTGCGAAGCCGATAACTGGTGATTTGGCCATGCCTACATCACTAGCCGATCTCCAAAAAATCCTATCCAAATGCCTCTTCATCCTTCAGCCGATACTCTCGACCTCTCGATAGATCCATTCCTAGAGAAGACGTGTGATCTACTACTCGACAGCATAGAGTCACACTACACCGAACTCAACAACTACCAGTACTACCAGAGACAATTGGCACGAGAACAGACTAACAATAACAGCATGGCAAACAAAGCGTAAGGCGGAGAACGCGGCACGTGTTGCCGCTAAGCAACAGCCGTTACCCGAAGATGAGTGGCAACGCATTTTCAAACTACCACAAGAACCAGCCGCCTCGAGGGCATGTTGAATGCGAAGCAAGTTGAGCAATACAGCAAGCAGTAGATGGGTTTACGGCGTGTGTTAGCGCCAAGATGTTCGCAGTCAGGGGGAACCTGCTGCCGGAATGAAGACATGATTGGAAAGGTGGGATGATGTTTCGGTAGGCATGCATCTGGCACGGCGTTCGCGATTGGGCGCTCTCATTGGGTTCTATAAACAACAAGCATTTACTCGGCACAACATCTTGACGGTGTTATCTGGTGTTGCCATCCTACGGAGCTAGGTGCCATCATGAGTAGACATGTGCCTGTACTTTTATGGGACGGGAAGTAAAAGCTTACCGATATGCTGCTATCATGACGAAGAAGCCGAGGAAAATATGGAGCGAACGCTCAATAGCGAGAAGGAGAAAGGCCCTCCATATTCGAAGGTCTCAGCCTTGATATAGGTAATTGACTATCCATGTTGCTGGGTGAGATGTCAGCATGAATGAACAAGTAGGCATCAGTCTCTGAGACGTGATTTAAGCAGATTGCTAGTTGGTTGGAAATAGCCCACATCAGACGGCCTATTGGCTACTTAACGTGCTATACACGATAGTTGGCAACCAACTTGTGGGATATCGTGGAGTTCACCGGGCCGGCTTACGCGGCCAGTGACCGGACCATCGCCGAGCTAAGGGTCTGTGTGTCTATACGGGCATAACCTTGCCATATTGTTACATGTGTTGGATAAGACTTCTAGTACAGCATTATTATCATTTTATTTGATTGGGCAATTATCTAATACTAGTAATGAGCACAACTAGCAGTATCAGGGACTACACGTATAGTAGTAACCTCCAATCTGCTGGCTGATCACTTCTTAATTTGTCAACTAGCATCTCTCCCCACTTTCTATGGAGCCCTCCGCAGACCTCCGTTCAGATATTATGTACGTTCGGCGGTGGTCGCAAAACCTAGAAATGACCGTCACCCATTCCAACAATCATAGTAGCCCACGGTTGTTGCTCTTAGTGTGACTGTGACTGGGTAGAGCAGGCAAGTCTTGTCAATTTCGGAGGACTGTAACGTAGGCAAGCAATTCGCCGAAAATGATGGCAGGCTTGCACGGTTGTGTCGGAAATAATGTTGGGTATTTGTTTACGGAGCAGCGAAGAAAGGTGTCAGTTTATTTGCCGAAAGCCTGGGGCGAGGGGTCGAGACACTAAGCCGCTAAGCCGAGCAGAGAGCTAGCGGGCGCAACGGTCCAATCGCTGAACCAGTCGCCGTAGGAATCCGGCGGGCAATAAGAGGGTCCAGAGGACTTGCAGGTCTAGCGGCCAGCAGCCAGTGAGATTCAGGGCCCAACGAGGGGCTGGAGGGGCCTTTGTGCTGTCGGCGGCAATGGAGGGGCAGATCCAGTCCCAAATTTTCTCCGACGTAGGCAATCCTTCGACGCCGACCTTTATTGTCTTGTTCCGCCCCTCAATGCTTACTACTTCGGTTCTTCTACTAAGCCCTTTCTATATTACTCCCTCAATCCTCCTTTCTTTCCCTCCTGTCCCTCACTCTCTCTCACTCTCTCATTCCCATCCCGTCTCTAGATCTCCTTCGTGTAAGTTGCAGTTGCGGGCTTTTGTGAACTCAACAGCCTTCGTCCCGAGCATCCGGCAATAACTTACGTACCCCTCCTCAGATCTCAGACCCTTTGTTCATCGCAGCGTCTGCTCTACCACTACAGTAAGTTTCAATCGGACTAGAAAAGAAGTTCATGTCTCACACTATATGACTTGGAACTGACAGTGTTCAACACAGAAATGGCTGCCCCCGCCTCCAAGTTCAAGGTCGCTGACCTGTCTCTCGCTGCCTTCGGCCGCAAAGAGATTGAGCTGGCCGAGAACGAGATGCCCGGTCTGATGTCTATCCGAAAGAAGTATGCTGATGACCAGCCTCTTGCCGGTGCCCGCATCGCCGGTTGCTTGCACATGACCATCCAGACCGCTGTCTTGATCGAGACTCTGACCGCTCTCGGCGCTGAAGTCACCTGGACCTCCTGCAACATCTTCTCCACACAAGACCACGCTGCTTCTGCCATTGCTGCCGCTGGTGTCCCTGTCTTCGCCTGGAAGGGTGAGACCGAGGAGGAGTACAACTGGTGTCTCGAGCAGCAGCTGGTTGCCTTCAAGGATGGCAAGAAGCTCAATCTCATCCTCGATGATGGTGGTGACTTGACCGCCCTCGTCCACAGCAAGTACCCTGAGATGCTCAAGGACTGCTATGGTGTCTCTGAGGAGACCACCACTGGTGTCCACCACCTCTACCGCATGTTGAAGGAGAAGAAGCTCCTGGTACCCTCTATCAACGTCAACGACAGTGTTACCAAGAGCAAATTCGACAACCTCTACGGCTGCCGTGAGTCTCTGATTGACGGTATCAAGCGCGCCACAGATGTCATGATTGCTGGAAAGATTGCCGTTGTTGCTGGTTTCGGTGATGTTGGCAAGGGTTGCGCTTTGGCCCTTCAGGGCATGGGTGCCCGTGTCCTCATTACAGAAGTTGATCCCATCAACGCTCTCCAGGCTGCTATGGCCGGCTTCCAGGTCACCACCATGGAGAAGGCTGCTCCCCAGGCTCAGATCTTCGTCACTACCACCGGCTGCCGTGACATCCTTGTTGCGCAGCATTTCGAAGCTATGCCCAACGATGCCATCGTTTGCAGTATGTCGCAAATAACCCGCATGATATTGTAAGAAGCTAACCGTCCGTAGACATTGGTCACTTCGATATTGAGATTGACGTTGCCTGGTTGAAGGCGAATGCCAAGAGCGTTCAGAACATCAAGCCCCAGGTTGACCGCTTCACCATGGCCAGCGGCCGCCACATCATTCTCTTGGCCGAGGGTCGTCTAGTCAACCTTGGCTGTGCTACTGGTCACTCTTCTTTCGTCATGTCCTGCTCCTTCAGCAACCAGGTCCTTGCCCAGATCATGTTGTACAAGGCCGAGGACAAGGCCTTTGGCCAGAAATATGCCGCCTTTGCCAAGACAGAGAAGCTTCCTGTCGGCGTCTATGTTCTCCCCAAGATCCTGGATGAGGAGGTGGCTGCTCTTCATCTAGCTCACGTCAATGCCGAGCTCACCAAGCTCACCGACGTCCAGGCTGAGTACCTGAGCCTGCCTACCGAGGGCCCCTTCAAGCCCGACCAGTACGTTTTACCTCCTATTATGCCTGCTTATTTTCGTACACTGCTAACGTCTTACCAGCTACCGATACTAAATCAAATGTACATAATAATTCGTTGCGCCCGACTTTTCCCGGGTGTGCAAAGGTGTTTCTGGTTTCAACAAGCATGAATGTGAGGCATCAACTGGCATGGGTATCATAAATCGGGACCGGGGAAATAAAAGGGTTAAGGGGGCCGGTCATACTTTTCAACAAAAGGCGTTGGCTATTATAATGCATGATTCCCCTCAGCGTTTGACATTTTCTGTAGACACGAAGTACACGTGCCAGCAGATACCGACAGCTACGGAGAGAGCTGTATAGAGCTCCGTCAACCGGATCTCAATAGAATACAAACAGCCACTTGGCTTCGATCAGAACTACTACAAGTCTAGAAATGTGATAGGTATATCGAATGATCTGTATCTTATACTCCAGCATCGTACTTTTATTCTGCGTTTCTTATTGACCCTGTACTACGGACTTCCTGTCAGTCCTTTGGTCTACCAAATTCATATATATTCATCATTAAATACATGGCTGGAGACCTCTTCGTCATAATTAACGAGGATCCCTTTCATCTATTTTAGGGCATTGCATTAACTCACCTCTCCATTTTTCAACTACATTATGGCTTGTATCTCTACTACAAGATGATGCCCGTCACTTCCTAAAAGTTCAGCTTACTATTCGCTTGAATGAAAGCTATGATGACAAAACTCATGTCTACTTTATGCCAACAGGTAAGTCTGGAATGCA
The DNA here is from genome assembly GCA_004123355.1 of Amphirosellinia nigrospora. Taxonomy (NCBI): domain Eukaryota; kingdom Fungi; phylum Ascomycota; class Sordariomycetes; order Xylariales; family Xylariaceae; genus Amphirosellinia; species Amphirosellinia nigrospora. The sequence goes on along the minus strand of SCHM01000003.1, from coordinate 2,663,296 downwards.
TGTAATAAAGGCTAGCTTCCAAAGGCGTTTAAAGACCCTTCATACGGCGGCAGTTAGTTATCTACGTCTATATATCATATTCACATTCAAGTTCGCATCTTCTCTCTGAAATGATACGTAACATAAGCGATGTATAAGCACTTGATTAGTTAAAAACAGGATCTCATCATTGCTTCAGACTCAACTTTCGCACCACCATCACGCCCATTTCACCCCCCTTTTTTCTCTCAATCACCGCCTCGCCGCACTATCATCATCACCATCATGCCACCACGCCGCCAAACGAAGCGTGCCAAGAACCGAGAGTTCGGACGTAGGGCTGAGCCCTACGTCGTGCGCGGAGCACTGGCCTGCTGGGGCTGTTTCGGGCGGGCTCAAGCTAATTTCTAGCCCAAGCGAGGCGAACCCCTCGAGGTCGCGTGTTCCATGGCTGACCCGGGCTCATCTGGCTTTGCCAGTTGTAAGGCCGGTTACGGCTCTTGCGGCCCTGTGAGTTGAATTATATCTGTTTCGCCCTATATTCACGTGTTATATCTGTTATAGATCCCTGCAATAGTCCAGTTCGACGCCACTCGCGTCGAAGAGTTGTTGGTTTAGTCTGCTCATCTCTTCCATCTTGAGCGAGAGGACGAGAATGATCCCGAATCCGCCACTATTTTAGACGCGGAAGAGGAGCCTAACTACCTCGCGACGCCCGCGTTTCGGGCCAGCATCGCCGGGCCGCAATACCGCCTCCTCACCGGCTTCACTCGAACTCCTCTCTCCCTATCGGGCTGGTTGGGGCCTCAATGTTATCTTTTCTTATGTCTGACGATTCTAGGGTTATCGCGTTATGACACTGGAGCCCGTAAATCTGATGACACGTCTTTACCTAGACCCCTGAGCACTCAAATCTCGACGCCGCAGACAAGGGGCTTGTAACGTAGGTAGCAAATACTAGCCTACGAGGGGACTAGATCCGTCGCGCAACAACAAAAATACGCAGATACCCTCATGCTCACGGGCGCCGACATCTGTCATTGCGGATGAGATCAGTACCGGAGTTTGGTTCATAATAGCGGGCTGTTTATTTCAAGAATTTCCTGTGTCCTTTTATATGCAAGTATGGAATATTATACGTATGTTGGCATGTATTAGGGACAACAGATGCAACACACCTGCGACCTACCTTGGTAGCATTCTACCTCTGCGTGGTATATCGAAATCCTCTTACAGTTTTGTTTCATGATAACATGGCGTTTAGGTATGTTGTTGTTTATATAAAATCTTACTATAAGAGAATGTAGTTCAATGAGGATGTTTTTATTATTTGATATTCGTACAAATTGTAACGAGGACTCGTATGAAGGGCTTGGAATAGTGTCAATTTGACTAAGAATGGACTATGATGCCAAAGGTGCCATGAAGATCTATCTACATCCCCAAGCCGAAGAATTCCATGTCTTTCATATTCCAATAGCCTCGCGGACCTCCGTAGACTCGTGTCTTCGAAGTCTGACCTGTATCGGTGCTCGGTATCGGCCTTCGGTGAAAGTCTACGACTCGTGAGATTCGTGCTACTTCGCCAGCCTCCTATTCAGTCAATCGAGCGAGATCCGTGTGACACATCTCGCCCGGTAAAACGGCCGTCGTACAAGATGCCCTGGTTCAACAGTCTTGATAGGCACTCTGGAAAACCTGTTTGATATCGCCCCTAAAGCGCGTCGGTGCGTTGTTCCGAGTAGTCTATTCGGGCTTGCATAGGTAGTCTTTAAGATGTTGCCGAAGAACTTTTTGAAGTCCGAAGTTGCTGTAGATAGGCGCTCCACTTGTTGAGTTAAATGCTGTGACTGCTTGCTGTGCTCTTGGATTGTCTGATTGATAGCCGAGAGGTCGTCCTTGATGCGTTGGCACATGTTATCGAGGATTCTTTTCAACTTCGTAACAGATTCCGTCTCCTTTTCTGAGGCCTGCCCATCCTTAGCAACAATATTGAGGTCTGCTTCTTTCTAACGTTAGTGCTAAGTTTCATGAGTTTGTCACATTCGCTCTCTAGCATATACCCCATTCACTTTTTAGTCCTACAATCTACTTTCTATAGATACGAACGCTTTTTTTTTTCCCAAACACGGCCTCCATTCATGGTACGTATACAAGTGATCGTAGACGGTCAAGCGTCGTTCGATTTGACCACCTTCTATCTTTTGATAGTATGATGGTATAGTGCTGCAGCTTTTTCCGTGACAGAATCAAGAGTTGGGAGAAAAGATCAGTATTTATAGATAATAGGGCACAGTAACCATGAGTAAGAGTTTAGTTAGGCCTTGAGGTACTAGGTGCAGGACCGTACCTTGATAAGAGTCCTGTAGGTACCTAGGTAGGTAAAACCCTGCCGATGTATGTATAATGCCACCTTTTAGCGAGTCATCTCGCCTGCGTCATCGTCATTGCAGATTTTTGCAAGCTTACTTAGGTAAGGAGGTGCGTGGTGATGTAGGTTAGGAGTTTTTTGGACGAAGGTCTCCAAACCTACTCTCCAGAGGCTATCTAAATATCTAGGTATATACAAGGAGTCTCTCTTTGTCTACGTCCGTGTGCATGTGCCTAGTGCCTGTTCTCCGGGACGGCCCCTATCCTACATTCGTTATTCATTGGCACATGTCAAGAACCCGTAAATAGGGGGGTACATATGTATCCTTGTTGTTTCACGAGGGATCTAATATACCCATTAGTTGATGCTCCTGAGTCTGAGTGTCTATGAGCGCAGGTGAGGTATCGTGAGATCCGGGGAGTCTAGTATCATAGCAGCGCGCACTCTCTGGATACCCGACTAGAGTTATGTGTGTCAGAACATCTACATATTGGTACTGAGCTTACGCCATGTCCAGGACACTTCTTTTTACACGGAGTTCTAGTTACAAAGCACCTTCGCGAGTTAATTAATCAGATAAGATCCATTGGTTCTTTTTACGAAGTAAAACGATGCCATCTTTGTGCTCGTGAAACAACAATAGCATATATGTATGTATCCACCTATCCGCGACAGTTGCGCAGTCTCAAGTGTTTTGACGATCTAGATTAGGTCGCGTATCTATTACGCTAATGTTTACGGTTAGATCATGTTGTTTACTATATTTGCTACTACACTACTTTACATTATGTTACGAGGTACGTACCTAAGTAGGTAATATATGTTAGATGAAGATGCTCCCTGTATATAGTCATGTGGAATCCACAGATTTGGTTCTCGAGGCCTTTGTACAACAAGTGTCATAGCCCACCTCAAATACAGGGTTCTTGGTGTCACAGTACGGATATAGGAGCTGCAGATGGCCAAGTTCTCGGTTTGACTACGATGTATCCTTTAACAATGTCATGGTACAGTGCTGAAACTCTGTTCCGTAGCACCTGGCGCATTGATTAAGGAAACTACTTGTCCCTTGGGATGTATGTACTTTTTCTATCCAAAAGTCCCAAGCCACATTTGGGTACCTAATCTGCTACATATTCACCTTGTATTTCTTTAGATGAAACCTCGTGTTCATAGATATTGATATGTTTTATTTCGTTATTATCAGCCATGCCTCAGGGGAACTCCGGAATGATTGTACCTATTCATGACATGCCAATCTAAGCCTCAGCCCCCTTAGCTAGAGGGACCAAAAGCCGAAAATCAGATTTAATACTCCTTACCTATCCGATGCTCACCCTAAAGGGTGTTGATATCAACCTTCTCGCTACGTATGGGGGTCATATGGTTGTATTTACACTTAATTGTGCCGGTAATTACCCTGATTATAGCCTACTCAGGTCCTTGTCATACTGCAAGAGCCTGCTAAATGTTTCTCAGCAAAACCATCTAGTAAGTCGCCTGCAAAGTTCACCGAGCCTCAACATGTCTACATAGAAAAAGAAAATAAGAGATAGTGATTCTCGGGTAAGGGAGAAACGATATTTGAAAATATTCACGCATCCTGCCTCGGTTGTTTTTCATAATACAAGGTCCTCTAAGGACCTAGGCACAACAAAACATTCTAGCCAAAAGGCTACTTTATTTTGCTGGCTTTAAAACCTATGTTTTATAATATTCAACTTGGCTCCAATCGGCAACAAGTTCTAGAATATAGAATGGTCATGTTACATAACAAGATAAAGGAGGCGGCCTTGTCTGGACGATAAATTTCAGGTAGCTAGTAATCCTCATGATACCATTGAGCATCATCAGTCAGAATTTCGACAGAATGGGAACTCATTGTACTTTTACGCGATAGCCACTTTAAAGAGTCATATGGCCATATTTAATCCGGCAGGCATGAATCGGTTCCTACCCCCCTTTACTCTCATCGAGCTCTCCAGCGCTCTTCGTTATGCTCGGCTATCTGGTGGTGGTATCGATAACTATGAATAAGCCCTCTATCCACCCTGTAACCCGTCTTCCATCGCTTGATTAGAAGTCGCTATCTGTATTGTCGAATCAGGGATATTATTATTTTCAAAGCCTTTGACTGTTGAGTCAGGCTATTATACTCTCAACCCCTACTATTCCTACTACTGCTACCACCACCATCACCCGCAAGGCCGTAGGCCAAAGCAATAACGCCAGGCTGATATCATGCCGCAAGTAGAAGCCTACATATGCAGATAGATAATTATTAGGTGGCAAGAAACAAGCTTTCTCAAACACTGGTTCGCAACGGGAATATCGTAATTGGAGGTCTAAAACATGGTAATATTCGATAAGACTGGAGATGTATCTCTGTCCGGACGGGAAAGGAAAAAGAAACAAAAGCAAATACATAGACCTTCGACAACAACCCACTACCGAGAGAACCAAGTACCATAACAAGAATTAGCTGCAGCCTTCCCCAAACTCGCGTACTCACCCTGGTACTCAGCCATGAGGGGGTACACGGCAGCGTTCGGGCCCCAACGGTGTCACCAACAAGTAAGTATGGGTACCTTAAGCATATTGCGTTTCCGTCCCTTGTTCTCAAATGATAGCACTAGCTTTCCCAGCTCTATGGTGAGGGCTGGTTGATGTCTTCCTGTCGTGTCGCCTACCACGACATGCAATGGACGGCTTTTTTTTTTTTCATAACCCACCACCCCTTTTTGGGGCGAGGGAACCGAACGGTATGTCTGACTAGCCGCAGCCGCAGCTACCAGTAGAGCAGTCAGGGTTACTTATACATCCGCTGCGTGACGGACATGCATGAAGGAGAAAACATCTTTGGTACTGGAAAAAAAGAAAAAAAAACTGCTTGGGGGGGTTGTGAGGAGAGGGGGGAAGGGAAGGGGAAGGGGCAACGCCAAAACCAGTACCCATAGCTCGTTGAAAGAAAACGGGAAAATGCCATAGGTGTGAGGTCAATGTATACAGCTTCAGGGATTAAGGGAGGAAACCTCCTAACCTAGTCAGATTGGCTGAGCTCTCCACAGGTGCTCAGGCATATGTGTATGTATGGATGTATGTATGTATATTCGCGACGGGGGTGAGGGAAAGGAACTTTGTCGTTTATGAAGCCTGCCGCAGCTGCGTACCACGGAATAGCGCTTTGTCTCTTTTTGTGTTTTCAGCTTCTCTCTAGGCGTAGATCACGGTTTCTTCACTAGCGGAACAGTGCGGACGATAATGTATGTATATACTTATGAGCTGAGAAAGCCAGCCGGCCGGCTCGCAGTCCGGTAACGTACGGGAAAAACGCCAAAAGAATACAAAACAAAAAGCAAGCCGAGGGATCTGATTCGTCGGTATTCTAGCTTTAGCTCCCGCGAACCCAAAGATTAAAAATAAACACAAGGTTGTTTCTTTTTCCTTTCTCGCCGTAATGTAAATATGGTGTGGTACTTCGCGCGCCGGAAGCCGGAAATCAGAGGTCATCGGCCTGCATTCCGGTGCATGCATATGCGCCCCACCAAGCGGCTGGACCGTTGGAAAATTGATTTGTTCCCGCAAGTGCGCGAGGAGCAAGGGGGAAAGAAAATATGAATAATTATCGAAAATCTGAGTAGAGAAGGGACGGAAGGTGCGAGAGGATTGGGTATTGGGAACGTATACTGTGGTCGCGTCAGCTCGGCCCATCCTCTTCTTTATTAGTTTCCTGTTTGAGCTCTTCTTTGCGTTCCACCACATGAGGTGTCGAGGTAGACTAAGGTAGGTCTAGGTCATGGCCATGAGGGGGAGGGTGCTCTCGTGGGATGGCCTGGGTACCCTGAATAGTACTGCAAGGGTTACCCACGTAGTGTTTTCATTCGCAAAGCATGGTCTGGGATGTACAGCATGTGTCATGAGAGTGTGTAGAGGCGGACAAAACGGTATCGAAATATGTAGAGTAGCCGGTATCAAATAATAAAGCTTCATTTGACCGTATGCCATTATATATTGCCCAGCGCTTGGCGGAGCGTAGAGTCGCAACCCGCCACACATTCGGGAAATCGAGAGCTGGGTTCTAAAATCCGGGCACAAGACCGCGGGAAAATATAACAATCCTTTGGAATCGTATCTGGGTAAGTAAAACGCACCAATCACAACATTTTCGGTCACATACACTTCTCGACTGGTGCTTTGAATCGAAGACGAAAAGAATAGGTTGCAACCTCGATGAGAACAGTGGAAATATGCCTCATAGTATTTGAGCAAGTTTTTATTTGCAGGATAGTCGGCTATCTAGAATTAGGGTACGCCCCCGCTATCGTTTTTGTAATAGCAAAATGACTGGAAAGATGCGGGCCCAAGATTTTTTGTTACATTGTATAGTTCGTCGTCTATCTGTCGTCGCGGTTTGACTCCAAGAATTCCAGTTGGGGTGTAAGCGAATGGTAGGTTATGCATCGTCACACTTATACAAAATGTCTTTGATATTTTAGGAACATCTGTCTGTTGCTCACCGTATTGATTAGATCTTGACTGATTTCAATGAAGTAAAATGATATTACTTTGATTTGTGATTAACGCAAGTCTCTCGAGACTGCACTGTTTTCTGGATTTAGATTGCCTATGGTCGATGCAACTCGATCGTGGAGTGCTGCCACTCCATCGCCCTAATGATCCTACGCCTCATCATGTTGCCTCCAAAGCATGGAGGCGAGCCGTAACAATCTCCAACGCTAATCATACATCATATCTGAACATGACCGGAAACCATGCCTGACTGCCTTTTATAACCTGCCGTAACGCCGACGCATAAGCCCAAATTATTCAAATTCCCGCCCATCGTAACTCGCTGAGGTTCAATGTCACCCAAACCCTTTTGACCAGTATCTATAATGCCAATTCTAGGCGGACAGAAAATAGCCGCCCCCTCAACAGTTGAGTCGTGAGAGAAGTAACGTGAAATATAGCAGAGAACCGTAATACTGATGTAGTATAGCCGGGCTACAGGGTATAGCCAACGAGAAAAAATATTACTACAATGCTCCAGCTAGCTGGAAACGGTGAGGCCCTCTTATTATCGAGAAATATTGTATGCAGGAGCGATGAAGGCCCTGACACCAAGTTCGGAAAATCGTCGAACGACGTTTGTCGTCCCCCGGTAACGCGTGCCTCATCTTGAATAAACTTCCGGGCCACGGCGAGTTTGCTCTTCGGATCGCTCTCGTCCAAATGCGGAGGAAGCGTGCTTTCGAAGTCCGGGGAAAACTTATTCGTCAAGGCTCGAATTATAGTCAACGAGTACAAGACGTCGCGATTCTCCCTACCGTCGAGCAGCTCACGAAGCTGCGCTAGTACCCGATCTCTCCGAGGGGCCACATCCATGTTGGGTTGATCTCTGATGAGTAAAAACTCTGCGAGATTATACCAAAACCTGACTTCTCGATTCCTATGATAAACGGCATTATCCGGATTGGCAAGAGGAGGTCGAAGTGGGTTGTGATCGAGGAAATCTCCCGAGAGTAGAGTCTCGAAGACAGCCACTCGATTGCGCGCCTCATTCCCATCATCGGTTGTTGGAAGGTCGTGGCCTATATTAACCTTGTACTCGATCGAATATACCAAAGTAGCCAACTCCCAAACCACACGAAACTCTAGATTAGCGGAGTACGCCATTCCAGCGACATCGTTAGTAGTGGTTGTGGCCAGTGACTGCAAAAAGGCTGCTAGTATTTCTTGCACGCGTGAGTTAGAAGCCAAGGCACTGGGGCCATAGGGCTTGGTGTACCAATCCGTCTCGAAGAACTTCTCCAATCCTGGCGCATAGACCTGTTCGTATAGATTGTGAACCTCGAGGAGCTTCTCCTGGCTCAAGGGGCCATCGATGGATGGAGGAGCCGCATTCCCAATGGCGACGAGCTCTTGGACCTTCATTTTGCGTACTGAAATACCAGAGTAAGCCGGGGTTCGTTCCGCCAAGGGCGATTGTGGTGTGTGCGAAGTTTGATGCAAAGGGACGAAAGAGGGGCCGCCCCCTCTGAGGTGCGGTGGCCCTTTGGCTCTGTAATCAACAACATGGGGAATGACGGGTGTGGTCGCTGGGAAATGGGAGGTCGACATACTCGAGGTTGAGAGGACGCTATCCAGAGAATGGTCCAGCGTATGGTAGTGATGGCCTTCGCTCTTGATATTTGAGACGGTAGAGTTTCCTATGGAAGCTAGGCCTGAAGGATAGGTTGATGCCGGTGGAGCGCTCGGAATTCCTGATGGCAAAGCCGCATAGGAGGCAGTAGTGCTAGGTGTTAGTGGAGTAGAGGCAGAGGCAGGAATAGAGGATGCGTTGTGGGGGATAGATGATGTGGAGGAAGCAGAAGTCGGGGTGGCTGAATTCTGTGTTGAGTGGATGTTGGTGGTTGCGTGATGAGATTGTTGGGCTTGCTGAGGTTGATGCGATTGCTGTGGTGATTGCTGCGGCGGCTGTTGATTATTTTTGAAAATGGGGTCGTAGCCCAAACATTCGCGCTTGGACTTTTGGCAATTTTTGCAAGTAGGATGCAGTTCGTCGCACTAGATGCACCGCGGTTGTTAGAGTGCAAGGCACACTTCTAGTCTTATGTCGGTATTAGAGGAGGAAAGAAAGAAGACGAGGTCGTTGATAGCCTCAAGAGATTGTGGAGATGGTGAGGGGAGCTATGGCGGGAGAGAGACAACCAAACACCAAACGGGACTAGGTTAGACAATTAACCTCAGTAGATGTCCGGAGGAGGGTTTGACGTGGTTTTCGGCTAGAGCCTTCCCTCTTTTTTTTATTTTTTTTTGCTTTGTCTGACCACAGGCTGGGCTCGCGTTTGCTGGACCTGGCTCGCTCGCTTCTCAGTAGCGCAAAGGAGCCAGCTCCCAAGCGAAACTCTAAGCGAGAACGGGGAGCGGCTACCTCAGACACAACACCAAAACCAACAAACAACACATCTTTTGCTCTAAGTACACCTGTCCGCTTTTCGCATTCTCCCCCCTTACCTTTTGGAATCATATTCATTCATACCGACTACACCCGTACATGAAAATAGGAATGGGGCAAAGCAATGAATAATCAACACGTACCTTGATACGTCGTTTGCGACATGTCAAGCAACCCGTTTTGGTTCGGCGCTTTATCTCCTGTAGTCGGAAGAACTCATCGCTGTCAGGTCACCTGTATCCCAGGACATGTTACGCGGGAAGCGGATGACTTCTTACCTTCTTATGCCGACCGGCCGTCAGCACCGCAGGCCCGCCAGGGGGAGGGCATATCTCTGGCCCATAACATCTGGGGATAGGCTTGCATATGGATTGCCTGCCATGTTGCCTATGGTAACTTGCTGCCCATAGTACGACATGGGCTGCTGCTGTCCTGGGACTGAGGGTATGGGTGATACAGGCATGGCCATGGCCATATGCTGTTGTTGCTGGGATTGCTGCTGCACAGGGTCAAACGTGCGCATACTCGGCAACGGCATCGCGTTGTTTGTCGTCGCGTGCGGGCTCGCTCTATAAGGATCGTGTGCCGGAGGAGCGGTATTTGTATAACCATAATGCGCATTACTCATAGCGCCCGTCGTATACGCTGACGGCGTTGCGTACGGGAGAGGCTGTCGAGGAGTCCCGGGAGTGTGATGTGGGTTCTGCGACATCGTTCCGGGCGAGGACGTCGCGGCGCCGTCGTTATCCTGCTGGTCGTTTTGTACTTTCTGCTGGCCCTGGGGAATACCGTTTACGTCTGTGGATGGTGCTGGGGATGTTGTCGTTGTAGAAGCCTTGGATTGGTCAGTAGCGACAGTCGTCTTGTCCGTCACGAGGGCGGACAAGGAGGTAGGTGGCGTTGACGTTGATGTTGAGATTGGAGCATCCGAAACGTGATTATTCTGTTGTAGCTGGCAACCCTGATCCTCCAGTCCCTTCTCTTGCGCTGACTCCTTCTCCGGCGCTTGTGTGGTGGCTATTTCTGGCGCTCGAGCTGCATCGGGTGGTTGAGGATTCGGGGACTGTCGAATGCGCTCCTGCTGTTGGGAGGCATTGGTATCTGCCTCAGGCGGCGTGGGAGCCCAGGTCTGTGCCTCTCTCGGTTTGTCCTGTCCTGGGGCAGCTTGTGACGAGTGCTGTGACGAAAGCGCAGCGCAGGAGGTTGACGGCACTGGTGGGAGGGCATGGGCTGGTTCTTCAGCAACGGCAGAGGCCGGTTCAGGCTGAGGTTGAGCCTGTGGCTGTTCCTGTGCCTCTGCCATTTTGATTTGATTTAAATTGGAACTGCTACGGGGGTTTGGCCGAGCAGGGGCACGCACAATCGAGGTAGCAGCAGCAGCTGCGAATAGGTAACGAAGCCCGCAGCGGACCAGGGACTGGACCGGACAGGCCCTAGGACCCCGGGACGAGCGGTGCGGTACAGTAGTGTGCAGTACCTAGACCGGTGGCTAGCTATGCGACAAGCGAGACGTGCGTGCGCGCGCGAGAGGAGCCAGGGGATGGGATCCCAAGGGGGCAACACAGCGCCGCAACAGCAGAGCAGGTCAGAAAACGATGGTGGTGGTGGTCCGATGTTTGAGGTGTTTCGACGCGACCCTGGGCCGAGATTCCTGTTAGCTTAACCTGCCGGTGCAATGGGCGTTTTTTTTTTCTCTTGCATCGACTCCGTCTAGCCACTTGGCTACTCTTTTGGTCTTAGCGCCCCGGCCGGCGACTAATAAACAAATGCACGCTGCAGCGGAATTCAAGGAAATGGAGCTTTGCGGCTGCTTGGATGGTTCGTTCGTGCAGCGAGGAGGGTGGTACCGATTTGTCTCCTGTGCATAGATTGATACCGAGATAGTACATATCTGTCAAGACGGCGAGCAGCAACGTCTCATGTATCCTGTGGGCATCAATTATTATGATTCTGCCTCTTCGGTCTCATTCTCGTCCCTATCCTATCCTAACTTCGCTTCCCGGCCATGCAGCCACTGGCCGTTGTAATAATGGAAGAATAAGCTGGAAGGGGTGGAACGTGCCGGCGAATTGAACAGGGGGGCACAGGTGTACAGCATACAGTACATTCAGAGGGGCCTGCTGCTAGGTAGCTCCATGTCCAGGTATACCGTGCACAGTATGACCTGATACTTAACAAGGAAGGCAGATGGATCGGCCTATGTTGTTGTTATTGTTGGAGGGCCTTCAGGGTCCAGACGTCAATAGGGCTGCTTTGGTGATAGGGAATACCTACCTACCAATATTATGCCCTCGCCTATTTGTACCTTGCCCGTACGTAGCTACCTGGCTAGTTGCGGTACATACCCACATGCATCTATTCATGTATCTGATCGCCAAGTAGTAAGGTCAGACCGATCAAGGGCATCATCTTTAGCTGTGTCCTGTATCCTCCGAGCCACCTGAGACAGAGATAGAGACTAGCGTAGTGTGCAAACGGTTCCTGGTGGGTTTGCGAACGACAGAGACTGTACATGTGTGTGTATGCACCATGTCAGAAGGAACACAGGGCGTGTTTTAACGAGATCGTGATTTAGGCGCGGTAAGTCTGGTGGATAGCAGGACGATAAGACGGGAGCGGCCGGTGGCTTACAATAATAGATAATAATAGAAGATAATAACGTACTTCCTTCTACCTTGAGTGCCTATAGGTAGGGTTCATGCGGACAGAGGGATGCGCAAATGAACACATATGAAGGTACTATGCCTCCCTTGTACTCACGAGAGCGATTTAGCAGGCGGTATTGTGGGTTTGGCTCTGCAGACGCCTCGGGTGTTGGTGCTGACTTGCCAAATTCTGACCTTTCTTTGCCGCCCGACTACGCGTACACTAGGTATTATGTTATGATGCCTGGGAAATGACAAATCTCTCTACACCAACGAGCTGTTCGGCTTGCGACTAGGGTATAACAGCTCTTGGGGTGTGATGCGATGGTGAGTGTGTCCCGAGCGTGAGGATGTGAGGACCCAGGCAATCTTGATGAACTGCTCAACAGCCAGATAAAGAGGCCTGCCTATGCAGTGCGAAGCATACCCGGCGCGATGCGACGTGACGTTACAGAGATTGCGTTGAGCTTGAGTACACTAAGTGACAAGGAGGAGTGGGTGAGGGCGCTGATACAAAGATGCAATATCTGAGAAGTCGGAAGAAAATTAAAATCGAAAAGAATACATGAGAACCTTGGGAGGGTTGAGGGTGGAGTTAGCGATAATAATAGGGACCTTGGGGCGTATATCTATCGGAATACATCCTTAGGTTCAACAGTGAGGTGCTCAGTTAGGTATCTACCTAGGTAGTTAGCTGTGGCGCCTTGTGCAACCTAAGTATACATATAGATCAGTTCATTACATGGCTACTGTATGGTTACGGGAAGACTAAAACTGCGTTATGTAGGTACTAAAAGGATATACAGCGGTACCTATGCGTCTTCAACTCAGTTTTTGAGCTACATCCTTACGAGAGAAGGCATTGTAATCTGCCCATTGTGCCCACTCTCTTCATTACTACATCATGGTTATGTACCTACTAAGCTACTATACCTACATAGCTGATAGCTGCACAGCCACTTCTGGATACACAAACACGTGACCTCGCTATGAATCTGGCACCGCTCCATACCAGTTAACTGCCCCAACTAGTTAGCAATTTACGCTAGGTATACTGCAGGGATTTGGACGCAACCCCAACTCAACTTCTTGTGATCCCGTCACTCCGTCCCTAGACTACCACTGCATTGATGTATACTACCAAACACTTTGGAACCGACCTATTTGTACTCAAGCCCTGATTTTCACATGCTACAATTGAGCTACGGTGGCTGTCTAGGTAATGAAGCCTGTGACTTGTATATCTCCTCATCCGCCATGAATTCGGACACAATGATGGGTTCTCGGTTGCGAGGCACTAGCTGAGTAGGAGCACAGGCATAATACACTCCTCGGCTCTTGTTGCCCCTATCTGTGCTATGCAGCGAAGGATGAACGAGAAGCAAGGTGGCAGGTAAGCAGCTGGCATACTGTACATATGTACGGATCTATTGCTGTTCTGACCAAGTCTGCTGTGCAAGCAACCTACCTACCAGTAACTCTCCCTTGGAATACCAACCACCTGATATCCAATCTGATGCCTGTTCGTCAAAACAGCCAGTGCATACATATCATAACAGCGTATCGCTTCTCGTGTACCTTGAGCCTGCCACAACAACTTTGGCAACTACCGTAAACCAGTGTCAACCGCTCGCTGGTTCTCCAATAAGGCAAACAGCTACCGGGTTTTGGTATGCCTGTTCTGGTCACCCAGTCACCATCCACTCACCGGAGGGTTCCATGCAGCGAATATTGAACAAGGTAGACGCGTTCTTGGCGTCGGAACCTTGGGGCTTAAAAACGAGACCTCCAGAGCCCTTGATGTCCCAGCCGTGGTTCGCTTTCGCTAGTAGCTGCATATTGCCGACAGGCAGTGTGCAGACGGGGAGGCGTGGCGAGAATAAACACTGACCTACATAGTACAGTAGAGACGGCAGAGTATCTGACATTCTCCTTCTGCAAGATCCGGCCAACAGGGCCAAGACCCAGATGCTATATGACGATACGCAACATGTTGGCCGTTGTTGGTTGGCCTCTAGTTTAAATATCCGGATTGCCCGTGTCGCACCAAGTGGACTAACAACAATATGCCTGCTGCGCCTCTATCAAGGATTTCAGAAGCCTCGCTATCCAGTTTATCCGTCAGTGGCAATATCGCGTCGACCGATTTCTTCATATGGTCTTAATTGCGAACCGCATCCTCCCTTGTGCATCTTGGCTGCCTGCCTCGCACTCCACTGATACCCACACGACATGGTTGTATCCGAGTGCTATCACCCGCCGTTGAGCTTCTAGACTACCTAATAGCTCCAAGAATTCAGGTGACGAATTGGATGACTTGCGGCCCTGACGATCAGGGCCGAGTACCACGTATACTGAAGGAACGGTCATATATGTGGGTTGTGATCCCGTTCTTCTGTCATTCTTGTTGTCACGTTGGCGACCCCCACGACGTAGAGGAATCACTTGCGTTTAGTGACGTAGCAAGGGACCTGGATGATGTATCATCCCACAGCCTGAACTAACTGGGAATGGCTCTTGAACAGCAAATTTGACCCCGACATACAAAATGATGCATTCTGGTATTGTGGCATTTAGATCTATCCACACTCATGTGGTTACTACTCTACATCTGCATCTATTCACATTGAGATTTCGTGACTTCTTTGCTATCCATTTGGTCTCAACGAGGTTTCATCCCGGTTGGCGAGGGAAATACCGCGCTTTTTGGTCACAGCAGAGATGGTGGGCTACATTAATACCAAACACTATAATGTAGTGTCAACAATCTGGCATAACCGCGCGGCGATACGCGGCGATACGCGGCACACAGATGATCTTCGTCTTGCATGCAACACGACTCGAATAAAAAACCTCAATTACTATGTTTTGGCTGATCTACACATTAGCTATTAGGCTCTTTAGACGTTCGGCGGCGTGTAGATCGAAAACCCTGAGATGACGCACCCACAGTCGTTCCTCACACGGTCCCAGATATGGCGACATCTAGATATGAGTTACGCATGTGCTTTTCTGACCGAGACCTTATCTCTACACTTCTCACCCCAGAGTTCGGTAAGCGGGCCGCCTTTCCGCCCATGCCGGCCACAGGTGAAAGTTACCCCGGGCCTTCGTCTCCATCCAATGAACCAATATCCGGCATCACGGACCACCGGGGTCCGGCTTCAGCTTTCTTCTGTCCGGTACCTACTCGAGATATGCCGGCGGCCTCTTCTGGTCTCATGCTGACAATATTGATGGCCGATAAGCTTCTGACAGCGTCTAAAATATCTTCGGTTGACCCTTTTGAGACATGGCCGCATATAGTGGTCAGTTCAATTTGATCCTATAATTATGCTGACCGGTCGGTCTAGAATTGAACACGTAGAGCTGTCCTTCTCATCCATTGTATCGATGAAGAATAAGGAATGGCATGTTTCATTTAACTTACAGCGCTTATTGTGTTTCTTTAGGCTCAGATTGCATCAGATATCGGACGGCAACATATATTACATGTTTCTAGGGCTAAACAACAAAGACTCACTTATAGTCCGTCGATTTTAGAACCTTCTCAGCATTTCTCATGCTAGTTAAGCTTATTCCTCGAGGAGTAGTAGTAAGATATCGGAATTAGATCTGGTCTGAGTCTAAAGAAGTAATTAGCCTTCACTAGCTAGCCATCGCAGACAGGATCTCAAACATAGCGTTTCATTCTATGATGAGAATTTTTTACGTTAATAGAACTACTATCAATTAGAACATAGATTATAATTATTGCATTAGTCTATCGCCGTCTCTTGAAATTTCCCAAGTATCGTACCATGCCAGTCACAACACCTTTAAAACGGAGCAGTTTCACAGAGATGAGTCATGGATACAGACTTAACAGAGAGATACGATGTTGCATGATTTTCACTATGGGAAACCGTCCTCGTCATCTCCATTGCCACTTGTAAGCCATGCCTTGGCGACTTCATACATACCCAGATAGAGACCACTCCCAACCGCCGTCCATACCGATCGAAGGACAGCGCCGCGGAAAAGCCCAACAACACCTCTCTCGGCAACAACTTGCCGCGCCACTGCTAGCCCTCCCGCGTGTTACGTTGATCATGTCCTGGCCCAGCTTTGCTGGTCCGCTCATGAGCGCCCTGTCGAACATCCTCCTGCTCGCCGCGTCCCGCGGATAGCATCATTCGGGTCTTGACGACATCCATTGGTGTGGTCACCAGCGCCGCGAAGCTCCCAGCCAACCCGGCGCTCGCCCCCGTGACGACGCCCGTCTCGAGAAGGTTCCGCCCTTCAGGTTCGTGGCTGCCAGCCCCTGTCGAGCGGCAGCGCCGCCGCCGCCATATTCGCTCTCGAATGAATTCGAAGATAGGGAATTGTATGGCGGTGAACGGCAAGTTCCGCGCCACCAACGCCGTGTAGCCCGAGAGTACTACAACATCCAGAGTCAGTGATACTTGTGAGAGGGTTTCGGGAGCATCTGCACACTGTCTTCGGCTCAAATGGGAAAGGCTTGTGCTCTGAAGTTGCCAGAACAAGAACAACACTAGTCACGAAAAAGTATACTCACGTCGGCGCCCTGCATCGGCGCCGCCTAGCTGTCGTAGCGCCTGTAGAGAGGTGGATCTCCCGGACGGGACCTGCGCCCGCCATCCTCGCTAGACACGCGCTGTTGCAGCATCTGGGCATTCTGCTTGACGACCTCGGCGGGCGTGAGCACGAGGCAGGAGGCGCATTCCGCGATTGCCGAGGCGCCGGAGTGCACGAGCGGCTGCGGGATGCCGGTATGGCGGCCCAGGAATGACTTCGAAGCCTCGTACACGGTGAAGAAGGTTCCCTAAACAAGTAAAAAAGCCCAGGTGTTACAAATCGCACGGCTTGTAGTAGACAGTTGAATCATCCCAAGGTTTCGAGGGGACGTGCGAGATTATGCCGAGACAATTTTGTTTTTTTGAGGTGAGGTAGGGATACATACTGCTGCTGCAGCGTAGCGACGACGACGATTCCTATGCCCTGATATAGACCCTTGAATACCCGCTAGAGGGCAGCCGTGTCTGGGACGAGGGGTCCACAAACGTCCTTAGAAAATCCCGGCTTTGCTGCGCGTTTTAAGCGTGTCTAAAGGATATATAACATAACATCAACTGTGAACGCCGCCGCGCGCCCACCAGCCTGTGTCGGTAGCTCTCTGTGATGAGAAGCTGTATCGAAAGCGACTTACTAACATGACGTCGACATGTGAACTGCCACTCATCGCGCAAGCTATGGATCCTCTACTGCTACGACGTATAAATTAGAGAAATATAGATTGATGCTAAACGATATGTAGCCGTTGGTGTTGCTGTGATAATTGAGTTTGCGTTGAATGGGAATTATGACATCATATAAAGAAAGCTATAGGAGAGTTTTGGCCAATCGGGTCAAAGCAGCTACCCTATTATAGCCATCACGAACGTATGTATATAATTATAACACCTACAATTCCGAGTGTTAACTTCTTGGTAGTTATGTCGCTAGCTCTTAGATAGGTTATTCGTACCATGAAAAAGGCCTAAGATCCTGCTTGTGAATAGTTTGGGAACTCAGCCAGCTTTCACACTTTACTCCCTAAGTAACCAAATTGCCCGTAGTAACCTCTCACTTTAGTTGTTCGATATGTTGCGTCCTCTTTTTGGAAAACTAAAGTGGTATCATGATCTGAAACCCACTTATTTATAAAGTTAATTTGTTGTAGTAGCTTCGCACACCTTACTTTAACAGGCTTACTAAAACAGTTGAAAGTGCGATGTATGGGAATAGCTGGAATACACGGACTATCCCACAGTGGGGACCAAAGTGCTCATGCTTCACGGGTATCTAATAGTCTCATCGTTTTTCTGTGTAATTACTGAGTTATGTATAAGCGCACCATTCATATCGATGGTCCCAGGCCAATCACCTGCTACTGCCCAGTCCGGATTACTAAACACTATTTTGAAGTGTTTATACAGTTGTTGTCAGGATATCTCTAGCCGTCGGTCCCCTACTTCGGAAGGTCGCGCATAACGCAGCATAGTGATGGGTCAGATCAAGCACGTTTTGAGGCAAACTCGTCGCTTGAATAATCGATCGTACTTTAACCGCACTTCCCCTCAATAAGGACTCGTATGGTATGAAGTAGTCCGGGAGAGAATTCTGAGTACCATCGGTATTGCCAAGTCACCAACCGAATGACGGCTGCTACTGTGTCCCTCGTATTCTTCTGCTTCTGGAAGACGCGAAGGATGCCGATAGTGCTTTTGGGCTGAATCGCGCGGCAAGGCACGCTCTGTATGCTTCGGCTGCCTCATCATGATGCTGCAAGCGTTCTGCCAAGGCACCCAGGATCTCCCACTCTTCAGGTGACTTCTTGTACTGCATGGACTGCGCCCGGTACTGAGCCATCTGTGTTCTCCAGATAGTGTAGACGCGGAGGTCCTCGTAAAGCACCATGAAAAGGCTGTCCAGCCATCTCTCACACAGACGCTTGTTATTTAACCGAGAAAGATGCTCGTCAGTTGTCGCCGTCTGTAGTGTCATTAATAACTAATTGATCGTGGAGAGAGGGGATAAAAGGTGTCTTACGGTATCACCATCGGCTTTGACTTCGCCAGGGTCGATGGTGTGTGTTGGCTTCTCCACCGTTTCATCGCCGTTGCCATTGGCCAGGGCGTTTGTGGTGGAATCGTCCTCAGTTTCCTTCTTACTTTCCTCATCCTCGGTTTCATGATCCCCATTTGTAGAGGGCTCTGGCGAACCACGGAGCCATCCGTACTAGGATTGCGCTTTGTAGTGGAGCCTGTGAGGCATCGTCCTGTCTGTCAGTCCGGTACTCATCCTCCATCACGAAAACCGAGCTGCGTATCTTCAATAACTGGTCCCAACCAATCTTCGCTGTCATCTCGGTGAGAAATTATATGCAACTTAAAGGTACCTCGGTAGGTTGCTGCTCGAAGGTTCACTAAATTTGGGTCTACCTGTTCCCAAATCTGGAGTCCGGTTCGCTGTCGATCTCATCGAGCCGAGTTTCGGGTAGCGTCGGAAGATATACCTCCTTTGGCTCCGGCATTATGGGTGCGTCTTTGTCCTGGTACTGAACATTGGGCAAGAGTTAAGTATCGTCAGGGCGTTCTCCCAATCTTCTAGAGCAACGTACACTTGGGCTAGTCGAGCCCATGTCCCAAATTCACTTGGAGCGGCGACAGTACTACGATCAGCGCAGCCTAGGGCCATTTTCAGTCTCTCTTCTTTCTGCGCCGGCGTCTCGGCTGTTATCGCCTTTTTTATGAGAAATTCGGCTTGGGAATCCAACATGACATAATCCATAGGCGCTTCCTTTAGTGCCTGGTGAAGCACTCGTATACCTTGTACCTCCTCGTTTCCCATAAAGAGAATCTTGGCGAGCAGTGAGGATACTTCGACATTCTGCGTTCGGAGCTTCTCAAAAGATTGATAGCAGAGGTGAAGCGACCGGTTGTGTGGAAGTACTTTAACAGCCCAGCCGTTAGGTGATTGGACACGTTGTTGGGCACTTGCACGACGGAATCAGAGCCTAACTGCCATCCTGTAACACTATGTATTAGCATTTGACTTGACTTCTTGGGGTTTCAACGAATGCGCCGCTACGAACCTCGGAAGAAAGCGTTTCGGCAGCGCTTAGGAAGCGGTGCTCGGTCTCAGTGTTGGTAACAGGATTGAAGCGTCGCACACCCATAATTTTGCGTATAGTGTCTCCGCTCCCGTCATCTGCATATGAGTAGGCGCGCAACACACTGCATAGGTATGTCTCAAGCCAAAGTTCGTCGGTAGCCTTGCGCTTCTCGCCCTCTCGTCGACGCAGAACGCCTCAACAGTTCCGGGAATGGTAACATGGACACGCATATCAAGGCGGGAGAAGGCATTATAGCAGCAGTAGACGCCTTCGACAATCTTGTGGGTGGGCGCTTGGCCGTGCTCCTTGTAGGTCAGTGTGTTGATGTAGGCAGCGAGACTGGCCGAGGAGGAGGCATCAACGCCGGTGACATGATGGTAAACACCTGTCTAGAGTAAAGCTCATGTTAGAGATGGATGCGCCGAGAAGAACCGCGGGCGCAGAGCGACGACGGGGCCGTACCTGCTTGCCTGTGTTTCTCAGGTTTTGCTTGAGCAGGTGGACGAGGTCTGGGGACCAAGCTCGCGCAGAGTCACGAGTATCTCGGTACGGGCATCAATTGACTCGTGTATGACCTCTTCGGAGATCCTGTGTAGGTCCTTAGCGGGGCCTTAGCACACATCGAGAGGCCCAACTTACTCTGGAACTGCTGGCGCCGGCATTGTGGTTGTGGTGTGGTGGTTGCGGCGGTTTGGAGGACAAGGAGTGCAGGCAGCTCTCCTTGCTAGCTCCTAGCTCGGCTAAACACGCGGCGTATCTTGCTAGACTGCGGCTCTCGGGACTAGTATGTACTGTATGGTTGGAGATGTTGGAGATGGTGTCAGGGCCGGGGTTGTATGTTCTCAAGGACGTTGAAATAAAGAGCACTAGGCTGGTGGTGGTTCGTAAAATGATGTGAGGCACAACGACGCCTTGAGCTGCTGATACAAGGCCCGTCCAATGGACTGTATAGTAGCAGCTCACTGTACTGCAATGAATCGTTGAGTAAGTACGCAGGAGGTACCTGCACCTGCAGCGCCAAGGGGTTTCTGCCCAGGGTAAGAGCTGCCAACTCAAACCCGCACGGACCATCTCGCCACCAGGTTCCCACCACAGCTGGGAGGGTTCTCTTGTAGGTACACTTCCTAACCAGCACCTCTGCTAACGGCATAGCTACCGGGTACCTATGTACTACTAAGTGGTTAGATCTAAGCCGATTTGGATGCGCGCTGCATCGTACTGTAAATCAAGCACTTCGTCGCGCGGACAGTTCATCCTTGCTAACCCACTAGGTACTTAGACAATAGGTATCATCTGTACTGTACCTACTGTACAATATCTACCAGGCAAACCCGCAAATCCCAAATTGTACATGATAAGCCAAACATCCGTCCGTCGAGCAACGTTATAGCATTCTCATAGCGTAGAGGTAATGTCATTATGCGACGGCGCATTCTGCCTCGCCTTCTCACGGATTGAAGATCAGCGAAGCTGTGACGCACGGTTCGAGACTACACTATGGCAAGACGACCCATTCGATGATTGTCGACGAGATTCACGGTTAGACGATAGCTAATGGCAAATACAGCCTGCCTTCGCGGCCATCAATCTCGAGCCCGAAGAGAATCCGACGAGGAGGTCGACACCTCCCGCGAACTCCAAATAGACGAAGCCCTCAAGCGCTTTCAGACTGCCCTTAAACTGCATGCCCAAGGGCCCGAGCATTACCAAGACGCCGCCGCTGCCTACGACCATCTTTTCCAGTCCGAAATTTTCCATCTTCCGGAGAGCGCTACCGAGTTTGACCGCGCAGAGACGCACGCAGACGGTCGCGACCTGTCTGCGCACTCAGCTTTTCCTCATGCTCTCGACGTGGCCCAGCCCGACATCGACGGTGGCGCGAGCAGTCTGCCTCAGACGCTTTATTTAGCCTACAAGAACCATGGCCAGTTTGCCCTCGATGTCATTCGCCACCGGGCCAAGGTGAGCCGGGTAGACGGCTCCTCATTGCTAGATGACAAGCAGACCCTCGCCCAAGCCCCGCGAGCTCTGGATGAATATAGTGCTGCCTTGGACCAGGACCCATCCGATGCGGAATTATGGAGGCGGACTGCTCGCGTCGCTGCTTTCCTCAATGGTACGAGGATCAGCCGCTATTGTCTCGAGGCCGCTATTGAACTAGACGATGACCCGGCTGTTGACGAGGTCGAACCACCCTCCCTTGCCGAGGGCTTCGCGGGTGAGCAGTTGAAACAGCAGCTGCAAGTGTTGTCTGACCAGATTTCCCTGAGCCATCCTGCCATGGCTCCTTTCACCAAGAAGTTGATGCCCGAAGCCCTCAAGAGATATATAGACCCGCTCCCCTTTCTTCCAGATCCTACTAAATTACTTGTACCTCTCAAGCCGGCAATCAGCAAAGCCACCTCGCGGCAGTGCCATATCCATGTTTCAAGCCCATCCTGGGTCGATCTGGGTTGGCAGTTCTTGCTTACGCAAGGTCTGATGGTGTGGGTGCAGGCAAAGTCATGATTGATATACCTGAGATACCAGAGGTCGGCGATGACGTGCAGACTCTCGTAGAACGCCCAAAAGCGCAAGGGATGATGATCAGGGCCCAACAGAACAAGTGCAAACTACCGACTCGCCCTCTACATCAAAAGATGACCATGCTGAAACTCCTAGAGAGACCCGCATTGAGAACGAAAGTGCCATGGACGACCGCTTACTGGACCGAGGTAGCTTCACCATGTCACGTAAACGGTCTCAGTCCGTTGCTGGTCTTCCCGATGGTGGGGAGGAGGAAGCAGTAGATCAGAAAAGGAGTAAACGCACTCGCCGTCGTGAGACCGCTGGGGAAGTGTTAGATTCGAATACCCTTCTAGCTGCCCAACTACAACCACTTCAGGCTGCGGATAAGAACCTTTTCCAGATGACCCGCAACATAGCTGAGAACCTAGGCATAGAAGACAAAGCCACTCTCGAGCGCCTAGGTGAAGTGATAGATTCTTGTGCTTCGGATACACGGACTTCGAAACTGACCCGTCGTCCTATGGTCGATTTGCGCGACTCATTAATGAAATTTGTCGACGAGCATGCAAAGATCTTGTTGACCAAGAAAACCGCCTCGCCAATAGGATTGTCGTCCTTTCTCGAATACTCCAAACCAGGTTCCCAGCATCATACCTCCAAACCTCTATTTCACGAAACTAGGGGTCTTGCTGATTTCGTACAGAAAATCAACGATGGCTGGATGGATGTTCCCGAAGTCATTTTCCAATGGATCCAGCATCTTTGTGAGAACTATCTTACAAGCACATGGTCTGATGAAATGAAAAGAGCAGTAGTGCAGATAATAAGTCATCTCCATGAGGATATCTATCATCGGACGAAACATGAGCTTCTATGTGGTACCCAAGCTGAGTACCCCGAACATGCACGGGACGCTGTTGACCGACTAGTTCAAATGCAGTTCGAGCTACATTTAGACATCTATGAACGTATTACCAACCCAAATAGCGCTGTAGACTTCGCTACACGCGTTGAAACAAAAGCTAGATTAGCACGCTGGTTTTCTCTAGCCGCGCAATTGAGTAGGGAGCGGGCTGAGACCGATGATATCTCGTTGTCAATGCGATTTCTATGGTCTTCTGTGTTCGCCGTAACTCTTACAGAGGGTGCAGAGCGAGAGCATGTTTTGCAATGCTGGAAAAGTCTCCGTGATCGGCTTGGCGAGGAACAAACGACCGTTGACATTCTACTCCCTAACAATGCGATCATGCCTGAAGTGTCTGCACTCGCAGCAGACAGGGAGATATCCAAGCTTACCACTATGGATTTCTTCCTCGGGTTGTTTCAGACCGACCTGAAAGATCCTGTTTCGGTAATTGAAAGCTTGGAGCCTGTACTCAACCCATCATCAGTCTTTACTGTTGACAATCAGCCAGCCCAGCCTGAAGGTGAAGCTGTCAGCCGTGAGCTTGCGGAATCACCATCGACTGAAGAAAAGCGGCCGATTGCTGAGACCGCGAGTCAAGGTCTTCGTGATCTTTGGAAATTTCTACAGGGCACGAGCACCGAACTACGCTTATTTCTTTGGACGCGTCTTGGTGATGCGTATGACGCAATCGGCTACAAGACTAAGCAGTTTTCTTGTTGTTTGAAAAGTATTGAGATGATTGTCAATGATTTCGAACGCGATCCATACATTGGTGCTTCCAACGAAACACGACTGCCACTCTTTATGAAAATGCTAAAATTTCTTGATGATCTACTTATCGCCGCATTGTCAGCTGCCCTCAATGAAGGTAGCGCTTTTGACATTGTTGACGACGAGCATTTGAAGCTAAGCATTGCAGCTGTAGCTAGGTTAAGCTGTATCTTGCATGTCCCATCTATGTACGAGGATGAGGTTCGCGTTGGCATGATGCAGCATATATCCAATACGGCCACATTCCAATCACTTTTAAACAAGCTCCGCGAGATGCAAGTAAGGAACTGGTGCTTGCTTTACACGCTTTTGAAGGCTGGCTTCTCCCAGAATAGGCTAGCTTTCCCTGCACCAGAGAGCGAGCGAGCAGACTACCTCGCTGCTGTTCATCAAGTCTTAGGGCTACGCAAGTTCTGCAAGACGTCAAACAGGATATTTCTTCGAATGATGCGGGTGGACTTACTTAAACAACATCTGATTGATAATTGGGAAGACTATCTTGGGCAAGTTCTTTACGACTTATATGGTTTGAAGCTGGGAGTTGGTCTTTCTGAAGTACAAGATCATGGATGCCCCCCTGAAAAACTTGAGCGACGAAACACGATGTCACTAGTCGCCAGAGTATCTATTATTGCACATCGTATGCCGATGAAGGATCTTCTCAAGTCCGACTTGAAAAACACCATTGAGCACATGCAGCAAGCAATTGGACAAACAAAATCCAACCAACAGCTCATTCAAAACCTCCGAATCTTTAATCAAACCATGGCCAAGCCCGTCCATCCACTTCGATTATACGAAGCATTCAAAGGAAAAGTCGCCATTGATGCTGTTGGCGTGAATACTGCGGATAGTACACTCGCTAAACATAGGTGGTTTTTCCTGTTGGGCATGATTGCATTCACCAAGTTCAAAGGTGTCGATCTGAATAGGAGACAAACACCGGGCGCTACTGACGACCTCCGTATAGGTGCCACGTTTCTCCGCCAACAGTTACAATTTACTCCTGATCAATGGGATGCGTGGTTTCGGCTGGCCGAGTGCTTCGATTATGAACTCGACGAATCAGTTCTCTGGACTGCAGACAAAATGAATAAAGAGCGTGCAGACCTGGTTAAGTACCAACGTAACGCAATCCACTGCTACACCTTGGCATTGTCACATTCGCAAACAGTTGTTCTTAATGACAATGAAGAAGCCAATGATGCCATTCATGATCTTTACCACAAGTTCGGAATGCGCATGTATGCTTCAAGTCGGGAACCATTTGCCATGGAGCCGTTTCAACACTCTGAACACAAGCGTTTTGTGATTCATGATACTGGGGCCGGCACGAAGGACGTTCACTCGCAGATGCAGGACTATAAGGTCTGGAAGTATGCTGCAAGGCTATTCAGAAAAGCCATGGAGGTCCAGCCTAAACAATGGAAGTATGTATTGATAACCCTAATGGGGGATAATATGCCGGAAACTAACTACTTGTATTAGAAATCCATACATGTATGCAAAGTGCATTTGGAAAATGTATCGCAAGCCCTTATCAGCCCTCGATCACAACGACCAGCAGAATCGGCCCACCGTCCAAATGGTTGTCAAGGCATTGGAGCGATCGGTGGAAGTTGTATCTGCTTTGCCGAAGCCACGGCATGGCCAAGATCCGATCTTAGAGCCACACTATAAGATTGTATCGGTGATACATAAGTTAGTAATGCTCGAGGATCTGAAGCCTCAAGAAGCTGCCGACATTCTTCAACGCCAACCGTATGCGATCGACGACGGAGAACACATTCAGATGAACGACTTGGAAGACTGGGAGTCATACATCATAAAAATACTTACCCAATTGCGAGAGAAAGATCGATCGAATTGGCAACATCGTATATTCATGCGTCACGCAAGAATTCTATTCGATGAGAACTCAGAAGAGTCGAGTGTCGTCCACGCCCTAGCCGCATTTAGTGTCCTCAAAGATTCAATGCTTACTAAGACAATGGTGATGAATGTATGGAAATGCGATGCTGAGCGTCCTGGCCGCCATCATGTCTACACTGAGCAATATGTAAGGTTTGTAGTGAAGTTATTGGTCGTCTTGAAAGATAGGACGAGCTTTGAAGCGATGCTCCGTCGCCTGCGAAAAAAAGGCGCAGATTATTATCACTTCCCTGATCTCTGGCAAACTTGCTGTCTTGCCTATCTGCGACTCATTCGCCAAGCGTATCAAATCTCACCTATTGTAGAGGATGAGTTCAAGTCAACAACACCAGAGGAGTTTGATATTATCACCACCAGAATTAATGAATGGTGTTCTGATCCTGTTGTGTCCGATCCTGCTTTAAGTGCACTGCAGGAGGCCATCGAATTGAAGAAGTTGAATGGTGGTCTGATGAAAGCGGGTGCCATTGACGACTTGATCAACGACTGTTATACGGCATTGTATTTCAAAATCGGGAAGTCTCTACCTGGCCCAGACGTGGCGACAATACTTGAGGGAAAAGAACAAGAGCGTGTTCAAACCGAGGCCCGCCAACTCGAGAAAGACAATATCGAAAACAAGTCATTGCACCCTTTGACTGGTATCTTGAACCCTCAATCACACGAAAATTCGGGAACCGAAGGCGGTCCTGGGGACGCTACTCCTGCAAATATTGACGGGGTCCAGCGTCCACGAAAGACAGGTATCAGAAGAGCGGACGTGCTGCGCAAGGCCGAACAAGCAGTCTTACGTATCCAAGATGGACCTAAGCCAATAAATGGAAAGTCCCGAAGCTCCGTATCAAGCGGCAAGACACCTGCAGCTGATGAAAATAACGACGGTAATGTTGATGTGGATAGTGAAGATGACGGAGACAGCGTGAGAGGCGAAGTCGAGGGCGACGTAGAGATGAAAGATGACGAGGCTGATCGGGAGATGAGCTCTGCGCCAGGGAGCGTACATGACTCTGCAGATGACGAGAGTGACCTTAGCGACGTGCCTCCGGAAGATCTCTTGGACGAGGATGAAGCTCAGCAACTCATGTTCCCCAACCTTATACGAAGAAGTGAAGATACCGAACCTGACAGCTCGGAGGGTGAAACAGATGAGACAGATTCACCAATGGAAGACGCGGACGAATAACACCTATGCTGGTGTGTTCTAACCGCTTTACACCTTTATTACTAGACCTTTGTATGACATTGGTAAATGGAACGGGATGAGGCGCATTTGGGAGCATAGCCGGCGCTGGATGTCTATAGGGGTGGTCGTCAGTGACCCTAATATATTCTCTTCATTTAGCATGAGTTACACGATTATCAAAGTCAACGACAGCGCTTTTGTAAAAAGAACATGGCTTGCTAAGCTACTCTAACTGACGAAGATGTCGTAAGGCCAAGGTGCTCAGCCACTCTCGTGAAGCTGAAAAGGCGCATTTCATCTCCACCTGGCGACAGCTAAGACCCTTGATTCTGCTTGGCAGATATCGTCATTTTTTTTACATCCAAGGTCGAGGGGCCAATCGTTAAGGGATCAGGTCCACTTCCATTGTTGGCTGCGTGACGAATGCATGTGTTGTTTCTGTTTCCGTGTTTTTTGGCAAGGCTTTGCTGTAATTCTCTCATATGCGAAGCGAATCTGCCTGGCAGGTATGAGCACACCTATACAGCATGCCTGCATATCCTAACTCGTCATCTATAATACAAGGGCCTGCATATTGTGTTAGACTGGCCATCAGGGCTGTATATTTATTGCGGTATGTACTTAGGGTACTATGCATTCTACAATGATACCTATTTTCCAGCCAAGATAGAGGGAAATGACCGTTGCGACGTTGGCGAGGCAGGGCACTGTCCCCTTAAAAACCAAAGCCACCCCGGTCTCGCTTTGCTAGAACGCTATAAACCATCTTATATTACTGCACATAAGGCTAACACTTCACGTCACAACAAGATCTTGAAAGAAGAGTCCATATTCGGGGTTTAGTGCAAAATCAATCTGCCACGCTCGTCCTGTCGAGGTGAACGTGAACAGACATTCTACTTAAGTTGGCAGAGTACGTTGTGATGCGGTTCCATGCTCTTCTTGCTGCCTTCGCAGCAACCGGTGCGGTGGCAGAGATAAAGATAGGATTTTCTCAGCAAAAGGGGGAAGCAGTGGGCAACGTTATTAGAATTCCAGATCAACACCCCGCAGCCCTCGTGGCATGGTCCAGTGGAATATTCCACTCTTTATCAATTCGAAAGACGAATCTGCAAGTGGACTACGATGGCATTTTGACACCACTTTCAAAGCGAGAGGATGGCGAGGACGACGATGATGACGATGATGATAATGACCGTGACGAAGACGATGAGAAGGACAGACATCGACCTAATGTAGCAGCCGGTAAGTTCCTCATAATCCGTATCAGTTCTCCTACCTCGATATACCTGGGCGTCGCCATGCTGAGCCCCAACCCCAAGTGAACTAGTAGTAACAAGAACCAAATCACAGTTGCCGGCGGTGTGGTTGGCGGAGTGATCCTCTCTCCTGCTCCTCCTTTTTTTCCTCTTCTGGTTCAAGATCCGACCAAGGAGGCAAAATCGTCGACGAAAAAGGGACGAAGAAGAGGAGGATGGCAAAAGAAAGGAAGAAGAAGAGTTGGCAAATGGTCATGCCGTGGGTACGCAGAGACCGTATGAACCCATCCCGAACGACGAGCCACCCCATTACCAGCAGGTAGTTGCCGCCGTTCCGAGAGCCACCGCGTCGTCGCCGCCGCCATCGATACTACGAGGCACAACTGACTTTCCGGCCGAATTGCCGAGTCCTGTGGACGATGGCCCTGTCGATGGGCGGGAGCCGAGCCCGCTTCCGCCGCCGTCGGCGTTAGATTTTTCGAAGGAATTTCGTGGTCCGCAGCAGCAGCAGCAAACTCAGATTACTATTCATCCCGAAGAACGATCAAGCCGTGTATATTAGATTCTGGGTGACTGCACTGGGGCTAAGAGGATCGAGACCGTACAATCAGTTCTTGCTCCATTATATATCTAAGACTACGACGAGATGGAAACTAAGACGGGTTGAATTTCAACAAATACTCGTTATAATTATTGCACTCCTACCTTTTATATTTCTATGATCGTTATAGTTATACAAGATGAGATGTTAGGCGAGGTCATAAATGCTTACTAGGTGGCCGCGTTATTTGCGGTTTTCATCGGGTTCGTATACTAAAAGCTTCAAGGTTGTTAAATACACGAACTCGACACTTAGTATTAGAAAATCACGAATTTCAGTTCCAACATGAAAGTGATTAGACGATGCTGTATACGCGTATAGTAGCCCTACGTTGTGTATATATCTCGTGGTTGTTGGGCTCCGACTATCTAAGGGGATGGCAGCGGAAGAATAGCATTATAAAAAATACTAACAACAACAGCAACTACGCAATGCATTATAAGTAAATGTGCTGATGCATGATTGGCGATGACTCCTCCAAGGCGACAGAGACAACAATCAAGGGTCAAAGTTGTGAACATAAAGAGTGCCTCTAAGACCAGTACTCAATGCTGATTTACGACTAGATCGCATTCCTCTTAGATACGTTGGCTGTGGAAATTCAATATCCATCAATTACTTCTTCTTTTTCCCTGTCTGCCATAATCGATCGATAGCATATCAAGTCATTTGCCCGTCCCCCCGAATGAAAGTAAGCGCCCAATAAATAGCATTCCATCCAAAAAACTTCCGTTCATTTGCCCAAACGCCAACATATCGACATCCCTCCCTCCGCAAACAGATTTTCGCCGATCCACACACAATAGAGCAAGCCAGCTCTATCCTTGCCACTTCACCCTCTGATCCCGGAAAATGCTCACCATGCCCATGGGCAACAGGCCAGGCTCCACGATATTCAGACCACCAAAACGTGCAATAGCCTCGGGGCCGTACAATTGCGCCACCCAGCGCCAGTACGGCTCCATCTTGTGCCAGTTGCCCGTGATATCCACAAGGCCATGAGATACGCTCGCCAACGCCTCGATGGCGCCGCGGACGGCCGCGCTGGCCACGCGGATCCCGCCCGTTCCGGCAGGCGCCTCGAGCAGCCGTCAAAACGGCGGTGAGGTCGTTGGTGAAGTTGTAGTTGAGATCCTCGCGGTAGCGCGCGTACTCGTCGAAGGAAGGAACTGCTCGCGAGCACGGGGATCCTCGGGCGCCCAGCCGGATCTCGAGCCGCCGCCGCGGTGGGCGGCTACGCCGTCACGCTCGAAAGCCCGCTTCTTTGCTGGCGTAGTCGTCCTGCTCGGCCTCTAGGAAGCTGTCGAGCAGCTGGCCGGGGTCGGCGACTACGGCTTCGCGGATCGGCAGGATCGAGACGAAGGGGCTGCGCAGGTCTAAGCCGCCGAGCTCGATGGGGAAGAAGAGGTAGGCGTCCGGGATGTCGGAGACGCCGAACCGCGTCGAGAGGAGGTGCTTCAGGTACTCGACCACGCCCGTGATCGGCTCCTCGGGCTGCGCCTCGCCGGCGAGCAGAGGCGATGGCGAGCCGGGGGTCGGCGCGAACACCTCGCGCTGGATGCGCTGGTGCGTTTCTAGGATCTCGTCGACGTGTGCCCGGCCGAAGCAGTTCGCCGGCTTGCCGAAGTTGGACGTGAAGAAGGTCGCGGCGAACGTGTTCCACGTCTGGATGAATGAAATGACGCTCTTCCGCTTGTCGGCGAGCTGCCGCGCGCAGGTCTATGATATGCTTATCAACCATCTCCTGGTCGATTTCGAACTTGCCAGTCTTTGTCGACAGCTTGAGAAACCCCCAGCGGATGCCGCCGACGGGGAGTGATTCGTCGACTTCGAGCGCAACGGATGGATCGCGCGCGATGCGGACTGTGCCCGACTTGCCAAAGTCAACATACGTCCGCGTGGCGTTGGCGAAATCCGAAATAGCTTTCCAGGCTATCTTGGCTACCTCGTGATCCCGTGACCAGAACCAGAAGTCCTCATGTAGGCGGTGTATATTGTGGCCACCAGTCGCCTGATTGACTGCGAAGTCCAGACAGAATAGGATAGATTCGCCAAATACCTCGCTGAGAACGTGGGACGCCGGGGTACCGCGGCGACGAGTGCGAGGCTTCGTGGCGGGACCATCGTCTAGGAATTTGAGCGGCGCCGTCAGGAACTTGTTGAAGAAGGCGATCCACACCTCGGAGACGCCGAGAAGCGCCATCGTGTTCAAGATGGTCTCGTGCGGGAGAAGTGAATTCCAGCTTTCAAACACCGAGTGGAACGCCGTGGCCTCACCGTGGAGTTTGGTGTTGACAGCGATCTCGGCCGACAAGAGCCGAATGAGACGCTGCTTGTCCTCCATCGGACGACGGTCATCTGAGTCACAATCACTATCCTCATCTTTGTCAATTTCACCATCAAAGTTTACTGCGGGTGACGAGCCATAACCAATATCGGATCTACGGCAAAACGCGGCTGCTGGCATGGTAGGAGGAGGAGGTGGAGGCATCGCGGCCCTACGCTTTTTGTGACTTGGCGGCATTTGTTGCTGCTGGAGCATTTGCGGTCCGACAGAGTAATTGGCCTCTTCCTCGCCCTCGAGAGAGCTCTGCTTCTGCCGTTCACGGCCCATCAGGCTGGCCATGAAGTAATGTTTGCGGTAGACAAAATCTCTGGCCGCGTGAACCGAGCCATTGTGAAGCATATATTGAGAGCCGAGGTAATACTCGCGGCGCTTCTTGTCGAGACTAGGAACCGATCGCTTCGACGACGTCCAGGCCCCGTCGAATTTGCGGAACTCCCTAAACGCGCCCTTCAGAAAGACGGACCATTTCACGCCAATGTAGTGTAGGAAAATGGCTTGGAGTACATCTTCATGCATGAGGATATTGAAAACCCCAGTTATCTTCCGTTGCTGCTCTACAGCCACGCTCTCGCCCACGACCAAGTAGAGAGGGAAGCAAGCCGCATATTGAGGACGTCTGCGACCTCGGTGAGAATCGTCGGGTTGCTGAGGAAGTCTCTCAACACCTCACGTTTCTCGTTTGTTAGTAGGTCTGACGCGAGGAGACCATCGATAACCCAAGCCAATGTGGTGGCATTAAATTGTCCCGGTAGGGCCAGGGTGTTTTCGAACCTGGCGAGCTTGTCGCGCAGTTGCAACAAGGCCTTGGCTCGTGCTGCTTTACTTCCGTCCTGTAGTCCGAATAAGTGGAGGAGATACGCCTTGAGCGCCTTATCGTCTACGCCGGCGGGCTCGAAGACGACTTTCTCCCACCCTCGACGAGCTTCCTTTTTCATCGAATCGCCAACATCCTCGAAGTCCCCGGTCATGTCGACATCCTCTCCAGCCCCGGTGGCTGCTTTCTCTGTCGACAGCCACTCGGTAACTAGTTGCGCATAGAGCGATGCATATTGAAGCTTTGACGACTGCATGTTCAGATGACGCAGAAGCGATTCTTCCCAGCTGCCAATTAACTTTGATGTTATTGACGGGTCATACTTGGATTGGGCCATGAAGCTTTCGAGGTTCTTTAACTCAAGCTCCAAGTCCGGGTTCCTCGATTGGCCCGGGAGGATCTGGCCGGTCTTAGTCGTCTTCATAGCATAGCTATCTTTAACGCCCTGGCTTAATAAGTCCAGACGTTTTAGGGGATCTGTTTCATTCTCGAGACGAGATAGGATATTGGCCTTGGTAGCCTCAAACTCGGAGCGCCTCTTGGATAGCTCCTCGAGCTTGGTATTTGTGATCTCCTGCAATGTCTCCGAGAAGACGCTGCCACTGTTGGTTGGCATTGTCCCAATGCCGAGTTCAACGTCGAAAAGAGTAAGTACAGTGATAAGTAAAGAGTTGATTATGGTAGAATATAAGATTGTAGAACAGAGGAGAATGGGCGGGAGGGCTGATTTATATACACGGGAGAAGAGGCAGACACCAATCCGCCGCCCCACTCACAATGGCAATGGTTGCCTTCATTTTCGCCTATTCACTTGCTGTCTCAATTTTTTGTCTACGTATTGATGCTGATAAAAATAGACCACCCATTGCAACATATTAGTTTGCTTCGTTTTACCCAAGTATGGCAGCCTAGTGTCTCATGTCCTAACATGCTCAGGAAATAATATACTATCTCTCACGTGTCATATATGCTGCTTGAATCCCAATTTTTATATTCTATTGGCTTAGATAGCTTATCTTGTCTTTTTTTTTTTTTTTTTTTTTTTCAGAAGTTAGGATATTAAGAGCACTAGTGTCATGAACAATTGGGATGGTTGTTGATCAATCTCTAAAGACACCCCTTCTTAGTTGCATTAATTGATTAGTTGTGTTAACGGCGCAATTTGGTTATAGTACAGGCGCTTGGAGTCGTCTGTTGCAACGCGGTGCAACAGCCTCACATCCTTCTTACAACCTGGAGACCATACACCACTGGTTACCGCCCGCGCCCAAAGCCCAATCACAAAAATAGAATAAAAACTCCTTTGGCTGATGCCATGTTGTGAAAATGAGAAGGGGTATTGTCCTGACACCAATGCTGAAGAGCAGTAAAAAGAGGCTTAGATTATCACCTGATCGCTCAGAACAGGGTGTTATTAAGGGCAGAAATGAGAGAGGGCCATGATGAGGTGCACATAGCCTGTTATGGGCGTTATACAGATGCTCCGTGAGCTACACCTTGACACGGTATCGAGCGAGAGCACCAGAGGAGGTGCCACCTAAGCACATCAGGGTTGAGGTATACAACACCATGTTGTGGGGCCGCCGACAAGCCCTACTAGCATGTTCTCGGTGGTTTGATTAGCGTTCTCATGCGGCGGATGGTGATGGCAATGCTGTGACGAAGTTGAACTTGCGCGAGTGGTTGGTCGCGAGACGTCCGCTGCCAACTGTTGCTACCGGTTGAAGACGAGGGCGTTTACGACGTGGTCCTTCTGCCAGCCTTGGCTCGGTAGGGACATGTTCTCCTTAAGAATCTTGCCCATATAGGCTACGCGAATGTGTCTCGTCGACGACAGCTGGAAACTTCAATCAGAAATTATTGCGAAAAGTGTAGGGAATGATGGGCTTACCCGGATTCTTCCGTAATCTTCCTCGCCAGGCTTCTCACGGATTCATCGGCGTCTATGCCAATAACCACGTCGGGGCAATTCTCGCTTAATCGGGCGCGGACTTTAACCAGATTCTTAATATCTACAACAGCCTTGCCCTTTTCTTCCCTTCGCCGCAAAGCCTCGTCTTCATCGACTTCCTCGGTTGTGTCCTCGCCTGTGAGGTCATCATCCGCCTTGCCATCCTTGTCGACGCTCTCTCTCCGGGCTCGGCTGTCCTCGGCCACATTGGTCGGGTCGCTAACAATCCATTCAGGGTATAGCATAGTAATTTCCCAACGAGTCATAGACGCCATTGGACAGGTCACCAGTTGGCAGCGTAACTTCGGCGGCTTTCAGGATCTCCTGCGCAGTAGCGAGGTCACCAGTATCATCCTCATCTGCCGAGTCAATAGCGTCGGCCCGTCTGATATCAGCCTCCCACATAGCCTCCAGAGCAGTACGAATTACTTGCCAAACCTCGGGACGGCCGGTGACCTCGTATCGAAGAATTCGGTGCGCTGCAAATCAAGATCGGGACGAGTCCAAGCACGGTCACGAGACGTCCATTCATGGCGGCGCAACGGCTTGTCTATATGTTGTGACAGCCGCTGGCCGGGGCGCTGGCCGGGGCCGGGTCCGGGTCCGACAACATGCTGACCGTCTGGATCATCGACAGTCGAGGATGGCCTTGGTTGGGGGTTGACGGCTCGCGCGGATGGTGACGACGAGGCGTCGGAGCCCGGGGGCGTGAAAAGCAGCAACCCTAGATCGGGCGCGGTCAGGAGAAGCCAACAAAGCCAACAAAGCCAATGGTGGATATGAGGTTGCGCGTGGCGTGGGATGCGGGTGCGGGTGCAGGAGGAGGGAAGCAGAGTTGAGTTGAGTTACATACCATGGTGCGCGTAGTGGGGACCGAAGGGAAGAGAAGACAATTGGGCTTTTATATGCTTATGGATACGGGGTGGGCGGTCCAGCGCATCGTTCCGGTTGTCGTCCTTCGACACAGGTTCTGATCTGGTGGTCTAGTATTGTCTGAATGAGGCGTCCCGAGGGAAATGACTGTTAATTTAGGTGTGGGACGGTGCGCCCGCAACGATGGGGATGGGGATGGGGTGGGTGGACGGTTGAGGGTGAATGGGCGGTGGTTAGGTAGTGTGTAGTGTGTAGTGTGTTGCTAAGGGGAGAGAGAGTTACGAAGGAGCTGGACCTGGAGCTGGAGCTGGAGCTGGAGCCGGAGCTAGAGCTGGACTGCAGAGCTGCAAGTTTAGGTGAGGCTAGATCTGCACACCATTCCTGTCACCTTAGGTAGACCTTAGGTAGACCTTAGGTAGACTAATACCTTACACCTTGAACCTACCTTACATATCTATCTATTTATACCGACGTCTGCCTTAGTCTATACAATTGTTACCTCCCACACTTGGGTACCTAAGTATGTAGCTGTGGATAGGGAAGCGTAAAGGGTTGACAATTATATTTACCTGGTTTCCTGCAGCGAGTGTGAATTGGCGCTCATGGTTTGGTTGAATGCAGGCATCATCATCACTCCAAGTCTGCTCTAAATACCGACAAGTAAGCCCACCTAGCAGAGCTAACATTGCTATTAGTGTACTTTGCACAGCCTCCGCAGACCCCACCTGCTTGCATGTGCATGAGGTATGCTTACCTAATCCCGTATTCGCCAACCTCAACTACGTACATGGAAGTAAGTTTTCTTTTTAAAGGGCCCTATCTAACGAGTAGGCTGATTGGACAATCTCTTGATATGAGTGGTTGACTAGATTGGGGTCGGCTTATAAGTGATTGGGGAGCCAATTAAACTTCAAATTCAAGATTCACGGCGGTCGTATCGAGAACATTGCTAATGTAACTGCTTGTTGATTGGTCAGACGCCAATTGAACCCTGCCTAACATCTTACATCTCTTCCCAACAACACTATAACTGTACCAAGTAAATATCTTCACATGGTTGGACAGAAACGATACACGTATACCAGCCGAACTCAAAACTATGTTAATAGACCCAGCCGCGTTTCAGTCGTGCAGGCATCTTGAGGCGGACGTTAATTCGTCAACGTAATAGTGCCATTGCTGACCACCAATCTTCCAAACGCCCACATCCATGTACCGTGTATGCAGCTGTGAACCAGCCGTACGTAATAAAGGCATGGCCTAATATCTGCTAGGCGTGTAGGTTCCGTACCTTCTGCTCAGAAAGCCCTATGCCGGTCCATTATCTAATGGAACCTAAGTTAGTTGCTGCGATATGTCCCCTGATATGGCGTCACTTGTTTCCGGGTGACGATGTTGCGACATGCCGTTGTTCTCTATATCCTCACATCTGGGGCGTCCATATCCCTTGTCATCATAAGCATCTATCTTTGCATCCTCCTCCCAACCGGAAGAGGATCTCATTTAGTCGTGAGGTCACATAACATCATCACCAGAGATATCCTCGACACTTCTTACTTCCACACAGGCAGCGCGCCATGTCTTTCTGCTTCTCCGGATCCAGCGCGTCCATATCCGAGTCATCCACGCCGTCGACATAATCGAAGGTCAGTTCTTCCCCGCGCGAGATGTCTCGGATGGCGAAAAACGCTAGATCGTGGATGTGCTTGTCCGCGTGGTCGCCGACGCGGGCAAGATGCGCAAGTTGGGGTCGCATGAATGGTTGATGAATCGTGTCGGTCCTGAAATGAACTCACCATCCACCTCGAGCGGGGACCCGTAGGCGTTCGTCGAATGAGTCGGGATTGGAGAACTTGTCGAGCGCGAAGAGATACACATCCTTCCTCTGCGCAATGTGTGACTGAGCTCGTCGGCGATTTGCCTCGTGCCCCGTGATGATCTCGCCCATGTATTTGTCCACAAATTGGCCCTTCTTGATGTCCACCGTGCTCCGCACGCCCCAGCCTCGATTTTCCGTGCGGAAGACCTGCAGGGGTACTTTGCGCCCTCTCTCTACCACCCGGTTAGGGCAGTCGGGCCCACAGACGCAGCTCGCGTGGCACTCGTAGATGGGGTTGCGCGACGTCAGAACCTTGGAGCGCAGGAGGCCGGTTCTTGTGCGTGTGAATGATATGCATATGCCTTCTTGCGGAAATAATTGTCCCACTCATCAGAAATCCCCTCCTTGCTGACTACACTGCCGTCCCCGTCATCCGTACTGTCGTCCTCGACATCCTGCAAGCAGGTGCAGCTGCTGTACTGGCAGTCCTCGTCGTGATCGCACTCGCACCCCGTAAGAAACTCCTTCCTAGTAGGCTCGATGTCGTGGGCGCGGATCGAGTCATCCATAAAACGGAAGTTGGGTTGGATCATCGTGTCATCTTCGGTATTCACGATTGTAATGGGGTATCGCGTGTGCGTTGCAAAAGTGCGGATTTGGCACCAGTGACAGTTCTGCTTCTCGGCCTCGAGCGCCTACACAAAGCCAGTGGTGAGTCGAACACGGCTTGTGGTAATGGGCCAGGTCCCGGATGAACCTACCTCATCGCTGTGATGGAAAAAATGACGTCGCATAGCTTCTTCCATCTTAGCTCGTTGCCCTGGCTGGCTGGCTTTTTTCTGGCGCAAAGATGTTGTTGACGCTAATCGTAGACGATGTCACCAGAGCCCTCAATGCCTTTTTGCCGCAAAGGTGTGCTGCTCATGTCCATTGTTCAGCTCCTTCAGCACCTCAAATAAGTAGTAGGCAAAGCGAGGTGCGCATAGAGAAGTGCGGATGTTGTTGAGAATGAACGCGACCAAAACGCGCTTGAGCTTAGTTCACTGCGTAGTGTACTCTAGCCGGCCCAGCCCGCATAACCCACTTGCCTAAATAGGTAGGTAATCATTTTGAGCCACAGCCGGGCAGCTTAGGATATAAGTGATACGTCGTTCATTACTGTTGCTCCTTGATACCTACTTGTTAGCTACATGAGTGAGCGAGTAGGTGAGTAACACATTCTACGCCTATTCTCTTACCATGTCAAACAAGAATAACTATCCATCGATGAAGTCCCAATAGCTCCAGACTTGAAACTTGCACCTCGCATCGATGTTGTGTTCCGTTTGCGGTCGAAGGCCGACTTCCTTTATCGTAACGAGCAAGCCACAAAGAACTAATACCTTCATTACCCGTAAACTTGTGTTCGTAGTAGTTGCATTGCATGAAATCGCCTTTAGTGTGAGTTAAGAAGCGCGGGTTGTTTTATTCAAATTCTCAATCTATTAAGTAGCTATTGGCCATCATGCAGGATTACGGGCCTCGGCCACCTAACCAGCCCCTATCGCCCTGGGCGGCCCGACACGGCATACCGGCTGATTCCGATTACTCCGTCTTCAAACGAGGGCCGGTTCGGCACTCAGGTCAAGCACCGGAACGTAAGTACTCTTCGCCCTTCGGTCTCTTCTTGTGACATTATAGACCCAAGACGTTCCTTCTCGAGTGAGCAGTTATCATAAGAGTCGCTTACTAACCGTTGATTTAGGGTGAGCATAGTTTCTTCTTTCTTCCCTCTTTTATATCCCCATTACGATTTATTGATAAATTGTATCATCAACCCCTATCTACTCTAAATGTGTTTTTGCGGAATTAGAATGTATTATTAATTTGTTTCTCCTGATAGTCCGTGGCTAGGTCCTAGATTTTATTCAGACAGGCCCCATACCGAGAACATTGAAACCTTCCTATACCACGATGATATAGATAGGCTATACCTTTCTGAAAGCCTACAGAACGCCAGTATTGAATCATGGAAGTTTGGTGTCATTCACAAGACACTAAAATTTACGAAGAACGAAGAGATACCTGGAGGGCACCAGGAAGCATCCCCCTCAGCCTTCAAAGGCGATCCAGAAACACACCCCGGATGGGAAATAAACCGTCTCTACGACGACGGAATGATAAAACCTGACGAAGAGAGTTGGTTCTCTTTCTTTCGCAAGGACAGGTGGCTCGACTGGACCACTGAGGCGCCGGTCCTCGACGGCGGACCCTGGAGTGTGGACAACCCTCGAGTCTGGGAAGTCCTCACACCCTCGATAGAAGGTGCAAATAGAATACTGCGCGCACTCATACGAGAACGGCACACTTTGTAGGTAAGCTTGGGGCCCCTAATTTTGAGTCAGACTATGCTAACTGAAGGCACCCAGTTTACCAACCCTACTATATGGTTATCTTGGTCGCTGGGATGAGTTGGCTAAGGGTGAGTAAACCCGTATCAGTTTCCGTTTCCCTGTTCTCATCACTTCCCACATATAACCTCCTACTTGGACTACGTCGGCCCTCCAAATCTCCAGAATATTTCACTAACACGTATGGCTGTAGCCCTCGTGGCCAAACAGCCAAGGCTGCCCATGCCGGAACCCTTCCCAGATGCTACCGCTATCATATCCTATGATGCATATAGTGATTTTAAGGACATCTGTGATGATGGACTGGCAAATTACATGGATCAGGTTCCATCGGTCAGCGCGGATGAGGTGACTGCAAGGCTTGAAAAAATATTGGAGACGCAGTTGTGGTCCTTTCATGGGTCCAAGTGCGGGTATGGTGTTACATTCACATCTAGCAACAATTTAATCTGCTTACATGTATCCCTTTTGACTCAATTATTGGAAGGCAAGCTCACTCTCGCCGAGCGTTGCGTGATACAGTTTAAAATAACGATAGTTGTAAGTACAAGCTATTGTTTTGTCAGCTTAACTAGAAAGATGTTAATAACAATGTAGCTTATACACGAAATGGGTTAGTATTATAAGATCCGTCCTCTCGTGTCCGTCAAACGATATATTTTGAATTTCCACGTTGAGGCCAGCGTTCCCTATGAAAATGGTGCTCGTTGCTAGTCTGTTTTAATCCATGCAAGATTGGTATGCTAATTCCCAGTATAATCTACACAGCCCATGCGGTATCCAGTAACAGAGTCCAAGAAACGTTTGGAGGAGATCCCAAATACGATTATCATGAACCTGTAAGTTTGCTGCCTCGGATTTTGGGGATTGACCCAAGAGGCATCACGGCTAACGCCAGTTCACTATCTTATGTAGTTTATAGACTTCAGTGGGGCAACAGAAATGGGCCATAGCCTTGACTCGGCACTCTGGGGTGGCGTTTTTCAACTTGGCCGTATGTTTTATTTCTACCTCGGTTCCTACCCCACAAGCCGAAAATTGGACAACATCTCTTATTTCCTGGAGAACCAAGGCTTTACCTACTAACTACCAGGCTAGAACGAGGCGGTATAACGCAACCCCCCTTGGGGCTCTGCACGGTGAATTGGCCATTGTCAGACTATAGTAGCCCTACCGGCCGCAGGGGCGACTTTATTGAGAAACATGGCGACTTTACGGCAGGAAATCTCATCGAGAAGGACTTCGTTCCCTTGGAATTTGTTTCGAAGCTACTATCAGAATGGTTTTGGAATGACCCAGAAATCCCCCGAAAAAGCGATAACTTTTTCCACAGAACTAGATTGTTCATCAGTAGGACCCCTTACGACCCTACCCAAAATATATCTTTGTATCAGAACCCCATAATCATCAACCAGTCGCTAGACCAAGACCAGCTAAGTCGAACTGAAAAGTTGATGCTTCAAGATTGGAACGAAAGGGAGGCCCGTAAGTTGATATAAAGTTTATTTGTTCTTGGAATTTTCGGATTGATTTTAAAACTCACCATCATCCCCTAAGCCACCACGAAATTGTTTGATCCTGATTATCGTAGTATGGAATACCGTGCGTGCGGGCTGGTTTCAAGAGAAACGTGCTATTGTAAGTGTTCCCAAGATATCCATTTTTTCTCTCCCCTTAAGCCTTCCTCTGGGAGGCTTGTTGGCTGCCGCTAGGAGGAAAGCTTTTTGCCCAATATTCATTGAATGTGATGATATCTAAGGGGAGGCTCTCGTATGGCTTTTTCTAACAATATTAACACCCGCTAATGTTAATTAATACAGTGGAAACAATCGCCGGTCAGTTGATTTTGAGTAGCTTTGTCCACGCTCGTAGCCCATCACGTTGCTAACACTGCCCGACAAAGTGGTCGGTCGAAAGGTTACGCTGGTACGTAGGTGCGTTCCGTAATGGACATAAAAAAGCAGATTTGCAATTTTGCATCCTAGCTGCGCAACAACTTATATATCAGATACCTTGGTTTCATACTACCACTCGGGAGGAATATGTCCAGGCTCTAGAAGCGGAAGACTATTCGTGGATCATGCAGTAAGTAGTTTTACGGTTATTTCCCTCTCTTACTCTCATTCTCAATGATATTGAAGCTACTGGCGAGGCCGGTGGTATATTTAAAGCTTTACGAGCACCAAAAATATTAAAGTGTCTGGCTCGAGAGGATTCATGCTAACTCTGATTTTCAACAGCATCGTCGGTAAGAAACCGAGTCATGTTTGAAACTTGTTTGTGACGTCATATTCACTCAGTACTTACATAGGTTTGCTCATGATGGCATCGATCCCCCTTCGAAATCAAGGGGACAAAACGGTCCACGCACGAAATCTTCAGCCAGAACACTTGGTTCCCAGCATAGAGGCGCAGAGGCGGGTTGGCAGCCCATAGACTTGAACACGGGAATCGCAACCGGAGGGGTAGACCTCGCCCCAAGCCTGTTCATCAACCCGCTGAACCCCGTAGGGGCGGAGAAGAGTGAGGGCACCCATTTCTATTACCTGGATTTGGTGCACGACGTCCTCATGCATATGGCTGTCTCGAAAAAGCCATTGCCCACAGATTGGGTCAACGAGTTTTTTCGAGTCGAAGACTTGCTGCGAAAGGAGCTTGTGGATCGCGCCCAGACGGCATTGTTCGCGTATGAAGCAATTGGATATTGGGCCCGTGAGTGGTATTTCGAAGTGCCGCCATATAGGCCAGAGTTAAAAAGCGTGTGGGACGGTAAAGGATGGGTGTCGGTATGATAGAGGAGCAGAAAGAAATGACAACTGAAGCGTCTGAGGCAGAAAGGGGAGTAAATCTGGCCAATCGAAATTCATGATGACTTTTTCTTATTTAACCATGTAGGATACGTTAACATGGCAGAACCATAGGGTGGGTGGTAGGAGACGACCTCTGGATGTTTCAGCTCCACAGCGGATTTACCGCATCAATTCAAGAATCATCAGCACAACTCAGGAATACAGAGAAAGGGAATTATTGGCTTCAATTAAAGCTTCATACACCTAGTATTGAGAGTACTATGTAGTGTGTCTGTGCTGAACAGGGGGCAAATTAGGTCAAGGGAAGATTAGTGGTTATTGACAGGGGTACTAACATGTAAAAACACCGGGCTTGCTTACTGTATTTTACTTTTACACTTAGCTATATGTACACAATTCGGAGTTTTTCGGTTTTTTCCCTTACCAATACACTGCGTTCTATTTGATCAACAGATTTTCCAATAATCTACGTGATTGAAACCTGTGGCAAATGAATGACTGCCAG
The DNA here is from genome assembly GCA_004123355.1 of Amphirosellinia nigrospora. Lineage (NCBI taxonomy): Eukaryota > Fungi > Ascomycota > Sordariomycetes > Xylariales > Xylariaceae > Amphirosellinia > Amphirosellinia nigrospora. The sequence continues at coordinate 2,621,016 of SCHM01000003.1, read as the reverse complement.
ATTACCTCCAATATTAGGGACCTAGTCACCCTCGGCTAATTAATATAGAATAATGAATTCAAACGCTATAACAGAGGCATTCACATGTTGACTTATAAAGCTGTTTCTTGTGAGGTCTGGATTTTCTATTTTTCAACTTGCCACGGCAGAACCGTTGGCCGTTATTGCACTTATTCTTCACATTTATAACAAGGGTAAATTGAAACGAGGAAAAAATCGCTGCCGCATTTCTATATACATATTCTAAAGTAAAAAATAGCGCAATGATGCTGCTATCAAGTTACTACGCTCATATTTAGAGGCTTCAGTTCTTAGTCGAAACTAAAGTTAGAAACTCTCCAATAAGCTTTCTCTATCTATAAACAAAACATTTAACGGGTACGGTTTCCTTTACACAACACTCCAGAAAACAGCCCATAGCGGCTCCAGAACGTTCCACACATAGGGCATGCCTCGGTCAAGGCCGTTCTCGTCAAAGCCACGGGCGCGCCACTGTTTGCTCAGAGCGAACATGTCCGACTTGAACTCAGCTGCGGCATCCTGACTGGCCTTGTTCAGCTTGCTCAGCAGCTCCGGTTGATCGAACATGTAGGCGATGGTCATGTTGCTGTTGTACCAGCTCGCACGGTTGCCAGCGGCGTACGTGGCTACCTGCCACGAAGCGGCTTCAGGGTCGGCATCCATTCCACTACCAGAGATGTTAGGAAATTTTGCGCATGGCCAAAGTTTGACACATTCTTTGGGGAGTTAAGAGTATGTAACTAGATGAAGGAATGCTTACTGATATCCGTGATAACTCCTTTCTTGGACGGGATGGGTTGTTGCCAGCCGGCTGCGGTGAACGGGAGAGCCATGAGGTTGAGCTGGTTGCCGTTTCCGCTCATGATAGCGTCTTGAAATTGCTAAAGTCAGCTGATGTCGTACTAAAGTGCCACATAGGAGGCCGTTCCGGGCGGGATTGTGGGGTTACATACGAGTGACTGAGTTGAGGAAAGCAAAGTGGGTAAGGATATCAATAATATCCGTCTTGGTCTGAATCTTCTTAGGGAAGTCGTGAACCTTGGCAGCCTTTGTTTCCTTCAACCAGGCTTGTAGCTCTCGGTCATTGGCCACATCTCTGTCGGTCTTGTAGTACGAGTTCATGAAGCACGTTATCACTTTGCGGAAAGCCTTGATGAGGACGGAACCGTCTTCGTAACTGTAGTATCAACAGTTAGTTTCCCAGTATTCATCAATATTCTCATTCGCGGACGGTGATGTAATTTATCCAGCAAAAATATACAGGATATATTGCTGCTGCCAAATTTGACTGCAAGGGCAAGAAATGTCGACGGATCACATACTAAGGGTAAGACTTGATTGCAGGACCATATTTATAGTCAATCATGCCGTTGTTTCTTAGCCTGTTATCGAAATAACCGCCTACGAAGTTTGACGTCTCTCCAGATTCGTACACCTAATTAGTAATATTGTCAGTATTTCTGCCATTGGGGTGATATGCTCCCGAGAATAGGCGCTTACCTCGTTTGCCCAAGTTCGAGCAGCGTCAGCAGTCCACGGGTAGTATTTCGGGCCAGTGTCCAGGGAGCCATTGACCAAGCTCTGCTCAAGATTGGGTCGAACACCCCAAGGAGTGTTTTCGACTATTCCGAAGTTAGTAACATAGCCCTCAGAGCCCAACGAAGATAAAACACTACAACGGGAACTTACTTCGGTGAAGCAGAGCCATGACAGGGTGGTTGTCGCTGAGACTACGGATAGCAGCCAAATAAGGAGCCTCTGCGGCCGAGTGAGATTGCGTAGTATGACCCCAGGTTCTTTAGCACTCAAGGTCAGTAACTTGACCAGGACATGAAATACGGAAAGAAACAAATCTTGAATATCACTTACGAGTGCCATCCGTCGTTCGAGTTGATGGTCATCTTGGCGAATTGCCACTCGTCAAACGAGTCCTTGGGCGTGTAGACGAGAGCCGAGTCCTCACGGCCTTTGACGATAACCTTGATAGCCAACGGAAGGAAGTCGCCTGCAGCATCAATGTAGAAGTATGCCTGGCATCCCGCACCGTAAGCGGTAGTCGCCTCCTGGTCCTTCATCGAGGCGAAGTCTTGAGAGAAGAGACGTCCTTGGGCATGCAGTTCCTCGACTGTGTGGCCAGTGATCGACTTGGATACCTCCGCGTCAACATCAAAGAGAAGAGAGTCGCCACGTTGCACACGTTGAATCCGGTAGGGAGCTGACGACAGTCTCATCATCAAAACGTCCGGTCGTCGGTGCTGTTCGTCAACATGCCCGGAGTGGGCCGCCGGGAAGCGACGTTCGCCAAAGACCGTCGTAGACCTTGGAGTAGTCGTCCAGAGAAGTGAAATTGCCCCTCTACATGGGAATTAGTATTGTATATTATGGGGTCCATGGGGAAAACAGTGGCGAGGTTTCAGGTGAATTATACACGATTTCGGGATGCGAACGACCCAACACTGATTTTTTTGTGACAGTTTTGTTACGAGTGGAAAGCTTTTCTTAGATACCAGGTCTTCTCGGAATAATAATTGTGACAAAAATCATAACTGACCTGAATAACGGTTTCCGTAGCCTCGGCCGTCTCATTTATGATGATGGCTCCCAAAGCAAAGACCGGAGCACGCCAACCCGCCAACTCGACGTCGAGGTATGGATCAGCCAACGGGCCGGTAGGGTAAGGCGCAACTCCGAAGGAATCTCTCCGTATAGCCATCCTTTCCGCTTCTCGTTTATCTCTGGGTCCTAGATAATAGGTTGAGAAGGTTCGGCGTGGTGTAAGGCTGAGGCTTATTGCTATCGGCGGCGCTGGTGGCGGGGGCGGCTCGCACCGCTCCTGCGAGCAGCAAAGTCGAGATGACGGACTTCATGATCAGGTCTGTATACGGTTGAGTCACGGGAGACGAGATATAGGATTGTCGGGCCACTGCTGGAACAAACAGGCTACAACAATAGGAAGTTCATGAGGACGAAGCTGGCCATAACCTTATATATAACTATCATGGCCAACTCTCAAGACCCGGCCTGCCTCGGCACTCAGGTTACGGACAAGAGACCTTTCTCATTCTGTAAGTCGCCTCCTCCGATGGCCTTTTCGAGGCGCCGAGGAACAGCTTACTCATGCCAGAATTCCCGATCCATTGCTCCAAGTAGAGCATGATTTGACCTCAAGTTCCCTTTCCGCACCATTTCACACCGCCTGCGGCGTAGGTGCGGCGCAGTAGGCGTCTACGCTACACTACGTTGTTTGGTACGGCGAGGATAAGATACGATCGACAATCTGGGAAACTTTTGTCGTGTGTGAAATAGTGGATGCGCTTCCCGTATAGCTAAGACTGCACACCCAACGAGAGATGTTCATTCCAAGACCTTTGTGACGGTAGCTTTGCTGTGCCGCTCCACAACGTCGAACTAAGCTTCGATGCTGGGCGAGGTGTCCCTATATTTGATCGCCGGTAATCTAGCGACGCCCGGTAAGGCACTGCCGGTGCCACCTGCAGCCGGTCTCCCATGCCCCACACTACTATGCCTAGGTGGTACTAGTCGGCCTGAGGCGCAACCTTGTGGGCTAGTCAGCCGTATAATAAAATGAGCGGAACCCTTCAACATTCATCCGGTACATACTGACAGGAGATATACGATGTGCATGTAAATCAGGGTTCGCGGGGTTACGGAATACCTATCTTGGAAGATACCAGAGTATAGTAGTATTTAGTTGCTGTCTCGCTAAGATAACATACAGAAAATGGCTGAAGCGTAGGCAAACCTACCCCGAGGAAACACGCATATTGTAACGTTGGATCACAACCTACCTGCTTGCTTAGGTAGAGATTAAGTTGCATATCTAGGTCAGGCATCTTCTGCATCTATGCACGCATTATGCAGTAGGGAGAACGAGTGCCTCCCAGAAGAGGAGTAGTTACCTTAGTAGGTGAGATTTCCAAAGCCGCCTTTCTGTAGTATGCGGCACAGCAGCACGTCTTACTGTACCTAATGTCTGCCGAAGGGATCAGGAACTAAATGGTAGTGTAGTTTACCAAAAGTAGTGTTAGATCATTTTCTTTAACTAGATCAGATACTAAGTAAATCCACAGTAGCATGGAAAAACTACTATAATTATACAAGTAGATGGCGCGAGGTCAAACTACCTAAGCAATTACTAGGCTAGTTAGTCCGCAACCTGTCCGCACCTTAGTATTCGCACTCGCTTCCGCAGTGCGAGCATAATTGTACTAGCAGTATCGAAGCAGGCAATGATTGAATGGGTTGTTTATCATGAATGTTTTGCGGCACATGCAGACTCGCGCACCGTCACCCTGCAGCACATTTCAAATTATCGAGGTATGTCAGAGGCAAAGTGAGCTAAGCGCTTACAGGCTTAGATCAGATCTACTCTACTTACACGTATAATCCAATGGCATACATGGCCAAGGAACTTTGGGGATATCTGCCCTAGTTCCGTAATATTCTTGTTCACATCCTAGAACATCCCCAGACATATCTGCCGACATGGTCCTAGGTAACCCTTGTCAAACAACCAGGCTGTATATCCTTCAGGACCTCGCTACCAATACACTCCAGCTGCAAGATTTTCTGTAGATCGTGAGGCTGTCCTATCGACTATAGCCTACTCCGATACATCGTATCATGTCTCCCTTTCTGCCGTGTGAGGGGTTCGGAATGAGATTTTCGGCTAATGCAGGTTGCCGCCCGTGGTGCCCCCAGACGCTACGGCGAGGACGTTCTTCTTGGCCCAATACCGGCCCGGACCTTCTATTAGGGCTACCTCCGATATCAATAGAAAACCCTTGTGCATAAAAAATGATCCGACCATTTGGTGACTGTTGATGAATAACGACACGGCCTAAGAACATGAACCTAATCCAGCAGTGTACTCACACGCTGCTGTCAGTCAGCACTTATTAGGCAAGGAAGCGGCAAAGCTCGACAACTATACTAAGGAATGCCTTTTCCGTTAGTAACATGATTTGTGTTCATTGGACTACGTGATGAATATGGGATTTGACCATCTTTAAAGTATTATCATCTATCCAATCGAACTATTTCGCCTTAGGAAGATCATATGAGATTCGTAAGAGCTAATGCCGAACTCCCTTGTAGGAGGGATTTAGACTCACGGTCCCGGTCGCCTGCATATTAGTCCAGCACCAGTAATCAGTGCCGGATGCCAGCGGGGGTTGGGCGAATGATGACGTTCTCTTGGCCAAGGCCTGTGCCGATTCAGGCAATGAGAAGGCGCGTTAACTTAGGCTTTCGGTTGCTGTAGCAAGTCCTCTTGTTATTTATTATTTGCTGTGTTAACACAACTCAACTTCAAAACAAAGTTGACCTTAGGAACGAATTGAAGTCACGTAAACCTACAAACGTCTTTATGTATATAGTGTCACAGTCCACACTGCTGGTACTTCCAGTATTGACTTATTGTTATTGCACAAAGAGGGAAGAAATCCTATCTACCTAATACATCTAATTTCGGCTATATATAGTTGTGGTTATAGGCCCGTGCCCGATATCCACTGTATCCGAGGTTATCCCGTAGTATACCGTGGCATATAGTCAGTTGTTGCCGTCCATATACTTCATGGTAGCCCACCTAGCGTTTCTCTCGGATGCTAATGTGGGGAGGAAGGTTTTCAAGGACATCTCCTGTCTTACGGTCTTGGTACGCCACCGCTAGCTACACCGCTGTTAATATAACAATACAGCCATGAGTACAGGATGTACCTTGATAACAGAGGAATATTTCGAATATACTATAATAAAAGGTTAAAGGCCATAGTAATATCAAGAATGAAAAGTACCAAAACACGTACTCTAGTTTAGATGGGTTCAGCCATGTGAAGTGATTGGCAGCCGTTGAGTACTCTAGGAAGCAAAAGTTAATCCATTTAGAACCCTTCTCCTGGCCTTGACATTGGGCTGGAATTCTGTTGGGAAATGTAGTCAACGACGAGATTGTATGTTTATACTGATAGCCTGGAGTTTGGCGCTAATCTCGCCACGGTCCTCGGCTTCGAATATCCCTTCTCCCCCACGTGTAATCTGACACCGAAAACGATTGTTAATCAGGTCTCTCCATCCTATTAAGGACTCATATCATATCATAACTGGATCTTTTGCTAATACTAGGCATGAATTTATGTGCATAGATCTACATATATGCCTCAACGACGCTGATGATCTAGCTGCTTAACCTAGTTAGCAGATGAATCCTTGATCCTACGTAAAGATACCATGAAATAGGAATACGAAGAATCCGGCCCAAGAATTGTCATTTTAGTATTAGCCACTTATTTGACCTTATTGGGATGGATAGCGAGTCTCATAAATACAGCTCCTGAAGATAATCATGAGTGGCAAGCTTTAGCCTAGTATTTCTGCTCGTTGAATCTATCGCATTATAGGTTAACAACCCATTACTAAAGAAATGATCAAGATATATCAGTGAGGGCACAAAAGCTATAAAACAATGTAGCAAAAGGTGGTCACCTTGGTTTACTTATATGGACCGCGTCGTAATTGATATCGAGCATCAAGGCATTGGCACTTTCAACGAGGATCTTAGCATTGTGCTCTTGCATCATCCGGACAAGGTGAAGTGCATTAACATAAAACTCGGCTCGCTTCGGTCTGTAGTCCCGGCGTCGTATTTGAGTAGGTCTCTTAAACGCTTTCGTTATTCGTCTGCGAAGCTCTCCGGAATTAAGATTTTGTGTATACGGATGTCATTTCTTGTAGCTTTTGTGCTATAAGCAAGTCTAGCTCCTTGTCTAGCTAGAAACGGTAATGTTAAATCTCGACGTTACAATAAATAATAAGGACGCTGAAGATAGATAGTGACAGACCCCACAATAATTAATTGAAGAGAACAGGGCATAGATTACGTACTTGTACCAATCTTGCGCTCACTAAGCCAAGTATTTAGTTATTTAGTAATCAGGGCTGTCGGGGATTTATTTGCCATATTGGCGGTGGGTGAATGTAACAAGGGCTCAGCTAGAGGGCTTAGAATAAAACCAATCTAGCTTATAGTTGAGTGCAATTCGTTAGCCTCGCTGACCCCGGAATCATCTACCACAAAGTAGCTAGCAGGAACTAATTATTAGCTAGAAAGCTTGTTTTATGGCGAGATGCAATATATCAATGTGGGGAACCCTTTTAAAACACCAAGCGCGCGACATGTGCCAAGGTATACTTATACTGGTTAGGCCTTTGGTTTTTAGCGTCTCCAGCTCCTTAAAATATTAGCTTCTGGATACATTTACACGGATCTGGTTTGAGTGCGCTATCCAGTGCCACACGGATCCCACACGGATCCCACACCGATCCCACACGGAGTTCGCTAACTACTACCCTACGAGGCTGAGGCAGTCGTACGAAGTCCTGGAGAGTCCTGGAAGGCCGATATCACTCCGATCATTTTCGTGGGTTAGGACATACGTATATTGGCACAATAGCATTGGTTAGGATAGCCTCGACTCTTCTCGAAGAGTCATACTCTCGGAGGCCTGCAAGGAGGAAAAGGTCCTAGAACTCGTCTATAAGTCGATGGCATGGGCGAGGTTAACATTGGAGTTAGAATAAGGAAACCAGAACCCTAGAGACCTTAAAAGAGATTATTAGCTGAATTGGACTCCAAATTCCAAGCACTTGAACTCAAGCCCTTGTCACAAGACTTGTGCAGTCGGAGTCTGTATGTCTCGGTGCTCTATTTCAGCTATATGAGTGATTAAGACTCACGATAACTTCGTACGACTTCCTCGGGCGCGTATGGTAGTATTTAGTGAGTTCCGTGTGGCCTATCTTTGTGCGAGATCCGTGTAACAAGGGTTTGGAATAGGGTGAATTTAGTTAATAAACAACTATGATGCTAAACGTGCCATGAAGGTCTATTTTCTATCTCCAGGTAGGAGGATTTGTAAGCTCGTATTTTGAGCTTGTGGTCTTGATCCGTGTAACAGCTTTCCTGTGGTCAATTATGCTAAGCATTGGGTCTTTGGTGCTGGGCTATATACCGTCTGTTTATCTCTGAAGTTGTATGCTAGAACCTTGGTGATGGAAGGTACATGGACCTTTACCCTTTAGACCCGGGAAGATGAGCAATGCCGATACATTTGCCTTCGTCCCTGTAATGACAGTGAGCATGCAATTGTCACTTACGCGATGCGGCTTCCAGGAAATAGACAATGTGTCCTAACTGATAGAAACCGATGTTAGCATGCCATTAAAGCTAAGTAAGACAGTTACACTCATATTGAACTTGGGGATGGAGTTAATCTGAGAATTACTCATCCAATTCGAGTCGTAGTCACATGGAAATAAGGAGAATCTGTTGATCGAAAGGAACGCAATGTATTGAAAAATTCCAAAAAATAAAATCTCCGAAGTGTATCGGTTGGAATTCTACATGTATTTTTATCCCCTGTTAATTTACCCTGCTTTCCTGGGCCTAATTTGTCCTTATAACTCACTCGCCCTACTTCAATATAAGCAGGCGATTCAAACCTTACGAATTGCCACAATTGCTGTGTCACTTCAGCTTCTAGACGAGTAAAAGTCCTTGTCTTAGGTATGCTGATTCGAAGTAGCTGGAGTGTGGATGGCGGGGCATTGGAATAAAGGGTGACCGCCCGAGTAAGTATGTTGGGAAGCACAGCCGCCACAGCCACAGGTACCGGCAGGCGTCGTCGTTGCGACGACAATAGCTCCGAGGTTGTAACCGAAAGTAGAAATGCAAGAAAAACAATGCCGCTCGACCAAGACAAATATCCTAACATGACATCAAGATTTGCATTCTCCTTGTCCATACAAAGCACTGCTGATGATTGAATTTAGCATCAATTGAATTTAGCATCAATTGAAATCGCTTTCCTTTCTTTGCAGAGTACTAGTCTAGGTACTGAGTAGGCTACGCGCTACCTACCTACCTACCTACCTAGGTACCTATAGGATTGTTTTGTTGAATAGCTACTTTACCTACACCTAAAGACTGCCGATGCTCGGTCCTTTCGTACTACTTGGTACCTAACAACTTCGGTGCCGGCCAAACCTAGAATACGACGCAAACCTTACCTAAGAAGTAACCATGAACGCAACAAAGCGAAAGTTCAACACCCTTATACAGGGATCGGTGCCCGCTCGCCTCAGGTATCCAACCCAGACAACCCAGACGACGGACATCCCCCGAACCCAGACGAACCAGCTTCTCCATCGCCCTCGCCCTTGCGCCAACTCTCTACGTCCATCTCGACTCCCGATGCTTCCATCAGGACCAGCATGCCGGCATTCAGCACACCCTCTCCCAGCGCCGACCTACTCAACAAACGACGCCGCATAGGTGCCCTCGAAATGACGAGTCCAAGTGCGAGCCCGAAGCCAGGCACCACCAAGATATCCAATGTGGTCTTGAAGAAGTGGTCAACACCGGCCACTGCGTCCGCAGCACACAAGGGCGCATGGAAGGACCCGCCGAGGTATTGCCCCAGCGATCGCGGCGAGCTCATCAAACGTCTGGCGACTTTCCAGGAGCTCACCGAGTGGACGCCCAAGCCGGACCAAGTCAACGAAATCGAATGGGCGAAGCGAGGCTGGGTATGCCAGGCCAAGGAACGTGTGCGCTGCATGCTTTGTCACAAAGAGCTGGTTGTCAAGACGAACACGAGGACAGAAGATGGTAAACAGGTTCCCGCCGTCGCCGGCTCCGATGTAGAACAGGGGCTGGCCAGGAGATTCGCCCAATTAATTATTGACGCACATGAAGAGGACTGTCTCTGGCGGAGACATGGCTGCGATGGTAATTAATCATCCCCTCAGCCCACTGGCAAACTGTATCGAGAACTTGTCCATGCTAACCGGTCCCCAGATTCTCTCCTAAGGCTACCTCTCGCCGTTCCCCAAACTGCCCTCACCTCCCTGCGCGAACGTTATGACGACTTATGCACCCGACCGTCCTTTCTCCCCTATTTCTTCAATCTACTACGTCTACCTCCAACCCTCGATCTAAAAGCCGCCAAATCTCAGCTTCCACCGACATTCTTCACAGAACCCCGCCTCCAAGCACAAACCCCTCCTCTCCTAGCGACGTAGCTCTTGCTTTGGCTTTGACCGGTTGGCAAGGTCTTACGCATCCGAAAATCGGTGCCGTCCCCAACTCGGCCACCTGTGCAACCTGTTTGAGGAGACTGGGTCTGTGGATGTTCCGGAGCAAGGAAGTTGACGAGGCAACCGGCGAGGTTATTGTGCCCGCACCCATGGACCATCTCGACCTAGTACGGGAACACCGCTTCTTCTGCCCTTGGAGAAACGCGACGGTGCAACAAAACCCAGGCGCCAAAACGAAAGATAACAAAGCTGCCTGGGAGGTACTCGCACAAACGTTGAAAAACAATGCATACCTGTGCAAAGAAGCCGAGAAGAGCGCCCGTCGTACCCCATTTCACCGACCGATCGCATCGACCACGTCCGTACCAGGTACACCGTCCGTAGCAAAAGGCACGGCGGCGAAGGAGAGGCAACCCCAGCAACACCGGGCAAGCCCGAAGACGAGGAGGAAGATATGGCCGCGAGAGACGCCAAGGACAAAGAGAGATGGGCTAAGTTGAGGAGAGTGAAGAGTCTCTTCGACACGAAGAGCAGGAGGAAATCCCAGCGAGCTTTGAGTCGTCCGGGTACGGCCAGTAGCCGGCCCCGACCGCCCATTCGAGACAGGAGAGCGTAGCCGATAAGCCGAGCGAGTGAGCTTAGCAAGTCCCTGAGGTTGGGGTTATGTGATTTGTGCGAGTTATACCAGTCCTCTGTGGCAGACTGTAACAATATTAATTGTGATACCCTCGTTTCTGATGACTTGGAATCCCACATGATGATGAGGGTTCTGGGCAAACAGCAGTATGTGACACTTCTAATCTAATAATACATGGACGTTGCATTTCTCACAGTCATGGCATTAGTATACGTGATTGTTGACATGAAATAGTACTCCGAGAGCGCGAGAGACCTAATTCCTCAAAATACGCCACTCAACGTTTCTACCTAGCCTATCTACTCGTACCAACCACTCCGAACTCCCCGGTTCCTCCCAAGCCCGAATCGCTCTACCCAGTCCAGACCGCTGGACCTGGTGCTGTATACGAGGTCGGGATGGGATAGTACGACCAACGCAGACCAGGGTCCGTAGCCTGATACGCCCTGGGAACGCGACCAGGGCCCGGGTGTCCCGTTTCCGCCGCCCGTGACCTCGATCTGCGCACAGGACAGATAGATCTGCGCGCCGCCGACCGACTGAGCCTGATGCAGCGCGATGCTCTCCACGCGCACGATGTACTTGCCGCTCGGCACGTTCTTGGGGATCGTGAAGGAGACGGACTTCTTGTCTATTTGAGGGTTGGGTCAGTCTTTACCATTTTCTTTCCCTATACAAGCTTGCTCCTCCGCGGACAGTAGTAGTAAAAGGGGGGAAAGGGAAAGAAAAGGGGAAAAATGGGGGAAAAACGCTTACTATAAGCCGGCCAGGTACTCTCGCTACTCCCAGAGGCGGGATGGCGGTGATGCTCCCAGCCTTGAACCAGACATTGCCCGCGGGGTCCCAGGTCGTGACGTCGGCGCCGTCGGGCACGCGCGCCATGTAGAACTGGACGGGCCCGAAGTGCGTGACGGCGCTGGCTGCCACTACAGACAGCACTCGGAGTTAGCTTTTACTATTTTATAGCATAGATTATAAGGGGTTTTTCAGACGCTTCGAGACATCATCACGTCCCAAAAGGAAAATATCGTGTTCCGAAAGGTGCCAGAGCAGGAAAGGAAAGAAAAGAACTCGGAGAATCACGCACCGAACCCGAGCTCCTCGCCCGCTGCCACCGTCGCGTACCCGCCGGCCGTCTTGATCTGGTAGCATCGCATGTCTCCGCTGTTGACGTCCGTCACCCCCGCGTTGCTCTGGTAGTTCTTGGTCTGCCGCACGTTCGCCCAGTCCGCGGCGTCCGCTTGACCTTTGACGATCAGTCGCGGGAAGTGGTCTGCGCTCCGCCAGGTCAGCTTCATGTGCGGAGTTGGGGCTGGATGGGGCAACGGAGGGAGTTTTCTTTTCTTTTACTGTGAGAGGGATGATGATGATGGGATTACGCACAGTGGGCTTCTGCAGCCGCTGCTAGAAGCAGCAGAGACGTCCAGAACTGCATCGTGACGGATTTCCTTGGCGTATGAGCTTATGATCTTTTTGGTACAAGGGTTAGAGATGGTGCAGTCGGTCAAAACCAAGATCAAAAATGTTGAGCCAACCGACGGGCGTGAAGATGTATATTATCTACTACCATTTACCCCAAGGGGCGCAAGAGTGGTGCTAATATAGCACGCATTCTGCTTCCGCGCCCATACCGCTTCCCGCGAAGCAAGTACCGGTGGTTCTCAACTACCTGGTATTTTTAGCAAGTTTGGGTGAAGGCACGTGTGATCCAGCCAATAGTCGCCGCCTCGGCTATATTCACAGCGATCATGGGTCTGCTTTGCTGGCGGATATTAATATAGCAGTCAGGCGTGGCAGTAAGCCTCGGCAGAATAACAGTCTATTATAGATTATGGGAAGCGACGCTCTATTAGACCATCTCCGGCAGACCATGGGCATCATGTTTATGTAGTCACTTATTACGATTCGAAGGAGGCGTCATCTCCACCAGCCTTCTCTACCTATGGAACACCCCAAGAGAATGGAGGGTAGAATAGCGGCATTTTCAAACACTATAGCCATGTATGAATTATGCGCGCTGGGTGAATTCAGATATTTTGTATGTCTTGTAATACTATCTACTGCCTAAGCCTCGTAGAGCAATACAAGATGCATCGTATCAAGCTATCGACCCGTAACGCCGCCGCTGCTAAACTCTCTATGTACCTCCCATGCCACGAATAGGGCTAGCCCTCCGACGGCCGTATTCCCGCGTGACTGACATCGATCTTACGCGCCCTAAAGCCCATGCCAGGGATCCGCGTTTTGAGCGCGAGGCTGCTCATGACGACGCTGAAGCTGCTCAGCGCCATGGCCAGACTGGCCCACACGGGGTCGAGCGTGACGTGTTTCCCGCCGACTTGGACGGCGTACAGACAGCCGGCGGCGATGGGAATCGCGACGAGGTTGTAGACGAGGGCCCAGCCGAAGTTGAACTTGATCCGGCGGAAGACTTTCCGGCTGAGCTCGAGTAGCGTGACGACGGACGTCAGACTGCTGTTGACGAGCACGAAGTCTGCGCTTGAGATGGCCACGTCGCTACCCGAACCGATGGCGATGCCCACGTCCGCCGTGCTCAGCGCCGGCGCGTCGTTGATGCCATCGCCGACCATGGCCACCGTCGCCCGCCTACCGAGGTCCTCTTCGTTGTCCCTCGGCGCGCTTTCAGCGTCGACTGGAGATACTTGATCTTGTCGGATTTCTCCGTGGGGAGCACCTCGGCGATGACGTTGTCTTCGGGATCCCGATGCGGAGAGCCACGGCCCGCGCCGTTACGGCGTTGTCTCCCGAGAGCATCCACACGTCGTATCCGTTAGATCGAAGGGAGCTGATGACTGTGGGGGTTTCCGGCCGGATAGGATCCGATATCGAAAGAGCAGCTGAGAGTGTATACCCGGCGTCTGTATGGCTCGGCTTGGTGGCGACAAGTGCAACGGACTTCGCTTCCATCTTCCATGTCTGGAGCGATGCGGCAGCAGCTGGTGGTAAGTTGACCGAGAAGTCCGCATCAATGATTCATTTCCAACCAGGATAGCAAAGCTTTCGTCTTGCATATCGCCGTCACATGTTGCTTTCAGCCCTTTCCCGGGACCTCCTCGACGTCGCTAACAGTAACAGGCCCCGGTGTTATCATCTTACAATAGGTCACAATAGCTTTCGCGATTGGATGAGTGCTGTTCTCTTCGATAGCTTGAAGTGCAGCGAACAAACGGGGACGGTGGTTCTGCCCAACACCGCCATCAAGATAAGTCTCGGAATCAGTGACACTTGGCTCGCCGCCAACTGTTAAGGTACCTGTTTTATCGAAAACGATGCAGTCGATGCGACTCGCTATCTCAAAGGCCGCACCGCCGCCTTTAACAAGTATGCCGTGTTTTGCGGCAAGGCCGCCGCCGACGAATATGGCCGTCGGTGCAGCAAGCGCCAGGCCACAGGGGCAGGCAACAACGAACACCGCAATGGCAAATTGTAGAGAAAAGGGAACAGGGTCTCTGATAGCCAAGTGATGATCGGTAAGGCCAATGACCAGCCACACGATCCACGTGATGACCGCAATCAAAGTGATGACCGGCACAAAGTAGGCAACGAGAGCGTCAGCCACCTTCTCCATTGGCGCTCTCTTAGTCTGGCCCTCGCGCACAACTCTGACAATTTGGTCTAGCATCGATTGCCCTGCCGTACCCGTTACGCGGATCAGGATTGGTGTACCTTGGTTCACAGTCCCGAGAAGACAGCATCACCGACAGATTTTTTGATCGGACGAGACTCGCCGGTCAAGCTCGCCTCGTCGAAGGTAGTATTACCCTGAAGAACCTTCCCGTCACACGGAGGAGAAGCTCCATGTGGCACACGGACGGTGTCCCCAAATTCCAGCATATCACTGCTCACCGGTCGACTGGTCGCCCTCTGGGGCTCGGCCTCTTCCACCAAAAGCGCCGTGGTGGGACGGAGTTTGCCTAGCGCGTCGATCGCATTCCCAGTCTTCGACTTACTATATGCCTCGAGATATCGCCCCACAAGAAGGAACAGAGTGAGAAACACGACAGAGTCAAAATAGAAATCTTTGTCGTCAACCATGTGGAGGTTCTTGGCGGCTGCGACTATCATCTGAGCAACCGATGACACATATGCAATGGTGGTGCCGAGGGATATTAGCATATTCATGCTCCCAAATCGATAGAAGCGTCGTAAAACAGGGGCCTGGCTTCCTGGGCGCCACAACGACCATATCTCTTTGATGGTACGCCTATGAAAAACATCGGCGGCACAGAAGTAGACTGGTGTTGCGAGGATGAAGAGCGCAATCTGGGCACGGTTAATGCCCGATGCCCAAGGCGTCATCAGGTATTTTTTCCCAGGTTGCTGTCTGGAAGTAGACTCATGTAGACAATGCCAATTATAAAAGTAGGAATTGCGATGGTGAGCGTCAGGAATGCTCGAACAAAGATTTTCTTTTGGTGTTGAGCCTGTATTTGTCTTGCCCGTTCCTCGAGAGTAGGTGGGTGGTAGATGGATGCTTTGAAAGCTGGATCGCTTGCCTCAATCGCGGCTAGAATATGGCGAATTGTGAATTTTGGCACCTGAGGAACATATGTGAGTTCTAGGATAGGAGATTGGAACGTAGGACGGCGGTTGATTCGTAGTTCATACTGGAAGCCGGCAGCACTAGATGCCACACGGTCACCACAATGCGGGCAATAGAAACCGTCGATACGTATCTGCACTGTGCGCTGATGCGTAGTTTTCTTCTCGCTCTCGCTGCTGATAGCATTGACTTGGTCGATATGGGCATCATATCCAAGATCTTCAATGCTCTCGACCACTTTAGTAACATCTTTCTTATCGCCGAGATATTCCACGACGGCGCTATTGGTTACTAGATTGACAATGGCCTTGATGACCCAATCCTTTTTTTCTAACTCACGTGTGATTCCGTTGGAACAAGCCGCACAAGTCATCCCACTGATCGCTAATGAGGCCCTCCATGATGTAGAGGCGCTGGTACCATCATCAACAGCAGTAGATGACGTGGCAGCAGTCTGCGCCGAATCGTGTTTGCGAGCAACGCGGTCTGATAATTGACGAGGTATATTTAACGTGGCACTCGCTCCAGCAGGCGTTTCATTTGCTTCTTCTACACGACACTGTTCGCAGTGGTTGAGGTGTGCCTTCACTCTCACTTCTTCAGTTATAGCTTCTCGCGGATGCCTAAGCCTCCTTAACTTAGAAAAGTCGTCCCCGCACCATCAGAGTCATTCGATAACTGAGCATCTCCACGAATGGGTCATCCAGGCGGTCAACGCCATTCTCCGAAGACACGCTGGAGACCTTGAACCCGGCTTCTTCCAACTTGGAGGCCATCTGCGTGATGGAGATGGCAGGGTCGTGGTCGACAGCGACGCAAGATGTGATGATATTGGGCGACACCCATCTGACGCCGTCCAGATTTTGCAGGGCATCTTTAATACTGGATACACAGGTCGGACAATGTATATTGTCCACCAGAAAGATGGTGACAAACGGGTGTGACGGCATTGACGGAGCCATGGCGCACGAGCCGTGCTGTCACCCGCGAAATGTATATTGAGTATATTGAGTATATTGACTAGTGGGTCGCAAACGCTCAATGGCCGAATAGCAACGAGCTGAGACGATTGGGGGCCCAGCAGGTCTCGGAATACCAGAGTGGTGGGAACGACGGTATTGTCCACCTGTAGCGATGCACATTCAACCGCGCAGGTAAGGATATTAAAAGCCGGGTGGTATTGCAGACGCACACGAGATGGAGGATATAGGCTGAAGGGAGTAAGGTTCGTGGCAGACGTCGGGGATGTGATGTGTGACGTAAAGACTAGGATACTGGGCTGTGGAATGTAAGGGAGGTGCAGGTGGCAGCCTTTCTTCGCTGCTCGTGGTTGATTCTTATAGTTGAGAGTTTACTGCTGAAATCGATCGGTGAGACCATCGACAGAACAGCTTCGGACGCGTGCCACGGCGGAAAGAACGCATTGGAAGTCTCCATCACGCACAAAAGGCGCAACTCGCCACCCACATTATTCCATCGAACAAAATGTGATTAAACTTTATTAAGCTATCAAGCACGCATCAAAACGTACCTAGCCATTAGTAACCGTTGCCACGGGCGCCGGAGCATGAATTGTCGGCGGTGGGTGGTGCATCTCTGGTTATCGTGAACCCCGCCGGTTTGGTTACCGGCGTCGGCAATCACAAGACAGCATATCGTAACAGGTCATTCAAGTGCAGTACACCCATGGCCATTATAAAAAACCATTAGTTGCCAGAACCGTTCGAGCCATTGATCTGGCTGCTGCAAGCTTGTCATTCGAGCAGAAGATGCGCAGTCGATTGCGATTTCGGATCTCGAGCCAATCCAGATGAAACGGGCGGCGCCACGGACGTCCATTAGCATATATATCTTCGGACTAAGATAGAGGCTGAAGCTTGAGAATCGGTGCTCGAAGAAGTCTTAGGTTATCGGCTTACGACCCCGGAATCTTGGTCGTCTCGTTGAATGCACCACCAATCACAGCTAACGACCTCGTACGTGGTGCATACTGTATGATGGCCTATCAACGGGATGTCCTGAGGTAGTAAGAAAATGAGTTATAAGGCGATTTTCATAGGCGATTGTCATGGTTGTAGGTTTTTTTTTGGTTTTTTTTTTTTTTTTTTCAAGGAAGAATGGGGAGGGTGTCCAATACAGACAAAAGTTGGTGATCACTGTGGGTACATATTCCGGTCCCCGGAAGGAAACTCGGAGGTTCCATGCCGAGTCAGCACAACCACATTCAAGTCTCCTGATTACCTCATACCACCTAGGCACCTGCCTATAACAATACCCTGCAAGTATATGCATGGAATTCCGGACTACAGTAACCCAAAGCTCTCGTTATTTCTTTGCCGATTTAAGCCTTGCTTAGTAACCACACAAGCAATTATGTCTAGTACAAGTAGGATATTGAGTGACGGCCTATGATGGCCTATGACAGCCCATGATAGACGCGATGCTATGGAAGGCATGGCGAGGGTATGCGGGGGGGGCAAATCAATATCTAGGGCAAGTATGAACAGGTCACAACATCATCACTGGGACGCAAGTCGATAGGGCTGGTTTATGTATTGGTGCTATGATGAACCACGAGCTTAAATGCTTATCAACTACATGCGGCTATCCATCATGCGGAATACTCCTCCATCCCTAAGGCGTTTTCATCATTCTTCGACAGGGGTGGACAGCAGCCTATCCAACCTAGGCCAATCCTTCATTTCATTCAGCAAACGCTTCTTCGCCGGCTCGTCCAAACCAAGTGTGTCCAGCTTGCGCTTCGGTGCAGCGCCGGCGTTTTTCGTCTCCTTCATCCACAGGTCAGTGTGGAGAACGCCCGACCGCGAACTTTCTAATTTCTTCTTAAGCCTGTTCTGGTAACCCAAAGGCAGGAGTACTCCCCAAGGCCGTCAACCAAGCGGCTGTAAATCCGATAGATCTTGTCGGGCGGCGAATTACCAGAGAATCTGGCTTGGTAGCCAGGAAGGTCTCCGATAAGGTAAGTATCCACGCTGGCTTCAAAAACTGTGCAGAAGCCTTTAAGGCAATCATCCCATCCTTGGTCTGGTAAATCTACGATGTCGGGTATAAGTTCAGGCTTCTTTGCATCGCCGGTTAGGGTCTGTAACTCGGAGGCTAGGGCATTCGTGGCCTCGATGAGTTCTTGGTCGGGCGGGACAGTAGGAGGCGCCTGCATCGCAATGACTCGTATGATTGTAAAGGCGCGGTAACTTATTTGCGTGAGCAAAAAATCGAGATCAAATCCCACCTGCAGATTCGCGGTTTCTATGAAGTGTCGTAGGCGGGACTTTTGGAGAATGAGGCGCTCGTTGAGGTTCACGAGATATTCCGGTGATAGAGGGCCACCCGGTCTGGGCCATGTCTGCGGCTTGGGGTTCAATTGAGGTAAACTCATACTCTCTTCTATACTAATGGTAATAGCATCTAGTCGCCAGAATAATGTATTTCATAGTTGTCGAGGTGCATGGTCTGCAATACTCCTATATGGAGGGGCAGTAAGGAACAAAGCCACGGCCGAGAATGATCTCGACAAAGGAGACAAAATTAAATGAGATACATGTAAAGACGAAACAGAGAGCGAACTAAGCGGGTAACAATGGACTGCTGGAGGCTGACATAAACAGCGCTCGAGAGACGGATTGTAGTCCTCTGGAAACGGTGAGGAACAAAGAGATGCAGTCTATATGAAAAATTTACATGCTTCTCCCTGGCTGCTTCAAGGGAAAACGGGAGGAAGTAATAACTCGGCGGGCCACGTCGTGGGATGTCAGTAGTTTCCTCACACCTCATTCTCAACAGACAACAATAGCGCCCAAAATCAGAATGGCGAACTCTCAATATATTAGAAACCCCATAAGACGGAGGCACACTTTGTCCAGAGAATACAAAAAGCTCGAGGCACAGGCGATGAGGCTTCTGTTTGGCAAGTCTAACAACTGTCAACACTGGACCTTGTCGGAATTGGTAGCGCGGGTGAAAGCAGATGCACCCAGCTTATCAGCAGGGGTCAGAGCACAAGTGGTGGTGAAGCTCAATGAAGCAGTGCGAAGGCGGAATGAGAGCAGTACGCATTCTGAAGCTTATTATTATTGGTTTTAATACATTTTACCTCCTACATGTCTGTGTAGGCCCTACCTACCGAACAACAAGTGAAATTATTAGCATGAACAGACATTTCTAACGGATAACTTTGCAGTGACTTTGTGGCCGGCTGGTACGGAGGCGGCAAGATGTCATCGGAAATGGATTAATACCCTCAAAGCGGTCATCAAATTGCTGGAGGAGATTGTTGACCTAGGCGACATCGATGACAGCGAGGATTCTATAGAAGACGTCGCCATCTACAGTGACGAGGGGTCTATTGAACAGCTGTCTCACGCTGCAGACCCGAAGGGCAAGAAAGAAGCAGCCCAAGAAGCAGCCCAAGAAGCAGCCCAAGAAGCAACCCAAGAAGCAGCCCAAAGAGGAAAAGTCTGGTGATAAGTCGGGCAAAAAGCCCGAGGAGAAGCCCGAGGAGAAGCCCGGGGAGGATCCCGAGGAGGATCCCGAGGAGGATCCCGAGGAGGATCCCGAGGAGACTCCCGAGATGAATCCCGAGGAGAAACCGTGGACACGCACGGACTTGGAAATTTTCTTCCGGCAACTAGCCCATTGGCGGGCCAAGATAAAACAAATACGGGACATGGCTTTGGAAGACCCCAGGAAGTTGAGTGTAGCAGACATCAGTAAGCAATTTTTACCTGGAAATTGAGCAGCTGGGTAGCGCATAAGGAGCTGACGCTGGCCGGGGTGACTATAGTGCTTGGGTGTGCGATCCGACACATGAGAAGCGAGTTGGATGCGATGAAGTTGTTTTATCCAGAGTGGTATGACCAGGCTTCAGGCGGGCTCAAACCAGGGATTTTTATATACCTACTAACCGAGGCACCGGAAGGGGTTGGGGCTGAGATGAGCAGATTGTTTGAGCAGGAACTACCAGAAAGGCTCGCACAAAGGTGCGTAGTCGAAAACAAACTAGAACAACTGTTGATAGCTTCGATACTAATTTGAATGGTGTAGGCTTTCCGCGGAAACGCACAACATGCCTGCCTTTCTACTCGCTGGGACGTGGTCTTGGATACTGGCTACGGGGAAATTCCATTGGAACCCACTCGTCGAATGGACAACCAATCTATCAAATGCTCAACCGCAAATAACCCATACTAACAGTCCACAGGTGCTTGTCAGTGCCATGTTGATACAAGATTCGTTAAATATTACAGAAGCTCAGCTAAAGAGGCTACAAACGGCCTCGATCAGGCGGCTACACCAACTGATATTGATTCCTAAGCAATTACAGAATGTAGTCGATGCACAGCTTTTAGACTATCTCGACGACAAATTGCATGATAATCTGGGGATAATAGGTGAGTAAAATCTTAGGAGCTTTAGGTATTCCCTTGTTGTCGAGGGAAACCCGGAGCACAACAGCTCATTTAGAACCCAAACCACCAAAAGGCTCTCCACGGCTCTCCAGACATCTCCCAGCCAAGCTAGAATGATGATAGCTAACTATAAGCAATGTAGTGGCCAATTGGATTATAAATCAGTCGAACGTCCATTCCATAGCTGTTGCTCATACGTGGATAGATAGTATTTTCGAGGCGATAAACTTTCTCCTCTTGAGAGCACAACCGCTGAGGGCAATGGCGCATATCTTCGAGGCCAGCGTGATACTAAAACGCTTGGATAAGGTCACAGATCTACGTGGTATATCCCAATTCTGTAATCGATTCGAAAAACAACTATATCCCAACGGCCGTCCAACGACTGTGGCACAGTGGAAACAGTCCGTTGCCGCTCAGTTAGGCATGCCTACTAAATCACAATATAACGGACTGAAGGACAACAGATATGCGTTGGGTGGTAAGGTGCCCTGGGTAGAAAATGCAATGGCAAATGGCTATATAACGCCAAGCGAGGATGGTTTCACCAATAGTATGCTCTCCTCTTCTTCTTTTCTTCCCTCGCCCCCTCGCCCCCTTTTCTCCCTATTTTTATTATTCCTTTTTTTGGCCAGATTTTCCCCTCCATGGCCCTCAAACTACCTAAAGTAGAGTTTTCACTCTTCATCATGACCGGAGATGTCTAATTTTCTGCTTCATATAGTGATACAAGGTAGTGAGGATTGGTGGCAAGCAATAGAAGAGAAAGCTACCAAGAGTTACTGCAGCCATCCGTTATCTCAATCCATGCGAAGCTTTTACAGGCCCATAGTGTGGGCAATTTGCGTAATATTCTGAACAAGATGCGCGGTCTCAACTGGGGAACAATAGAGCTGAGCTCACGAACATTCTGGATTCATTCCAATTCCGAAGTGATTGGTTCACCGAATTCTTAAGTTGATATGGCAGACAGCCATACCGGCAGTGGTGGTACGAGCTTTGTGCTATCTTCATAGTGGATGGGCTAGTATAGAAAAAGAACCTAAGTGTATTATAGGTAGTCCTACAAATACTGTGGAAAGTGCTAAGGTACTCGTGGATATTGAAGCTTTCACGTTAATAATGTCACTCGTTTGCAAGATCTAGATTCCGCATAACATAATAGTTATATAAATGTGAGATGTCGAGCAGTGGCTCCTACTGTTAATTTATTCGTGTACGATCTCGGCTCCTGAAAAGGCAGGAGGAAAGAGGAGGAGATGTTAGCCACAAGGAGCAAAGCTATTTTAGGCATAAATATATAGAATCGCACTTGGCCAGGAAGGGGAAAAGAGTCATGGAATACATGTAGACCTATAGAATATACCGTATATTACCGAAAGTGTGAAGTTATCCAGGCGGGCTGCAATGCCATTTTTAGCGATTTACATATATATTAGTTTTCAGGATGGATATCTTTGCTAGATATCTTCGCTATCGTTGGGAAAATGAAAAAGCACGCCGCAAAAGGCAAAGCCTAGCCTAAGTGCGTTTACTAACGATGCATCCAAATGTTAAAGGCTTGACATGGGAGCCTGTGGGACTTAGTATTCGATAAGCGTTTAATAAAGTATAATTCCTGAAAATTGAATAGAAGAAGACACAATTATTGGAAAGCTTTGCTTCCCTCGAATAGGTATTTACGAAGTAAATTAAGTATAAAAAGGAAAGCGAAGCTTGAGAAGTTAAGCCGTAACCCTAAAACTCTAAATAGATTCTGCAGGCCTCTAATTAGCTAGAAGGGACTCTGCAAGCCTTTGATTGGTCAAACCTTAATTAAGTAATCAACCACAACGTATTTACACTCATATGGACTGTATAGCTTACGCACTACAATAGTGAAAATGGCCGCTAACAACCACTATATTCAAATACGAATACGAAACCAGCACTACACCACCAACACGGTTAACAATACGCGTTGCAAAAGGGCCGGCTAGGGCGAAGGCCGGACCGTGAAGAACGGCGGCCGAGTTCCCAGAAGTCCAACCCTCCCGGGCGGAGCCCCTCTAGATATATAAATTTACGTAGGGGGTAGAGGTCTGGGGAGTAAAAGGTCTAAGAAGTAGGAGGTCTGGGAGCGAGTATTCCCGTTACTTAAATCGAAGTGCTTTAGCACTTTGATTTACAACGTATTAAAATAGAACTTCGCCGGCAAAGCTTTCTATTTTAGTGACGACTTGCTCGGCGCTACAGGGTATTTTAATAGTGTTAAGGGCGGGGTGGGGGGTTTATATATTCATGCTTCGGGTTCTGAAGTCCCCTTATCATCAGCTGAACATCCCTAATATTCAACGTTGGATATCTACAGCCACTTTAAAGAGATCCCAGAGACTACCTAAATTGTTCACTTGTCACACCTTCTTTCCTTCAAGTGCCATGGTAGGTATCTGTCGTGCATCGGAATTAGAACAACCCTTCAACGTCTAGCCCCGAAGCTGACACTGCATCTCCGAAAGCTAATGCAACATTTCGATCTCCACTTACCGAAGCTGTAAAGCTTTTGGCTGCACCTTCTACACTGCCTCTATGACTTGAACATCTTCGATGTTGAAATCGTAGTCTAATTTTATTCCGTATAATGTATTAAGGAGTCTAATTATATCTCGAGTTGGCGTAAGAACCTTGAATAAATTTTGGAAGACGAAGCTGTTATACGAGATATGTGTAGTAATAAAAACGAGATTCTTTGCAAAAGTATTGGGTAGATATGATAGGGTGATTTATGATAGGGTGATTAAGTATGCTGGACGAGAATGCTCACAAGGTGTGCTCGACTACTTAAGGACTGACAACCCAAGGATTCCCGACAGACAAGAAGAAACCCTCCAGCCGCATCTAAGAATCCCATTCTCTAGTATCATGTTTCGCATCCAACCCTTCGTTGCCGGCACCCTCTTATTAAGTACCTGCGTTGCAGCGTACGATAGTATCTTGGGATTTAATGGTGCACCCGAAGTCGAGACAAGAACCATTGACGAGATCTACGAGGCCGCGATAGCCGAAGGCGGCATCGTGACCTGCTGGCACGGCGGCGATGAGGCGATGCAACAGGACGGCCTCAAGGCCGCCTTCGAAGCACGTTTCCCCAAAATGACTCTCAACCTTACCGTCGACCTATCCAAGTACCAAGATGGCGACATAGACCGTCAACTCGCCGCCGACGATCTCTACGTCGACAGCATCATCCTGCAGACATTACAAGACTATCCTCGCTGGGACCAGGAAGGGGCTCTTCTGCATTACCAGCCTCTCGACTTTTACAAGTTGTACCCGGCATTCAGGGACATCCGCGGAGCCTGGCACGCCACTGCCGTTTACCCTTGGACGTTCACTTGGAACATGGACCGCGTCGCCGATGGGCCGATGGAGTTTACCGACTTTCTAAAGCCCGAGTTCAAGGGCAAGTTGGTTCTCACATACCCAACCGACGACGACGCGAGCCTCTACGCCTTTGACCTGATGTAAGTACCGTCTCGCCGCCGGGACACCGGCCAGAACAAAAAAAGCAACTCAACTTACCAGTACCAAAGCCTCCAAGAGTTCGGAATAAAATGGTTCGACGCCCTCCTCGCACAGAACCCGCTCTGGGTACGGGGCACGCAGACGGCAGCGACCCTCTTATTCTCGCCCAACAGCACCGCAGCAGCGACCTTCACATCGATCGTGGGGTTGAGTCCCGCAGCGCCGCTCAACATCTCGATCCCGACCAAGGGCCACTTCAACACATGGCCGCAGCGGGGGCGATTCTGAAGGACGCACCACACCCCGAGGGCGCGAAGCTGCTGCACAACTTCATCCTGAGCAAGGAGTACCAGCGTAACACGGGCGTCTGGAGCGTGCGCAGAGATGTTCCCGCTCCCGCCGGTTTCCCGGAGCTTGTCGATATCCCGTCGACGGATCCGACCGAGTTTCAGCGCTTCCTAGCCGACCGCGCCCGTGTGGAGAGGTTGCGGTTCTTCTTTGAGAGCAGGCTCGGAACGCCGCAGGGGCCGAGCTCTGTAAATGATGGCATCTGAGGAAGGCAAACCTGTGGTGATTGCTTGTATGTAAATTTTGTTGTGTCTGTTTTCCTTGCTTTTTCTTCTTATCTGTAATTACCTTCAGTCCTCTATATAGCCTGAGTAAAACGCTTTAGAAATCGCACATTTTGTTCGATTATGACGCATATTGGCAAAAGTTATTTATGTTTGTAGTTGCAGATCGGATGCCCGGGCCCTGCTTGGGGGTTTCTAGCCTTGGTACCAAGGTTTTGATACTGTATAGCCCCGAGAGAGAAGTATTGACGTAGATGAATGTAGGCCAAAACCTGTCTATCTCTTGGCAATCAATCGATAGCTCATCTGGGAAACCTCTCCAAAGAGAGGGGCAAAATCTTGGCAGATCTTATCTCCGCGGATAATCCGCGGACGCAATGAACTCCCGGCTTCGCCGGCACATAGCATTCCTTTCCTCGTCTTCCACATTCTACTATTTGAGCACAAAGAAAGCGCTTAAAGTTCTGAACGAATGATATTTGGGGTATCTAATACTAATAAACTGTTTATGCGTCAATACACTGGCAGTCCTCTACTGCCACTCGATTACCGATCCACCCGGACAATAATGTCGGACACCGCTCGGATATCGTGGGACACTGGAATAAGGTCCCCCACGATCGCTCCAAGGTGTAGCCGAAGTGGTCATCATTTATTACTCGACTCCGCATATCGCGAAGTAGTCTTGGTTGGCCTCTTCATCCTGCGTGATGAAACTACGAACTGGCCTCTGTAGGTCAAGCTGAGGTTTTGACAGGTTTGTTGGGGTTCGCGCGCTCAAAAATGTCTCGCAGGACTGCACCATCCTCAGTCCAGCCGGAATGGTCGTTGCACGTATTGCAGTTAGGACAGAAGTTTCGCACATACGATAGTGATAAGAAACCTGTCTTGTCGACGAAGTAGTCCTCCAGGCGAGCCTGGATATAACCCGGCTCATGTGGTTCCGCTTGTATGAACATAGTGTGGCTCGCCCAATCTTGTTCGCTCTCTAGTACGTGTGATAGATAGGTATCTCCTTCTCTTCCGACATTTTCCAGTCTTCTAATGACGAGGCCGCTCTGAATCGGGAAATTCAACTCAAGCTCTGTTTCGTTTAAGGACCCTTTGTTATACACAATTGTCCTAACTTTGCGTCCAGCGATGTTAGGAAGTTCGAGAGCTAGTTGCACAGTACTGACTACCTGTTCGACAGGCTCGTCGTACCAAGCAATAACGATATCCAAATCCCAGGACCTCCTTCCGGGCTCTGTATATGGCGCAGCGATCGCGCAATAAAATACTAGCAATAATGCGAGGCTACCTAGGATAGCATGCCATGCTAGGGAAATATGCCGTAGCGATGAGAATCCACCGGCGTATGTGGAGCTGGGCGGCCACAAAGCTTCCGTATCATCGGGAGTTGGATTCTTAATCTGGTCTCCCGGCTCATCTTGGGCTTTTAAACTAGGTATAGGCACATAAGAGCCTTCCTCACTCGCCCATGCATCCGCCGAGGTCATCCAAGCCATGTCGATCGTGGTTAGATATGCGATTGCGAAACTCAACCACTGGGCGCCCGAGGTCGTTGATGGTCGGTGCTGTATCAGCCAATTATCGAGTTCAACAATTGCTAGGATTAGCAAAGGGAATATGGGGCTACCAAAGTTCAAGCTCATCCTAGTGTGAAATGTGACTTTCTCTTGCAGCCAGAAAGTGAGCTTCTTCATCCTCGCTTCACTCATTAGTGACAAGGGACCAGCTATCGTGCTAATTAGCACACCCAACACTCGGCCGTCCATGTGGAAGTCTCGTCGGTTGTACCAGCCCGTCACGACTAGTAGGAAGGCTGCCAGGGGTAGGCAAATAACAAGTCCGGTACTGTAGGCGTCCACGTCGAAAGTACCGATATTGAAAGGGGTTTCCACTAAATCATGAACCCAAAGGTACCTCGCAATCGCTATACACACGACGGCTACAAGAAGAAACTAAAGAATTTGGTCAGTCAATGCGCCTCCACCCGAGTGCGTAGCGACGAATCGTACCTCGATGCCTTTGCCAACCAGCCAGTTCTCTTTCCATATCAAGAGCACAACGCATAGTAGAAATGTGGTGGTTGATAAAAGAGCGTCAGCTGAACGCTGCTTGCCTTGCAGCCATCTCCATGTTCGGCCCACGACGGTTGCCCAATCGAGCCCCAGCAACATAACACCTAACGTGGTGTTCCTATTATGAAGAAAGCTGTGATAGGTAAAGATAAGGCCGACTGCAATTGCAGCAGCGAACAAGGCTTGCCAGAACCGCGAAGTCCAGCTTTGCGGGCGTCTCTGGACGGTAGTTGCATCGGTGGTTACATCACGGCGGGCGTTTAGACCTTCTATTATGAGGGCGATCGAGACATGGCCCAGTAACATGAGCAATGGGTAGTGAAAGCCGTTCGTGAAGAGGTGCCGGGCCGTCACAATGCTAGTCGCAACGGCAACAACACGAACGACATGGTGGCATTGCAGCGGTTGTGAAGAAAGAGACATGCTGGTTATCGTTATTCCTTGCGGGAGACGTCATGAAAAGCTGGTATGGCCACACATGAGGCAGCTTCCATGATTCTGGGGCGTTTTCCCCCTCTTGCGATGTGTTCGGGCGTGTGACCGCGTTCCTGTGTTCCTGTGTTCCTGTATTCCTGTGTGTTTCTAGGTGTTGTATTTGTGATGTGGATGTTGGTTGAGGTCATGTAAAGAAAATAGGAGTTGTTATATGATGACAGCCGTAGCAGGTACACTACGGTAATAACGCGCTCTAGCTTGGCTGATGTGGCTAGGGACCCCAGGCGAAGCTAGTGGTACCAATGACCAGCATGTCGCACTGCCGATCGTTTTGAATTGGGGGCAAGTGAAGGCGGACGCCGTACTTACTAGGTAGGTAGGTAGTAGGTAGGTACTTGACAGCCTCCGCTGAGCTAGCTCGCTAGCCCTATTTCCAGTGCAATGTCAACCCAAGCAGACCTAAGCTCTGTTCGCCGGTGGGTATATTGCAAGTAGCGTGCTTTGACTGGGTGTTGTTCAGGTGTTGTTTGCTAAACGGCTGCCTGCGCCTGAACTAATGCAGCTAGCCAAACGTTATATGGCTGCCTGGCAATTGCCGTATATGTGCGGGATACGTTACAGGGCCTGTACGAGGAACGGCCTCGAATCAACAACATGGCAGGAAACATAGGGCGCAGACCCGATCAGGTTAACCTGCCGCGCCTCTTGGCTCCGTCTTGGGCGTCACAGCTACTTAACAGCATGATACATTCATTACACAGCGCACTTGTACACTACTCATACTCACAGTAGAGAGAATAGTGACGTTGGCGGATGAATCCTTCTCATCCAGCATCCAGCTTCACATCCGCCGCTCACCTCAGAAGTCGCATCTTTACCACTTTGCGTGTTTGATCTTCACATGCCTTCCTCCCGCAACACGCACAGCCACTGCCGGTCAATGCTGCGGGCTGGCAGTATGCGGTCATCGTCCATCGTCTCATCAAAGTACCTCTCGTACCTGTCTTGTAGGTGTGTAGTGTCAGCCACGCGCCGTACTTGTAAAAGGGGGTTTGGGTTTTTCGCTGCGCAGAAAAGATTCTGCAAGTTTAGATTACTCAATTAAGCAACAAGTCACGATGATGCAAATAGAAAGTGGGTCTTCCTGCGGTGCCCCTGTCCTGTCCCTGTTCTGCTTAGATTTTGCTCAGATTTTGCTGTTCTGCCCCTGCTCCGCGAGGTATTTTAGCGTCAATGTACCGGCACACTAGTAGAAGCCGTACTTGTAAATGCCTGGTACTATGTAAATGCGCTGTGACTTAAAGTTAGATCTTACCAAGATGAAACCCACCGCATTTCCATTACTTCATCCGCCATTTCTCATTGGCGGTCAGGCCGCTGCCCAGACCTACGCCCTACACGCCTCAAAGTAACCTCCTAGTGTTTGCTCTAAGCAGTACTTGGAACTTGGATCATGCTAGCCCACATGCTTGGGTCTAACTTGGGCTAACAAGTTCATGACGATCATAGTGGCACACACTTGGAGGAATACAGCATACCGAGACTTTCAGCTAGTACTATACATATACATATGTATAATTATAGCTCTGTAGGTACATAGGTACTTAGATCTAGTAGGTGTGGGTCTCGAAAGCTGAGTCTTTGCATTACGTCACAAGTGTTTCTCAATACATTGCACGTGCAAGCCAGGGGGCTAGGCGCGTCACTAAACACATGAGCAAAATCTAAATCTCAACATAGGACGGACAAGGAGTTGGTAACAATGCTACTCTTCGCCGAGTCAATTGACCAAGCAATTGATGCGGGCGCAGCAAATAGGTAGCTGCACACAAAAGTTCAAGTTTGGTAGATTTGGTACAAAATTGTGGGGTACAACCCATCAGGTAATATCCACATTGTTGCTTGGCCAATTTCATGCCAAAAACTGCCCGCATTGGCAGACACAGTCCGTACAGTATTTTTATACTGTATATCTTTACTTAAGTTGGTGCCTGGCGGTTGAAAATTGGGAATTGGAAAATAAGCACGTGTCATCCATCCTGCTGTATTCTTGGCTATACTTATACACATGGCGCCCTTTCACCGCCAACCAATACGTGATCCTGATCAATTCTCTTCTTCGTTTGCAGTAAAACGCGAATAAGTAACTATCTCGTACCTCGCTATTCTCGCCTTATATGGAACTGCATGCAGTAGTAGGTAGCGTGTTATTGGAGACAGGAGGTTATAAGTACAACATCCATACTGTTCATAGCGTAGTCTAAAGTGGGCCTATCCCCCAACGATTGAAATTGAACGTCACACATCACACGACAGCGGCGAGAGCGTGACCATCCACTTACATTGCTTGTACCCTGAACGAGAGGGGTAAGTACATCAAATCTTGGATAAGATAGGCGATCGAAAACACCAATCCAAGTTTTTGCCAGCCAGTTCTACCCAAATGTTTTAGTGTCACAATCGTGAACACTGACGGCACCTCGATAAGTCTACGATACTTCATGCCAGCAAGGTAGCCAGCCGCCGAGGTCCAGTGAGTGGTTTGCACTCTACACTATAGCCACGAAGCATGAAAATAAGCTACTAATTAACAGCAGGATAATAAGTTCCACTAAATTATATAAGGAGGCTGAAACAAATTTACAAAGACCGACCATCCGTCTCAGCTCGGAAGCCTTGTAGTGTACCAGCATAGACCCTCCGTATCTTAAAATGAGGACAATAAGGCATAAACAGCATAATTCTCCGCTTAGGTTAGTATAAGTGAATTGACACGAGCGTAGAAGCTCAAGTATCGAATCGTGATCGTAGCAAATACTCCCTCGCCTATTTCATCATTGATACCTGGTGACAAAGAGAGTGACTATACACGTACCTAGTGATCCCCATCTAGTCGGTTGTAGGTTTCTGAATAACCAAATCTCACTCTTTCTTGCCGTAGTACTACCTCCTTTATATGGCTATGCAGACACCAAGATCTTGAGCCTATAGGTATATACTGTCGCGGTAATTTCCTTAATTCTACATTCTAACCAATACCATTGCGTCAGTATGCGTATGTCTCAGCCCACGAAAATGATCGCCTCCTCAAGCCCAGAAATGAGCGTGACACGGTCGTTAGAGCGACCGTAACGCGAGATTAAAGACGCAATAGGACAATAAGCACCGTGTCCAAGGGCGGGGTGATCTTTTCGAGATGAAGGGTTTAAACGAGGCCAATGGCTCAGCAATATTTCGACCTTCTGTTCCCCGCGCGTAAAGTATGTAATTTCGTGTCAGATACCCTATGATACGTGAGGCAGACCATAATCATGTATAATTTTAGTGTAAAAATCTCCAAAACTCCATTTGTGGGCTAATCTAACTGTAAACAAGTTTGAAAATTCTTTTTCGCTCTTCGCTGTTCACCTTACTCTGTAACACGCAGGCAGGAGCCATCATTAAACTAGTTGTGATAAGGTAAACAAAAGGTTTCTGTATTAGACTAGCTCACGGAAGTGATTTAGAGACCTTCCCATAATAACAAGCGTCTATTGTTTACCTAAAGGGCAGGGTCCGAATTACTGGGTATCATCTAACAGGACGGACTTTAGGCATCCATATTCTCTATTTCTAAAAGGAAAAAGGGAAAAAAGAGAGCCCATATGGCATTCCGTCATATACCGTATCTACCCTCCATCACAGTAAGAAAAGACAGCATTTGTCGCTGGGCTTATTAATAAATACCTCAACATGATATATGTGCTGAGATCCATCCCTTTTCCAAGGCTGTCTTTCACACGCCATGGCGTTGCGAAAGTTAGTTAATATCATGGTTCGGATTAGGAGTTAGGTTGATAACGGCCAGCGGATACTCGGCTGCGGTTGTGAATTCTTTATTAGGTATGTGCAACTTGTTTTGGAGATGGTAAGGTAAGGTCTCCATGCTTAAGATAGGTATGCAACCTAACAATATCTGTCCACATGATTGCATAGAATCGCGGGCTTCTAGACAACTAGGATGATTTCCCTGATGTTTGGGTGATACTAATTGAATTCTTAAATTTTCTAAAAGACCTTCAAACTATGTTAGCAAACGGGTTTACACGGTTAAGCGATAGTTATTGCATCTTTGAAAAGTGCCAGTGATGTCTGTAGTTTTATGGGTATAAATTCAATCCGTTACTTGCTTCCGAAGATGTTCGGAGTATGAGAGAAGTAACATCCATAATGATTCACCTAATTTCCCTAACAAAAGCTCCACGGGGATGATAACTAGCACGCCCTCTAATTTATCTCAAAATATATTCTTTTTCAGAGTATCAAGTGCACTTATTCTACACAATACTCATGTGATCCGTTATTCTTCATCGCATTACGCACTCTTACTCAGCGGTCATCGCAATGTAGATCTTATCGGACGACATAAGATTGTATCTACTGGCGCAGAAGAATAAGTTATCTCGTGGAAACTTGAGAGTAGGATGCGAGGTATATGCTTTAGAATCGAATCAATGAATAAATACCATCGCTTCACGTAGCCATTTCACCCGTCCTAAGTACACCGCCGTCCCTGTTTTCTATTCGAAGTGCTATTATGACATTGTCAGCAGATCCACGTATGACAGCGCAGACAAATTCTCGATATCTAGTTATCGTAAGCCCATATCCAGAAGCTACGCTTATTTTCACTGTCGCCAGATAGCTAGAGAGATATCTGCGCATCTCAAGTTGCCGCTGACTCCGAGTATACATCGCTTGTGATATCTCAGGTCCACATTAACTCGATACTCCGAGACAAATATTACATCATATTAGTTTATATGTTAGAATGCATTCTTTCCCAACTCCTCATTCTAACGTCGAGGATATAAGTTGTCGTGATTATTATTGTTTAAAATCCATTCAACCTTTTAGGGGCTTCGATCTCACAAATTGCAGATCGACAGATACTACACGATGCTAAAAGGAAGCTGTATGTGCGGTGCAGTGAATTTCCAGCTGACGGGAGCCGCTGGGAACAGTAAGTGCGCTCGCTCATAAGAGAGGATGGAAACGAAGACCTGACCGACGATCTTGCGAATCGCCTACTAGTTTTATGCCACTGCGTCCCATGTCGTAAATGCGCCGGTGCGAACGGGAGCAGAACCTGATTGTTGATCCTCAGCACGTAAGTTCTCTTCGCGCACTCCCTCCCGACATGTTCGGATATTATCGTGATCGATCACTGAGGGGAAAAACTATAGTTCCAACAAACGGGTGACTTGCGAAGTTGGACGCGCAAGGGGATTTCGGGGCTGGATGTCGTGTACAATTTCTGCGCCATGTGCCCTACGATCGTCGTTGTCAGAGCCGATTCATTGGGGGGAAAGCTGGTCGTGAAGATGGGACTGCTGGACTCGGTGACTGATATCGAGAAGCTGGCGCCGAAACTCGAGCTATTCGTCAAGGACCGGATCGATCCATGGTGTGAGCGTAGTGGTGATGTTTTACTGAAAGAGATTGCTTAAAAACGATGGGGCGAGTGGGAGGTGCTGCTCGAAAGCGATGAGGAGGGAGTGAGATGATAGGCACAGTGCTACCATTCACTGAATAAATTCCAACATAGGATCCTTTGGGTCTCTCCAGTCCACTGAATACTGCTTTGAGATTCTAGTTCTAAATAGGGTATCGAGCCGCACGTTGAAACAGGTTTCAAATTTTTTATCTGTAATACAACTATCCGTCTTTGGAAATTTATTGAAAGAAAAAGCTTTAGCTTTAACACCATTAGAATAGCCCCAAGCTCTAGAAGTTTCGAGCTATCTGCTCTATGTCTTGACCTAATTGTGTTTGTTAAGACACAGCGAGAACAACCTAGTTCATCCTCTACGTTCTTATGAACATAGCATGGGATATATCACTATAGACATTTCAATGTTGGCTGAACGATATGGTCACAACTTGTTGAGAGGTTCTTTATGGGGTTGGAAACCGTCAACAATCGGAGTACCTTGTTAGTCTCGACATACCTGTTTCTATTTATGTAATCAGTAGAACTTAGCAACTCTATTATCGACATAGGCGAGAAATACCTCATCCAGAGTCTTGCTAGCCGATGGGAAGACACATCACCTCAATTACCCCAGCATCGTGCGAAGATGAGCGGAACTCCAGCTGCACACCCGCGAATATTTGATTTCAACCCCGAGGTATCGAATTCGATACCGGTCCTCGTCGATAAAGACATCGCAGACTTCAGCTCTATTATCAAAAGCTTAGCTCGAGGCACATACCCACGACCAGAGGCAGTGCCGAACGCGTTGAATGCGGTCAACCTCACACTATCCGACGAGAAGACATGGGCATACTTCCATGACATCACGGATATCGCAGCTGTGGATGACCAGCCCAAGATACACCGACCATATCGCTTGACGACGAGGTGATCGCTGACCTGAATACCTCATGGCAGGGCATGCGTCCCGAAGATCCTCAGCTGGCTGGGCCGAAAGCCAGATATCGTTTCATATGTTTCATCCATAGACATCGCCTGAACGAGGTATAGCGGGCAGGGATGTGTACGATCAGCATCTGGGACGCGAGGTCGGTACTAACCCACCCACTCGCGAATATGCTGACTGGCTGACCATCTCATAGTGCGATTGGATGTGTTGGCACGACATGTATCCCACGGCCGTCTCGAACGACAAAAAGACGTCGCGAAGTTTTGGGAAGTTGTCCAGATGGACGACGTCGAATTCCTGAAGAAGCGAAACGTGTTGTGAAGCATAAATTCGGTGGCGCCTGACCTACCACGCCTGCGAGAGGGTCGAGGCGGGCCTGCGCGACATAATACGCCGAGGCACACTCTGGTCGGTTATGGCGATTGGTTTGCACCATGGCCAAAGGAACCACCGATCGCCTTGTCATCTCGTGCCAGACAGGTTCGAGGTCTTCAGTGGGGCGGAGGACGTCTACCTTCCTGCCTTGTTCGTTCGTCTGATCTGGCTTTTCATGAGGGCCCCTAGGGAGGGTCAGGAGCAGAGCTGGATTGGAAGACGGACGGTTTCAACGATGACAAGGGCCTGAAGAGATCCATTGAGCAATTCCGTATCGCCGACCGATTGCCTTGGATGAAAGAAGATGTACGACGTGTACTGGAAGCATTTATGAGGGGGGACCAACATGGATTGGTTGAAAAGTGTGACGTGGTTCTTTCGGCTCTAAGTATACCTCCTCTTGAGGGCGTTCAAGGTTGGGCTTATATGGAAAACAGGGAGGAATAAAAAAAAAAATGGATCAAGGTATGATGGGGGCCTTGAGGTAGCACTCAGCTTCAGACACCGGCGTGGAAACTAATATTCGCGGATGGCCAGAAGCATATACATTTGTTAGACTGTTGTGAGCACATCTGATGTATTTTGAAAATGGAAATATTCATAGCTTGTGATAAGCTGTCTCCATTTGTTACATAAGTGATAGTTCTACTAAGCACTCAATGTCATTCAGCTGCTCTTGCTGCTCTTGCTGCTCCGACTGCTGTTGCTATCAGAGCTACTGCTTCGCTTGTGGCCTTTGTGCTTCTTCTCTTTCTTATGTTTTTTGCCCCCATGTCCGCCCACATAGCCGGCAACACCACCGGGGATGAATCCGGATGCCCCACCGTGTGAACTCCCGTGGCTCCCCCTTACCACCGAAAATGAGGCCGCAGCTGCCGCGCCAATAGCCCCAACGGACTACTACCATGACCAGCCTTGCCGCCTAATGCCCGGCAAGCATAGAGCCGAGACCCCTGTCACCCTCCCTGCTGGCCGCACCGTGCTGCTGGGGAGGATAAGGACTGCCGCCGTGCGTGTATTGATCAGCCTGACCTTGAGGAGGATAGGCGTAGGCGTGTCCTGTCCCTGTCCTTGTCCCTGGGGTGCATGTGGATCATGCGGCGGCTGACCTTGGTACGGCGATGGGGAGCCGTACTGTGGCGGACCGCCATACGATTGCTGGTGAGGCGGTAGGGCGAATGCTGTTGGGGTGGAGGCGCTCCGTACGACTGCTGTGGAGGGTACGGGGAATGTGATGGAGAGGGACCGCCGTATTGCTGTTGGGGCGGTGGGTATTGACCATGACTCTGGGGAGGGTACTGTCCTTGAGGCGGGTACTGGCCCTGAGGCGGGTATTGGCCCTGAGGCGGGTATTGGCCCTGAGGAGAGTATTGGCCCTGAGGCGGGTATTGGCCTTGAGGGGGGTATTGATGGCCTTGGGGAGGATAGCCTCCGTTGCCGCCGCCGCCGCCGCCGCCGCCGCCACCACCGCCATAATACCCTTGGTTGGACATATCGGTGATTGCAATGAGATGGAGGCTTCGGTGGCGTGATGGGTGTACAACTTGTGAGGATATTTCTCTTTCGTACGTTACGTAGCCGAGATGGAAGGTATAAACAAAGATATAAACAAAGGCGTTGTGCTGGCTCAGCTCGACATGCACCTCAACAGAGGACAGAGGGTCAAGTATCGTATTGCCTGATTGGTTACTGCTGACGGCGGGTCACTGCGCCCCGGAGGATCGGGAAAGCTTAGCATCATGATTCGAAGCCTCGGCGTCTTGGCGATGGGGTTTTGACACAGAATAGGGACTGCAGGACGATAGAAGCGAGATATCTATTTACTAGATAAGTACGGAGTACCTTGGTGGAAGAAAGGAGGGGAACACATCTCCCAAAACGTTCGAGTGTGGCGTGGAAAAGTGGCTGTGGTGGCTTGAATAATGCCTGGACTCTCCATCCTCTAATACATCCTCTTTTCTGGTCCATCTCGAGCCAAGATACACACACTACAACACACAAGGTTGTGGCTGGGCGTAGCACTCCTCATTCAAAGCTTCTTTTTGTAAATGTACTTTATACACATAAAGATGCATATACTGCTGGTTTCAAGATTGCGACGAAACTAGGTAGGTGCCTACCCTTCCTAGGTATATGAACCCCATTATAGGGCTCACCTTCATGTTGTTCTTGTATACGTACGCCTCGTCTGCTCTCTCGGAACATTGAAGTTGCCATCCCAACCGGGAATGTTGGAAACCTTACCAGCAACTCAATACATGCCTCCATACATACCCGTCCAATTGCCCGAAATGGAGATCTTCGAAGGCCAAAGGGAATGCAACTCTAGCATTTGTACGCAACGCCTCACTCCGGACCTGATGAGTATCTAGGAATGTAGATCAACACCATCGTCTGGAGACGAGGCGCCGACAAGATCCCTAAATTAGATACGAGTGATGCCATTACCCGAACCTTTGAAGTCATGATCGTGTAGAACGTCAGGGCTGCGTGCGTCTTGCTTGCTGTGTGAACCTGGCGAGGACTATTTAACCGGCAGTTCACGTGGGGCCGGGGGTTGCCAGTTTACCCGCGAAGAAGCGAGTCTGAAATATAGCCAATTCAGTCTCCACGGACGCGTCAGGTCCCTGCCTGGACCCTGCTTCTCCTTCACGGGATTGCCTTCGTCATGAACAAATGTTATTTATGCATGGCAGGTCTGCAAGGACCATAGTCCAAGCTCGCGTTCCCGAAATGTCCAGGATCAGCACAGCAGTTTCGGATGTGGGCGGTCTGCCAATAATGCGCTTTCCATCAGGATAGGTGATGTCGTCGCTGGGAAAGACGATGCGCCGACCCGGAAACGCTTGGCCCTGATTGCGAGCTGGGATCTGGGGAAACGGGTGATCGGCGGACTCTCCAGGATGTGGCAGACGATCGATCTGCGAGGCCCGGGTAGTTGTTCCTGTGAAGAGATGCGTAGGGTAAGCAGTATATAAACCTCGCGATCGTCGTGTGCCTTAACTTCCCATCCGAGCTCATCACATCGATCTGCCTCTGAGAGCCAAGATTGTCACCTTCGTCGAAAAGTCATCCATACGAACTCAAGATGAAGTCCACGAACGTCCTCCCCATCCTAGCCGCCGTCGCGAGCGCGAAGCTCGTGGAAGAGCGCCAGGCCTGTCCGGGCGTGTACGTCTTCGGAGCGCGCGAGACGACGGCGCCCGCGGGATACGGCACGGCGGGCGGGCTCGTGAACATGGTGACGGGCGCGTACCCCGACAGCCAAGCCGAGGCCATTACGTACCCGGCGTGTGGCGGGCAGTCGCAATGCGGCGGCGTCAGCTACGACAGCTCCGCCACCCAGGGCACGGCCGCTGTCGTATCGGCCGTCAATAGTCTGAACAGCAGATGCCCGGATACCAAGATTGTGCTCATTGGCTATTCTCAAGTACGTGTGGGAAAGACGGACGCGGTCTTGATAACCCCTGGATTGATATATCAGCTTTGATAGATGACAATCACTAATCGATTCTGAATCCAGGGAGTCAGATCATGGATAACGCACTCTGCGGTGGTGCAGGACAAACACTCTCCGGCAACGCACTCGCCGCTGTTAAGGTCGCCATCTTCATGGGCGACCCGCACAACGTCGCTGGGCTACCCTACAACGTAGGAACCTGCACAGCAGGAGGAGTAAGTAATATCTTCCTCCTAATTTCCTCCTTCGTAGCAAAGAACAGATAGACACGAAGAAGAAGAAGAATATGGTAATATGCTGACATTCCCTCCCGACGTCAGTTTGCCGCCCGCCCCAGCGGATTCCAATGCTCGCCCGCCGACCCGACTATCATCAAGTCGTACTGCGACGCGGCGGACCCGTACTGCTGCAACGGCAACGACGCCAACACGCACCAGGGCTACGTCACCGAGTACGGCAGCCAGGCTCTGGCTTTCATCCAGTCGAAGCTCGGCTAAGATACCACGATCTACATAAATGTACTAAGCCTTGCCTTCGCAACGGCTCAGATGGGTTGCCAATATGTAAACACCATTGGCAGGAATCAAATTTAAAACAAAGTCTACGAATCTGTTGCAATTATTCGTGAGCCAAGATACGTGTTGTGCCCTGTGTAATTCAAGTGTCTCGTCTAAGTGCCACTGGAACTTTTGGGTTACTCTAACAAATACGAAAATAGGCGGTAGTGTTCTTGTAAATAGTTAAAAAAGGGCTACAATGCATTGATTAATAGAATT
The DNA here is from genome assembly GCA_004123355.1 of Amphirosellinia nigrospora. Lineage (NCBI taxonomy): Eukaryota > Fungi > Ascomycota > Sordariomycetes > Xylariales > Xylariaceae > Amphirosellinia > Amphirosellinia nigrospora. The sequence goes on along the minus strand of SCHM01000003.1, from coordinate 2,582,618 downwards.
AGCTCATACAACAACCGTATGTTGACGAGGAAAGAAGGCTAGATAATAAGCAAGGGGTATCTCAAATAGTTTGACGCATAATATGCACAGAATCAACGCAACCCAACACCCCTTTCCCCCTAGCCTTTAAATGCTCGTACAATAGAAAGAATATGGTAAATTGTTTAGCTCACGCCAGCAGACAAGAAAAAAGGTCTAAAAGCCCTATCCGCGTGTTTATTACTCCGGCACCTCATCCAGTAGGTATCGTTTGCGTAGAGCAATTTGCTCTGGTCCATGTTTCGCTTGCAAGCGATCCATCTCTTTCGCTCGCTTCTTCTCCCCCTTCGCGTCGGATGGGGGGTTGTTGGAGTACACTAGCGCGAGCGACGCGTCATCGCGTTGTGTCCAAACCCCCGTAGTCCTCGGTGGAGTGGCTCTCCTTGCTTCATCATTTCCATGACTTGACCTGCATTGCCGATTATCCAGCTTGTGGCCTTCAGGGAACGAAGAACAATATCTCTTGAGTATCCTAACGAGACAAAGTAATCAATTATATCGTCAGGCGTTTCTTTCAGCGGAGTAGGTTTTCGACGAGGCTCAGTCTCAGGAACTGTGGCAGACGATGGGTGCCCATCTTGTCGAGTTACCGGGCCGGCTGTGACCGGAGAGTCGGTTACCCATGATGCAGGTAGGGTTCGTCGTTTCTGATTTTGCCGTGGGGTAGAAAGGGATACACGAGCACTTCTAGTACTTTTGCTTATTTGCTGTAGATTGTCATCATCAGAATCGTCCAACTGAAAGGGAACTCGAATTCTGCGACGCGGCGTTGGGGTAGTCTGCACCGCTTTCTGGTGAGACATAGACAAAATCGAGGTAGCATTACGTTGCTTTTCTGAAGATGTGGCATCTTCCTGTAGTAATTGCTGTGATGGCGTATTTAATTTCTGAGAGTCACTGTTGGAATGTTCTAGAGTCTCATCATGAGTATAGCTTTGCGTGTTAAGGTCGAAATGAAGTTCCAGTATCTCCGGCTCAAACCGCCGTTTTCGCCCTAGTGGTTGAACCGATGGATCAGTTAATCTATCTCGCATTTCATCGTCCTCCTCATCCGTGGCGCTTAGTCGTGTTCGAGTTTGAGGAACGAATCTGCCAATCTTGTAATTATTAAGAGGTGAGGTTGTTGGTGTCTTTTCAGGGCCATCAGAGGATCGTAGATTCCATGTTTTGGTCGTGTGCTCAGGGGTGGATGGAATCTCATCGCTACGGTTTAAGCGCCGCCTTTTTGGTGATGGCTCTGGGAAAAGATGTTTGTATACTGGGTTTATGGCAGAGGGTGGTCGCTTCAATGAGGGGAGGATTGGAGGTGATGATGGTAGGACCACTTCAGTTTCTGCCTCAGCGTTGTCTTCAATCGAATCTTCTTCGTCACTGGAGTCATTAAAACTCATCATGGCGTCTGCAAAAGGCGCTAGGTGCATTTCGTAGCACTGTTGCAGCTCATTGGGAACCGACTCGATTGAAATCCAATCAAAGCCTAAGTCTTCGGCGATTTGTTGCCAATCAAGCTCACCAGCCTCCACCTTCTTTGATCTGACCGACTGCCAAAGGTCCCAGAGAGAGATAGCTTTGCCTGCGACACTAGGAATAATCCGCCTATCAGCAACATCACTGCTTTCTAAGAAAGTGTTGTAATCGAGATAGAATTGCTCCTTTGTCGTGATTGGCACCTGAAAAGCACTAAGAATAGGAGAAGATGATGAGTAAGTTGGTGTGCCTGTGGTTCGCAATTTGGAATCTGACAACTCTTTTGGAGACTCCTCCCTGGGCATAGGTGGCAATGCAGTGTTTATGCTGTGATCCTCATCAGTGCCCCTCAGAGTGGCATCTTTCTCAGGGGACCCGTTCGCGGTCGCTGTTGTCGCATGTTTACTTTTTTGATTCGCTACTGATGATTCTGCACTAGCCTCATCTTCATTGTCGCTCAGACGAAAGCTACCTTCAATTTCCCATCGGGCGATCTGATCCTTATTCTTTTTCGCCACGTGGTTCAAGGCTCGTTCCCTCCACGAGGTGTAGGTCCGTTGCGGGAACTGTGCACTATTAGAGAGAGGTATCTAATGAGGAGGATCTTTATACCAACTTCACTGGCTAATTGCTTATATGGTTCATAGCCTTTCCACGGCTCACGGTTCTCAATCGCATGGCGTATTGTCTCTAGAAGAATATTGTCTTCCTCGGCGGTGAATCGTGCCCTCGTCCCGGTAGGGGGGCTCTTTCCGGCGGAACCTCCTTGGCGGGGAGCAACCGATGTGCCCTTTTGCTGTGGAGTCCTCTCTCCGTCTAAGACTGATGGTCGTGGAAGGTTTTTCAATCTTTTTACCCATCGATCTCGCCATGACTGCCAGGTATGGTTTGGGTGCTTCGTCATCTAGGTCAGAATTAAGCCGAATGGCGCGACATCGAACAACGTACCTCTTTTGCAAGCTTCTTGAAGATGTTATTGCCGCTGGTATTCTCACCCAGGCGCTCCATCTCGATCACGAATCTCATCAACACCTTGTCATCCTGCTCTGTAAACATGTTCCTGGTGGCTTTGGGCCGTCTTGAGGCCGATGGGCTGCATACATAGTCTCCCTTCATGCTAAGGGAGCCCTCCTTGACGGCATCCGCGATGAGTTCATATGAGTATGAACTGGACAAGGGATCCTTCGCCGGATCACATATCAGCATATCGGCGTCCCCCTCTCTCGGGACTACTGTACCGCCATTCCCTAGGTTACATTAGTTCTCAACATCGCGCTAGGAAACAACAGACATCGCCCATACTTGTATTGTGTCAATATGGAATGGGCGGAGAGGAACCCGCGCCGATACCCAGAATTTGAGTCCTCGAAAAACACCCACATCCACATTCACGCTCTCGTTAACATGCTCTCTGGCGAGGACGCCGGAGTAAGTGATCCCCGGCGCAGACATTTAAGTCTACTTGGATACAAGCTACCCAAGATGTGATGGGAGGATGTGATGGGTCTTAGTTGAAGTTAAGCCCCTATGCTCTTTTAATTCAGTAAACTAGCAACTAGTAACAAGCTGAAAGGACTCGGGCGCACGAATTTGCTGTTATCTAGTGTTGTCTTTGATGGGAGAGGTACGTTTACTCGCTTTTTGTTGAAAACCTGGGGCTAGATCAGTGTGGCGCCCGGGGTGCAAGCCGGGGGGTATGCCAGTTCGTAGAATAAACTTTGGGGAGGTTAAAAATCTGTCATCGATTTTCAACATGCGGCGCGGTTGAGAGAAGCGTGATTGGGCATGGCGGTTTTTATGTACTCCCAAAATAGAATGACGAATATGGTGTAGAAGGCAGTCGTCGCTGCATGTGTCTCGTGAATATACCTAGTCCTCATAAAGACGCGTGATGCAAGATCGCGATTGCCTACTCGGGAAACCTTCACGTGGTGGATGCAGGTACTTATGTTATAAACAGGATTTACAAAACGGCTAAGTGAATATTCTCAGGTAAATGCTGCTAACGAGTACTGCCCTTTACCTAAATTGCGACCTCCCGTTGCTGATCAATAATAAGAGGTACCTAGGTAACACGCTGATTTCATTTGACTTAGCCTGTGGAGGACACGAATCACGTACGGGAGTCAGCAGACTATCCCGTTTGCTTGGTGTCTATAATAACGAGCTCTGCAAATTTAGTATGTCTGTAAGTCGTGAGTTTACACTTGGTAGGAGCATATAGCGCGGCTATAGTACGGCTTTATCTTTTATTAAGGTCCGCAGCACAGGTTTGCCGTGCTTCAGATGGCTTTGCTTTGTATCGGCGCCTACATCTGGTCAAGAGCAAACCTTTAGCTGAAAATACATAAATCGTCTCACCGCAAACCCCGAGAACATATCTTGGTTTCTCGCCATGGGGCTCATCGCCAAGGTGGTCGTGGGCGTCTTGGCCATCACCTTCATGACATTTGTAGCGTTCTTCGGTCGGCTTCCGGCGCTAAGGTAAGTAAGCTCATCTCATCTCATCTCATCTCATCTCTTCGCTGCCCTCCGAGCTGTGTCTCAGATGGATGGAGTGCTGCCATATGGCCGTCACGGGGCTACCACTACACAGCCCGCCTGAGCCGCATGTGCCTGAGCAATCACTTGATACGAAGAACCTCACTGACGTCATTTTCCTCAGACACACTCCCATAGCCTGGCTACATAAAGCAATATGGGTTTACATACCTAATGGCATCTTGGCCGTTGACCGGGCTCTCACCGGGGGTCGCATCATCGCATCTGCGGGCACGCTTGGGCACTATGTTTGGTACGGGCGACACCCGACCGTCTTGGTTTTTTACATCTTACTGTTGTCCGTCGGCGAGTTTCTGTATCTGCCTGGCGCATGGCCGCGATTGGGTCGCTTCCACCAAGTCGCCGGCGCCATCCTGATTATTCTGCCCTATGTCTTCTTATACTTGGCAGCGTATGGTGACCCAGGCGTTGTCACAGCCGGGACGCATCCGCGTTACCTGTCGCTTTACCCGTATGATTTCACACTCTTTCACCCTGGCCAGGAATGCCGGACCTGCCACATACTCAAGCCGCCGCGCTCGAAGCACTGTGCAGTCTGCAAGCGCTGCGTCGCAAGGCTAGATCACCACTGCGTCTTCATCAACAACTGCGTGGGGTACGGAAACCAGCATTGGTTCCTGCTGCTGCTGCTCTCGACAGCCCTGTTGACGACATACGGTGGTGCATTGGGACTCAGCATGATATCGGAGAACGCGCGCGCGCGCAGCAGCGTCTTCGCCCTTTGGAAGCACCCGCAACAGTCTTGGCATCATTACTTCATCCTCCTCACGTACGGCATCCAGTTCGACGTGGGCGTAGGCTCTGTGACCCTGTTAGCCGTCATGACCTCACCCTTGGTATGGGGCCTGCTTGGCTATCACGCGTACTTGATATACTGCGGGACAACGACCAACGAGAGCATGAAGTGGCAGGACTGGCAGGCCGAGATGGACGACGGGTTCGCTTTCCGCCGACGTCTGCCCATCCCGCGGAAACGCCATCCCAAACTTGAAGCAAGCTGGACGCGGTGGCCTGTTGAACCGGCCCAAATCCTAGTGCGCACGGTAGACGGGGAACCGCCGAACGACACCTCGCTCCCTGGGGAGGGTCCCTGGGAGAGGGTGTGGCATCTGCGTGATATTGAGAATATCTACGACATCGGGTTTTGGGACAATCTTGTTGATATATTCGTCCCAAACCACTCGTTTCGGGCGGATGCTCAGTCGGATGTAGAGAGAGGCAGGAGAAATAGAAAACTAAAGCCAAGCACGGCATAGCTTGAGCGCCACCACTACGTAGATTTAGAAACTTCTAGACAGGGGGTACTTTACCTGGGTAATGCTGGTGGTTCCTCGTTTTAACGCCATGCTTGTATATAAGGTTCTATGCATGGCTACCTGTGAGGAATTTAGGTACTTTGTTTTTGTGTATAATGATACAGCTAATATTGGGACACATGCTCTACGCTTCTTAATATGTACAATGTTATATAGTATATTACAATATCGCGTAATTTCGTCTTCTTCATCTATCGTAACCTGCCAATCCGCGTAGAATAGCCACCATATACCTCGCGCCGTGCAAGTTGAGCCATAGCCTCAGACCTCGATGTTTGAAAGATCATTAGATTTTATTCGCTGGGCTTTTTCACTTCGCCTTCTTACCCACAAGCCCATCAGACTCGACAAAGGCTGTCTCGAACTCGCTCGCGTCCATGGCCTGGTTGGCATCTTTCTGGCCACTCGCGTTCTTTATTACGGGCCACTCGGTCTCTTGATCGCCCGTACCCTGGTGCCTCCATTCTTCGATCTGCAAACGTTGGGCGAATACGGTGCGGGTCCGGTCTATCAGCTCAGGGAACTGCCGCTGTAGTCGGCGCGTCTGGCGCTCCTCCCAATTTTTCCGAGATTGCTTGAAGAGCTCCGGTGGCCGTTCCTCAAACTCCTGCTGAAGACGGCGCACCGCATCGCGCGGGGTGTCAGTTCTCAACGTCTTTACAAAGTCATCGATGACAGGCCGCAGCTCGTCTCGTGTTAGCTTCTTGGACGATTGCTCATGGCTTCGGGTTGGTGTGCTGTGAAATGCACGAGCATGCATACGGCTGCGCCGGGACGAGAGCTGGGGCTTTGGGCGTGTGATGATCTGATTGCCGCGCTGTGTTTTCGCAGCTTGTTCAAGATCCGCGAATGCGGAGTTGACCTTGGATACGCTGGGTATGTTGCTTGATAGAGAGGGCATACTCGCACCGGAATATTTGGTTTGATGACATCTTCATTTGTTTCAGAGGCGCTGCTTTCGCTAGGGGCATACTGCAGGTCGTCAAATGATACCATCTTGCCAGACCACCGCTTATTTTCTCTCCACATCAAGTCGCTCGTGCTTTCACGAGGCCCGCTAATCGAGCCACGGCCAACCTCGCGGTAGTCAGTGTCGACCTGGCCACTACGGGAGTCCTTCGCCCCTACAGCCGTAACATAGACGTCTTTGTCCATACCCAGTTACCGTCTGCAGACCGAGCCTCAATGGCCCGGATGCCATCCCAAACTTTTGTGCATGTCTCACGCAACCCCTCCGATCCTTTCCTGACCTTGTCCGCTTTCGTCATGACAATGGCTGTCCTCAACTGAGCTTCACTGAGAACCTGAAGCAGGTGGAAGTCCGAGTCCTTCGGGCCCACTTCGGCGTCGATCAGGACGATGGCGCCCTTTACAAAACTCCTCTTTTTTAGGTATAAGGAGATGTTCTTTCCCCATTCTTTGAGCGACGCGTGCCCGTACCCCGGCATGTCAACTAGGTGGAATGTATGGGTCGGGATATCCTCATCCTTGAGGGCGGGGCCCTGGTCCTGGAGCTCCTTTATGGTCGGGGCCAGACCGAAGCCATACGTGTTAATCGACCTCGTCTTACCAGCCTTTTTACTCACGTATGCCAGTTGGCTGCTCGGACGATTGGCGAGGGCATTTACGAAGGAGGACTTCCCTACATTGGAGCGGCCTAGGACACACACCTCGGGCACGCGCGTGTTCTTCTTCAGCTTGTAGAAGTCGGACTCGGCGTAGACGAAAGCGGCGGGGTTCTTTGTGTATAGCTTGGTCAACTCGTCCTCCAGGGGTTGGCCAGGCGCAGAAGTCAGTGACGATGTCTTGAACAAGTCGCCGGGGGTGATCTCGGCGATGGCGGACGTTCGATACTCGGGTATAAGGAGGGCGGCGACGTTGGGGTACTTGGATGATGCGAGTTTTAAGGCAGAGGCGGAGAAGAATCGGCGCTGGCGCGATCGGGACCTGGATGATAATGATGATGCTGATGCGAATCCACTCAGCAATATGGGCCGGAGGGATGCGGGCATTGCCAGAAGCGCCTTGAGCGGGTGCGATATCGCGGGCATCATTGTGCAAGAAGTGCTATAGCGTGTGCATTTTGGACCCTCGGAATTTGGTTTTGGGTTTTGGGTTTTGGGCCACGAACCGTTATGGCCCTTTACGAAATATTGAGTTGCTCTATTCGGTTTGCAACTCCGAGTCTGTTTGGGTGTAACCTGTAGATAGGTATGTTTAGTACCTGTTTAGTAGTCCACCTGATCTAGCTGATGGCATGGTATCTATCCTATCTTATCTTGTTGCATTAGCCCACCCCACCTAGCAGCTATCATTAGCGCATCGCATTGTCACCAAGCATCGCAAGCCGCCAAAGTCTCGACACCTCAACCTCTACGCAAGTTAATCTTCGATACGTGAACTGAATCACCATGTCGCAGCCAGCACGATTACGCTCCTTGTACCGGTCCTTACTTAGAGAGCTGCCGCCCCGACCTCTTACGTCGACGAACTCTAGGTCGCCTCTCCATGAGCAACTACGACAGAACTTCTCCAACAATGCTTCAAGAAAAAGCTCGCTTCATCTGGCCGAGCAGTTGATACACTATCTAAAGGCGCAACGCCAGTACACCACCTTATTAGAACGCTACAATCCTGGCATGAATATGGAGGAGGAGGAGCGGATACGACTGAGCGCACGGAGGGTCGGCATGAATCTCCCTAAAGAATACGGTAGAAATCAGGCCTGATAGTCCGTCGGTCGCAGGCTATACGCCTCACGCCCGGCATCAAACACCACGGCTCGCTTGCTACCAGAGAGACATTCTTGTAAATGCTCAGTCTCTTCCTCCACCACTCACGGCCTAGCAGCACAAGATCGCCCTCAATTCCAACCAAGTGTAACCATATTACGCCTTCGTACGCCAGCGACGTATGGCATGCGAGTCATCGCGCCCACAACGGAGTCCTCAGCCAGAGATGCAAGACGCCATAACGACTTGTCATAAGTTGCATGTATAATACCATGTAATATACTCACACAAGACATTATCAAGGTTGTATCAGGAGACTATAGCCCGTTCCTTAAGATTATCGCCTAGGTATGAATATGTAATATTCATCAATTATAGATATGGAATTCTCAGCAGTTGGCGTACAGTGTTGAATAGTCGAAAGAGGAACTGAAACGAGTTAGGCAATCGACTCGATACATGTATAATAAGAGACCGTTTTAAAACAGGCCTTTAGCTGAAAGTTCTACAGAAAATAAAATGACATAAAACAAAAACCAAACAGTCTAGGCCGAGTAAGTATAAGCTATGTAGAATCCTACGACCTAGGCACTTGATCCCAAGCCCTTGTTACCACTGACCAGCAGTCACAGTTACTTAGTTCAACTTAGTAATAAGTATCGACGGGATATTAATTTAAGGGCGATCCGGTAAGGCACAGGAGCCGGTGCACCTTTCGGTCGGATAAGTTATTAAACACAATTAATGTCAAATGTTCTATGTAAATTCAACAGCAGGACAGTATGACAGTAGGCGGTAAACGAGATCAAAAATAATTTATAATTAACAAACCTCCCTAATTTCGTCTTCTATCGAAGATGAGCGGAAATTGGAAGACATAAGACATCTCCCGTATGATGTTCCTATCTCTCAACAGTTTCTCCGTACCATTCTACCTTCGTCCACATTGAACATGTTCTTAGGTAGGCTGCCATTGTCTATGGTGTCGAAGGGTCTAGGAGCTCTGGGTCTATGCTACTCAATATGTCGTTGAAGTCGTTGCCCGTTTTACCTGTCGACAATCCATCCCCTAGAGCCATGACCTTCATAGCCTTTATTACTTTATCGCTAAGTGTATTAGCGAAGGCCCCGGTTTCCTGGGCTGCTAGGAATCGTTGCTTAGGGAGAGAATGAGTCGTCATAGCCCTTAGTGCATTTGGGACAGGCCTCTTCACCATGTACAGTTGGGCATCGAGCACAGATTGACACTAATGGTAAGCTATTTCCTACAGCTCTACCTCGGCTGGAAAAAACAGAAAACCTATTGTTGTTGTTGTTGAAGTTGCTGTTGTTATTACCCGTGTTGCCATTGTTATCACTGTCGTCGTCAGTACTAGCCAAGTCACCCTTGCTACTATGCCGGCTGTCGTCATCATCATTATCATCGCCACCACCACCATCATCGGGTGGAATGTATTGGGACTCTTCGGCTAAGTCTGGTGGCTCACGAATGGCCGGAAAGTTCTCGGTGGGCAAAATAGCGTTGTATCGACCCTATTTACCACCGGGGTTAGAAATCACCATAAAGAGTAAGAGTTGAGGCAACAACTCGAGAGTATGCAGAACATGCCAGGCCTGAAACCTGCGGAAGGGTGATATATGACATGAGGGGACTACTCACTGCCCAGTGAAAGTGTGCAATTCTGTAACTTTTACCAAGGTACCGGTATTGCGCGTTTTCAACCGTAATCCATGGATTAGGGTCATTGGCGTAATCCACAGGGTCTTCATCAAAGATTTGGGCGAGAACGCGATTAGATCTGTTGCCTGGTTCTGTAGTGAGACGAATGGCAGCAATGCTTCTGACCCGTTGTGTCAAATCATATGACCTGAATGGTAACGCCGATATTAGTAGTATTCGCTTCTGGCAAGGATCATGTGGAATGTCAGGCATGCGTCAGAGGAACAAGAGCAGAATATACACGTTCATGTAATTCATGTCTCTACAAGACAAGATCAAAAGGGAAGTAGAAGGCCCTGGAGACTAACATCAATTTTATTTCGTTCCACGTAGATGATCTGAGAAGGCCATGAGCCTCTCTCTCCGTAACTGCTGCGCAAATTTTGCGAACAAATTCCCCAAAGCGATCAAAGACACTGTAGCACTCGAAGTCAGCCACCAGAACTGATGCTCCATTTGCGAGCGTATTGAAGCTTCCAGATAGCACATGGCCAAAGGGAGAAACTATATAGCCTCAAATCACTCGAACAAGGAGAGAATGAAGCGTCTTACGGTAGAACAACGGGCCTCACATCCCGATGGATTACTTGTGATTGGCGCTAAACGGCTGTCAATAAAATACTCTGTGAAGTTTAGGTAATCCATAGTTCAGTAAAGCTATTCCGATCAAGAATGAATGGAGCATCTAGGATGAAAATAGTTCGAAATGACCTTACAAACTCATAAAGCATACCAGTCCACCACAAAGCTAGAACCCATTGTGTTAGTAGAGAAGAGAGATGCGTTGTGGGCAATTCGCTTACCAAAAGTATCCATATACTCGGTCATCCACAAAAAGACGTCCCTTAAGTTAGCATTATTGGTCCTTCCGTCCCTTTCCGAAACAGCACTATATAATAAAAAAAGGTTAGTGACAGTAATGAAGGCGAAAGTTAGCTCATCGCTTCGGACCACTGTAAATCGTTTGCAAGTGCGGCGTCAAAACGAAAAAGCACGGCTTTGTTGAGCCTGCATTAGATAGTTTCGAAACACATACGCCTCTAGATAAACATTAGCTAAACTCAACAGTTATTTCATTTCCAGGGCATGATTATTGTATATTACCTAAACGCTCTAATTCCTTTACAGTCAGAAGCCATGTCCTTTCAAATATTGCCTGGTACTCCGCCATTCTTTGTCCTCTCACTCTAAAAGGTAAAGCGTTTAGATCCTTTGGGTCATCCCTAAGTCGGAACAACCCTGACAAAGCTGCAATGCCGTCATTTATAACGCTTGCCGAATGTACCGCAAAATTGGCCTCGTTTTGCCATTGTGATCTGACCGGTTCATATTGCGCTTGTGAGAAGTTGAAGTCAGAAACTATAGCTTAAAGCTTCACACCACATGCCCCCGCTAAAAATAACCCAAACGAATTATTCCGGGGTATGCCTGAAATATGGCAGCATATAATTAAAAAACCGAGTTTTTTTTTCTCGAAGAAATACTAACCGTTTCTGCGCCGTGGTTCCCAGAAATATGCTTGCGAATGGTAGCGGTAACCTAGTCTGAACTTAGCAACGAGCTATGTAGTATAAGCGGAAAGGGCAGTTCATAAATTTTCGATTGGCAGCGTGATTAGCGCCCAAATGAAGTTGTCTCCTTGTCCCATGTGTCATGTTAACTGAGTTAGATGTTGATTCACTTACGTGATGTTAAATATTCGCCGCACCAAATCAGAAGTTCGTCGAGGGCGGCCAATGGACTACCATATAAAGCCACGTAGTCATAGTTGAGGTGTTTTTGTATGAGTCTAGTCTATGTGACAAGAGTCAATGATATCCTAGTCAGATAGTAGTAGGGATGTAAAAGTAAATTTAGAAGGAGCTCTTTGTGAGTGAGAACAGGCACACGGAACATTAACTTACAATAGCTGTATCAACGGCTGGACCCCCGACGGCTGGACCCCCAGTGGCTGGACCCCAGTGGCTGGACCCCAGTGGCTGGACCCCCAGTGGCTGGACCCCCAGTGGCTGGACCCCCAGTGGCTGGACCCCCAGTGGCTGGACCCCCAGTGGCTGGACCCCAGTGGCTGGACCCCAACGGCTGGACCCCCAACGGCTGGACCCCCAGTGGCTTGGTTTGTCGCTTGGGATATCGCTTTCAAAATAGCAGCGTCGACTTGATTCAAGAAATCTTCACCGGCGCCATTTGAGTACTAGAACAACACAACAACACTTGGAGTTAGTTCTCGTGACTAGGAGCGTGATTTCGAGGGTGATGGAAGTTTCTGGATACTCCACGAGCCTATAAGGCAAGTCCTGTGGCCCAATTTTTCATCGAAATAAGAAAGAGATCTAAATAGTTGCATACCATATCCCTGACCTGGTTCATAACCAAATCCTTGCCGGCAATGCGCAGACGCCCGCAGTTTGCCCCAATTACAGCTCTAAGCTCATCGAGTAACAAATCGGTGTTTTTAGCCTCAACGTGTCTCGCGTTCCTCAGGAGTAACAATAGGCTAGGATCGCCTCTTGAATCCTCCTCATAGCACCTCCGCTTATACATTCCATAGCGTGTGCTATCGTGGAGAAGCTGGTCATCGTTGTTCGTGAGGTAGTGGACGGTTTTGGGCGGCATTTTGGCTAGTTAGGTCTTCAAATCTAGGCCTCACACTCAAGATAATGGCAAGTTAAGGGGGGTAGAGTGGGTATCAAACGTGAATCTATTCACACTCATTCAAATTCTCGAAAAGTCATAGTATTGGTAAAGATGAAATGAAGACAAAGGAGTGTCGCCGAAACCGGCTAACTTGCATTAATCAGAGAAATATCCGAGAACAAAAGATTCAGAACGCTACTGTGGTTGTGAGGGGGCTTGGCTTCAGAGTAAAGTAGGGCCACCGGTAGGTCACTGGTAGGTAGAAGTATGGGACAAGGGCTTAATATCATTAATTCCTGAACCCTCTCCTATTACTCGAAGAGGCTCTAAGTCTTTATATATGCAATCTCTATGTACTAGACCTACTTCGAGGTACTAGCTAGGCTCATGTGACCCTGTCACCTGACAGAGGTATACTGTTGAGTAATTAGATGTAGTACTTCAACGACGTTTGTAAGTTTATACCGGCTTTGTGTGCACAACAAATCTTTCACAGAAGCGGCGTCACAGCAGCTTTTGTTTTGTTCAACTTCATAGAAAAATTCTTGTGGTGTTTCTCAATGGTTCACAATTATCAACCTTGATAATAGTGAATATAGGCGGAACATCTCCTATCCAGAGTAGTGGGAGGACTAGGATATAATTAGTCTATAATGCTACTACCTCTTGCTAAGAGCTGGAACATAAATAAGTAAGGAATGGAAGACTTTTGCTGGGAACGGTTTTATTCAAAAAGACCCCATTCGTTACGAAGTCTATTAATGAGGCCCTTAATACGCCAACCCGTTGCCTCTAGTCGATCGAGACAGTTCAGTATATCTCTTTGCTAGAACGGTGCGTCATCCGCCGTGCCGTAAGTGAGAACGCTGCTATCATAAGAGGGTCCCAGCAATTAGTGTAGTTAGGCTCACTATTTATTGCAAAACAGCTCAGAGTCGTGGTGAGTAAAACCACCGTATAAATTTAGACGAGTTCTTTACCAAGGTTAAATTGGAATATTGATGCTCAAAAGAGGTGGCTATATCTCTCAGGTTCCATATTACAATGACTGACAGATGAAGGGTTGCCCAAAGGCCTCTCTGAGCCGATGTGAAGACTCGAGGGCAATTTACCAAACCGACTACTACCACCTTTTCTCTTTAGCCTAAAAAACAGTTCTTATAGATAAAGCAGCTGAAGTATCGACAGAGGGAAGTACAGTCTTGTATACCAAGGCATATCATGGGGTTAACTGTGACTGAATAAGCTTGCTGAGCTGATTAGGCTCTAGCTTGTGAGACGCGACGCCTCACGAAGTTCTAGAACACTCTGATACAGAGACTTCGACGATCATCAAAGATTATGGCACTATAATTCGCCTACTAATTGTGTGTTTGAGATATTAGCTATTTGAGTAAACACACCGCGGGATAATTATGGTGGGAGGCTGCGTCGGCATTCGTTTGTGTTACCCATAGGGATTTTACCGGAGAGGTTACCGATAAGGCAAATGTTTCAAGGGGTGGGAAGTAGTATCTACGAAGGTATGGTAGTACTGTCATGCAGATACATAAGAGCGTACTGTGTTCTAGCACGTACTCCTGTAGTCGTGCACGGATACCCCTCGCAACGCCAAAAGAAATCGGTTGATTAACCAAGAGCCTAATCTTAAGGTTATAGGCGCATTCCTGACCGGTATATAGGGCTTCCAAAACGTATATCCGATTTGGGGGCTGCTTACGGGGTATAGATCGTTAGTACTGAAGCGTAATAGCATCGGTTCAGCCAGAAAAGCATTTTCAAAGTCATCGATATGTAGTCGGCGATAAGGTGTCAGATGGAAGGGGGGCAATCTGCAAGTGCACGATTGAAATCACCAACGAGAATGTCGAAATTGGCATAAGTATTTTGAGTAGACAGTGGTCGTCTTGCTATTTTCGACGAAGGCATACCACTGTTCAGGGAGCACAGCGTATATTACTGTACATGCAACGACGGCCCCAACCAGGCAGCCAGGTATTCGATCTTTCTTTCCGTATATCAATGGTCACCGTATTTTCGGAGGTTCATTTTTCCTCCACTCCCCAGTATGGGATACTGCCTTCCCAGCCAACAGAGAGTCGAGAAGAACGGAGTATGATGTTGCGTCTTCAACCGAAGCATACTAGGAAAATTTCGGATCATTGGTGTTGTTGGTGCTAATGCGGTACTCAATTGGGAGAAATAAATTACGCAGTACTACGTGAATCGTCTACCGAACTATTATTCCTGGTTGACTTAATAAATCTCTTTCGCTGTAAAGAGTTTTCTGTTCTTAACTTAGATCTCTTCAGCTCCGCGGTGACATCCGCCGTTCTAGTGGCCCGTCAACCCACAGACAGTCAGCCAATCATTCCATGCCGTGATGGTATAGTATTCGCCCTGCTTGGGTGAGGTTTAGACCGCTCATTGTGGTTCTTGGTGTTAATGATAACACGTCCGACCCATGGCTATGCGAAAGATCAACCTTGCGAATCAAATATGTACCGATATATATATTATATATTACAGGCTGTTTCGCAGCACTTACGACAACAGACATATGCCAATGCCGGAGGAACCCTTCTCGGCCGCGGCCTTGACAACGCTCCCAACTCGGAGCACCGGAGGTGCATTAAAGGCATAAGCATCAAAGTTCCCTAAGTGCTAGGCGTTCTACCGAAGACCATACTATGCCATAGCAATATTCACGTCGATGAGCCGTCTGGAGAGACGTGTGACGCACATTAAGCCGATAGACCAGAATAGGAGCTTCCGTTCTCTTGGCGACAACATCGACACCAAAGCAGGGCGGAATCCCCCAAGTGACATGACGTCTTTGCCTAAATCGGCCTACGTCGCAGCCAACTATCACCAGAATTCTATTGCTAATTAAAAATGAAGACATGCCTTATTATATCTATATTGAATTTTATTATCTATTCCTTTCAAGCGAACAACCGAACTCTGGTGTATATATAATGGGAGCCAAATCCCACATGTGATCCTATGTGAAAGTTGTAAGCATAGTGGTGCCAACCTCAACTATTGAATACTTCAGCACGGAGCGGTGTTGCAACAGTGAACTCTGTTTAGCTTTATTATCTAGCTCGTTCATTAAATTTCCTAGTTAATGTCGGCCCCCGGGTCTTAAGTGGGCGATCACGGCACCGTAGGGTTCCTTGGTGTCATTGCTTATCTGGATAATGTCGAGGTGAGCGGACGTTTTGGAGATGAGGCTCTCCATTATCGCTTGAACATCGGACTCCTCAAGCTCCGCCTTTGTCGGGTTGCTGAATTGGGGATAGGCGGGGTTGACGATGACCTACATATCACCCTTCCCTGCGGAGTCGAAGTGGACCCGCAAACCAGAGAAACCTCGAATATCGACAGTTGGATAGTGAAAGTATTGGATTGGCGCTCTTGGAAACACTACGTTGACATCTCAAGAAAATATGAATGAAGAAGTCTCGACAAAAGTGCACTCGACAGTCTTATCGTGCGCGTCTCCAACCTCGCCGACGAACTGGAAAATCGTATCCAAGCAGACGACAAGAAGGACAAACTAGGTAGCATGCGCCTCGAAGATGCGATCTTTATCAATAGTCAGCCCGAAGCCAGTCGGTCAAACTTGCAGGTTCTTGAGGAGATTGCAAGAAAAGTCGACCCGGAACTCTCTAGCTTGGTTGCCTTTCGAAACGGCCATCAGTACACCAACATACGAATTGAAGGCAAGGCGATTACTGGGGATCAGTTCGCCGTCCCTTGGGGAAGGGGTTGATGGGAAATTCTCACAAGTACAATAACATGACAGTAGCAGCAGAACATGGGATCGCCCTCGTGGGAAACAGTTATGGTGGACAGCTTATTGTTTCTTCGGCTTGACAAATCATGAACCTTGATTGACATTGTCATAAAGACAGATCATAGGCGTATAGCGCAGTACGTAGGGGCAGGGTTCTTTCGAAATTCAATATATTCAAATTGCTTAGCCCGATAATCAATTCTCTATTTCCACTGCGCGGATCGTCTGGGGATTAGTGTACCCCAAAAAACTGCCTTGGCTGTTGGCACCATGAAGTTGTTGGCAGCTACCTTATGGGGGAGGACCCTGTTTTTTAAACACTGGTTCCAGCACTTTGGTTCCAACCTTTTCAAGATGTACGCTGTTCGATTGGATATTCAGTTACGGATCAAATGATGTTGCAGCATTTTTAAAAAAAAAAAAAGACAGTTTGAATTTTGCACGCAGTTGCGATCGCAAGTAGGGCAACCGTTAAGCTTAGTACTAGAACGCAACCACCCTTTTGTTACAACGCTGCCGCAATTTTGGACAGTGTGACCTAAAAAATCTTTAAAAAAACTTAAAGTAACAGTCTGTCCCAAAAAGGGGTCCCTCGGGTAGAGTTAATCTTGGGCCAGGCTTTGTATCCCATATATACCAAACAGTATGCTCCAGCACTGCATATGCTAAAACTCTTCGTCTATATTCTCGATGGCTTCGATTGACTCCACCTTTGTCCCAAGCGTACACTGGTCCTGCTTCGTTTTGGCGAAGGGTTTCTTGTCTCTCAATCGGTCGCTGTTTCTCCCATTTCGTGGCCACCTGACTGCAGCTGGTGCTTATATACGCTAAAACGAGAGTGAAGACGGTGTGGCTCTAGTGGGTGAGGCAGTTCTCGGTAGGAAAACAGAGGCCTCCTTGCTCCTAAATTGATCTCCTACCTACCTAATGTTCTGTAGAAATACGAGGCTATTGGACAGGAGGGGGTTGCATCCTTGACTCACAAAGAGGAAAGGCGCGGCACGCGCAGCGAGATGCACCCAATCAAACCATAACTCAGAGCTGAGCCACAATTAGAGGGTTAGCCGCAATCCCTGAAAAAGTAACCTGAAGGGGGCTCGGGGGTTGTTGATCTAGCTGGCACCAGATGATGACCGAGTGCCAAGAGGTGAAGTTGCATTCAACCCCTCTTAGAAAACGTGGCTTGGCAAGTATCCGCGCTAGGCTTGGGGCAAAGACAACGCACGAGCCAGTAACTGGCTCTCGCGTGTAAGTACCTGCATGTAGGACTGTAATCTATTTTGGTGTGCATGCATGCAAGTCATGAATGGATAGGTTGTAACACTTCATAAGAGGTTGGGAAGGCATAATCTGTTGCCTCGAATAGAGAGAAAAATATGATCAAAAATTAAAATCTCACGTAAGTGCAATTAGGTACTTGAACATTCTAGCAATGCTGTTGTCCTTGCATGCACCTATAACGCAGCTTATTTACGTTGGATTTTAAAGGGATACATTTGTCCATAATAATAGTTTAGTTCTATAAGCAATCTTCCCCTTTACTATTTCCAATGTTTACCCGCCCCAAAGTAAACGAACGGTATGTGGTGTGCCAGGTAGCTGTTCGTTGTTCAACAACATACAATGAATACCTAGGGCAGTATGGTAGTATGGTACGTTGCAACTTAAATGAGGCTCTACCACTTATAATGCTACTCCTCTCTTTGGAATCCTGCGTCATCTCTCGGTCCTTAGGATTCGGTTCCATTATTATCTTTAATTTTGTTACCCTTATCTCACTTTAATATTTTACCATGTCCGACCCATTTAGCATTACTGCCGGCGCCGTTGGTATTGCCACTGCCTTCAATGCCTGCATTGAGTGCTTCAACTATATCCAACTTGGGCGTCACTTCGGACGAGACTTTCAGACATGTACTCTCCTCCTCGCTTGCGCTAAAATACGACTGGCTCGCTGGGGAGATGCCGTCGACATTAATAGGGATCCTATGCTAAAAAGGCCGGGTGCGTCTTCCGAAGAGACCCAGATGGCAAAGAAAGCACTTTTGCAAATTCTCGTGCTATTCGCTAATACGGAAAAGATCTCAAAAAACACAAGCTAAGAGCGAAGGATAGGGCTAATCTACCGGAACTCACAGCAAAGGAATTGGACCCAAACATTACTGCGCTAAACAACATCATGAAACAAATATCAATCAAGAGGTAGAAGACTAGCAACCTGTTCAAACTTATTAGCTGGGCTATATATCAGAGAGTTGAACTTCAGGAGTTAGTCATCGGCATCACCTCACTCATTGAAAACCTTGAAAAGCTCTTCCCTGGACCAAAATCCCAGCTCCAAACGGCCCAAGAGCAAATAGTTCAGAATCCCATCAGGCTATCTCTCGAATCGTCAGACAATATCTCTTACAATGCGGGCTATACAAATCAGGCAGATGCTGTAATCCTTCCGGTCATTATTATACCAACCTTGCCGTCGATGGAAGGGCCCAAATAGGGGACGCATTTAGTGACAACTGGGAAGGGACTCGAGGGGTTTCTCATAGATATAATGTGTGCAGGTTTTGCAGAATGGCAAAGCTCTCATCGGAAATGAGTTTGGGGGCACAAGTATTTGGGAAATTTAAGAAACTTAAATGACTAGTTTAAAGTCTCTCTATACACGGCAAAGGGTTATTGCTAGGCAAACACCGTAAATAACCAAAAAAGTAAATTAATAAACCTGCCCACCTATCAGAATGGACGCTTCCATCACGATAAGCTTCGTACGGGCGTACGATGCTTCACCCCAAACCTAGATTTGCAACATTTGCGTGTGCCGATACTGGTTTAAGACGTCGAATGGGGTCGGGGTATCCAAATTATACCGTAAGTCTCGTTCATGCTTGATATACCGAAGTCGCCCTTTCCTAAGAATGATGCTTTGCACCAAAGTGTCAGGATATAGAGTAACAATAGGAACGCTATAAGGTAGGTAGGGGCTGCCCTGAGATTGATTTCGGATATTATGTCTTACGTTTTCATCAACAATCGTCGCAGGTCGTCGTGTTTTTGTTGCGGTTTCGTTGTGTCCAATTTTCGTCTTGTTGTTATCTTCTGTTCCAAAATGGCTGGAGTTGTTGATGCCTGCCGTGAAAAGGGAGAGGCGCTCCGAGCTGAGTTGATACACCGCCTGTCTTTACGCGACGCCGACCCCCCCTTGCCTGATCTTGCGTCTCTTTACAATGTAGAAATACAAAGGCCAGGAGTCACCCAGAGAAGCTATGCAGTCCCAGCCGAGGAGCTAGCAGCCAACGACCAATGACCGGTGGTGCATACTGGCACAAAGTAGTAACCTGCCCTTACTGGCCTGCTGAAGAGGAGCCATATTAGAACTATGTCTCCGTCGACTTTCAGTATCTCCTTTGCTGGTGGAACTTTAGAGGGGATGACCATACGCCTGGCGAATTGAAGCCATACTGGTCGGATTTGATGACCTGGACATTGGTGGAAGTGTCCCGCGAGCTTCGAAAGTCTATCAAGGATCTTGGTGTTGTTTGGAGAATTAATGTCCAGAACGATAAGACCCAAACTGTGATGGACTGGCTATGGCAAAGCTTGACAACATCCCAGGGAAGTGACGCTCCTACCTCTATAGAGCTCGACCTGCTAGATCCACGGGCCGCACCACTACTCGGGACGCCTAACGTTGAGGGGATTGCTCGAATGTTGACGAAGTATGCCAATGCCTTCGGATGGAGAAGCATCCGGACGGTCCGAGCCTTCAGGGATAGCCCCAGTTGTACGTACCATCTTTGTATTACCCTCACGCCTGTACAAGCCGAATCTTTGCCAAGCACCCCGAAAAAATCCAAATTATCGGCCGCCAAGCAAAGGCGTTTGGCTCAACGCACCCCGAAAACTGTCTAGAGACAGTAGGCGGCGACCTTTCCGACCCAAGCGACGACTTGTAAAAGCGATCTGGCCCCGACCATTACCCGATGAGGAGCGAACAACTCCTTAAACTGTACCAAGCGGCGACTTGCAAAACCGACCCGGGCGGCGACCCGTTATGGAGACAAAGACCGACTCTATACCTCCCCGTGGTGTCTCTGGAAAACTTACGCTTTTTAAAATTCATGGCGAAAGTAACCAAATAGAGCGGCAAGGATGTCGATACGAGAACGTAACATAATGTACGAATTAGCCTCAATGCGTACCTTCGAGGTTACGTTAAATGCATCGGCATTAATGCACCTGATCCTCTTAAGGTTCAAAAATACTCTGTAGCGCCATCCTGTCACTAAAATGGAAAGCTTTGCCGGCGAAGCTGCTCCATTTTAAATACGGTGTAAATCAAAGTGTAAAGCACTTCGATTTAAGTGATTAAAGTCAAGTATATACCTTACCAGGGGAGACCCCCTGGGACCCCCTTTGCCTGCGGCAGCCTCGGTAGTCATATTTCATCTCTTATTAGATTACGCCACACCTCGATATTGTGATTGTGGCTCAAGTGTGGTTGATGCCTCGATTTGGCTCTGGCCAATCAGCTCGTTGCAGAGTCCGTATGGGCCAATTAAATTGTAGGCGCTAAATTAGCGTAGATTTTTTCACGGTGATGCCGTGGGGCCCCTACCCCTACCGTCTAATCGAATTTAAGAGGGAAAGCAAGCTTTCCAATGAAAGTTCGGACCAGGCCACAGGTAAGCAAACTCGGTCTCACTTTTAACCACCATCTCCTGGAAACCCACCATCCCACGAAAGAGCTTATGGAAAAGCAAAATACCATCACAACTCGATTAATCTAACCGTGTCAGTGCATCCATCATTTCGATCAGAGATAGCTTATACTATTTCGAGTTCAAGACAACAACAACCGACGTATTCGCCTTGGCTGATTCTTTCCAAGCCTGTCTCGAAACCTCTGAAACAGTTCTTGTTTGAGTATATAGCAGGATCAATCCCTAATGGCCTCGCAAAGGAGTTCTCACGCCGAAGCGAAGGTTCGTCCTGCGACTCCTGAATTTGCGAGGCTACGTATTCGCAATAACGAAGCATGGAGAGATATCGCACGCAAAGAAGAAATAATTCTGCAAAAGGCCATGAACCATGCGATGATGGAACCGAACATCCAACCAAGGACAAAATTTTGCTGCGCATGAGAACAGACGCCGAAGGCGATACTCGTAGCCTACAATATAGCCGCTCAGCTTATACCCCTCGTAACGTCGGATTTCCATCGGGGCAGGTAGAATCTCGCAACGCTGAGTCAGTGGCTCGTAGCTGCTTTAATACAACAATAGGGCTATATATCCTTGATGACAGGCAATCATTTCCCTATACCCGTGCTCTCGCCTTGGAAGCCTGGCTATGGCGACAATGGTTTAGGCCATACAATACGGATATCGAAGCTGAGCAGACTTTTGTGCAGATATTCGCGGCGAAATATGACGAAAAAGGTTATAGGGGCTCAGAAGCACAACTAGACGATCTCATTAGCGTTCATTGTAACGTCTGTGAGCAGTCCGAGAGGCTTAAGGACATCGCATGCCTTGAAGCGGGCCCAGACTTGCTCCCACTAATGAATGGACCACTACGAGGTCCTCACTGGGGCCATATAAACGCGAGAGTGGCCAAAGATGAATACTGGAGACATACACTCCTCATGCAACCTCTGTTTCGCGCGATATTTATGGTGCTTACGCCCCCGATACCACAATCCCCAGACCTAGAGGCATCAAGTGGATAGCTGATGTACAGGTTCGACTTATCTTAACGGGCATTACAGAAGGATTGAGCGCTCTAATATCATTGGAAGAAATACGAGAATACTCAAAAGGGGCTCCTTATATGTCCGGCGACCAAACCATCATAACTACACTAGAAGTCGCTACAAAGTTCATCTTACGCCTAGAACAACGCGAAGTCGATGCCTTTAGCATCCGACCGAATCTCTGCCGCTTAATCACCGATATATCACCACCATGGATATTGGAATATCGGGAAAAGGCAAGACTGCTTGGCTGGGTAGAAGAGAGAGATGGGAGACTCGATGAGCTGTCTCCACGAAGCTCCGAATGGGTCGACCGTACAATCTTTCCAAAGTGGTTAGGGAATGGCGCCATTCAAACTAGTATGTTATCCTATGCGTCTTCATTTCTCTTCAATAGCATTTCGTGGAGCCGAAAGTTTGCTTTCGGGACCACATGGTGTCGAGAGAATGCAGAGTTCCTCAAATCTACCCCCCACACCTGAAAGAATAATCACTGACCCTAGAGAACTGTAGTGCATATAACGCGAGATTTG
Source organism: Amphirosellinia nigrospora (assembly GCA_004123355.1). Taxonomy (NCBI): domain Eukaryota; kingdom Fungi; phylum Ascomycota; class Sordariomycetes; order Xylariales; family Xylariaceae; genus Amphirosellinia; species Amphirosellinia nigrospora. Next base: position 2,560,058 of record SCHM01000003.1, on the reverse strand, counting down.
CTGCAAGATAGGAGGTGTCAAAATCCCGAACCGTATACGGAAGACTGGTGGTGGGATCCTGAAGAGCTCCCCAAATCGGCCACTCGTGAAACTGAGGTTTGGAAACGCATTACAGAGGAGCAAAAATCTCAGGACGCGGAAATCCAAAACGTGACAATCGCCGAGCTTTATCAAATGACGTCTCTTAAGCTGGACCTTAGCTGAACGGATAAGTTCAATCGTACCTATCCGAACAGGAGCTAGTCATGGAGCTCGCAACCACTATGCAGCAGATTCAATTCCTAGCCCGGTTCGTTATCTGTCAGTTGTCTTGTCTTGAGAGTGTCTAGGTCTTGGTATCCCCATATATTACACGGTGCACGGTATCGCCGACCTTCTTCGGCCTTGGTAACTATTAACAGCACTCGCTACAAGGACTGCATAAAATCATTCCGAGTAGCTGGAAGCGTTTGCTATTTAGAAATTGGATATGCAGAAGTACGGTAGAAGGAAGTTGGCCAAAGACAAAAACGTACAACGCCAGGGTTTTCTAGTCACCGACCCGCCTATTAATCTGGCGGTTAAAAGGACTGCAGACTAGAGCTATTGTTGTATGGTCATAATAAGTTAGTAACGAAATAGCGACATCTTTAGTAAGCCCCTCGGCTATAAGTACTTGGAAAATCATGCAAGTATGCCTGATGATTTATGGCAGCAATATTGAAAACTTGGTACCGAGGTGTCTGCTGACTTATCGTGGCGGTGCGGCAGTCCGGCCTCTCCTCGTGGCCGCCGGGCCTCCGTTTACTATCCGCGTGCTGATCTCACTAGAACACTGTAATTATTGAAAGAAATGGGACAGTCGAACCCCACCGGGGCATGCTGCAGGCCAGTGTGCCACTATGCGTTATATGCTACTTACTATGCTGGAAAATTGAGGGGGCCGGAAGGCTTTCAACCCTTTTACAAGAGCAACTACGCTCCTGGATTTCACTTGGATTTTACCAGAGTTTTGTAGGTAAGATGAATAACTTTTATAGAACTTAGTGTATTTTAGAAGGCTTTTAAACCTTTATGATTCCCGCAGCAGTAAGTTTAGGCTTTTTTTAAAAACTTAAAAAGGTAAAAAGAAAAAAGTTGTTAGCAAGGCATAAAAGTAGCAGCAAGCTTTAGTTCTTAACCTAGAAAGAAGTCCTATTAGTTTACGCTTCTATGCTAATATCCTCTTAAGAAACATAAATATATCTAGGTTTTAAAAAACATACACTTAAAGTACGTTCTTCTTTATAAACTTAATAGCAACAAGAGCCGCTTTTTGTCTTGTTAATCAAAGGACGTCTCCTCTTATACCTCTTAAAAACAGCATCTTCACTAGCCGTAAAAAGAGGGAATGTGTAGCATAGGTAAGATTACAGTAAACAAGGGCTAAGATTTCCACTGGCTCTTTGCTTCCCTAAAGGCGGGCAAAGCAATACTGTTTAAAAATGCCTTCGTTTCTAGCAAAAAGGTAAAACTAAGTTAAAACTCAGGTTAACTATGTTGGTTAAATCTATAAAGAGAAAAAAACACCCTTAATGTCATAATTAGTATTTTTTATAAAAGCAAAGCTTTTAGTTAAGGTTTTATTTATATATTAAGTTTAATAGCTAAGCTATAAGCCGTTTTTTCGCGGGCCTGTTGCACCTAGCACAAGAATAAAAGCAAAGCTCTAATAATAAGTACTATATTGTATTAAAATCTATAAATAAAGAAAGAAAAAAGCAAAAGCTATAGCTAAGCTATAAAAATCTAACTAAATAATCTATAAGTACGTATAAATAGTTTATGCGCGTATAAGTAATAATAAAATATAAATAATAAGTATAAGTAATTATATATAAAAGCTTATAGCTAGTAATAATATAAACGTTAAAGCTAATAAATTTATAATTACCCCCTTTTTAAAAAAAATAGCTCGTTTTTAAGTTATAACTAAGTTCGAACTTGCGGTTTTTTTTTTTTTAACTACTTTTTAATAAAAAAAAGATTATTTTAAGTTTTTATTTAATTAATTTTTTACTAGGCTTTTATATTATTAAGTTATTTTTTAAGCTTTTTATACGTTAAATTATTAATTTATTAGCTAAAAACGCTTTATATATATGTTGCTTTTTTTTTTTTTTTTAGTTTACGCTTTATTATTGTTAAATACGGCTTATCGAAATTTTTTTTTTTATAGCTTTTAATTATATATTTAGCTTTATTAATAAACTTAAAAATTAAAGTTTATATTATAAAATTATTTTAATACTTTTGCGCTATTTTAAAGTTTTTTATAAAGTATTATTATTATATATTTTATTTTTTTTATATAATTTAATATTATAATTTATTATAATAAATATAAAACGTTAAAACTTTTTTATTATAAACTTTTTTTTTTTTTTAGTTTAATAATTTTTTATTAAAGTTTTTATTTTTTGTCCGGAAAAAAAGTTATTTAGGTATTTTTATAGTTAATTTATATAAAAGCGATTTAAAGCTTTTTATATAAAAGGTATTTAATATAAAAGTTTTATTTTTTTTTTTTAAAATTTTAAACTTTTATTAAATTAAAAAAATCTAACTTATTAAAAAGTTATAGTTACGCTTTTATACATTCGAAAAAACAAAGCTTTAATATATAATATTATTATATATAAAATTTATAAATAAAGTAGGAAAAAAAAAGGTTTACGTTTATGTTATAAACAGCTACTTAAATACTCGCGTAAAACAGCTATATTTATTACTAGTGCTTGCTTTTATTTACTATAACTATATTATTATAAATAATAGTTATTATAAGTAAAAATTATAAGTATTATAGCTAATAAAGCATAGCTATTAAAGCTTGTAGATTTATAACTACTCCCCCTCGAAAAAAAAAGTAATTTAACTAAAGTTAAAATTATAATACTTTTTAGCGAAAAAAAAAATCGCTTTAAGTTTTTATTAATATAATTTTATAAAGCTTTTATATTATTAAATTATTATACTAGTTTTTTTATATATTATTTAAAGTTTTTTTGCTTAATAATATTTAAGCTTTTATAGTATTTACGCGTTTTTTTTTCGCGTTATTTTTTTTTACGCTATAACTTTATTATTATTTAAATATAGCTTATTAAAATTATTATTTTACGCTATATTTAGCTATATTTATAATCGTATAAAAAGTCCGGCTAAATTAAAGTTTATATTATAAAATTTTTTAATATTTTATACTATTTTAAAGTTTTTTTAAAATATTATATATTATTAAGATTTTAACTTTTTAATTTATTTAATATTATAATTTTTAATAATAAAATCGAAAAGTTTATATTTTTTTAATTATAAATTTTTTCGTTTTTAAATTTTATTATTTTTTTTTTTAAGTTTTTATTTTTTAACCTAATAATAAATTATTTAAATATTTTTATAATCGGTTTATATAATACCGATTAAATATTTTTTAAATTATAAAAATATTTAATATAAAATATTTTATTTTTTATATATTTTAAACTTTTATTATATTATAAAAAATCTAGCTTATTTAATAAACGATTTATTTTTAAAATTGTTTTTTTTTTAAAAATTAATATATAGTTTTTTATATTAAAATCGGGTTTATATTAACTTTTATAGTTTAATTAGTTATATATTTGTTCGAATTATTTTTTTTTTTTTAAAAAGCTTTTATAGCTTTTTATTTATAGTCCGATTTTTTTAATCGAAATTAAATAATATTAAAAAACCTATTTTTATTTTATAAATAATAGGTTTATTAAAATATAAAAAATTAAAGCTTTATATAATTTATAGTAAATATATATTTAAATTAGTTATTTTAATAATAGTTTATATAGTTATAATTTTTAATTAAAATTTTATTATTATAATTTTTATTTGTTTTATAATTTTATAATATTTTATAATAATTAATATATATTATATTTATTTTATATAATTTATTTATAAAAGCAAAAATAAACTAAAATTTATAGTTTAAGTTATAATTATAATATTTTAAAAATTTAAAAAAGTTTTTTATAATATATTTTAGTAGCGTTTTTTATAGTTATTTTTATAATATAAAGTATAGTTTATATTTATTTATTTAAATAGTTTATTATAATTAATATATTATAATATTTATATTTATTTTTAAATATTTATTTAAAATCGATAATAAAATAGCGATATATATTTAAATATTAAAAAAGTATAAATTTATTAAAAATTTTATTTTAAATATTTTAATAAGTTTATATTTTATATAGTTTATTATAATAATTATAATTTTTATTTAGTTTTAGCTATTAATAACGTTTAATAATAAATTTATATATTTTATTTTATTAAAATATATAATAAATATTTTATAATATATTTTTTAATAAAACGTATTTTTAAATATAAAAAATTAAAAAATAATTAAACGTTTATAAATATAATAATTTATTTTTTAATTTTATAAGTTTTTTAGTTTATTATTTTTATTTATTAATAGTAAATTTTATATTTATATTTTTATAGTTTTTTTTAAAAATTTGTTTAATTAATATATAATTTTATAAAAATATTTAGTTCGTTATATATTTTATTAAAGCTTATTTAATATAATTTTATTTACGTAAAAATTAGTTATATTATATTATTTATTAATTAAAATATTATAAATAATATTATATTTTTTTTTTATTTTTAATTATTAAGTTTTTTTATTTTTATAATAAAACGTTAATTAATATATTATTTTTATTAAAATAATATAATATTAAAAATTATATTTAAAAAAAATTAATTTATTAGCTTATTTTAAATTAAAATATTATTTTTATTAAAAAACTTTAATATTTAATTATTAATAAATATTAAAAAAAATTTATTATAATTATTAAATTTAAGTTTTTATTTTTTAAAATATAGCATAATTATTAATAATTTTTTATTATAAATATTATAGTTTAATTTAATATTATAAAATATTTCGAAAAATTATATAAATATTAAGTTTTATTATATAATTATAATAATATATTAAAACTAACGTTATTAAATAAATTAGTTTTAATTTTATAATAAATTATAATTAAAATATTTTAATAAAAAAATTTTATTAAAGTTTTTTTAAACTAATAAATAATTTTTTATATTTTTTAAATTATTTAAAAAGTATGTTTTTATATTAATTAGTTTAAAACGTTATAATATAATTTTAAATATTAATAAAGTCTTAATAAAAATTATATTTTTAATTAATATAAAAGTTTTTATTTAATATAATATTAATTTTAATAAATTTATTTAAATTTTTTAATATTAATATATAGCTTAAAAACTTAATTTTATAATATAAAACTTAAATTTTTTAAATTAATTTATAATTTAACTTAAATTAGTTATTTTAATACGTAATATATAAATAATATTATAATTATAATATTATTTATATATAAATATTAATATATCGGTATTAATTATATATAATAATTAATATTAATATATAATATTAATTTATATTAATAAAATTAAGCTAGTATATCGTTTATTTAGTTATATTAGATATATAATAGTAAAATTTTTTCGTATAAAAAAATTTTCTATATAAAAGTTTAATTTTTATATAAATAATTAAAAAAATAAATTAATATATATTAATATTTATTTTATTTATTATTATATATAATATATTATATTTTTAGCTATTTAATATTAATTAATATTTTTAACTAAAAAATATAAATTAATAAAAATAAAAATAAAATTTAAATTTAATTATATAAGCTATGTTTTTTATATTATATTTTAGTTTTTTAATATTATATTAATAAAAAAAAATTAATTATTTTAACGTACTTTAATATTATATTTTTATATAAAAGTTTAATTAATAGCGTATAATTATATTATTTTTTAATTATTATTATATAAATTATATAAAAATTTATAATATAATTTAATAATTTTTTTATTATAATATTTTTAAATATAATAAAAAATAATAATTAATTATAATATATTAATATAAACAAATATAAAAATATTATATTTTTAAAAAAACAACTAAAATAATTTTTTATTTTTTTAGCTAATATTTTATATAATAATATAGCTAAAAAAATTATTTAAAAAATTAATATATTTTTAAGTTTTATATAAAAAACTATTAATTTTTATATATATAAAAATATTTTATAAAATTTTAAAAATATATTATAAAATAAATTAATATATAAATAATATATTTATATATAAAATATAATTATATTTATATAATTTAAAAAACTTTTAAAAAATATTAATAAAAAACTTTAAAATAATAAAACTTAAAATATTTAATAAAATTAATATTTAAATTATTAAAAAAATTTATAATATTTTTTATATAAAAAATGTTTTAAATTAAAAATTTATAAAATAATTAAAAAAAAACTATATTATATAATTTATAAAAAATAAATATATTTTAACGTATAAATTTTAAATTTTTATATAATTATTTTAAATAATATTTATATTTTTTATATTAAGTTAATAATTTTAAAATTAATAAAGTTTTTTTATACGATAAAATAATTTTATAATTTTTTTTTTTAAATAAAAAAACAAATAAAAAAAAAATAAAAAAATAAATAAAAAAACAGCTATAAAATAACTTATATATATAACTAAAAGCTAACTTTTTAACTTTAAATAATAAAATTATATAAAAATAAATATTAAAAATAAAGTTCTAAAAATTTTTTATAACTATTAAACGTTATTTATTATTTATTTTAATTAATAATTTATTTTTTATATAAATAAAAAATATATTTATTTTAATATATAATAAAATATTTAATTTTTTAAAATTTTTTTAAACTTTAAAATAATTTATTTATTATATAATATTAAATATAAAAATATTTTTATTTAAAATTTAAATTTTTTTATATATAATATTTAAAATAAAATTATTTTATTTATAAAATATTAAATTTTTTTAAAAACTTAATAATAAAAAAAATTATTTTAAAAAATTATATAATTTATTTTATAATAAAATATAATAATTCGTTAATTATTATTATAAATTTAAAATTATAAAAAATTAGTTTTATATTATATTTTTTATAATATTAACTAATTATATAAAAAATTATTATATATATTATATTAGTTTTAATTATATATAAAAAAAACGTATAATATTATAAATATATATTTTAATATAATTATAATTATAATTAATATTAAACTAATTAAATTAATATTATTTTATATAAATATATAAATAAAAAAAAATTTATTTTTATATAAAATATTAAAAGTTATAATTAATAAATTATTTAAAGTTTAAAAAATATTTAAAATAAAATATTTAAAAAAATTTATTTAAATATAATTATTATATATATATATAAAAATATTTTAAAATTTAAAACAATATTTATTTTTTAAAAATTTATATACGAAAGATTTTTTTTAAATTTTTATTTATATTTTTAAATTAAAAAAACCTAATAATTTAATATTTCGTATAAAAAATAAAAAATTTTTATTATATAAATCGATAGTATAATTAAATTAATTATTATTTTATACGATATAAAAATATTATATAATATTTTAAAAAATTTTAAAAATAATATATTAGCTAAAATTATATAAATAGTTATTTTTTAAAAAATTTATATATAAATAAAAATATTTTATTTATTAAAAAAAAAAATATTAATTAATTAATTATATTTTTTAAAAAAAATTTTACGTAAAAAATTAATATTTTAATATATATAAAATAATATTTAAAAATAAACTAATTTTTAAAAAATTTTTAATTTATTTAACTAAATATAAAAACTATTTAATATATATAATAAAAAAAAAAAAAATTTAAATATATAAATAAAAATATTATATAATATATTATAAATAATATATTTATATATTATATAATAAAAAAAATATTTAATTAATAATTATAAATTAATTATTTAATTTATTTATATTTAATAATTAATATTATATAAAATATTAAATATTATTTAAAATATAAAAGTTTTAAAATTTTTTATTATAAAAAAACTATAAACAAAAATTTATATATAAAAAACTTAAAAGTTAAAATTATTTAAATTTTTAAAATAATTAAAATAAACTTTAATAAAAACTATATAATAATTTTAATTAATATAATAAAAATTAATAATTAAATTAATTATATAATATTTTATATTTAAATATTTTTATTTTATTTTTATTTTTTTAAAAAATATAAATTATTTAAAAATATATTTTAATAATATAAAAAATATTATCGTATAAAAAAATAAAAATAATATTTTTTATATATAAATAAAACTATTTATTTTTTAATATTAGTTTATATAAAATAGCTAGTTATTTTATAAAAATTAAATTATATTGTTTATATAAACAATTTAAATATTTTTATATAAAAAAACTATATAAAATATTATTTTATATAAAATAAAATCGAACAATTTATTTTAAAAAAATCTAAAAATTTTATTATTATTATTAAATATATAATAAATTTTATAACGATTTAAATTTATAATTAAAAATAACTATAAATTTAATTATAAAATAGTTATAAATATTATACGAATAAATAATTAAAATATATTATATATTATTAATATTATTATATTGTTTTAAGTAGCGATTTTTTTAAAATTAATATTTATATAAAATATATAAAAATATTATATAAATATTAAATTAATATTTATTAAAAACTTTTTAATAATATTATATATAATTTTAAAATAAATTTTTTTTAAATAAATTTAAAAAATATATAAAAATAATTAGCGTATAATATTATAAAATATTTATTAAAATATATTAAATAATAAATAAAATAAAACAAATATATAAACTATTTAAACGTACGTATAATATTTTTAAAAAAAATTAATTATATATAAATAATAAATTAATTTTATAACTAGTAATAAAAGTATTAAATAATATTATTAAACTTAATAATTTTATTAATTTTTTTTATTTTTAAAGTTTATTTTTTATTATATAAAAATAATAGCTAGTTAAAAAATAATAAAAATATTATATAAAAAATATATAAAAGTTAAAATTAGTTATATAATTAATAAATAAAATAAACTATTTTTATATAATATATTTATATTTTTTTTCGAAATAAAGTTTTAATATAAAAAAAAAAATAAAATAAAAAAACCGTATAAAATTAAAATAATTAAAAAATTAAATATAATTATAGTTTCGATTAATAAATTAATATACTTTTAATATATATAAATTATTAGGTAGCTAAAAAGTACGATATTGTACGTAATAATAAATAAAATAAATATTTATATATATTGATCTATTTTTTTAACTATTCGTACGAAAGCTGGGCTTTTATACAAAGAATTTTTTTATACGAAAAAAATTTTACCGCGGTATATTATATAACCGAATTAGGCGGATATATTAGCTTAATTTATTATATAAATAACTAATATTATAATTAATAATTAGCTATTATATATAATTAATATTAATATATTAACTTTATATATAAATAATATTATAATTATAATATTAGTTTTTTTTTTTAGCTATAGCGTATTTTTATACGATTATTTTTTTTAATATAAAAAATTTAAACGTAAAAAAAATATTAAACATATCGTATAACAAATATATAAATAAAAAAATACCCGACAATATATTAAATTGTTATTTTTTAAAATATTTAATATTTATATAACCGTACGTAAAAAAAAAGTTAGCAAATACGGATAAAAAAAGCTAACTTATATATAATTATTATATAATTCTTTTATTTAATTTGCTTAAATATTTTAAAAAATTAAATAATATTTGCTTTTATATTTGTTGCTATTATATATAAATTAAATTATTTTTGTATTATTTTTTGTTTTTTTTTTTTTTTTTTTTTTTTTACGCGCGTATATTTATATTTATATTATATATATATATATATATATATATATATTTATACGTATATTTTAATTAATTTTATAAACTTATATAATATTAAATCTAATAATTATTATATAATAAATATAATATTAATAATAATATTAATATTAATATTAGTAGTATAGTAGTATTAGTAGCAATATTATTATTATTACTACTATTATTATTATTATATATAAAACTTTTTAAATTTTTTTAAATATTATATTAATAAGCAATTAAAGTAAAATTACTATTATTATTAGCAATAGCTACCGCTAAACTTATTAATTTTATTAAGGTTTTTTACCTGCGTTTTATACTTTTTGTTTTTAATAATATTACGTAATTTTAAAACTTCGTACGTTTAAAAAATAGCGGCACTATTAAAGTTTATTTTTTTATTAAAATTAAGCTTATAAAGCTTTTATATTAGCGTTATATATAAACGTACGTATATTTTTATTTGTTTATTTTATACGAATAATTTTTAGTATATATTTAGCTAATTTATTTTTATTATATAATAAAACGAAAAAAATATAATTATTTTTATTTTTTTATATAATATTATTTTTAAGTATTATCGATTATTATTTTGCTAATATATAAATAAAATTTATATATTGGAAAAAATACTTTTATACGATTTTTATTTAAAATTATAGCTAAGTTATCGTTTTATATTAAAATAGTCCGTATAGTAATTATATTAATTATTAAAATGTTTTGTTTAACTAATATTATATAATGCTAGGTTTTTAAAGCAGCGTTTGCAGCGCTTATATATAGCGATCGTATAGTGCTTGTTATTTTTACTATATATAGTTTAAGTTTAAAAGAAAAAAAAAAAAAAAAATAAAAAATTAATCGTATACGTTGTTTTTCGGAATATAAATTTTAGTTATTATTTTTACTATAATTTTTTAACTTTTTTATTATTTATATATAATATTCGCTTTTTTAAATGTTTATATATAATATATTATTTTTATATATATTTAGCTGCTATTTATTATATAAACGTATTTTTTACGGTTTTTTAATAAATGTTTAATTTATATAAATAGTTTATTTATAAAAACTAAAGTTTTTAATATTTAGTTTAACATACGCTTAATAAATATATCGGCTAAATTGTTTTTATTATTAATTTATTATATTTTAAAATTTTTTTTTTTTATATAACTTTCGAAAAAATATAATATTTATTATTAATTTTTTTTTTAAGTTATTTTTAGCTTAATTAAATAGTTATATAACGATTTAAAATCTAAATATAAAATAATAAATATTAAAAATAAATTAAATATTTTATAATTTTTTAAAATATTATATAAAAAATAATATTATTAAAACTATTAATTATATTATATAATTTGTTAGCTAAATATTTTATATAATTTTTTATATTTATTTAAATTTTAGTATATAATATTATTTTCGATTTTAAAGTTTAAGTTTATTTTATTTTTTCGTATAAGTTTTAATTATAAATATAATAATAAATTTAAAGCTATAAAATTTATTTAATATTATTTATAAATAATCTGTTTATAAAAAAAAAATTTTATACGATAAAAATTAAAAAAATAAACATAAGTTTTTTTAATAAATTATTTTTTATTATTTAATTTATTTATTTAATATTTAATATTATATAATTATAGTTTAATAATTTAAGCTATAATAGTAAAATTATATATAGTTTTAAATTAATATATTATTAATATATATTTTTTTAGTTTATTAAAAAATATAAGTTTAAATAAATTTTTTTATATAAAAATTAATTTTAATTAAATTTTTAGTTTAGCTTTTTTAAATTATTATAATATTTTATTTATACGAAAAATTTTTTTATTATTAAACTTAAATAAATATTTAAAAAATAAATTTTTTTAAGCTTCGCGCGAAATTTTATTCGTTTAAATTTTTTTTTTGCGCGATAAAAAATTTAACGTAATAAAACTTAGCGTATTATTTATTTATATTTAATTATTTTAAAAATATTTAAACTATTATATATAATTAATAAATATAAATTATATATAAATATTTATATTTTAAGTTTTTTTTAATAATATTAATAATATATTTTAAATAATATAGTTTAAATTTAATTAAACTATATAAAATTATATAATATATAAAATAATTTTTAAAAATATTTTTTTTTTAGTTTTAAAAATAAACAAATATAAATATTATATAATAGTTTATTTTTTAATTAAATATAAACTTAAATAATATTTTTAAGCTTATATAAAACTCCGAAATTTTATATAAAAATAAAATTAAATATTAAAATTAACTATTAATTTATTTATTAAATCGTTAATAATTAAATTAAAATAATATTTTTTTTAATATTATTATATTTTTATATAATAAATTTAAACTTTTTATATAATTTTATAGTTTTTTTTTAATTTTTTATATAAAATAAACTTAAAAATATATTTTTTTTATAAATATTTAAGTTATATATAATAAATTTAAAAACGTTTTATATAATAAGTTTATTAATTTTTATTATATTTAACTTTTTAAATAGTTTATTAAAAGTTATAATAATTTTATTTATATATAGTTTAATTATTAATTTAAAAGTTTATTTTTTTTTTTTTATTAAAAAATTTATAATATTTAAATATTATATAATAAATATATTTAAACGTTATATAATAATAAAGCTAAGTTTTTTTTTTTAGCTAATTATATTTTTTTTAATAATTATTAGCTATATAAATTATATATTATTTTAATTTAAATTATTTATTTAAATATTTTTATATAATAATATAGCTTAATTTATATATATTAAAAATATTAGTTTATTAATTAAAGTATAATTATATTTAATTTTTAATTGTTTTAATTTTATATAGTTTTTTTTATTTTATTTTTTTTTTTATATAAAACTTCGTTTCGAAAAAAAATATAAATATATTATATAAAAATAGTTTATTTATTTATTAATTATATAATAATTTTAATTTTCGCGCAGTTTTTATATAATATTTTATTATTTTTAAATAGCTATTACTTTTTATATAATAAAAAAAAATAAAAAGAATTTTTATTAATATAAAAATAAACTTTAAAAATAAAAAAATTAATATAAAACTATTAAATTTAATAATATTATTTAATATTTTATTATTATTTATAAAATTAATTTATTATTTATATATTAATTTTTTTTTAAAAAATATTATACGTATATTTAAATAGTTTATATATTTATTTTATTTTATTTATTTAATATATTTTAATAAATATTTTATAATATTATATATTAATTTTTTATATATTTTTTAAATTTATTTAATAAAAATTTATTTTAAAGTTATATATAATATTATTAAAAAGTTTTTAGTAAATATTAATTTAATATTTATATAATATTTTTTATATATTTTATATAAATATTAATTTTAAAAAAATCGCTATTTAAAATAATATAATAATATTAATAATATATATATTAATTGCTTATTTTATATATTTATAATTATTTTATAGTTAAATTTATAGTTATTTTTAATTATAAATTTAAATTGTTATAAAGTTTTATTATACGTTTAATAATAATATAAAATTTTTAAATTTTTTTTAAAATAAATTATTCGATTTTATATTTACGTATAATAATATTTTATATAATTTTTTTATATAAAAATATTTAAATCGTTTATATAAATAGCATAGTTTAATTTTTATAAAATAATTAATATTTTATAATTAATATTAAAAAATAAATAGTTTTATTATATATAATAAAAATATTATTTTTATTTTTTATATAATAATATTTTTTATATTATTAAAATATATTTTTAAGTAGTTTATATTTTTTAAAAAAATAAAAATAAAATAAAAATATTTAAAACATAAAATATTATATAGCTAATTTAATTATTAATTTTTATTATATTAACTAAAATTATTATACGGTTTTTATTAAAGCTTATTTTAGTTATTTTAAAAGTTTAAATAATTTTAGCTTTTAAGTTTTTTTTATACGTAAATTTTTATTTATAGTTTTTTTATAATAAAAAATTTTAAAGCTTTTATATTTTAATAATATTTTAATATTTATATAATATTAATTATTAAATATAAATAAATTAAATAATTAATTATAATTATTAACTAAATATTTTTTTTTATATAATATATAAATATATTATTTATAATATATTATATATTTTTTATTTTATATTTAAATTTTTTTTTTTTTTTATTATATATTTAAATAGTTTTATATTTAATTAAATAAATTAAAAATTTTTAAAGTCGTTTATTTTTAAATATTATTTTATATATATTAAAATATTAGTTTTTTATAAAACTTTTTTTAAAAAATAATTAATTAATTAGTATTTTTTTTTTAATAAATAAAATATTTTTTATTTATATATAAGTTTTTTAAAAAATAATTATTTATATAATTTTAGCTAATATATTATTTTAAAAATTTTTAAATATTATATAATATTTTTATATTATATAAAATAATAATTAATTTAATTATATTATTAATATATAAAATTTTTTATTTTTATACGAAATATTAAATTAATAGGTTTTTTTTAACTTAAAAATATAAATTAAAAAAATTAAAAAAATCTTTTGTATATAAGTTTTTAAAAATAAATATATTTTAAATTTTAGAATATTTTTATATATTTATATAATAATTATATTTAAATAAATTTTTTTAAATATTTTATTTTAAATATTTTTAAGCTTTAAACATTTATTAATTATAACTTTTAATATTTTATAAAAATAAGTTTTTTTTATTATATATTTATATAAATAATATTAGTTTAATTAGTTTAATATTAATTATAATTTATAATTATATTAAAATATAAGTTTATAATATTATATGTTTTTTTTTATATAATTAAAGCTAATATAATATATATAATAATTTTTTATATAATTAATTAATATTATAAAAAATATAATATAAAATTAATTTTTTATAATTTTAAACTTATAATAATAATTAATAAATTATTATATTTTCTTATAAAATAAATTATATAGCTTTTTAAAATAATTTTTTTTTTTTTGCTAAGTTTTTAAAAAATTTAATATTTTATAAATAAATAGCTTTATTTTAAATATTATATATAAAAAAAATTTAAATTTTAAATAAAAATATTTTATATTTAATATTATATAATAAATAAATTGTTTTAAAGTTTAAAAAAGATTTTAAAAAACTAAATATTTTATTATATATTAAAATAATATATTTTTATTTATATAAAAAATAAATTATTAATTAAAATAAATAATAAATAACGTTTAATAATTATAAAAAGTTTTAAAACTTTATTTTTAATATTTTATTTTTATAATATTTTATTATTTAAAGTTAAAAAGCTAGCTTTTAGTTATATATGTAAATTATTTTAGCTATTTTTATTTTTATTTTTATTTTTTTTTTTATTTGTTTTTTTATTTAAAAAAAAAAAATCGTAAAATTATTTTATTATATAAAAAAACTTTACTAATTTAAAATTATTAACTTAATATAAAAATATAAATATTATTTAAAATAATTATATAAAAATTTAAAATCTATACGTTAAAATATATTTATTTTTTATAAGTTATATATATAGTTTTTTTAACCGTTTTATAAATTTTTAATTTAAAACGTTTTTTATACGAAAAATATTAAAATTTTTTTAATAATTTAAATATTTTTAAATATTTTAAATTTTATTATTTCGAAATTTTTTATTAATATTTTTAAAAATTTTTTAAATTATATAAAATATAATATATTTTATATAAATACGCTATTTATATTAATTTATTTTATAATAATTATTTTAAAATTTTATAAAATATTTTATATATAAAAATTAATAATTTTATATAAACTTAAAATATATTAATTTTTTAAGCGATTTTTTAGCTATACTATTAAATAATATTAATTAAAAAAATAAAAAATTGCTTTAGCTATTTTTTTAAAAGCGTAATATTTTCGTACGTTTATTTATATTAGCTATTATATAATTAATTATTATTTTTATTATATTAAAATATTATAAATAAAAAAATTATTAAATTATATTACGAACTTTTATATAATTTATACGATAATAATTAAAAAATAGTATAATTACGCGCTATTAATTAAACTTTTATATAAAAAATAATATTAAATATATTAAAATAATTAATTTTTTTTTATTAATATAATATTAAAAAAACTAAAATATAATATAAAAATATAGCTTATATAATTAAGTTTAAATTTTATTTTATTTTTATTAATTTATATTTTTTAGCTAAAAATATTAATTAATATTAAATAGCTAAAAATATAATATTATATATAATAATAAATAAAAAATATTTATATATTATTAATTTTTTTTTTAATTATTCGTATAAAAACTAAGCTTTTATATAAAAAATTTTTTTATAAAAAAAATTTTATTATAATATATTATATATAAATTAAGCGGATATATTAGCTTAACTTTATTATATAAACAATTAATATTATAATTAATAATTAACTATCGTATATAATTAATACTAATATATTAACTTTGTATATAAATAATACTATAATTATAAATAAATTAAACTATATTATTATAAAAAAATATTTAAACAAATAATTTAAACTAAAATAATATATAATTATATAACTAATAATTATTAAAAAAAATAATTAGCTAAAAAAAAAAAACTTAGCTTTATTATATATAACGTTTAATATATTTATATATAATATTTAAATATTATAAACTTTTTTAATAAAAAAAAAATAAACTTTTAAATTAATAACTAAACTAATATAAATAAAATTATTAAATTTTTAATAAACTATTTAAAAAGTTAAATATAATAAAAATTAATAAATTTATTATATAAATATTTTTAAATTTATTATATATAATTTAAATATTTATAAAAAAAATATTTTTAAGTTTTATTTATATAAAAATTAAAAAAAAACTATAAAATTATATAAAAAGTTTAAACTTATTATATAAAAATATAATAATATCGAAAAAAATATTATTTTAATTTAATTATTAATAATTTAATAAATAAACTAATAGTTAATTTTAATATTTAATTTTATTTTTATATAAATTTTAAAGTTTTATATAAGCTTAAAAATATTATTTAAGTTTATATTTAATTAAAAAATAAATTATTATATAATATTTATATTTATTTATTTTAAAACTAAAAAAAAAACTTTTTAAAAACTATTTTATATATTATATATTTTATATAGTTTAATTAAATTTAAATTATATTAGTTTAAAATATATTATTAATATTATTAAAAAAAACTTAAATATAAATATTTATATATAATTTATATTTATTAATTATATATAATAGTTTAAATATTTTTAAAATAATTAAAATATAAATAAATAATATATTAAATTTTATTATGCTAGATTTTTTATTATATAAAAAAAAAAATTTAAATAAATAAAATTTCGTACGAAATTAAAAAAAATTTTATTTTTTAAATATTTATTTAAATTTAATAGTAAAAAAATCTTTTATATAAATAAAATATTATAATAACTTAAAAAAATTAAATTAAAAAATTTAGCTAAAATTAATTTTTATATAAAAAAATTCGTTTAAGCTTATATTTTTAATAAACTAAAAAATATATATTAATAATATATATTAATTTAAAATAATATATAATTTTATTATTATAGTTTAAATTATTAAGCTATAATTATATAATATTAAAATATTAAATAAATAAATTAAATAGTAAAAAATAATTTATTAAAAAAACTTATATTTATTTTTTTCGATTTTATTATATAAAGCTTTTTATTTTTTAAATAAATTATTCGTAAATAATATAAATATAATTTTATAGCTTAAATTATTATTATATTTATAATTAAAATTTATATAAAAAATATAAAAAACTTAAATTTTAAAATTAAAAATAATATTATATATTAAAATTTAAACAAATATAAAAAAATTACGCGAAAATATTTTAATTAACGAATTATATAATATAATTAATAGTTTTAATAATATTATTATTTTTTATATATATTTTTAAAAAATTATAAAAATATTTAATTTATTTTAATATTTATTATTTTATATTTAAATTTTAAATCGTTATATAATTATTTAGTTAAACTAAAAATAATTTAAAAAAAAATTAATAATAAATATTATATTTTTTTAAAAATTATATAAAAAAAAAAATTTTAAAATATAATAAATTAATAATAAAAATAACTTAGCTAATATATTTATTAAATAATATTAAACTAAATATTAAAAACTTTAGTTTTTATAAATAAATTATTTATATAAATTAAAACATTTATTAAAAAACTATAAAAAATATATTTATATATAAATAACAATTAAATATATATAAAAACAATATATTATATAAAATATTTTAAAAAAATAAATATTATATAAATAATAAAAAAGTTAAAAAAATTATAGCAAAAATAATAATTAAAATTTATATTTTAAAAAACAATATATTAATTAATTTTTTATTTTTTTTTTTCTTTTTTTAAACTTAAACTATATATAATAAAAATAATAATATTATATAATTACTATATATAAACGCTATAAATACTGCTTTAAAACTTAATATTATATAATATTAATTAAATAAAACATTTTAATAATTAATATAACTGCTATATAAACTATTTAGTATAAAATAATAATTTAGCTATAATTTAAATAAAAATCGTATAAAAATATTTTTTTTAATATATAAATTTTATTTATATATCGGCGAAAATAATAATTAATAATACTTAAAAAAATATATTAATAAAAAATAAAAACGATCGTATTTTTTTTATTTTATTATATATAAAACAAATTAATTAAAATATATATTAAAAATTATTCGTATAAAATAAATAAATAAAAATTATATATATATTTATATATAACGCTAATATAAAAGCTTTATAAACTTAACTTTTAATAAAAAAGCTATAAACTTTAATAGTGTTATTATTTTTTAAACGTACGAAGTTTAAAACTATATAATATTATTAAAAATAAAAAGCATAAAATAAAATAAAAAACTTTAATAAAATTAATAAGTTTTATAGCAGCTATATTAATATTAATAGTAATTTTATTTTAATTATTTATTAATATAATATTTAAAAAAACTTAAAAGCTTTATATATAATAATAATAATAATAATAATAATATTATTATTATTATTAATATTATTAATATTTTAGTACTATTGCTAATATTATTATTAATATTGCTTATTATATAATAATTATTAAATTTAATATTATATAAATTTACAAAATTAATTAAAATATACGTATAAAATATATATATATACGTATATATATATATATATATATAAATTAAATATATACGCGTAAAAAAAAATAAAAAAAAAAAATAAAAAAATAGTATAAAATAATTTAACCTATATATAATAACATAAATATAAAAATAATATATTATTTAATTTTTTAAAATATTTAAAATAAATAAATAAAAAAATTACGTATAATAGTTATATATAAGTTAGCTTTTTTATTTATATTTATTAACTTTTTTTTTATATATAATTATATAAATACTAGGCATTTTAAAAAATAACAATTTAATATATTATTAAGCGCTTTTTTATTTATATATTTATTATATAATATATTAATATTTTTTTTACGTTTAGATTTTTTATATTAAAAAAATAATTATTAAAAATACGCTATAGCTAAAAAAAAAAAAGCTAATATTAATTATAATATTTTATATATAAAATTAATATATTAATATTAATTATATATAATAGCTAATTATTAATTATAATATTAATTATTTATATAATAAAATTAAGCTAATATATTTGCTTAATTTAATTATATAGTAATTATAGCAAAATTTTTTTTATATAAAAAAATTCTCCCCACGAAAGCTTAGCTTTTATAATAAAATTAAAAAAATAAATCGATATATACTAATTATTTATTTTATTATTTATATATATTGTACCTTTTAGCTACTTAATAAATAATATATTTTTTATTATTTTTAAAATAAATAATAACATTATTTATATAAATATTATAAAAATTATTTAAAAATTAAATAATATATTAATATATTATTAAAACGTTAAAAATCCGTTAATAAAACCTAAATAATATATTAATAATTAATATATATTATATTTTATAAAAAACGTTATATAATTTTTATTTTTAAATAATATATAAATATAATTAAATATTTATTATATATTAAATTAAATAAAATTTTCGTTTTAATAATATAAACTAAGGTTTTTTTAATAAAAAAATAAATATTAAATTTTTTTTTTATATATTTTATTTAGCTTATAATAATTTATATAAAAATAAAGCTTATTATTTATTTTTTTTATAAAAATAATATATTATATAAAATATTATTAAGTTTAATAAAGCTTTTATATAAGTTTTTAATTAAAAATTTTTATATAGTTTTTAGTTTATTTAATAATATTTTATATAAAAAACTATAATTTAAATTAACTTTAAATTTATTTTTAATAAACTTTATTTTATAGTTTATTTATAAATAATATAATAATATATTAAAGTTTATTTAGCTAAAATATATATTAAGTTTTAATATTTTTTAAGTATTTTTTTCGCGCTTTTTATTTTAATTTTTTATTTTTTTTTTTTAAAAATTATTTTATTTTTTTTTAATTTTTTAATTATTTTATTAATTTTATTAATATTAATAATATAAATATTTTTTACCCGGTTTTTTTTTATTATTATATTAAAATAATTATATTTAAATTAAATATTTTAATTATTAGTTTTTTTTTATATTAATTAATATTAAAAGCTTTTTAATTTAAAAGTAAAAATATTTAAGTTTTTAAAAACTATATATTTAAGTTAATAAATAAATTATAGTTATTAGTTATATTAGTTCGTTTTTTTAATAAATTATATATAATAAAACTTATTATTTTATTTTAATTTATTAATTATAATATTTTATTTTTTATATAATTATATAATTATATTATAAAAATATTTAATTATTTAATTAATAATAATAATAAATTTATTTATAAATATAAATATTAATATATAATATTTTTATATATTTATTTTATTAATAATAATAATATATATTAAAATTATATTATTATTTTATAATTAAATTATAATTTAAGCTATAAAATAAAATTAAAAAGTTAAATATTATAATAATATAATTAATTTTATTTTAAATAAAAAAAATTTATTATAATATTAAAATTTTTAAAACGATTTTTAACTTAAATAAAATTAAAAAAGTTTTTTAATAAATATAAATTATTATTTTAAATTTTAAATATAATTATAAATTATTTTTAATTTTAAATATAATTATAAGCTATTTTTAATTTTAAATATAATTATAAATTTTATATTTTAAATAATAATATTATTATAAAATATATTAATTTTTATAATATATTAAATTTTTATTTTTTTTAAAAAAAGTTTAAATTTATTAATAAGTTTAAAAAAAAAATTTTATAAATTAGCTAAAACGTTTAAAAAAAAAAACTTTTTAAAAAAAGTTTAAATTTATTAATAAGTTTAAAAAAACTTTATAAATTAGCTAAAACATTTAAAAAAAAAATTTTTCGAAAAAAATTTAAATTTATTAATAAGTTTAAAAAATTTTTATAAGCTAGCTAAAACGTTTAAAAAAAAAAACTTAAAAACTTAAAAATATATTTATTATAATTAATTTAAATTTTAAAATTTTTAAAAACTTAAAAATTACGTTTAAAATATTATAATAAAAAATAAAAAATAAATAAAAAAAATTATAAATAAATATTTTATAAAAATATTATTATATTTATTATATTAATATAATAGCTAATTTATAATAATTATAGTTTTTTTAAAAAATAGCTTAATAAAAATTATATTTAAATAAAATTTATAATAATAATATTAGTTTATAATTTAAAAAAATAAATATTTAAATTAATATTAAATTAAAAAAATAAAAAAATAAAATAACTATAAATATAATTAAATAAATAATATTAAATAATTTATATTTAATATAATATATAATTATTAAATAATTAAATTTAATAAAATATATAATTATTAAATAATTAAATTTAATATAAAATTAAATTTAATATAATTTATAATAAAAAAAAATTAAAATAAAATTTTATAATTTATTTATATTATATTATTATTTTTAATATAAATATTTAATTTTAAATTATTTTATTAAATTTATAATTATTATATAATAAAAAATAAATATTAAAAACTAAATATATATAATAATAAATAAATAAAAAAGTTTTAATTCGGGTAAAAAAATTTTTTATTTAAAATATAAAAAATAAAAAAATTTTTTATTAATAAAAAAACTTTTTTTTATTTAATTATACTTTTTTATAAAACTTAAATATTATTTTTTATATATAAAACTTTTTTTATTAAACTTTTAAATAAAAATTAAAATTATATTTTTATAAAAAAATATAGTTTATATTTTTTAAAAATAAATTTTAATAAAATTAATTAAATATTATTTATTTTATTTTATTAAAGTTTTTTTATATTATTATTATATTTTAAAATAAATATTTTTAGTTTTATATTTTTAAATATTATTTTGTTTTTTTTTATTATTATTAATATTATATTTTTTAATTTTAAAATTATAATTTTATTAATTAATATAAATTAATAAACTAAATATTATAATATATTATAATTATTATTTTTATATATAAAGTTAATATATTAATATTAATTATATATAATAATTAATTATTAATTATAATATTAGCTATTTATATAATAAAGTTAAGCTAATATATCCGCTTAATTTAATTATATAATTATTTATAGTAAATTTTTTTATATAAAAAAATTCTTTATATAAAACCTAGCTTTTATATAATAATTAAAAAAATAAATTAATATATATTAATATTTATTTTATTTATTATTATATATAATATTATTTTTTAGCTATTAATATTAATTAGTATTTTTAGCTAAAAATAAAATTAATAAAAATAAAAATAAAATTTAAACTTAGTTATAAGTTATATTTTTTATATTATATTTTAGTTTTTTTTATATTATATTAATAAAAAAAAAAAATTAATTATTTTATATATTTTAATATTATATTTTTATATAAAAGTTTAATTAATAGTACGTAATTATATTATTTTTTAATTATTATTATATAAACTATATAAAGTTTATAATATAATTTAATAATTTTTATTTATAATATTTTTAAATATAATAAAAAATAATAATTAATTATATAATAATTAATATAGTTAAATATATAAAAATATTATTTTTTAAAAATAACTAAAATAACTTTTTATTTTTTAGTTAATATTTTATATAATAATATAGCTAAAAAATCGCTTAAAAAACTAATATATTTTAAATTTTATATAAAAAACTATTAATTTTATTATATAAAAATATTTTATAAAACTTTAAATAGCTATTATAAAATAAATTAATATATAATATATATTTATATATAAATATAATTATATTTTATATAATTTAAAAAATTTTTAAAAATATTAATAAAAAACTTCGAAATAATAAAACTTAAAATATTAATAAAATTAATATTTAATTATTAAAAATTATAATATTTTTATATAAAAACGTTTTAAATTAAAAATTTATAAAATAATTAAAAAAAAACTATATTATATAATTTATAAAAAATAAATATATTTTAACGTATAAATTTTAAATTTTTATATAATTATTTTAAATAATATTTATATTTTTATATTAAATTAATAATTTTAAAATTAGTAAAGTTTTTTTATATAATAAAATAATTTTACGATTTTTTTTTTTAAATAAAAAAATAAATAAAAAAAAAATAAAAAAATAAATAAAAAATAACTATAAAATAATTATATATATAATTAAAAGCTAGCTTTTTAATTTTAAATAATAAAATATTATATAAAAATAAAATATTAAAAATAAAATTTTAAAAACTTTTTATAACTATTAAATATTATTTATTATTTATTTTAATTAATAATTTATTTTTATATAAATAAAAAATATATTATATTTTAATATATAATAAAATATTTAATTTTTTAAAATTTTTTTTAAACTTTAAAATAATTTATTTATTATATAATATTAAATATAAAAATATTTTTATTTAAAATTTAGATTTTTTATATATAATATTTAAAATAAAGTTATTTTATTTATAAAATATTAAATTTTTTTAAAAATTTTAAAAAAAAAAAAATTATTTTAAAAAGCTATATAATTTATTTTATAATAAAATATAATAATTATCGATTATTATTATAAGCTTAAAATTATAAAAAATTAGTTTATATTATATTTTTATAATATTAATTAATTATATAAAAATTATTATATATATTATATTAGTTTTAATTATATATAAAAAAAAACATATAATATTATAAATATATATTTTAATATAATTATAAATTATAATTAATATTAAACTAAATTATTAATATTATTTTTATATAAATATATAAATAAAAAAAAAAATTTATTTTTATATAAAATATTAAAATATAATTAATAAATTATTTAAAGCTTAAAAAATATTTAAATAAAATATTTAAAAAAATTTATTTAAATATAATTATTATATATATATATAAAAATATTTTAAAATTTAAAATAATATTTATTTTTTAAAAGTTTATATATAAAAGATTTTTTTAAATTTTTATTTATATTTTTAAGTAAAAAAAACCTAATAATTTAATATTTTATATAAAAAATAAAAAATTTTTATTATATAAATTAATAGTATATTAAATTAATTATTATTTTATATAATAAAATATTATATAATATTTTAAAAATTTTAAAAATAATATATTAGCTAAAATTATATAAATAGTTATTTTTTAAAAATTTATATATAAATAAAAATATTTTATTTATTAAAAAAAAAATATTAATTAATTAATTATATTTTTTAAAAAAATTTTACGTAAAATTAATATTTTAATATATATAAAATAATATTTAAAAATAAACTAATTTTAAAAATTTTTAATTTATTTAATTAAATACGAAAATTTTAAATATATATAATAAAAAAAAAAAAAATTTAAATATATAAAATAAAATATTATATAATATATTATAAATAACGTATTTTATATTATATAATAAAAAAATATTTAATTAATTATAAATTAATTATTTAATTTATTTATATTTAATAATTAATATTATATAAAATATTAAAATATTATTTAAAATATAAAAGCTTTAAAATTTTTTATTATAAAAAAACTATAAATAAAATTTATATATAAAAAAACTTAAAAGCTAAATTATTTAAATTTTAAAATAATAAAATAAACTTTAATAAAAACTATATAATAATTTTAATTAATATAATAAAAATTAATAATTAAATTAATTATATAATATTTTATATTTTAAATATTTTTATTTTATTTTTTTTTTTTAAAAAATAAAACTATTTAAAAATATATTTTAATAATATAAAAATATTATTATATAAAAAATAAAAATAATATTTTTATTATATATAAATAAAATATTTATTTTTTAATATTAGTTTATATAAAATAGCTAGCTATTTTATAAAAATTAAATTATATTATTTATATAAACGATTTAAATATTTTTATATAAAAAAATTATATAAAATATTATTTTATAAAAATATAAAATTAAATAATTTATTTTAAAAAAAATTTAAAAATTTTATTATTATTATTAAATATATAATAAAATTTATAACGATTTAAATTTATAATTAAAAATAATTATAAATTTAATTATAAAATAATTATAAACGTTATAAATAAAACTAAAAATATTATACGTTATTAATATTGCTATATTATTTTAAGCGGTAATTTTT
The DNA here is from genome assembly GCA_004123355.1 of Amphirosellinia nigrospora. Classification (NCBI taxonomy): domain Eukaryota; kingdom Fungi; phylum Ascomycota; class Sordariomycetes; order Xylariales; family Xylariaceae; genus Amphirosellinia; species Amphirosellinia nigrospora. The sequence continues at coordinate 2,534,107 of SCHM01000003.1, read as the reverse complement.
TTAAAATTAATATTTATATAAAATATAAAAAATATTATATAAATATTAAATTAATATTATTAAAAATTTTTAATAATATTATATATAATTTTAAAATAAATTTTTTATTAAATAAATTTAAAAAATATAAAAATAATTAATATATAATATTACGAAATATTTATTAAAATATATTAAATAATAAATAAAATAAAATAAATATATAAGCTATTTAAATATATATATAATATTTTTTAAAAAAAATCGATATATATATAAATAATAAATTAATTTTATAAATAATAATAAATATTAAATAATATTATTAATTTAATAGTTTTATATTAATTTTTTTTATTTTCGGAGCTTATTTTTATATTAATAAAAAGTTTTTTTTTTTTTTTTTATTATATAAAAAATAATAACTATTTAAAAAGTAATAAAAATATTATATAAAAATATATAAAAGTTAAAATTAATTATATAATTAATAAATAAAATAAATTATTTTATATAATATATTTATATTTTTTTTTAAAACAAATTTTAGTATAAAAAAAAAATAAAATAAAAAAAATTATATAAAATTAAAATAATTAAAAATTAAATATAATTATAGCTTTAATTAATAAACTAATATATTTTTAATATATATAAATTAAGCTATATTATTATATAAAAAATTTAATAAATAATTTAAACTAAAATAATATATAATTTATATAATTAATAATTATTAAAAAAAATATAACTAGCTAAAAAAAAAAATTAGCTTTATTATTATATAATATTTAAATATATTTATTATATAATATTTAAATATTATAAACTTTTTTAATAAAAAAAAAAAAAATTTTTAAATTAATAATTAAATATATATAAATAAAATTATTATAACTTTTAATAAACTGTTTAAAAAATTAAACATAATAAAAATTAATAAATTTATTATATAAACGTTTTCGAATTTATTATATATAATTTAAATATTTATAAAAAAAATATATTTTTAAATTCTATTTATATAAAAAATTAAAAAAAATTATAAACTATATAAAAATTTAAATTATTATATAAAAATATAATAATATTAAAAAAAATATTATTTTAATTTAATTACTAACGATTTAATAAATAAACTAATAATTAATTTTAATATTTAGTTTTATTTTATATAAATTTAAAGTTTTATATAAACTTAAAAATATTATTTAAGCTTATATTTAATTAAAAAATAAACTATTATATAATATTTATATTTATTTATTTTAAAACTAAAAAAAAATATTTTTTAAATTATTTTATATATTATATAATTTTATATAGTTTAGCTAAATTTAAGCTATATTAGTTTAAAATATATTATTAATATTATTAAAAAAAAATATAAATATTTATATATAATTTATATTTATTAATTATATATAATAGTTTAAATATTTTTAAAATAATTAAAATATAAATAATATATTAAGTTTTATTACGTTAGATTTTTTATTATATAAAAAAAAAAACTTAAATAAATAAAACTTTATATAAAACTAAAAAAATTTTATTTTTTAAATATTTTTTCGAATTTAATAGCAAAAGATTTTTTTATATAAATAAAATATTATATAATTTAAAAAAACTAAACTAAAAATTTAGTTAAAATTAATTTTTATATAAAAAAATTTATTTAAGTTTATATTTTTTAATAAATTAAAAAATATATATTAATAATATATATTAATTTAAAACTATATATAATTTTACTATTATAGTTAAATTATTAAGCTATAATTATATAATATTAAAATATTAAATAAACAAATTAAATAATAAAAAATAATTTATTAAAAAAGCTTATATTTATTTTTTTAATTTTTATTATATAAAGTTTTTTATTTTTATAAATAAATTATTTATAAATAATATAAATATAATTTTATAGCTTAAATTTATTATTATATTTATAATTAAAGCTTATATAAAAAATAATAAACTTAGATTTTAAAATTAAAAATAATATATACTAAATTTAAATAAATATAAAAAAGTTATACAAATATTTTAACTAATAAATTTATAATATAGTTAATAGTTTTAATAATATTATTATTTTTTATATAATATTTTAAAAAATTATAAAAATATTTAATTTATTTTTAATATTTATTATTTATATTTAAATTTTAAATTATTATATAATTATTTAATTAAGCTAAAAATAATTTAAAAAAAAAATTAATAATAAATATTATATTTTTTTAAAAATTATATAAAAAAAAAAATTTTAAAATATAATAAATTAATAATAAAAATAATTTAACTAATATATTTATTAAATATATATTAAACTAAATATTAAAAACTTTAGTTTTTATAAATAAATTTTTATAAATCGAAATATTTATTAAAAAATTATAAAAAATATATTTATATAATAAATAATAGCTAAATATATAAAAACAATATATTATATATAAATATTTAAAAAAACGGATATTATATATATAATAAAAGTTAAAAATTATAGCAAAAATAATAATTAAAATTTATATTTTAAAAAATAACGCGTATAATTAATTTTTTATTTTTTTTTTTTTTTAAACTTAAACTATATATAATAAAAATAATAAATATTATATAATTATTATATATAAACGCTATAAATACTGCTTTAAAAACTTAATATTATATAATATTAATTAAATAAAACATTTTAATAATTAATATAACTGCTATATAAACTATTTTAGTATAAAATAATAATTTAGCTATAATTTTAAATAAAAATCGTATAAAAATATTTTTTTTAATATATAAATTTTATTTATATATCGGCGAAAATAATAATTAATAATACTTAAAAATAAATTATATAAAAAAATAAAACGATTATATTTTTATTATTTTATTATATAATAAAATAAATTAGCTAAAATATATATTAAAAATTATTTATATAAAATAAATAAATAAAATATATATATATTTATATATAACGTTAATATAAAAGTTTTATAAGCTTAACTTTTAGTAAAAAAGCTATAAACTTTAATAATACTATTATTTTTTAAACGTACGAAGTTTTAAAACTATATAATATTATTAAAAGCAAAAAGCGTAAATATAAACGAAAAACCTTAATAAAGTTAATAAGTTTATAATAATTATTATTAATATTAATAGCGATTTTGCTTTAATTATTTATTAATATAATATTTAAAAAACTTAAAAAACTTTATATATAATAATAATAATAATAATAATAACAATATTACTATTAATACTATTAATATTATTAGTATTATTAATATTATTATTAATATTATGTTTATTATATAATAATTATTAAATTTAATACTATATAAATTTATAAAATTAGTTAAATATATATATAAATATATATATATATATGTATATATATATATATATGTATATAAATATAATATACGCGCGTAAAAAAAAAAAAAAAAAAAAAAAAAAAGCAATATAAAAGTAATTTAATTTACGTATAATAGCAGCAAAATAAAAGCAATATATTATTTAATTTTTTAATATTTAAATAAATTAAATAAAAAATTATATATAATAATTATATATAAGTTAGCTTTTTTTTTATTTGCTAACTTTTTTTTTACGTATAGTTATATAAGCATTAAATACTTTTAAAAAATAATAATTTAATATATTATCGGCGCTTTTTTATTTATATATTTATTATATAATATATTTAATATTTTTATATTTGATTTTTTATATTAAAAAAACAATCGTACGAAAGCACGCTATAGCTAAAAAAAAAAAAGCTAATATTATAATTATAATATTATTTATATATAAAATTAATATATTAGTATTAATTATATATAATAGCTAATTATTAATTATAATATTAGCTATTTATATAATTAAGTTAAGTTAGTATATTTATTTAATTTAGTTATATAATATATTATAGCAGAATTTTTTTTATATATGTCACCCCCACTCTTTTGGCCCACTTTTACCATTCTGGGGCTATGGCTGCAATATGACTGCCCCACAAGGAATGTGTGGCAGTGGCAGTACTGGGCTAGGGCGGTGTGTGGCGGCAGTACTAGGCGGTGTGGGCACACACCCAATTACTTATTGCTACCTGTAGGTCAATATACTAGTACTTTTTTCTTTTTTTCTTTAAATAGAATATTAGCTTTTAATATAAAGTAAATTAGGTGTTTAAACTTTTTGCTTATATTATATTTATTATAATATTTTATTTTACGTAAACTATTGTTTAAAAAAATAATAAATTTTTAAAAAAAAAAAACGAATTAAATAGGCTAAGTTTAGCTAGTTATATAATAAAATGCTTAGAAAAACTATTAATTTTAAAATTATAGCTTTTGCTAAAAAATCGGTATAGTTTTTAATAAAATTTTGCCCGGAAATATTTTTATAAAATATTTTTATAAAAATAGCTTTTTTAAAAATAACTTATTAAATAAGTTTTATTTATCCGCCTATAAAAAAGCATAAAATAAATTTATTAAAAGCGTACTATAAAATAAATAATAAAAAACTAATAACTAGCTAAACTTAAAACTTAAAAAATAGTTCGATAATAATAATATTTTATTTAACTATAAAGCTAAAAAGTTTTATAAAAAGTTTATTATTTAATTATTGTTTTATAAACCTATAAATATTATTTATTTAAAATTAAAAATAATAAAAGCTTAAATTAATCGTTTTATTAAATATTTTATTATAATAAAAAAAATAATAATATTATTTATTATTAATATTTTTATAAGATAAAAATAATAGCTTATTTTTAATTTATAATAATAGCTATTTAATTTATAAAAATATTTAATAAAATTTATTGCTTTTTTTAATAAATATAAGCTTTAATTTTTTTATTTATTATTAATAATAATTTAGTTAAAAATTTATATTATATTATAAAACTATAAATAATATATATAAAAATTTACTTAATAATATAGCTTATTATTTAAAATATAAAAAAAACTAAGATTTAAATAAAGTTAAATTTTAGCGGATAAAGCTATAATTTATAATTATATATTCGAAAAAATATATAACTATTTCCGTAAAAAATATAAAAAAATAAAAAAAATTAATATATTTAAAAATAAAATAGTTCGATTAGCCGCTTTTATAAAACCTATAAAAGTCCGACCTACTATTAAATAATTTATAATTATTTTAATTATTATAATACGCTATAATTATAAAAATACTTTAGCAATTATTCGTACCGAAATAATTTATATAACTATAGTTTTTATAAGTAATAAAAATTGATCCGCGAAAATTAAACACTTTTTTATTTTTATTACTAATAAATTTACTAGTAATAAGCCCGAGGTTAAATTTAAATATTAGTTTATATTATTAAAAAAAAAGCTAAAAAAAAATACTAACTATTAATTAAATAAAAAAAAACGAATTAATTATATTATTAGTTATATAAATAAAACTATATTTAAAACTTAATATTATTTATTTAAAGTTATAATTTTAATAGCTTGTTTATATTAATAATTTATAATAAAGTTTTAAAATATTTATAATTAATATATTATATATTTTTATAAGTATAAAAAAGCGCGTTTATAATATAAGCATTTTATAATAAAAACTACTAATAAATTTTTAAGTTTAAAATTTAATTTATTTAATAAACTAGTTTAGCGTAAATTAATAAAACTAAATATAAGCGTAATATATATATATATTATTTAACGTTTAAATAAATTTTATATTATTAAATTTAATAATTTAAATATATTTTTTTCGGAATATTATAACTATATTATTATATATAATTATTAATAGTAAAAAAACTTTTTAAAGCAGTAATAAAATAAAAAAAAAAATAAAAATATAAATAAAACGGAAAAAAACGTTATAATTAATATAGCACTTAAAACTTATTTTTAAAATAATAGCTATTAAGGATTATATTTTAAATATTATAGTATTACGCTAATAAAAACTATTAATAATAAGCAAAAAATATATATTAAACTTAATTTTAAATAAATAAAGTTATTATAATAAAAAATTAATGTTTTATTTATTATAAGTAAAAATTATTATAGTAGCGTTTGTTTTATAAAAGTTAACTAAAAGCGATTAAATATTATTTATATTTAGTAAAATTGTCGCGAAAATTATAAAGAATATTTATCCGAGCGAACAATTAAAAAATAACGTTTAAAATAATTAGTTTTTTTTTTTAAAATAACTAGAGTATTAGCGTTAAGAATAAAAAAATATAAAAAAATTCTATATAACTTTTTAAAAAGGTTTTTAAAAGATTTTTTTATTTATAAAAATATAATAGTAAATAATAAATTTATATTATTTATATTAGTTTTATTTAATATAAAAATAGATATATATTTATTAATAAATATAAACTTTATAATATAAGTTATAAAATATTTAAACTTAAAAAAAATAATAAAATTTTAACCTAATATAATTATTAAATATATAAAAAAAATATTTAAATTATAAACCTAGCTTTCCGGCTATATTTTTAAGTTTAAAAACGTATTATATTTAATATATTGCTTTTTAATAATATAAAAATATAATATAATTAATTATTAAAAAAAGTTTTTAATTATTATAATATATTAATAAATAGCTACCGAAAAAATTATTATTTTTTTTGATTAAAAAATTAAATATTATTTAAAAAATATATTTATAAACGAAATATAAAAAACTTAATTTAAAACTTTAATTATTAGTAAAATATAAATCGTTAGGAATAAATAATAAAGCTTAAAAATAAACGTTATTATAACGGTTGTTTAAATTAAAAACGTATATTAAAAAGCTGCTAATATTGTTTTAAAATCGCGCTTTTTATTAACTATTAAAAATAACCTAAAAAAAATATACTATAAACCGGTAAAATAAAGTAAAAACTTGCTATAAATATACTTTTAAAGCTAAAAAAATATATAAATTGTGTACCTAAAATAATAGTATAGTTACGTAATAGAATTATAAAGTTAAAGCAAAAAGCTAAAGAACTTTTTAAAAAAGCTTTTATTAAAAGCCTACTTTTTAAAGCATTTATTATAATTTTGTAACCTTTATAAGCTAATTTTAACCTAAAGAATAACTATATATAATAAAGGGTTAATTGTATAATAAAAATATTAAATAAAAATAACTATAAGCTATTTATATAAAGTTTTTTTTATATAAAAATTATAAATAACTTAAAAAAAGAAATTATTAAAAATAAATATAAGTTATATATAATAAAATAAAACGCTTTTAATTAATATAAATAAAAACTTATATAAATTATAATTATTAGCGTTTTTGCTTTTGTTATAATTTTATATAGGATAATATAGTTATATATAGTTTTATTTTATTATATAAAATTAAAAAAATTATTAATAAAAAAAAAATAAACTACTATTTAAAAATAAAACAAAATTACGCAAAAAAACTATACTGCGAAATATTTAAATAATATTATAAATATTTAAATATATTTAATAAAATAGTTTTAAACGAATTACTTTTTTTAACGATTAAGAGTAAACTATAAAATTATAATTAAAAAAAAACTAGAGTTATTAAAATATAGCGTTTTATATAAATATTGCTAAATAAGCTAAAATTTGCTAAAAATATATATAAAAAAACCTGCTTAAAAATTTTATTAAACTTATAAACGTATTATAAGCTGCTATTATTTATTATAAAAATAATAAATTTTATTAATTTATATAACTATTAAAAAACTAAATATATTATTTAAAAAAATTGTTATTTTTATTATTAGTAAAAAAAACGTTATTTTAATTAGCTAAAGCTAAGGTTTATATTAAAATTAATATTTGCTAAGCTTTTTATTATATTTAAATTGTAAAAAGTAATAAGTGTTTAATTTTTTATACGTAATATAATATTTATTAGTTTAAAATGTTATTATTTAGTTTTACTAATAAACTATTAATTTTTAGCGTTTTATTAATAATATTTTAAATAAATATTTAAATATTTTTTATATAATATATATTAATAATATTTTAATTTATTTTAATAATAAACTAAAATATAAATATATATAAATAAAATATTAATCCGTTTTAAAAAGCTAAATTATAAACCGATTTAAAAAAATATAATTTTTATTATTAAATTAATTTTTTAAGTTTTATTATAAAAATAAAAAGTATAAAAGTTAACTAAAATAAATAAAAATAATTTAATATTAATAATTATTAATTAAAAATAAAAAGCTATATTATAAAAATACGCTTTTTTTAAGATTTTATAACTTTTATAAATATTTATTAAAAATATAGGCATATTATTAAACTTTTAAATAAATTAATTATAAGCATAAACTTAATATAAACTAAATAATATAATAAGCTTTCGATATTTTAAAAAAAGTTTTAATATTAGCTTTTATTTTTTATACTTTTTATATAAATTAAAAACTTATATAAAAACTAATATATTAAACAATATAGCTATAAATATATTATTATAACATAATAAACTTAATAATTTTTAAAAGCCGGTTATTTTTTATTTAAAAACGTTATTAAAAAAAAAGCTTAATTATAATATTTTTAATTAAAAAAAATACTTGCTATTTAAAAAGCTTTTTATATTAAAAGGCCGAACTTATAAAGCTTTAAAAATAAAAACTTTTTATTATAATTATTAACTATATTATATTAAAAATATTTTAGTATAAAAAAAGTTTTAATTTATAATAAATAAGATAAGCTAAATTAATTGCTTATAACTTTATAATTATATATCGATTAAAATTAAAAATATATATAGCTAATATTTTATTCCGATTTTACAAAAATATAAAAATATAAAAATAAATCTAAAATAAATAACGAATAATAGTTTTATTTAAGGCCTGCTATAGGCGTATAACTGCTAAAAAAAACAATAGTTTATGTTTTAAAAATTTCGAACTAATATTATATTAAAGATAATATAATTAATATTATTTTAGCTATTAATTATATAAATATTAGTTTTAATAAATATTAAATTTAAGCTTACGTTAATATATATTTTAATTAGTTTATATTAAATAATTTGTTTTTATATAAAAAAAACTTATAATATTAAAATAAATAACCTAAAAATATATATTATTAAAAAACTTACGTACGATTAATAATAGTATATTTAAAAAAAATAAAACGCGCTATATAGTTTTTTAAAAGTATTAATAGCTAGGGCTATATAGCGATATTAAACGCTACGTTATTAATTATTATTATTAGCTATTTAAAATATTACGTAATAAAACTTTTAAAAAGTTAATATTATTAAAAGTTTTAAAATATTTTTAATAATATATTATTATCGATTTTAAAAGTTTTTTTAAAAATAAATATAAAAATAATATAATTTTTTACGTTATTAATCGATTAATTAAAATTTTTTAAACAATTATATATAAAAACGAAATTATTACTAAAAAAATAGCCGAAATATATTATTAAAGCTTTTATTAAATTTTTAAATAGCTAAAATTATTTATAAATAATTAAAAGTTATAATTTATAGCTAATTTTATAAATAAATTTTTAAAATATATAAAATAAAACTAAACTTTTTTTTATTAAATATAAACAAACTATTAAATAAATCGAAATTATATATTAATAAATAAACTAAAAGCTATAACTTTTTATAAGTTATTTTTAAAAAATTAATCGAAAATATTATTTATTTTAAATATAATATAAATATTTTTATTTTATAAATTATTTAATAGTTTAACGCTAAAAAAAGTTTTTATAAGCTAACTAATAAAAATAATATTTAATTAAAAGTTTAAAACTAAAAAGTTAATTAATTATTTAATTAAAGAAAAATTAAAAAAAAAAAAGCTTAAATATTTATAACGTATATAAAAATATATTAAAATTATTAAATAAAACGAAAAAAAATATAGTAAAAAATATTATTTAAGCTAATAAATATAAAAAAGATTTTAATTTTATTATTAAAAACTATATTTATATATTACGTAAAAAAAATAAACAAATTAACCGCTTTAATAATAAACTAGATTATTTTATAATAAAAAATTATTATAAAATTAAAAAATATAATTAAATAATTTTAATATTTTTTAGCTATAATTGCTTAATAGCTAGCGTAGAAATAAATAGTTTTATATTAATTGTTTATATAAATATTTTAATAATTTATTATTAAGTTAAAAATACGAACAATTAAAAAATAAAATAATAAACTTTAGTTTTAAAAAAAAAAAATAAAAAGTTAAAAAAATATTATTTTTATATATTTATTATTATAAACTATATTATAAAATTATATAAAAAGGATAAAAATATAATAATAAATAATATTTAGCTACGAATTTAAAAAACTTTATAAAAAAATTAAAAAATATTATAAAATAAACTTAAATATAATAAGCTTACTATTATAATTAAACGAATAGTTAAAACTATAAAAAAAAATAAATTTATAGCAAAATATAAAATAATAATAAACTTATAAAATAAATGTATAAAAAATGCAAAAACGGATAAAAAGCTTATATAATAGCTAATAAAATATATTAAATAATATAATTATTATATAATCGTTTGTTTAAATAGTTAGTAGTATATAAAAATACGAAAAATTTTATAAAATAATAGTTATTATAAACTAAAAAGAACTTTTTAGTTTAAAAGTATTAATTAAAAAAATTTATAGTTTAATTTTTTATACGAATAATATAACTAGACTTATAGTTTTAAAGCTTTATATAAGCGCGAAAAACTTAAGTCGAGTTTTTTTTAAAAGGGGGGGTTATTATAGCTTTATTCTTTTAGCCTACTTTTATTATTTTAGGGCTATGGCTGCAATGTGACTGCCCTATAAGGAATGTGTGGTAGTGGTAATACTGGGCTAGGGCGGTATATGGCGGCAGTACTAGGCGGTATAGGGTATATACTTATAATTATTTATTACTACTTATAGGTTAATATATTAATATTTTTTTTTTCTTTTTTAAATAAAATATTAGCTTTTAATATAGGGTAAATTAAGTATTTAAACCTTTTACCTATGTTATATTTATTATAATATAAAAAATTCTTTATATAAAGGCTTAGCTTTTATATAAATAGTTAAAAAAAATAAATTAATATAATTAATATTTATTTTACTTATTATTACGTACGATATTATACCTTTTAATTACTTAATAAATTATATATTTATTTATTTATTATTAAATAATATTTTATATTATAATTAAAAAATAATTAAAATAAAAAATTAAATAGTTTTATTAATAATTTAATAAAATATTTAAAAAATTATAATTTATTTAAAATAATATTATAAATTAAATTAATAATAATTATAAATTTATTTTAAAAGTTTTTTATATATTTTAATAATAAAAAAGTTTAATTAATATTTTTTTTTTTTATTATTATATTTATAATTTTTTTAATAAAAATTTATAATAATAATAAATTAAATAATTTAATCATTTTTTTATAAATTATTAGTTTATATTTATATATATATTTATTTTTATATTTTTAAAAAAATTATTTATAATTAAAAAAGTTTATTATTATATAAAATATAAATATATAATAAAAGTTTTTTATTTAAATATTTTTTTATTAGATTTATTTTATAATAATAATATTTTTTAAAAATATTTTTTTAAAAAAAAGCTATTTTTTTTAAAATTTTTTTTTTTTTATATTTATTATAAGTTTATTTTTTATATATTAGCCGGTATAATATTTAATATATATATATATAATTAAAATAATAATAATTTAAGTTTTTTTATTTATTAAAGTTTAATTTTTTAAAAAATATTTTTTTAAAATATATTTTTATTAATAATAATTAAAATATTTATTATTAAAAATTAATTATTATATTTTATTAATATTAAGCTTAAATAGTTAAATAAAATTATTATTATTATTATTTAGTTTTAAAATAAAACGAAAAATTATTTAAAAAAAAAAAAAAAAAAAAAATTATAATAATAAATTTTTATATTTTTTTTTTATAAATTTTATTTTATTTATAATTAATTATTATTAAATAATAAACTATTTAAAAATAATATTTTATATAAATATTAAAGTTAATATTTTTTTTTAAATATTTTAATATAGCTTTAATTATTAATTAAAAAAATAATTTATTTTTAAATTTTTTTTTTTATTTAGTTTTATTAAATTAAATTTTATTAATTAAATAAATAAAAATAATTTAAAACTTAAAAATTTAATTAATATATATTAATTAAAACTAAATAATTAAAAATTAGTTTTAATTTTTATTATATTAATATTAATATAAATTTTTTTAAAATATTTTAAAATAGTTTTTAAATTAATTAATATATTAAAATAATTAAATAAAAAAAAAAAAATTATTATTTATATAGTTTTTAATATAATTTTAATATTAATTATTTTAGCTATATTATTATAAAATTAATTAATATTAAATTTAAAACAATTTTATATAGTTTAAATTTATATTTTAAACTTAAGTTTATTTTTAATTATATTATTATAAAAATAAATATTAATATTTAATTATATAATATTATTTTATTATTATTTAAAAAAAAAATTATTTTATAATAATTTAATAAATTAATTAATTATTAGTTCGAAATATTTAAATTATTTTAAATATAATTATATTATTTAGTTATTTTTTATAGTTTATTTAATAATTAATTAATAGTTTATTAATTAGTTTATTATTAATTAAAATTATTTTTAATTATAAATTAAAAAATATTAATAATATATATTAATATAATATATATTTTATTATAAAAATAATAATTTTATTTTATTTTTTTATTTAATTAAATAAAACTTTATTTTATTTATTTAACTTTTTAATAAATATATAAATTAATAATTAAATAATAATAAATTATTATTAAAAAAATATATATTTTTATTTTTAAAAAATAATAATAAAGTTTTTATATATATTATTTATATTAGTTTAATTTATATTTTTATTAAAATTAAACTAAATTATTTTATTATAATATATTATTAGTTTAAAATAAAAGCTAAGTTTAGTTTTTTTATTTATAATTTATATAATTATTAATTAAATATTAAACTATATAATTAAAATTAATAATATTTATATTAAATTTTTATTTTTTAAATATATAATTATTAATAATATTATAAACTTATTATATTAAATTAATTAAAAATAGTTAATTTTTATAGCTTATTATTATAGTTTTTATATAGTTTAAAAAGTTAAAATAAATATATTTTTTATTATTTGCTAAAATTTCGTTATAAAAACTTATTATTTTAAATATTTAAAGCAAATAAGTTTAAAATATTAATAAAAGCTTTAATACGTATAACTATACGTGCTTATTATTTTAGTTCTTTTTTAAAAAATATTTTAATATTTTTAAGTTAAATTAATTGTTTAGTTAAAAAATATTATAAAAATAATTTTAATATTTTATAGTATTTTAAATAATTATAAATAGTTACGTTTTATATACTCGAAAAAACAAAGCTTTAATAATATAATATATTATATATAAAATTTATAAATAAAGTAAAAAAAAAAAAAGGTTTATGTTTACGTTATAAATAGCTACTTAAATATTTACGTAAAATAGCTATATTTACTATTAATGTTTGCTTTTATTTATTATAACTATTTATTATAAGTAGTAATATTATAAGTAGAAATTATAGGTGTTATAGCTAGTAAAACATAGCTATTAAAGCTTATAGATCTATAATTTTTATTAGTTTTTATAATTTTTTTTTTAAAATTAATATATAATTTTTTATATTAAAATTAAAGTTTTAATAGCTTTAGTTAATTTATTTAATTATATATTTTTAAGTTTATTATAAATATTTTTAATAAAATTTATAAATTATAAAATTTTTTACGCTTAGTTTTATATATAATAAAACGTTTTTTTTTATAAATAAATTGTTTAGTTTATTTTTTACGGTTTTATTTTTTAATTAAAATAAACAATATAAAAAATCTTATTTTTATTTTATAAAAAATAGTTTTATAAATTTATAAAAAAAAAGCTTAAATATATTATATTTAGCATAAAAATAAAAGCAAAGCTTTAATAATAAGTGCTATATTATACTAAAATTTATAAAAAAAAAAAAAAAAAATAAAGCTATAGCTAAGCTATAAAATTTAACTAAATAATTTATATATAATATATAAATAGTTTATGCGCGTATAAATATTACAATAAAATATAAATATAGCTATATATAAAGCTTATAGCTAGTAATAGGGCATAAACGCTAAAGCTTATAGTAAAGTATAAATATAGCTATATATAAAGGCTTATAACTAGTAGTAAAGCATAAACGCTAAAGCTAATAAATTTATAACTACCCTTTTTTTAAAAAAAATAGCTCGTTTTTAAGTTATAACTAGGTTCGAACTTGCGGTTTTTTATTTTTAATTACTTTTTAATAAAAAAAAAATTATTTCGGGTTTTTATTTAATTAATTTTTCGCTAAGCTTTTATACTATTAAATTATTTTTTAAGCTTTTTATATATTAAATTATTAATTCGTTAATAAAAACGCTTTATATATATTGTTGTTTTATTTTTTTTACTTTTAGCTTATATTTTATTATTATTAAAATATAGCCTATTAAATTTATTTTTTTTTATAACTTTTAGCTATATATTTAGCTTTATTAATAACTTTATTAAATTAAAGTTTATATTATAAAATTATTTTAATATTTTTACGTTATTTTAAAGTTTTTATAAAGTATTATTTATTATTTACGTTTTAATTTTTTATATAACTTAATACTATAGTTATTATAATAAATATAAAATATTAAAACTTTTTTACTATAAATTCTTTTTTTTTTCTAGTTTAATAATTTTTTATTAAAGTTTTCCGCTTTATTTAAAAAAAAAATTGTTTAAATATTTCTATAATTAATCCGCGTAAAAATAATTCGAAGCTTTTTATATAAAAAATATATTTAATACGAACGTTTTACTTTTTTCTCTAGAATTTTAAACTTTTACTAAGTTATAAAAAAATCTAACTTATTAAAAAGCTTATTAGTTTTTTATAATTATTTTTTTTTAAAATTAGCACGTAATCTTTTATATTAAAATCGAAGTTTTAGCGGTTTTAATTAGCTTGTTTAATTATACGCTTTTAAATTTATTATAAATATTCTTTAGTAAAATTTATAAATCGTACGATTTTTTACGCTCGGTTTTATATATAAATACAAAATACTTTTTTTTTCGCAAATAAATCGCCTAGTTTATTTCCCGCGGTTTTATTTTTTTAATTAAAATAAAATAGCATAAAAATCTTATTTTTACTTTATAAAAAAATAATCCTATAAATTTATAAAAAAAAAAGCCTAAACGTAATTTATTATAAAATACGTTTTAACTAGTTATTTTAATAATAGTTTATATAAAGTTTTAAGCGTTAATCGAAATATTTATTTATAATTTTAGCTTATTTTATAGTTTTATAATAGTTTATAAAAGCTAATATATATTATACGTTTATTAATTTATATAATTTATATTTAAGTTTATAAAAAAAGTATAATTAAATAAAAAAAGGTTTTTTATTAATAAAAAAATTTTTTATTTTTTATATTTTAAATAAGAAATTTTTTACTTAAATTAAAAACTTTTTTATTTTTATTTATTATTATATATATTTAGTTTTTATATTTATTTTTTATTATATAAATAATTATAAATTTAATAAAATAATTTAAAATTAAATATTTATATTAAAATAATAATATAATATAAATAAATTATAAAGTTTTATTTTGATTTTTTTTTTATTATAAATTATATTAAATTTAATTTATATTAAATTTAATTATTTAATAATTATACGTTTTATTAAACTTAATTATTTAATAATTATATATTATATTAAACGTAATTATTTAATATTATTTATTTAATTATATTTATAATTATTTTATTTTTTATTTTTTTAATTTAATATTAATTTAAATATAACTTTTATTAAACTATTTTTTAAAAAAACTATAGTTATTATAAAATTAGCTATTATATTAACGTAATAAATATAATAGTATTTTTATGAAATATTTGTTTATAATTTTTTTTATTTATTTTTTATTTTTTATTATAATATTTTAAACTTAGTTTTTAAGTTTTTAAAAACTTTAAAGCTTTAAATTAATTATAATAAATATATTTTTTAAGTTTTTAAGTTTTTTTTTTTAAATATTAATTAGTTATAAAATTTTTTTTAAATTTATTAATAAGTTTAAGTTTTTTTAAAAAGTTTTTTTTTTAAATGTTTTAACTAGTTTATAAAGTTTTTTTTAAATTTATTAATAAACTTAAGCTTTTTTTAAAAAGTTTTTTTTTTTTAAACGTTTTAATTAATTTATAAAGTTTTTTTTAAATTTATTAGTAAATTTAAGCTTTTTTCGAAAAAAATAAAAGTTTAATATATTATAAAATTAATATATTTTATAATAATATTATTATTTAAAATATAAATTTATAATTATATTTAAAATTAAAAATAGTTTATAATTATATTTAAAATTAAAAATAATTTATAATTATATTTAAAATTTAAATAATAATTTATATTTATTAAAAATTTTTTTTAATTTTATTTAAATTAAAAATTATTTTAAAAATTAATATTATAATAAGTTTTTTTATTTAAAATAAAAATTAATTATTTATTATAATATTTAATTTTTTAATTTTGCTTTATAGCTTAAAATTATAATTTAATTATAAAATAATAATAAATTTTAATATATATTATTATTATTAATAAAATAAATATATAAAAAATATTTATATTAATATTTATATTTATAAATAAATTATTATTATTATTAATTAAATAGCTAAATATTTTATAATATAATTATATAATTATAAAAAAATAAAATATTATAATTAATAAATTAAAATAAAATAGCAAGTTTTATTATATATAATTTATTAAAAAAAAATAAACTAATATAACTAGTAATTATAACTTATTTATTAATTTAAATATATAGTTTTTAAAAACTTAAGCATTTTTGCCTTTAAATTAAAAGGCTTTTAGTTTATAAAAGCAAAAATAAATTAAAAGCTATAATTAAAGTTAAAATTATAAATATACTAAAAACTTTAAAAATTTTTTTATAATATATGTATAGCGTTTTTAGCTATTATTTATATAGTATATAAAATTATTTACGTTTTTTTTTTTAACTAGTTATAGATTTACAAGCTTTAATAGCTATGCTTTACTACTAGCGATAGCACCCGTAATTTTTATTTATAGAAACTATTACTTATAATAAATATATAACTATTATTTATAATAAATATAGTTATAATAAATAAAAGTAAGCATTAGTAATAAATATAGCTATTTTATATAAATATTTAAATAATTATTTATATTATAATTTAAACCTTTTTTTTTTTTTTTTATTTATAGATTTTATATATAATATATTATATATATTAAAGCTTTATTTTTTAAATATATAAGCGTAACTATTTATAAATTATTTAAAATATTATAAAATATTAAGATTATTTTTATAATATTTTTAATTAAACTAAATAATTAATTTAACTTAAAATATTAAAATATTTTTTAAAAAAAAACTAAATAATAAACGCGTATAACTATATATTAAAGCTTTTATTAATATTTCGGATTTATTTGTTTCGATAATTTAAAATAATAAGTTTTTATAATAAAATTTTAGTAAATAATAAAAAAATATATTTATTTTAGCTTTTTAAATTATATAAAAACTATAATAATAAGCTATAAAAACTAATTATTTTTAATTAATTTAATATAATAGTTTATAATATTATTAATAATTATATATTTAAAAAATAAAATTTAATATAAATATTATTAGTTTTAATTATATAGTTTAATATTTAATTAATAATTTATAAAATTATAAATAAAAAAAACTAACCTTAATTTTTATTTTAAATTAATAATATAATATAATAAATAATTTAGTTTAATTTTAATAAAATATAAACTAAATTAATATAAATAATATATATAAAATTTTATTATTATTTTTAAAAATAAAAATATACGTTTTTTTAATAATAGTTTATTATTATTTAATTATTAATTTATATATATTTATTAAAAATTAAATAAATAAAATAAAATTTTATTCGATTAAATAAAAAATAAAATAAAATTATTATTTTTTATAATAAATATATATTATATTAATATATATTATTAATATTTTTTAATTTATAATTAAAAATAATTTTAATTAATAATAAACTAATTAATAAACTATTAATTAATTATTAAATAAACTATAAAAAATAATTAAATAATATAATTATATTTAAAATAATTTAAATATTTCGAATTAATAAATAGTTAATTTATTAAATTATTATAAAATAATTTTTATTTTATTAAATAATATAAATAATAATATATAATTAAAATATTAATATTTATTTTTTATAATAATATAATTAAAAATAAACTTAAATTTAAAATATAAATTTAAACTATATAAAATTATTTTAAATTTAACGTTAATTAGTTTATAATAATATAGCTAAATAATTATATTAAAATTTACGTTAAAAACTATATAATTAATAATTTTTTTTTATTTTTTATTTAATTATTTTAATATATTTTAATTTAAAACTATTTTAAAATATTTTAAAAAAATTTATATTAATATTAATTATAATAAATTAAAGCTAATTTTTAATTATTTAGTTTTAATTAATATATATTAATTAAATTTTTTAAGTTTTAAATTATTTTTATTTATTTAATTAATAAAATTAAACTTAATAAAATTAAATAAAAAAAAAGTTTAAAAATAAATTATTTTTTAATTAATAATTAAAACTATATTAAAATATTTAAAAAAAAATATTAATTTTAATATTTATATAAAATATTATTTTTAAATAATTTATTATTTAATAATAACTATTATAAATAAAATAAAATTTATAAAAAAAAATATAAAAGTTTATTATTATAATTTTTATTTTTATTTTTTTTTTTATTTAAATAATTTTTTATTTTAAAATTAAATAATAATAATAATAATTTTATTTAATTATTTAAATTTAATATTAATAAAATATAATTAATTTTTAATAATAAATATTTTAATTATTATTAATAAAAATATATTTCGAAAAATATTTATTAAAAATTAAACTTTAATAAATAAAAAGTTTAAATTATTATTATTTTAGCTATATATAATATATCGGATATTAAACCGGTTAATATATAAAAAAATAAACTTATAATAAATATAAAAAAAAAAAATAACTTTAAAAAAATAATTTTTTTTTAAAAAAAATATTTTTAAAAATATTAATTATTATAAAATAAATCTAATAAAAAATATTTAAATAAAAAACTTTATATTATTTATATTTTATATAATAATAAATTTTTTTTAATTATAAATAATTTTTTAAAAATATAAAAATAAATATATATATAAATATAATTAATAATTTATAAAAAAATTATTAAATTATTTAATTTATTATTATTATAAATTTTTTATTAAAAAAATTATAAATATAATAAAAAATAAAAAAAATATTAATTAAGTTTTTTTATTATTATTAAAAATATATAAAAAAACTTTTAAAAATAAATTTATAACTATTATTAATTTAATTTATAATATTATTTTAAATAAATTATAATTTAAATATTATAATATTTTATTAAATTATTAATAAAATTATTTAATTTTTATTTTAATTATTTTTTAATTATAATATATATTATTAAATAATAAATAAATATATAATTATAATATTTAGTAATTTAATACCGATTAATAAAATATAATTTTAAAATTAAAAAAATATAATATTAATATAATAAAAAAAAACAAAATAATATTTAAAAAATATAAAACTAAAATATTTATTTTAAAATATAATAATTTAATATAAAAAAACTTTAATAAATAAAATAAATAATATTTAATTAGTTTTTATTAAAATTTATTTTTAAAAAATATAAATTATATTTTTTTATAAAAATATAATTTTAATTTTTATTTAAAAATTTAATAAATAAATCTTTACTATATAAATAATAATATTAATTAATATAAAAAAAACTAATAATTAAATATTTAATTTAAATATAATTATTTTTAATATAATAATAAAAAAACTAAATAAAAAACGTTTATATTATTAATATTAATAAAATCGATAAAATAATTAAAAAATTAAAAAAAACAAAAATAATTTTTTAAAAAAAAAAAAAAAAATTAAAATAAAAAACGTAAAAAAAAATATTTAAAAAATATTAAAACTTAGCATATATTTTTAATAAAATAAATTTTAATATATTTATTATATTATTTATAAATAAACTATAAAATAAAATTTATTAAAAATAAATTTAAAGTTAATTTAATTATAATTTTTTATAATAATATTATTAAATAAATTAAAAACTATATAAATTTTTAATTAAAAACTTATATAAAGTTTTATTAAATTTAATAATATTTTTTATAATATTTATTTTATTTATAAAAAAATAAATAATAAGCTTTATTTTATATAAATTATTATAAGCTAAATAAAATTACGAAAAAAAAATTAATATATTTTTTTTTATTAAAAAACTTTAGCTTATATTATTAAAACGAAAATTTTTACCCGATTTAATATATAATAATATTTAACTATATTTATATTATTTAAAAATAAAAATTATATAACGTTTTATATAAAATATAATATATATTAATTATTAATATTATTATTTAATTTTATTAATAGATTTTAACGTTTTAATAATATTAATATATATTATTTAATTTTTTTAAACGATTTTTATAATATATATATTATAATATTATTATTTATTTAAAAATAATAAAAATTTTATTTATATATATTACGTATTAAAATAATTAATTTAAGCTAAATTATAAATTAATTTAAAAAAGTTTAAATTTTATATTATTAAAATTAAATTTTTAAGCTATATTATTAATATTAAAAAATTTAAATAAACTTTATTAAAATTAACGTTATATTAAAATAAAAAACTTTTATATTAATTAAAAATATATAATTTTTTTTAAAATTTTATAATTTTTATTATAATTTTATTAATATTTAAAATTATATTATTATATTTTAAACTAATTAATATAAAAATATATTTTTATTTAAACTAAAAATATAAAAAATTATTTTATTATTTAAAAAAACTTTAATATATTTTTTTTATTAAAATATTTTAATTATAATTTATTAATAAAATTAAAACTAATTTTTTTAATAATATTAACTTTAATATATTATAATTATATAATAAAATTTAATATTTTATAATATATTTTTTAAAAATATTTTATAATATTAAATTAAATTATAATATTTTATAATAAAAAATTATTAATAATTATATTATATTTAAAAAATAAAATTTAAGCTAATTAATAGCTATAATAACTTTTTTTAATATTATTAATAATTAAATATTAAAATTTTTAACGAAAAATATTTTTAATTTAAAATAAACTAAATAAATTAACTTTTTTTAAAATATATTTTTAATATTATATTATTTTAAAAAAATAATATATTAATTAAATTTTATTATAAAAATAAAAAAACTTAATAATATAAAAAGCTAAAAAAAATATAATATTATTTTATAATATTTAACCGGTAATATTAATATAATTAATTTATATAAATAAAATTATATTAAATAAATTTTATTAAAATATATAATAAATTAAATATTTTATTTTTAAAATATAATTAATTAAGCAAATTATTAAAAAAAACTAAAAAATATAAATATAAAATTTACTATTAACGAATAAAATAATAAATTAAAAATTTATAAAACTAAAATAAATTATTATTTTTTATAAACGTTTAATTATTTTAACTTTTTATATTTAAAATATATTTTATTAAAAAAATATATTAAAATATTTATTTATATTTTAAAAAAAAAATAATATATAACTAATTATTAAATATTATTAATAGTTTAAATTAAATAAAAATATAATTATTATTATATAAACTATATAAAATATAACTTATTAAAATATTTAAAAATAAACTTTTAATAAATTTATATTTTTTTTTAATATTTAAATATAAATAATACTATTTTATTATTAATTTTAAATAAATATTAAAATAAATATAATATAATAATATATTAATATAATAAACTATTTTAAATAAATAAATATAAATTATATTTATATTATAAATAACTATAAAAAATATTATTAAAATATATTATAAAAAACTTTTTTAAATTTTTAAATATTTATAATTATAATATTAAACTATAACTTTAGTTTATTTTTGCTTTTATAAATAAATATATAAACTAATAAATATAAAATATATAATTAATTATTATAAATATTATAAACTATAAAATAAATAAAATTATAAATAAATATATTAATTAAAAATTATAATATATATAAATTATTATTAAAATAACTAATTTAAATATATTTATAATAAATTACGCTTAAATATTAATTTTTTACGCTTTAATAAAATTATTATTTTATAAAATTAAAATAAATTTCTTAATATTATTTAATTTCGATTAAAAAAATCGGACTATAAAAAAAAACTATAAAAACTTTTTAAAAAAAAAAAACAATTTAAATAAATATATAAAAAAAATAAAAAAAATAATATAATTTATTAAATTAACTAAAAAAAACCTATAATATATTTAAAAATATATAACTAATTAAGCTAATAAAAATTAATATAAACTTAATTTTAATATAAAAAACTATATATTAATTTTAAAAAAAAATAATTTTAAAAAATAAACTATTTATTAAATAAACTAAATTTTTTTATAATATAATAAAAAGTTTAAAATATATAAAAAAATAAAACATTTTTATATTAAATATTTTTATAATTTAAAAAATATTAAACTATTATTACGTAAATTAACTATAAAAATATTTAAATAATTTATTATTAAATTAAAAAGTAAAAAACTTAAAAAAAAAAATAATAAAACTTAAAAATAAAAAAAGTTTATTATTAAAAAAATATAAATATTTTAACTTTATTATTAAAAATTATATAAATAAACTAAAAAAATTAAAACTCCGATAATATATAATATTTAATAAAAAATTTTAAAAATAATATAAAAATACTAAAAAATTTTATAATATAAACTTTAATTTAGCTAAACTTTTAGTAAAATTATAAATATAGCTAAAATAACGCAAAAAAACAAATTTAATAAGCTATATTTAAATAATAATAAAATTATATATAAAAAAAAATAACGTAAAAAAAAACGTATAAAATAAAAAAACATATAAATATTATAAACTTAAATATTATATTAAGCAAAAAAACCTTAAATAACGTATAAAAAAGCTAATATAATAATTTAACGGTATAAAAGCTTTACGAAAATTATATTAATAAAAACCCGAAGCAATTTTTTTTTCGCTAAAAAATAATTATAACTTTAACTTTAGTTAATTACTTTTTTTTTCGAAAAAAATAATTATAAATCTATAAACTCTAATAGCTATGCTTTACTATTAGCTATAGCACCTATAATTTTTACTTATAATAACTACTACTTATAATAAATATATAACTGCTATTTATAATAAATATAATTATAGTAAATAAAAACAAGTACTAATAATAAATATAGCTACTTTACGCGAATATTTAAATAGCTACTTATATTATAAATTTAAACTTTTTATTTTTTTATTTTATTTATAGATTTATATATAATATACTATATATATTAAAACTTTATTTTTTCGAGTATATAAAGCATAACTTAACTAATCTATTATAATTAAAGCGTTATTAAATTTATGTTTATTTTTAATATTTATTTAAAATTAACTATTAAATAGCGCTAAATATACTTAAAAATAAAAAAAACATTAGTTTATTTAATATTTTATTATAAAATATTTTAGCTAATTTATATTTTATATAGTTTATAATATAAATATTATAATATTTTTTAGCTTTAGCTATTAATAACGCTTAGTTATTATTTTTTTTATTTTTTTTATTAAAATACGTAATTATTATCCGGTTATACGCTTTTTAAATTAACCGCGTTTTTAAATATAAAAAATCAAGTATTATTAGTTTTTATAATAAGTTATTAATTTAGCGTTAATTTTTAAAAGTTATTTTTTTTAATTTTTCGAGCTTTTTAATAATAAATCTTTATATTAAAGTTTTTATAATTTTTTTTAAACGTTTTATTAATTAATTAAAATCTATTTAGTTTTAATAGTTTTTTATAAAGTTTAAAAATTAAAATAAAATATAATTTTATTTATAAAAAAATTACGTTATTATAAGCTAGTTAAAATATTATTAAGTTTTTTGCTTTTATAATAAAACATTAGTTATAATATTTTTTTTTAATTAATATATAATAAAAAATTATATTTTATAAAAAGTTTTATTTAATTTATTTATTAAAAGTTTATATATTATTTTATATTAAAATATTTTAATATTTTATAGTTAATTATAATAAAAAATAGTTTATTATATTTTTTTTAATTTAAATTATTATTTTTTTATATAAATTTTATAGTTTAGTTTTATATTTAAAACGTTTTAAAAAAATAAATAATATAATATTAATTATTTTTATATAATTATAATAATATATTTAATATAACGTTATTAAAAACGTTAGTTTTTAATTTTATAAAAAAATTATAACTATAATATTATAATAAAAAAATAAAATTAAAACTTTTTTAAACTAAAAAAATATTTTATTATATTTATTAATTTAATTAAAAAAAATATTTTTTTTTTAATTAAATTAATATATTATTATATATTTATATTTATTAATAAATTTATAATAAAAATTATAAAATTTTAAAAAAAATTATATTTTTTTTTATAATAAATTATTTTTAATTTTATATAGTTTTTATTTTAGCTAAATTAATATAAATATTTTTAATACAAATAATATATTTAAAAAACTTAGTTTTATAATATAAAATTTTAATTTTTTTAAATCGGTTTATAATTTAATATTTTTTAAACGTTAAAATATTTTAATAATATATTTATAATAATTTTTAAAATTATTAAAATAAATTAAAATATTATTTATATAAACATTATAAAAATTATTAAAAATTAAATAATATATTATTAATATATTTTTAAAACGTTAAAACTTTATTAATTAAATTAAATAATAAAACTTTATAATAATAAATATTATATTAAATATAAAATATTATTAAATTTTATATTTTAAATATATATAAATTTAATAAAACGTTTATTATATATTAATTTTAATAAAAATTTTAGTTCGAAAAATATAAAATAAAGTTTTTTTAATAAAAAATAAAAAATTATTAGTTTTTTTTATAAGTTTATTTAGTTTATAATAATTTATATAAAAATAAAACTATTATTAATTTTAATAATAAATAAACTAAAAATATATAAAAAATATTATTTAGTTTAATAAAACTTTTTTTTAAATTATTTATTAAATATTTTTATATAGTTTTTAATTTATTAAAAAATATTTATATAAAAAGCTATATTTAAGTTTATTTTTAAATTTATTTTTAAAAGTTTAATTTTATAATTTTATTTTAGCGTAATATAAAAATAAATATTTAAATTTATTTTATTAAAAATATAAAAAAATTATAATATTTAAAAATATAAGTTTTATAGTTTTTTTTATAATTTTTTATTTTTTTTTAAAAAAATTTTTTTTTTTTAGTTTTTTTTTTTTTTAATAATTTTATTAATTTAATATATATTTATAGCTTATATTTTATTAATAATATAATTATATTTATTAATATATTAAATGTTATAATATTAAAATTAGCTATTTTAATAATAAATTTTTTTTTTATTAATTAATATTATTTTTTTTATTTTATAAAAGTTCATATTATTTAATTTTTATATAATAATAAGCTAGATTTTTTATTAATTTTTTAAAATATTTTATATAATTAGTAAGCTTTACTAAAAATAATATAATATTAAGTTTATATTAAGTAATAAAAAAAGCAAGTATTAAGTAAAGTTTTTGCTAGAAATAAAAGATTTATTTAATCTTTAGCTTTTTTATTTAATCTATAAAACTAGACTTTATTTATTAGTAGAATAGGCTTATTTTATAATAAGGATTTTTTATAAAGGTCACCCTTTTTGTTAAAATATAATAAATATTAGCTTTAAAAAAAAATTATTATTGTTTTTAATAACTTTAATATTATATTTAAGCTAATATATAATATTAAAGTATTTATTAATATAAATTATTTTAATTTAATTATTTTATAGCGAAATTTATTTTCTAGGGATAACCGTAGGGTTATTTGCTAGGCTAAGCTATAGTAACTATAGCTTTTTTTTTTTTTTTTCGATTTTAGGTTTATTATTTACTTAAAACTAGTATTTTTTAATTAAATTTTTAAAGTTTTTTAATTATTACTCCGATTTTTATTAATTATTTTTATAATTATAGCTTTTTTATTTTATTAAATATTAAAAGCTAATATAATTACGGTTTAATTAATACTATAAAATAGTTTTTATTTTAAAAAATTATTGTTTTTTTTAAAATTAAGTTAGTTATTAAAAATTAGACTAAAAAAAAGGATTTATCGGTAAAAAGGATTTTTATTATTTTGTTTAAAAATAAATAAATAATAAAAATAATAAAATATATTTTAAAAGTTTTAAAAAGATTTAGTTTATAAATAAAACGTTTAATTCGATTTTTAATTTTTTAAAAATTAATATATTAAGAAAACTTTTTAAAAAGCTTATTTAAAAAATAATAATTATAATATAGCTATAAATATATTTTATTTTTTTTTAAATTTTATTAGCTTATTTTAGTTATAATATTATTTAGCTTTTAATAAAATAAAATTTATAGCTAATTTAATATTTTTATATAAATATTCGCGTATAAATTATAAGTTTTTATATTTAATAATATTAACTTTTATTAATATATTATTAAGTTTAAAAAGTTAAAAATTAAATAGCTGTTTATAAAGTAAAAATTTAATAAGATTTAAATAAATATTATTAAGATTTTATTATAAAAAAAAAATAAATTAATTTAATTATTTTTAAAATATTTAAAGTTATAATATTAAATAATAATTTTTATAGTTTAGTTTTTTTATTTAAAAAGATTATTTTTTTAAAATAATAAATAATAGTTATAAAAAGCTTAGTTTTTATGCTTTTTATAAACTTTTTTAAAAGTCCGAAATAAATTTATAATTTTAATTTAAAATAATATTAATAAATAATTTTTAATTATTTAATAATAATTATATAATTAATATAGCTGTTTAATTTTTTATAGTATATTTTTTATTACTTAAAATAAGCAAGTTTTTTTTAAAATATATATTATAAGTATTAATATATTATAATAGTTATAACTTTTAATTTATTAAAATATATTTATTAAAAAGATTTTAAACAAGTTAATAATAAAATTAAACAAAATAATCTTTATAAGTTTAATATTTTTAAAGCAAATAAGCTAATAATTATTATAAAGTTTTTTATAATTAGTAGTATATATTTTATAATTATTATAATATTTAATATAAGCTATTATTTTATACGTTTTTAAATAAATAATATAAAGTTTTAATTTTTTTAATATATATATACGTTAAAATAATACTTATTATTATAAGCTATTTATATAAACTTATATATTTATTTATTAAAAATATATAGTTTATATTTGTTTTTTTTTATATATTATAAGTAAATTTTTAATAATTATAAATAAATAGTTAAAGTATAAAAATATTTTATTAATAATTTATTTTTTTATAAATAGCGCGTATAATATAGCAATATTTAAAGTTTTTATTATAGTTAATAATTTTTAGCTTTTATTATTTTATTAAATATAGCTTTAAAGATTATTTTTATAACAAATTTAGCTAATTAAATTAGTTTAAAATAGGTTTTTATTTAATTATTTAATTTAATTATTATTATTTATTTAGTTAAATATAATATAAATTAATTTAATATATTAAAACGAAATTTAACCTATTAAATAAATAATATATTTATAATTTATATTAAAATAAATAAATAAAAATATTAATAAAATGTTTATTAGCCGATTAATAAATATTATATTAAGTTTAATTTAATTTAAAATATTTTTAGTTATAAAATAATTAATTAATATTATAATAAAGTTTTATATAACTTTAATTATAATATATAGTTTTTTATATATTATATTATATATATAACTTTTAATTTAAAAAGTTTATAATATAATTTAATATTTATAAAATAATAATTTAAAAATATAACTAATATATTTAAATATTTAAAATTAATACGCTAAAATTTTATTAATAGTTTTTATTTAAATAGAAAATTATAATATTAAAGCTTTTTTTTAAAGATTTATTTATTTATATAAATAATTATTAAGCTAAATCGTAATAATAAAAAAAAATATAATTATAAATTAAGTTTTATATAGCTTTAAATAAAAGCTTTTTTTTTTCGGTTAATTTATAATAAATAAATTAATAATAAACTTATTATTTTTTAAAATTATTTATAAAATATAATTTAATTTATATTTTTTTATAAATAATTTTATTTTTCGATATTAAAAGTTTTATATATATATATAATATAAAAAAAAATTACGTAAAAATTTATTACTACTAAAATATTATTTTAACGCTTTAAATTAGTTTAAAAACTTTAAATTTTAAAAAATAGCTAATTATTTAGTAATAATTAAAAATTAAAAGCGTTTATTTAGAAGTTTAATAAGTTAATAAAAAAATAAATAAAAAAAAAATTTTTTAAAAATAATAAAATATAATAAAAAAAATATTTTAAAAATAATATATAAATAAAATAAATATTTTTTATAATATTTAAAAAAATAATAATATTATTAATAAATATACGATAAAATTTTTTAAAAAGTTAAAGTTTTTTATTTATAAAACGTTATTTAAATATTAATAAATTATAAAAACTTATTAAAATAATTATTAATTATTTAACTTTTTAATAGTTAATTATTATAAAATAATTATAATAGTTAAAATAAACGTTAAACTAATAAAAAAAAATAATATTTATTATTATTTTATAAAGTTTATTATAAATAAAACTAATAATTTTAAATTATAATAAAACGGATAATTATTTAGAACTATTATTTTATTTAAAACGTATAAATTAACTATTAGTTATAAATAAAATTGTTTTTTTTTCTAAGTTTATATAATAAAAATAAAATATATAAAAAAATTAAACTATTAATTTATTTTATATAACTTTAGTTATATAGCTTATTAAATATAATATTAATTATTTTCTAATTATAATAAATAATAAATATAAATAATTATTTAGTTTTATTTTTTATTAATTATTTATTAAAAGAATTTTTTTAATTTATTAATAAATATATTAATAATTTTTTAGTTAGTTTAAATTTTAAATATATTATTAATTAGTTTAAAAATATTAATAGTTTTTAAATTATTTTTAATATAAATTGATTATTTACTAAATATAATTATTTTTTTAACTTTAATTAATTTATAAATATTAAAAATTAAAATAATATTAAAATTTTTAGTTTTTATTTATTATTAAATATTTTTTTAAAACTTTATTTTATATTGCGCTTTTAACTATAAAATAAATTATATTTAATATAAAATGTTTTTTTTTTATAAAATATATTATATTTTTTTAATATATTAATAATATTAGCTATATTAGTTAAAATTATTATTATATTTTTTTTTAAGCAGTTAAATATATTTTAATAACGATTATTTTAAACATAAAAGTTATTAAAAAGTTTTTATTAACGTTAAAAATAATAAATATTTTTAAATTAGCTAAAACTTATATTTTAATATTAGCGAATTATTATTATTAATAAGGTTAATATTATTAATTAAAAATATTTATATTTAAATTTAATTTTTTAATTATAATTATAGCTAAGCTATTATTATAGCTTTTAAACAACTTTTTATATTATAAGTTTAAAATTAATATTAGTTTATTTAAAAATAAATTTAATATAAATATTTTTTAATATTATTTTTTTTTAGCAAAAAGTTTAATTATTACTAGCAGTATAATAGATTTAAATAATAGTTATACTATTTTTATATAAAAGTTTAAAAAAAAATTTCGATTAAATAGCAAAAATATATAAATAGCTAATATTTTAATAATATATTTAAATTTAAATAATATATTTTTAAATAAAGTTATTATATATATATAATTATAAAATAAATATACTTTAAAAAATATTTTATAGTTATTTATACTAGCAAATATTATTTGCTAATTTTATAATTAATTATAGCTTTTTATAAGCTAAAAAAATTATTATTTAATAATATTTTAAGCTTAATTATTTTTAAATATTTATATAAATTTAATAACTATTATTAAAATAAAAAAACTATTAGCGTTTTTTTTTATAATATAATAAAAAATATAGCTTAATGTTTATATTATATTTTTTTTTTTTAATATTTTTAACTTTACTTTTATAATATATAATAATATATTCTAAAATATTTAAAAACTATATATAATAATATTACGTTTTATTTTAAAATTAAAATAAATAATAATATTTTTATTATTTTATCGGGTATAAATATTGATTTTTAAGTATAAAAAATAGTTATTAAAAAACTTTTTATATTATTATTTATTTTATATAGCTTAAAAAACGCTTATATAATTATTAGTAAAACTAAAATTAATTTAGCTTAATTATTTTTAAATATATTTTTTTACGTTATAAATATATTATTTTATTTAAATAGCTATATAAAATTTTTAGCTATATAAAATTTAAAATAATAAAATAATATATTTTATAATAAAAATAAAATAACGTAATATAAATATATTTATTTGTTTTTTTATATAAAAAATTAAAATATAATTTACTTAATTAGCTATATATTATATATATAAACGTGCTAATTTTTTATATATATTAAATTAAATGTTTTATTATAATATTTATAAATATTATTATAATTTATTATAATAAATATATTATTTATTTTTAATTTATAAATTAAATAAGCAAGTATAAAAGAATCGTTTTTATTTTTATTAATAAAGTTAGTATTATTTTTTTTTTTAAGTAAAATTAGTATGTTTTTTTTATATTTTTTTTTAATTACGCTTATAATTATAACTAAACTTTCGTTTATAAATTTTTTTTTTTAAACTAATAATTTAATATTTTTAATTTTTTTATTTTTATATTTATTAAATCGGTTATTTTGTTTAAAATTACGCTTAAGTTTATTATATTTTTAATATAGTTTATTTTTAAAGTATTTTTTATAAGCGGCTATTAAAAAAATTAGCTTTATTTTTATAATTTAAAATATATAGTTTATTAATTTTATAATAAATTTAAATACTAATAAAATTGCTTAATATTTAAGTTTATATAAGTTTAAATAAAAATTATAATATTATATTAATTATAGTTATTTTTATTTAACGTTTTTATTGCTTAAATATATTATAATTTTTACTAAATAAAATAGTTATAGCTACTTTATTACGAATAAAATATTTTAGCTTAAAATATAATTAATTAAATAATTTTATAGTTTAAAAAGCTTATATAATAAACTTGTTAATAAAGCTATTAATAATCGCGGTTAATTTTTTTTATATATATTAGTTCGTTTTAAAACTATTAGCTTTTATTTTTATTATATAACGGCTAGTTTTAATAAAAACGTTTAAAATATAAATAATAATTATTTATTATTAGTTTTTATTAATTTTTTATTTTTTAAAAACAAATTAATATATTTAATAAAATAAAATATATTTATAAAAATTAACTTATTATTATAAATTATTATATTTTTATTATTAAAATTATTTTATTTTAAGTTAAACTAATTAATATTTATTTTTTTTAGCTTTATTAGTTTATTATATTATAAATATTAATAAATTTTTTTTAAATGCTAATTTTATTATATTTTTATTTAACCTTATAAAAGTTTATATTAAAAATCTTATAAGTTATATAATAAGTATAACTTAAATAGTTTATATAGTTAATATAAAGTTTATTTAATATTATTAAAATATTTTAGCTTACTAGTATTATTATTGCTATTATTATTATTATTATTAGGATTTTTTATAAAAGCGCTTTAATAAGTTTTAAATATAATTAAATATTAAGCGTTAAAAATTATTTATTTTAAGTTTTATTAAACTATTAAATATATAAAGAATTTATTTGGTTTTTTATATTGAAATTTTAAAAGCTAAAATTAAAGATTTTTTACTAATTATTAAATTTATAAATTAAACTATATACTAAAGTTTATATTAATTATTTTTTAAATAAAAGTTTTAAAATATAAAAAGTACTAAAAATATTAAGTATATATTTTCTATTTATATAAGTTACGTTTAAATATAAAGATTTTTTAGATATTTATATAAAGTTAATATTTTACGTTTTTAATTAGCTTAATATATATTGCTATTATTAGTGATATAAGTTATTAGCGCTATATACCTAAAGTTATTAAATTATTATAAATATATGCTATTTAAAACGTTAAAGTCCGATTAATATATATTTAGTAAAAATATTAGTTAATATATAAATAAAGTAATAAAATAATAATTTAAATATAAAATTAATATATTAAAAGTTATTAGTTTAAAACTACGGTTATTTTTATTATAGTAATATTATTAAATTGTTTTAATATTACAATTTTTTATTAGCTATAATATATTTAATATTAATTATTAATATTATAACCTAAAAAATTTATAAGTTATAGTTATATTATTATAATAGCTAGTATTATATAAGCTATATATTATATATTTTATTAAAATTCGCGTAATAATTATATATATTTATAAATAGTAATTATTTATATATTTAAAATATTTAATATATATAGATTAAAGTTTGTTAGTTTAAAGCTTAATTTTTAGTTTTCGATTTTATTATTTTTTTTATTAATTATTTTTGTTTATTAGCTAATTTTACTAAGATAGCTTTAATATTTTAATTTTTTAATATATATTAACAATATATTTAAAAAGTTTAGCTATATTTTTTTAAAGCTAATTAAATAATAAAACTATTAAAATAGTTATTTTGTTTTTAAACTTTTTTAATATAGTTTTAAGTTTTTTATTATTATTAAACTTTTTAAGAATAAGTTTTAAATTATTAAAATTTAATTTTAACTAGTTAAGTTTTTAATTTATTGTTTTAAAATTTTAAACTTATTAAAAAGAAAAAAAAAAGTTTAAAAGTTAGTATAAGTAGTTATATTTTATATTTTTTTTAATATATAAGCGTTTAAATAATTTATATTAATAAAGTAAATAATAATTTTATAGCTGCTAATAGTTTTAATAATAGGTTTAAATTTAATAATAATATTAACTTAAATATTATAGCTTAGCAAAAGGTAGCTAAAGTAGTATTAATATTATTTTTTTGCTTTGTTTTTTTACTAAAACTATTATAAATTATTTAGCAAGCAATTATAATAATATATTAAAATTAAATAATATTAATATTAAACTAACTTTAATTAGCTTAAATATTAAATTTTTAATTAAAGTTAATATTTTATATTTAATAATAAAACTTTTTAGCTTTTAAATTAAGCTATCGATTTTTTTAAGCTTTATTTTAATAATAATATTTATTTTAAATTTTAAATAAGCTTTAAATATAACGCACGAAATAGCTAACTAAAAAAAATTTATAAAAAATATATAGTTAACCGATATATTATAAATGTTTAAAAAATTTATTTAAAATAAATATAATTTTTAAAAAATAATTATATATTATTTATTATTAGTTATTTTATAAATTTATAAATTAATTAAATATTATAATTTATATTTTATACTAAAAAATAAATAAACTATAAAATAATTCGGATATAATATAAAATAAATAGTTTATTAATATTATTAAAGTTATTAAAATAATAAATAGATTTAATAAAAAAAAAGAATTTTTAACTATTTTATAAAAGTTTAAAATAACTTATTAAATAAATAAAATATAATAATACTAAAATTATAAAATAATAATATATTATTATAAACGTTAGTTTTAGCTAAATATAATTAGTATAAAAATAGCAAAATTATTTTAAAAATAGTACTAAAGCGTAAACTTAGCTATAATATAATTATAGCGTTAATATTATATTAAAAACTAGTTAATTTAATATAGATTATTAAAAACTAATATTTTTATTTTTTTAAAATATATTAAATATTAAAAACAGTAATATATTTTTTTAAAATAAATAAATACTAAAGTGTTTTAAACTTTTATTATTTTATTAAAATATTAAATCGATACGAAATAACGTTAAAACAAGCTTTTTTAAGCTTTTTTTATTTTATTAAAATATAAAATTAATATAAAATAAAATCGGCGTAAAGTTTAAACGTTATTATAATATTATAAAGTATTAAAAACAGTGCGTAAAATTATTAGGGCGGTTAAAAAATAGCTATATAAATAAACTACTGGCCGAAAAAAAATAAAACTAAAATAACTTAAAAAATAAAAATTATAAAACTTATTATACTATTTAATAAGCTTTATTAAAAATAGTATAATATTAAGTTTATATTAAATAAAAAAAAAAAAGCAAGTATTAAATAAAGCTTTTACTAGAAACAAAAGACTTTTAATCCTTAGCTTTTTTATTTAATTTATAAAACTAAACTTTACTTATTAGTAAAGTAGGCTCCACTTTATAATGGGGACCCCTTATAAAGGTCACCCCTTTTATTAAAGTGTAGCAATAATAATTTAAAATAAAAAAAAAAATAATAAAATTATATTAATTAAACTATATTTTATTTTTTTATATTAGCTTTAATAAAATTATTGTATTAAAAAATCGTAAAAACTTTAAATATAAAATATTTTTTTAAATATTATTACGCGGTTTTTTTTATTATTAATATATATATTTTTTTATTTTTATATTATAGTTATATTTATTAGTATTAAATTAATATTTTAAATATTTTAATTAAATATTTATTTTATTTATTATTAAAATATTTATAATTATAATTAAATAATAGTTATAAAAAAAATATTAAATAATTTTTTTATAATTAAAAAAACATTATATTATTAAAACTATAATTTATTAAAAATAATATTATAATTTATTTAAAATATTATTAAAAAATATTTTTAAAAGTTTTTTTTTATATTTATAATATAATAAAAATATTTTATTAATATTTTATTTATTTTTATTATTATATTTAATAATAAATTAAAATATAAATTTAATAATTATATATAGTTTAAAATATTTTATAATTTTATTTATAAATTTAATATTTATATATATATATATTTATTTTATATTATTAAAAAATCGGTTATAATTAATAATAATTTATTATTATATATAATAAATATATAATAAAAGTTTTTTATTTAAATATTTATTTATTAGATTTATTTTATTATTATTATTGTTTTTTTTTTTAATAATATTTTTTTTAAAAAAAAAATAACTTTTTTAAAGTTATTTTTTTTCCGGTTTATTATTTTTAGCTAAAAAAAAAAATTCGATTTATTAAATTTAACTATAATAGTTATAATTTAAGCTTTTCGATTAATAATAATAACGTTTTTATAAAATAGTTTTTAATAATATATTTTTATTATTAATAGTTAAAATATTTATTTTTATAATAAATTAATATATTTTTTTAATTATTAGTTTAATATAAAAACTAAAATTAAAAAAAAAAAATATTATATTATATTATAAAGTTTAAAAAAAATATATTTTAAAATAAAAATAATAATAAGCTTTTATATTTTTTTATTTTTATAAACTTTAGTACGTTCTTAATTATTAATAAATAAATAATATATATTATATATAATATTTAATAAAAATATTAAAATTAATTAAATTTTTTAAA
Organism: Amphirosellinia nigrospora; assembly: GCA_004123355.1. NCBI lineage: Eukaryota > Fungi > Ascomycota > Sordariomycetes > Xylariales > Xylariaceae > Amphirosellinia > Amphirosellinia nigrospora. The sequence continues at coordinate 2,497,902 of SCHM01000003.1, read as the reverse complement.
TATTTAAATATAATTTTAATAATAAAATATATAAATAATTTATTTTTAAAGTTTTTTTTTTATTTATGTTTATTTAATTATATTTTTTTAATAAAACGGATATAGTTTGTTTTAAATTTAAAAAACTTAAATAAAAAATAAATATTAAAAAAAAAAATTAAAATTTTAGTTTTATTTTTTTAAAAAATTAATATTTTTATATTAAATTTTTAAATATTTTATTAATTAATTAATAATAATAATAATATTAAAATAAATAAAAAATAAATAAAAAATAAATTATTAAAAGTTTTATTTTTAAAATATAATTTAATATTAATTATTTTAATATAATTAATAACGAACTAATTAATATTAAACTTTAATTAGTTTTATATTTTATAATATTAAATTTTAAACTTAATTTTATTTTTAATATATTATTAAAAAATAAAAATAGTAATTTTTATAAACTTATAAATATTTTTTTTTATATAGTTTAATTTAAAAATTTTATTTTTTTTATAATTAAAAAAATTTATAACATATTAGTTAAATTTTTATAATAATTTTTATAATAATTATAGTTTTATTATATTTTTTTTAATTTATTTATAAAGCGTTTAACGGTAAAATTAACGGAAAAAATAATAAAATAATTAATTAAAAATCCTAGTTTTAATTTGGATTTTAGTTTAAAAAAATAAATATTTTCTAATAATATAAATATTTTATTTAATTATTTTTTTAAAAAATAATATATTTATTAAACTTTTTTATATAATTAATAAAATATTTAATTTATTAATTAATTATAGCTAAAAAATAATATAATTATATATTATATTAATAAGTTATTATTATTAAAGTTTAAGTTTTTAGTTTATATAATAAAAATTTAAATTATTATAAAAGTTTTTTATTATTATTATTAATTAGTTTATTTATATTTAATTATATTTATTTTTTATAATAATAATAAATATAAAATAAAATAAAAACATTTTTTTTAACGTATTAAATATTATATTTTTAAATTAATTAAATAACGTTATAAAAAAACTAGTTAATATTATACGTAAATTTTTTATTTAAAATTTTAGGTTATTTATTTATTTTTTTTTAATTTTTTAAAAAAATAAATAAATTATATTTAGTTTTTTATTTAATATAGCAATATTTTTCAATATAAATAATATTAGTAAAAAATATTAGTTAGCTTTTTTTTTAATTTAAAAAACCGGTTTTTTATTATTTCGAAAGTTAAATTTTTATAGTTCGGTTCGATTAAAAGTAGCTTTTTGTTTTACTAAATTATAGGCTTAAACTTTTATCCGTTTTTTAAATATTATTATTATTAGTTCTAAAAAATATTTAAAAATAGTTTTTATGCTTTATAAAAATAAACAACGATTTATAAATTATTATACCTAATAAAAATAAAAATAAAACTTTAATAATAAGTGCTATATTATATTAGAATTTATAAATAAAGAAGGAAAAAAATAAAAGCTATAGCTAAGCTATAGAAATCTAACTAAGTAATCTATAAGTACGTGCAGGTGGTCTATGCGCGTATAAGTAATATGGTGGGGTATAAGTAGTAGGGTACGAGTGGCTATGCACGGAGGCCTGTGGCTAGTAGTGGGGCACGAACGCTAGAGCCAACAGATCCGTAACTAGCTATTAAACAGTTTACTATATAAATTACTAGTAAATTTATTCACTATATAAAGCCTTAGCAAACTTATTGCTTTAAGTTAAGCTTTTTAAGCTAATAAACAAAGTTATAAAATTAAAAAATAATAAAAAGTATAATATTAATAAATAATATTTAAAAATAATTTTGTTTTTTTATTATATATTTTATTTAATTTAATATTTAAGTTTTAGTAAATTTTTATAGCTAGTTTTTTTTAGAAATTTTATATAGCAAAAATAATCGTTTTATGCACTATATTTTTTACTATATAAAATATTATTATTATTTAACTAATAAAACTTATTAAAACTTAAATATTAAATTAAATAAAATATATATAAAAAAACAAAATTACTTTTAAATATTATTATTATATTATACTTTTTATTATTTTTTATTTTATAACTTTATTTATTAGTTTAAAAAGCTTAACTTAAAGTAATAAGTTTAGCGAAACTTTATATAGTTAATAGATTTATTAGTAATTTATATAACAAACTATTTGTCTTAGACATCAAGTAGAAAAAGAAGAGGCAGTACTGACATTTTTGTTCAATTGCTCACTTGTTCAAGAGTCACCTGTCCCTCACGAGAACGAGCGTTTAATAGGACGTATAGCAGAAAAGCGTAAATGGGATCATAGATGCTATACACCTCAACTTACATACTAAGAGCATCTTACGACATGATGGATATGTCTCACAGTAAAGCGATAATGCCATATGCCCCTTTACAGCCTCTCTAGTTGTCGATAGTCCCAAGTGTTAAACTAGCATCGGTAAGACAAGTTTATCGCAGCTGGCCAACCTAGCTGTCACGATCCTCGCAAGGGTAGGGTGTAAACATCTGTTGTTGCACAGAGGACCAGTGAAGTCATCTCCGTGGGCTCTACGTGACCATATGGCTATATACGAGGAGTCTCTTGTCTAACTGGTCTCTGATCCTTGTTCCTGGCACTAGGGTTTGGACTTTTTACCCAAAACCCAATAACCCACCACCCATAAAAACCCAAGTGGGTGCCATGGGTACAAAAAACCCATGGGTATTAAAAACCCATAAAACCAACATTGTTTAAAAAAATATAAAGCAAGAAGAACATCATTTCTTAAATTTTAGATTAGTACAAAAGATTAGTATATTTTTTTTGCTGCTAAATTTTATATGCGTGGGTTTTTTTCCGTGGGTATTAGCCATTCAAAAAAACCCATGGGTTTTTTGGGTACCCATTTCCGAACCCTAGGCCAACCGGTTCGAATGTGGTACTCTCCCCCTTCCCATGGGGCATAAGGGACTTATTAAATAACCTAGTTGTAACCATTGTATGCGAAGACACCACTGTTTCGTTTTTTTGTGTATCAAGTTATTGTTTTTGCCATTATTTTGATTCTTGCTGTTCTTCAAGTTAGCCCTGCCGCTCCCGATGCGGCGGAGAGGATGCTCATCACGTTCAAGGCTCCAGAAGCGCGCGACGTCGATGCCAGAGAAGAGAGCTAGCTGTGTCCCAGAGGATGTGAACTGAAGTGCAGGGCTACCAATATCACACATGTGTGCGCGGTAGTTGGCGAAATGTTGCGTAGAGCGCAATCCAAGCGTAAAAGGGCTGAGACTGCGCGAAGTCAGAGAGGCGCGTTATCATTGTGCCACTCGCCGAGTCCCAGAGGTTGATGTTGTCGTTCTGGCCAACGGCAGCTAGCTTCGTTGTATCGGGTGAGAAGGCCACGGCGAGGATGTTGTCTCCCATCGCTATACCAGCCAGGGTTTTACAGGGATAGGGTTCATGGATGGTGGCGCGTCCAGCTTGATGTCGCACAGGTTGATAGCAAAGTATGAGTGGATTCACATGTTGTAACTATGCCCTCCAACGTGAGCCCTTGTGCTGTCTCACCTCGTCATCGGATAAGGTCAAGCTGGCGAAGGATATCGCTCGTGCTGTGAGCTACGCGCACATCTTGGGTTTTTGTATAAGCATATTCGACCCGAGACGATTTTGCTCCTACATAACAATAATGTGTCCCATTCATGCTCGACCATGCCAACAACACCGTTGTTCCTATTTCTATATGCCTTTGAGAGGTTTTAAAGTGAGGATGGCATTACATACCGCGTCGGCGATAAGGAATGGGCAAGGAATATATACAGTCATCCACGTCACTAAGGCTTGGAGCCACTCGACATGTACGTAATGCAGCATGATATTTATAGTCTTGGGGGTATCTTCTGGAAATGGAACTATGGGAGTCGTTTATCCACTATTATGAGGCAGAAAACCAAGTCACTGGTGGTACTGGCCTCCCAAATAGCATTAGCATCACATATTCTGCTCTTCAATTAAACCCTTTAAATACGCACATGTCACTTTTAGACCTAGCCAGAAGACACTCCCCAACGTATGAGCCCGAGGTACGCCGAGGCCGTTGGAACTCGCCTAACATATCCAGATAAGGACAATAAAGACTTTGAGAGCAAGTTTGAAGATGAGGATGGAATCATAGTTGGTATGAGATATGTAAAGAAGGCAAATGAAGTCTGCGGTGAACTTGAAAGACCCTTAATCTTATTATCTTTCTGGCCTCAACGCACTCTCTAACTTGTTCCTGCAGATTATCATACATCTGAGCACCATCTCGGTATAATACGCCGATCCTATCATGCCCAGGCCTATTCTCGATAGTGATATTGGATACTTATGTGTCGCCATCTTGTTACGACTAAGGTTCATACCACTCTTCGCATGACTGAATACAGCCCATGCCCACAATACCCTCATTTCCTCGCCTGCCAACGGCCTCTAAATTAATCGGTTCGACGACGACGACGACGACTACGACGACATAAAAAGCGGGTGCATCTACCTATACCTGACGACACGTCGCTCACTCTCATCCGTAGCCATCGAGCTAACAAGAGTGATAACCCGTGGCATAATGGGCACCAACAGAGAGTTCCCAATTCCATCGCGCAGCGCCATTTGCAAGCCGACATCCACATTCACATGTAACTGGCGCGTAAGTTCAGCCAACTAGAGCGAGGTAGTGATCAAGATCACTTGGAGGAAGATGTGCGAATATGGTGAAGGCAATGCGCAACAAGCCTCGCTAGAGCCACGTACTAGCGACGGAGGGGGTACTAAGGTAGTGTTTCGCAATTCATCGTGCTAGATTATTGAGGAAACATGGGTGCGGTTCTAGAGGCGCCTTCATCCTCCGAGAAAATGTCTTCAACTGACAAGTTAAATCGTGCCCCGACCTTGGGGTTGAAGTCGGACGCGGCCATGCTTCGAACGGAGACCGGGCTCCAATTACACCTGAAGGTTTAAGACTAGCAGTTTCAGCTACGCCCATAAAGGGCCAATTACTCACTTAGGTAACCCCATCAAATATAGTCAGTTCTGCGTAGGTAAGAAATGCATTGTTCATATTTAGCCAACTTAGAAATTCGGCTAATTTTTTAGAATGCACAACAAGTTATACAACAACAGGATTATTTAGTCCAGGTACCCAAACACCCAAAAAGGGCGCTCGACAACAAACAGTTTTCACCGCCATACTTATACCAGGCTAGTCAGAAATCAGCGAGTAATAACCTTGATCGCAATTCCGCTAACTTCAAACGTTTGGGCATCCATCCAAATTTAGTAAAGGCCCACCGACAGCGGATGAGTCCCCGGTCAGGCCCGGTTCTTGCCCAGTGCTACGATGTCTGATTAGCGGATCAGCAAGACGGGAGATCTTGCCAAGCGCATTTGATAGCCCACCACGCCAATAAGGGAGTGCCAACAGAATGATAGAGAGGTTGGCTGGCATGTCACAACAGGGCCTTTGGGTGAGTGTGAGTAGGAACGAAGCCGTTTTATAGGCCGTCTGCGGGGCATACCGAGATTTGGCCACGAAGGGTGTCTGGCTCCAGACCTGCCGACCACTAAGAAGCCATCTCACCGCTGTCCAGGGGTGTCGTGTGCGGTGAAGGACGCGATGCATGTCATGTCATGGGGATGGGTGCGCTGAACAAGCCGAGGCCGAGCCCATACCATACCATACCATACCGTAGGAACCGAGGGGTTGGACGATGACGATGATGATGAATTGTCTGGTGCCGCTTTTCCGTCCATCTATAAAGAGTGGCCGAGATCCCATACCCTGGGATTTTTGAAGGTTAGAGGCCTAGCCTTGAAACGATCAACACACTCTTTTTACAACAACTTTCCAAACAACTTCCCCCCCACCAGCAGCCCTGCAAAATGGACGCTTTCAGCTCTATCATCGCTGTTGTTTCGGTTGGTTCCGCCGCCGAGGGGAAGGTAAGCGCCGATTGCTATCCGTCTCGCTTCACTCGATCGAAGAGACGTGTTTTGCTAACTTGATCCGATCAGGCATTCGGCTCTGGCTTCACTGCCAAGGGCTACCGTATACGTTCATGACATACGGCCTTGGTGGGGGCGAGGACATTCGTGGAGTCCCGAGGCGGCACAAAGCGAATGTTAGTGGTGGGCGTGGGTTGAGCATCGTCCTCGAGCAATCACACAATCAACAAGTTATGAGCGCCGAACAACATCGACAATTATGAGCTATGAGCATCTACGACGGGGACAGCGGAATCAGACGGGATGGCTTAAGATTCCGGAGCAAGCCAGGTTATGAGCATGATATTGGGGATGACGGATTCGAATGGGATGGCTCAGCTTCCGGGGCAACTTATGACAACGACATTGGGTCAGGCGGAATCGGATTGGATGGTATTAAGGTCCTGGAGCGAATAGTTGGAATTCACGGAAACACATACCCACCAACACCAGCATGCCACCAGCAAGCATGTGCCAAGTCAGGTGCTTGGCATTTTACCCTTCTCAGAGCAGGTTATGAGCACGATATTGGCGATGACAGATTTGAATCGTGTGGCTCGGCTCCGGAGCACGGGCATCAAACAGAGCAGGCTCTCCATCGTGCGAAAGGGCATTAAGATACCCCCAGCTAGCTTATGACTCACGAAAGATTAGCACTGCATGTGAATGCAAGCAAGTTAGCAGCCTCTACCAACATTTCATGTGTGACTGGCCGTGACGTACTGCTCTCAGTGTGACTTGTTCGCAATTGTTTACACCGCCTTCATCTGATCGACTACAATAATACGAACACGCATAGTTACCTAGGTAAACTCCATAACATACATGAAATGCTAAACCATGGCGATACCTATGATACCCAATAGGATTTATTGGGCCCGATTATACGTCTGTTCTAAGCTCGCCTTCTCCCGCTCTAGAAACTCGGGGAAGGTATGGAGGGGGATACCCCATTTCGCCATACTCTCCATGTCGAAAAACTTGATCATCGTTCGCGAAACCCGCTGGCCTGTCAGGAAGATGTTCTGCTTCGCCTTCTCGTCAATCTCCTCGTCGGGCAAGTACCGAGCCTTTAGTTGGCGACCCGTGGCTTGGGATAGCAACTCCAGAATCTCTTCGGCCGTGCGCGTCTCGGACGCGACCTCGATCTCCTGGCCGTTGAACCGCGCGGGGTCTTTGAAGGCCGCGATGGAAAACGCGGCCACGTCGTGCTCGTCGACGAGCGGGAGCACCGTGTCGGGCTTATACGCCGTCTCAAACGTGCCCGTCTCCACGAGGCCGGGGTACTGGATCACCTTGGCAGAGAGCCAGTTCGCCATGAACGAGGCCGGGCGCAGGATGGTGTAGGCTTCGAAACCCGCGGCGCGGGCTGCGTCCTCGACGAGTTTCTTGTTGGCGAGGAATGTGGCGCCGAGCCCGTTCGGCTCGAAGTCTGATGCCATGGAGGTTATACCCGTCGAGTGCACGAGGTGCTTGATACCTGATGCCTTGGCGATGCTGATGATGGCTCGCCCCTGTCGCACGTCGGCTTCCCAGTCTGTGAAGCTCGGCATCAGATTCAGGAAGAGACCGTCGCACTCGGCCATTCCGTCTTGTAGTGCCTTTTCGTTGTCCCAGTCTCCGGGGAACAGCTTCACGCCTGCGTTGGCGAGTTCCTTCGCTGCTGGGGATGCAGGGTCTCGGACGGTTGCGTGGACGTTCCAGCCGATCTTTCTGAGATCGAGGGCCAGGGCCTTTCCAAGTGTACCGGTGGCGGCAACGACGAAAATTGTGGGTGACATGGTCATAGATTTTCAGGGGATATAGAAATGGTAGAAAGTCTTGATGATAGTATTAAACTGAGCCTTTCATCTCAATCACAGAAAGTTGGCGCTGGCTGATGTGTTTATTTATGCTGAACACCGAAGCGGTTATGCTGGTACACTTGATCCCTCTTGAAGCGCCAGGATGATTTGAGATAGTCTGGCGGTCTTCCGCCTTGTGAGCATGGGGTACCATCCTCCCTTCCATGGTAAATGGCATTTATCTCATCCGTCTTAATGTCTTTCACATGACTATGTAGGGTCTGTGTGTACATCTAACCTAAGTAGTATTATCAAGTCAATTCTCGCCACTACCATTTGAAATATACCCATATTCCCCCTTGATAATCTTTTACGGGATGATGTGAGTTCTTTTCAAAATTACGTTTTCTTAGTTCATACATGCCACTCCTGCATATGAGCACGAAGAATACATATTGTAGAATAGATGTAGCATGTCAATGCTCTAGTTTAATATATTTGCCTGGTGCTAAGCCACCTAGTTGCATTAACAAAACTCATAATTCAAGAGTACTGCTTGACTCTTTAAATCTAAGCAGTAGCTCCTGTTAGAGTGACAGTGTAGTCTAGTCCAGCCTGGACGTCGCTCCCAAGGCTGAAAGCGTCGTACTGAATGAGCGAGGCCGGTGTGTTGACAACAACGAGACTCGCTTCTTCACTGGAGCTCACCGTTGCCGATCCGGAGCCATTGGCGAGGTCAACATATCGGTTACGCCGGAGCTCGTGTTGCGGATCGCCAAAGTCGCCGTGAAGGCCTTGCTGGCGGTAACCTTGGCCGTTACGGCGGCATCACCCGACTTCTTGAGCGGAATGACTAACATCGATGGTCAGCAATTGATTCGCATATGGTCTTGTCTAAATTTTTTTTCACGATGCAACTCGACATGAAAGACCAGATTTCACTTGCTAAAAGGGTGAGAAGGGAAAAAACGCAGGAGATCACCTACTGTTAGCCCCCATGTATCGTGGTTGCCTCGCGCTCTTCACCTTGTAAGTTCCACTGCCCTGAGAGTCAAGGTTGGCATAGTTGATGCTGTTTCGTTGCTGAAGGAAAACTTGTTGGGCGGTAGCGTGTCCGATGTCGACATAGGCCATGCGCGCCCAGTAGCGTGCGACGACCTGTTGAGCTGTCGCGCTCGTAGCGACGCGATCAAGCGAGTGCAGCGGCGTCTCGTTGCTGCCTCTGCTATACTGGCGAATCATTTCGCGAACGGCGGTCTGGCCAAGCCCGGCGAAGTTGTCCGGGTTCGCCGTGATGTAGGCCAAGAAGGGCCAGGCTTCGTAGTAGTTGCCCGTGTCGACGGAGCCATCCACTATCACCTGGAACGAGTCCCCAATGACTTTCTGGAGGTTGATCTCAGTCGCTGTGGCTGACTGCCCGTGCGCAGATCGCGCACTCGCGCATAGCGATGATGTCTTGTAGGTGTCGGCAACCCAGTTCGCGGTTGTCTCCCACCAGGCACCTGTTCGGCCCTGGTCTACCCAGTATCGTTCCGTGTACGTTATGCCGTGTCCCCATTCGTGCACGACAACGCCCGGGATGGTGATGTAGTCTTGCTGCACCTCGAGCCAAGCCATGCCGGTCGCAGCGTCGCTGTGCATGACACCCGCAGCACCAGGCAAGCTAGCGACAGAGTAAACATTGACTTTGGTGAACGGCCCGTCGTCATTGTCCGAGTTGTACGATAGACCCGATGAGCGCCAGCCAAGCGTGTTCGTGAAACAGTCGTAAGCACCCTCGAGCATGTTCAGCGAGTCGGTCGCCTTACTGCCGGTTGCGCCATAGACGCGGAGTGTGCCGAGTCCGTGTAGGTGCTCCCGCCGGGTCCAATGGCCGGGTTCGCCGTGAACGTCGCGGGTGGCGCCGCAGCAGCGAGAGTGCGTGAGGCGGCCTGGTTTAGAGGCGCTGCCGCGCTGCAAGCAGCGAGAAGGAAAATGGCCACAGCCGATGGAACGCTCTTTGACGCCATGCTGATGGGTATTCTTGACAACTAGGCCTTCGTCTAGGGTGATCGTCACGGCATAGTTCCGAACGGCACAATCCCAGGACACGAGACTATATAGCAGGACTCCGGGAAATTCTTTCAAGATGCCCACCATCATGGAGGTTTTGGTACCCCGGTGGTTAGCCGGTTCATAGCTCCGAATGAAGCAGGTCGACAGTCTCTCATTCTGATAACGCTATCAAGACAGTTGAGTCGAGTTCTTGGCTGATACATAGGTGTCTATGGGAATGTGTGGTAGTGGTGGAATTGTTCTGGGTGATTGGTAGCTAATCTTCCACCTGTTCCGTGCCGAAAGAGGCCAGTACCTAGGTCTATACGATTGGCGCGGGTGGAAGAATCGGCATATACCAAGACTTCGTGTTGCATGTTAAGTATTTATGGCCTGTTCATTTCCATTGAAGGAGAATTGAGAGAAGGTTTCAAAATGGTCAGATAGATAACCCTCTGCCTCTCCAATAACTAAGTACCTACCTAAAGCTGACTGTAGGTGACACCTCGGGGACTTAAGGGGTAAAATACTACCTAAGTTAGGACTGAAAGATAAAGATACGGCTAGCGGAATAACCACACACGATAGCAAGTATTCAACATTCATAGATTTTCTATACGTAGTCATTTTCCAAAAGCCCATAGATAGAATAATCTGATTTTAGATCCTACCTATACTGATGTTGATTATGACAGTAGGGATAGAGAAAAAAGTAAGTGCCCATCTTGCCAATTAAGCCTGATTGGGTAGTAAATAGAATGTAGATACCTGGGCAGCTATAGATGCCTAGTTGTGGTTAGGCGGAGCTCCGCCCAAATCACTCTAACAAAGACCGCTGCACCTAAGCTGTAGTCTTGTTAATACCGTCAGCGGAATTCCGACTAGCTATGGATACTGTCATGGTGGCCGCGACACGGCATTTGAGGGACACAGAGAACTACATTGAGAAACAGTATCGTGGCGTAAATGATTCCCATCCAATTTTGGCATCACCGTTGAGTGAAAATCCTCGCGCGGTCAACATGCCGCCGCCATCCCTTTCGGCCATAGAGCGTGGCAACCCGCCACCCAGGCGGAAATCCGTAAGTGATCCATCCCTCATTCACGATGCATACCTGCACCATTCCAAGGTTATATATATATAAAGTATATATATCCACCTACATATAGTATTGTGGAGTCCTTCACAATGTACGCTCATTGATACCTATTGCTAACATAACATGGCCATCGCAGTGCGCTGCGTGCATCAAGTCAAAACGGCGATGTGATCTTCGCCAGCCTTCATGCCTACGCTGTGCGCAGAGGCAGATCAATTGCTCTTATCCCACGCAGAAGGAGAATCTGAGCAAGAAGCGCAGCGACACTTCGTCCTCGCCGCCAGACGTGAGCCCCGATGCGCAACCGCACGAGCTTACGAAGGACGCCTTGCCGGAGATGGCCCCCTGGGAGACGGGCTTCGACTTCAATATGGATATGAGCCCTACTTATAACCCAACATGTGCATCTTTTCCAACCCTCTCGTTTGATGAACCAACCATCTCAGGACTGGAGTTCCTTGATGATGTAGTGAATTTGGATTCCGCATTAAGCGCGATACCGCCACCACCTGGTCTGATGCCGGAATTAGAGGACCCCATGCCCGTAGTCGTCCGCTCGCCGAAATCTCAGATCGCTAGTCTGTCGAGGATACAACTGCTGCGCGCGGCCTCGGAATTGATCGAGAAACGCCTGCGGTACTCTATGGATGAATTCAAACGTGCGCCGCAGAATATGGTTGACGAGGGCGGAACGCCGTGGAGTCATCCCGCTCTGTACCGAGACTCTATGCCCGCCTGCTTAGAAGGTACACAACCCCTTTTTCCTACGCCGTGGCCATCTTGCAGGCTAACAAGATGAATAGATGCACTCGGCGCCTGCGCTCTCCACCGAGCCAAAAACACATCCAACACGGCCATGATCCAACGAGTGATCGAACTACGCTATCAAAAACTCCTCACCACGCCCGCTCCCACCAGCGTATCCGAGATAATGGCACGCACCCACGCGCTGGTCCTATACCAAATCATGCTCTTCTTCGACGACTCGTGCGCCGCCCGCGCGCTGGCAGAAGAGACGGCCCCAGCCCTCGCAGACTCCGCCATGTCCCTCCTCGAATTCGCGCGCCACGAAGAAGAAGACGAATACGACGACGACGACGGCGCGAGCAACCCACCACGCAACATTCCCCTCTACCCCTAACCACGGCGCGGCTCTCTACAACGACTGGACCTTCCAAGAGTCGATCCGCCGAACCCTCCTCGTCTCCTTCCTCCTCACCCAGCTCCAATGTCTGATGCGCGCCGATTTCTCCAGCTTCATGGCCCCGCACTCGGACGCCGTGTCGTCGCAGCAGGGTCAGGGTCAGGGTCAGGGCCCGTCTCCGTGCGGGCCATGCGACGCGACCACGATGGCGGCGCTCAAGTACGCGATGCAGGCGTCGCCATACAGCGACGCCTCCAAGTGCGACGCGCGCATGCTGCTCTGCCGCAGCCTCACGCTGTCGGCGCATCTCTGGAATTCCCGCGACCCGATCGAGTTCGCCGTCGCGTGGCGGGATAAGAAGCATCTCGTGGCGCAGCCGTCGAATATCTGGAAGCAGATCGATCGCGCGCAGCCCGACGATATCGATCAGTTTGGCCGCATATTGATGACCTCGGGCATGGGGATCGATGAGGCGAAAGGGTGGTTTGCTTCAAAAGGTGGTAGGCTGTGAGATTGGGCGCATGTTCAATGGAAATATGTATGAATGAACAACATAAGCGATTTTTTCGTGGGGAGTTTCTCATCTGTGTAGTGTACTAGTATTGTATATATATACCCGGCTTTTCTCGCTCCTGGCCTGAGCAGTTCGCTATGTAATGAACTTCACTTTTTAGATGTAATTATGCGAGTCACTGATATGTTAAATGAGTATGTTGGAAGACAGTCCTTAATATCGCATGTCACATGAGCTATTTTATAAAATTCACAGGCCATTAATCAGTATGAGGCTAGGGAAACGCTGCTTCGTCTCTCATGATTATCATAATGCATCATTCGAGCATCGCTGCTATAGCTAAATGCCTCCTTCTAACGATACAAACACTCGCAGGCACCTTTGTGGCAGTACCAAGGCAGATGAGATGTACCCAAATAAAAAAATTACCCAGAAGTTTGACTCCAATGTGCAGGATGATATGCTGAATGTAGATGCAAGGGTGCAAGGGGTATCACACAAAATATCGCCAGCAAAATGCTAACCCGCGACCACACGGTTCTTAGACTTTTAAGTCAGACATGCAAAGTCTTAAGCACCACCCACGCCGCCGTCCTCGAGACTCTCGTCCCAGCCGCCCGTTGAGAGAAGCCACTCTCCCACTCTTTCCTTCACGCCCCGCATGCCGTCACCAAGCGCACCGACCCATTGGTCCTGAACGACGCGAACTTTCTCCTTAAGATCATCCGTCAGCCGGTCACGCTCGCTACTCCGCTCATCCTCAATAGTGCGAGTATCACGACCTTCAGCCTCGCTAACCTTGGCGCGAGCACTGACAACTGCCTCCTTAACCTCGTGTAGGAGACACAGCAGGTTCGTTTGAGACTCGATAAACTGATATGTGCTCTTCTCCGCATGCAGTAGTAAGCTATACAGGTACTGCAGAGGATGTCGGTGATACGGCGGGTTCTCTTCAAACTCGGCGGGCGGGATCTGAATGTGGAAGTGCGCGTCGATGATGGCCGGGATCTTGTCCAGCAAGCGCTTTAATGGCGGCGCAATATCCCAGAACGCATTCAATTGCATGTCGACTCCGCGAGTCACGTTCTCCTCCACCACATCCCGAAATTCGCGCGTCCGCTGCAATACCTCGTTCGCGAATGCTGCCTGCCGCTTGCTTGCGTCCTCGGCGAAAAAGGCCTCCGCATGGCGTAACTTCTCTTCATTGCCTGATAGTCGGTAAGGCACGATCACCATCTCACGGTACCGGTCATTACGGTCGCTCAGTAAGTTGTAAATTTCGCGGTGAAGAGCCTCACGAGCCTCAAATATCCATTTCAGTAGCGTGAGCTTTTCCAGTAATTCTGGTTGTTCATCGCCTTCTTCCTGGGGCATATTGGGATTCGGCGCTTGCGTCTCGACGAAAAGCCGCGAACGGAGCTCATCGAATAACGTAGTAGCTTTAGCGATACGACCAGTAAGAAGCTCGTTCAAAGGCATAACCACCACATTTTGGAATCGTTCGAAATCTTTCCTCTCTAGCTCTTTTGACTGTGCCTTTTCGGACGCCTCGGTGTCGGCCTCTATTGCTGCGGCCTCGGCGTATGACATGTTCCCGGAGCTTATCTCTTGTTGGAGATTTACTCGCAGTGCTTGTCGCCTTGTTGAGGCTGCTTCTACGGCTTCGTCGCGTGATTTCTGGCTATCTCGCGCAAAGGCTTGCTTGTTTGCCTCGATTTCACTTAAATCACTAACCGCTCGCACAAGAGTTCGGATCGAGGTAAGTTCTGGGTGGCTATTGTTCACCGCCGGGTGATGGCGAGGATAAGGAGGTGGCAATGTGACAAGTCGAGAGACGTCGAGATGAGACGGGCTCGGGGTATTCGGTGCTGATGATGCTAACGATAGGAGTGATTGACGAAATGGGTGCGGCGCCTTTGCTGACTCTGATTCATGCCAACCAACCTTTTCAGGGGGGTACTCATCGGCTAGATATCCCTCGCTGGAGCCCGAGGGCCCAGACGCACTGCCAGATGCGTCTTGCCACTGCAATGCTTCTCTCGCTTCTTTCGGCACACCCATATATTTTGATTCCCTCTTTGACCTTTCCATCCGCCCACCTTCACCTACGGAGTCTGACTCCCACCATCGACTTGCAGGCCTGCCTCGAGAATCTGCTTCATCACGTGCGCTAACGCTCATACTAAGGATTGGCGACAGCGATGGCATAAATTGATTCGAATTCCAATTTGTGTTGATCGGGGGAGGCCCATTCGGGGACATCACAGTACCAGCGGATGGGGCGCAGAGCTTGGTGGTTGCTGCTCGCGCGTAAAAGAGGTCATAGAGTTCCGGTTTGACTTGGTTTCGGACATTTGGGGTGTCCAGTCGCTCATTTGTGAGCTATTCGAGTCTCGTCGAACCTTCATTGGGCGGAACAGATCTCTTGTAAGATCAAAAATCTCAGACCCCATAGCGCCAATAGCCGATGAATATCTCTCGCGTCTCAATCTAGACTCGTTGACGACAAAATCAGCGAACAGCTTCACACGGTCGGCATCGGTCTTTGCAGAAGCTTCTTTCTCGGCGAAGGTTTGGAAGCGCTCAATCGTGCCTTGACAAAATTGTTGAGCTGTCTGGCTCACAACAATTTGTTTTGTCAGTGGCTGGGCGGTAAATGGAGTAGAGGCAACGCTGTTGATCGAGCTATACACCTCTTGCCGGACATGAGATGAACTCGAGACCGATCGACTTTGCGGTGGTGGTGTGGGGAGGGCCTTTGGGGCTATGACATGCCCTATTTCCGTGTTAAGGAATGGCTTTTGCGGGTGGAGAGAAAGGTGGTGTAGCCGACTCAGCAGGCAGTCCTGCCGAGGCGCGTGGCGTTGAGTGACGTGAATCATCATTGTCATCGGGGGACCTGGCAAGTTCAACTACCATCTTTCCTGCACTCCGCGGCGTTCCACGATGTACCGAAAATCGTCGAGAAAGGTTTGAGCCTTGGGGAACCACAATATCCGAAAGCTGCTGTGCATCTGCACTTGACTCGACCCTCTGGTGTCTAGTCCGACTTTCATTGCGCCTTTCACGCAGAGTCTTTTCACCTCGAACCGCACCGGTTCTATTCAAGCCAGCATTAGGGCTTGCACCCGTAGCAGACTCCGGAACATCTGTTGTCTGCGTGTTGTTCAATCCAGTTGTCTGGAGAGTCAATTCGGGCTGGTTAGGTGTTGTATCACGCTGTTGCTGACGTTCCTCGTCAACCCAGTTGGCCGGGGTTGGCGGCACAGGTCCCAGGGCTGTCACTCCTCCCGGTGGCGGACGTCTCGTCGGTGGAGAGGCAATAGGGGGTTCGCACTATTTGGCCGATTCAAGCTCTGTGACCGAGACTGGGCGGAAGGAGGGGGCCTGGCGGGGGAGGAGGAAGCGGCATAGCTGGGTCCCATCTCGATTGTGACGCCGATCGAGACCGAGCAGACATAGGCGTCTCTACTGCGCTCGCCGAGGCAGCTCTTCGGGCGTTGGGTGCTAATATTGGTACAAGATGATCTGCTGGGTCCACAGCTTGGGGGATATTGATCATTAAGGCCTGTGGTCTAGAAACAGAGGGCGATGATCGAGTATCCGGACTAGGAACGAAATCGGCTTGATCCCGATCCCGATCCCTTCGCCTTGAGAGAGAAGGCAGGCCAAACCGTCTATCACGAGAAGTCCTTCTGTCTGTCGACCCCGGCGGCGGTGGGAAGCTTTGGGTAGTTGGCTCCGGCGACGGTCGGTGGGTACCGGATGGTATACGGGCGGCAGACGTGTTGGCTGGTGGTGTCTCATAATTGGTAGGAGCAGGCCGTTGACTCCGTGGAGGGGAGTACGGAGGCGGGGGTGCCGGGGCAGCGGCTTTTACTCAAGTAAACATTATGTTTATACACATAGAATCGGCGCGGATGCTTACCTGACTGCGTGTCACGGAAAGTGGGCTGTGGAGGGTATTGCTGCGTCCTCTCGGGACCAACAGCGGGCGACGGAATCCATTCTTGGGGATTATAGCGCTGTATCGAGCTGGCTGGTGTTATACCGCCGCCGAGGACATGCGGGGAGCTCGCCGATACAGCGGACCGAGGCGTATTCAGCTGGTTGTGATAACCCAGCGCCGACGTCAGCAACGGATTGAGATTCTGACGAAGTCGCGAGGTGGTATCACGAGCGTTACTCATCGTTGTTGACGATGGCCGTCGATCCCAACGGCCAGGAAAATTAAATTAGAGAGTCGGGTTTTGGCAACGCGACGGTATGTAGCTAAGTCTTGTTCGCGTTTCGATGTATCTGCGACGTCACCAGGACAGTCGCGTCTCCTTCTTACAACTCTGGTCACTCAGCTTGCCTCTCACCTCACAATTCCATTCAACCGCGGCACTTAGAGAACAACGTTGTCGCCAGTCGCGCCATGGCCCGACGGTTCGTAATGTCGCAAATTGAGCGATGACGATCGATGGGCGAGCGACGGTTGACGGTACTACAATTAAAGACAGACTCCACGCCGATTGAAGACAGACCCAGGCAATCCAGGCAATGAAAAGGAGAGAGGACTGACTGGACGTGACGGTAGTGACAACCAGAGAGTGGGGGATAGTCCAAGGTTAGGTTAGGTTAGTCTCTTGGTATCTTGGCAGATCTCTGATGCACTTAAACCTCCTGCATAAACTGGCGAGGGTATGCAGGAGGGGCCAGTCCAATTATGGATTCAAGGCCGTAAGGAATAGTGAGAGGCTGGGAATGTCTCTCGCATCGCAATCCTCATCCACCAACAGGCAGGCCAGCTATCTTTCTTTGCCCTGTGTGTATGCAATTATTATGCGAAGGTAAGAACTTTGAAGATTCTTGTGTGACAGTTTGTTGGCCATTCGGCTTTTGTTCCCTGTCAGCCTGATCAGCCAAATAGCTGAATTGATGGCCGCCAAAAAGAGCAAAGTCAGCACCTACTCTAGGCCTACTCTACCAAGTCGGATTTACGCAGCTGAAGTTTTACTATCTAACTCTGAAACTAACCACATTCGGAAATCCGCTCCACTATATTCATTGATTACGGGAAGTAATTGGTTATTGGCTATTCGCAGAGGTCAAGGGTTAGATCTCACATAGACGGTCGGTCGCCTTGATATAAATATTAACGCACGATTTAATATGTTATTATTCTCGCCTAATCTATAGAATATTTTAGTTTTAAAACTATATAATAATATCTTAAAAATAATAAAAATATTTCTCGTTTAGATTTATTTGTTAGATTTTTATTTTATTTAATTGTTGTGTTGCTGATCCGTTCGATCTTATAGCGCGGGTAAGGTGGACTGTGTTTTTCGATTTACAGCCAAGTTGGCTGCCGAATACGGCTAGTTTCAGAGTTAGATAGTAAAACTTCAGCTGCATAAATCAGACCTGCTACTCTACCTAGGTATGGACACGGGAAGAACTCGACGCCAGGGTGCTGGCCAGGGTTCCCACAGATGGCAGCTTAGGCCCTGTCAAACTCCTGCACCGGCGATTGGGGCGTCTGGGCAGCTGATGCCAGGCTATATTTGGGCCGATATGGCCTGGAACGAGTCTCATTGGTCCGTCTCTGCAAGCCCCTCCTGCCCCTCGTCGTGCCTGGCGCTTACACGGCAGTAGTAGGCGACCAAAAAGGTGATGAGTAGAAAGAAATACCACACCACTGCACCTCTTTATTAATTATGGCCCTTCACTTTGCCGGTTCAAGAATACATTTGATTCGCAACGCATTGCATCTCACACCATGATTTTAGTGCTACGAGCCAGAAACCACACCCAAAGTTACCTTAGGTAAGTAGGTGCCCCAGGAAGCATTGTTATACTGCATGCCACGTAAGGGGATCAATAAGCTGTCACCTTCGCCTGCAGTCAGGCCGCCTGCCGTCCGGGCCGCTGCAGAGTCGCCAGCCACTACTAAGATCATCGATAAGCATACCTATATATCTATACTATAGATTATTACAGGTGTATATTAAAAACACGTGAGTGTCTCACGACAGACCTACGCGGCTTCCGAACTCAAAATCTTAGACCCCATATCAAGGTAACCCAGTAATCAATGACTAGCTTGTTTATGCCGAAGTGACACCAAAGCCAAAGTCTCGTGAAGGGTCTATCATGTAGATGGTTTATTATTAATGAGAAGAGTAAAAATAGGCATATATGTATAGTACAGACAGTAGTGGAGCTTGACCATTCATTCCGAGTCCCATGCCTCAAACCCCGCGACCCAACACCCGAGAGTCGGCAACGCTAGTCACCTTAGTTAGTGTACACTAACAGTAGCCTTCCGGTTGATATGTCCAAAAATAGAAACAAAGTGTGACGAGGAACTTGTCTAGAAAAGCCGTTGGTCGAGATATGGTTAGTGGGATCCCTTGCTGCTGAGCGGTCAAGATATCGAACCTGATCAGATCATGTGTGAGGGCTCGCAGAGCGACGCGATACCACTCGGGCCACATTTGCCACTGGTGCTCCATGCGGCTGGCATTTAACTTCAAACATTCTCAGCAATGCAAAAAATGAAGCGCGATATGTGGAGAGCTTGTGATAATGCATGGAATCATGCAGTGCCCAGAGCAAAAAATAGAAACCGAAATGTGGAGGTTGTCGGCTCGTCGTGAGCCGACCGCTTGGGTCTACCTCCGGGTGGACCGCCGCCAACAGCACAAGCCTGTCGCATACTGCATGATGAACCAAACTTCGACAGCGGCCCTATCACGGTCGCTGCCGAAATGCTAGAGAGAGCTTTCAGCTGTAGTTAGTCATACTCAGCGCAAAACTAACTTCAATATGGAAGTTTTCAAGTCAATTATGTATATCTTGGTCTTGCCATCCTTCCCCGCAAACCGTATTAGTAAGCTAATAATTTGGTAGCGAAAAGCTTATATTTCTTCTACCTCGGTAATGACAAGTTAACTTTTTGTCCGTATAGAGCGGGTAGTATTATCTCAGGTGAATGCGCCCAGGCGATACAGCAAGGCGGTATTCAACACTCGTGCTTTAACTTTTGTCCCTTCATTCGCTTATAGGCATCTAAATACGTCGGAAGCGGCGAGGAACTTCGATAGCTCAATGGTGAAGTGCAGAGAAATAAACGAAAGCTGTGGCTCTGTCTGAATAATACGAAAAGCGAGGCCTAGAAGACTCATAAGATGAGAACTTATAATGCACACTATGTGCCAACATAGTTTCGGAACACTAACACAGCTTCCTTATCCTTATATAATTAATCTTGATTAAAGTATTTACGCCACTATAACATAAGTTTCTATATGGCATTGGAGCATAGTATTTTTGTCAAAGGTAGTGGAGACATATACTTGTGGTATAGCAGTAGATAGATTGTATTGAATCAGGATAACCTAGAAGATAGATCCGAGTCCAGAGGACTCGGGGATATACATGATATATATATACAGGTGGGTGGAGTGTATCATTCCCACTTAATTTAACAATTTTCTGCTTTCAATATTCGTTTATAAAATGACATGATGTCAGGGACCTCATAGAAGTAGGGTGTAGAGATCTATTGCTGCACGGGGAACCAGTGAAGCCGTCTCCGTAGGCTCCATGTGACTACATAACTATATGCAGAGAGTCTCTTTGTCTGGTCTGACCCGTGTGTCTAGATCCCTGTGCCTGGTACATGATAGGCATAACCCTCAATTTCATATGCTACTTATTTCTTGGAAATGACATAATTGATATAGGCGACCTTGGAGTCAGTATTTACGGATCGTGAATTATAATGAGACTTGAACATTGGTAACAGTAAGGACGGATATTTGTTAATACTACATATCCATAACAAGAAACAATTTTAACTACCAGGACCTTCGCGTGGGTCACCCATAAGGTACAGTATGGCATATATTGTTGACCGAGGGTCCTAATACCACTCATAGGCTACTCCCGGTTATATACACATGTCCCAGTTCTTTTGTTAGTCCTAGCGAGGCAGTATTAGCTATCTACGAAGGCGACGATAGCATTGCGAAAGCGGTGTGCCTAATGGTGGTGAGTACTTTTAATAGTTAGTAGTTCATTACTCCAGTTTAATATTTATAAGACTCCATCAAGTATCTGGGTAATAACACTACAGCGAGGTATTGGCGAAGTATTGACGAAGTCGATAATATATTTGAGGCTGAATGCACGAATAGTCGGGTTCCTTTACTAATACCAAAGACTGTGACTTCCAGCTTCTAAGTTTAACTTACTGGCATTTTACGTGCTATAGGGTGGAGGCTCTAGTTTAATTTTTCAGAGTAGTTGAAATCTTATCAAGTTACCTAGAATGACGTCGCTTACCTTGACTGATGATCAGTCACTAATCTACATATCTTTCATCCTACTAAATGTCCATATTCACTTGGGACCATGCCCCCCATGTGCTTACACTGTACAACGGATTAGTTAGGCGGGTTATGAACACAGGTAAGGTAGCTCTTGACTATCAGCTTCTAAGACATGCCTAAAGCTCAGTGCCGATAAGGATATGAAAAACACCATTACCTTCGGAAACGGTAATACAGATTTGACAAAAATAACCGCATCAGCCTCGAATCGGACACAGGGCCTGTCATCTACAATGATATATCTTGAGCACTAAACTGATAATGCCGAAATCGATTGTCTCGCCATGTAAACGTGGGGCTCCTCCAGGATTCGAACCAGGAGCCTCTCGCCAAATCGACGAGCAAGAATCATAGCTCTAGACGAAGGAGCCGCTGCTGGAAAACGCAGATTTTGAAATGGCACTCAAGTGAATTGTTGGATCCGTGATGCTAAGTTACTAATGTAAGTGTTTCGGCAGAGTCTCGCCCCAAACTGTGACTTAGATCTGCTGACCTGATCGATATTGCTAATCTCATTCTCATTTTGTATGATACGCCAAACCTAGATACCGCGTGGCCAACTGAAACAACATTAGCGAACAACGAGGGTATCGTCTACGCCTATATGAGATGTGAATTTACTCCCGTTCAGTCTCGGAGCTTATTTCTCCGTTAGATTCATAGTTAGGTAGAATACAAATTACGGAGTACCGGAGTTGAAGTGATCAGCCTAGTGGATACAGAGATTATCTCCGACGTTGAGCGGACTTAGGATCAAACGTCGCACCCAACAATCGGAGAATTGTTAGTCATCGGTACAAAAACCGAAATTGAACGAGCGAAAGGGGGCAAGCACGTGGCATAGAGTTGATGCGCTAAAGCTCATAAGTACGAACTTAGTAAGCCTAGTTCCAAGTAAAGGATATCAAACCTGGTGTAACAAGGTCTTACAACTTGGTTCTAAGAGCTGGACTCGCTATATGATGTAATCAATGCCACTAGATACTCCAGACTGATTCCTACTCGAATGTTTCTTTTTCTCTTGGCCATAGAATCGTGAGATTTCAGTCAGCCATAGGTCTTCTAAAGAAAGACTTGAATACATCTTAACAGAGGCATGAAACGGCTCTCAGTTCTAAAAATTGAACCTATTCGGCGTGATAAGTTGGCGAGATGATAGGTGATTATATGTATCACAACTAATGTCACACAAATGTTTATAGCCTAGCTTAAGTACAGGGTTTCTGATAGGTGAGGTAACATGCCCCAGAGAATTGGAGTGGAATAAAAGCGAAACTCGGACAGCCCCAGCTCTAAACCTGGGAGATGCCATCAAAAATTGCCAATATCGCTGAAAGTCAATTAAGTTCCGCGGAACTCCACGGGTTTCGGCCTGACTCATTCAAAATAAAGAGGCATCTCATGAAAGTACTAGTCAACGATAACCTGACGCTCAGATACCTAGGCATTTCACCATCAGTGGGTTATCACCGCAGTGCTAGTGCATATTCGAGACATGTAACTACTTCTAAAGTAGGCTTCTCCACAAAGGAGACCTAATAGATACATCGACATCGACATTCTCTTATCTAACCATCCATTGCGGCTAACTGAAGCTCGGAGTTTCGCTGCTTGCCATCTTGATATCATCGAAACGGCTCTTGACTGGTAGAACTCGAACGGGTGATGTCGCTGGTGGACCTTGGCAAGTGTACCGTCTATGGTAGATGGCCCGGAATTATTTTCTCAGGCCTATATTGTATACCAATGTTACGTATACCTCTAATCAGTTCGAGTGAATAATGACGTGTATAGGGGGTGCCTGATAATATATAAGCTGGAGCTCTCCGGCCAAGATTGAGGAAGATGAAAGATTAACATCATAAAGGATTTCGACTTTCTCTTCTTCTTCAGATTTAAACCCTCACACCACTGCTAGTATCTACAGCACCATGGCACCAAAACGTTTTCCCGCACCGATGTCGATCCGGCTCCCTTGGGCCAGCCCGCTGCATTTTGATTTCAGCGGCCGGACGGCTCCTAATCGGTTCCTGAAGGGGGCGATGACCGAACGGTTGGCGTCGTGGGACCCAAAAGATTTGCCAAAGCGTGGGATTCCGTCCAAGGAGCTCAAATGATTATAGACGATGGGGAGGGCGGTCTTGGCTTGATTGTCACTGGAAACGTCATGTTATACTACGATCAGCTCGAGGCGCCAGGTAATCCCATCATCCCGAAAAATGCGCCTCTCAACGACGAGCGTTTCGAGGGATTTAAAGAGCTTGCGAAACAGGCCAAGGTTGGCGGCGGTCTTATTGTTGCCCAGCTATCTCATCCGGGCCGGCAGGTGCCTGAGCCTGGTGCGTAATTCTCAGAGGTCTTTTCTTCCTACTTTAGCACTTTTCGGAGCACAACGTTTCCTTTTGGGACGTGATGATGTCTCGAAGCTTCTGAAATTCTTACAATTTACGCTATAAACAGCAAAAACTAACTCTGAGTGTTGTAGTCCAGCCGCATCCCATCTCGCCTAGCGATGTTCAGCTCACCGGAAAGGTCATCTTTGGCATGCAGTTTGGCAAACCCGAGCTATGGACAAGAGTGACATCAAGGACGTAGTTGATAGCTTCGCTCATGCTGCTGAGTACTTGTACAAGGCCGGATATGATGGAATTCAGATTCATGGTGCCCAGTAAGTATCTGTCCAGTTCACCGGCTGCATATTATTTTACTTTTTGGCTGACAAATCGCAGTGGATATCTACTCGCCCAATTCTTGTCATCGACAACGAATAAGAGAACCGATGAATATGGTGGCTCGCTGTTGAACCGAGCTCGTATTATCTTCGAGATTATAAACGAGACCCGCAAGCGTGTGAACGACGACTCCTTTATCATCGGTATCAAGCTCAATAGTGTGGAGTTTCAACAAGGAGGCTTCACGCCAGAGGAGTGTCGAGACCTCTGTGTCGAGCTTGAGAAGCATAAGCTTGACTTTGTCGAACTTTCTGGAGGAACGTATCAAGAGCTGGCCTTTGCGCATAAACGTGAATCCACGAAGAAACGCGAGGCGTTCTTCCTTGACTTCGCTGAGATGATCGTCCCCATTTGAAACAAACAAAGGTCTACGTCACTGGAGGTCTTCGTACAGCAGCTGCGATGATAGACGCACTCAAAACAGTGCACGGCATCGGCTTAGGTCGACCCGTCGCACACGAGTTTGACTTTACCAAGAAATTGCTGGAAGGAAAGGTCATGTCTGCTATTGACTACGGTATGGATGAACAGGACACTGCCATCACCATCATAGCAGCAGGCACTCAGTAAGTATCTCTTCCGTCGCTATTGAAACGTCTCGGTGCCACCAAAACTTTGTTTGAGTCATTTGATGCACTTCAGCTTACCATGATTCTCTTTTTTTCTAGGATGCTCTTAGTGGGTAATGACAAGGAACCACTAGAGCTAGGTCAGCCACAACATAGGGAGGCCTTCGATAAAGCCGTAGAAAAGTTCCAGCAAGAGATGGCAGACAATGCAGGGAGCAAAATATGGGCACGCAAATGTTCAGGGCGTCAAACTCGAGCAGTATGGCACACCGTATACATTCTAGAGTTTAGCTGAAGGACGATTGAGTTGCTTAGCTTGATGTAGTGACCGACGAAGCAATAGAGTACAAGTAGATAGCCACCTCCATTGTGTTATGAATATGCTGATTCAAAGATATCTTACTGACTCATTCGCTAATTTGACATTGTTGCAATTTTTTCTCCCTCTGATAGAGTTAGCTTCAACATAAGTAAGTAGTAAACGACAGAACACCTAGACCTCCTACCTAGAGACCACACACTAGGCCACTTAGGTATACCACAATATCAGTGCTTTCCTACCTGGTAAGAGGCAGATCTTTACGTCCCCTAAATTATAGAGCTGTTGCTTCGAATTGAAGGATTACCTAAGCCTGTGGCATCCAACAAGTAAGGTGGACTTTGGGAGGTAGATACCTAGGTACTTACCCTAGGTATGGTGGACCTCTTGACGGACCGATGTTGAGCCGACTCGGTTAGCCCCTCTAGCAAATCCTGAACTGGTGCGGCTCCTCTTTTCTCTTTCACCTACCAGCTCTCGAATTTCTAGAGCTTTCTCTAAAGCTTTCGGGCGGCATCACGTTTGCAAACATCAAAAGGGTCAGTTGGCTTGTAAGCCCCCCATGCCGACCATTCCTCCACCAACCATATTTTGCCTCCCGCGCTCACCGGATGATAACCGAGTAGCTACATCGTCTCACCTCGTCCCGTCCATCTGTCACCCATTGCATTGGTACGTAGGGTCTAATCTTTTATTTCGTCTTGGTTTGTTTTTGTTTTTGTTTTTCTGATAGCATTCTCGCCTCTGGCATGCGGCTAGATCGTGCATCAGATGCTCCCCCACTTCCCCCAAGCCTACTTCTCCTAATTCTAGCGTTTCTCCTGATGATCATACCAGCTGGCACCAGTCATAGAGCGACTTGTACTCCTTTCATTGATGACCAATATGCTGAGGTCCTTCGAGGCCGTTATCTGATTTCAAACGCTTGTCCCAATCTATCTGACATTGTGCCGAATTGGCACCGCGCCGTCCAGTACACGTTGACGATTGCTAACGCGGACACTCGCTTTCCAGCATCTGCTCTAGATACTTCTTGCCGAATATCGTTACTGCCGCTTGTGTCATAATGGCCCTCCACAACCCCAACAACTGGCATTGGGTCAGCAAGAACACCTCCCAATGGGCGCAGGACTGGTTTCAGGCGAACCTGACTCAGCTCTCGGCTCAAGATGGGGAGGTTACAGCCAAGATTAGCAAGGTGATCAGCATGGACGGTGACGTGGACGTCAGTCAACGAAAAGGAAAGGTCATTACTATTTTCGATGTCAAGCTCGTGCTTGAATACTCGGGTATGCTTTGATCTACCGGTACCTGCCTCCTAGAGACCTTCCATCTAACATGTATTTATAGGATCTGCGCCTGAGGCAGACCAGGTGTCGGGCACTATCACCATACCTGAAGTCGCTCACGACACTGAGGAGAATGAGTTCGTCGTACGTCCTGGGTGCTACCTTTGGTAGAGACTTAATACTAAAACGAAATAGTTCGACATCGATATTCATTCCGAGTCTAAGGAAAAGCAGCCCGTCAAAGACCTGATCCGCTCTGAACTAGTACCGCAATTGCGCAAGGAGTTTTTGAAACTTGCGCCTGCGATGATTGCTGAACATGGCAAAGATATTCAACATGCTGCCGGCTCCAATCCGTCAAGCGGATTCTCCACGCCCAAAATCCATGCTCCTTCGAGCTCCGCGGCAAACTCCAACACTACCTCCAGCACCCAGAAGACCACTGTCGGCAGTGTCAACACTACGGTCTTGTCAGAGCAGGAGGAATTCAGGACAACGGCTGAGGAGTTATATCAAACTTTCACCGACCCTCAAAGACTTGCCGCTTTCACCCGTGCTGCCCCGAAGAAATTCGATGGAGCCAAAGTGGGCGGTTCATGGGAGTTGTTTGATGGAAATGTCGCCGGTGAATTCAAAGAGCTACGCAAGCCTACTAATATTACCCAAACCTGGCGACTGAAGCAGTGGCCTGCTGGCCATTATTCACAGCAGACCATCCACTTCGACCAGAACGACGTCGATGGTGTAACAGTCATGCGTGTTGAATGGAGCGGGGTTCCTATCGGGCAAGAGGAGGTCACCAAGCGGAATTGGGACGAGTATTATGTCAGGTCTATCAAGAAGACCTTTGGGTAAGACACTGCTGCCTTCCCTAACTATTTGCGAAGCTTGTCGACTAATTTTCACTAGTTTCGGAACAATCCTATAAGCAAGGGGCCATGCCAATGCCTTGGGGCGTTCTCGTGTAGATGCATTTGGGGAGGTTCGCAGCTTACCCTTCATTTTCACAGCAGCCCCGTCCCTTAGTTACCTTTCCTCGTCGAGGTGTTCACTTTGAAGGTATCTATAGACGTAGCGTCTCTTGATGAAAATTTAGAGTTCAACGAAAATATATGGGCATGGCTTGGGTTGAGTTCCTCCCTTCCCATAAAGCTACAGTAGAGAGTGCAAACTAGGAGATTACGAAGTGACGCCATTAATACGAAGAGATGCCTTTTACCTAAATTAAATCGTTAAATGGGTATTCCCTACGTGACTAATCTAATTTGAATTTGTTTTCACAGCTAACTAATAAAAATATTACATTCGGGATATTCGAGCATTTTGCGGCTTCAAATCATCTTTGGGTAGGTAGTCTAGTATACTGTTTGATGACTATCTTCATGTTCCTATAATTACAATTAGTACTCTATTATAATTACGGTTGTTCTACAACAAATTCACTAATGTTAGAATTAAATGAAAGGAATTATCGGCCATTTACTGGAAGAGATGAGATGAGAAGAAAAAAAAAGAAAAAAAAACGTACAACACCAGGGATTCGCTGGTCGTCGACCAACTACTAATCTGGCGGTATATAGCTTAGCTATGGGGGAGCGGACGGGACCCCGCGTTTTCTATATCCTATGGTCGTACGTGGCAGAGTACTCTTCAGTGGAAATTATATCTTTGATCATGCCCTAGAGATGGTCTTCGCTGAATTTGGTCGATACCCCACTGTTCTGATGTATGTAGGACGGTCATAAGCCTAAAAGAAAGGCCAACGAAAGAAATGTTGGTGTCCATAAATTTAGAAATCAAACCAGCGTCCGTAGCTATGGATCATAAGTCTTCGTTGCTGTCAATAACCGTATGTAGTATTTGTTGGCAGCTATCCAGCCGATCCAGTTACATTTCCATCTGTTCTTCACAAACCTCCTTGTTTGGGCCCAAAAACGGCTCGGTACTATTTTGCATACATGTATCAATACTGGATATAAAAGTTGTCAGCTTATGGTCAGTCACGGTGCTATCTCGGCCACGTAGCAAAGGTGGATTGGATAATTCATTTTTTAATCGGGAATTTTTTCTTTGAAAGTAGCTCATGATGAATCATCAGTTCTCTCTATTCGCACATGTATAATACCGAGCAGCTAGTTTCAATAGATAATAGGAGCGTATGGACGGCGTAATCTACATCGAGAGCTCTGACTTCTATTGATGCATTCTCCAGCTTAACAAGTAGCTCACTAGTCTTCTTAAGCTTCGTGCGTATCGTTGATCCCGACGACTTCCCACTGTTCGTGACCTCGAGCTTTACCTTGCGCGTGCTGAATTTGCGCGGGTTGGGCGCCTCGAAGATCTCGCTGAGCTCTTCTAGCGTCTTGCCTGCTGTCTCGACGAAGAAGAAGTAGATGAAGATCATCTCGATGACAATCCACCCGATGTATACGATCTGAAACATTGTTAGTATTGGGCCCTAAGTTATGCATGATATGGATCTTCTTGGATGGTGGGGATGAGGAAGCTCTAGGAAGGCTGATACGGGTATCAGTGTTCGGATTGGTAATACTACGGATAAAAGTGTTAGCTGGTTTTGAACAGGAAAGATTGTCGAAAAATGCAGTAGACATGAACATACCATATAATCTCCACGCAATCACCTGATACCGATACTGATGCCGTAGGTGTTGACGATGATCGCGATGTTCAAGAACAGGAAGTTGAGACCGGATCCCTTGGCTCGCGTCCTGTTGTCCAGACACTCGACGGAGTAAAGAGTCTGCAGCGGCGTGAAACCCCACGCGAAGCTGATTCCGAACAGATAGATCGCCACGATCGTGCCGTACGATAGATTGGGGTGATAGGCTGTCTGGGCGGTGAAGGCCCGTCAGGAGGATGTAGAATATGCAAGACCCTCCTAGACCCACAACATCATCGGTCGACGACCGAGTTTGTCTAGACATGTGGCTCCGTAGACGGCTGCGATAAGCGAGAATATGGATTAATGGCGTTGATGAGGAGTTGCGTGTTCGTGTTCGTGATGCCGGCGGCTTCAATCATCTCAGGCTATATCGCGTGTTAGGGCTGTGAAGTAAATAGCCCGAGAATATGCTTACCAGGAAATATGACACAACGTTGTTGCCGCCTTGTTTCAGTTTTGTTAGTGCAAGATCTCTCACTCAAGATGATATAAGACTCACTCCATTGCCCACTAAAAGGTTTATTGTCAGTGTGTGTTCGAGAGTATGGACGAGTCTAGAATTTACTCACATGAAAGCCATGCCAATCACCATGGCCAAACGATACCGAGCAGCTCTTGTGTTAACTAGCTCGCGTAATCCACCAGGGGTTGTCGTTCTTGCTCATCTGGTATTCTTCGACGATCTCGCGTACTGAAGCTGGACAATTGGTGAGTTCGGGTCGCCCTCGCCATGATACTTCGCGAAGATGGCAAGTGCCTCCTCTGCTCTATCGTGGTGGATCAACCATCTCGGGCTCTCGGGTAAAAACATGATAAGAACAGCAACGACAGCAGGAATTCCAGCCTGAACGATGGTAGGGTCCTCCATGCCCAAGAGTTCTTGATGTGCCTGTAAATTGTGAGTTAAGACCCGTTCGTATGGCTTGAGCTTGGGGTTTGTTTACATGTTTGTTCCGTATGTCGTCCAGCCTGCCAAAATATTTCCAACCCACCAGAAGTTGTTGTACCTATCCGTGGGTTAGAGGCTTTTAAAACCAATAAAGTTCTAAGGGGATTGTCTCATACATTCCGGCCATAGTTCCTCGGTAAGCAGGGTGTGCTAATTCTACGGTATACGTAGGGCCTGCGGCTGAGGCGATCGAGGCTCCGAACCCGAGGACGAATCTGCCCCTATGAACTGACCGAGATGATTGGCCGAACCTCTATAAGGAATTATTAGTCAGAAAATCCTACTCGAAGTACAGATTCACTCGTTTCTGGTCTTCTTCAGTGGTGGGGATACAGGCGGGTAGGAGTATATAAGAGTAGGAACTTCGCCAAACAACAAATCAACAATACTGAAATACGTACTGTATGGCGGTTCCGACTAGTACTATTAAGCAGCCGATGAATATGCACCATCGACGACCCATTCCATCGGCGATTAAACCGCAGACTAGACGGACGTATTAGACTTATGTCAAAGGGTCCAACATATTATACTGCAACATACATGGGAAACTCGCGATCTAGAGATCATCAGTTAGCTCACTGTTAGTGTATACAATATATCAGGCGATAAGATATGTAGCAGAGATTTAATCTATGACTAAACCCCACGGAAAGGGAGTGGCATCCAAGAAAGCAGACTCTATACAGAGAGGAAGCGGAACAACTGACCTGGCCGATCTGATAAATGATAAACACGATACCAGTAGTTGAACCTGCTCCGTTAAGTCCGAAAGTCTCTTGGTAAGTTTCCATTGCATTGATAGCACCCATTAGAGAGCTGTCAAAGCCGTTCATGGTTGAGACGAGGTAGCTGATGGCCATAATCCCATATAATCGAAGCATGCTCTTGGAGAGGAGGTTAGGTTTCTGCCGGGCGACGGCAGCCTCCAGGGCCGCCGATGCGGTGTTGATTTCCCGGGTCTCATGGAATTTCTCGTCGGTGACGGAGTCAGACCGGTTGAGGTCATGATCCATGGTGGCCGCCATATTGACGACGGTTTCTTTGGTGATGGGCTTGGCTAGACAACAGGAAAACCAAAGCACGATGGCACAAGGAACCTAATGGAAAACGTGGAACGGCTGCATGAGGGCCATCGTTGCGCTTATAACGTGCTCGGTCAACATCATTCCGACTAACATCTCTTTCAGCAGCCTATCAGGTGGCATTGGAATGCCGATCGGCTCCCAGCAGTACTTAGGCCAGACCATTGGCGTCCCTCGGCAGTACGACGTGGGGACGAACGACCGGAAGGTAAATCTAGAGGAACTAGTAGACGCCACCGGTGGCCTGGGACAAGTCAAGTAATGCGGAGGTGCTTGCTATAAGACGATCGCTGTCATTCGATCTGCTAGATCTGTGGTGTAACCCTCTTAAGTACATTCCTTGATTCTGGGCCACATATCATGTAAGTTACCTTAGCAATAACACCTATATTTTAACCCGGAACCAGAGGGAGGGAGCAATGAGAGGTAAAGTCGGTCAGCGTACAACAGTTTGTTATTTCAAGCCTGGGTGATACGGACACTGGTCAGTAAATGTTGTTGATGTGCTACCAAATAGGTATTAAGAATTAACAGGTACCTATGCATGTCCACTTGAGCTGCAGGGACATGGTAAATGGCGAGCTACATACTTGATCAAGTTAAGGTGAGGATATCGACGTTGAGCTAGACGAGAATAGTTAATCGCATTCTGACCGTCTTCTCTACTTAATATACTTACTTAAGGTCAAGCAAGATGCCTAGGTGTTACCTAGTGCGAGAAGACGACCTCGGTACATTAAGTACACAGGGACCTAGGCAAAAAAGAAGAATAGAAGAAGAATCTTAGAGGCGGGAAGCCATTTCTAGTCTGCCGGGCTCCATCAATCGGATACACCTACCAAAAGAACACCTAGGTCCCTCACAAGGGCCAAATGTGCTGAAGCGGGCCAATTAGAGGCGGCTTAAACACCCCCAGATCTACGATTAGCGCAAGCATCAGTCTCCGCTACTTGAAATTTCGAACTCGAGCCATCACAAAAGCGTCTACGTAGGTAGTCAAAGAAACAAAATAATTACCTACTATGTAGTCATGTATTCTTGCCGCCGCCTATTTAGTTTACATTTACTCAAACATGCACCACCGCCAATCTCGAATTTCTAGAACAGTCGCGCTTCTACCACTTGCAGATCTACAGCGTGTCGTGTAGTGTAGTAATAGCCCTACGCGCCCCCCACCCCCGCTTTCTCCCTTTGCACTCACTAATGTACCTACGTAATGGCTGTGGCGTGCGGCGGTGCTGTCCGCTCTCCCCCAACCTCCACATTTTTATCATTACTGTAGATCGGTAAACATGGCATCACTCACAACACAACAACGAGACGAGTTACCTTCGCTAGATTGATCACATTGTGTGTTCTACTCCTTCGAGAGCTTCAGATTAGTGAGGGAGTCTTATTTAATCAATAGCTTTTAGCTAGATGTGTCCGTCTGCATTTGAGAGTTAACTGCTCATTCGTTTGGTTTGCAGTCCTCATTGAACTGCTGTGTTGATGGACGGTATTCGCCTCCTCTAGCACTTCTTCCATCTGGCCAGCCTAAACTCCACAAGTTCCAAGTTACTATTAATGATACATGCATCTGTTGTTCCTTCTTGTTGTTAATTCCTGATAATCCATCATGTCCTCATCGATTGAGCATATACGACGTCGCATAGGCCAGAGGAGGGCTATTCGCACCCGCGATTGTCTCCACGTGTCCTTGCAATTGACTACCTCTGATTTGCAGGCCGACGTAGCAAACCACCCGAAGGAGCCGCGCCGACGTAGCGCCCGATCATTTCCCCGATTGAGCAACCTCAAGGTTCTCCATCGAAACACGCTGCCCCCTCAAGTCACTTTCATTTATATGATACGGAGGAGGACGCTTTTTCAGGCGACGTGAAAAATAAGTCCCGTGCAGCCTTGCTGTCGGCACGTGGGGCTTCCATCTCTCATCAAGCCCGTTCAAAGGCCGCGCGACTTCTATAAGCCTGCTTTGATCATGGTGATTGGAACTAATTCAGGTGCCTGGAATGTGGCAATGCCAGGGCTTCGGAAAGGGCCCTCAGTACAACATAAACTACCCTTTTCCCGTGAACCCGCCACACGTGCCATACGATGACAATGAATGTGGCCGCTACATTCTGCGTTTTGAAGTACCGGATCGCCTGAAAGATGGCAGCCAATGGAGACTTCGATTCGAAGGTGTTGATGCGCGTTCACTGTCTGGGTGAATGGTCGAGAAGTTGGCTATTCACAAGGCTCACGTAATCCTAGCGAGTTCGACGTGTCTGAATTCCTCGAATTGAATGAGGAGAACACACTATGTGTTGAGGTATATCAGCGGTGCGATGGAAGCTATATTGAGGATCAAGTTGGTACAACCTCACTGACCCTATTACGACCGTACTAACATTTCGGCAAGGACCAGTGGTGGTTAAGCGGAATATTCAGAGATGTCTGGCTTCATTCGTTCCCTTCATCTCATTTTGAAGACTTCCATATCCAAACTCTCCTAGATGACGATTACCTTGATGCGGATCTCGTCGTAGATGTCCGAGTTAATAAACCAGGCGAGAAAGTGTCTATGAAACTTCTTGACAGCGAAGGCCAAATCATCACCAATCAAGAACACTGTTTGGACACCAATACCAAAAAGTTCGAATTTCGTATGAAAACCCCAGAAAAAATGGACGGCGGAAACGCCTTACCTATATTCTCTATCACTTCGCGTTGGGATGTGTATGCGGTTCATAAAGTAGGGTTTCGCCGAACAGAACTCATCAATGGCGTGTTCTGCGTCAATGGGAGCCCCATTAAGATACGCGGTGTTAACCGACACGAGCATAACGCCGAATCCGGTAGGACAGTTCCCTACAGAGCGCTCCTGCAAGATTTCGCGATTATGAAGAGTTTTGGTATTAATGCGATCCGCACCTGTCACTATATTAACGACCCCATATTCTACGACATAGCGGACATCCTGGGTTTCTGGATCCTTGACGAAGCAGATCTCGAATGCCATGGATTCGAAGCAGTGGGTGGTGACCCTGCAAGCTATCTGTCGGATAACCCTGATTGGAAAGAAGCATATGTGGATCGTGCGCTGCAGATGGTTATTCGCGATAAGAACCACCCTTCAATCATCATGTGGTCTCTTGGGAACGAGGCCTTCTACGGAAAAAACCATCAGGCTATGTATGATGCAATCAAAGATTGACACGACACGTTTGATTCATTACGAGGCCGATCAAGATGCCCAGACAGCTGATATTTTTAGCCGCATGTATACCCCAGTGGATGATATGGTCAAATATGCTGAAGCAAAAGATTGGAAGAAGCCATTTATCATGTGTGAATTCGCCCATGCCATGGGCAATGGACCTGGTGCAGTTCAGGAATACGTCGAAGCCTTCTACAAATATCCAAGGCTAATAGGCGGGTTCGTATGGGAGTGGGCAAATCACGGCTTATTAACTGAGACAGAAGATGGGCAGAAGTTCTACGGCTATGGTGGTGACTTTGGCGACGATCCGAATGACTATAACTTCGTCATGGACGGACTTTGTGATTCTCAGCATTTCCCCGGCCCTGGGCTGCGGAATACAGCAAAGCCATCGAACCCGTCCAAGTGCTTAGTATCGATGGCAACCTTGTCAAGATCGTCAATCGTTATGACTTCCTTACTCTAGCATCTCGAATGTTATTGGGAAGTCATTTCTGATCGAGCCCAGCATATTGGGCGAAATATCCCCATCCCGTCTGGTGTCAAGCCTCATACTGAGGCAACCCTGATGATTGGTGGAATCACAACGTATTCTACAGAGGCTTGGTTGCAATTGAACTTCACCGTACGGTCTGACTCAAAATGGCACCGCCAAATCATGTAGTAGCTCGTGGGCAGGTGCAGCTCACTCCACCTAAATCATTGCTTCAAATCAAGGCGCTGACGCCACCGCCGACTAACCGCCCGATCGTTCAACGTATGGATGACTTCGTCTATGCTACAATCACAACGGAACGACGTTCGGATTTGATACTAGCTCTGGAACTTTATCCTCCCTAACACAGGCCTCGGCCCCGCAGCTTAACCTCCTCACCGTTCCATTTACACTAGACTTTTACCGCGCGCTGACTGACAATGACCGTGGCGGCCCTTTCGGAAAGCAGTGGCGAGACAGCCGCCTACACCAAACCAAGAACCACTTTACGCAAATCCATATAGAAGAGAATGGCAAGGCCTGCATAATCAAAGTCAAGAGTCGCATAGCACCACCGGTACTTGCCTGTCAGTTGACACAACAACGACGTACACACTAACGTCGGAGTACTGTAGCGTACGAATCCAGGCGCGTCCACAAGGTCGTCTATTGCCAGAGACATTCGCGCGCTTCGGTCTAACGTTCGGGCTACGCAATATCCGAATCGTAGAGTGGTTCGGCCGTGGGCTGCAAGAATCTTACGCAGACAAGAAACAATCGCAGTTAGTTAACACGTGGGGATGGCCATCGAACTCTATGTTCTACGACTACGAGTTCCCGCAAGAGGCGGGAAACCGGACCGACATTCGTTGGGTCGAGCTTCGCGAAGAATATGGCGGCGACGAGGAGGGCCGCTTACTGCGAGCGCGGTTTGGTGACCACGAAGGTGCTAGTTTCGCCGTGATGCCATATACTGCAAAAGATATAGACGAGTGCGCACACCCTCACGAATTGCGCGCCCGCAAGCGTGATGACCATATCGTACGCTTCGACTGGTTTCATCATGGTTTGGGTACAGGAAGTTGTGGCCCTTCAACGTTACCCAAGTACCAACTCAAGACTGATCAAGACTTTGATGTTGAGCTCCTGCTTGATTGATACGATTGCGGCATCCAAAGAAAGTCGTGGTGTACCTACGTCGTTAATGTCTTTTGTCTAAGATTGATACTGATAAATTAATGTTGAGTAGCCCTATAAGTGGTTACCTGTCGTAATCGAGTAGTGTAACACAAGCTAAACCAGGACGTCCGTCGTCATTCTATTCCATCCTATATTCATCATTCGTATTGCCAGCATCCAACAGAAGACCCCGCAGCAATCAAGGATAATCCATCAATGTCAGTGCACAAGTCCACCTTCACCCCTTTAGTCTTAGCATATAATGTAGCGTGGGATTTCGAATCGTCGTCGTAGCAGAGCTCGAGGCCACCGTGGCCATGTCCATCATCGAAACGGATCACCTCATTCCCAGAGGAGTCAGTTGCCTTGTGTGTCCAGGAACCATTTACTTCGCCAGGTGGGGAGACAGACGAATTGGCCTTCTCATATTTGACTTGTCCGTCGTTGTGGACATAAATCCTCTGACCCCCTGATACCTTAACCTACACGTCCATCGAAATACATTAGCGGGGATTACTCGTATAAACGGATCATGATTGAATACAACTGTACGCTCCGAGCAGATAGTGACATAAAGCCTAAAAAGAAAATCAACGAGAATAGAAACTTGATAACCAGAGTATAGATATTTTGTTGAACCTTCATGTGCTAACGGGTGAAGACATACCGCCATGGCTTCCATTTTCCCGACTACTCGTGTGCCAAGGACCGTAGGACAAGTTGAGGGATTTGCGAGAGGGCATCCGGTTTTTGGGCCCGAGAGACCGGTGTGGAAGCCTTCGTTCGCGGCATCTAGTTTTAGTCTATCGATCTTGGACTGAGGAGCATAGGTGGAAATGTAAAAGTACCCCTGTGCTGTGGCGAGAGGCGTGGCCGCGAGACATAATAAGAAAAGCATCTCGCTTGTCGGGCTGAGAAAAGCTATTTAATCTGGGTTCTGTTTGGATATTGATGGGAGGATATATCCCGGATGTTAGAACATGGAGACAACCGAAGTAATTACCTATATGGTGATTAGGTAGCCGGCAATCCAAGAGCCCAGAGATATGTAAAATATGAGAGGAAACGCGAAAGGAAACATTCAAGGTTGTTCAAGAAACTTCCTCGTTTGACCTGGGCTCTTTGCACTTGTCCATAATTAACGTTTACTCCTGCTAATCATTTTTGAATACCTGCCTGGAACAATCACCAAGAGCCAGTCACTCATTCCGTCTGTTGAAGAAGTTGGACGAGCCTTCGTATCATCACTGCATCATCTTGGCCAGGGCGATATCACTAAGTCTGAGTCCCTAAAAAATGGTCTCTCAAGCTCCTGAAGTACCTGCATGAGCTTTCATGTACACCTAGAATGAATCGACCGACTTTGTTATTGTGAAGATGAACTAAAAGTGGAAAGGGGCACTCAGCCGTTGATGTATGTTCCTCTTTCCCTAGAATCTGAGAATAATCTCGCACTTACCTACGACTTCCATTACAACCAACCCCAGGTGACTTTGGTGCTGAACGTATATAAGAGACAGTCTGTAATTGCCACACATGACTCAAAGGTGTGAGTAGGAACAGTGACGTCTTTGAGGTCCCAGGCATTTCGTCCTCCCTCAACTCGAGCTTCGTCGCAGCTCACAAGAGATCTAGACTACTTGTGACTTGCCTTGCGACAACATTATCATTACTTTAGATTATTGCCGCTTGATGCCAGGCTATCTACCTAGAGGTATCTGATTATCCTTCTAGACCAAAATACAGGTGAGGCCTGCGTCCAACATCACTTACACATCCCTCTTTTCTCGCAGTTCGTCACGAGATGACGTCCAAATAAACTTACTGATTGACACCATCAGCAATCTATCTATTGGAGGAATAAAACTCCCTACTAATTCCTTCCACGTGTTGTACCCGTATTATTTTCAAGGCCGTCAGGTCCACGGAGCCCGATGAGTCTGCGAATTACAGTTCTCAATCACCTAACCTAATAAGAATAGCCACCAGCGATCGGAGGTCATATCCGACTTTCTGCATCCCCCTCTCCTCGGCAGCTGTCAAGATCCATAATCGAGTGTTATTGTTTCAGGAACCATCCCACTGCTTAGTCATTGAATGATGCCAAGCCTCACTCATTTACCTGACATCTGGACCTTCAAGGTAGCACGTACACATGAGCAGGCAACCGCTTGTTTTTTTCCTCCAATGATGGCATTCAAAACATTTCGATTCTCCCCTCGTAATTTTGCGCCAATGCCGTTTCGCAGCTCTTGGTAGGATTCATTCGCGGTGTAACCCCTCCCCATGCATACCCCGGGAATTGGCATGTATTGGCAGATCCAGGTACGGTATAACTACCGGGATGCGGCTAACTAATCCGCCTCGCGCAAAAAGAAAAAAAAGAATATCCGGCTGGTATTCATGAAACAACTACTTGGAGTAAAACATTCGAGAGCGGGTCCGTCGGCCTTTCTATACAACACGTATCTCCCTCAAAAGTTGTTCCGTGGGAAGAATCAACAGCCAGAAAAAAATATAATTTACTGTGCTAGGAGTGGCCATCGTATGTCCCGAATTGGTGACAAAAAACCTAAAAGGAGCAGTACTGAGGTGGGCTGGTAGATGGGCCAGACTAGGGCAAACGTCGATCACCGGATGAGATATCTGCACACGTTTACATCGAGGTTAGACTCATGTAGATCTAGTACCATCTCCAACGGGATCAACCCGCAACAATACATGCCTGCTAAACCTATACGATAACAACCCCACAAATTGAGCAGGAAGCTCTCAGATGCAGCCGCTTAGAGAGACGCTTCGAACGGACGGAGCTGGATGTGTGCCTAAGATGCTATTGCTGCCAAGTATGAGTACCTAGTATCCATTAAGTAATACCATATGCTCAAAGCAGCATACGCTCTATTGAGCACGTCAATGTTCCAAAACTGTCCCTGATTCGAGGATAATTGTCTATTTCTATTTCCGATTTCGTCCTCTACGTGATTTCGGACAGCTATAGGAATCATCTTAATGGTCTAAAAGCATCGCGCCACAGAGCCAGGAGTCGCGATGTATATATATATAAGGGTAGTCGATGGCATTCAGAGCGGAAGAGAAAGTAGTTCGACAGATCACCCTCGGATCCAACAGCATCATACCTACTTGATTGGTTCGTATTGAGACTTTGATCTCTAATCTTCGTCTGCCCATCATGAAGTTCACATCTGCCGCTATTGCCTTGCTGGCCGCGTGCGTGTCCGCGAGTCCCACCCCTACGGTGAACGACAAGCTCGACACCCGCGCTATCGAGAAGAGAGCTACTATCACAGACGCTGCCAACATTGGCTTTGCTCAGCAGAACGGCGGGTGCGTTTCACCCCCAACACGACCAGATGATACCGTACTAATCCTCGACCAGAACCAAGGGTGGCGCCGGTGGCACCACAACGACCGTCTCCAGTCTCGCAGCCTTCAGTGCCGCAGCCTCGGCTGACGGAGCGGCCGTCATCGTCCTAAAGGGGGCCCTCTCGGGAGCTGCCAAGGTTAAAGTGACTTCCAACAAGTCCATCATTGGCGCGTCCGGCTCCAGTAAGTCGCCCAGCAATATGGTCGTGGAATATCAAGGCTAATTGATCCAGGCCTCACCGGTATTGGTCTTACCATCAACGGGCAAACCAATGTCATCGTCCGGAACATGAAGATCTCCAAAGTCCTGGCCGACTATGGTGACGCCATCACCATTCAGGCTTCAAACAATGTCTGGGTCGACCACGTCGATGTCTCCAGCGACATGGACCACGACAAGGACTATTACGATGGTTTGGTCGACGTTTCGCACGGTTGTGACTGGATCACCATCTCCAACACCTATTTCCACGACCACTGGAAAGCCTCTCTCGTCGGTCACAGCGACTCCAACAGCGCGGAGGACACGGGCCATCTGACCGTCACTTACGCAAACAACTGTACGTGATACTTCCCGCTTTATCCCTTCTCTGCAGCGAATCAGAGGAGCAAAGAAGCTGGTCTGAGGGCGTGCTATCTCGGCCACTCCATTCCCACATCTCGCTTTCCTTCCTCGGCGTAGAGATATCTAACCGTTTGCGCAGACTTCCAGAACCTCAACAGCCGTGGGCCCTTGTTCCGCTTCGGTACCGGCCACATCTTCAACTCGTACTACAACAACGTGAACACGGCCATCAACACGCGCATGGGAGCCCAGCTCCTCGTCGAGAGCAGCGTCTTCGAGAGCTGTGGCGAGAAGGCCATCTACTTCGCCGACAGCGACGAGACGGGCTACGCCGTGGTCAAGGACGTCGACCTCGGCGGCAGCGTGGACTCGGCCCCCACGGGAACCCTCACCAGCGTCCCGTACAGCTACTCCCTGCTCGGGTCAGGCAACGTCAAGAGCTCCGTCACCTCCAACGCTGGCCAGAAGCTCTCGTTCTAAGCATCGAGGCTATTATGAATTGTGGGGTATAGTCGGAGGACAGGGTGGGTGTTGTACATATGGCTATGAATGGAAATACTATATTTGCTACGTCTCTTTTCGGGATGTGGGTGAGATGATGGGGGTGGTTATTCGTCACCCTTCTTGTACATAACATCATCGTAAATAGCCAACATTTTCAGGCTTCGGCTAAGTCACCGGCATCGCCACCAATCATGTTATACAAATCTGTGGCACGAAACGTCCTCTATATATCAGAGGCAGATGATGCATGGTGCATTGATGGAGGCCAACACCGGCGGAGAATTTAGCGTAGCTACCTATACGGTGACATGCATACATAAGTAGTAGCGGGCTGAGCTCTTAGATATACCTAACCTGGAAGTGGCGAGTCCTGCATGGTCGCGAGCATGAGCTGATACTTGTGAGTGCCGGATGGCTTGTAATTCATGTCATAGATTCCGAATGCGACGGCGATGATGGATAATGCTGGCAAGACGTGGAGTGGAGTGGAGGTGCCTGGGAAAGAAGATATGGGGTGGGCTGACCCAACCGCAGCTGACCTGACCCGGCTGTGGACATGTCTCTCGTTTCTCACAGCTGCATTCAGTCAGCTGAGAGTAGCGAACGGCGCGTTTCCTTTACCTTCCGATTTTATATGCGAAACCAACAGTGTCGGGGCAGTGTCAAGCAGGCTACTACTCCTCGTGATGGGTGGTTAGGGCAGCTGGCTTAGCGTTATTAGTAAAGTACTTAGAGGATTTACAGTGCATACGTAAGCCCTAGTCGTCTGCTGAGAGGCGAAGACAGGGGTCTAGGGGTATTGGGCGACCTCCCATTCTAACATCACTTCGATGGAGCAGGCTGCCAATGGTGTCAGTAAGAGGTTATCCCCCCCATCATGCGCATGATCGTAGTAGCTACCTTGATTAATCAGATAACACATGTTTTTTCTTCAACTATCTATCTAATGTGTGCAGTAATCGTCCTGAAGATAAAAGCCTCGAGTGGGACATGGCGCCAGCAGCCTGCGAGTAAGACCTCATCAACAGCAGTGAAATCAAACTACATCAAGCTGGTCATGTTCCATGACAGGATATGTAGGGAGCTGGTTTGACGAAGCGGCGCTATTGAAGCATGTCATAAGCCGTGTTAGCTGTAGGTCATCCTCTCTCCGCAGTCATCATGCCTGGCTTACCCAGCCAAGCAGCTGTAACAACATAGGTATCAGCTAAGACGATAACAACAACTATGATGTGAAGAGGAGAGATTGTATAGTTACAATCTAAGCTCATCGTCATAGAACTACAGGGATAGTATTGTTGACATCTTGTCTTCCACTCCTAGGTACATTGTCCCGAGATACCAGGATGACAGCATGCCAATACCCCACGATCGTGCAACAGTGACTAAGAACATGCCATCTCTACCAATACAAGCCGGTTGACAGATGAGATAAGCCAACCTAGATCTCAACTTCATTTACGTTTCCCATTTTATCGCCAAGATGTGGACGTAATCCTCCGACATATTTCCTGGTATTTCCAGTTAGAGGTTCCTGGGTCCCGCCTTCTGAGCATCCAGATCCAGCTGGTCACATGTTCAAGGCACCGTGAAAGTGCAGTGGTATTCATATTTGGGGTGTGCCTAGAATGCGTGACGAAATCGCCCCTCCGTGTTGTGATACACACTTGTCATCGGGATCCCCTCAGCCCCATACAACCAACTTGGGGGCTTTGAAAAGATGGTGGTAAAACCTGCCTCAAATACTTAGGCTGCCCAGCAACTTCTTGTTCATAAGGAGTCTATATATAGATGAAGCCAGCCTCCTCTCATTATAATAGGCTTACTCGTTTCACGGAGAACTTTGAAAGACTCACACCACTCAATACTATTCACTTTGCTTTGATCTACCATACACGCATACTCACTTATAATAGCCCGCTCAGACAATACATCCAAAATGGCAACACACGGCTACCACGTTTGCTCCGTAGTTCCCCCCTATCTTCTTAATGCTCTCGCCGAGAGCGAGCACAACAGCGAAGACATTCGTACCTCCGCTCGCCACTGTCTAGACTTCAGCAAGAATTATATCATCAAGCGCCAACGTGTCTTCGCCGAACTCACAGCACCTCGGGGACCCGTGGTGCCGCCGCCGCCGCCCGTCGTACTCAAGGCATCGTCCCCGGCACCTTACTGAAGCACATCTCCGATAATGAGGACGTAGATGAAGAAACCCGCGCCAGCGCCAAGCGTGATCTCGAGCACGTCGCCGGTATTCAGGCCAAGTACCAACAGGCCCAAGGTATCACGGCAGAGCCGAAGACTCTCGCCGCCCCGTCGGCGCCAGCCAAGACGACGTACCGGGCCGTCTACGACGCCCACAACGACCAAGATCAGGACAATTTACCCGGCACCGTGGTGCGTGTCGAGGGCCAGAAGGCAGTGAGCGACGATGCCGCGAACCAGGCCTACGATAACGCCGGCAACGTTCTCAGCTTCTACCTCGACATCTTCGACTGGAAGTCCATCGACAACAAGAACGAGAACGTCATCAGCTCCGTGCACTTTGGAAAGAACTACGAGAACGCGTTCTGGGATCCCGAGATCAACCAGAGTAAGTGATGCCGAGAGACATTCCTTCTCTTATTTTAACTACTTGAAGATGATAGCGGATTATTTCAACGCCAGATAGATATATCCTCCTCATTCTTTTTTTCTCAAAACACGTAATATCGCGTTCATACGAGCAACAACTAACTCCGAATATCGCAGTGGTGTACGGAGACGGCCACGACTTTCTCGGAAACTTCACAAACGCCGTGGACGTCATCGGCCACGAGCTCACCCACGCCGTGACAGAGCACACCTCGCCGCTCGACTACACCGGACAGAGCGGCGCCCTGAACGAGCACGTCTCGGATACCTTCGGCATTATGGTGAAGCAGCGCGTGCAGAACGAGAAAGCCGACGAGGCCGACTGGCTGATCGGCGAAGAGTGTCTCATGCCCGGCGTCAAGGGCGTTGCCCTTCGCAGCATGAAGGCCCCCGGGACCGCGTACAACGACCCGCGCTTCGGCAAAGATCCTCAGCCCAACAATTTCAAGGACTACAAGGCCACTGAGGACGACAACGGTGGCGTGCACTTATACTCGGGCATCCCTAACAAGGCCTTCTATCTTTCCGCGATCGCATTCGGAGGTTACTCGTAAGTTTCATGCCTTCAACTGTTCTTTGATCAATTGATGCTCATTGTTCCCCTTCCTTATTTTCTCACTGCTTTAATGCCTTATAGTAGCAACCTGAAAATAATCTAGATATGCTAACCACAATGATGGAAACAGGTGGGAGAAGGCTGGGAAGATCTGGTGGGAGACTATGCGAAGCGGACAGATACCCCCTAAATGTACTTTTATCCAATTTGCCGATGCCACCGTTGATAAAGCCGAGGAGCTATTCGGTGATGATGGCGCTGCTATTGTGCGCAAGGCCTGGAACGAGGTGGGCGTCGTGCGCAAGACACACGCATAGGATAAGGCGGCAACATATGCTACCTAAATACGGCAACTAGGGAGCGTGTATAATAGCATGAGGACCAAGTTAATTCCTTGAGAGA
Organism: Amphirosellinia nigrospora; assembly: GCA_004123355.1. Taxonomy (NCBI): domain Eukaryota; kingdom Fungi; phylum Ascomycota; class Sordariomycetes; order Xylariales; family Xylariaceae; genus Amphirosellinia; species Amphirosellinia nigrospora. The sequence goes on along the minus strand of SCHM01000003.1, from coordinate 2,454,386 downwards.
TTAGAGGAAATTGTACAGGAAAGTAGGAGCATATACGATAGCAGAAACTAACATCTTAATAACGCGGAAGTTTCAACCTAAACGTCATCAGTAACTCTTCCTTGACTCCTTATAATAGATGCCACGAATCCAATACATGTATAGTCAACGGCAGACAGTCAAGTGCTCGACTTGACAACGTTCTACATTTTATAGTGTTGTGGTATAGTGTGCAGTTCTATATCATGACACCAATATCATATCCTTAGTACGACTACTTACCAACTAAAAGATGTTGCTAACATAAGAGGCTTTTATTAACACTTTACCCCTACAAGCTCAGTCAGCGGGTTTCCTATGAACTGACCATTGCACTCACCTTATGGATAAAGAATATATTCTATCAGAGGACCATTTCTTTTCACAACTCCATTTAACACTAGCAGCCGACACCTAGCTTTTTTCCCAGCTTCCCTACCAACTTCAACATTTTTATACAAAACTACCTTTCTCGCTTCTTAATGGCACACATATGATCAGAGTTTAGAAGAGAGCATTTAATATTAAGTAGTCACTATCAGAATAAGTATAATCTCATCGCATATCTTAATGTATGGGGTTTCCAAGGCGTGGGATTATGAATGTGAGCATAGTCACCCGTCAAATATACTTACCGAGGGGAAGTCCTCCAATCAAGATGAATGATACATCCACGGCTATGGCTCTTATATATCGTAGACAGGATGTTATGTTAGAAACTTTTACTTTGCACCATATTTCTGGCAATACGCTACGATTCACACTATAAGTATAGTATAACCTTAACACGGCGAACTTGACACGTGTTGAAATCCGTCCATATCGTAAGATCTTTATGTAGGTTCCAGTATGGCCGCTAAGCTTACAATTACATGTGATAAGTCTTCAAGTGCAACAGTGATTCCTTCTAAATATTTCATGCTCATTAAGCTGATAATTGCTAGTTGAGTAACCTCCAAGCTATCAGCTGTGGCCAGAATATAATATTTATGAGTAAGGATTTACATGAAATATAGGGCAATGCTTCAGGTACCTATCTAGGTGTACAGAAATACGTATTAGGCTAGTACGTAGCGACATCCTTAAAACGAGGTTATTGGTCATTCCAAGATCAATAGACTATAATGAAAGCCAGTAGAGTATCCGCCCTCACTTTGGAAACCTTAGTCAATAACATTGACAATGCTCCGGAGACTGTTGATTAAATCTGAATTGGAATCCGCTACCCAGCCCACCTCAGTGGTTTCATTTAGCGCGTCGAACCCGCTGGTTTCTTCTTTTCCCTGTACAGGAGCCAAGGGGCTAGGTTCAAGAGGACAACTTTCGCCTCTAGTGAAGCAACAGCCCGATATTAACTCCTCCGCCCCAGAAGAAACAAGAGGGGCCACATCAAACGATGGAAGAGGAGAGCTTGACGTGACGAATTTGGGCTCTTTGGAGTCTCTCACCGAAGGCATAGATTGTGATGTCTTCACTGCACCATCAGTCGAAAGTAAATCGAATCTATCAGACGCCTTGCGTAATTCATCAATCGTGGTAAAGCTTAGGTTCGGTTTCTAACCGTAATCTAGGCTCTCTCTTAAGGTCTGCACCACGCCAGGATATAGAGTCTCGTCATTTGTCCAGGTTATCTGTGGCGGTGTAGCCTCACGCGGCTGTGGCTGTTCTGGATGTTCCCTAAAATTGAAAAACTCATCCAAATCAGGTAGGTCAGACATCTCATCATATTTATCGCTAAACGGGTCATCGTTGACGGTTGTGCAGACAGTCTTGGCCTGAGGAGTTACGACGATATGTCTCTCGTCATTCGAAACACTACCGTCCTTATCGCTGTTAGTAGGACCTGTTTTCACGTTGTACTTGGTTGGTGGCGAAATAATTCCATGACCTTTCACTTCTTCGTGAAGAATCAACAGTCTTTGCCGGTTCTTTTGATTCGAAATAAAAGGCCCTGTCCGTTTTGCCGGCGCTTGGGGGCTCTCGTCAGTTGTAGATCAACATATTCAACATTTGAGAGGACTAGGCGAACTGAAACGTGTCAATTTGGGCTGCTTTTGTGTCTTAAATTCATTTGCCGAATTTCTCCTCTTAGTCTTGGTGATCTTCTGTAGCTGATGGTTTGTGATTTCTTTGCCAGTGGAAACCCTTTCCCTCGAATTTGTGACTAATGCTGGCCGTGTCTGATTTCCGGTCTTCCCATCATCCAGCTTAGATTTTTGAGGTTGGAAGGTCTCGGAAATTGATTGAAAAGACTTTTCATTCTCTTGTGTGCTGGCCGCGTCGCTTGACTTCTTTAATGGCTTAGGGGGCCTATATTTGGTAATCCCCTCTCGACAACATTTGTGGTTGCAGGGTTTGCCATGTTTCGTAAGGCCCCCATTGTGGCATTGGTGATTGCAAACGACCTGCCATTGTCCATTTTAATTGTGTCAGCTCTTGATGGGCCATCTTCTGGTACTAAGAGCTCATCAATAAGTGGAAAGTCTTCATCCATGTTGTCCAGTGGCGCTGGAAGTTCGGGACAAAGAGCCGGATTAGATGGCCTCGGCGATCCAGTGCTTCAAGCATGGCTTCGTCCGTTATATCCTCATAGTCTTCTTCGATACTCGTCGGACTAGGTTTTGAAACGGCGGTCTGAGTCGCTACCGCCTAACATTTCTGAATGCCGATGCTGGAATATTGGGCTCCAAAGTCTTCGTAACCTGCGTGCCTACAATCTCCTCACAACTGAAATAACAGTAGATCGTTTGATTCGGGCTGTGAGAGCAACCGGAAATTTTATATCCAGCCCATTTGACTTCTCAAGCTTCTTCATGCTACCGCGCCAGAAATATGAAAGGTTTCCATCCGAGTTCAGTGCGATGAATGTTAACACAGGATCCTATCCTTCCAGCATGGTACTGCTTGGGTATTACGATGCCCTAGGCGTGCTTGATAGTCACTGAAATTGGGCCATCTGACCCAAAGTCCGGTGCTTTAGACTCAACTATATCAGCTTTCAACATCAGTCGCGGGAAGTTTTCCAATATTTTCTGAACATTTCGGCCGTACGGGGGTTCCTGCTAGCAATCCTTTCAATGTCAAGGACTCCTTTTTCGGCCACATCCAAAATCGTATGGACCCCGTGACTTATCCACTTTCGCACAGCAACTGGCCCGAAACCCGGGATCTGGAATAGCTGTGCCGGTTTGTTCTCCCATGCCTGAGCCGCTATGGAGCGGTTAAGGTCAAGTGCGGCTTTGACGCCCAAACCATCTCCTTCGAACGACTTACAATCGATCACACAGCGCACAAGACGTTTCATACGATCAAATACCACTCGCTTCTCTCTTAACAAATCTTGGCGAACAAATTCAGCATCCTTATCTGTTGGTAGGTCAACAGCCCCAAGACAGATTTGGACTATCATGAAGATTTTGTGCCAAGTAAGTGTCAGTGTTTCTCGGATCGGATGAAGAACAAGAGGCGACTTGTTCAGTTCCCTGAATATAGCTCGCTCAGCAGGCTTGAATCTGAAATCTTTGAATTCTACTGCCTTGCATATGACAGTGAGCTATAAGCATGTCAGTACACGATAATGCAAAGTGCCTATTAGTTGTACGCACCATCTCCTCGATACTAGCGGCTAGTGGAATTGAAAGCAAGAGCTTCATAGTTTCGAACTGAATCATATACCTGGACATAGATTGGCCATATTCAGTGCACATGAGCGGCGTGTGTTTAGTCACCAGTCCGTGATCTTGTAACAGCTTTACGTCACGCTCACACCATTCCTCCATTCGCTCGTCGGCGCCAGCTGCATTGTGCACATTTTCCAGATTATACAGAGAAGGTGATTGCCGTACTCGTACACTTAGAAACGTGCCACCAATCCACTTCTTTGCTGATTGGATGTCTTGGATCGTACCGAGTCCGATTTCAGAATTCAAGTGCTCCAGCAAATTGCGGTGTAACGTGCTTTCAAGAAGTTCTTCACCCGAGACAAGTCTCTTATATCGCTGAATGTTTGCTTGTCTTGTCATGATAATGGCGGTGGCACTATTGTCAAATTGTGGGCGGCCAGCACGTCCCAACATTTGCATAACATCTAAATCTGTGTATTCTTGCGGGCCTTCGTCTGTGTAATGGCTTGTCCCCTTGAGAACGACAGTGTGGCAGGGCAGATTTACGCCAACAGCTAGGGTGGATGTACAACAGATTACATGAAGCTGCCCACTGAGGAAGTTCATCTCGATTGCAGCTCTATCTTGAGCGTCAAGACCTGCGTGATGGAATGCAACGCCGTAACGCACTAGCTCTTGTAAGTCCTGAGATAAAACAGGGACGCGATCGTCTGGTGATGGCCATGGCCGGTCATTAGCACGGCATGTCGACCACCATTCTGCTAGAGATCGAGCTGTACGTTGGCACGACTTTCGTGTAAAGCAGAATATCATAATCGGTTTCCTCTTAGAATGTTTTGCGAGTAAAAGATTCAACTTTCCGTCAAGCTTCTGTTCAAATACAAAATCATTAGGCCCGCCTTCATAACCGTATACGTATCTCTGCAGCTTGACTGGCCGTAGTTCTTCACCGAAAACTTCGAATCTAGCCGGTTCGTGTTGGTTCTGATGATCGCGGCCAAGCCATTTTGCCACATCATCTATATTAGGGATTGTTGCACTGGTCGCAACGAAGCGGATACTCCCTCCGATTGTCTTCATACGAGACACCACAGCTCAAGTGTTGCGCCTCGGGTATCCTTCAAATGTGAACTTCATCAATAAGCACAAGGCGGACCAAGTCTAACAATTTTCGATGGTCTTTCCATTTTCTTGTAATGGAATCCCACTTTTCAGGGGTAGTTAGAATAATGGATGCGTTACCAACGCGGCGAGCCTCGGCTTGAGAAGTGTCACCAGTGAGCTCGACACATTGCAAGTTCATATGACTGAACTTTTCTGCCAGTCCCTCGTTTTTTCGGAGCATAAAGATTTAGTTGGCGCTTGATAGATAATCTTGAAGTTACCGTTTCCCTCGCTTGACACAAGCTTACAAATAGCCATTTCCAATATCGCCGTCTTTCCAGAGCCAGTAGGCGCGGAAATAACAACGTTGTCATTCGTACCGTACACCAGGGGAAAACACTTTGACTGTACAGCATTGAAAAGCTGAAATGGAAAGATGGCACGAAATCTGTCAGGTAGCGATTGGCGTGGGTCAACAAGGCGCGTGTTGTTCACGATGGGTGGTAGGTTGGACGCGTGGTCAAGATCGAGTTGGATGTTTCCCTTCCGTTTTGGCGTCAATTCATGGCGCTTAGCAACTTGCCTTTGCCTCCCGAGGCTTACCCGGGTTGAGGGACTGGAGTATCCAGCATTCGAGGGCGAACTGCCAGTTACTGAAGAGTTGACTGGCGTTGTTTTTTTGCTGAGGGTATGTCAGCGCCTTATTTGGACGAGGTATCTAGTTGTATACCTTACATTGATAGAGAGGCGTTGTAAAGAGTTGTGTCCCGCGATGTTGTTCTCCAACCCTCTCTGCACTGTTGCGACTGAAAAGTGGCTGGGCGAATGGGGAATCTGAGGTGGTTCGAGCCGGGTTATCGTGTTATTTCGCAGCGACAACAACTGATTTGGGAATATTGGAGGGGAATTTGAAGGATGTTCGACACGATGGGTAGGCGACGAACGGTCGAGATCAATATACTCGTTACCTTGATGGTATGTGACACTTTGGAATGGCGATGGATGTTGAGGATCTCTGGGAACAAATGGCCTAAAGTGGTGGCTGGCATCCCCAATACGCGACTAGGCCGGTTGAAACTAGCGTTCAAGGTAGCGAAACACGCTGACTGGTACTGCTATTGCTAGGAAACCTCCAATCCTAGAAGGTTGATACGTAGGGTGTGGATGACCAAGTACTGTTCGGTCTATAGAGAGGCCAAAATCAGGGAACGAGTCAGCTCATTCATTCCACGCGGTTGGCGTCCAGTGCCCTAAAGAGTGAGCATACCATAATCGTCTAAATCTCCATATGCATTTGGTGTTCTGGCATCTGGCCAGCTCACTAGCAGTGCTCTCTCGGTTCCAGTCATTATTGGGGGGTGTAAATCTCTGATATAGCTGATATGGAGCCTCAGGAAATAGGCTGCTCGTATGATCAATAATTTGTTGTGTATATCTGTCGCGGTCACCGCTGCTGGGAGGACCGTAAATATGGTTACGACTGCTGGCTCCGGAGCCTCCAGCCATATTGTTGGGACGATGGAACCAACGATAGGTTATGTCATGATATTTGGAAGAAATTGACTTCAAGGGGGCTATGTATATGGTGTTATGTTTTAGAGGAATTCTGCAATTTGGTGGCAATAGGGTGCGACCAGGCGAAATCAAGAGATGACGAGACACACAAGGCGGAGAGGGGCGATTTGGTTTGAAAAATTCTGATCATCCCTTCGTCTTCGCTCCTTCTGAGGATGTCGCCTCGAAATGGGTGAAGCTCCTTCCTTGTCGAGGTTGTTCATAAATGATCACGTGATGACCCTCGAGATGTAGCAAGACAGGTGCATTCGATGTGCGACAAAAAATGTCTAGGTATCGACGAGTTCTCTAAACCTAACATGGTCCCGTCGTCGGGGTTGCTCTATTCATTTGCCAGCACTTGTAATCCATATTAAATCTCCTAACGGATACTACCTTTGACGTAGGTAGCTATGTTGAGAATAAATCAAACCTATTGTAGAATGCTACTAGACTTTTGTTGGTCTCGCCTTTCCTCTGGCCTCTTACAAATGCCAGAGAGTTCTCGACACTGCGGGCCGAAGCTTTCGCCTCAATGCGAATACGAACGCCACATATTCACATCAAGCCCCTTTCTTCTGTAGTCGCTTCGGACTTTGCATTTTTCTCAGATTATGCTCGGCAATCGTTATAATCTGGAAACGCCTCAATGGCTGACATTGATAGGCACATAGGATGCGCCTTGTATCGTGCCCTCATCTGAATACGCGGTGCATCGCCTCCACGATGCTTAGACGTCGCCCCCCTATCGCGAAAAACTAGCATGTCCAACTCGCGTCTTCTTCATGAGTATTCGTGTAGTCATTCTTCATTTATTCGTGAAACAACATCATATATCTCGCGCCTTCTCCTAGCCGAAGGTCCACGAACATGATGGCGCAGCGGGGAGGAGGGCGCGATGTTGAGAGACCTAAACTTTTCACATTTTCAAATTGGTTCGGTACTTCGAGCCGATCATTTGACCGGGGCGTGCTCATAGGATCGATCGTAGTCTTTTCGTAGTTAACAATATTAATTGGCGGCGGTCGCCCTCGTTTGCGATCCGGACCTGTATAAAGATAGGTTGCGAAGAGGACCAACCCCGTGCCAAGGACGAACTATAATAGGTCAGTGGAAAGTCTAAAACTTTGGATCAGGCGTGAAATCTCACCGTGAAAGTAACCTCGCATGTAAAGAAGTAAACTGTAAACAGAAAACTGATGATGATACTGATGCTTGTGGCAAAGTTTTTGGCTATGTTGTCGGCATAGTGGATGCACAACGAAGCCAGAACACCACCAAAGGCTTGGAGAATGATCAAAGCCCATACAACCCAGTTATAACCGTCGAAGAAACCGTGTTTCGCAATTTCTTCGCCGTCCTTGAAGACCACTCCAACCAAGAATGAAGTAATGAGGGAGTAGAAAGATAGTTGAATATTGCGGATCCAAACAGATGCGGACATGTGAGAATCCTTCAATACTTTCTCAAAGAAGACCCCTGTTGAGCCCGAGAGCGCAGCAACGGCTAATGCAGCTAAAAGACCGATCGAATAATTCACGACAGGTGTAGAATTTTGGTCTTCCTCGATCCCCTCGTAAGTAGCTGACCGTTTTACAGGCAGTTCGCCAGCAGCCATTAAAGATTCTGCGCCACGTTTTGTCAGTTCCCTGGCCACTTCACCAATATTGCTAGCCACCTGGCCTAGTTCATGTACCGATCGGGGGAAAAAGTGGTCTGTCATGTCCTGAATAATAAAAGAGTGGTCTTTGGAATCCGATGAGGGAATTGAGACAATCGAGACCCCGGCTGTGAGGATAACTAGTGATAGCCATCTCTTAAATGATAAGGATCTGCCTAATATAGTCACGGTGAAAATCGCCGTGGTAAGTATCTACTCAATTGTCATTAGCTGCCAATAAAATAGATCTGCGCCATCATAGCATCTTACCTTGAGCTGTAGTATAACCTGGTAGTGAACTGGGTCAAGATTCTCTACAGCTACATACTGCAAGGTGTTTTGCAGAGTATAAAGCGTCGCAGGTATGGCCAGCTTCCATCCATCCCCCTTGAACACGGAATTATAGATCTGCTGAAATAAAATAGTCGCTGGGGTAGAAGGCGCAAGTGTTCTTGACACTTCATAAATCGCGAAAGTCAGAGAGATGGCGAGCTTGACGAGTTCGGTGAGGAATATGGCGGTCGATGTGAAATATCGATGGTCACCGCTAGGGGGCATCATTCGCGAATAGTGCGCAATGAGGGTGACGGCAGAATTTTGGAATGTTAACTGGCCAGCCAACGTGTTAGCAATGAAGAGCCAATGCAACGACAAAGTTAGGATTCATAGCCGTTCTACTCTTCGGAAGTAGCCCGCTAGTGCAACCTCTTTCACGAAACATACATACCGTAATTAGAGAAATTTGCTTTAGGGGCATGCCGAAGAGCGTCGGGCCTCGCACCATCTGTGGCAAGCCCGTTGTGACATCGAGAAGGGCCATGGTGGGGTGATATCTCCCTATTCTCAATTGCGCCTCTGATATGTCTTCAATAACTCCTCCTAGCTATCCTGCCCCAACCTGGGCTCCGTCAAGCCGTTATCGCGCGATTATTTTCCAATGAATAGTCGATTACGCGGCGCAGCTCTTTGTTTTCCGAATAATAAATGTAGAGCAGGCCTGCGAGGCGCAGCGCAAAGATACGGGAGAAAGGGAGCCGCAAAGGGAGCCGCAAATGTGGTACTGATGCTGAGGCCACTAAAACCCGATGCCGCAGGTAAAAACAAAAGCTGCAAGTTTCAGTGTGTGCTCCAGTTTCCCAGTACGAAACCACCGAATCGGCCAGGGTCTACGCTCGAGGAAAGGCGCGCAAAACTGCTGCCACAAGACCCAAGTTTCTCGAATGCTTCGCCGCGGTCGGCTTCACTAATAGTCGCCTAGAATAGCAAATGCCGGGTGCGACAGTCTTGGTGCCTTCGCGTAATCGATCCAACCCGAATTCAAAGAGAAGTGCGCGCCAATGCGAGTTTCAGGGGAATCTAAAGTGAAACAACGGTTTAAGGGAACTTATTATTATAATTAAGGTTGACATGGAGAGCGTGCTAAATGAGGGTTGCGCACAATGATATCAATGGCGTTGCAAGGTCAGTATCCCCGTTCTAAGGCACCTACGTAATAGATGCCCTTGCGCTGCGCAGGCCCCGCTATAAGTACTTAAGGTAGGTAGGTAGTGGAAGTGTGCTGTCAACCCCCTGTCGGGATCCAGATCCCACGTTCAATGCTGATCTTCTCGTTTATTTAAATGTTATTTTTCCTGTCAAACTTGTTGACGACAGCTCGCAATATGTACGGGGCGACCAATTTGAGTAGGCACCTGCGTAAACAATCTGGTATACGAATGGCTCATTGAAATTCTCCTTACTTTAGGTACAGCTATGCATTCAAATCACTGTTGTGTACTTCCTTGCTTGACGGCCCCAAATTCCCACCCTACCCAATAGTCTGGTACTGTACCACTATAAGGATCACCTAGCTTAGCGCCGATCTTCAGGGCACAGTCACTTAAGCGTGGAAGAGCGGAGAAGTAAACCTCAGTTTTGCTGCCACAATGATCGATCTCCCTACTATCGATTACAGGTAGGCCTTGTTTTCTTTGATGAAACAACTTCTCTCGTCTCCAGGCCTCACAATACTCAACTATACTGAGGTAGAAAGAGCTCCCTCGTCCAGTGCCAACTTGACCAATTTCTCACGCTACGTCCCTCACAGTCGCTGTACAGTATGTGATGGGACAACTTGTTTTCAGCACATTTAGCAGTATAACGCCAACTTGGTATCTTACATGCATAGGTATTATTGTGGCGACCCCAGTGCCGAGCGCTCGACTTAGCCGTTGCCGCATGATTGCCTGCCGGCAGGCTGACATCAACCCTCAAGCGAGCGGCACGAATGTCCTACCCTCATTTTCAAGTAGTCCAATCAGCCACAAGAACATCAAAAGGGGGAATCTCCTTGTGTATATACATGTCCTGCGCTTTACTACGTACAGTGAACTATATGTGATTCGCTAATTAATTCCGAGCCCTAGTTTTGTTTGGGGAAACGCATCTCGTCTCAATGGCTGTAAATCAATGACGCATCAGAAAATTGCAGGTTTTATCAATCTCATGCCAAATTCCATAATAATGCTTAAAGCAGCCGTGCGTAGTAGGAAGTAAGGCTCGTCTCGTCTAATACATCATCCATTAAGTGATCATTCCGTCCGCCGATATCCTCAGAACCGTTTTATCCCATTACCGCCCAATATCAAGTTATTGCCTTTATCCGTCGTTCAAATACCGCTCAATGCAAAAAATATAGGTACAAAAGTAAAAAGAATTAATCGGTTGGTAGATGTATAGTACCGCGAAAGAAATATTATAGACGAAAAAGGGGTTCCATGAAACGTCTCGAAGTAGGGAAACCGTTCGTGGCCGACGGCTAGGTGGCGCCAATTGTTGTAGGTACATAGAAAAATATATAATTCGGCCATGTGGCGAGGTTGCGGTTCGTGATTTTGTCGAGTTTCAATTATACAAGTCGTTAAGTACCCTTCCGACTCCAGGGGTAAGAAAGCACATTACTGGCAATATATCGAGGTAGCCGTCTGTCGTGTACAGAATGCCAACCTTTCAGTCCTCGTCACCCCACCAAGGCATTGGAGAACCTACTTGTCCCACGGCACTCAAACGCACCATGCTCCTTTTGCTCTTTACATGCCTAGGTCTGTGCTTGGGTGAATGGCTCTGCTGCATCGCACTGGACGGGTGGAGGAGGCCGGTCGAGATAGTAGGGCTGTTTAATTTTGTCGTTGGCTTTTCTGGCCGCGGCGGTAGTGGCCAAGACGGCGGTGGCATCGGAGGTTGCGGAAATGCGCTGAGATCATCCACCTCTGAATCGTCCGCATCTACATCCTCGTTCCATTCAGAGTGGATTTCGACTTCGGGCACATCTTGTAGACGATACCCTTTCGCGGGACATTGAGTAGATGAGACGGGGGCGGGTCGTTTCGACGCTGGCTACTGTGGCTGCTGCTTTCCCGTCGACTGCCCTCACTACCAGTTCTATACCCCGGCTCGTGGTAGATGCGCTATTAGTCCGTGACTGACTGCGCCCTGTACGTCGCTCATTGTTTATGAGGTCTTCGCCATCGCTATCAATCATATAGTCGTCACTGAAGTCTATACTAGACTCGGCAGTATTAGTACTATTTGTGCGCTGATCAAAGTAGAAATGATTCTGATCATTCCGTGAATCCAGAGTCGTCGAGATCGTAGACCCAGTTGCCGATGTTGAAGTTCTCTCAGTTACATCACTACGGCTTGTCGTCGAGGGTACGTCTGCGTCGCGGTACTCCTTCCGCGGGCCGTTTCGGTGATTGGCATAGCGAAGGTCTTCCCGAGAGCCCCCAATAAAGAGTGAGGAGTCTCTCCTCGGCCAAGAAGACATAGATGCCGAATTGACATTGTGTTGTATCGCCGGCCGTCCAGGTATATCTTTCCCACCGTTCGTGTTTGACCTATTCGAGCTCCCAACGCTACCTCGACTCGATCGGCTTGTTCGGCTTCTTCCATCCTCCTCGGTTTCTGAAATGACTGTCTCGCGCATCTTGGCCCTCTTCTGTCGGAGCGCTGCCAGCAACATTTCTTCTTGTCTTGTGACTGCCATTAAGCGCGCATTATGGGCTTCGCTAGACTCACTTCCCATTGCATCTCTCTGGAGTGATTCGCGTGACTTCACATAAAACTCTACACTATTTGGCGAAAGTGGTGGGGTAGGCTGACCTGAGGAACGAGAGATATGCGATGTGGCGTTGCTATTCTGTCGCAAAAGGGCTTTGTCTAAGTGATGGGCGCCCTCAGAAGCCGAAACTTTGGAGGCGGCTTCGACTGTGGAGGCTAACGGTACGAATGCCACCGCCCTCGCCTGTTGGACTGTAAAGCCTGGTTGCTGAGAACGCAGCGTGCCCAAGGTCTCTGCTGACCTCGATGATAATCGGGAGTCAGGAGCTGAGGGTGACGCGCGGCCGGAGTCAGGGTAGTCATGGACGACTGACTCGAACGCACCGTGTTGTTTGATGGCGAACGGCTATTTTGAGTCCTTGATGCAGACCTAACAGCCGAATGTTCGTCTACTTGATTCAGCGAAGGCGTGAATCTTCTTGAACCCATCGCCCCAGGTAGTTGTTTTTGACCTTGCTGACTTTTGCTAGGATTTGGATTTTCCGATGCATCATGTGTAACGCTTTCCCGACGAGGCAGAGGTGCCGGCGGGACTGGCCCGAAATCCTCCTCATCTGAAGAGTCTGAAAGAGACAAGACACTGCTTTGCAGCCGATCTGACTCTAAAAGACTCTTGGTTGATGGCGATGCTTTGGATGTCCGAGTGTGGCGACTTGATATACTACCCGCATAGTCGTCCCTTGAAGTAGGATGTACTTGAAGCCCGAGCGATGAGTCAACTATCGAAGCAGTTGTCCTACTGTCATGGGAACCATTGCGTAAGTGACTCCATTTCGTGTCCTGTCCCTGAGGTGGTTGTGAGGGGATTGGGGCAATCAGACTATGTGTGAAGGTGCTGGCTGGTCTTAGGTTGCCTGGACTAAGCTCGAAAGTGGTCGGCATATCCTCTTCTTCCAAAGTATCCTCGGTTTGGAACGACATCTGCTCATAATGATGGTAGAGCTGATGCAGCCCAGCAGCTTCAGTGATGCCCTTTGACCTGGGAGACTGTCGCGGGGCTGGTTGGTGCTTTGTGAGCTTTCGCGGGGTTCTCTGGTGCCCATCGGTCGTAGCGTTTGGTGGTATTGGTGACTCTTGCATTTCCGAGATGAAGGAGGACGAACGCATAACATAATTAGAACCGAGAATAGGTTCGGCCGCCGCAGCGTTTCTTTTCCGTTCCTTATGTCCTTTCGGGCGTAAGCGTGAAAGATCCAGCTTCGCCGGCTTCTTTTTCTTCTTCTCGGTTTGTGTGCCAGCCAACGTCCCATCCATGTCGAGAAGCTCGTTAATCTTTGTCGGAAGACCCTTCGCCATGGCTGAGTTCGATGTTTGTTGCGATATTGATAAAGGCATTCTCGCCGAGTCGTAATGGGTATCAACTGTCGAGGAGGAGAATCGTCGGCCTCTAGTAGAAACGCTTGTTATGTTATCACGCGACCCATTCTCACTAATGAATGCAGATCGCTTCGTCGTAAGACCCCTCTGATGAGAAGTATGCGGGTTTCGAACCTGTTGCGGATAATCGCGGACTCCTCTTCCCAGAGAGCTCTTCTCCCATCTTCCTGTTCGAAGCCGATATCATGTGTAGCTTGGCTTGCACTGCTTTCAGATATTGATATGCTAATGCCGCCCGTGGAACCGGTTTCCCACGACCGGCCAGCATTGACTGTCAAGTTCGAAGAACCGGTATTAATTCCACCTGCGCCTAGTATTCTCTGTGCTTTGGATAGGGGCTTGAGATAGAAACCGTCGGGACCTCTTGCTTCTTACTAGATCGACCCGGTATAGGGAACTTGAACTTGGACTTGATTCCGCCACCCATCTTGAATAATGAAATACAGAGCCGGCTGGATGAGCCTCTCCGTTAAGAAACAGTGACCGCGTCGCCACGCTTCCCTTCCGTATTGTATTAGATATTAAAGTTAAGGTCACAGATCATCGCTGAAGGAGTAATATGGAGTGGCCAGTATAAGTGTTTATGAGGATTTCAAGTATGACTATGATGCACGTTAACCTCAGCGCCGTTGGCCGAGGAAGGAATTTCGGCTAGCGAGGGGACTGGCAGGGTTAACCAGATGAGACGTAGTGATTGATCCTCTTGGGGTGTTCAGTCCAAAACCAGTGAACTTGCAACCCCAGTGGACATTGTATGAGTGGTGGTGGCTTTGTGGTTTAAGATGCCACCGTCGTCCTTCAACTACCCATTAACAAGTAGAAATCTTGACCAACAAATAGAGAAGTCGTGGAGGAGGGTATATGGTCAGATGCGTCGTGACTATGATGCCAAAAATGAGGTCAAATATCGTCCGTCTTTCTTGGAGGATCCATACCCCAGGCTTCAGGGGTATATAGATTCGTTTAGCTCGGTAGGCGCAACCTCACACAAAACCAACCGGACCTGAGGAGATCCCGAATGCTGTGGGGGAGCGCACTTTCAAGGGAAGAGTTGAAAATGAGCACGTTAAAAGGAATGGAAATTTTCATAAAATTATCGGTGCAGGATTACCAAAAGAACGCGAAAAAGTCAAGTGTTCTTCCGCAATATGAAAAATGGGGATTCAATCCGCACCATGCATGCAGAGAAGAAGGGGCTATACTAGCGCCTTCTAAGTATATGATATCTTCTCATTTTAAACACCTACACTACACCATGACAGTGCTCAAATCCACTCTTGTACATCCTTGGATAATCCTACTAGGTCAGGGTCATTCGACGAGACTAGGGGAAAATTAGAAAAATCGCTAAGCCACGCGCATCTTGGTGCCGAGGTGCTATCTCGAACTATAAACACAAACACTCCACTTCAAAATGTAGCATGAGTTCTACGAGGAGCGCCTTTCCGTCGTTCCGTAGCCGTTCCGCCGTTCGAGAACTCCGCTACAGCAGCAGCAAAACGTACCTAGGTGAATATGGAGATGGACGGGGTCAGGGGACGGCCCATGACATCTGTATATGTATACTATCTCAGATATATACCACCCTGAGGCTTGGGTGCTCTTATCCCTGCTAGAAGACCCTTACAAAACCAGGGTTCCTAGTATAAATAAAAAAGCCGGTGCGCTGGCCAACAAAGCTCGGGAATCTAGATTAATGACTTGGAATATAGTACTGCAGTATACCTCAATGACCGCGCATGTTTTATACGTGCTAGGCGTCGGCGGGCTCTCATTCATTTAGACTCCATCTTATACTAGTATTCTTAGGTTGGAATCGGTAGTTGACCGGGATCTGCTGCCACCGCACATGTTTTAATGTCGTGCATGGTTAAAATGAGAGGTTATAGCATCTCAGGCTCCGTGACCTGACTTGCTGTAAATAACTACACTATCGAAGCAACAACATGTTCAATTCTACTTGTAGTCACACGTTATTACTGTCAGCCAATAGTTCCAACCAATAGGTGTGGACCGCGCTCAGACCGTCTTACTGAAAGTCGCCCAAACTAGCCCAGGTTAAAGCTTGACTAGTACACGTGGAGGTCACCAAGATTTCAAAACCCTCTGGGGAAATGGTAACGGCCAAACAACTGTACCAGCGGAATTCAGTTCCAAGGGTCGCTGCTGTTGGAAGTTGAGATGATAACATTGAAGATTATACGTAAGTAGCGGTCATCCAACATACCAATTTCTGACGGCCGTGTATCTATCTAGTCTAGAGCCCAGCATCAGCAAGCCTCGCCAGCAATAAGAAAGCCAGTACTTGAAATAGCGCTATGCAATTTGCATCTGACAAGTCAATGAATATAATTTCCTAGTAAAATAGTGCCGTGAATGGCAGAGGACTGGTCACAAAACCGGTACGTTTCTGGCTTCACGCCAAGGCCTCGGGGTCATTCTGGTTCTAATTCACCCACCACGTCCGCTGCCTCTCACCTTTTGATCCATGCTCGCGTTTTAACTTTCGTCTCTTTGATAGCTGTCATATATTGACATGTATGGTACCGAAAGAGCAGCATGAACTAAAGATGCGTGAAACGAGATTTACTGGCTGTCCCATGTTTCTGTTATTTGGAGGGTAACCGCACACCGGTTTTTTGTGTAGCAATTGCAACGCTAATCTGACGGCCCAGGCAGTGAGAAATGATTACCATTCCGAAATATTTTTTGACCAAGCATAACAACACCGTTACATACCATGATACGAAGTAAGGCGCGAGGAAAACGAGCTTCATGAGGTAGTATTAGCATGCACCACCGTTTATAGCCGACATGACAGGAATATCGCGTAACACTATATCGCTTGGTAGCTCAAACTCAGCCTTTGTGCAACATACCATTTATATTAGCCCGAGAAGATAGGATTATGTATAAATTCTTGTTTTCTAGCAAAGATAACTCGGAGGCCAAGTGGACCAAGACAGCAGCCTGATCGGCGCAATGTAAACGTCGTAGCAATCATGACGGACCAGTACTACACACTATATTCTTTAGGTATATTGATCTACAAGTATCTATAGTAGCCTTGTCTATCTTTAAATTACATCCAAGCTCTTGGGTAACCCGAGCCAACCATCCCTCATTTCGCGCGAAGTAGATATGTATGAAATCAATATTGTTGTCATACCGATGGCCCATTAGAGCGTCATATTCAACCGCCCGCATGCTTACATACATATAGCTGACTCGACTTTATCAAGACTTAAAAAGGCTGTTTCTTAGGGTTGTAGCTCATAGTAGCAAAATCCATCATCCACGTTAGTGTCATTTCCCTTTAGATTAGAGCGAAGCGTCTCTGAGCTGTGCCTCTTCACGATTCAATACATATAGTATTAAGTGCCATGGTTACATCTCCTACAACCCCGGCCGACGATCACGGAAACGCGATCTCACAAGACGATGCTACCAAATTGCCTTGAGTAGTGGGGGGTTTCGTTTTGAAGAGCTCCGCACCTCCAGGCCAGGATTACCTCCTACATAAAACCACCATCCTGATAGTATCCATGTATCCGAAGATCTTAATTGCTTACTGCGTGGTTCAAGAAAGGCTTACTATAGCTTAGGATATCAATAACTCGATCGTACTGTGGGATCCAAAACCTCACCGGTTCACGGACCGATTCCCCTCGCTGTCGTGATAACTTCAAACACATCGAGAGTCTGGGCATTCATTCTAGACTTATTTTCTATAAGACCAAGCGAGTTCTGCCACAATGAGAGGACATAACCAAGGCAGAACCCAAGGCTCTACCCCGCAAGTGGAAATGGCCGCATGAATTTCCTATGCGCCACAGCATTGGACTCTTGCAGTTGCTTGCGTACCATAGATTAAATGCCGTTGCTTGCGTCAAAGCCCATAAGATGCCGTCTCCTCATCATCCAAGATTCGGACCTGTAGCACCCTGGTAAATCTAGTTTCTTAATAGGATATATTAATCCCAGCCAAGACTAACATCTAGCGCTCAATGCGTTAATTGGTCCACGGCCCTACGTTTTTTATGCCTGGCTCTTCGCTACAACTATATAGACCTGAGTGTCTTGCTGGAAGGGGTCAAGTCTCAAAGGTGCTGAGCGATGAAGAGAAGCCTCCACAACTCAAGTTGTGTTCAAGGCAAGTCAACAAATTGAAGCACGACAATAGCTAAGCCTTGATTTACTCCGCGCTGCCGCTGCCGCAGTGCTAGCTATCCCGCCCGGCTACTTCACTCTAGCCCGGCAGATGTTGCATTGCGAGCCGCCCCATGCGGAGAATGCCGCGGGAAGAGGTCAGATCAAAAACTCTACCCGCATCCTGCAGTGATGTGGTTACAATACAGATGGAAGGGCTGCAAGTGACGTATGCTCTATATCGCTACCTCTGAGTTCTCCCTTTCCAAATGTGGCTTTTTTTATATGAGCGTTAGTGTCGTTTGCTGACTTACCTGTACGAGGAAAAGAAGCATGTAGCTCATGTTTGCCAATCGGCGGCTCGCCATGCATGTTTGTGTTGGCACAAACATTACCCCGCCTGGGCCCGAAAGAAGAATCAAACATGAGCTAAGATAACATTACTCGTCACGATCCTACAGTTGATGTTAGCAAGACCTCGGCAGAAACCCATCGTATAGTGAAACCACTAGTTGTTTTATGTTCATCGGTGTGCCTCGCATGTAAAGGTGATATGATGCGAAACCACGCAAATTCGCTCTCGAAAGCGCTATTTTTATACCAACGGCCGGTAGCAAACGAACGTTGGTGAATCTTATTCTTTAACATTGCTACAGTCACAAAAGTTGTTACTACTTGCGATGTAAGCAAAAACATTTATGTCTTGGTTTCGACTCTAAAATGATGAAGGGCGGTTAGATCGCTATTAGACAGAAGCATATAGGCGAATTCTCAATGCTGTTAATACCTGAGTAGGAGGAAACATTAGCCAAAGGTCATTGTCAAATGAGAAAAATAAGTAACATAGATGAGCTCCTTGCTCGAATTTGGTTCACAGTCATGAATGGTTGTGATCGTAAATCAAGTGCCTTAGCGTTGAAACGTGAAGATAACGAATTCTTACTCGGTAGAATGTATGTTTGGGGTGACGAAATTCTACTAAAGTATCGAGAGCGGGGTGATGGAAATGTAAGCTATTGCACACATGTTGATCGTGATGATAAATGAGAAAGTGTTCGAGTGGGTAGTATATAGAGGTGTAGGTGGGGTATTATGCTTGGTTCCGATTTTCGCAAGTGTAAATCGGGCAGAAAGCTACTTGATAGATAGTGTACGTTGCCATCGTTGTTTATCAGGAGGAATTGAGCATTCCAATTGGCTTCGATGTGTTAATAGTGATACCATGAGTATTTCACCTGGGCCGTAACTACACCGTTTTTTATTATCTACAGAGAGATGTATTAAATATACTGGACCTGGGTTTGATGGTATACCTAGTTTTAAGCTGGAGGGAGGAAGGACGCGAAAAGGGCACCCTGTATACTAGCATACATGATCATAAACAGCACGATATTCTTGCCAGTCCCTGCCGTCTCGCTGTGGGAAAGGACGTTTGCCAACCACCAATACCAGAGCGGATACCCAGACGATATTCTTGTGATGATTTGAATGTGGTAGGTTGAGATAGCCAGACCTGTCAGAACGAGCTGGGCCAATGCCATAGAACGGAGCAATCCTTCTAGTTTTTCTGAGGAAGAAGTGCCGACTTCTTCTCTCACAAGATGAGGGTTGAAGAAGAAGCTACCCCTGACCTAGCTAGGATATATAACATAGGGCCGGCTAAGAGGAATAGGGGTATGTTTGCTGGCGTCCAATAGCGTAGAAACCCGACATTCCTGGCGGTGGTTAGCATTGCCAGATAATTGGGTTATTATTTCATACCAGTGATGCTCCTGAACGAAAGTATAGATGCTAGGAAGTGGCTTGGTACACCATGGCCTGAGCTCAGCGTCGACTACATCGTAGCAGTATGTCCGATACGCGACAAACTGAGGTATCAAAAACCCAAGCGCAATAGCGGAACCTCCGGCAAGTAAGGCCAACCTTCTTCGGATGCTGTTAGCAGTGGGCGAGAGCGAAAGTTCACGCAGTAGTTCCGCGGCAAAAAGGATGCCATTGAGTGTTCCATTGCTCCGAAAATTGACAGCAAAGCCGAACCATAGGCCCGATGCAATCAAACTCACGTCATGGGCAATGGTGCGCCTATCGCTAAGGACTGCTTTGGCAAAGAAGAGGTAGCCCACGAAGGAGAGGAGAGCGAAGGGGCTTTCGGAATAAGGCGCTGAGAGAAATAGACCCCAGGTGATAGTATGTGAAGTACGGCTGCGACTAATGACATCCGTGAGTTTTTTGAGACAACTAGGCCCAGCTGGTATAGCACCAAAGCCGATAGCAAATGCGACACATTAGCCACGAAGATGCCTAAAAGAGGTTGAAGTGCGTCGTATTGTCTGACGCCTAAAATCGTGAGAACTGAGTACATATAGTCAATAACAGAAGCTGTTGTATACAGAGTAGAGACATACTTTTTGTTAAAATGGAGATGACGGTTGGCAGTCCGCTTGCGAAAGCCCATTCCTGTTCGAACAAATAGCCGCGCCGAGAAGCCTGGACATAGTAGATAGCATCCCATCTCGTCAGCCTTGTGGCTAGATCAAATGCCGGCTCGTGATATGAGGCCTGGCTGGCTGATAGTAGAGTACTAGATGTATCGTATGCCGGGCTCACACCGCTACCGAGTGCGATGGCAAACAAAAATGCTTTCCAAGCGAGAAATAGGCATGTCAAGGATTGGACGGGATAGGAAAAGTCAACAAGAAGAGCCATCAGGGAATTATCACCTGCTATGTTAGGTAGGTGTAAATATTGCACGAGAATACGTATAGATAGGGGCTTCGCTGCATGTGAAGATTGAGACTTCCTGTTACCTACCTGGTAGGTGCCTAAGGTAAGTACATGCTTTGTGGCTAAAACGCATGGCTTGGGCACTAAGAGACTGTGGCTTAAGCCTAAAAGTACATCTCATTGGGTGGTCATAACTAACTATCTAAAAAGGTATCTTATCGTTATCGCTTTGTACGAAGCAACAGAGCCGTCAACTTCAAGTAAGCTGCTTTTTTTGTCTTGGATTTGTCTGTTTCTGATTTGTTGAGTAGCTCGGACTGTAGGGTGAACCAAGTTCCGGATCAACATATATGTTTATCAGTGATTTAGCAGAAGCCACGAATATTCTAGACGAATAATGAAAGAGTAGGTGACTTCATTGTGTGTTGACTCGGGATTGGCTCATGCATTGAATGAAACAGACGTAAGTAGGTAGTGGTCTACAACGCACGTAGCAATATCTGGCAATCTCTGGTTTACCATATTGTACTTGTGCTTACATACTTACATAGTAGACCAGTGTCGAAGTCATTAGTAACAGCCGAGGCTGCCGTTATGAATAATTCGGCACCGGAAACTCTTAATTCGCGAGAGCTTTCACCTTGAAAGTCCGACGAATTTTAACGCGCCACCTTGTCACCGACACTTCCGACTACGATATTATTGGTAGCTGTGATAGAGATCTTGGGCAGACTGTACACAGCCATTGCCTCGGTCCTATCATTAAGCCAAGCCTGTCAGCAAAAACCACATGCTTAGTCCTTCGTCTTATCCCTTGCGTCATACGATGGGTTGATCTCTTAAGCAGGTAAGTCGTGTCAACAAACGTCCCAGCCAGAGCAGATGGTCTTATCTCATTACTTGTACCTATAACAAAAGAGGAAGAGGAAGAGGAAAAGGAAAAGGGACGAAAAAAGAATAATGTTACCTAATTACAGCACCTCGTTTTCGGATTCGCTGCATGTGAAACTTATTAAGGCAAGTTCCGACCATCAGTCAGGTGGCTGGTTTCATGCTGATTGTTGGGTGCCTAAGGTACCTAAGAATATACTGCCGGTCGTGCGTCCAGGTGGTCGGTCGGGTGGACCCGATGCACGTCTTTGGTACCTGCTGAAGTGTAAGTTAGTGTATGCCACCTAACAGAATACGGATACGCGGGTCCCATCCATCCAGGGGATTGTACACTACCTACGACCTCACCGTACAAACCTCCTTGCTGCTACCTACCTAGCTGGGTATACCAACCTCACATTTTGTTTCTATTCAATCTCTTTGTTTCCCAATATGTCGAGTACCTAACAAGCCTCAGCCTTTGTTTTTCTCTTCTCTTGCCAAACTCCGTTTGCGTCGCATCTTATCCTCTACCTGGGTAGCTATCCCAACCCTATCTATTTTCCCTCTCTGTCGACAGAGCTGGCGCAATCGATCGTCTTACCCAATTTCCACAATCACTACGGCGCCCCTTACGCAGCCTGCGCCGTTGATTTCTGACTACGCCGCCTCCCGACCGACTGCCTATAGCGCAATCATCGAACGAGCTCCCGAAAGTTGATAATATAAACCGAAGCGCTTCGTTGGCTCTTGTTGGAGACTAGCGAACTCTTAGCTTGCATCATCTACTGGCCGAACGAATCCACCTTATTGCGCCGACAACGACGACTTTGGCCCCAGGAATTCGAAGTCAAGCAACGCGCGCACCGAATTCTGGCAACATTGGTATTGCTCGATCCTAGGCCACCATTTATTTTCACGCTCCTTGGGTTCTCGGCAACGTCGGCGTATTCATACAACACTTAATCGTGCCACTAGCTTTTACATTCGTTCTGGTCTCGCTCATACAGCCGCTACTGGCTTGGCGCTGTACGTCGTGTCTCTCGTCTCCTGGGGCAAGACACCAGGCGGTCTGGTTTTCACTATCGTTTTCAATGAATTGCTCTCTTTTGCCGTGATACGTGTCGTCCGCAAACTTAGATTCTCCTGCATTCGGTATTATCCACTACCTTGGATAAACATCTTGCTTTAGCTCAACTCCGTGGTGCCTGTAACTACTCTTGATGAAGTTGATATTCACAACAGAGTGAAGCAATCCGTCGCCGCCGCCTCTTTCTTATTCAGTCTTGGACCAGTATTCGCTCAACGGTTTCGATATGTTCCTACATTCGGGGGCTAGCTTACACGGTCACGAATTTTCGAAACGGGCGGCTCAAGCTGCAGCTAGTCCTGATAACCGTCGGAACCCTCTCTTACGCTCAACCTTTTCTCCATCCGCAAACAGAGCACCTACTCTTCCAGCAGAGTCGTCACTGGCCCATGATAATGAGCCGGTGCCGGATCTGAAGACATCTAAGACTTACCCAAAGTCTGGAGCTCAAAATTTAGATAACGCACTGGCGAATACCCAAGAGCTCAGGAGCGATTTAGTAGCTTCGCAAGTAGCAGCTATGAGTGAAGATGAAACATCGGTCATCTCTGATACTGATGGAAGTAGGGCGTCGTCCCTGACCAGGGGAAAGCGTCAATCTACATTTGTGCTTGCTCATCCTCCGCCAAGGCTGCGTACTAAGCAGAAAATCATCCACATGCGCCCAAATCTTGTGCTTCAGATTCAACAAGTCACCGCCGGCTTACGTCCTAAACCCACTATCGATGTCTATCCATCATTTGCGGGTGCTGGATCTATAATGGCACCGCTCCTAGGGCGCGTTCCTCGAATTGCCGGTATTAAGCGAGAATTAAGCGGTCAGGATATCATGTTGGTCAGAAGCGAAGATTATGCTTTGCAAGCCTCAGGATCTGAAAGTGACGGCGACGATGATGGTATAACGGCGCGTGATTTGCTGGCTGTCCTTAGCCCATCAAAGACCGAGGACAAGGCAGAAATTGTCATGGCCGAGGGTATGGTTTGGGTGGCTTCAA
Source organism: Amphirosellinia nigrospora (assembly GCA_004123355.1). Lineage (NCBI taxonomy): Eukaryota > Fungi > Ascomycota > Sordariomycetes > Xylariales > Xylariaceae > Amphirosellinia > Amphirosellinia nigrospora. The sequence continues at coordinate 2,431,124 of SCHM01000003.1, read as the reverse complement.
CCCGGTCTGTCGGGAATTCTTATTCATATGAATTCACTTCGGTTGGCCCTAACGGTACGACTATTACGGCCAGATGGGTTCTCAAGCAAATCATATCTAGTTCACTCCCAGGTACACCAACCTCGCCTGGCCCTTCGAACTCGGCAAAGCCTCGGTTCTCTGATACCAAGTTCACTTTTAGCTTTATCGACCAAAACTACCGCCGCCATCCGATTCTTGCCATACTCACTAGTACTTCTCTTACTATACATGAAACTTACACGATGGTTACACAATCCCAAAGCTCCTCTCCAAACTCGTCGTCGGGTGGCAACCAGGCCCAGACAGAAAAGAGCATTCGATCGGTGGAGCAATGGCAAAAGTCCTTCATCTCGGTTTCAGCGGTATGGGTCGCTCTTAGACACGGCTGGGCACCTGACTTTCGGCCCGACGATTTTATGCCATTCCGGACGTCGGTAACTTCTCAAGCAGAGGTATGTCCTCATGGAAGACGACGATCTCTCAGCACCGGCAATGATCCTTCAGCCCCTCACAGATATTCGGAAGCGACAGGACGACGTAAATATCCTACGGGGATACGGCAGCAAGCCTTACGATCTACTAATGATTTACCAAGGCGAGCGACGTCGACAGGAGCGGCCTTCATCCAGAAACGAAGAGCAGCACTCCGGGGAAGTGAGGATGAGCCTACTGACGGCGAGCGCGACCTGACGACCAGGCTTAACAGACGGGCCCTTAGTGGTGACTGGAATGTTGGGCTTCCGAAGAGCATTCGTGAAAACTCATTAGCTGAATCCCTAATGGGTAGTACACCTGTTTCTCCAAAGAATAATGCAAAACCCCATCAACCTTCGGCGTTAGCGCCACCCCCGATGCCGGTAAAACGTCGCGCTGTCTCGGCCTATTTACCTCTTGGCTCTTTGGCAACTGATCTTAGTGACTCGGACGCCCTGGAGTTAAGTGATCCATCCATAGGCACCGCACAAAAGTCATTGGAACGGGGGAATATCAATGAAGCTGGTGGTTCCAAGGGCAAACACCGGAAGTGGAAGAATATGGCAAACTGGTTTCGCAAGTTGTCAGCGCGATAGAATTGCTGTCAAACTGACACAGCTCCAGGGGTGCTAGTGTTGGCAAAGGGCACTTGAGATGGCCAAGCGCATCAAACGTGCTTCTATCGTCTGGATGGAAGCGCCGCTACGTCCGTAGCAAACGTTGATTATTGTCGATTATTCGACAACATGTGTAATAACAGGTGCATCGAGAACGGCTGGGAAAACGGCTGGAAACGGATATCATTGCGTGCGGCGTCGGGTTAGGCAATTAATTGGGTTGAATTTTCGGGATACTAACATAGAGGCATTATGGTATATATTTAGAAGGTTGTACGGCGTTTTGTTCTAGCACGGAAAATGCCGGGCACCGTCCTTTGGATTGTTGGAACCTTCTTTGTTGGGAAGGGAATAGTGAGTCTGGCATTGCTGCCGATACCAATATCGATTTCTACAATAAGCAATATTGTAACTCCCTTGCGAAATTTGGGCTCCTAGCTAAGGGTGATTGTGATTGCAACATGTAATTTAATGGGAAGGGCATTTTGCCAATTCTTTTAACTTGTAAGTTACGCTTGAAGTTAGCTGATCTTGATGCGTCATGCAGGTTGTTCTAGGCGGAACTTCCAAATACGGCAAGGATTGTCAAGAGAACTGCGGGGCCGACGAAACAAACATTGGGGTCCCGATGTTCTGCCGGCAGGTTACGCATACGAGAGTTCTCGAGGACCAGCGGTCCGACGGCCGGTGGAACTATGAGGGAAGCCAAGAGATACCGGCGGTTGGGTAGGTTTACGCTTACTTATTGCAGAGATCTGCTGAAATATCCTTTCTTTAATTCCTTGTCGGAGTTGGATAGGATTTAGCTTCTCCGGTGTTGCTGGATTGGATATAAAAGGAGGGTTGCTGCTTCATGTATCTCAAGTTGGTTTGTAGAATTGATATTATGAGTTTGGAACACTGAGCAAGGTGATATATCCGGCCTTTTTTACAGCCCAACTAATATTACTGGTCCTTCAGCTTCTTTCATTAGTCAACGCGAAAGGTAAAGGAAGAAGGGGCGAAAAAAAGGCAATGGCTTCGCAGTTTCACCAAAACGGTGGCTCCAGCACCGGTAATGGAGATGGAACCCGTATATCTATCGCCACTACCGTCGAAGAACAACATCAGCAGCGCGGAGACGTCACCGCCGGATTCGTCGACACGACGGGCGAGCACCGACGAGGAAAAGCAGGACCAGGACAGCGGATCCCCGCCGACACACCGTCGGAGACGGATGTCAAGGAGCGGTGGAACTATCCCCGGACCAACACCCCGCGTGTTGGGGCTTGTTTCTACTCGTTTCTTGTTATGGGAGCCAATGATTCGGCTTATGGGGTGAGTTTACTATCAACAGGCACTGATAGGATTATACTATGATCTATTAGAAGGAGAAATTGCTAACTAGGGAATACTCATAGCCTCTTATACCATATGTATGACAATCCACAGACTCACCTCGTATGGGCTCTGCCAGTTCGGGAGTAGTATATTACATTGAAAAGAATAACTAACTAACCGAGCCCTTCGATTAAACAGCTGCAAGAATTTTATCACCTTTCCTACATCATCGTATCGCTAATCTTCCTCTCGCCCTTCGTCGGGTACACGATAGCCGCAGTCCTGAACAATTTCTTCCACACGCGGTTCGGACGACGGGGCGTGGCCGCCATAGCTTCGTGCAGCCACCTAGTCGCGTACGTCATCATCGCCGTACACCCGCCTTATCCCGTCCTCGTCATCGCGTTCGCGCTCGCTGGTTTCGGGAACGGCATCGCCGACGCGGGCTGGAATGCGTTCATCGGGAACCTGGACCGCGCTAACGAGCTCCTGGGTCTGCTCCATGGGCTATACGGCACCGGCGCCGTCATCAGCCCCGTTATTGCTACGACTATGATTACCAAGGCTGGCTTGCCTTGGTATACGTTTTACTACTTGATGGTGAGTTCTGATCTATCTGATTCCTCTCATTCCGCCGTTGTTTAGCCCTGTCATTTTGTGAATTGATGAGACTAGAGCTGAAGAATTGTATTCGACAGATTGGCCTCGCGGGCCTGGAAGTCGTGGTCACGGGCACTTGCTTCTGGAAGGCCACGGCGCGCGAGTACCGGGACTCGGTGGCGGCGAGCTCAGGTTCTTCTAGCGGCGGGCTAAAGGAGGTGCTCTTCCAGAAACCTGGGGCCCGCGTTGCCTGGTTATGTGCCATTTTCCTACTTGGCTACGTTGGTATCGAGGTCGCGCTCGGAGGCTGGATCGTAGAGTTCAGTGCGTAATTCTCGAAGTTATCTTCTTCCCACTTTGGCAACTTTCAGGGCACGACGTTTCCTCTTGGGGCGTGATGATGTCTCGAAGTTTCTGGCGCCCTCACAATTCACGCTATAAACAGCAATAACTGACTCCGAGTGTTGTAGTGATCCAAGTTCGTCATGGTGGAGCATTTGAAAGCGGCATCACGGCCACCGGATTTTGGCTCGGATTAACGATTGGGCGGTTCGTTTTGGGCTTCATTACGCCGAAGATTGGCGAGAAACTTGCGATTACGGTACGTATAACTTCAGGTTCCGTAGAGTTTCTCCCTCCCCTCTTGCTTGCGAGAGACTGACGATTAACAATGATCAGATCTATCTTCCTATCGCAATGGCTCTGGAGCTTTTGTTCTGGCTCGTACCGCAGTTCATCGTTTCAGCCGTTGCTATTGCACTACAGGGCTTTTTATTGGGCCCTTATTCCCAGCCGTTATTGTGGCCATGTCGAAGCTCCTCCCCCACCATCTTCATGTTAGTGCAATCGGGTTCGCAGCCGCATTTGGAGGTAGTGGCGCGGCTGTCTTACCCTTCGCTGTTGATTGCACAGGCGAAGGGTGTCCAGGTGCTGCAGCCGATTATTCTCGCACTTTTCGCGGCCATCCTGTTGGTGTGGTGTGGATTACCGAGGATAGGGAAGAAGAAGGATTAATATTCGGGGACGGGCAACTCGTAAGAGGTCAAGGAGATCGGCATATACGACCAGGCTCGGTTATAATACTAATATTCTTCAAAGATAATTTAATTGACGAGGATGGTGGGAATGAAGGGAAGACCATTTCGAGCTACGAATCTTATCCAAGTTTCAAGGTCTGGAACCGTACAATTTCAAGAGCGGAACGACCGCCGCTGTAAATCCCATTCGTCCGATGTGCTTTAGCAATAGAAAATCCGAACCCGGAAATACGGACGCATGGTTAGCTCCTGGGGCGATCTCGCATCCCCCATATTTGTGTCACGCGATTTGGTATCTTGCATGCTCCTCGAGAGAAGGTTCTAGGTAGTGTCTTGTCGGAACTCGTGATCTATCCTAATTTCCAAGTCAGTGGAAATCTGCCGGCGACAGCATGAGCTGAATGGGCTGAACCCATCGAACATGCATATCTGGTAATTTCTGCAGGCTACCTGACCTGATTGTCGGCAGTCCAGGACTTGGTTCTAAGGTTATTTCAACTTGACGTAATTGCAACTAATAGTTATGACTACTATTGCAGCAATTATCTGGAAACACATCGAAAACCAAAGACGAAAGAGGATACTCGTCGGAAGGCTCCGAGACATCTAGAGGTACAAACTTGAATTTGCTCAGTCCTGAATGGCCTCTACCTGTTTTTAACGACCTTACGAGGTTAGCCTATCGAACCACCTGCACGTGCCTGTCAAATATGTGTGGCTTAATCCGAGCGAAGCCGGCAAGGCCTCCCGGGTGATGCATTCGCGTGTGCAACGTATTGCTGCGGGACTGGAGCGGCTTAATCCGGGGTGGGTCGTAGGCAGCAGTGCTGTTTACGTACATGGTATATGCGATAAGCATCGATGATTGTTGTTGTTCGCATGTGAGATGCAGTGCTACCAACGCTTGCGATGGGCCGAAAATACTACTTGAACAAGGGAGCGGGCTCTCCCCTGCGCGTGACCGGCTGCTGTTGCGCGTTCCGCTGCGGCCTACAAAATAAGCCCGCGATCTACTGTAGAGCCCGAACACTCGGGAATCAGGGTGTGCGGGTAGTCTAGTCTAGTTGAGGATTCTCTACTATGTAAGCACATTCCTGATGGCACACGAGAATCCTGGGGGTCTGATGCGGATATCCGCGCCTCCGCGACCAAAGTGGAAAACGCTTCGTGTAGGTAGTTGTCGTATTCTATGTGCCTGAAGGGAATGCTATAGGAGGTGACTATCCCTACAGTTGGGGGGCGTGAAGCCCATCTAAGTATACCTATACTTAGGTATTCTTGACGCTGACATACTGAAGCCTTGTTTACCGACCTCCCTATCCCTACCTAGGTAGGTAGGTAGTAATTGATATATTAACTGTGGTTGTGTACATCAAAAAGACAATAACCTACCACGTGTAGAAGGCTGCAGTTCGAGGTGCGCCAGCAACCAGTTGTCTTTCACTCGTCATTCCACGCCCTTCTACCAAGCCTTTCATATTCAATGCATTTGGTCTACTTAGGTAAATCAAACCATATACCTACCTAGGTAGGTAATTATATAGCTTGTCGTGAAATATCGGTTGTTTTTTCTTATCCGTTATCGCAGATCCCTACCTTAGGTATAGAGTTGATTAGTATACACATACATACCTGGTACTTTGGTATAAAGATATTTACTTGCTTCCAGGTTGTACACAGGTATCTGCCGAAGAAGCCTCTAGAATGTACCTAAGGCAACAAGATTAGAAGCCTTGTGATTGAGTCCTCCGTGCGAGGAGATTACGTAGGTAAGTTCGAAAAGCTCTGAGCTAACAGTACCTAGGTACCAGTAGGCCGCACGAGCCACCTGGTTTAGTGCCTCGCCTTCAGCTCTGTGAAGTAGAGACATGTACTTATCAAGGGAATTGCAGCTGCGTGACAACAAGGTAAGTGTCCTGGCACAAGGCACAAGGCACCTGCAGGCTGACGATTCGAGCTAGGGTGGCTTGCAGTCCAAGCCAAGTCCAAGTCCTCTTCTATGCCATCACTTTTCATTGATAAATCATAAATCCGCGTTCACAACGCCCAACCTTCCTCCTCTCATGTTTTCATACTAAACGATCCAACATCAGGACTCAGACACCCTAGGACGGACTGATCTGGCATTCTAGATTTCCTCCTTTACGACTTACCACTGTACAATACTCTTCCTTATTTTATAGAGGGCCGACTGGGTTCGGGACTAGTAGGCCTTGAGCTGATAGAGTAGGTACGTACTTAGGGTAGATTAGTCCAAATCCCAAATCCCAGCATCTCCTCTCATGCCTTGTTGTTATTCCAAGGTTGTTTTGTGGCCTCGCCCTAGACTATTTTCGAAATGGTCTTTATGTAATGTCTATCTGGATAACCAGCCGTTAACCAAGCAATCGCCAGGATAAGATTGATTGCATATAGTAGTCGGAACCAGCACCACGCCGCATCAAGGGACGGGCACATACAGCGCTGAAATACCGAACATCCACCACCGATATACCGACTCCCCCTCCGACCCTCGACGGCCGACTGACAACCCCGTCTATCTACACACCCGGCAGTGGCCTCGCCGACAACGACAACGACAACGAGCTCGAGGTGCAACGTCGCACGTGATAGCTGGCTGCTAGCTCATCCGTCATCCGTCATCCGTCGTCTGCGCACCATCCAGTCTGGTCGAGGTTCTCGCCGGTGGCCACTCCTCGCTCGAATCTTTGTGCGATCGGGCTGTGGAATGGGAACGCCATAAAAGAGACGGCAAGGCTCAACCACTGCAACGTGCACTAGGGAGCTGCTGCTACTTTCGTCAGCTCCCTCGCACGGCAAGACGAGTTCGCCACAGACCCCAGTTATAGCCACGGATACGACCTTCGATAAGCTAAACCAACCCTCCTTCGGTTGATGCCACTTTTTTCGTGTCACTCTGCCGCCCTCTCCCCTCGTTCGACCCAGATTGCCTCTTCGAACGCTTTCGCCGTACCCTACCATAGACGGCATTGCCCTTTGCCCCACCCTCGTTCAATTGCCATGGACGAGGTCTATGATGCATTCGTCGGCGCCAGCCTTCAATCTTGCCTCGCATGTCCTGAATGCCCTGTCAGTAGGCGAAACTATATCTCGGGCAACCTCGCCGGGTCTGCCTTCTGAGAATAGCTTAGACGATAACAAACGGTACCGGCCGCGGACCTTTGCCTATTTTCAACACCTACCATATCCCGTTGAAGAGGATGCCCAGCGCGATGCCGCGTTGCAAGGCATTTTGAAACAGCTCTATATAGCCATCAAGGCGGAAGACTTCTCCCCTGGCGCCCTACACTGGACGCGCCAATTACAGGCATGGCTTTCCCTGAAGTTCGATATGCCACATGACCTGCGGGCCAGGCTTGCGAAGCTTTACTTTAACCTCGCGCTGTCTCCGGGACTGGATAGTGCTGCGGCGGACAGGTTTTCGCGGATGGTTGTGACGCTCACCAGGTTTGTCTTGCGCCCTCCCCCCTCCCCTACCACCCTTTTCCCCGCCCTTATTCCGAATCTCGAGTGACGTGGCGGGGCTAACGAATTGTGCTACCGTAGAAAGAAACACTTTCTCAAACCGCAAGACGACCTCGTACTCGACTGGCGCCCTCTCTGGAAGGAGATTAAAACTATAGTTTTGCCTGCTGAAGCACCCTCACATCACTCCGCTTTGAGGCGAGGAATGAAACATATTTGGAAGCTATGTCTTCACTCGCAGTCTTACTTTGATCCAAAAGAGCGCTATGCTATGTTGGAAGAGGTGCTCCCATACTTCAGCACCTCTGATCTTTCTGATGGCTTCATCGTACTTGGAATTTTGAATGTCCTCATGCCAACCGCTCCCGCCCCGCCCACCGAACCATTTTCCCAACCGTCCGACTTCTTACCTACCTTCTTTCACTTATGGTCGCTAATATCGCGATCCAAAGTTGTTGATAACACGCTTCTTGATATTCTTTCGAGGCTATCCCGGGACTTCTTGCCTTGTCTGCATGTGCCCTTTGGCGAGCATGGCATATTTACCCGCGAACAGTCAGACCTCATTTTCACAGCCATCCTCCGTCTCACCGATATCCCTGTCGGTCAGGCGAATTCCCCCTATAGCAATGTCGACTACTCAGCTGGCATGGCCATGTTTTTAGAGAAGGACAAGAAGAAACATCCTGTGACCTATATTATAGCTCGCTGGATAGTCCACTCGCTGTCACCTCATTGTCTTGGAAAAAGAGAGCTCGATTATGAATAGCCTCGAGGGCCTCATGGAGTCCGTCGATACCTTCTTCCATCCCTCGAACCATGGGTCTTGGACCAGAATGCTCTCCCAGTTGACATACTACTTGTCAGAGTTATTCGTATCTCGCTGGTGTAAGGAACAAAACGGGGAGATGGACACCCCGGCCGACCGGCAGATCAACACGGATTTGAAACGGCGGTTTGTGCTGTGTTTGCGAGAGGTCACTTTCATGGGGCTCTATGGCAAGGGCAGCTCCGTCACCAGCATGTACTTTGGTGCTCTTCAGAATCTGACATTCCTGGAACCTGGCTTGATGCTTCCTGGTGCTCTTCAGCGTTTCTACCCTAGTTTGCAAGGTCTGGTTGAAGTGCACCGAACTACATCCAGTCTCATCGGCTTGCAGATGATTGCGAATGTGATGGCCAGAGAGAAGGGGTTTAGATGCCACATTACTGCACTACTAGCTCTAGCGTTACCCGGCATTGATGCCAACGATCTGAACAAGACCCAGTACACTCTCAATTTCATTCAAACTGTGGCGTACAGTATCCCGTTTGTAAATTTGGCCAACGAGAACAGCAAAATACACGATACCAGTTTGGCCATGCAGTGGGTACAAGGAGAAATGGATCGAATGGAAGCAGAGGGTCAAAATGTCAAGATCGATTACAAGAATGAACTTGATGACGAAATGGAAGCTGATATTGCTCGATCGTCAACGGCCGGCTTCGCTGAGTTCGTTCTCACACTCATGGGTAAGGTTTTCACTTTGCTGGAAAATCTTCCAGATGCGTCGCATGTCAGATCGGGGTCGCCAGAAGATAATATTATCAACACGCTGCCAGCAGCCCTGACCCCTATGTTTGCTTCACTATCCCCCGAACTTTTCGACATGACTCTAGAAAAGCTGGCGACATTTGTATCGTCACATGTTGTACACCAGGCGCGTGATGCTATGGCGTGGATTTGCAACGCGCTTTGCAAAGTGAACCCTGAGAAGACGCTCAAAGTCTTCGTCCCGATGCTCATTGTCAATATTCGGCATGAGATTGACTCGAACGGGGCTGCTTCTGACCGTAGTAGTGGTACGGAGATACTACCCCGCGATAGGGCTTTGGTGTGGCACATAAGCATTCTAAGCATGTGTGTAGTTCATGTGGGAAGCGAGGTACTCAATTACAAGAAAGATCTATTTGACATCGCAGAGTACATGCAAGAGAAATGCCGGGGTCTACCTACTATTCACATTAGCAACTTCATTCACCACTTGCTACTTAACCTCACACATACTTACCCAATTGATACCGCGCTATATGAACCCGATGTTATTAAGCGTGGCTTGGATATTGATGACTGGGGAAAGACAACAAAACCTGCAGATCTTACAATTCGATGGCATCGACCTTTAATCGAAGAAATTCAATTTGCCATTGAACTCTTTGAGTCCCAGGCAGGCGCTGCTATGCGCCGCTTGGAAGGACTGATGAGTGATGAGCCCCTGTCAGTCGAAGGGGGAAAAACAAGGAATGGTCTGATGAAACGTCACGCCAGTTAAGTCAACTACGGCTAGTAGTGTCAGGCGTCGCGACTTTGTTCGACCCTAAGAGAGCTTCAGGCGAGGTTGGTAGCCACGGGGGTCACACTGTTGCTGTGAATGGCGCCGTAAATGGTGACAGTGGCGATGTTGTCATGCAAGATGATGATGAAACAGAAGCGGACGACCCACTAGCGGAAGCTGGTGAGGATGATGAGACGAAACCTCAGTTCAAATATCAAGCCGGCTATCTATTAACTCCGAGCTCGGAGCTTTATAACCGTATACATGGTCTTCGAGAAGAAATCGGGAAATTGCTGTCGACAACACATTCATTTTTGAACACCCATCAGGAGGATGATGTCGCATGTTTTACTGCGCTCTACTCTACCTATCGTACATGGATCACGGATGTCGGCTTCGAGCGGTCAGCGCACCCGCTAGACCGTCTTCTTCGACTTTACAAGGCGGACGTCGCTCCTTTCAAAATCAGTGGTCTACGCAAGCACTACCCACGCCCTCTACTTGTAAAGCGAGCAGATGGATACCAGCAACAACGTGTGAAGCATAACTCGACGATTCGCCGCAAGAGTGAACTAGACAAACAACTATTGCTCGATTTAGCAGAATCATCTGTGTCATCCTACGCTGATGTGCGTAGAATAGCACAAGGGGCGCAAGATGCTTCCGTGAAGGCACTAATTGGAGGTAGACCACTCGTCATTCCCGTTATCCTAGAGAGGTTCCGCAAGGCTATAGACGAACTGGACCACGACAGAATAAAGGGTGCCATGTATACTCTATTATTCACCAGTCTTTTGAAGACTTTGATGAAAGATTGGCGGTTTGCTCCAGACTTGATGCGTCTTTATATCAAGACTGCTGGGGTCGATAAGGCGTCCATTCAGAGTCTCGGGACTACGGCTGTGTACCCGCTGATTGAGTTTGGCAAACGATTCGAATTGATGGTTATAACGGATGACAAATATACAGATTTAATCAAACCTGAAGAAGATTGTTCCAAAGATATCGAGACGAGACACGGGTTTATTATCGAGCGCAGAGCCCAAGTCGAAAAAAAGAAGGCTAGTCTTGGGCTGGAATTGATAGAATTGGCGCGGGAGTCGCATTGGAAAACAGCCAGTCGCTGCGCAATCTTCGCGACCAACCTTTCAATACGTTTTGATAGCATTGCACCTCCTCAATTCATTGAGCTTGTTGCCAATGGTACCAATGATCCGCATCCTGGTTTGAGAGCGAACTATTTATCCGCGTTTTCTTTGGTGTTCTCTGCTATCGACCAGCGAGCCGTCTACAAGCATAGCTACCGTGGCTATCTTCTTGAAAAAGAGAGCGAAACAACAAGATCATTGTGCCTGTACCAAAAGGTGACGCTGATTTTACCACAAACTATCTAAACGGTTTCAGGCACCCAGAGAATGCGGAGTATTTGGTAGACGCAGATCATCCCGGCTGGCTTGTTTGGGGAAAGAGTTTTCATGCCTTCAAAGTAAAGTCCCAGAGGTTTGATGATTACGACGATTTAGAGAGAACTACTCGGAGGCAGATCGGCTCTTTGCTCACTAGGCAATGGATCGCCAAATTTTTCGATCATTTGAAGCAAGAGCCGAGAGACACTTCAGCAGACCGATTTCGAAGCTCGAATGTCGTGCTGCTCATGCATGTATTCGATCTCATGCATTGTGGCGAGACTGAAATCAAGTTTGATGACGTTAAAGCGTTGACTACTGAGGTCTATGGTGATGGCAGCGACAAGCATCAGCATAGAGCAACCGCAGAGATATTAGGAGCTTTGCTAGCTGGCTTGGCTGATTCTCCTCCTGAGATTAAAGATCTAGTATGGGAATTCACACTGCCGCTAATCCTGAACATCTTTGCCGATAATTTGACCCCCGAAAACCAAACTTACTGGGTGACTTTCCTCCATTTTCTTATGGATAGTAAGGATCCTCGGCGGGCACACGAGCTTGTCACCAAATTAAGTTCATTCCGACTTGATATGAACTCTAATGCGGCCTTTAAAGAATCTTCCAAGGTACAGCTTCTAGAGTTCATGATCAACGACAGTGGTTGGCATTTTCGAGCTGAGCAACCCATCCTCGATGACTTTCTCACACACATCGATCATCCATATAAGTCCGTTCGTGAGGCAATGGGTCGCGTCATTGCTACGATATATCGCACTCGATACCATGAATCCTTCGAGAATGTCGACACCCTGCTTGAGGCGAACAAAGCAGAGTCTAGTATCGGTATTCGGCCATACAAACCAACCAAAGAGTTTGAGACGACTATTAAGAATGTGTTTGATCGCCTTGAGGCCTGGCGGCATCAGCGCACCCCCGGCCAACAGACACCTTCGCCATATACGTCAGGATCGAAAACAGTGCTCACGTGGCTAGACAACACATTGTCGTCGCAAGAATGCACACAGTTAATACCTTTCTTTCCTGACCCATTCGTGGACCAACTACTGCATATGATGGATGTGAAGGAAGACCCAGAATTGATGCGATTGGCATACCATGTGTATCGCCACTTACCGAATATCCCTTTCCGCACTGGAGAGGATGGCCGATTCATTGCGGCATTGATCCGTCTTGGTACATCATCCTCAAGCTGGCATCAGCGGCTACGTGCTCTTGTCAACATGCAAGTTATATACTTTAGGCGCTTGTTTCTTCTGGATACCTCAAATCGAGAACTGCTCTTTGATGCGGTCGGCGATATGTTGGGAGATACTCAACTCGAGGTGCGAACTGTGGCTGGTGCAACCCTGGCGGGTATGATTCGATGTTCCCCCGTGGCCATTCGCAATCCCATCATTGCTACTTTAAAGTCACGTTTCGAGAGTCAGTTGCAGCGTAACCCAATGCCAAAGAAAAGAGTCCCTGGCACCGAGACACCGTCAGGTGACACGCAAAAGGTCATCAAGAGACATGCTGCCGTTTTGGGCCTGGGCGCCTTAATTGAAGCGTTCCCCTACGCAACTCCACCTCCGGATTGGATGCCCGAGGTATTGGCGCTTCTGGCACGGCGCGCTGCCAGCGATCCCGGGTAGTAGGGCAGGCTACGAAATCCATTTTGTCCGAGTTCAAAAGACAAGACAGGACAGTTGGGTAGTTGACCAAAAGGTTAGTAAATCAAAATTGTGTTTCGGATAATTTCCAAGCTAATATTTCACAGTACTTTTCCCCGACCAGCTCGAGGACCTTGAAGGTGTGCTCTGGAAGAGTTACTTTGCGTAGTGATAGAACAGGAAACTGTAGAATTTTTGGAAGTACGAGGAAATGAACGCTGCCTATAGAAAACAACTATTGGCAGTTAAGCCAAAGGTTCAATGAAGGGGCCAACAAGGAGTTGGCCTGGAAGGGTATTGGTTTATGACGGCATTCACTGGGCTAACGGCTATGATCCGAAAACGTATTTCGGACACTTTAGAGTTGCTTCTCCATGCCGTGTCGACAATTCAGGACACAGCTGGTAAGGGATATATCAACATTACATGTAGTTAGTAATGTATGATACAGCGATTCCGGTAGAAATATAAAATGAGGAATCCGCCATTATCTGTACTTTTCTTCCTTCCTCGTCGTAACTCATGGATGTGGGCCTCCACTGGCCCTACGTCTGAAGTCGCTGTCCTTTACTATCGATCGATCGTTACACGGAAAGCGATGCATTGGTCTTCTCAACCAATCCTGTGCTATATAAGTCTCTCGGCCTATTCGCCACGTCCAACAACTCAGTCGGGCCGCATATAATTGGCCGTTTGCTCGCCGCTCTCACGCAGGCAACGTGTCATAGTCCGGAAAATACCGTTGCTGAATTCTCTGTGCATAATCTGACAGCACCGGAAAGCACTTGAGGTCAGCCCGCGAATCAGGGCCACTTCTAGTGTGTTAGCATCTTCTTCCCACTTTGCACGATGGTATTCAAGCCAGGTGAAGAGCAGCGGCAGGGAAAGAAACTTACGCGGCAACTATCAATGTCGAACTAATGAATCCAAACAGAGAGGTATCAACTTCGGTCGGCTCGGGCCCGCCGAGGACCCAGAACGGTTCCCCAGCCGCTGGACGCGTCTTACTTCGTGACTCGAGCAGGAGGTCGGCAAAGCTCTCCCAAATTTCGCGCCGGAACGCGCCAATCTCCTCGGCCGTGAGCCGCCCCGTGCCTTGTCCGTGGAGCGTCGCTACCGTGTTGCGGTAAGCCATCGACCCCACGAAGGCGCGGATAGGCCACGGGATGGCCCAGAGTACGTGGTCGCGCATCGTGTAGTAGTTCTGCGTCCAGCGCTCCCAGACCTGCGGGCGTGGCTTTTCGTCAGCATGGTTTTGCTAATCGTGAGTGAGAGAGATGACGGGCAACTTACGTGATAGAAGGCCAGTTTATCCTCCAGCAACGCCCTCAGCGCGAGATCGTGCGCGCGCTCCGCCTTGGTCAGGCGGGCGTTGAGGTCTGCCAGCTCGCCGCTCTCGCATAGCGCCTTGGCGATGAGGCTCGTGTCTGAGAGCGTCTCGGTCTTTCCTCGGTGCGAGATCTCGACGTAGGGATCTTGCCCTTGGGCCCGTTGCGAGGCGAGCCTGCGTCGGCTGTGTAAGATAGCCCCCCGAAGCGCAGGCGCGCTTCGAGCTTTGTTACGTAGGGCGACCAGACGAAGTTTCCGAAGTCTTTGAACCCGCGGAATATGGTTATGCTTGGGGTGTTGGTTGGGGAGGACATGGTCGTGGTTGCTACCTATTGTGTTTAGATAGTGGAAGCAAAACAGGCTGGGATACTCGGTAGGATTGCTGGTCAATTATGATCTAGGTAGGAAGAGTATGCAAGAAGTGGTTTCAATTAAGATACCTACCAATGCTTATATACCTAGGTAGGTAGTTCTACTAAAAATGCCTTTTCCATCTGCCAACAACACCACCACCTACGTCGGTGTCGAGATCTTGCGACGCGTTACAGGGCGTGTTACTTGCTTGTTCAGCCGAAAAATCCATATGACGCGAAGTCCGAAGCCTTAGCGCGCAATCCTCCGTTTAATTGATTTCTATCCCATTCGGCACCGTGGGCACGGTGCCGAAACGGCACTCAGAGGGGAGATAAGTGAAGAGTTGCTTCCGGCAGGCAACTATATCTTTGCCGAATGACTCAATTTTAGGCGTAGTGGGGAGAGGAATCCGTACCTTAGGTAGTTCGGACTTTTCGTGTGTCGGCCGAAGGGGACAAGGGACAAGGGACCTGGACTGCAGCGGGGTTATTCAGCCCATCACCGAGAAACTCTTTTCCGTTATATGGTCTGAAATAGATTGAAGCAGTAGATGATGCCTATAGTAAGCAATAAGGCGTTAATCTTAATGCTAGTTCAACGCCACAATAGCGTTGTTGCGGTGCGGTGCTTCTCTATCGTATTCTTGAAATCAATAGTCGAGGTTATCGTGGCAATGGTAAATCATCGGGAATGTGGGATAATATCGATGAATCGGTGGAGCATTGCGGCTTACTCATGTAACAGAGATATTTAGGGATCTAGCTCAAAATTGATTGTGGCTTTGCTATCGCTATCGAGTGGCCCCCGACCCCCGATCCTGGCGTAATTATACTCACGGAGATTGTCTCATCACACATCGCAATAACTGCTGAAGGATCAAGTAGGGATCCTGCTCCTAGAGCCACAATGGGTGACAATACAGAATCAAGCGACCACACCGATGAGGAGATAAAATCGCATATTGAGCACCTCGTATGCACCAACTTGCCCAACTCGGCCATCTACAACTTCCTACTATCCGACGTGAGAATCGTGTTCGCGACCAAGGGGACCGTGAAGGCACGGCTCACGCTCACGCGGAACCACATCAACTCGGGCGGAGGCATCCATGGGGCCGTGTCGGCTGCCATCACCGATTGGGCCGGGGGCATGGCCATCGCAACCTGGGATCTGAGAGCCAAGACGGGCGTCTCAGTCGATATTCACGTGCGCTACCTGTCATCGGCCCGCGAGGGCGACGAGGTCGAGATCGAGGGAACCGCCGAGAAGGTCGGGGGGTCGGTCGCCTTCACGCGCATCGTCATCTCCAAGGTCGTCGACGGGGCAGCTGGCCCCGTCGTCGCGAGCGGCACGCACACGAAGTACGTCAAGATGCGCGAACCGCCCAACTAAGACTGGTCCTGCTTCGCCCGGAAAAGGGGTAGCAGTCACGGTTACGGTGGTGTTGTTGTGTCGTGTTGTGTTTCCTTTGTGTGTTCGGATGGCAGGAGGCCCCATTCTAGGATCGTCGTTCATTGCGCGCGCATAGATCAATCTAGACACAGCAGACACGGCAAGAGATGTCTGGGCATTTGCTGTCCCGATATAGTATACACCTTAAGATCTGGGGTTTAGAATCAGGAAGGACAGGAGCTTCTTCTTGGACAAATTGGTGTAGGAGCCCAATAGATATCTTCACATATGGACTAGGATAGGTGGGAGCACTAGGTCCTTTAATCCTCCCCCTCTCGCCAGCTTTTCAGTCACCCTAGAATTCCTAATGTAGCTACGCACGCCAGATGCGCAGGACTCTATGCTACCCTACGCGCGTTGCACAGATCCAGGCTTCTCGGATCGTCGGATGGGATTCGCTCCCCTCGGCGCACGGTGAGCAAACCGTCCCGGGCCGTGAGGCACGACCGTCGTACCATCCACGCGCATCTCCTGGACCCGGCGTTCGTTCAGATGGGGTAACGAGGGTACTGGTTCTGTGGTGAGGAGGAGGAGATGGGCGCGGGGAAAGGACGCATATAAAACCCAGTACCACGACTATAACAGTGAAACGTTCGCTGCGGACCACGATGCGAGATGCACTTTGTTGCCGAATCAAGATATTGACATCGCTGGTTCGGCTGTCAAGGCCTCCAACTCCGCTATTTCCGGAGAAGGATGCGAACTGGTACCGATGCCTGCAGATTTACCGAAATAGCGCATTCTTCTCTTTGATCCAACCGTACATATATACTTAGATATATATATATATGTAGGTGCAGGGATGGTGCAGGTTAAGAAAAGTCTCTTACATATCACCGCACATACAGACATACATCCTGCAAACAGAGGGCTCTGAGCACTGCCCTTTGGCAGTGCGCGGCGTGACTTGTATGCAAACTACAGCCAACATTCCACTCATTGGGGTAATGATCTGGCGTCTGGGCATGTGACAGGCCGCATCTCCCGAACGTTCGTGTGGTGATCGCTCGATGGACATGGGCACTTGCCGAGTAACGAGACGGCAGACAATGTAACATGCCCTTGCTGTCAGTTCCTCTCATGCTTGGCATCCTAAAAAAACAGAATACAAGATGGAGAAAGGCTATCGTGATATCAAATCATCGTGACTACTCTTAACTTATCACTAATAGGGTCCGTAGTTTTTTGTAACGAGCGAGTTAGACGATCAATGATCGTCTGCCTGTGCTCCCTATGGCTTGATACTCGGCTACGTTTTCTTTGCGGTGTTGAATCGCGTCTATCTGTATATAGAAATGTTACCAAAATAGTCTGTGACGTAGGATTACGTCTATATTAAATTTTCAGGGTTGGAGTCTTGAGTCACATCCAGCAGCCCGCTCGATTTAGATATTCAGATGACCTAGGCATGTATGTCTTGCACTCGTTCAGATGGCACGCAACCCGGATTCTTGGACGTAGTATACACCATTCCCTAAAATGGAGACATTAAACGAGAAGCGGCAGGAACAGGAGACCCTTTGTTGACAGGAACGATATAGGGCACCCCCTTTGTGGGCTAGGTTAGCTGTGATCGAGATCGCATTAGTGGCTGCGAGCACATTTCTGGGCGCTTTTTGGGTCAGGTAATATGTCCCCCAGTTATAACTGTCCTGTTCGATGAGCCGGAGACAAGAGATCCGGAGTTACCTCAGCTGGAGTCCTTCCGTTTGGTGAGTGTGTCAGTCGTGTATTAGTCGCCGCGCCGGGGGCAGTATATCAAAAAGCATATGCTACACTATCAATAACTAAAGACGATGGCAACGATGTGATAATTGTTAAAGAAATTACGACCTAAATAATAATAATAACATATATTTGTAAATATTAACATAGATGAATCCAATTCTTGACTACTACGAAATACCTAAGCTCGAAATAACCCCTTTTCGTTATATATTTCCTACTAGCTTAAGTCTCGAGAACTACTGTCCTTTTTGACCTAAGGGCGTCTTAGAATTACAAAGCGCTCTTCCCCTGGCCTACATCATTCAGAAACCTTAATTCTCCAACAGGCTTTGGCCAGACACAGGAAACTACTAACCTTGTCCTTCACGATTGTTGCAGAGCATACCTAGAGCTGTACAACCCAAGTCATTCTAGATGTAGTATGTTTAACCTATAGAGATGCCTTCAAAGCCTTCAGGCAATAATAAGTGTCTAATATCTACTTTCCTGAAGCTAAGGTTTCTAGCAACAACCTCTCTTCTCGTTATCGAAACGCAGAGCTGTCTATTTTATGTTATCCACATCCTCGTTGCTCAGAGAAGTGACTGGATATGCCTTGCATATCGCCCGCTGTTTATCGGAGGGTAATGTTAACATAAATCACAGAGACTCTATCAACTTGATCACAGTCACAGCCGTTCGATCTACCTCCAGGTTTTATATTAGAAATTTGGATCTCGAATTACGGGATGGAGCTTTCAAGTTACATTCTCAGTCAGCCGTTCGTTTTGACGACCCAGGAATTGGTCTGTAGCTCGGGTCCTACAACATTTCTTCCTTACCTAGGTAGTTAAACTATATCGGTTTTTCTGTTCCCTAACTACTAGTCGGTAACTACTAGGCCTTTATCGGCTACCTGGCGTACCATGCACAAACATGACAGCTGTAAATTTCTTGCGAACTCGGAAAGGAATATACATATGTTCTCAAGGAGATAATCTCCGAACAATAAATGTAGAAAACTTGATATGTCTACGATATAAACTAACCTAATCTAGACATCTGGAGTCCTTAGTGATGTTAACGATAACCATAGTGCCATTAATTATATCATCAGGAAACGATATTTAACATAGACTGATCTATACATAATATAACACATGTTGCCAGGAACAGGGATCTAGGTATGAGGATCAGACCAGACAAAGATACTCTCTGTATATAGTCATGTAGTCACATAGAGCCCACGGAGATGGCTTCACTGGTTCTCCGTGCAACAATAAATGTCTACACCCTACCCCTGCGAGGTCCCTGACACATGGGCAAAGGGACTCCTGTATATAGTCAGATAGCATCCGCTAGGATGGTTCTAGAGCCTCGTGCAACAACGAGTGTCCATTACCTACCATATGCTGGGTTCATGACTATAATCTTCACCCATTAAGGGGTAGTTCATAGTAAGAACATAGAAGGTCACCTATTCATTGCAATTTGCTTTGTATTTAACTGATAAGTTCAAAAACGTAATTGGTACTGCTAACTTGAAGCTGATGTTGTAGAAGATCGATTACTCATTAAATCTAGTAGGATGACAGTACTCATAACATATCGTTTGAGCGTAGGTCTTGTCAACCATGACTCAAGTTTGAGTCCTGAATAGAGTTTAGAAGATAAGCTGAGACCTTTTAGGCCAGGCGTTGTAACGTGTGACAACATCAACGACCCGGCATACATAGTCCGTGCAGATTTGTGTATCATGCTTGTTAGGCACACCGCTTTGGCAATACTATCACCACCTTAGCGGATTGCTACGAATGCCTTGCTTTGACTATTCAGAGAACCTTTGAGCAATGGTAGCAGTCATGCTATACCCTTGTGAGAGGTTCCTGTGACGGTTCTGTCAGCCATTGACGTAACCACATATATGAGCCTTTAAAGCATTACGTCATCAACAAACACCATGAAATTTCCCGGTTGTGTAAGTATAACTCCGGCGTACCGAGGTAAATTGTTGCTAACATCTCTGTTTCCTTATTTATCTACAAGGGCGGAAAGAACAGTTCTGGCAAGAAGTTTTGATACGAAGCACCAAGAGACAAAAGAGCTGTGCTCAGGAAGCGCATGTTGACTTTCCACGGCTTGTAGTAACCTATGCCGGTTTTCCTGCATTCTCTTGTTCGTTACAGATTCATCATAGGGCTACAATTCGGCATGCTGAGCTCGGTATCACGCGGTATGGCATGAGGAACAGCTGGCGCCGGGTTTTCAGACGGCATTGACCGGGAAAATGTACCTCTCCTTGGCGGAGTAGTTCACATGCATTGAAGGAGAGGGCCTCGAACGGTGGCCATTCATCGTGAAGATAAGATTGCATTAGAGACTTAGTCGCATCTCACGCATACAGGGCTGGCAAAGGCGCCGCTTTTCTCCCTCTTTCTTTTGAGGAACTATTAGACTAGCGTCCTCGGCATTTCAGGTGAAGAATTCCGGAACTTTTGCGCTAGATCTGGGGGGATAGGTACCGATACTTAGTGTCTAGGTAATCCACAGGAAATTGTTGTCATCTTGTATGTGCCGGGTTACGTGGACGGGGGTCCCAGGCTAGGAGCAGCAATCTTCGTCCTAGTCACTGCAGCATGCCGATTGGCCTAAAATGAGATCTTAGTGTATAAGCGAGATAGGCAAGAGTCTGATCGCACGGACTTGATGTGCTCGAATGTAATGAGTTTCCCAATATTGCACAGGCTTTGCATTATTCAGCGACGCCTCCCCAGAATTCCAAAATCCTATGCTAGGTATGTGTATGAATTGTCAGCAATAGGTAAGAAACAAGACGTATTCATCTAGGCGAAACCCGGCCTGTGCGTTCGCATAATTCCACTCACACCGAAGACTTTCTTCAGTGCCGAATCTAATGCGGGCAGGTTACATGGGCATCTTTTAGACTGGCACGAGTGGGCGAGATGGTTCTATGAGCACAACTAGGTAGCGCTTGTAGGGCTTCATGACTAAAACCTTCGACCCGTTGTAATTCTTGAGCACGATGTATCAATGTCTATCTCGTATGCGAAGAGGGCGCAGGCCACGGCTTCGCGTGGCTGTGATGATCAATTTCAGCTGCGCCAGGCCACTAATGCTAATGCCTCTCATTAGCGTGAGATGGGCGCAATAATTATGAGAGTGCTAGTTTTCTGATGCGGACACTATCACGAGAACTAATCATTATACGTGGACCGATTAAGCAGCAACCTAAATTTGGACCAATCGACGGAAATTGTTCCCCTAACTGAATATCAATTCAAGATGAGACACCATGGACTGAGACCACTTTGTTGAAGAAATATGTACGTCATCACTTGAGGTCCAATAGCTTCGGCTTGGGAATGGTGAGTAAGCGGTTCGGTAGTTGACTACCGCTGTACCTACATGAAGATGGACACTCATACCCAAGGCACCACGTAGGTGGTCGTAAAACGGTCGAGCTAACGCATGAAGATCTTTGTCGCTAGAATAGCCGGCACGCGGCCGCAAGACCACCGACACCACCAGTTATGCTAGGCGATCTTGATTGTGTCTGGATTGTGAATGATGGGACGAACGGGACGGCAGACGGGACGAAGAGTCACGAACCCTAGATCAGGCAAGACCGGATAGCAGCGTACTCGCTCCTCTGGTCAGATTGATCTTCAAGACCTGGTCTGGTCAACGATTCAGCAAGATCATAACATCGTTACAGTACTGCATTTGGCTGGAACCGATCCACCCAACGAGGGGTAACAGCCGGGTAGTTTTGTTGGAAGCGAACGCACGTTAAGTGATGCATGCATGGCTGGAGATCAAGACTGCCTGACCGAGGTTCTGGGCAAACGCGACATCGACTATCATTCATCATCTATCAACATCAGACATCTCTGCAAGGAGGCGTCCGGAGCATCCTCCATCATTGGTAACAGGGACCAGGCGTCGGTTTACAGCACACATATGCAGCATTATGGGGATGGTAGAGGAGGCAGTGCGCGTTAAGACGTCGATCCTGTTCTGAATTCACCTGGGAGCGAATTGGTCTGTTGCCGCATGAGCTGAAAACTATGAATCATGAAATAGGCTGTGTATAATTGCCCACTTGTAGCTGAGTCCAAGGTGAGATCTTGCGATGCGGCCAATAATGAGTTTTAGAAAACGATCAACAATTAATTGCACTGCACATACTTAGCATAAGTTAAGCTGTTCGTAGGATGATGATCAGGACGGATAAGAGAGACGAAGATGCCGAGTCAGCCTACTACACTTAGGTAGTTTAATTACGTATAAGGCAGGGTACTTTAGGGAATCGTGTGAAAGAAGTACCTGAGTAAAGGTGCTGGCGCCTGTTACTTTTGAGGTACTTATAACGTATGCGTACTGTGAAAGTATTGCTAGTAAAACGTAGTAAAAAGACCGAGAGTGGGTATGGTTTCTGAGGTATACATAGCGTATTTATAAGTATCGTGACAGTTCAGGGCCAGGGTTTGGACTAGTTCACGTGCTCGACGCGGTATATGCGGTAGATCTTACACTACGGAAGCTTTTCATCCATCATGCCTTGAGACCATTATGGTTTCTATCTTCCTCTTCTGTTTCTATTCCTAGGACGTGTAATTCATCCGTTTCCTCGTCTTCGGTCATTGTTCCCGCCGGCTTCTCGCGTCGACCCTCAAGAACCTGGCAATGCGATCGTCCGAGTCTCATAGTCCGCCTGTCAATTATCATTCCCGGTAATCCGCTCGCCGTACAGTATTCGACAGTGGCTATTCGGTAGCGTATGCCGCGCTACGTAGTACATCCTCCTGGAGTCCTGTAAGTAGTGTACATCGTGTAGTACCTGGTACGTGATACCGGAATACACCCCACTGGCAGGGACGTTCCGAGAACCCCTGGCTGCTGTCATGTCATGTGTCCTTGTGTAGCATATGCTAGCATATGCATGGGGATGGCTACATGCTCAGTTGGTGTGTTGTTCACCTCCAACATGCTGTATGCGGTCATGTCGACGGCACAGACCTTGGCCGCCATTGCCTGTCTTGGACGAACGGCACTACGAGTATTTACAGAATTGGTTTCTTCTGGCACTCTGCGGCTCTGCTTCAAAGCGCGTGTGCCCTTACTTGGCCCGCTGATGATGGTATGGTCGGTGGCTCATTTCTTCGCCCATGACTAGCCTCATCAAGGCTGCGAGTTGTTGACATATCTGTTCATCTAACGTATATGATAACGTAGCGTCGAGTTCTCCGTGGCACTAGCAGCCTGTGCTGTCTCCAAACAGTCAAGGGAGCCTCAGATGGGCAGCATCTTCTCGTGTGTCCTTCTTAGCCCGTTAGATGCCTAATTCTCTTAACCATTAGGAAAATTATAGCCCTCTGGTAATGCTGATTGAGTAACAATACTTCTATAAAAAACGTGACATGGCTGCCACGCAGAGCTCTGTGTTTTGCTGCCAAGCTCGAGTTGGCTGCCGGAACCCCTCATCGTCAGAGGAGGTGGAACAATGCGATTATCGCCGTTGCTTTTCTTGGCTTATGGTCAAGACTGCTTGCCAGCTACCGGAAATATGCATTAGAGATGGCCCCAAAAGACATCCGATATGTAATTAGAGCTCTCGAATATTCCTCCGGGGCTCGCATGGGTGAGTGGTGGCTTCGGTCCCATTGATGAACAGGCCCCTGCATTTGGATACATTTCTCATTTCCATTTCCAGCCCTACCCAATAGTCGTCAATGTTGATCATGGATAGTAAGTTATTACTCTAACGAACGGGGCCAATCATTTTGGCGTGTCTATTCAAAGCTGTCCGTCAACAAATTTCGCATCTATGTGATAGTTAGTGTTAAGTTGCATTAGCCACAGCGTCGTAATCTATTGTCATGTAGGTTGCGCCCGGCTTCTCCATAAGCTGTCATAATTAACCCTAGAACGGCCTGAAATTTTTGTTGATATTGTAACTTGGCTCCATCAAGCCCCATTATTCTGCTTTGACGAACGCAAGCTGCCTCACCTGCATATGCTCGAATATTTCTCACGTGTAATAGTGTGATAGGCATTTCATCTCTGTTACCCAGCCCTGTCACAAGCTCACTCGTACTGTACTATTGCGATACATTGATTATAATACCATTTAGTCTACATGTTCAAAGTATATAGCTTTACAAGTAGCCCTTTCAACGCTAACGACGGCTCCATCAGTCCTATCCCAATCCACGACTGTTTCTGGCTGGGATGGGTCTTCCCGTGTTAGCATTGCCGTTGCCGTTCCGGAGCAAGGGTTCGGATGTTGGACTCTCCAGGACTCTCCAGTGCTCTCTTATGTGACAATGTCGACGATTGAATCCTCCTTTGAAGGTCTGCAAACTCATGACGCGGAGGGCATGAACGCCTCGACTTCCGCCGCACAGACAAACACGCCCAACGCACATGTATGGCTGTACACCTCGTAAAAGGTACTGTCATATACTGTACTGTGAACGATAAAGCCACACCCCTGTCCTTTTTACTTCAATAGGCAGACCTAACATCCATAAGCGGTCTGCTTGGGGGGTACTGCGCTCTCAGGTACTCGTCCCGTCTAATCCCTGTTTGTTGATGTAGGTATACTAGGCATCCCACCATACCATGGCATGAGTGATCGACGCCAAGTAGCAACTGTCACCCTGTCCACGAACAGAATATTGTAGGTACAAGATCTGTACCGACGTACATGGCGACCAGGGTATTCCACCTTGCCAGTCAGTGTACTCTGGACAGTCAAAATCAATCCTTGAGGGTTGAGTGACATACCCCGTTGGTATGTCCGCCTAGACCTGGTTAATTCGCGTTCTTATCACCTCTGGGGATTTGTGTTGGAACTTATTCTTCGAAGCTATAGCTGTGGTCAGACCATCAATAGTTTCCGTATGCTTTTGTCATGCCTCCCCAGACTACCTAGGATATTCATCTACACTACAAGTACCGACCTATACACCCATGACAGCGTAGGAGACTGACATAACATCTCCACTCGCCTGGCAAGCTACTGTATCTATCCGTCTTTCTGTCGTATTGCCCATCTCGAAATCTTTCCATCAACGCGACGATACAGCACTGCAGAGATAGTCACAATCAGTACAGAGTACTGGTTTACAGAAATAGCCGGGAGCTGCTGAGCCTTAGAAACCAAAATAGCAATCTCCTAGAACCGGTCTCGTGAGATAGCACCGGAATTCCAACGTTTTAATCTCGTCGCCAGTCAAGCGCTACTTTAAGCCATTAACATCAGGAACCTCGTCGACTCTTTGCGTCATCCCGCATCCATAGCGTCAGAGCCGAAACTACCGATTTGTGGCCACCCTGAGACGCGCTGCCCAAATACTCGGCTCTTTCCATTTTAAGTTACCACAGCATCGGCTTAAGTTGTGCTTACGCATATCAAAGCTGGAGGGGAACCGAGGGCTGGCGTAGAGGGAGCGAAAAGCGCTTTGGGGACGTTTACTCTTACAACTATCTACCACGTGAAGAGTTGGAATCCGGATGCCGCCTCCGCAATTCATGTGAGGAGGCATTGAAGAGAAAGGGTGGGTTCGCCGCCTTTGTTCGCTTTCCTTGGAGACTATGAGTCACATCCTAAGCCGATCGTCAAATCTCACGAGTGCTAATATGCTCTCTAGCCGAAGTTGGAAAGAAAATAGTTGGCTACACTTCGAGACAAGGCTCTTAATTCGTTTATAGTTTGCACGAAGTTTGACATCCGATAGAAGAACGGACACTACCTAGCTCCCGAGTATAACGGTCGTTGCAACGATTACCAGACCCATCTCCCAGCCACATTATCCTTTATTTAAGGGCATAGTACGTTCGAGGTGTTATTTCACACAGGCCGGATAAGAAGAAGAAGAAGAGAATCACGCGAGGACTGGTTAGCCCTTGATGGTATTGGTCCTAGTTCCTACCAGCGTGTTGGAGCCTCGACTACAATTCTACTGCGACTGCACTATTGTTCGCCACTTTTCAACAATCAGCAGTCAGACCTGTGTCTTTTAGGGCACTTCCTCCCGAATATATTCTGTTGTCGCTCGGCATTTAGTACCTCTGGGCCTTCGATGGGATTGCCTCTTAGCCTCACCAAGCGACGGATTAGAAACAGGAGAGTGGTCTGGCACAATCCAAACGATAGATCATCAACAATCCAGGGGAAATCATCTCGATTCCCTTAGCCTGACTACACGCAGGTTTCTGTTTGAAATTCTTCCTGGCAGACGACAGTGCCTCGGAAATCTCGGTTTTGGGGTGGATACGTTTACTTAACTTTCAGCCTTTGTTTGTCCTAGGAGCGCAGGCTATCGTCGAGATTGTCTATCCCAGCTATACTTGATTGGACAATCAATCAGGTGCGGCCGACAAAATGGCGTACCAGCAACCGCCATGGGCACAGATGCCACATTATGTGCCAATGATGAATCCGGCCATGCCGAATTTGCCCCATCTCAGGCGCACGCAAATTCACACGAAGCAAGTAGCAAACAGTATGTCACATTTCAGTCTACAATAGCCGTCAGATGATAAATGTTCTCTAACATAATATTAGGTTAGAAAAATACACGCTTTCATTTATGCAACAACCACTACATGCAAAGGCTGCGAATGGGAAGGACAAAGGTAAGAACCGTCATTGCTATACTAGCCGAAATTTTTGTCTGACAAGCGCAAAACGAAAGATCGAAGACCAGTAGACCCCCACCTATTTTGAAGCTGGAAGTCGCCACGGATCAAGATCCTGACGGAGTTTATAAACAAAGTAAGTTGACGGCTCGCTTACTCGGAGAGAGGCCGACCCAAATCTAACCTGATTCTAGGCCCATATCTTATTGTCGTTGCATACCTTGAGTATGGCCCGGGCCAAGATCATGGTCCTGATACAATGCCGCCGGCAAACTTGATGTCAGGTACTATGGTCTCGTCGTTACATCGCCTCAAAGATCCCGGCGACCAAGAAGGTGCTTTTTTCGTGTTCGGCGACTTGACGGTCAGGCGTGAGGGCACTTACTGCCTTCGCTTCGACTTATTGCAGATGGAGTTTGGTGTCAGCTCCGACCCCGATTCGTTAGTTACGGTAACATCCGTGACCAGCAATCCTTTTCGAGTTTACTCCCAAAAGAATTTCCCCAAACAGCAGAAGAATGAATCCACATTCTTGACCCGATCCTTTAGTGACCAAGGCGTCCGGCTGCGTGTCCGAAAGGATTCCAGGTTAAGTCTGAATCGAAAAAGGACGAACGACAAGGTGATCGAGAAATACGACCGAAAGAGATTGGCCATAGATTCGCCTGGGCAGGGGCGAAGACCATCGATCCAGCACAGACCATCATTAGAGTCTTCAGATCAGTATTATGAAGGAGAGATATTTGCAAATGAACAGGCAGGCAAACGGCACCGAACGGGATCTGCATCTTTGCAAACAACAGAAAATGGTCTTGAAGCACGACCTTGGGGGCCATATCAATCCGGTTCCAACTCAGCTTTTGCAAATCATGGATCTATGGGCTCGATTGGCACCGGACCACCCTCGGCATCCATGGGTGCTCCTCACATGCCGCCGCCAACCACAAGGCTCGATACCCATTTCTCCTCACTCCACACTGGCTCAAGCATGTTTCATTCGCCGGTAGGTGACCGCCAATCGCCGGTTACTCCCTCGTCCGTACACCACTCTCCCTTTGGTAGTGCTGGATCACAGAACTCCTCTATGGCTTATCTTTATGGGACGAGTATGGGCCAGAATAACAATGCACAGCCATTGAATCTTGCACCTGTTGCTGCTCACACACAAAGCGCGATGAATACCCCTCGTCTAGCGAACTCGTCGCCCCGACCACATGCTCATTCGGCTACTGCAACATCTCCCATAGGGGTGAATCTATATGCGACAGCAGCACAGGCATCCGCGCCGCCGCAACCTCGACAGCTTTCGTACAACACACCAACATATCACGCCTTGCCGAATGCGTATGATCATAGCACTTTGCATGAACACGGGATGAGTACACCATTAACGGGAAATATGCCGCCTGACAGTTTGAAGGGCGGATATAACGACGTATTCAATGGAGTTTCCGCAAAATCCGAGTAAGGCTAGAGTCCTGAGCAAATATCTGCAAGCAGATTAATGTGATAGCCAATCCCAAGCGCAAAGGCGCTGATATCCAGCCGGCAGTGGGCAGCCAATCGTGAAACGGCCCACAAACCCCCTTAACGTTAATGGCATTGTCAAGAGACGATTGCTTCATATTGTAATAAAAAGGAACTAATCTACGAAGATTGAAGTACGGAAAGTAAAGGATATTTACATTCTATAGTTATTTTCCCCTTAACCGGAGGTTGGAATGCATTGTTCTGGAAGAAAGATACCCCACGGCGGTCGTTTCTGTTTTACCCACCAACACAAACCCATGCACTACTATCATTGATTAAATAGCGATACGAAAACAATAATAATACTATCAAAACACCGAAATTCTGCGTCCAACTTGATCATCGATGATGCTTGATTAGAAAGCCGTGATAATAGTAGACCTAGACTTTTGGCAGTAGCGCTAAAGTTGTTTCTCAATATTCAATATCGCCCAGGCTAGGTGGGCTCGGCTCGGCTCAGAAACTCTAAGTCACTACTACCAATAGTTGCTGAAAATGTAGGATAGTTACTTGTAGTTTTGACACATAAATCTCTATTCCGGATATATACGTGAGTTACTCAGCTACCTAGGTTCTTGATCAGTGTGTGTATGACGTTAGAAACGAGCCGGATGGAGGCTGTGGATGGAGCTTGTAAAGTGTGATAACGTCCGAAAGACATGACCCTCCATTGAATGTGGCGGCAGTGTTAGTAAACTCAACTATTGCATAACTATCTACTAACTACAGTTACTCCAATCTCAGTATCTAAAGCTACACCATGTAGAAGTAATGGATTCCTTGCGAAATACCACGGAGCACCGCCCCATGTTCAGGTGAGCTACGACTTATAACAACCTATGATCCATTTGAAGCTCCCTACATTCTCTAACACCACCCTCCGCAAGAAACTTACAGATTTTGCTCCATGTAAATTGTGTCGCGATATCGGCCCACCGTAGGATTTTTATCTCGGCGCCTAGACGCGGAAGTTAAACTTCAGCAACCGCAAGCACCACTTCAGGTGTTTATTCACGTAGCTATTCTAGGTTAGAGGGTATTTAGGACTCTTTGGTAACCCAATAATCGTACGAGTATTCATGCAGCCCTTGGTCAGGAGAACTGACAGGCGTTAGTTCGACACTATGATCAAGCCCTTGGACGCCCCCGTAGCCCTACGGTACCGTAGTGGACAAATTTCCGCATGAGAGGGCCCAGAGCCATGTTTTCGAGCGTTTCGAGTTCGTGTTGACCCTGTTGCTTATATGACATGGAATTAATGATCTGGATTGATATTCAGGGCCAGCTCCTATTTACTAGCCTAGTTCAACCCCCTGTTTCGCCGTCTTCGGTAACATACCTAGATAGTACCAACAACATCACGCCAGAGAGACAGAGCCCTTCAAGAAAAGAGTGGACCATTGCTTCTGGCCGGCTCTATCTGAGAGGGCCGCTTACAAAGGGGCGCAAGCCGACTCGACGCGTGTTGTACACCTAGCTCGCCAAGTCAGCATAGAGCAGCCCTACATGGCGACATCTGCCCGGGTACATTCCCATTCGATGATGAAACCTCCATCACAATGCATTCGTGGGGAAGTATCAGCGCCCAACACTTGGTGAAGTGCATGAGTAAGGGGTGTTGGATCAATCACATGATGAACCCAGTTATCTATGGTATATCAGAGACATTCACCGAGTAGACAGTACTCATATAGGGGTTTTAGACTCTTAGACTGCTTTCTACTAGCCGTGAACTTTAACAAACACGTATACAATCCTATAAATTAAGTCTCCTTTTCAGAAGACGTTGGGTTAGACTCGCCTTTTACCTGTAGCTTAGGCGGGGTGTTTTCGAAGCACTTAGCTCGTGTTCTATCTTGGGTGCCTAACACTTTACTGGGTATAGATAGGTACTACATACATACAAATCGGTTATCACACGAATTTAGGTGCGCTAATATTTACTCCCCTGAACCTCCCTGGGCTTGTAGATCTGGTAGGCTAATTCCCACCGTCTCAACCAAGTACCACGGGTTTCCGGTATCATTGTAGAATAGAGTTTACCACTTCCCTTGGTTTGGTTTTCAGGGTTCAAGAACTGCCGACCTCACCTACTAGTGATAAATTTGTGCACCTCGTGTCTTAGCAGTGGGAATTTATAACTCTATTTGAACTTCATCCGATATACAAGGCCATGATAGCTTCATATCAGCCATACACGATCCTAATATCAAAGTTTAATCGTAAAAGGAGACAAATAATAATATTGAGCTAAGCCTCCCCGCCGGGACTGCTGTGCCAAAAGTACATGTTATCTACACAGTGTATGTAAAAAGCAAAGTTCATTCTGGCAAATCTATCCCATCAAGTACCTTTACTCAACTCAATCATTTTAGGGCGTTCAGCATGACGACAAGTTCATACCTCTGAGTCCCCACTGTTGAAAACTTGCCTGAAGAGGGTGTAACTTGTACGGGGAGATATTGTAACAAATTTGTTTGTAGCAATACATTTATATACAAACAAACAAGATAAATCCTCGGCGGCTGTGACTACCGGATACATACGTAATGGGGAGTCGAGGGTCTATGAGCACTGCCCCTCCATGCTATCCGTTGGACCCTTATCTTCCACGGCGTTGCGATACCTAGCTTGAATCGATCTCCAGGCCATTTTACTGCTATATTGGACTCAGTACAGGGCTAACAAGGGCTTGAAGTTTAACTTAATTACTGATCAGATCGCTTGCCAGGATATTGCGTCTAGCCTTGGGGCAGATATTGTTTCCCGATATTTGCATTTGACATCCTCCGTTTGGGGTAACCGCATAATTTCCGACCCTTAGGAAAAGGAGCGATAATGATTGTCATACGGGATGTAAACACAGGGGAGTAGAGCAGTGTGGTAACTGTACTTCGTACCTTGCTGTGGCGTAAATATTTGATGTCTCATGCGTGTATGGTCTTGGCACAACAGAGACCTGGTAAGAAATCACAGCGCATCTCGCTTCAGCATCAGGCGACATGAGATAAATGAGTATCAATCACATCTGATGTAATATGATACTAGTGTATGTACACCAGAAAAAACAACGCTAGTTCCCGCCAACAGTACTACTTACTACCCGAGAGCCCATATCTATCGTTGCATCTTAATTATTGCCGGGAGGAACGGTAACCCATGTTGACATGGCACAGGACACCCTTGATTCCCAGAGTCCCAATCATGTAGCCATGTGTAGTGTACAATTCCGGGTGATTACTCCCTGGCTAGCCTCGAGCTCATAGCATATCAAGCCGTGGAGAACACTGTAACAAAAGTTCTATTGGTACTTTGCATACCTCCCACGTCGCGGCAAACCACTTGAGGAGATATCCTTCTACCTAGGGCAAATCAAGCTAATTAGCTCACGGCTTGTAGCTACACTAAACGCAATAGTGCCCACTAGCACGGCCCAAGGCCGAGAATCCTCGAGAAGCAGAAAGCCCAAAACAGTACATACATGAGTATTCGCTGTCTACACTACAGTATACAGTTCCACTACCATAGGCGCCTCTTCTTCAACGCTATGTGACGAACGAGCACATAAGTACATATATCTGCACCTCTGTGGGTCGCAATAGCCTCGAGAGCGTTAATCATGTCCGAATTCATCAACTCAACGATTTCTCAACTCCAGCGCTCTCGGCCCAG
Organism: Amphirosellinia nigrospora; assembly: GCA_004123355.1. Lineage (NCBI taxonomy): Eukaryota > Fungi > Ascomycota > Sordariomycetes > Xylariales > Xylariaceae > Amphirosellinia > Amphirosellinia nigrospora. The sequence continues at coordinate 2,399,467 of SCHM01000003.1, read as the reverse complement.
GCGCATGCCTAATAGTTGTCTGTCCTCTGAGATGCGCGTACTCTACAATAACACGCCTCATGTCACTCGTATCATAGAGAGAGCATGAAGCCACCTCGGGTAGATGAGACCGTGGAATACTTGGACAAGTTGTAGTGTACTTATAACTTCTCTTTTTAGAACACAATAACACGACGTATGAGAGCGGCAGCATTCCCACTGTACCGCTCACCTTGCTTTTTGTGGCCCACGTTGTAGTGGAGGGTCGTGTCTGCAACCTGTCAAAGCTGCATTATGCACACCCCTCATCGGAGGATTAAACCCCAACGGAGGGCCACTTTCAAGGTTACTTGCCCTCTCCCCCACTCGCTCCATTTCCAGTGTATTATATCGAAATACGGCTGATACCACTTCAATGCTCGAGGCAAGATGCCGCAAAGGGTCAGGCCAGTCTGCAAGGAAGATCAAGAGCCGGGCCTGCCCCTTTGCTTTTGCCTTTGGCTCCTCTTTCGATGGGGGATGGTGACACGTCAAACGCCAAAATACAATGGCGTCTCTGATATCCCCACTCACAAGGGGCTCGGATGGCAAGGGAAAGAGGGTCTATTGAGACGATCCCATGCAGAGGTCGGGGCCAGCACGGAGGGATCAGGCAAGCTTCCGCGAGCCGAAAACAAGGATTTTGCCCACAGTGCGGCTCACACTCTATTGCCGGACGCTCGTTTGGGCATAGGCCTGATGCTGTTTTACCATTTTCAGTCAAGGATGTGTAAGGATGTGTAAGTGACCATGCGAAACGGTTCCCAAAACGTTCGATGAGTGCCCTACCTGACGGGCTAGCTAGCCACCTAATACTAAGTAGACTGACTGGCTACTTAGACGCTCTACATGTATACACTAAGCCCCTGCCACAGCAACTAGTAGTAGGTGCATATGTATGCAGATGGGCAAAAATGCTGCAGTTGGAAGACACTAGATAGGGATCATAGGTCTAGACTTGTTCACATGGTTAATTAGTTGATATCCACGTGACGTGTATGAGAAGCCATCGCCAGAGCCTTCGGCTCATGTTCCCTTATCCTAATCTGCGGCGGCGACATCGCGAGTTTCTTCATATTCGTACTTCTCGTGACGTTTTTATGTTTATGCAATGAGCCGATATTAATACCACCTAGGTAGCGAGCCGTTATAATCAAAATGTGTACCCCGTTTAAAGTTCAAGGTATTACACACGCCGAAATGTGTATAGCAACTCCTATCAAACAGTGGGATTGACAACAAACACCTGCATGGCCCAATTAGTGACCGAGGATGTCATGAAGATATGAAATGTCACCGTCTAGTCACCATTGGATAATTTTGTAGCACATGCACGGGTCTTCCTATCAAGACACTAATCGAATGAGAATGGACGAACATCGAATCCAAGAAGCACGAAGTTTGTAGTAGATCGAGATCTCCAAAGGCAACGTTGATAAGAGTTGCGCAATGTAGAAGGACACATGAAAATTTAGGTTGGAAGCCTGGTTCATCTGATAGTTTCCCTGTATCGTCCTACCGTAAGCCAACTTCTTAGACCACAAGTCAGAGCTGTTTGTTGAATGAGGCTAAATGTGACAACAATGGTTACATTGAATTTCAGGAGACTCGGTCCCAGCCAAATGCTACATATAAAAAAGATTGCCATAATAACCTCCCATTCCGCTGCCCACATCCCGATACCTTAAAAAACAAAAAGACCTCGTCTAACAGCTAGTTACATCATCGTACAAATAACCAAAAGTTCCGTTTCTCATACCAGGGCAAGGTTGATGGCCATGTGAGTGTATACCCTATATCGCCTTGGCAATACCTCGTCATCACTAAACCAAATCCGTGATGTGACACCGCAACCTGGGCCGGCATCTAATATTGCATGCGGTGCAAAGTTGCAAAAGATCTCTTTCTTGGACAAAATTCTACTCTCTGTCGTAAACCAAAAGGAACAATACTTGATTCTGTATGCGAGGTGTAAGAGATGTATCAGGTTATGTTTCAGAAACCCAAAACCTCGGACGCGTGGAGCGTCTACCAATATTTTCAGGTGGGCGAAGCATTATAATACGTGTCGTAACCCCGGGTATTACCAACCACCAGAGCCAGGGCCGGTCGCGTCTTATTGCCGTAATATTGAAAAAGGTGTCGACTAATTTGAATGAGAAGACATCCATCGGAAATTCGGGCGTGTTTAGCGTCCGATATAAAACCTCCTATTATTGTCACCTGTAACAAGGGTGTGACCAAAGACTTGGAAGTGCACTTTTATAAAAAGAATCTTCTATGGAGTCTAGGGAGCATTAAATAACTTAACCCACTTTGATCTTTGTGGCATATCGATGGCCTGTACGTTGAATAACCTCGCTTCAATTTGTCTACTTCGGTTCACATAGTTGCCCTGTCGTAGGGCCGAACTGTAGCATTGTACCACGACACGATTAAAAGATAGAGCGTAGTCAAGTCGGGCGCTTGAATATCTATAGTCTTATATGTGTACGTGCTATTAAATATCTCAAGGGCTATAGAAGATCAGAGAATGTAAGTTAACGGCCGCGTACGATTATGCTCACGATTTTATCTCGAACCGAGCTGCGGCGTCGCCTTTTAGTAGCACAACAAACACCCAAGCTGAATGATATGGCCCCAACGGCCCAGTATCCTTCCATCTTTTCTAATATATTGGCTAGTCAAGTTGTTGTGGATACATTAATATCAACTGATAATTCATATAGAGATAACTCGAGCTTCCTTTCATAGTGTTATTCAATTACCGGTTACAGACTCTGCCCATGATACTATTCATCTCAGTCGAAAAAGCTCTGACCGGGTGCCCGTCGTAGGCACATCACGTACCCAAATATACAAGTCCAAGAGATTATTTTGAAAGTGATATTTTATCGCGATATACCACCCTTTCTAATCGTCATGAAGCCACGAAACCATTAACCACAAGGCCATAGAGTCACACGCAAGCCACGAACAAAGGGATCATTTGTATGTAGCCAAGTTACGTCTACGAAGGTGGTTTTAGAGACTTTCGCGCAACAACAGTATAGATGACCTACCCCATCACAAGGCCCCTGACACCCTGTAAAAAGGAAGCATACATCCTCTAATTCATAATGTAAACTCCGTCACCAAATAATTGAGATGGACATTTGTGAAAGCTCTCCAGATACAAAGTTAAACAAGCACGTTATCTACTAGCTATAGATTCCTCTGCGTCAAAGCTTCACCATACTTGAACTCGTACAGAAAGGCATCGCTAACGAGTATCTAACCGATATACCTTAAGTACCACATATGGCACTATAGCACCAAAAGTCACTACAACCTGGTCGCAGATGTACGTAGTCGCGAAACCACGCCCAACAGCAGCAGTTCTCGCCTGTATCTTATACGTCTACACAGAGTTCGTCTCTCTCCTGCCCGTGCTGGCTTGCTCTGTTATCTCCTTTCTAAGAAACTAGTACACAGGGCACGTCGCTACTGATTGGTGATGGGACTACTATATAAACTTGGTACGGTCCGCATACATTTCATCCATTAGCATCTGGCCGGCGAATGCTTCCTCGTTGTTAATATACACGGACCTGCGTCCATTGACGAGCTTGTCGAGGGCGGCACAGAATCTTCGTGGAAAACCTGAAAGCCTGGTTAACCGCTCAGGGTTATGGATGCAGTGTGCACATACGCTATGGTGTTGATAGTGTCAACAATCAGGCCGCGGACTCTGGTCCCACCTGTGCCTGCGACGTTGCCGACAGGCTGAACATGCGATTGCGTTGCGCTAGAAGCTGAGTAAGGCACATGGCGGAGGGTACCAAGGTAATAGCTTGACCATGCCGGATTTTCGACGCGGGGAAGCGTCTGGAGATGTGCTCTACTGATCGCGAGCAGGATCTAGTTGGTTCGCAATCAGCATCGCTCATGAGTCTAGATAGCCGGAAAATCTTGTTGTCACTTGAGCCTCGTGTAGGCTGGATCAGCTGCAGTGAGTCCATCTTACTTCTATAGTTCTTGATACGTTGCAGTTTCTATTAATTCATGCAATCTGGCATGCCTCAATTGTCTCTTATCAGTTCTTGTTGACAGACCGGGGTTCTTACAATGACATCCTGGCTGAGGATGCTGCGTAGGTGTTTATGAGTGAGCATGCTTATTTGACCAAGCTGGTTAGGGTCATGACCTGTATGGCCTATGTTTAATAAACTACGGCTGATAAAGGGGTGGGAGGGCTACTTTATAATAAAAGGGATGCCCCGGGTAGTCTGACTCCCGTTGATGTGTCCTAGGCACATATGCCTCCCAGTGCAAGGCATCACGATGCTGTCGCCCAGGCTCTTGTGGGACAAAGAAGAAGATGTGTGTATATAGTCAGAGATAGGAGACTAGCTTACGGCACAAGGGGTTGTAGACCTTTGCATGACAACAAGTATCTTATCACACCCGTGTACGGATATCTTGACATATGGAGTTAGAGGGCGAAACCAACCATTGAGATCTCATGACTTGTATATCCCCGAGATCTAGGTAAACATCGACTGTATTCTTCGCGAGGCCCATCTGATTAACGCATATAACATCAGCCCAGATATACTCCTCCCTTTATCCTAACTTAAACCCAGCACGAAGTGGCTTCAGTGCCCGTTGTATGCTAGCTCTGCGCCAAAGAGCTTCCCGTTGCACAAAAATCTAGTATCACAGGAGATAGTCTCAAGAAGTAGGAGAGAGCTTCGTATAGAGAGGATATTCGAATCATATTTTGGCTGTTTGAACGGCACGTGCGTGAATATGAGCAAATCGTCACCGATGACGAGGGGTTCAGTTCGGGCTGGCCCTCCTGCCTTGTTTTTCATCGTTGTAACTTGCGCTCTTCGGGCTAGTTCATCCTGATTCGTTCTATTTGGCATAAGCTGATATTTACGAGCGTCTATGCGTCAGGGAAAGCTGCTATCACATTCCTCATGGCGTACACAAGATTTTTGGGCTGTTGGAAATCCTTCAAACAATATCGTGTCAAGAGCATGGGCTTCGGCCGCGTTCAGATTGCTTTAGAAGGAATTGTACCTATAATATAAATCTTAGCTGGATTATGTTGGATTGAAAAGTATATCATGTCAGAGACACCTAAGGCTTTACAGAACTTATGTTGATGTGATGAGATACATAGTTTTATTGTAGTGATATCATCGCAAGTTTGGAACTGGTAACAAATATAGATAGACCATCAAGGAGCAGTGGAGGTGAGCAGTACAACTACAGTTAAGCTATAAAAAGCAGACAACACTGCGCCTGTGCCGCTCGTTTTTGCTTCTTGGTACAACGTTCAATTAGTCTGCCTCAGACCCTAACACCCTCATGGTAGAATAGGCATGCCCGTAGTACATAGGGTATGCTTTTCTCATGAGATGCTAATAGGTCCCCGAATTACTCAATACAGAAGATGGAAGATCGAACCTGTTTACATGTGACGAATTCTTCCATGCTTAAACTTTTTTTTTGAACATCCTTGTTGGCGAACTGGGTCAGTGAAACAGTGGTCGGGAGCCGAACGGGGGTGGAAACAACGTACGATTGGTGTGATGGCATGGGGGCTTAACAGAAAAGATATAAATATGGGGGCAGAAAATTTGTTGTCTGAAAGCAGCTGAAGGAATATGCCAGTATTGATTGGTTATTTAAAGAGATGGCAGACCGTAGCTTAGGGGGTGGACTTCCTGATACTCGTCGAATGTAGAATATGATCTGTTAGAACCAATTGTGGACTTCGCAAAGAAAGAAAACTAAATCGAGTCTATAAGAAATTGAGTGAGGAAGCAGTAAAAAAGTGATTGAAGCTAGGTGTCCTCCTATTGCCTTCTATTCCCAGCCACTAAAAATGGCATATCTTTTGCTCAATACGTGATAACTTCGGCCCTCTTCCGTCTATTACTTCTCTAAGTACCGTCCTAATCCCAATATTAATTGAGACTTAGAAAACTCTGCTTGTTGGTGACGTATGAAATGCTCTAAGGTGATGAGGCGTGATAGATAGATCACTGTTTCGTAGAAGTATAGGGATTATGGCTTAAAGCTATGTTCATCCAACTCAGTGTAGGTGGGCTCTGGGAGACTTATAGCACGCATGAATATCTTTGTGAAGCTCTACTTTAGTCAAAGGAGTGACGTAACCTGCAACCTGGATGAAAGAATCTGGCATAGTCGTATGTAGGTCTTTGCTGGCGCTATATCCTAGAATCTTCGACCTATGATATCGATCGTATTGTCTTCCGCGGAGATTGTTGATTCCTAAGCCTCTCCCAGATAGCTGCCAACTCAGACCTTTTGCGGAAACCTGCATCTAACCCAACAAATCATAACCAAGGGCCGTCGTGGAATCCATGTTAGAGTAGTAATCTTATTATCTCAATCATTACGACAATCTATTTCTCTTACAGTTTAGTTCGAGATAAGTTACTGCTAGAATTGCCTATCACGCATTCAGTTTATTCCTTATTATTTGTCAGAGTTTCGTATTTTAAGTATGCGGGCGAACAATGGCAGCCGCTGTTACGTAAATATGTCTTAATCTTCTTCATAGAGTGGGCTTAGATTATTACGGTAGTCGTATCGTAATAACTATTGTCTTTGGCTCTGAACTGGTCTATGCCGCCACATAGTTCCCATCCAGAAGCTGGAGGCGTTGTTATCTAGACAGTTGAAGTGGCGAAGTGGTTGGATCATGTTTACTTGTTTAGAGTATTGTTTTCCACGGCGTTCAATTCAAAAAGGCACATTATCCTGCTCGGTACAGATATGATCAATGATATTTTAGGCGGTTACGCCGCCATCATCAAATCATTCAGGTTCCTACCTACCTAGGTAGACATTCCAATTGAGCTAACGTAGACTTATCTGCTTTATGCGTCCATTTTCGAACTCATAATTTAAACTTCTTATATTCGCGTAATACGTAATGACAGGTGTCGTCGCTGGCAACCTTCTATATTACGACATTATTTTATAGCGGAACTCTCACCGTAGTTTGGACACGAAAAGAGTAACAACGCTGAATAAGCCAACTTCAATGAAATGTGTCAGAATTACAGGCGGCATGGCATCCTGGGACACACCACCTGGCTCAAGGTAGTTGGGTATTGTATCTAGTGTTGATTGGTAGGCGAGTATTCACTATTCCAGATGCTTCTTCACATCATGCTCGCCTATCTCCGGACTACCATGAAACGGTAGCCTGGTGCGAAAGCTGACCAAGGCGCCGTTACACTACCACGGCGTCGATTCGCAAGCGGTCTAATCCTGAGGAGCGGGTCTCCGCGGGGTGCATTCGTGGAGTCGCGGAGCTGGAGGTTTGGGGAATATCGACTGATTCGTGTCAAATGGGTTAGGTTCCGGAGCCGCGGAGTAAGCCAACACCCTTAGCCTGACTCAGCACCTCTTTGTATGATGGATGAATAAAAGACCGAATATGAAGTCGGACCACTTTTTCGCAACCCCATAGATCTTGAGATGCAAAAGATAGACGATTAAACAGGAGAAATTATCGGGGCCGGTGAATTATCTTGCATGACGACATGGATTAACAAGCTGATGGCAAGGTGATAACATAGTTTCTAGTTTCGACAACTCCGACCTCAGGTCTATAAAAGGGCAGTATATGATCCTAAAGTTGGAGTATTGACATGCTTAACTGTTAAACCAGGTACTTTTGAGACTCAACCTTCATCTTCTCAATTTGTGAACGAATAACTTCATCCACATCAACATGGCGTCAACTGCGGACAGAAACAAGCCATACATCCCTCATAACAGTCTTCAACAGGACGGCTGGTCCAACGATACTGAAGCAACGGCTACATGTTTCTGTGGCACTGTGCAGATAGTTTTGGTAGGTCATGATCATCAGCCTGCAAATTTTGATATTATAGCTAGTCTTCTAGACTGGCTAGTGGTTGTAATCTGCTATCAGTGGTATCCTCCGACCATTATACCATTCCGAACACCCATCAGTCTTGCGATATGGTGAGAATACCCGTTATGCTAATGTGTTTATAGCCAACTGAAGGCCCAAGTGTTGTGGACGTCTTTATCTGTAACTGTTCAGATTGTCGGAAGCTCACAGCATCGATGTTCGCATCGAATATAATTGCCAAAGATGAAGCGTACGGAACCCTTTTACTCTTTTTGGGCCGATAGTGCCTCTCGGCTTCTGAAACCCTCACATATCACACTTCAAATGGTGACAACTAACACCCAGTATTATAGTGTGAGGCATCTTAGAGGCCAAGAAAACCTCAAGTCATTCGGCCAATCGACGACGATTGCATCGAAGAAGAACATGACCAACTGGTTCTGCCAGACGTGCGGCACTCTCATGTATCGGACTAGTGAGAGGTTTCCCGGTGTCAAAGTCGCGCGTCTCGGCACTATCGACGATTTCAATCTGGTCGAGGTAAGGATGTTCAAATCATTCATCCCCGTGTACAGACCAGTACACGTAGATGCTCATGTGTTTTCTCAATAAATGGAGAATTTGACCGTGATTAAAACTTTATTAACTCTTGGATTTCAAACAGACTAAGCTACGACCGAAGACGGAGCATTTTGTTGAGGATCGTGTGAGCTGGTTCACGGGATGCGAAGGGGCTCGGCAGGCTCAAGGGATGGCCTACTGAGCTGTCAGAGGTAGAGGTGGAAAATTGCGCGATACTATTCTGATGGCAACGCATAAACGTGTATGTAACTAGGACTAGCTTACGAAGATGGTTCAGACATCTCCGCGTAACAACAATCATCTTTATCTACCATTATGGTCGGCTACTCCAGGGGACCCTTGCAGTACAACTAAATCTGATATCATGGCTTGAGTCTGATATTGAATAGTATATTTATTTAGTTCACCGATCTGTTGAACTTTACGACTGCAGAGGTAAATGTGTTCGAAGCCCTGGATTTGAGGTCAGTAATAGGCACTTGTCATTGTGCGGGGGTTTTAGAACTATGCTTCACGTAGCCTCCATGAGATATGAGACCTTAGGGACAAAGGGTCTGTATGTATATCCAGGGTCCAGCCCTTCGGACTCCTAGACTCTCTGCACAACAACATATATCAACATAGACCTTATACCCTGACTTACTGTAATAAGGGCTCGTATGAGGGTTTGGGATAGATTCAATTTGGCTACTAATCATATATGGAGCCAAAGTTGCCATGAAGATCTATCTTCCATATATTTAGGTAGGCCGTTAATGTCCTCTCCCTCGCTCCTTTGCGATAGGAGAAGGGTATTTTATGTAGTGGAATAGCCTGGTTGCTAGTTGCTTTGCCTCGCGTTTGGGACTGCTCCGTTTCGTATAGTATGTCTCGGAGGTTGGAGGTTGGAGGTGCGTGGGATAGGTGGAATAGTCGAGGCAACGTGTGGAAGGTCACACACATATAATAATATATACATGACAGGGAGCTTCCCAGACTCAAATTCGCAACCTTAGTTCCTTGATGCATGTGAAGACCCGGCTATTTGACTAAATACAGGGGTTCATCGGTCTAGGTGTGTATGCCTTGTGGCGATTTAGTTACTGCTTGGGAAATCTTCGCTTATTATGTAAACAATCAATTGCGAAGGTGTATGTGGATAAGCCTACCTGACTGCAAGAATCAACGTCCTGTCGTTGGCCATTGGAGATTTTGTCTAGTCCGATTCTCTGACTGCTATAATTTCCTTCATGATGTTGACATTTTAGCATATTCTTAGTTGCGGAAGTTGCCGTAAAGAATAGCAAACTTTTTCAGCGCTACGCATTGTGTAGGACACTATTCTACGCTTTGAATAAAAATATGGAAAAATATTTGAATATAGAATAAGAAATACAGGACTCTTAAATATCTTGTCGAACTGTGTGCCTGGTTTCGCGATCTCATGGCGTCTTCATCCTGCTAACCTATCCGACTTATTTCTGAGGGTTTATTGTATTATGTTAAAGTTCGTATTTAGATATAGTAAGTCACTGAAATGTGATCAGATTTAGCTGAGTCAGTTGGGCTACTTAGTAGCTGGCTTCGTAGGAGCTATGATATCATGCAATATGTTGGGAAGGCATGCAGCACCATCAATTAGATGCCCATGTGTTGAACACTTCATCATTACGAAGTAATGAGACGTTGCTCCTTGTTCTCCGATTTTAGCGGTCTATTTAAGTTAAATTAATTACGCAGCAGGTACCAACAGCAGCCTAGCAGGAGCTCGATGGATCACCCCGCAACCTGCCCGCACTTAGCGTGGAGCCGCCCCAACCCCGCTAAGACCCCGCGTGGATAAGCACCAGCCAGCCGCAGCCCACTGCGCAGCTGTGCGGCCGTCTTCGCTCGTCAATTGACCGGCACAGCTGATGCAGCTGCCTGCTGCATTGGGCAGTCCAGGGCAGTCCAGGTCCAAGCTTGGCGGGGTCACCCGCTATCATCCATGTGGGGCCTTGTTGGGCAGTGACCTTCGTCATACCTTCACCATCACACTTTGTTCCCATTGTCATTCCTATGAAACCTCTCAAATCCCACAAACGCTGCACCCATTCTACTACCACCTCTTCATCTACCTGCCTACCTCCGGCACTATCTACACTTCGTGCTTTGGAAAAACCGAGCCTTGCTAGGGTCGTCTTGGCCTTAGTGACTAAATCGATCGACCAGCTCTCCGTCGTCGCACCATCCCATTTCTAACCACTCCGCCTATGATTCTACGCGAGTCAGCTGAATCTGCCACTATCCTCAAAAATCTTTGTACACTAGGCGATTATTGCGAGGGTTGAAATCCAGATCCGCGCCTTGTATTGTGTCTGCCACAGCTGCCCATAATTACGAGACAACCCGCTACCATGTTCAACATCATAGCACACTTCTTTGCGTAAGCGAATCTTGAGTCATATGCCGGCATCATGCTGAATTTGTGACTTTACTGACTAGGCTACTCATCTTGTAGTTCCATAGCATCCTTCCTCTTCCCACTCTTCGCCTCTTATAAAGCGCTTAAGACGTCCGACCCGGCACAACTGACACCATGGCTCATGTACTGGTCGGTGTTATCTTGCGCACTTCTCGCCGAGTCCTGGACTGAGTTTATCCTCACTTGGATCCCGTTCTACTCGTGGATACGACTTGGATTTTTGCTATGGCTGGTGCTCCCGTCGACGCAAGGCGCGCGTCTCTTATACGAGGGCTACCTCCACCCTTACCTTGAGGAGAACGAACTCGCGATCGAAGACTTCATCGCCAGCGCCCACGATAGATTCAGAGCTGCTGGCATTCGATATCTTAAGGAGGCCATCGAGCTGATCCGCACACGTGTCTTCAACCTACCTCCATCCGAAAGACAGGAGGAGACCAGGGCCGCCGCGGCACCCCAGGGCTACACACAGGCGTTGCTTGCTAGGTTCAGCGTGCCGGCTGCCCGGTGGGCCGCCAACAATGCCGGGACTGCTGGCCACGACTTTTACAACTTGCTAGCTGGTGCCGTCAACGCGGCCGCGGGTGGTCTGTCCACACCCACTGGCGGCGGTGCGATGACGAGCAAGACGGTGATCCCGGAGAACATTGGCGGGGTGCAGGAGAAGATTACTTTTATCGCCGCGCAGCGAGATAGACTTGCTTTTATGATGGGTGCACTGGATCGCGAGGCTGCCGAGTTGCAACAAAATGAGGAGCACCGCAGAACAGCCGAGCAATCGAGAAGGATAGGCAGCATGAGTCTGGACGGACAGGAACCCTCGCGGCCGCCGAGTGGGTATAGCATCGGTAGTGGGCTGAGCAAGAGCCGGAGCGAGGTTGACTTCGAGAAGATCGACACCCCAAGCGGGGGTGAAGACGATGATGGGAGTCTTCGTCGAAGAGTGAACAACGAAGAAGATGCTGGAGCTGCGAGAGCCGGGTGGAATTTCTTTGGCTGGGGCGCGGCTGGTAGTCCGAGTCAAGGTCAGAGCACCGGTATCGGCAAGAGTGATACTCATGACTGCTGGCATCGACTCGACGTAAGGAGTTTGGGGATTACTGTAACATGGGTCATTAGGCGGCGTTAAGAATATCACTTTATTAGACGAAGCTCTACAAGGGGCAGGATCAGACAGCGCAGTTTTCTTGTAACTATTCTCGTCGTAAGACTTGAAGCGCTCAATGATTTTTTGAGTTGGGAGTCGCACCTCGCTAGGCGACTTCTGATTATTCTATCCTCAAGCTGCCTGATCTATGACTAATTTGCCATGTGCTGGTGCTATCCAGATGTGGCATGGCTGTGCGAGATAGGCATCGTCGGTGTCCGCTGTGCCTTGATCAGACCGAGATGTACATGTTTCGTCGGTATATCCCACCAACCATTTGATGCGGCGTCTAGTGTTTATACATACGTAGACTCATATATCATACAATCCTTTGTCCGCCCCAGACGCCATCATTTATTACTATCCCAGCATTCATCTCAAAAGATTATTTGGCCGCTTGCTGGTGAGAGGGGAGAAGGTGGCTACGACTTCTTAAACGGGTAGCGGACCTCGTCGTCTTTGCGCAGCCAGATCTGCTTCTTCTTCTTGGTGGTGACGTGCTCAACCCACTGCTGGACGGCGTGCTCCTTCATGAACTTGCGGATGAACCGCGGATCCCACAGCTCCGACGCGATCCCCAGGTCCTTGCAACACCGCATTAGTGCGTTTGACTTGCACCCCTCAGCTGCCGTCGATACCCCGTCTTCGCTGAAGTACTGCTGCTCGCCCGCGCTTGGCCTACGAATCTAAATCGAGATTTATGTCAGTGAGGGGGAAGAAGTGGGTGTGGTAGAGTGTGGTAACTCACCGGCCGTGTACTATGAGCGCATATTCCCTCGTCACCAGCCGGTCCTGTACCATCAACTCCCCCGCGGTGCCAGACCCCAGCCGCCCGGGCCGAAGGCCGCGTTGAGAATTCGCCGGTACTTGATCTCGGGCAGGTAGATGATGCCGTCGGGCTTCACCTCGATGTCGTCGGGGTCCAGCCGAGCTTGTAGGATCGTCGCCGTCTCGGGCCCGAAGGCGGACGTCCCCAGGCCGTGGAATGAATTCGTCCAGTCGATCGGCGCCCCATCTTCGTTGATGTTGGCTGCGGCTTGTTGGCCCCCGTTCCCGTTCCCGTTCCCGTTCCCATTACTCGGCGTCGTCGAAGCCGTGGCTGGCGCTGTGGCTGGTGGTGCGTCGGGGAGCGGCTCCCCCGATACGGCGGGTATGGGCTTTCGTGCGGGAGTGGCGCTCGTGTAAGATGGCCGTGCCGCAGATCGTGGAGGGATGGGTGGTGATGCTGTCTTCGTGGCGGGGTACGAGCTGGGGGTTGAGGAGGCTGGGTAGGGCTTTGCTTTCGATGTTGATACGAGCCTCCGCGCGACGCATTGGGTCGCTAATCTTGAACTCCGGGATGCTAGGGATATGTGTCGGCTGGCTGCTTGCAGCGGAGACATGGTGCGGGAGGCCATCGTGGCGGTCTGGAGATCTTTTGGGTTATGGTGGTGATGTAAGTGAGGAAGCTGCTGTATCAATGTTTTGGCGGTTGGGAAATTTCATGGTGGGATAGGTATTCGCTATTGGCTCTCTTGGCGGCGGCTACTTAAGGCGCTAACAGGTAGCTGTCTACCTAAGGTAATGAGTCTGTCTAGTGGGCCTCACTCAGTTCTTCATCAGTGCAGCTCTCCTTGTACAGAGCTAGCTATGGCGAATTGAATCACGATATTCTTTCTTCTACTTAAATCATCCAGCTCTGTAAATTTGATGAGCTGTTGCTTTCGGGGCTATACGTGAACTAACCATGGGTATCTTTGACAGGTTGTTGATAATTTTAAACAGTTGGCCCTTTACGACCTATAAATACAGGGGAATGAGCCGAGAAGTAAGCGGTAAAGCATTTAAATCTTCTTTCTGATTTCCCTCCAATTCGTCTTCTACTTCCTGTCAGTGTTATCCTTGGTAGATGTCCTCTCGTCATTGTTGTTTTTCTTCCAACATGCCCGGAAGATTTCCATCTGCGAGTGGGTTAGTTATCACGGCTATTCGTTGAGGGACATGACAAGAGAAGAGCATACCTCCTTCGTGCAAGCGCGCCAGTCCTTCTTCCGCCAGTAGCAGTCGGTCAAATTGGCATTTTCATCTATCGGGCCAGTTTGTCAGTTCCTGTTAATTGGCGCAAGTAGGAAGAGAAAATCCCTCATGAAGGGTTTGATCTCGCTGACATACCAGCGCAGCCTGTACTGAAGATTCTCTTGTCCCTATAAAGTCGAGGGCTGTGTCAGTTTCTGAGACCAGCATGCATACATAAAGTCTTGGACTCATACCACTCGTCAGGTTCATCGTCCTCTACTGGTTTAGGTGGATTTTTCTGAGCTAAATCTTCTTTCTTTGACATTGTGTACTTTTTTGTTGCTCCTGGGTTGAGCTATTGGAAGCTTTTCTGATAGAAACGGATGTCCGGTGCAGTCCACGAACTTTTAGTGGGCTACAGTTGATAGGCTTCCGTAAGTACCTAACCTTATTCCAGTGCAATCACGGGCGGTAACAAGCCCGGCAACCTTTGGCCATTTCTTCTGAGCTGTATTCCGGATACTGCGCGGCACTATTTACACCCCGCTTCAGTCCGAATCCAGAAGGCAATTTGTCCAAAGGGAGCAGCGATGACATCCCGTAAACTGAATGTCCTCGTGTACAATGGCACGGGGACTACGGTCGAGTCGGTGAAACACGCCATCTACTCCCTGCGGCGTCTGCTGTCCCCGAACTATGCCGTCATACCTGTCGCCGATAACGTCCTGCTCAAGGAGCCGTGGGCTCCGTCGTGTGCACTCTTGGTTTTTCCTGGCGGTGCAGACCTTGGTTACTGCCGTGTATTGAACGGCGAGGGGAACTCCATTATTTCCCAGTATGTACGCCGTGGTGGAAAGTATCTCGGCTTCTGTGCCGGCGCCTATTATGGATCGAAAAAGTGCGAGTTTGAGGTCGGCAATAGACCTATGGAAGTCATCGGGTCGAGGGAACTTGCCTTCTTCCCCGGCACCTGCCGAGGTGGTGCTTTCAAAGGCTTCCAATACAACAGCGGAGAAAGGGGCCAAGGCGGTGCGGATTAACGTCGAGAAGATCGCATTCAAGGGTGCAGGTGTAGTGCCTGAGGTTGTCATGTCATATTACAATGGCGGCGGCGTATTTGTCGATGCTCAAGACAACATGATGTCGAGGTCTTGGCTAGCTATGATGATAAACTTTATGTCAACGGGGCAATGGAAGACGCAGCAGTAGTCTATTGTAGAGTCGGCGAGGGAGCTGCTATCCTTACTGGGCCTCACCCCGAATTCGCCGCGGTGAATCTTAGTCCCCATCATGGCGTTGATGGGTACGACGCATTAATCGCTACTCTCCGAGCGGGCGATGGTGATCGGGTAAGCTTTTTGAAGGCTTGCCTAACAAAACTTGGTCTTGAAGTAAGCCAGGAGCCATCAGGTGTGCCTTCCCTGTCCCGTCTTCATTTATCCTCTATCGTCAGCGGCAACATCGATGATTTGTTATATTCCTGGGAGGAGATTATCAGCAAGGAAGACGGAGAAGAATATATCAGAGCAGAACATGATACATTTCATTTGGAAAAGACCGAGACTAGATGGTCTATGAACCAATTGAAGGATACACTCACTGGTAATGGAAGTACGGGAGAGCTTACAACCCCGTCTAGTTCGAAAGATGAAGCTTTGATTGATTACACGACGATCGTCAAACGCATTGTCGCTCATGAACGAGAATGGCCCGAGGCTAAGGCGACCCCTTATTTTAACCATCATGCATTCTTCTCGAGTCTGAGAGATTACCGCCAGAAAGATACCGAAGCCGAGGAGTGGGGGAATTACCTGATGTACGGCGAGGTTTTGACAAGCACCAACACAATCCTAGAAAAGAATTTCAAGCTTCTTTCCAAACTCCCTCTGGCTTCACCCTCACTGCCACTACCCAAGTGGCAGGACGGGGTCGTGGTACTAACGTCTGGGTGTCGCCCCGGGGTCGTTACTCATGTCTACAGTGATCAACCACCCGGGCCATCTGGCTGCGAGCCGTCCTATCGTGTTTATTCAATACTTGGCTGCGGTTGCAATCGTCCAGGCTATCAAAACATACGATACTGGATATGACCAACTGCCCGTGAAACTGAAATGGCCCAATGATATTTACGCCCGTGACCCTCGAAACTCATCCTCTGAGCCAACATACGTCAAAATTGGCGGCATATTATCCAACTGCGTCTATTCCTCAGGATCGTACCAGATTGTGCTAGGAATAGGCATCAACACAACAAACGGACGACCGACGACCTCTCTCGACGCCCTTCTACCATCCCATCTCCCGCCGTTTAGAATCGAGAAGCTTACAGCTCACATATTAACTCGGCTTGAGACACTGTACAAGACCTTTGTCCATTATGGTTTCACGAGGGAGTTAGAGCGTGCCTATTACAATGATTGGCTACACGGCCGTCAGATCGTCACCCTTGAAGCGGAGGGGGGCGTTAAGGCTCGTATCGTCGGCATTACCTCCGACTGGGGCATGCTCAAAGCTGAGGAGCTCGGCAGGGACGACAAGCCGACTGGCAAGATGTGGGCTCTGCAGAGCGACGAGAATAGCTTTGACTTCTTTAGAGGGTTGGTGAAGCGGAAGATATGATACACAGCGTGGCAGACGGTTAAAAAAAAGGGGTGCGCCGATATGGTAATTAGAAAACTGTTGTTGCCTTATGGTTAAAACTAGTCACATTCGGGAGCTGTTTTATCCAATAAACCAGCCTCTAATATGGATTAGAAAAAGTTGAGGCTTACTTCATTTGCTAGAACAACAGCAGACTTTTTTGCGCATCTAGGAACTGCTTAACTTATTTCTATCTCAGCTACCAAGCGCGAAGTTAAGACCCTTTCGTCTCCTACTAAGTGGGAACTTAATATGATTCTACGATTCTCGGGGATAGACACCTTATTTTCGTGCCATCGGTATAGGGGTCTAGTTAATTTACCAAATGTTAGAACATCGCCACAATACGATTACTCACGATCATATTTATATAAGCTAAGTCTATGTCTAACGAATACCATACACTTTAGAAACTCTAAGTATGAAAAAGAGTCGAAGAAAGCTCCATGTCCGTGTATACAAGCTGTTTCTCCGAAGAGGAGCTTTAAAAGCTGCTACTAATAATATAGACTGTAATGCTATGTAATCCACAATTAGAATGCCTTGGTAAAGACCAACGGTTGAGCAGGAAGATAAGTGTTAATTTTCTTGACTAAATCTAATTAATGTTGTGGGAAGATTACTATTTGTAGCTGTGCGCATGTAGTTTCTGATATAGATGACAGGAGGGAGGCAATCTCATCAAATGACACATAGATCGACATCGCATACGAAGTGCCGGGCAGCAATAAGAAATATGTGCCAACGGACACAAAAGGTGTTGAAGACCTGGAGAAGCGAGCTGGAGGACCTCCAGCACAAAATCAAGACCGCAGACTTGGATGGCATAGAGCTAACGGAAATAATGCAGATACGAAGATATTCGAGCATAAAAATCAACTACATGATACGTGATCCTGTTGAAATACGTCGTCTTCATCCACGACGTCGTCCTGTCGCACTTGTTGCGTCTTAGGTTGTTGGGCCGGGATGCCAGCATCTGAGTCGCTAGATAGTATAACGGCAGACTCCTTCTCAGTTGTCAATGGTTGATCTGTGC
The DNA here is from genome assembly GCA_004123355.1 of Amphirosellinia nigrospora. Classification (NCBI taxonomy): domain Eukaryota; kingdom Fungi; phylum Ascomycota; class Sordariomycetes; order Xylariales; family Xylariaceae; genus Amphirosellinia; species Amphirosellinia nigrospora. The sequence goes on along the minus strand of SCHM01000003.1, from coordinate 2,381,694 downwards.
CTGAGGCGGACGCCGCCGGGTCTGGTTTACGGCCTGTGGTTGTCATCTTGAAGTACTGAAACTGTTACGCTGTAGGATGGTGCGAGCAGAACATCAATTGACGACCTCTCCCGGCCCGGTCCATCCTGGACGAATGATGAATGTGCAACGAGAGCGGAAAGTCGTGGATCCCCGGCAGGCCACCCTTCGGCAAACCAACTCAATCAGAAGCACTATCATCTGGGCTACGATACTTCTCCTTATTGCAGTATGGATGGGTTGTTGCCATGGTCATCACATCGATGACTTTACATCGGTTATTTGCGGCCTCGACGGGGCTGAATGGCGCGACAGGCTTGGAATGATCGCTGGGATTTGCCGGCGAAAGTCTGCCGAGTTTCTGACCTGGCTAGGCCAGAAGGTGGATGACCATGAACCAATGGCCAGGGTGTTGTATTAGGTATGAAGCTATCTAGGTCTTGCCATTTGGGTAGAAAATTGATTTATACTAGGTCTGATGGCACCGCCAGAATGGAAGTGTTTTAATTACACGATTTCCCGTCCTTACAATCTAGATATCGATAAGCAATAGCACAGGGATTTCCCCCTTTTCCCTTTCCTTCCCTTTTAGCGAATTCGTCTACTGCAGAATATAATCTAGTAACTGATCGTTTAACTTTTCTTTTTGTTCTCGGAGAGTTCTGCATTTATCTTTAAGTTCTTGGATTTCCCTATTCTGTCGTTCGACTGTAGTCCTTTCTCCTCTGAGTAGTTCGGTCAGGTAGCGTTCGTTAGCTTTGAGGACAGCGATCTTTATTTCATAGGGATGATTGATTGACTCCAATTCAGAAATCTGTTGCCGAAGATTCCGGACCTCGTCGCAGTTGTGTAGGTGAGTCGAGTCATGCGATTGCACACATTGCTACAACCACTTGGTACAAAACCAGTACTCCGGCACTTTCGCATGTGGTTCTGGGATCACCAGCCAAACCAGTCCCGTCTTGGTCAACAGAAGTTCGATCATATTGGGAAGAGTCACAAAACCATGTGTGGCGCTTCCAAAAATCCGTAAGGCTTCGATCTCCTCGCAAAATGTGCCTTCGGTCTGGGTGCTGCGCTATGTAAAAAAACCTTGGAAAAAGGAAAAGAATATGAAGAAGGTCGGGGAAGACTAGTACTTATATAAGCACAGCCTGTCTGTCGCGGAGGTGCGGTGATCGGACCGAGAGTGAGGCTATTAATATATACTTCTACACTACTAATATTTTCCCGTTTGCTGATATAGCTAGCCGTATAGCGTAACATTAAGCAGATATTAATAGAAGCCCAACTCGTCGTATAACTGCCGATTAAATTATTATGAATGAAAAGTATAATCATTTCATAGCCATTATTAAAAGTAGTCCTTTGCTGGTTAGACACAATGACATCATGGACTTGCGAAGTCATGTATATAGTGTAATACGCTCTGACCTCGTTCTTCTAACTTTCATTCTATTTTGCTTTTATTTCACTTACTAAGGATATACAACGCCATGACATCTAAGTCCGCATTACCACAACCCTCACTCTCACTCAAGCAGACGATTCCCCACGCACAATGGCTCAGCTACCGAATCGGGCGCGGCGAGCAAGGCGTGCTGACTTTTGAGCCGTATAAATCTTTCCTACTACCATATTGGCGATTCCGCAGCGTTCCCATTGCAGAGAAAAGCGCAGCCGATCTATGGAATAAGTTCGTAGAATTTGACAAGCGGGATGAAGACTTCGTGGGCATGGACATGGCACGCAAATTCATTCAGATGGGGATGACGCGCGCGAAGAGATATGCGAATCACGCCGGGGGCCGCAAGTATAGAAAAGACACAAAAGAGGAGTTGCCCAAGAGTGAGAATCACAAGGACAAGCAAGAGAAGGAACGCGCGAGTTTGGTGTTTCGCGAGGTTTGGGAACGGTGTCGTGCCCATGAGGGTTACAAGAGGAGGAAAGAGGATTTTTTGAGAGAGCAGAGGGAGTGGATGAAGAGTGAGAGTCAAGATCAGAGTTGACCTTGAGAATCGCAGTCACTGCATCCTGCTCACACCCTTTCTACGCAAACGACATGCTGGTGTTTGGTTACCTGCACATCTAGCCATATAAAGACCGATAACCATATCAGTCAGATAAAACGCCAGTGGCCGGGCTGTCAATAATTTGAATGATTTCGTCAGTAAATTGTACAATGTCTATGGTGGTACAGTGGGCACCTGTCTATGTGTGTGCTGCCGCCAAATATCCTCATACACCTACTTAAACAATTGAAACACCGTGAAACGCCGGGCCATGCAATAGTCGAGTGAAGATGCTTTTATCCCAGTGTCCGAATCCGTACTCCCAAGCGTCCCCTGATTGAGGACAACAAGCCTGAAGGGATGCGTGTCATTAATTCCCAGTCAGTCGAGAGGATTGATATCACTCTCGTGCTTGTTTTTGGCCCCACTACCGATCCTTATACACCTTTGGCTTAAACCCTTCCTTAATCTCGGCCTCTTCCGCAGCCTTTTCCATTGCCGGTCTTACTTCTGATTCTATGCGCTGCCTCGCCCGCAGGATTTTGCTCTGCAGGTAGAAACTGCCGCCCTTCTGTGGATCGTTGGCGTCGAAGAGCTTCTTGAAGCGTTCCATAACCTCCTCGACATTTGTATTCACGCCCTGGGGTGGCTTGACATTAAGAATCTTGCAGGCTTCGTCGAGGGTCATGCCGCCTCCACCGCCCCGTGCCGAGGTGCCGTCAGGGTTCATCTTCGCTTGCGCTCGCGCATAGTTGGATGAGGCTTGTGCCTGCTTATAGGCCTCGGTAAAGGCACGACCGAGGACTCGGCTACCGGTGAGGACTATCTTCGTTATGATTCGGTGCGCCTGACATTGTGGTCATGGTCAGCCTTGGCTCCGATATTCCTGTGGAAAAATCATTGGTTCGCAGCATTCTGCGGGGATATGCGAACGGAAGATATGAAGAATATGCAGAGGAGCTCACCATCTCTATTTATATGATGGTTCCCCAAAGTTATGCTAGTATGGGCGGGTGTTTTGTGATGTTGCCGGGCTTGGGCTGTGCGTCAGCCGGGTGGAGGACGATGTCGGCGTGATGGGCAACAAAAAGAAGGCGTCGCAACTAAAAATTGTTGGTCGATTTCTTGATCGGTCAATTAATTGCTAAGTTCGCCGCCGTCCGGACTTTATCGATTTGTATCCGGTGGATCTGATCTGGGTCAGGGTGGGGTTAGGTAAGTTACTTAGTACCTACTTAGATGGCGAGTCAGCCACAATTTCTAGCTGATGCTACCTACTCGTAAGGCGACAGTGTAAGCCACATGCCAAGCCATCTATGTTACTAGCGTACCATTGCCCGCCTGGATGCAGGGGGAAGGGAAGCTCCAACCCATGCACACACAAACCATTCATCATTGCCAGGCAATCCTGCCACAACCACAATCAATGAAGACACATTGTAAAGAACAAAGAACGATAACACCCAAGCCAAGATCGCCCAGCAGCACAGTCAGACACAGCCTATAACCTGGCGATACCGAGATACTCTACATTCGGACCATCGTCTTGGCTGTCCGTTCCAGCTTCCGATCGGCTCGTCGCATCTACATCTGGCCACCTGCGTCACAACCCAGCGCTCCCTCTCTTCGACCTTGACCTCCTACGCCACGCCGTGTTAAGCAGTAGTCGGACCGGCTATAGACGATGTCGCAGTACTACGGAGCGCCTCCTACAAATCAATATGGTGGCGGTGCTCCTGCCCAAAACCTACAATTCTACCCATCCTCCTACTCTCCAGGCGTCCCACCACAAGGAGCCGGCGCACAACCCTACGGGTACGGAGCACCTCCACCAGGCCCAAGCGGCTATGGCGGATTTGGCGGCGCGCAGGGTGTGAGCGGGCGTATGGGAGAACAGGGCGGATTACGGACCGGCTGGATCGCTGCTTTCTCGACAGAGGGTTACGATGGCGAACCGCCGTTATTAGAAGAATTAGGTGTGAACTGGGGGCATATCCAAATGAAGGTGAGATCTGAGAACGACACAGCCCAACGTTTGCGTTTGCATGAGACTAACGTGGAATGTAGACTATAGCTGTCCTTAATCCGTTTGCGCGCATCGACCAGCACATCATGGACGACTCAGATCTGGCGGGACCTATTCTCTTTTTCCTCCTTTTCGGCACGTTCTTGCTTCTCAGTGGGAAGGTGGTAAGTGATTCTCGGAATTGTTTTCTTCTTGCTTTGGCAAATAATAAAGCGCGAGATTTACTCTCTGGGGCAAGAGAGTATCCCGAAGCTTCTAAAACCCTGGGAAATCAGCTCCAAATGACAATTACTGACTCCGAGTGTTGCAGCATTTTGGCTACATCTACGGATTAGCGTTAATGGGTTCCATCGCATTACACACAATCTTATCGTTGATGTCTCCAGACGGTCCGGATTCTACATCGACTGGGCATGCATCGTCAGGGTATGCGCCAGGGTCGGGATATCCTGGCGACCCAACCGCTGGCGGCCATGACGACCCCAAGGGTCACCTCAGTAGTACCTTGACATTTGTAAGGAGTGCAAGCGTACTCGGATATTGCCTTCTACCACTTGTGCTAGTCAGCTTGGTGGGCATTGTGATGCCTATGGATAGCCCCTTTGGGTACATTTTGACGACCGCGGCCATTATGTGGTGCACAACCAGTGCCAGTGGCTTGTTCTGCGCGGTTGGAAGAATGCGGCAAATGAGAATACTGGTAGCCTACCCTCTCGCACTTTTTTACGTCGGGTTTGGGATCATGAGCATTTTCAGCAGCCGTGGATCAGGCAGTCTAGCGAAGGCAGCCAATTTATCGTGAGGCAGAGCAATGCCTCTTGTCGGCGAAACAGCTTGCGACGCTTGGCCCGGCTGGATATAGCAACATACCCACCCTTGTAAATGACGACAGCGTTGGCATTGTGGGTTCAAAATGTGTGATAGAGTCACTGCAACCAAAATGGTTATGATTGGCCTTAATCCCATTGTGGAACCCAAGACAAAATCACAAATCAGCAACAGGCACTCGGAGCTGATGGCTTGATACTATCAAATCATCTTACCCTCGTCCTATGTTGTAGGGAGAATGTTGGATAGCATATATCCCAAGATGCGGCTCCAAGGTAGTGCTTAGACCCCGCATATCCCCTGTCATCGTCAAGCAACAATTTATACACCCTCGTCCCCAAACTCCCCTCTTCATTGCTCACAACACATCGCCTCGCCTCCCCTGCATAGTAATCTGGCGTCGGTATCGAAACGCATTCAATGACGGCCGTTCGTCAGTATAGCATCATAGTAGGTGAAAGGTAAGCCAGACTCAGTGTGCCTTCACACCCAACGTCCAAGCGACGAAATACCGCACATGCCTTTACGAAAATGTAGCGAGACTAGAATTCTAATTGGGCGATACGAATAAAAGATGTTCTCCGCACTATGCGATTGCACGAGCTAAGCTTGGTTTCACACCTAATAAAATGAGCTCCTCTCTCTTGCTAAGCGTGTCTTTCAAAACAGAACATCAATCACAGGCAACAGGCTTGTTATTGATGGGATGCTACCCAAAAAATGAGGCCTTAAAACTGCCATGTCCGAGTCTTGTGGTCAACGGCTGCGAAAGAGCCCTTCAGAGGGTTTTTTCCGAATCTCTTGAGCAAATATTCACAGAAGCATGCAGATACGTATCCCTCATCTCACTCGCTTCTCTCTCTCAATCGTCAGTGGCATCTTGATCTTTTCGTTGAAGAATCATACTCGATGAATGGAAAAGCCACATAGCCACTAGCTACGAGACCGCGAGCCAGGCCTCGAGTACTGTCTATAAATAAGGAGCTCTGGGCAAGGTTACATTGAAGTCAGAAATAGGAAACCAAAGACCTCAAAGAGATTATTAGCTGAATAGTACACCAAGTTCCAACCACTTGAGCACAAGCCCTTGTCATACAGATTGGCACTCCAAGAAACCCCATCGCCACTTAGCAACACGGAGTGATAGTTGTAATTTCAGAGAGCATCTAATGTGCCCATCGCTAGCCGTTAGCTCTCCATTATGCCTAACCTAAGATACGTCTAGCCAGCCTATTTTGGAATTAGAGGTGACTGATTGCCTATGACCGAGTTATCTCCTATATAGTGGTACCGTCTGACTAAGGTATCGCTGGAACAACAACGGGATGACAAAGTCAACGGCCGGGAACTACTGGACATAAATGTGAAGAGATGTATGATACTTCCAACCCTTGCTTGGTTTGATGACGAAGCTGCCCACCAGAGCCTCAAGTCTTGGCCGCCAATTATACCGGCCATTACATATGCCAGCGGTAAAGGGTAAATCGAGGCACAATCATCCCGATATTTACTGCCGAATCTGACAATATTCCCCTTGTTCATCGCAGTGTGCAACTTAATGCCGTCATGGGGGGTTTCCTACTAAGCTCATGATGTTTCGACGTCCCTAGCTAGAATGACCGTAGTGTATAATGCTACAGTGCACAACAAACGTTGTAATCACCAGATTTCCAAAGAAATAACCATTATTCTGCCTGGATCTGTACAGTGCAGTGTTTTCTGTCCTGGATGAGTGGTCGACCTCTCAGTTTCGTCTGATTGATCTTCCCCCGCGTACTCCAAAAGTCATCCAACTAACCCCGGCTCGGACCCTAGTTGCCTCACCCCGGCTCCCGGCTTCGTCACTCGTTTTGACAAATTCTCAGTGGCTGGAATGCGGTCATAGGCCCAGATAGGACATTTCCGCGCGTACGCTATGTAACCAATGCCGTTGATCCGTGCGTTTGGTGGGGGATTATAATTCCGGCGTTTAACGTGGTTCTCGAGATAGAAGATCGCGCTCGATGTTAATATAAGACATCCCTTGGGTTACGAGCCAATCTAGCTTGCTTGAGGGCGTCTCCAAGTCAATCAATCGTGTCTCATCGCGCGGGCCTATCAGGAACTTCAATTCGACAATGGTTGCGACAAGCATGTCTAAGCGCGACGACTCGGGCGATAGGGCGCAGTCGGAGATGGTGGAGACGGCGCCCGATATAGAGAAGGGTGCTGCGGAGAAGGATCTCACAGCAATAGATAGGTGAGTAAACCACGAAATTAGATTAACTACGAATGGGCTAACAAATCTACAGTCAAGATGAGTCTCTCGTATTAATCGATCCCGAAGCCGAGAGGAAACTGCGGAAGAAACTTGATTATATGATCGTCCCAACCGTGTCGATTCTATATCTATTCTGCTTCATTGACCGCGCTAATATTGGTTTGCTACCTCCTCGTAGAGTTTTGAGCGAAACCCCTAACGATAGAATATAGGAAATGCCGTCTCGCTGTTCGAGACGGACCTTGGTCTGACTGGAGATGGTTACAACTCGGTCTTGTCCATTTTCTACATCAGCTATATCGTCTTCGAAATTCCCTCCAATCTTGCTTGCAAATGGATAGGTCCCGGCTGGTTTCTACCCGCCATATCTCTCGGCTTTGGAATCTCTTCTCTGGGAACAGCCTTCGTCCACGACAGCGCTTCGGCCTCCGGGGTCCGGTTTGTGCTCGGCATTTTCGAGGCTGGGATGATGCCAGGTATGTTCGCCTCAAATAAGAAGCTACCGACAACGGAATTAAAATACGCGGGCGGGACTAACTACGGGCAGGCATCTCCTATTACTTATCACGATGGTACCGTAGATCAGAGCTGACTTTCCGACTATCGCTATTCATCGTCATGGCACCTCTCGCCGGTGCTTTCGGCGGTCTCCTGGCATCAGCAATCCTCACGCTCGACCACTTCGGCAGCCTACGCTCGTGGCGAATGATCTTCGGGATCGAGGGGATCATCACAATCGGGCTATCCATCATTGCCTTCTTCACGCTAACGGATCGTCCCGAGACGGCACGGTGGCTAACGCAGGAGGAGAAGGAATTAGCCATCGCGCGCGTGAAATCCGAGCGAATGTCGCAGACGAGCGTGCTCGACACGCCGGACAGGAAGAAGCTGTGGCTCGGCGTCTGGAACCCAATCGTGTTATCGACAGCGTTCATCTTCCTTCTTAACAACATCACGGTGCAGGGGCTGTCGTTCTTTACCCCCACCATCGTCGCCACCATATACCCGGACAAGACGACCATCCAAAAGCAGCTCTTCACCGTGCCCCCTTATGTGCTAGGCGCCATCTTCGTCGTCGGGCTCTCGCTTGCCAGCTGGCGCTTCGACCGTCGCGCCATCTTCATGGTCGCCACCGCGCCTTTCACCATGCTTGGGTACATCTTATTTCTGGCGAGCCACGATCCCCACGTGCGGTACGCGGCGGCTTTCCTCACGGCCATCAGCTGCTTCGCGGTAGGGCCTCTCGCCAACGCGCAAGCCTCGGCCGTCGTCGTCAGCGATAGCAGTCGAAGCATCGCCATCGGGACGAACGTCATGTTTGGTAATATCGGCGGGCTCATCGCCACGTGGTCGTATCTGCCCTTCGACGCCCCGGATTACAAGATCGGGAACGGCCTTAACCTCGCGGCGGCGAGTCTGATCCTCATCATCTCGGCTCTTCAGGTGCTGTGGATGAAGTGGGATAATAACAGACGGGACGCGAAGGATGTCGAGGCTGAACTGCAGCGCTTCTCGCAGGTAGAGCTCGAGAGACTTGAGTGGAAGCACCCTCGTTTCCGTTGGCGAGCTTAAGTTATCGGAGGGGCTCCCTTCTTTTTAGCCCGTGTTGTGATTGTCGCTGTCAAGAATGGGGGCGGATTAGCGGGACATTCCTTTTTCTTCTCATCAGCTGGATGTTCATTATGTACTGCTTGAAATTTAATTTCGTAATTATTTGGGATACTTACACCTCGCTGCAATCTGTAAACACACAATGTTTAGGGACCCGCCCAGAGTCGAACTTGTTCGTCGGATACTAAGGCCCCATGTTTTATGAGAGTGGTTGTGTAGAACCAAGGTAAGATGTATACATCTAGGACCAGCTTACAAAGATGTTTTGGGCCGCTTCGCGCAGCAGCAGCAGCAGTCTTCGGTTGACAGCGTAGTCGACTTGAACATCTAATTGGAAAACTACTTGACCACAATGGTACACTGGGGATTCCGCAAATAGAACTGCTGGTGGGGTGTTTTTTGCTGCTATGGTCGATATTCCGAAGCCCTTTCTGCTCTTCCGCCGTATAGGCAATTTAAACATATTTGAAGTTTAATTTGCCGGTCCGTGTTTGGAAGCAACGCAACTTGATTAATCAACTGCTGTAATTAAAGCATACCGCTCAACCACGTCTAAGTAAGTTACACTTGAATCGGCTCCTAGATTTGAGGTGTTTGGTTCTTTCTCGTCTTCGCTGAGATTATGTCAAGCCGGAAAAAATATCTTGTTGTTATTGATATAGCTAGCTGTCACGGATAAGTGGGTCTATGGTGAGCCCAGGGACTGGGGCTCGCCCTAACTATAGTCCGAGTGATCGTTTACTATATATAGGATCTTGACACACTTATCCCAAGTATATAGAACTTCTACCTTAGATCATCTGAATACACTTTACTTGAGCCCCTCTGGAGAGTGCACTGGTTCACTTCCTATGCTAGATCGTATCCACAAATACGTGACACTAGCTTATCAAGCTGAAGGTAAATTTCAATGCTTAAGCTATAGGACTTAATATTTAACGTAACTAGTACTAATAATAGTATATATGTTCGTCTATCAAAGACGAAGGGGAAAGTGCTTTTGTACTAAAGGTTACATGGCAAGGAATTGGCAACTTTTCAAGCTATGTAGGTGAAACAATGGAGAGGTATCGATATTGAATACTAGTTACTGTATCCTCTAAATATATGTAAAGGCAGTAAAAGAAAAAGGGAACAACTAAAAATATTACCATTACAAAAATAGCTTAGTTTATATATAAATATAACACTTAAAGCTGACTACTAAATGACCAGATTGTGTTAGGACTATTAAATTCTTTTAACAACAAAGCTTATAGTTTAAATACTCGCCGCAAGGACTATGTTACCCTGAAGGGTTGTCAAGTGGAATAGGGTGCCTGATATTGGTTACTCATTGTCACGATCCACGCAAGGGTAGGGTGTAAACATCTGTTGTTGCACAGAGGACCAGTGAAGTCATCTCCGTGGGCTCTACGTGACCATATGGCTATATACGAGGAGTCTCTTTGTCTAACTGATCTCTGATCCCTGTTCCTGGCACTCATAGACAGTATTTGCGGAGTTTGAGACAGTCAATAAAGTAATCTAATATATTGGTACCTCTCCCCACACTTTTCCTCCTACAACCATGATTAGCTGTTAGGATGAGGCTCCCTATAATCCAACATGCCGTCTTACAAGCCATAATCCTTGGCGCCTCCTCCCACAATCATTTTGAGCTAATTGTAATACTGGTTCCGAGTCGTTGATTGCCAGACACCTTCCACTCGTGTGTGTTCCCCCTTTCTCCAGAGTCAACATCAGCTTTCTTGTGTGCTATCCAAACATTATAAATTAGCGTGCTACCAGCTGTAGAGTCTACCTTCCAAGATAGGGAATCGCATGAACTGTTCGGCTCGGTAGCCGAACGCCTCATTTAGACCCCACGGGATGTGCATGCTCCCCGGATTTTCACTACATAAACACGAGACCTCCACGTCCATTCTACCAATCAGCGCCATAGCCTCATAGTGTACCAAGGCAGCCCAATCTACCGAAGAACCAATGTCATGTCAACCTTGGGCAATGCAAAACCCAATCATGTTTGACCTAGAAAATTACGGTAGTGTGACCCCGAATTGGTTGCGTCACACGGCATCAATAGCGAGTCAACTTGTTGCGCTCCAAATACCCGGATAAATTACCTCGCTCTCCCGGGCCGCCCCCTTATGCTTGACTGAAGAGGCAGGGCCTTGAATGTTGTCAAACCTGCCCTAAGGCCAAAAGAATACCATGTAGTAGTTAAGAAGGCCCGATAGATATAGTATCATGTAATCTATCACCGCTCTTCGGCAAATGGCCATGCGTATCATATTCCTATCCGGCGTGGTTCTATGACCATGGTACCTAGATATTGGCGAACTCTATGGAGGTTTCTATAAATCACCAGTTACACCCCCTGAATTCAGGTAGGTAGCTTACCTGACCTACAAGCACCAAGACAGCTCCTGGGGTTTCGAATCAAGCCTAGCAGAAATGAAGCTCTCTTACATTGCGACTTTGGCGTTTGCCATTTCAGCCGAGGCCCACTGTATCTTCCAAGTAGGTCATGAGAACTATGCTAGCAATCGGAGCGCCACTCCCAGTTAACGAAACCTCTAGGAAGTCTCAGTCAATGACCAAAAGCAAGGCTCACTGGTTGGCTTGCGTGCGCCGAACGACAACAACCCAGTCTACGATGTCAGCTCTCAAGACATTATCTGCCAGAAGCAGGGGAGAACTTCCGACAAGGTTATCAACGTGAACCCTGGAGACAACCTTGGCGCATACTTTGGGCACATCATTGGTGGTGCTCAATTCGCCAACGACCCCGACAACCCGATCGCCAAATCTCACAAGGGTCCCATCACAGCTTGGCTTGCGAAGGTTGACAATGCTGCGACGGCGAGCAAGACCGGACTGAAGTGGTTTAAGATTTGGGAAGACACCTTCAACCCTTCATCCAAGGTGTGGGGTGTTGATAACATGATCTCGAACCAAGGTTGGGTTAAGTTCCAGATGCCGCAATGCATTGCGCCCGGCGACTACCTCATGCGTGTTGAGATCCTGGCACTGCACTCGGCCAAGTCTAGCATGGGCGCTCAATTCTATGTAAGCCATTTTGAGATGTATTGACATGAAGGTGTCATGAACTAACTTACGATGTGTCGCAGATGTCGTGTGCCCAGCTCAAGATCAGCGGCAGTGGCACATTCACGCCCAGCCAGACCGTCAGCTTCCCAGGCGCTTACCAGCAGAGCGACCCGAGCATCCTGATTAACATCTACGGAACTATGGGCCAGCCTGACAACGGTGGCAAGACATACAACGCCCCCGGAAACGTACCAGTCATTAAATGCTAGAGATGAGGTATTAGTCATGTCAGCACGTGAGTAGCACAGTGTGACTCGGCGGCTAGTCGTCGTCGTCGTCATCGTCGTCGGATTGCGGACCATAGTACATACTTTGTTGATTACAAGGCTGCCAATTCATTGTCATAATCCAACCATGTATTAATCGTTCAACAATGGTGTGCACAGCGTTCGAGAAGAACCGAGCTGACTGAATGAGATGCAAGGATAGGTATGGCTGGGACTACACTACTGGTAGCCTCAGCCCTACCCACAAGCCTATAATACCACTTAATCATTAAGTTCTATGACTAAGTTGGAAGGTATCATTGATCCTGTGTTAGAGAAGCAGTATTCCTGGCATGTGAAACAAACGCCACATCTCTGTCCTCGGTTTCAGGGGATGCATTAAGAAAAGCTCGGACTATTGTAAGCCTTCATGTTTTGCGATTTTCGCTCACGCCTTTGCCATTACTAGCTGAGCAGATGTATTTCCATGATCTGCAGAAAACGGACGTCATGACACCTGGATGTATGAATGGGGAACAAACGCCGAGCTAAGCTCCAATATTAGTCTCGATAGAACGTGCTGGTGGTGGTGGAATGGTGCCCTAGATCAGCTCGCAGTGGGGTTTCCATCTTGTCCCAAAAACCGCCCCCAATACAACCCCTGCTCGGCAAGAAGCATCCTTCTACGCTAACTGCCAACGGTCAAAGCATAGCAAATCATCTCGCTGCACCGACAGTGTGGAACACAGGATTCTATGTACAGTACTAACACTAACAGTCAAGCAACATGGATTCTCGCCGCAAAACATTGGGTCTCCGTTCTAGCGAGCTATTAATAATTTAGATCTCGGCTAGGGCTTTCGTCGTGAAGTTCTCCGTCTTATGATATCTTTGTGTGCTGTGCCATGTTTTGGCCTTCTGAGACAAAGTTGCCGTCTTTTTACCATTAAGACGAAATGTCACCAGCTTCGCTCCAACCCTCAACCAGTGGCATGAGCGCCGGTTCCGAGTCTAACAAGATAGATCTGGCTGACCAGAAAGAAATCGAAGCTATCTGGAAAGAAGTCCATGCTAAGGTCATAGAGCTAGCGGGTGGTGATCCTAAAAACGTGCAAAAGACATTGTCTATTAAAGATGTCCTAAAGTATATCGATGGCGTCCAAAAAGCGGACGAGGCAAGGGCAGAAGAGTATAGCACGTTCAAAAGTATTGTCGAGACCACTTTGCAGTGCGTAGGTACTATAGGCGGTATTGTCACCGATGGCGTATCCAACGTATGTGCCATGCTGCCCTTTATTCGACTAGTAACGGCTGACATATATCAATAGGTCTTCGCTCCAGCAGGCATGTGCTACAATGCTTTCACATTTGTGATCCAAGCATGGCAAGGTTATCAGGGGGCGTTCGCTAACCTTTCCGAGATTTTGGAAAAGTGTGTTGACTTCTTTGAGAGACTGCAGTCTTACCAGGGTAAAATGGATGGCAGGTTAACCCGCCTCGCATCTCAGAATCTGAGGCTCTTCGTTGCAATCTGTGAACGCACGATCAAGTTGCGCCACAAACACAATAAAATGCTCCTATTCACGAGGCAGCTATTTCTCAACGATGATGGCGTCCAAGATCTATTGGGCATGATGGACAAGCTTAACTCGAAAGAGGCGCTGCTCGTCAGCGCCCAAACTTACAGGCTTGTCAGTGATAGCGCCGGAGATGTTAAGTTGATCCTCGAGACGCAAAAGGAGCAGAAGCGCGAAGATGAAGCTAAAAGATGGCGCCGCTCTATAGCCAAGGCTTTAGGCTTCCCTGGAACGGCACTGGATAGTGATGGGGAGCCCGTGCCCGCTTGGCAAAGAGCGTTTGATACCCGCTTGAACTCGCTGGTCGAGGGGACGGGTACATGGTGGCGGGACACGTTCTCCCACTGGGCTACAGCTCAGTACCCTGAGGAATCCATCCTTGTCCTCAGCGGCACGGGAGGTACCGGGAAAACATCAAGTAAGTCTTTACGTGAAATGTTATATGCGATTACCTATGGAATATTGATCTGATATGGCTGTCTCCTGTAGTGATGGCCAATACAATTAAGTCAATAAGGCGACTCGGCTCAGAAGCGCCATCGTCTCGTGTAGTAGCGGCGTATTACTTCGCCGATGGCGACAAGCGAAAGCCAGACGATGATGACGATGAGAGCGGATGTCTGGAGCGGGTCTCGAGAACATTACTTTGGCAACTCGCTACATCATACGAAGCAATGACCAAATCGGTAGCGTGGGTAGTGGAACGAGCAAACAATTTTGACGGAGCACTCGATCTCTGGGATCAACTCTTTTTCAACAATAAAGAACTCCAAAACTCAAACACAACATTCTATCTTTTTATCGATACCATAGACCCGGAACTTATGGTATTGCTTCAAAAATACTCCAAGCAAGCTGACCGAGCGAAAGTACGACTATTCTTGACAGCAAGACCCGAAATAGTTGCGGGTTACCTGGGCCAAGCCAGTGGAATAAGCTTTGCGGACGTTCCAATCACGAAGCACAGTGGTCAGGATGTTGAGAAGTACATCGTTTCCCAGATGGATACCATGCCAATGCTGCGAGACACGAGAAGACGAGGAATTTCCGAATGGAGACAAGTCATCATGGACGGGCTACGAGATAAGTGCGCTGGCGACTACTTCACGCTGAATACAAGTCTCTCTGCGCTTGCCAAGGTAGATCTCATTGAAGATATCAGGGAAGTCTTAAAGGAGGCTGGTAAACCCCGTATGGACCAGATCAAAGCCGAGCTTCTCCGTCTCAATAACATCCGTACTATTAAGGAGATTCAAGAGATCAACGAGATCATTCTTTGGGTCGACAACGGTCGCCGTTACTTTCCTGTCGAGATGATGGATGCGATTCTCACTGTGAAGCACCGAGACCCTTCCCTCACACTTCGAAGCGAGCAACAGCCACCACCATTACTGCGACGGCAAACATCTAGTATGATAGCGCATGCTAAGGAAGCTGAAGAAGTCGAAGAGTCCCCTGCGTTAACGACTATCTCTCTACTTCCGCTCGCACAGAAGCTTAGAGAGAAATATCCGATATTTAGTGTCACGGATTCGGGTGTAGTTGACTGGCGCAATCCTGAGATCAAGAGTCAGATACCTACGCGAGAGGGTCCACTGGATACCACATTGAACATTGAAGCGCCATCATCAGGATCACAACTCATTCAGGAGTCGGAGATCAACATCGTTCGACACTTTCTAAGCACAGTCTGCCCCAAAGAGCTTTACAACCGGTTTCAATTCGAGGACTTTTTTTTTCAAAAGATGGGCGCCAGGCTTAAGGAATACATACATCTCGATCCAGAAAATGCAGACATCAAGATCGTGTTGACTTGTCTCGTGATATTGAATGACGAAGTATTGAGTAGTAAAGAGATACTGCGCCAGTACGCGATGTATTGGCTTTTGGAACATATGCAGGCTGTCGACCTATCCGCAGCTGACAGAAAGCTTAGAGGGCAGGTTGGACCTTTGCTTGTACGACTTTTCACAGAGGACTGTGGTATAGACTCGTTGTTTTGGTGCTTCGGTAAGGAATCATGTTATCTTCTATTGAGTTATCGAAGGGTATAAGGGAAGCGGACTCCTTCGCGCTGCGCTTTATCTACATCCTCCTCCTTTGTTAGCATAAACTATTGAGGGGCTGGTAATATGTCCAGGGGAGAGATCGCCAGCTAGATGCTAGATAATAGTTTCTGTGGCATGGCACAGGCTTCGCTATGAGAGGATCGCGGCCTCACTCAAACTCAAAGATCAATGGCTGACTTCTGCTCGTATAGATGCTAATGTCAGTATGAAGACTTGGGAGCAAGGCGAAGCTATCTATATACGCGAGTCGCGAAACGAATGGGTATATTCGAAAGCTGGTGTCCGCGAGATTGAACGGTATGTACATTTTGATTTACTATACCCCGCCCCCTGTCGGCATACTATAACGTTCGATCCTTTAGTCGGAATGTTTTGAAATTTTCAACTTCCCCAAAATATCAAGCATTAACTCATAATCTAGCTGGTTTGGCGACTCCATGGTAACAAAGTGCATTACGGATGAAGCCGGCCAGTCTTTTCTTGCTGCGATAAAAGCACCTGGAACGAATCTACACCAGGCCATCTTATCACATGCAGCTAGACGTATGGCAACGCATCTATTTATCAAAATAGAGTTTCTGAAGCGTCACTTCTTAGCTGCAACGTGTTTCTTACGAGGATACCTGGCCAGGGTAAGATTTCCCCACGAAGTATAACATTGCCCACTAAACTAAAATCATTTTGAAGTTGGAGGGGAACGAAATGCCGGATGACCCCGCTATCTACCGAAACGTTGAATCGGACGAGTATGAAAAATGGGAGAGCACTGCATTTTCTTCAAGCGAACTGGAGAGGATCGAGGCTTGGGCATTCCAAGAACTAGCCGACTCCAAGTCTACGCCAACCCATGAATCCCTCTGGGAGATTCACGGTGCTCTTCAAGCATTCCAATTATGTAACAACGAAGAGGAAAAGAAGGAAATCTCTCAGCGGCGAGCGAAGAGAGCTCTTGAACTGAACCCTCAGAACTGGCATGCATGCCATTTCGTCGCTGGCCGACCGGCTACCAGCAAAGAGGAGGGCGTTGAACTACTCAAACGGGCAAAGAGCGCTGTGGATGACATCTGCGCTAAAGATGAGACTTGGCTGCACGACTCTGCTAACACGGCCCTCTTGGCTAGGATTACCCTTGACTTGGGAAATAAGCTATGGGAGTTAGGCGACTTTCCCTCTGCGGCCCGCACCCATCGCGAAAGTCTAAAGTACGATTACGTTCACTTTAGTGCGTATGCTAAAGTCCTCGGCCGTTATCAGGACAGCGCGCAATGGGGGGAGTTTATCGCGTTCATTGAGACCTTAAATCAGACGAGCGAAATATGGGACGCGTACTTTGATGAGCTCGTTAATGAATTCATCATTCCCATCCTTGACGAGGACTCCGATATACTAGCAGAAGCGGCCGACGTTACCGATAGATGGGACGCCATTGAGACGTTCTTCACAATTGCCATGGAAATAGGCAGCAGCCAACAGGCATACGAATTGCTATTCCTCCTCCGAGAGGCATTCGCAAGAACGTTGGAACTCACTGATCGTGTAGTTGATGAAAAGACAGTCATAGGTATTCGTGTCGCTGCCCTCGAGTCTATGCAAGCCCACCCTAGCGATACACTTCCTCGAAACAGAATTCATGATATGACAAATTTGCTAGCCCAAATCTATCTCAACCAGGCCTTTGAACCAAATGTGTCGGAAGAGAAAGTAGAGTCGCTTGGATCGTCATTGACTGCGTTGTTGCCGGACGTAAACGAAGGTATGGATGCCTGGGGCAATATCATAACAATCTGCTGTATCATTAGGTACCACTACAGACGCCAGACGAAGTCCAATATTGCGAAACGTTGGGTTGAGAGAATTGTGCGTGCTGGACTCGAACTTCTCTCTGATTCAGATGATGGTACGTTAACTAAATACTATCCGACTCAGCCCCAAATGCGTGAGCTCGTGCTAACGGATTCCATCCGCAGATAACGACACCTACGCCTATTGGCTCCTTGGCAGGCTTTTCGTTACCATCGAAGACCAACAGAACCATATGGTAGTTCTTTTCTTCCTGCTCTGGCCCTTTATGAGCACGACGTTTCTTTTTGGGACGTGATGATGTCTCGAAGCTTCTGAAACGCTCAAAATTCACGCTATAAACAGGAAAAACTAATTGCGAGTGTTGTAGTTAACGTGGAATATGTGGAATGCGATTCAGGCATATGACGTAGCCAAGTGGGAGGAATGGGTGTCCACGCCCATCGCGTCTCCAATTAAGAAGGAAGTGCCACGACAAGATTCAATCGATAGCAGGTTAGAAGCAAGCCTCTCGCGAGCGAATTCCAATACGTCGGTCGTAACAAAAGACCGAGAAAAGTCGATCGCCGGACACAGCGGGAGTAGGGGAAGTACGCAGTCCCCAAACAGTGATGCAGTGAAGGAAAACGGGAAGCTCATCAGGACGGCCACAGCGTTGTCGGCTCCTGAGCCAACGCACAAGGATGAAGAGGTTCAACCTAAAGCGCCCCCTGCAAGGATTTCGACAGATATCGTGGAGGCTGCTCCGGATGACGCGCCCCCAAAGCCGACTTGGTTCGTCGGCTGCGATGGATGCGACGGGCAGTGGACCGTGATGGACGAGCCATTGATGAATTGCGTCGACTGCGTTGGTAATATTCAACTTGATCGTCGATGCCACGCCTTACTTATGAACGATCAACTTGATATGAAGGGCTTCCATTGCAAGAAAGAGCACAAGTTCATCGAGATCCCGAGCTGGGATGCAGAGCGCTTCAAGGATTTGCCGAGGGTTGTTTGCCATTGCCTGCAAATGACCCGAAGAGATGGGTTACGCTAGAAGAGTGGAAGGAGACATTGAAGCGACTCTACTTATCAGAATAAGTTGGCTTGGTAGGCGCCTCGGGATCGCAGTCTGGTCTAAGCTAATATCAGGTTGTTGCATCGCAATCAATGCGAGTTTTGTATAATGATCGATATACTAGCTTATGACATAGCACTAGTGAGTTCCTGACAAATTCATAGATCATTGTCGACGATGCTTCTTTTGCTAGATTCCAAGCTGTATCTAGAGTAACAAAGAGCAATTTCAAGAGCCCAGTGTCTCACTCATGTATAATCTAATAGGATAGCTACAGAGGAGAGTTAACGTTTACTTGGACTTCTTCATTTTCGGTGCAAAAATATACCGAAGAGGAATAAAAACAGGACTTAGTAATAAAATGAAGGTTTCTGACAAGGTTGTCTATGTCGGCTTAGGGAAACTTACTCAACACAATAACCCAACAAAGTCAAAGCTTACCTTTTTTTATTAAACAGGAAAAAAGTTGGAACCCCATTTAAACTTTCGATTTTTCTTCTTATTTAAGTCTATATCCTGCGTATCGATCGGCCATAATATTTTATACTTCTCACACCATTCCCCTCACTGCTTTCGGGCCATACGTCGTGGTAAATAGGTCTTTCTGCCTATCCAATTTGCAATCCCATTCTATCTACATCAGGCTGGGAAATATCCAGTAACTATAAAGAACTTCATTGCTACAAGTCTGACATATCTGAGGTTGTGAGACCATCCGACGTCATCATGTCTTCGGAAACTCCAAACTATTATGCTATCCTCGGGTACACGAAAAAGCTTCGGAGGAAGAGATTCGAACCTCTTATCATCACCGTCTCATACATATTCGTATTCATCAGCCAAATATAAATCCAGGAAACGAGCAGGCAGTAATTGCAAAGCTCCAAGAGGTATGTAACTAATCTTCGCCATCTACACCTGACGTTTATATACGTTTGGGGATCTAATCTGAGCATGCTGTTCGGTCGAATTTCTCCGATGTCCGGAAGAGCAAAGAAGACGACATTTTCAACGCTACCCAGAGGACGGAACAGGAGATAAGTGAGCAGACTACTAACGAGATTCATAGTTACGCGAGGCTTTTGGCACACTGATGGACCCAGAAAAGCGCCGCAGTTACGACCAAAGGTATAACGAATTGTACAAGGACAACGCCCAGGGCCCAGATGGTACGGCACAACCCGTAACATACGAGGAGGGGCACTGCCAACGAAGATTGGAGGCAGCCTTTCGGCAAGAGAACACAGGGCGGTTTGGTCAGCAGGGCCCGAGACCGCAAATGTATTACCATCCTCCGTGGTACTGTTTCCCGTATAACATACCATCTGGACGTTATTACAATTGGTACCATCACTACTACAACTCACCAATACCACCTCCTCCTCATCCTCCCCCCCTCCCCCTTATCCGCTACTTCCTCCTTTCTGTCCAGGACCTGGGCGTGGGGCGCGTTCAGCATACCACAATTGGGTTGGGCCGAGGTCGATGTATGACCTCCGAAATGGAATCCCACCGCCACCTTGGGTTTAGGGGGGTTCTGCTAGTTGTATCGATCTTCGTCAGGAGCTACAGTAAGAATTGACTGGTAGTGCACACGCCGTACAGCCTTGAGGGAACCTTAGCAGAGGCAATCCTGCTTATGTAGCTCTATATATGTATCCTGGGCGCAAGATAATTTTACTACTAGGATGGTTTTCGTCATGATCAATACAGTCTTATTTGGATTCTATGCTATCGTGTGTGCGATCGCTCAAGAGTGGTATTGTAGAGTTTCCCTTTAACAGACCTTGTACCCAAGTAATAGCTGGTGAACTTCGCTAAGGATTCAGAATATCACTAAATTTACTTGTAAAAATGACAGACGGGTTTCTAAACTAAATACATGTTAGGCTGCATTGTCGAATAATATGATCGAACTCGGGAAAACGTTGATGTTATAGTCGTAAGTCGCCAACCTCGTTGTATCCTTGTATACCATGCCATAGGCTCCGACCGTATTCAAACCGTAGATACGAAAATTGGTAGTGCCGGCAGCATCGTACATCACCATTCCCTGTTGGCAGAGGGTAGCCGCGCCCGCGACAGAACACGACGTGCTGTAGTTGCTATAAAATGAGTAGAGCCTGTGATGTATGCCAGTCAGTTTGAACCCCTAAAATTATAGGAGATTGCTCCCTGGGAGGAAAACAACTTACCAGCACCGTAAACAAGCACGTTCTTACTAGCACTCACAACGAGGCCCCAGGCTTCGGCACAGTTAGGCGCAGCGGTGTCTTTCGGACACGAGACGTCGAAATTGGGGTCGCTAGTGGTGTTGAGTGGGAAGGGAGATCTCGCGGACGGGTTCGGCTGGTAATAGGGGTTTCCGTCTGGATCTGTCCCGCGTATATTTTGGGTGTTGCGGAATAGGTATTGGTAACGGACGTGATGTTCCACGGAGGTACCCACGAGCCAGATATTGCCAATTTTTGACTCAACAAGCAAGCCGCGTCCTGCGTAGACCGTAATCTGTCGTAGTTGGGGATCGTCTATATCATGGTCTGCAGCCCACAACCAAACATTCTCCATATATAAATTACTGGCCGATGTCGTAACATGCATAGCGATATTGCCAGCTCTGCAATTGTTGTTTACGGCCGTCAACGAGGGTGCCGAGGGACAGTCTGCGTATGAGAGGCCCGACCCCTTTGTTCCTCCTATGCGGGTATGTACTAAGAATTCAATGTCAGTAATTGGTATCTGGAT
The DNA here is from genome assembly GCA_004123355.1 of Amphirosellinia nigrospora. Lineage (NCBI taxonomy): Eukaryota > Fungi > Ascomycota > Sordariomycetes > Xylariales > Xylariaceae > Amphirosellinia > Amphirosellinia nigrospora. The sequence continues at coordinate 2,360,368 of SCHM01000003.1, read as the reverse complement.
TGGGATCTGTCATATTTCTGAAAACGAAAGCCTTTGATATCTATTGCGTCCCTAATAGGAGCCTTTGCCGCTTCGTAAAAACTGTATCAGGCGAGAAATAACTCTAAGAATCAACTTACCGTCCCACATCCCGCTGGGTGACCCCGAAGGAGAGGCAAGGTTCCACTGGATCATGATAGCGCCGGGCTGCGCCCCTGCGCAGATACCATCATATCGCTCCATTCCACGATTCCGGAATCCCCCGGGTTGGCAACCTGCACTACCGGCTTTGGGGAGTTAATGTTGTTAAAGAAAGCGCCACTTGACATGATCACGGGATAGGCCTCGCCGACAATCTTACTCTTCGCGGGAATGAAGAGCGTTGAAGTGACGATGTAAGTGCCGGCGTCGAAGTACACGACTTTGCCCGAGGCGGCCGCGGCAGTGATTACCTTCTGCAGGGCCGCTGTGTCATCTGTCTTTCCGTCGCCTTTGGCGCCACCGGCTCGCACGGACGAAAAGGTTGAGGAAGACAACTCGCCATATGAAGGCTTTGACCGTTGGTAGTACTTGACGCCGTTTAGGAGCGAGGCAGGTCGGGAGACCGCTGTCTGAGCGGCCGCAACCTTGTTGGGTCCATTAGGGTGGTAAACTTGTCCGGTCACCCAGCTAGCTATGGTACTAGAGCCAGTTGTCCCCGCGAGTAGAGCAGCCCCAGTCGGCCCATATTGGACTGCCGTGCCGACTTCTTTAGCGAGACGTTCTCGATAGCCAAGCTGCCGCCTGTGCGGGGCGTCGAGTTCGCACTTCTGGAGATGTTGAAGGCGATCATGGTGTCGACGAAGGAGCTGTCCAAGAAGTCGCGGAGCCCACGACTTCTTTGTTAGTTTCGTCTCGCGTGGCCATGTCGAGACCGACTGTACAGTTAGACACCAGAATCCCTGGAACGTCCAGCCCAATTCCATATCTGATTGATAGCCGTGACAACATTGTAGAACGAGAGATTCCGCACGGTGAATTGCTGGTTTCCGAACACGGCGCCGTATTTACCGCCGTAGAATGTGAGGTCGCTCAGGAAGCCTCCAGAACCATCTTCGATGAAGAGCCCCTGATGTTGAGTACCAGCATTACTAGACATCTTGAAGACGACGTTTTGCAAACTGGTGGCCTGAGACGTCGGCCAGTGAATTCCAGTAGCAGCGTTTTCGCAGGGATTGAAGTTATGTCAATGATCAAGTTTTTAATCTGTCGCCAGAAGATATTGGTAGCACCATATGGCAACGCGCCCCCTGCTTGATACTGGGCGCCGTCGATAACTCCGAACCGGAGAAGACCGCAGTTGCTTTCAAACTAGGCACATCGTTAGGGTTCCCAACCAGGTGTGTTGCATAGTAACTGATAATTGACGAAGACACAAGGTATGTACCGGCAGGGAAATAAACAAGGGCATTAGTTGTACTGCTCGAAGCACAAGCACCAGGCGCACATCTATTCCCATCACTGATAGCGCGCTGAATTGCAGCAGTATCATCAGTTTTCCCATCACTACCTGATGTTAGTATCTTCAAATTTGGAGCTTGGCGGTGTATCGTACCCTTTGGCGCCGTAGTCCTTAACATTACGGTACACCTTGTACGTCGTGGGATTATCATTGAAAGCCGAGATGCTTGGTGAGCTATAGTCTCATACCAATAGCTGCCGGTCTGACGCTCCTCGATACCTGGGTATCTTGATACGCCGAGACTCTAAAGCATCTCGGGAATCAAAGGTTCCGTTGGCTGCATCGACGTAATACTCGCTGAACTGGGCCAATTGTAAACTGACGGCTTCCTCGACTGCTGGGATTACCAACTTCTCTGCTAAAGTAAGAGGGATGGCAAGCCCGATGATGCTAGCGAAACGCATCTTGACAGCAAGGACGCACTCGACGGCAAGGACAGATCAGAAACCAGCGGTATGTTGAGCAAGGGGGTCCATGAGCGGGTATTTATTGGGAACCAAAATAGCACCGTTAACACGAGACACGATGTAGGGCTTTCTAGACCGTGTACCGACCAACGGCATATAGAACACCACACTAGTAACAAACCCATGCTCACGGCGCCGCCCATGGCAGGCTGCCCATGGTGGGAATTGCGACTGGCCACCTTTGTATAGTAGGAATGAGAGAAGCCTGAAGATGATCTCTCTCAGCCGCAACCCGGGACGTAGAATAGTGGCAATATAGATGGGTTTAATGAGACGGCGTCCCTAGCGTAGCTTTTTAGGGCTAATAGTGCCAATTAGGATGAGTTGGGAAATCGATTGTTGCCCGATTCGGCCAAGAGCTGAGTCGGCGGGCAATTGAAAGCGATGCACCCCAAGAATTTCATCGAGTCAGGCACAGATACCTAATGTATGGCTGACCCGAGGCCCTGTAAGACGCAGGACATATCACAGTTCGCATCAATAGACATGTCAAAATCGAATGTTGTGCCTCCTCGGTTATCCGGCATGGTACCTCGTGTAGGAATCTAGACAGACATCGCCCGTGGATCTTGATGTCGAGAACATTGAATAACCACGATTGGTTGTCTTCTTTCTTATAAACCACTTCATTCGTACCTCTACTGTAGATATAAGGTTCATGACAACTTCGTGTGTCCTTAGGAATTCTGACGAGCTAAATTTATTAATTATAGCCTCAAAACAACTCACAATGCACTTCATGAGAAATGCTTGATAAGATTCTGTGAAGCGTTATGCCTCGTCGCTTAGGTTTCGCTGGTTGGTGAGTCCGCCATTTGACTCTGCAGTAACTTCCTCACGCATCCTTCGAATGCTACGCTGTTGTAACACGCACACGACCGCGACACCTTCGTACATGAGTTATGGAAGCGAGCAAATGAGTAAGATATTCTGACTTCAACCAGGGTGAAGATATCACACAACAAGGGGTTCATCCAGGGTCGAATGCGGGGTTTATATCGTCGCTTGGCGTCCCTGACTACAGCCCTACACTATCCGGACTCGGCGAGTGTGGCGCATGCTGTTGGCCCCTGGACTGGATTCTCATACCTCCCTCGATAGGAAATCCATACCCGAAAATGCATCTCGATCAATAAACGGCCGCAATGCAACCGCCGAGTCGGGCCACCCCGCCGCAGGCACCGAACGAGATGATCCCCTCACGAGGAATTGGCGCCTCATCTCGCTTATCCTAACCATAACGTTCACCATGGCGTTACTGCGTAGCTTTGGCCTGGGCTCGCTCGCCGCATTCGCATTCGCTCTGCCGGCTGCTTTAGCCAATACAAATGATACAGGCAGCAACTCGCCGGGCCTACCGCTGGTGATCAACACATGGGGCGGCCCATTCACCGCGGCCACGGACGCCGCATACCTTTCTCTGCTCGAGGCGCAGACATCGGCGCTGGACGCCGTCGAGCTAGGATGTCGCACCTGCGAGGCGAACCAATGTGACGGCAGCGTCGGCTACGGTGGTTCCCCCGATGAGAATTGCGAGGTGAGAGTGGTAGAGCATCGAGATAGAGGCAGCAGGGATTGACCGCGACGACCAGACAACTCTCGACGCCATGATCATGGACGGCACGACTATGAAATCTGGGAGCGTCGCAGCCCTCCGTCGCATCAAGAACGCGATAGGCGTCGCGCGGGCCGTGCTAGAGCACACGACGCACACCAGTACGTAATTCTCGGGACCATTTTCTTCTTGTTTTGGCAACTTTTAGTGCATCAAGTCTCCTTTTCAGGGAAAGAGAGTGTCCAGAAGCTTCTAAACTCCCAGGAATGAGCCCTAACTGGCAGTAACTGACTCCGCGTATTGTAGTGCTAGCTGCCGATTTCGCGACGGACTTTGCAATCAGCAACGGCTTCGTCGCAGAGAACCTGACGACGCCCGAATCGGCAGCATCGTGCGCGGCGTGGAAGGCGGGCGGGTGCCAACCAATTACCGCATCAACACGACGCCGGACGCGGCGTCGTCGTGCGGGCCATACAGCCCGTCTCCGGTGAACTCGAGCTCCGGGGATTACACGTCCAAACTCCAGGGGCACGACACCATCTCCATGATCGTGCTGCACAGCTCCGGCGCCATGGCGGCGGGCACCTCGACCAACGGCGCGTCCCGCAAGGTGCCGGGTCGCGTGGGAGATGGTCCGATTACGGGCAGCGGGTCGTATGTAGACGGCGACGTGGGCGGATGCGGCGCCACGGGGGACGGAGACGTCATGATGCGGTTCCTGCCGTGCTACCAGGCAGTCGAAAGCCTGCGCTTAGGCATGACTCCCCAAGCAGCAGCTGAAGACGCCGTCAGACGTATGGTGAAGAAGTACGTGCAGAGTGTGGTCGTCAACAATAAGGGCGAGCATGGTGGCGCCGGGTCGGGGTGGACGTTCACCTATGCGTATAGGGGCGGTGCGATGAATGAGACCGCTGTAGAGCGTCCCGCCCCTTAATGGAGATTCAGAACTCTGATCATCCCGATTTGTATGTTAAAGAATAATCGCATCATATTGAAATAAGATTATCCGTTATCTCGAGGAAATTCGGAACTGCTTCGTTCAATTCTGCCATCTTAATGCTCATAATACCCGAGATTGACCCTGGTATAACTAATAGGAAGTTATCATTATATTATTGCCTATTAACGTTGACTTTCGCGATCGCGACTCGATTCTATTGACCATGATATCTAGCATGTCGAACCTTTTTATATAGCCATAGCTAGTATTTAGCAACGCCGGACGCGGATCTAAGCCGTCATGTTGTTGGGACCCCGCCGTTTCAATCCAGTTCAACGCTCGCTAATGCTTCGCTAACAAACCCTGCCTCATCTATTGGAGTGGTCGGCGCGTTTGGAGTTTCTTTTTGTGAAGCCGGAGCTGGCACAGACAGGGGCTGCTTCCCCTCACTGGGGTTCGTCCACTCGCTATCATCCTCACTAACTTCACTCCTCGCCTCGCTGTCCGTCTCGGGCGGCGTTTGTACGCCACGCGGACCCAGATTCGCTTTAACATGCACATCTCGACCGAAATGCCGGGGCCGAATGCACAGCCCACCACGTACTCCTTAACCCGCCCACCGGGCGCATACGAATCCATCTCTTTGCTACGCAAATGGTCGATGACGCTGAAGATCGTTGCGGAACTGGAGTTCCCGTGCTGCATATACCGATGATAACTGGCGCGCATGTGCTCCGCGGATATCTTTAACGTGCGCTCCGCATTCGTCAGAATCGTTAAGCCCCCTGGATGCATCGCCCAGTCAAAATCGGTGCTTTCCGATACGTCTCTGGTAACCGATGCTCGACAGTCGCCATCATGTCTGCGAACGCCGGCTCGAGAACCTGCTCCGTCAGTTTCGGCACGCGCTGGGAGAGCACGACTTTCCAGCCTAGCGGGTCAACATCGAACCCTAATTCGCCTTCGGTGTCTGGAATGATCCTGTGGTCCCAGCCAAGCAGCTCGTATACAGGTTCTACCGTAGCCTCTCCGACGCCGTTACTTAGTATTACTGCGCTCGCACAGTCTGAAAATAGACAGGCACCGATGCGTGTGTCCTGGGTCTCGTGTATACTTTCCAACTCGCTACGGACTAGTATCGTGCTTATTTCAAGGGCTACACATAAATACGCGCAGGCCGGCCGCGAAACCGGTGCCCTAGAGCGAGATTTGCCGCTGTACGTAGCGTAGCTAGCCCACCCGCACACCCCACGCCATGGAGAAGCACTTTCTCAACGCTTGGTGAGAGTCCGAGTTCCTTGGCGACATAGTGGTCGAAGCCCGGGTTTGCGCTATCAGTGCAGGTAGTCGAGACCACGTGCGTAATCTGTGAGGCGTCAAGATGTGCTTCCGCGAGCGCTTTCCGCGCCGCGTCCACAGCAAGCGGAATGCCATCGCTCATGAACGTTGCATGCAGGTCCGCTATGGACGGTGGGGCAACGTTATGACGAGCGGATGGTCTGACGTCCCGATTGAGGAGCGAGTCTCAATTCCAGTAAATCGGTTGATGGAGAGGACCCTTTCCATCCTGCCGAGGCACGTCTACGTTAGTCCGAGGGTCTGTATTCATACTTGTACTTGTACGTCTGCGATTTGAGCTTACGCAGGTGATTCCGGATGGAATTTAGCAGCTAGCTTGGCTAGCTCATCTGCTTTGAGGTTATTCGGCGGGTATTGAGCCCCCAGCCCGATAATCGAGAGACCCAGCTCTCCAAACGTGTTTGTTGCCATGACTCGAACGATCTATATGCTATGTAGTCGTGAGTTTAGTGCTAGTCGATATTTTGTGATGGCCACCGGTCTCGTCGTCAACAGATCAACAAAAGGTCGTCGAAGAAGTCGCGTATTTTGATTTGAACAGTTTTTTGAGTTTTGAGTTTTCAATGTTTCGAGTCGTGTCGTCGGGAGATGACATAAACTGTTTCGGATAGGGTCTTAGGGGTCTTTAGGTCTGGTAATAGAATAAAAGTACTTAACGATAAAGCGTGACCAGGATACCTCAAGCATATGATGTAGGTAGGTAGGTACACTAGATCCAGCAGGATGGACACACGTATTTTATAACCCTGTTGAAACCCTAGCCGCAGGACATCATCGTAAGGATTGACTGAGGATTGATACCTGCAGGACACAGGGCAGGGAGAGACCTGGGCAGACCTGGGGTGACAGGTAGGCAGGTCTATGACGACTTGACTTGCATGGCTAGCTTGAACGTGGATGCATGCACAGCCAAGCTAGCTTCTCAGAAGACATAGTAAGGTTAGATGTTGTGCCGTGCCGAGTTAGTAACTGACATTGTCGGAATTAGGAAATGTTCGCTATCATTAGGCCGTTCCACCGTGTAAGCCGCAGCGGTATAAGCCACCCCGAACCCGCGTTTCACGTCCGTTTCCAGGCCTGCGAATTCGGCTAGAGAGGGTGCCGTTCCGAAACGCGTATAGTGGACTGCCTCCTAGTGTAGCCCAACTCAACCCTTAGGCAGTACCTTTGGTATTTAGCTGCGACTGCGTATTCGGATTACGGGCCATCGAGGCTGTGAAAGGGCAAAAAAAAAAAAAAAAAAAAAGGAATGTCGGGAATGCACCGATGCTTATCCTTAGCTTTAGCGAGTGTCGCCGCACTTGAAAATTCCGTGGAGGTAGGTAGGTAGGTGGTAGTTGATGGACATATGTACTTACTAGAACCCAGAACTACCTACAGAGGCGTCACTGTCGAGGTCCATTGTCCAACATTTAATCCCCGCCTCAATTTCTCGCGCCGGGTGTCGCATGCCCTCAACGCCCTATCACACTATCACAAACCCCGCACCAAAGGCTGGCAACCGGCGGACGAAACGATGCCTCTAGGAAAGCTAGCTTTTGCCGCACATGCCGCCGTTGAGACAGCTGCCGGTATATCCTTCATTGTTCGCCCCGAAGCACAGCTCCCCGGCTGTACGTCAGCTGGAAAGCTCATATTGAGGCAATACGGTGGGCTCTTGTTAGCTTCAAGCATGATCTGTCTCATTATCATTGCCGATCCGGTTTCGACACTACCATTGCCACCACCACCACGCGGCTGTTAGCCGCCGCATTGGGTTCTTATCACGCATGGCCTTGTCATCGAGCGTTAACCCGCATCCAAAACGAAATACGGATGATGAAGGAAGAGTCCATGTTTGGTGGCCCTTTTACACACCTTCTAGTCCATGTGGTTTGCTTGGGCTTGTTTCTATATGTCGCAGTAATGGGAACATGAAGTTCTCGCGGAGACACTGCTCGAAATTCTATGTCGCTGTCATATGCGTGAGGACACAAAGGCTTCAAATATTAAAGCGAGAGTCTATCTATATTGTTAAGGACAAGGAGCGTTGCACGCCAGCTAGACGACAGGTAGAAGGACTCATTCTGGCAAGAGAATAGAAGGAAAGAAAGGAGATTGAACGATGATTCCCGGTTCCGCACATCTTCAACCGTAAGCCACTATTTCACCAATTCCATCCAAATATCCATCAATCATTGTTGCCAATCTAGGTGCTTCCAAACTCTGGTTTCGCTTTGTGCTGTTTCCTGAAGCCAACCGCTTTGTGCTCTTTCCTGAGGACGACGGCCCTGAACAACATCGGTGAGGTACGCCCAAAGCTTTTCATCCCACGACAAGACCGAGACCGAGACCGATCCGAGTTCCGGCATTATACATGCAGACATGCCGATATATTGCCCGCCTAACGATACAAGGCTACCGGAATCGGTCAGAGCCAGTTTGCCTGGCTTTATATTACCATGTGGCAATCAAAGTACTCGAAGGACTCCTGATCATCATTCCAGGTTGTATGACTCCATAGCATGCGTCTTTGCTGGCCCGCCCTTCTTGTTGAAAGCGGTGAGCTCCACTACCTCTACTTCGTTATCGTCTAGTTCTTCCTCGTCCTCGGCCCCGCTTCGTCTAGCCTTGGTCCATATCCATTCCTTGTCGATAGAGGTCATGCATTCTGAACATCGTCCGTCCCGACGACAAGGCCGAAAAGTATCCGCCACCTCGATTAGGGTAAATAAGCCGGCTCCGGGATGGACCACCACGCGTCCGAGTCTCACACATTGCTTTATACCCAGTTGTGGAGCCCCTTCTGTGTGTTCATTGTAATCAGGATGAAATCCCTCCTTACAGGCGCTGAGCACGAATAACCTATTATCTATTGACAACGCAACCTGCAATGCGCAATTGAGATTTCGCTATCGTCTCAGTGGGTGCGTCCCACGCGATGCAGATTCGACGAGGAAAACACACACGTGACCCAAGGTGGCATCGTTCTCGTCGTCGCCAATAACGATCCAAGCAGATATGCCAAACATCTTATTCAAGTAGGTAGATAGGCGGAGCGTGGTCGTAAGTTGATGGGACTTATGTAATGATAGAATAGGATGAGAAATTTTGGGCGAGGAAGATTGCAGAACAACTTAACTTATACTTACGCGTTCCTCAATACGCTACATGTGGTATTCCAATTCACGGGCACAAAAGGGCCAAATTTTCCCTTTACTTGTTTCAAGTTAACGTACTGACATATCAAGTACATCCCTAGCCTACCGGCTGGATATTAATACGTTCCAGCATACCGAGGATTTTACCGGTAACGAAATAACTTTCATCGGTTATATCAAGTGAGACATACTAATCGGCCCCCTTCGATCGGAGGGGGTCGGCCAAACACCACACGCACTATAGCATAACTTATGACCTACTTCTCAAGTTGCACAGTTTCAGAATTGAATTATAGAACGCAAAGAAATTTGAAAACAAATATACATAAACGGTGTGATGGAGTGAGAAACGGCCCGTTAACATTTCGTGAGTATTAATGGTATATATGGCTTGTCACAAACAAATTAACATTACAAACGTGTTTATCCTTTTCAAATATTTCAATTTAATTGCCTGGTATATGTTGGTTACTATCAACACTCAGTCCTGACTGGATAACTCAGGTAAGTGAGCAACTGAATCTTACCTGTTTCTCAGGGCATACTACCTTGTTCAAAAGTAAATGATCCTAATGTATTTCTCACTTTGATTGCATGCGAGGACTATGAGCTCATAAGACGGCAGGTTTCTATTTTGTGGTGTAATGACTCGTATATATTAGAACTGTATGAATTATAGGCCTCGCGCTTGCTACGTAAATTGATTGTGTATTATTTTCAGAATACACGTCGGCACTCTCATCTCCAATTAATCTTAGTACTGTCTAAAACTTAGTTCTCCATCCTGGTCGACAACAACGGCTTTAATATAAAACGAAACATTGTAAACATAACATCAGCAATTATATAATCATGATATCATATGTCACTAAGATACAGTATATTCACAATGCAGGATGAAAAGCCATGGAAACTCCCTGCATGTCATGTTACACGACAGCCTGTTGTCCTCGCCCTCAAGGCGAGGCATGACAATGTATTGGTCAGCAAGGGCTACAAGGATTAGGTACCAACAAAGAAGCCTATAGTTGGATGCCAGAGGCGCGTCCGAGGAAGCAATCAGATTATAGGCCCCATTTTCCTCCTAATTGGCTTGTTTAATCCCTTCTCCCTAGACACAGTTACAGTTGTGTGCCAGCATAGTCCCCACGTCAACTAAAAGTAAGGATTGAGTATTGTTTATCACATATGAGGGTCTCTTTCCGCCAAGAGAAATTGATAGGAGCCAGACGTCTTAGATTCGCTGAGTAGACACATACATATTTCTTACTGCGATAAACCGTTGCCACACCCTAAATTTAAAGAGATTGACTTAATCTCGACCCGTCCTGAGATCTTTCAGTGCTTAGGTTTAGATGGGATAGTCTCCATAAATTTACTCGCATCACCAGGTATCTCAAGCAGTTTGAACAGCCACTCGAGTGCAGTGGCTAAGGTGGACGAATCGCCCATATGCTTAGCACCTGAAGTGAATCTTGATGTCACGGTTAATTAGCTAAAGGCTACGCCGCTCGGAGCAATATAGACGATGTTCCTACATACCGAGCTTCTTTTGGATCTCCGTGCTGCAGACACAAGTAGTAGTCGTCGATAGGGAAGATTTCATCCTCAGTGCCGTTGACAAGCAGTAGGCGTGCGCAGCCCGGGCGATCAAGAATTCCATTGCTCAACAACGAGTATTTATCTCGGGCCTCTGCTTTAAAGCGTTCGAAATCTGTGCCGTATCCAAACTTGTGGCAGAGGGTGTGAGATAAACTGCAGTTCGTGAAATTAGTGGCCCGTCCGTTATCGCTATTTTGCCCTCGAAAGATTGAATGATAAGGGCGAGTAACTTATACGTACTCGAATGGATACTCCAAGAAATCTGCGGCGTCCAGCCACTCTGGGTCAAACATATGACTAAAGCATCTGAGGTCAGTATTGTGCACTATAAGTGTACTCCAGACCTGTTTTAGAGCGGTGAATAATCATTTGGGGGATGAAGAAGATATTGGCTCCGAGGTTTGCTTACTGGCAACCACCACCATATGCAACCACACCCCTTAGTTTATCTGCATGTGTATGCGCAACGCGAAGAGCGTAATAGCCCCCAGTACTAATTCCCCAGACAACATTTTGCTGGTCGATGCCCTGCTGTTGGCTGACCCAGTCAAACAAGCTAGTCCAGACGCGATCCGGGGATTCCGGATCTGAAGGATCCGCGGGGTTATCGCCGGTTCCGGGAATCTCAACGACCAGTGTTGCAATGCCGAGATCAGCAAATCCGTCTTTCCACTAGGGCGATCGGTCTTAGTTACTGCCATTAGGAGCAGGCCTCGAGGAGTGATAAAAGCTTTTACATATTGTCTTGATTCAAATGAAAAGGCCTCTTTAGAATTGCCAATACAACGAGAAAGTAAACCTGAAGATAACTCACAACCGCAAATTCAGTGCGATAAGCGTCTAAGCCTGTGAAGACGACTACCAGTGGCACTTTCTGATCCGAAGACGCGTGGGTTGGTAGATGGAAGTACCCCCCAGTAAATCGCCATCGGCTTTATCAGCGTGTGTATGCGGGATCAGAACTTCGACCCATCTATGCTTCTGCAGCATTAGACCGTTCAGCGCAGCACCTTTGCCTTGGATCCACGCGTAGGTCTGCTTTCCCGAGCGCGGATAAGGGAAACGCGCGATACGATACACGGCCGAGGCTCTCCTAGATGAGCATCTTCATCAGCGTCTGCTACGAACCTCATAGCTGACCTAGCTATCTGAGCAGAACTTCGAAACTGTACGCACAAGTATAATTCTGAAGCTTTCTCTTCGTTTCCCTCACGCGCAGCATTTTGCGCGCGACTTAGGAGCTGCTCAGCTTGAGGGAAAAAACATGTCGCGTACTCATCCCAGTCGTACGGTGGTTTGAGACCCTTAGACACGATATTGTCGACAATAGGCTGGAAGTCCTATTCAAAAATCTGGGGTTGGCATATTTCATTCAGAGTATTTTGGGGGGTGTAGAGGTGACAGGGGTAGAAAGAACGTCATCAGGCGCAGATGTCCCTGGGAGATGTCAAAAGGGGTATACGAGACTACAGCGTACTAACCTGGGCCGCCCATACATGAACGGGTATATACCCATGTTACACTACAGGCTATGTCAGCAAGCTGATTGCTAAGTTGTTTATCGTAGAAAACTTGAAACCAGAATGCTTGACACTTATTTTCTACTATAACTTAGGGGTTTTTATAGTCAAGACTAACCAAAGGTTTCCATTTAGTCTCCCAGAGAGCCTCAAAACTTGAGTGGTGTGCTGCAGGTTCCTCCAGCTTGTCTTGGATGAAGTACTTGTTCCCGGGGCAGCCATTATTGATATGAGTTGAGCTGCAGATATATAGACGAAATATAATTTATCGGGAATGATGCGAAGGCCCAAAGTCTTGCCTATAGGCTCAGTATTCAGAATGATATTCTTCACATAGCTCTCACCAAAAGTGATGCCGCTACTGTCACTTTAGATCTCCTCCTTTGATATAGCAACAACGTCGCCTTTTATCTTCGTCGCAAACCCGTCCAAGACCCCGCTACGCCTCCCTAGTTACGTCAGGGACATCATCAACTTGATTCGAAATCTGGATATTCCCGCCGATATGCTCAGCTTCTTACTAAAAAACAGTACTGTTCGTCGGCGCTCGGGCTTGTTCACCCAGGTCGCTAGCATTTCGGACAGCGAACAATCTATGATTGGATATCGGGATTGTGTTGCCAAGGCACTTAAAGCCTATATCCGAAAGGAGCCAGTATCTAGGAGTAGCTGTCCACTGAGATGGAGGTGGTTAGATAACTTACTAGCTTTATTGTAGTTTTTTATTTTTGGTATGATGCTCATTCGTGACTTCTTCATGTTTAATCGCGTCAAATAACTATGATGATAACGAGCCAAGGCATCGTAAAGCGATAAAAGAGCCATGATATTGAGAGACCTTCTCATATGTGTTATAATTTCTTTAGTCGTCAAGGTATCCGTCGGCAGATGAACTTCCTATAGGTACTGTTATACGAATCTAGATCATAGACTCAAATTATGGGCTTACGTGTAATAAACTGTATGAGTTTTAGAGTCTATGCCGAAGCTTATGCTAGAGTTTATATCGAAGTCCGAGGTAGCCATACTCCGATATACAGATCTACGAAGCTACGGAAGAAGTTTCAAAGCTATGAGGCTATTGATGTGAGTTTATTAGAGTATATAAGGCATAGAATTCTCCAGCCTGGAGATATATCAAGATAAGTCTTCATGGCACCCTTGGCTTCATACTCATTTATTATAAGTTGATCTCTTCAGGCTCTTGTCAAAGGTACCACAGTAGACATTGTGGTATGCAAATGCTGGAGGGACTAGAGGTTCTTGCGTACGGAATTAACCCCTACATAGCCATGACGGTTAAGGGACAGCGAATAACGGTCGGATCCTCCAATATCGTACGGACAAATTATATGTTGCCCCAAAGGGCATGACTAACCGAATTAATATAACTGGCTCCGTTCATCATTTAAAGAAATAATTAACAAAAACGCCAAATAACATAAGTTGGGGTTAGGAATAACTAATTGGAAAACCAGTAATCGCGGGCTATAATGAATAATAAGATACCTAATAGTACTTATACGATGATGACTAATCCAGGCATACTTCGCTATAACGAGCGGTAATCGTACCAGCAACAGCAGCAGCACCACCACCACAACCATCACCACTGTCACTCAATGCGAGCAGTCGAAAGTTGTGTTGTAAAAGGCTTGTCTCCTTTCTATATTAACTATTGCTAGCTATCGGCTATAAGGTAGCTATTGCCTATCTGCCGGCTGCTAGCTGCCCTAACAATCACCATCGTATGTGAGATTGGGGCAGAATCACCAGCAGCAGCAACAACATGGCCGCCGCCGGTCCTGCCAACCCCGTTGGTGTCGCGCGCCCGCGCCCTGCGCCGCCCGCCCTGGATGGGGTGTGGTGGTTCCAGAACTTCGTGCGGCTCGAAGACGGTGGCGATACGAAGGTACACATATAAGAATATACGTACATTCATCGCAAGAGCGCCTGCACGAGGGCCCCGACAGGCCCGGCTCCCAGTTTGGAGGCTGTACACCTCCGTATCGCCACCGTCTTCGAGCCGCACGAAGTTGTAGGGGCAAGGAAGCTTTCGTTTTTAGGGGTCTATGCTATACACATATCTGACTATACAGGCCACCCTTAGGTACTATAAGTACCTTTTAGTTTAAATCCTCATTGCTATGATTATAGATACTTTAGGTTTTAACCCATTGAGTAGTCCCATCTTATCTGTTCCTCATTCACATCGCTGTTCGCGCAAGCAATACACCCGCACTTATACTCACCGCGTCTAGTCTTGTTGTGATCAACTGGTACCATTCAGACAGCCCTTAACCGGAATATCCCGTGCTGGGTCGGTGACTGAAAGCCCACAAACTAGATGATGTTTCCCCTGAGCGCAACAACAGAAGTCTGTCGGCATGATGATTTTGACGACTCTCACAGATATCTACAGGGTCAAAAAAACCAAAGATTATGTGTGTAGGCACAGGGAAGCGCGGCTGTCCTGTGCCCTCTATATACAGACCTGTGTGTAGGATCACGTGACCTAACCTTCGAAGATCCCCTATATGGGTCTATGTACCCCTTGGGAATAGCTTCATTTGGCTGCAGTATCCGCTTTTCTGTGACAACGACGACATGGTCCAAGATGCCATGGCAATGATGCTGTTACCAACTCGGAATACTGCTAGAGTCTTCTCTAGCCGCCTTTGCCATCATTATAGGTTGTGGGAAGCCCAGTTACTCCCCGATCTTCTGAGGAGACCCAATAACGAATGCGGCGACACGTCTTCCGATGATCTTGTCCGGCTCTATAGATTGTATAGTTGACTAATATTATTTATCGACGACTACCTTACCAAAGCGACCGTCACAGATCATTCCCGTATGTACTACGATCTTTTACCTTTGTCGCCATGTAGCCAAATTCGACATATTTGGGCTACCTGTTAACCCCCGATTCAGCGCCGCGAACCTTACTGGCGTAGAACGAGAGCAATTATTCAGGGCATTTTTACGCTACGACCTTTTACATAAACTATGCTGCTCTGCTAACCTTGGCGACAGCCGTTGGTATTACAGGCTCTGCTCGCTGTTGAAGTACAAGGGCCAAACTTTCCAACAAGTGGAGGCAGAGGTTATCCTATGCGTTCAATCGTATATAGAGTCGTTTTGTAAGGCCATCTCAATCCAGTGTCGGCCATGTGATGCAGACATAGACATGACCGACATACTCTAGTCTAAACTTTCGTGTTTCGGCTTCGGCTTCCCTACAAGCCGTCACAGCTGGGAAACTAGGCGGATCACGTTCGGATGTGGTTCCTCGACCTCTCGGAACGCCGAGAGAGTTCCGAAATGGGTTGCAAGACTGCATACCCTGTATACTCGAATTGGACCCCCTGAGAAGAAAGGATACGCACTATACTAAGGGACCAGGTATGTACAAGATGCTCTACCCTATAAGACATTCATCGTCGATGCAACGCTACTTGATCAACGAAAGGCATAAGCCTTTTCGATGATTTACAGCCTGACCCAGCTCGCCTCTAGCAAGTCTTGTTTACGGATACCGACAGAGTTAGTTTAGAGAAGCTCCACGACCTGCATGACCGACCGATTGACAAACACCCTTACGACACACAAGTAATCTGAGTGTATACGTGTCGGCGGTGTTGATTATAGATAACATGCTTGGACATATCAAATGCTCATAAAAGCGAGCATTGAACTCCATTTTATCCATGGCAACAGAATCAGAACTTTAGAATGTCACAGGTCTTCTGAGGTGTTAGATAAAACAAGGCATGATCCAAGGTCAGTCAGTCGCTCTAATCAAGAAGAGCAGCCTTGGTGTTCTTTCGGTTTACGGGGTGTGACACAGTATATGTTGTTAGAAAAGAGTTGAGTAAACTCTATATAGTGGTCTTAGTTTATCTTGCAAAATAAATGCGGTGCTGGGAGCCGAGTCGTTAGAGCATTGGTCATCCTACGTAGCGAAATAACCGCGTGCCTCTTATTGCGTAGCGTATATGGCTATCTCGCGTCACGGTCACTACGCTGGTAAGATATTGCGAGTAAGACGATATATATATATAGAGAGAGAGAGAGAGTAAAATCGTATCTTCTAGGAGATCGCATAGGTGATTAGGTTACTCCTATACCCCTTGCATCTTGCGTAATTCGCTTTTATCGGTCGTCCCGAGGACGAGCTTGCGAGCCGTTACCGGGATATCTCTTGAAACTCATATCACAACTGAACACAGTGACCTTATATCGCCCCCAACCAAGCGTGATATCGAAATGGCTCGAACACCCACGCCAGATATATTTTCCTCAGTCTCGGCTTCAGGGTGTTGTACCACCGTCCAATCTTTTTCTTCATTTACCGGACACCAGCTTGGGCGGGGCTTTCATAACCTCAAGCGCATGACTAGGAGAATATAGCCACCGGATGCTCCGGTACCATCTCCACCTTTCTCGATACTCGGAACTTTTCGGGTTTGTCATCCCACTTTGGCGGCAAGGTCGGGGTTCTACTGGCGCAGGAACAGCGGCGGCTATTAAAAATCATCATGAGCTTAGCAAAACAACACGTGGATTAGAAGAAATCAACGTACCGGCCTGTGGACTATACGTGCCTCCATTTTGCGCCATATCTGATAGTAAGGCCAAGTTCTTGATGCGAAAACGTAGTCTCATTACGTGGCTCTTGGAGGTTATGGGGTAAGGGCGGAATAAGCCGCGGTCCTTGGGTTGCTTACGTATGTTTGGGGGCTTGATTAACGGTGAACTACCACCCCAAAACCACATACAAGACAGCTTACCGCAATGTGCTGTGCTCTGTAGATCTGTGACGTGGTTTTGGTAATTATGTTATGTGAAGCTTTGCTATGTGTAAGAGAACGACAGTATTGATAACTTATAGCGGCCCTATTCTCCGTTAAATCTTTGTGTTCATATACGTAAGGAGTTGTGCTCGAAAGATTTGGTTCAAGGACGCCATGATATTAACTATCATTCAAGGTTAGCCGCTAGTGGTTGCGAAAAAAAATAAAAGTATTTCTAAGTATATAGGGAGGTCAACTTTCTATCCCAGTCCGAGGGTTTGGAGCATCTCCCGTTCACTATCAAGCAACTTGTCTTAGTCCGTAGTATAAAAAGGCTAAGGGGTTTATCTTATTCATGCATTCTTGCCTTGGTAAAATATTAACTTGATTATTTCCCACGGGATGGTTTCAGGGCTTTGAATATGATTATGATTATTCACCTACATACATAGCCTCTTGCCTTGAATCTAAACGAGTAGAACCGAGTATACCGTGTCTTCTGTATTCACCATATCGTCCATCAATGACTTGCGCTTTAAATCTAAGGTGATGTCAGCAATGATGCCTTAAAAGGCGTTTTGTCTAGCATACATTCTACCCTTCGAGAATACTAAATTCCATCATCGCCCTCGTATACAGGCGAAGTTGGGGGTGGGAATCTATGATGAAAAAACAGGATTTTGTAACTGCTAGAAAGCCAGGCGCACCACTGCAAACAACACGAGCAGCGGGCCTCAATTGATAGCATAGCAGAGAGATTAATGAATTTGTTTGAAGATGATCTCGTTGGTGCCTTTCCTTCGCTAGTCCATCGATTCTCGTCATAAAGCCCGGCATTTTGCAGAAATGAATCAGCTGAGTG
Source organism: Amphirosellinia nigrospora (assembly GCA_004123355.1). Classification (NCBI taxonomy): domain Eukaryota; kingdom Fungi; phylum Ascomycota; class Sordariomycetes; order Xylariales; family Xylariaceae; genus Amphirosellinia; species Amphirosellinia nigrospora. The sequence goes on along the minus strand of SCHM01000003.1, from coordinate 2,342,647 downwards.
TTGGGTAACGAGACAGCCGCTTTCCGGATTCTTAGTTCCAGATATTCTGAGACGACGGGCAAAAGTGCCTTGAGGTATTTATGCCATGCCCTAAGATTGAGGTCGATGAACAGAATCAGGAAGCGAAATCTGTTGACGTCTCTGCCGAGGATGTTGAGCCACTTGAGACCGATGCTGCTGGTATAGATGTGAAAATGGTTCTTGAGCAGAAAGACATCCAGGGCTTCGGAGCGGATTTGCCTGCTGATGCGGAAGAGAGCCGGCAGTGGTCGGTCAAGGACGACGTAATCATGTGAAGATTGCCCCACTCGGCCTCAAGCACGAGTTCATAGATAGTATCACGGATCTCGAGTGGCACCGACAGCAGCGGCGTTTGATTTGACTCGGAGGATCCAGGGCCATGATAAAGCGTTGGTTGGTGTTTTGGACTTCGAAAACACAGCAGCAAACGGCTGCCGAGTACAGCAATCTTTAAGTGAGGTGAAGTGGAGTGAAAGCGGCGATGATGTGACGAGAGGAAGCGAGCCCCTTCTGCTTCGAAACCCAAAATGGATCGTGGGTTCGGTCTTTGGTTGGTTGGTTGGTTGGTTGGTTGGTTGGTATTAGGTATCGATATCGAGGTCTCAATCCAGGTTCACAATAGTGCTATAGCCAAGACACCAACGAATCCTGGGCGGAGATGAGGATCAATTTCTGCGGAATGGATCCAATGGGATGGATGAAATAGCAGTAATCTGTTACAGAGTATGCATCCTAGTTACGAGGAACCAATCTCCACGCGTACGGGTTGCAGTTGGGTTTCCCCACGCCACAGTATGACGCATACGCGCTACTCCCACTTCGGTTAGGTTCTTACCAAGGCATAGATTAGATGCATACTACCGGTATAAGGGGGCACGTTTAAGTAAATGCTCGCTTACGCAAGGTGACTTAGTCGACTTCATTGTTGTGGTCGAGAGACGCTACCTAGGTACTGCTGCCTAGGTTAGTGTAGTTACCACCCTGGCGTAGGGTAGCCTCTCAACATGGACGCTTACCAGCAACGCGGTTTGCATTCTGTTGACTTAGGTGGCAGGATCAAGCCTGGGAGCTATTGGTTTCTGTGGTTTGTGATTTCTGCGGCGTCAAGATGGCCGACACAAAGGCTTGTCAACATGAGAGTTGCTGTCAGAGTGCTCACCATGGGCCGTCGAGGCTGGATTTGAGCGCCCCAACGCTGCGAAAAGGCTTGCTGCAGCAACAAAAAGCGGCCGTAATCCTCTCTCAGGGAGAGGGAGACCTGTGAGGACGGTGGCGAAGCTGAGCCAGGAGGCGCCGAACAACTCTCTCCCTCGTTCCTGGCCCCCTTCTGTTGCCGAAGGACGAGCTGAATTGGGATCCCGATTGCCCACCTCAGTCATTCTCGATCCTGGTTCGTTGAGATCGAACGGAATAAATCAAGCCAAGCGTAGAATCTTTATATTGCGGCACCCCCCATCGTCACGCAAGACGTGAGCTTCATGAATGACTGGGCAGCCCGTGATAGGCTCCCAAAGTAAGCTTGACCACCCCGATCCACCATCGGCCACTGCATCTCTACAGTACCTCAGTGCATTCTACCATGGCCTTCCCGTCAAGTTCCTGCCAGAACAGTTGCGCTTCGTTCCTTGGACGGGGACTTCGGGGCGCACCAGGACAAGAAACACTATGACTTTGTTGGACTGCGCGCAATGACTTGTGCACAGCATCCGCCGCCCGGAATGCCCCGACAAGAAGTTAAGAGGCAATTGAATTTGAACGATATGCTTGATGCGGCTATTGAAATGCTACCCGAAGATGCGTACGCAATAGCCCTGCATGGATTTCGACATGTACGAGGATGACGAAGATTTCTGTTGCGGACGAGCATACGGTGGGAGTCGCGTTTGCATCGTGTCCTCGGCTCGGTATCATCCAGCTCTCGATGTGGACGAGAGCGTTGACGTAATCATATGTGGCCAGCTTCACACTGCAAGAAATTTGCCGACAGTCTGTGCGCCGTAGAAGGCTCGAGCCAGAGAACATCATCAATCGGCCCACGAGACTCTAGACTCTCCACTACAACGGGCCGTTGAAGCGACCCGAAACATTTCCTCATCGTCAACTATCGAAGGGCAGAGTAGTTTATGGTTCTCACGTATTGCCCGCACGTTAGTTCATGAAGTCGGGCACTGTTTTGGCATAGGTCATTGCATTTATTACGCTTGCATCATGCAAGGCACTTCAGGCATTGCAGAAGATGTGCGGCAGCCACCATACCTCTGCCCTGTGTGCTTAGAAAAGGTAGCTCACGCCATCGCTTGCGAACTTCAAGAGCAAGATCAAACAGGCAAAGAGCAGTACATAAAGCAGAGATATAGCGCTATCGCTGAGTTCTGTGAGACTTGGAAGCATGTTGACTTGTTCGCTGCTTTCAATGCTTGGATACGGGCGCGACTCCAACAACTCTCGGTATAGACCAATAGGGGATAGATCGGCCAGCGCAGATTTCCACTTACGGTATAGGTTCCGGGCGGCATGCATCCGAAGCAACTATATTCTCGGTGATGTAACGTTCATGAACAGATAGTGAATATGTGCTTGTCACAATTGGGAAATGCCCTTCAATTATGTTTTTTTTTTCTGAATTTGATATGTCCACCCACTTGCGCTTTCGGGAATATCCGCGATTCACGGACCAAGCTATGACTCAAGATTCGTATTGCTTTAGCGGATAGGTATCCTAATCGCCCGAGAGATGGACTACCATTGGAAGTATGAGATGCCTAGGACACTTTCCACCTCGCATCCGTGTCTCTGTAGGTGCTACTAGTATGGTCAAAGTGAGGCTGAAGACATGACAAACTGACCCGAAAAGGCGGCGCCGAAAACGCCAAGCCTAATAAAATGCATGTAAGCACAGCCTGTAGATCTATCAGCTCCTGAGTCTCACCATTGTTCGCGAGAGAATTCCCGTTGAGCTCCTCTCCAGGTCCTGTGGTATCAAAGCCTATGGTACGGACGATATACCAGCCTCTCTGTCAGGAAGCAACTCTTGCCGATTAATCACTATATATTCATGATACTATCCACTCGGAAAGGTTCAACCTCAAGCAAATACCGAAGCACCAAGACAGGGGCAAATGGAGAACGGTCAGCTTGATAAGTCCACTATCGGAGAGGCAAGAGCAAACGGGATGAATAACGGAGAGCTTAATAGTTCTGCCTCCGGACTCACGGCTGGTGAGCAAAAACACTTTCAGTCGTTTGTCCAGCAATGTCGCGATTACGGGCTTCTTCACCGACCCGCTAGCTTGGCAGCCGAGGATACTCTAGATGGCTTAAGCGATGAAACCACACTATTGTACGGGAACATTACATTACCATTATACCATAACTTGGCACTGACCTTCCCGCAGGAGGTTCCTTTGCGCTCGCGCGTTCGATGTACCGGGGGCACTGCGACAATTCAAAGAAGCCCAGGCAATTCGAAGCGCCGTGAATACGGCCAAAGCATACAACACTATCGATATCGATGACTTCGAGCACTTGCGTGGTATTGTGTGTGACTACTATTCCTTGTCAATTAATTGCGCTCGTCTTAACACTTTGTTACCTTATACCATGACTAACTGACACTGCCGATTACTAGTATCCTCATTGGTCAGGCCATCGGACTAAAGGAGGACTCCCTATATGCACTCTTGACGTGGCCAATCGTAAGCAGTCTTAGAGGTTATTCCGTGTGTTCTAGTAATACCTACGAGCATAAATCATCTTCCAAGCTTAGAATCAGGCTCGGAGACCCTCCGGCTCGTCTGAGCTTTTACAGACTACACACAATATAATGGCCACCAACACTAATTTTTCGTAGTGGAAGGGCCAAACTTTGCAAAATTTCATAATTACACTCCGTCCCAAGTTACGTGTCGCGCTATCACATCCATCGACTACTTGACACGTTTCGTACTGCCCTCTGCTCTGCGATGCAGGACCGACCTAATCCGAACCGGCCAGTTTCCAGGGCGGTATACCTCGCCGACATAAGTTGCGTAAGTATCAAGCAGGCATGGAATCTCCGGGGCTATTTACAGAGTATTACTGGGCTATTAGCGACATGTTACCCCGAGGTTGTAGACAGGATCTACCTTGTCAATGCACCGCCGTATTTTTCTAGGGTATGGGCTTTTGGAAAGGCCTTTATTGAGCCCAATACAGCAAAGAAGATGGTCATAGTGTCCGCGCCAGACGTTTTAACTACCCTTTTGGAAAGTATCGATATCGAATGTATACCAGAGCGGTATGGCGGGCAATCAAAAGCCGAGAGCGGAATGGTGCCTCCTATTGACGGCTTGAAAGACTTATTAGGTGTCGGGGAATTGCCGGATGGGCCAATTAAATGGACCATCGACCAAGGAAACCGGACTGCAGTCGCGGTTGGCATGAGGGGAGGGAAGGCCCGCGAGGAGTTATTGGGTTCCGTTGGTGTCAAATCAGCTTTGTAATGCATAGAAATTTGGTGTTAATATACTTCGGAGAATTCTCATCGAACAACTCGAGACCTCGAAATACATTTCGTAGAGTTACATCACCATATTAAATTAGCCCAGGGTGACTGGGTCCCAGGGAAAGGAGGTAATCTGGGAGTTACTCATCCAATTCAAGTCGCAGTTACGTAGAAATAAGGGGAATCGGTCGATCGAAAGGAATGCAATATATTAATAAAAATCAAGAAAATTAAAATCTCCGTGGTATGTTGCTTGCTAAGTGCTAAGGTACGATCCCGCAGGGTATTCTGGTGTTTTTACGTATTTTCACCCCTAGCTATTTTACCCCTTTTCTTTCCAGGGCCTAATCTGCCAATACAAATCACTCGCCCTACTTCAATATATAAACAGCAAAAGTAGAGATCCCATGTATATTAAGTTACAGAAAATATCTGGTCACTGCTTAAGTTAATTCGCCAGTCTAGACGGGCTATGCTGTGCGCTTGGATGCGTAGAGCCTAAGTATCCCATCATAGTAGTTAGAATTCTTACAGACCCATGAGTCAATATACCCGCCAACAACAAAAGGCAAAATTACCTAGACAGCCAGATTATGCCGTTGAATGACAAGCAGGTATCTGACCACTTTATAGACCAATCGAGACACAACTATGGACAAGGATTACTCATAGAACGGAATGAGCCGAGCAACAATCTAAGATGATGTAAGCAATTGGTTGTTTTTGAAAGTAATGTATCGACATTGGTGCCAAGAGCATGTGATTCGTGGTTGGCGCGTTATCGTTCCTGGGGTACGAACTATCACCGAGCTAAGTCACGGAGCCTAGAATCATCTCCGCTCGGAAATCCGCGCCATGCTTCGGGGCAGATTAATATGCGATTAGGTAGTAGCCAATTGCCAAAATCCGAGATCGCGACCACATCTTTTTGTGTGATGCTCCGAATAACTCCGGTTGATAACTCGGTTCTGCCGCCTGGTGGAATCAGAGATCGAACGATAACGTCGTAATGTGCTAAGAGCGATGTTGTTGCCGCCCATATTACAATATACAGAGCTCTTAGATTGCGGTATAAAAACTAGGCATCTTCTCTCTCATGAGAAGAAACATGAAATCCTCACAACCAGATCGAATACTGAACCTTATCAGCTCCTCTCCCTTCTAGTCATCTCGCCCCTTTTTCGTCACACACAGAACAAAATGGCCACCAATAATACTCGCCTCCGAGTAGCCATCGTGGGCTCTGGACTTTCTGGATTGGCCGCTGCCCGTATCCTACGAGAGAAGCACGAAGTCACAGTGTACGAACGCGGGGAGCCTTCCGTCTCTACAGGAGGTCAAGGCATTGCGAGCTTCCCCAACTCGACTCACATCCTTGATGTCATGGGTTTTGACTATAAACGAGCAGGATCCGTTGAGCTGAGTGGCTGGAAAACCGTCGATAAACATGGAGGTTATCTTCATAGCACACAGTTTAACATGAAAGAAAGATATGGCTTCCCGCTTGTGAGCCACATGCGCGTCGACTTTCGCACAGAGCTTCTGAGGTTGGCTACAGCTCCCCTGAAGAATTGGGTCTTGATACGACCGCGGCACCTGCAACTATGAAATGGAACAACGGCGCTGTCGACCTAGATGCCAAAGCTGGAAGAATCACGTTAGAGGATGGTTCTGTGGTTGAAGCAGATATTGTCATAGGTAAGAAGGAATCTAGGCATTTCCCCTGTAACCACTAGTCAGGGGAGAACTAACACAATGCTATAGTTGCTGATGGCATCCATTCTCAACTGAGGAACAAGATACTTGACGAGCCCATGAAGGCTCGAAAGTCAGGGATGACGTGCTGCCGCGTCGCCGTATCTGCGGAACAAGCCGAGAAGGCCCTTGGAAAGCTGCCGAAGTTTTGGGAGGACCAGCGCAAACAAACACAGGGCAATAGTGCGTAACTCTCGCAGCTATTTTCTTGCTACTTTAAAAGCTTTCAAAGCATGATTTTTCCTTTTTGGGACGTGATGATGTCTCGAAGCTTCTGACGCCATCACAATTCTCGCTATAAGCAGCAATAACTGACTTCGAGTGTTGTAGTGCATATCATCGAAGCATTAGATGGCACCTCGCGAATGATGATAGTGTATCCGCTTCGCAACGGAGCTTGGATGAACATGTCATGGGTGTTCCAGACTCAAAAGGAGAGGGAGAGCACGACTCAATCATGGAACGCAGATGCTGATCGCGATGAAATTCGGAACCTTTACGATGATTTTGATGATGAAGTCAAGACGTTGCTGCGGTGAGTATTTGAACATGTATACGTCTTCAAATTGTGTTTGCTGATGGGAGTTAGGGTTGCCACTGAAGTCAAGCTGTGGGAGCTCCAGGATCTTGAGCCCTTACCGACCTGGACCTCTGGACGCGCGATCCTCATCGGCGATGCAGCTCATGCGATGACGCCTCTACAAGGCCAAGGTGAGATTTTATTTTGAATTAAAGAAATAAAGATGGGGACTTGCCCTGCTGTGATATTCAAAGCGATGCTAATTCGAATTTGAATAGGGGCTAACATGGCCATCGAAGACGCTGATGCTCTTCGTCTTCTTACACAACCCGGTGTCACGCTAGATAGTGTACCCGATATACTTAAGAAGATTGAAAGTATTAGGAAGCCGCGTACTACGAAAATTCTCCATAACACGCGCTCCGCATCCAAGATTTCCAGCGCGGCTGATAGATATGCAACACTCGATGAGAATTGCAAATACCCTGGCATTTTTGACATTCTCAAGCAACAAGCTACAGAAGCTTGAGGACCACAGACAGCGTCCCTAAAGGGTGCCCGTAATCCCAACAAATATAATATCAACGGAGATTAGCTAGCATTGATACAGTACGCCTCGCCAGGACTACCCTTCTGGTTTTGGGCAAAAAAGCTTTAGTTTCTTCACTTTTTTTTCAAATGATAGCAAATCAGTTTTCTATTCTAAACTTCTCTTTTATCAAATAGATAAACAAGATAACCCAAAGTTAGACTACTTTTCACAACGGCACGGCCCGCGTCTAGAGTATTTCTAGCGGGCAACTAGATACGTGCGCCAGTGGCGGATCACGATGAATGGAATGATGATGCTTCAACTGCTCAACACTAGGGTGGGTTTCACAATGTGCCTTGGTAGCTCTCAAGTACGTCATCACTCACTAACCATGTCGTCTTCAACGACCAAAAGTCAGAGATTAAGTTCCAGACTAACACACATACTGTAAATAGCTGATTCGTCAGACGTAAAAGTGACGTATATAATGCGTGTTTTACGGTGAATTTACATTACACATGCATGGCTTCCTCCTCCCCAAATTATCTGCATTGCATTTCGCATTCTCTTATACTAAAGAGGTGCACCAGTTCTGACTTCGTAATTAAGCAGCGCATCACCGAACTTGTGGTAATAGTCAATTCCATTTACTTATAAGTATTTGTGACGAAGCTTTGCCGCCCTAATCCTGGTGTACAGGACGAATGAGACACGCATCGTCTTTCGGGCCGGGGCATTGGCACAAAGGTGGGGAATGAGATCGCAGTACCACGAAGCTTATACTCCAATATGACGAGATCCAAGTGACAAAATTGATGTCATTCATTCACGCTAATTGTCTCATAGATTAGACATAGTAGTAATACGTCGACTAACATTAAACAATCAATTTTTCTTTGGATACCTACTTAATATCTACCATGACACTCTGGCTTCTTGTCATAACATTGCATTTGTCAATCATCAGTTACTAATTATCAAGCAAAGCAAGCAATATCTTACTTCTGAACAGACATATTCCCAACTCAAATCGCAAACATGAGTGATCCGACTTACGTTGTCATGTCCATTCGGCCTGACGGTCCATCCCAAACACAACAAGATGAAGGTAAATCAATGCTCAAGTTCGTCAAGCTTATATTGCCTCGGCTCACATCTTGCTTGTTTAGTTGCTACGGCTATCGAGGACTCGCTACACAAGAGGTTACACTCAGGGCAGGACGCAGAACCAGCAGAAAAGGGTCCCTCAAAAAAGTCATGGTATGGTATCTATACCAAGAACTTCAAGATATTAGAATTGACCCATTATTAGCAAATTCCGACAGCCTTTACAAGTATATTTCTGTGAGTTCCACGATCCTATACCGACTACAAATCTTCGTCGCTAACACACGCCGAAGTGGGAGGATCCGGTTCGCAGCCTCGCATCCTACTTTGCGCTTCTAGGGCTCCTCTATGGGGTGCACTACTTACATTGTACCCAACTGCTCTTGAAGATGGGAGCAACTTCCCTTGGAGGTACGTAATGATATCCATATGTCATGAGAGATCAGATACTTACTATGGTTTCGTAGTGGTCTCTTTCACCTCTCTCATCAGCCGCTCGACCAAAAACGACTTCATTACTCGGATGAGGCCAGATTACAAGGAAGTTCCGGAGTCTACTCTGAACGCTACACTCAAAGATATCCACGATCTTGTACAATATCTCGTACTCGAAGCCCAGAAGATCATATATGGCGAGGACTTGAGAAAGACTTTCGGTGTGAGTTTCGGACCAACCTATCAGCCACTGAGATAGTCTAACGAAAGAACAGGCCTTTGTCAGTGTCACAACTTTATTCTGGCTGATCAAGATTCTTTCTCCATTTAATCTTGAGGTCTTGGGTCTAAGTTCAGCCTACGTTATTCCTCTACTTTTCTCAGTTAGCAGCCGCGAAATCGCTAAGGATGCGAAACTCCACGCTCAGGAGCTTGCCCAAACGGCAGCTGAAAGTGCCGGGTCCGCTGTTCGGGATGGTAGAGACAAAGCAGTGGATCTATCGAACAAGACACAACAGGCTGCTGGGGATATGACGTCTAAAACTCAAAAGTACGCATTCCTATATTATTGTGCTTCCCGCCATGGCATAGCCAAGGCATAGTTAATACTCACCCACGCTTCTATATACGTTTCTACATGCTAGAACCGAAAATAGTCGTTTAGACTATTATTGTAACCAGCGAGTTCTGACGTCTATCTTTTATAGTGCTGCTTCCAATAAGTTGTCGGATGTGCAACAAACAGCCGGGGACCTTACGTCAAAGACCCAACAGGCTGTTTCGGATATGTCGTCTACCGGGCAACAAGCCGCCGGAAACCTTGCGTCGAAAACTCAGCAAACCACTTCGAAGCTGGCATCGGATACGCAATCGGTCGCTGGGACCTCTCAGGCAAAGACTCAAGAGACCGCCTCAAACTTGGCAACTTCCGCAAAGCAGGTCACCGAAAACATCACGCCAAAAACCCAACAAACCACTTCGAACCCAACACCCGAAACGTCAAGATTTGCCGGGGTGTTTTCATCCAAACCAAAACAACCTGCGACGAATATGCCGTCCAACTTACAAACTATCACTGGAAACCAATCAGTTCTCAACAAGATACCTTGATTACGCAACTAACATAAGGGAAATGTGGTGAACAACAGTTCAACCCACGATACACTTCCTATCGCCAGGTGAGGGTGATATGTATCACGATAGCGTCACTCGTTAGGCTATAAAACATGTCTTCGGCCTGTTTATTTGGTGCTATTCCACCTTATTAACTAAATCATTATTTGAACTCTATCCACAAAAGCGCCGAAGCAATAATATGGCAGCACACAGGGGCTATGCTCATTAGGGGCTGACGAATCTATCGGTGTACAATGGGCTGCCGGTCTTAGGCATCAAAAACACCATCTGGTTGTGCACATAGCTATCTTCTAGCACTGAGTTGAATTTAATAAGAATTCTATTGTTTTGAATTGCCGCTAAATATGGAGACTTATGTACAATTACTCCTTGGTATCATGGAGCCACGAAATCACGAAGCCATATAGCCACAGACAACGGGATTATATGTATATATCCAAGTTACGTCTACCATGGCAATATCAGATCGGATCTCGTTTTCCTATAACCCATCTTGTTTGTCGCGGGCAATGAAATACTCACCCCAGTAGCATCCTAATTTGTAAATCGTCAACCTGTCCGATTGCCTGAAGGGTTTCATAAACGCATCGCCGAGTCGGGCAAACGCGGTACACTTTAATCTCAGATGCTTCTATTCTAAAAATTTCACATTTGTATGCAAGATTCGGGAGGCTTTAAATAAACGTAGATCTTGAATTCATCGCACCTAATCTAACGCATTAAGTAGTGCCACATATACCGCGAACAAGACATGCTTGCTTGTAACCTGTGCTTAAGTCTTCGCTAATCAGGTTGGCCATCCTCGTCTGAAATCATCCGTTCGCCAGACGATGTGTAATGGGAAAGCAATAGAAAGAAGCAAATCCAGTGACCCCCATCTAAGAACCAGGTTGATACCGAAGTCCGCATTATCCATCCTAAGCACCAAACAAACGCCATCTGCCAGGTCGAGATCCGAAAATCAACGAAAACCTTTCCGGCTGTAAACATGTCTTCATAACCCTTCCGAAGTCTGCCCGACACCCTACTTATAACCTTAAAAAAGTTTTCTCAACCCCATTTATCTACGCCGCGATTTGTGTTGCGGAGGTTCGTTGTGGTAATAGAAACTACCAGAAAGAGCACCAACCAATGTAATGTTGGCAAAGATTCTCCAACTTCGTAGCCTCTAATATGAGTTTATTGACCTGTTGGACAATTTCCAACTCCTCATTGGGCTTGAAGTCTCGGCCTGTCAACTTTTGGTTCACCCGGTCGAGGACTTCGAGGGCACGAGCGTTCTGGATTTCAGCTGCCTCACCATCTGGCGCCGCCCCATTTATCAGGCTCGAGTTAGTGCGTGCACGACCGTACAGGTGGGGGCCATTTTGGTGTATAGACTCAGCCCGTAGCTGTGCAGCAAGCATTTCTGAAGGTGGATGTTCTGATTCCAAGATGCTAGGTCGACGAATGCGTTGCGTGCCGGCTCCAAGAGCGATCTCACGCTCGGAATGGAAGTTGGGGCCGCAGACAGAGGCGCGGTTAGTCAAACGCCAGGTTAGGAGGGGATCATGGATGAACTGTACGCAAGAATAGTGAGTTAGTAGGATATACTGAACACTCGGTAGGACATTAGAAGTTTGAACTTACAGCCTCTAGCACAGCCATCACACTCTCTTTATTCTCGCGAAGTACCCGCATAACATGTTCGCAAGTGATACGGAAACTTCCTTCGATATTGCTCACTTCCATGGCATACGTAAGCATGCGCGTGAGGCGGAAAGGAACCCGCTCAGGATACTTATCGCGTTTCATCGCCACTTCGAAGCAATCACCAAAGTCAATATGGATTATCTTGCCTGTGATTCGGTCGAGCATGAGGTTACTTGGATGACGGTCACCTAGGCCGAGAATGTAGCCAACCATGCTCATAACGCCAAGGCTGCGTGTATAATTGGTACGTCGCTCTAGCCATGCTTCGGAGCTCTTACTCTTCAGCCAGAGGACGCGGTACAGGTCCTGGCCAGTTGTGTTGTCCAATGCATAGCCAAAGACCTCAACCTTCTGCATGAGGGTGAGGTTGTCATAGTCTGGTGCCATCTGCAACATGATGCGATGTTCAATGTTGAGCAAAATCTTCCGACTTTCACGATACTCCCGGATAAGAACATGAAGGGTATCGCTATTCGGCACCATCCGAATAGACCGGAATTCTGACTCAGTGGGATTGCCGGATATCGCTGGATCCCAAGGTGTCTCTTATAACATTCTGAATCATTTGCGAGCAGAGTGTTACACAATCCAAAAAGTTGCATCACACGTTCGTCTTGGCGGCTGTCTTCATGCCCCTTCAACAAGAACGCGTAAGGTTTGCCGTCGCTGCCTGTCATGTTGAGTTTTCGAGGACGCTGCTTTGAGTTTATGACGCTTAACGTCGTCTCAAAGGAGATAATCTGCACAATTGGAGCTCCACTACGATACGTACCAGGCACCGCCAAGTCTAGGTCCCTAGCACTAAGAAGCTTGGGCGAGCAATACGTGAGTTCGAGAGAAGTCATCTGCGGAAGCTGTCGACCTATACGTCGAAACACTTGATAGTACAGATCCCAGGCAGCGTTCATATCGGTTGCATCATGAGTCTGTTCATACTGGCGGCACCACTCCCGCGCCTCCGTGAGATCTCGGCCGAACGTCTGCGCGAAACTGATTTCGCGTAGCGTCTCGGGACCCCTTTCGAGTTGTTCATGGAGTGGATTCAAGGTAGCGAACATGCCCTCGGGATTGTGATCGCTAAACCAAAGTCGAGACGCCTCCTCGATGCCTTCGTACCACTGTTCGTGCCATAGGACCGCAACACGAATGAGCTCGTGACTGACAATATCTGCCTGTTCAACAAGCTTGGCGCTGTGCTGCCGCATGCTGTCCATGATAAGGGCTGCAGGTTTTGATTTCCTAGCATTCTGGACCGACTTCATAGCTACAGTAAGAGGATAAACCAACGCTTGAGGATGATTACGGCCTACATCAGCAAGCAGGTTGTGGATAGACTGCCGTACTCGCGGGTTCGGCTGATTGATGCGTGCAATCAGCTGCGGAATCACCTCGAGCCATGTATCGACACTAACAGTACCGGCGCCTTGAACAACTGCCGCATTCACCTCGCTACTGCCACCATGGGCAAACCAGAGGGTTAAAAGGCGGAGAGTATCCTGCAGGGAGCTGCCTGAGGACAAAGCAATAGACTTGAAGAAGCCCGTCACGGCCGGAACCACGTGACTAATTACCAGGGCCGGGTCGGTCTCTGGGCTTTCCGATCACCTGGGGAGGTGAGAGCCTGGACTATTTCGAAATTTGCCAAAGCCCAGGCATGCCACGCCTTGTACCACTTGGGATTATACTGTGTAGCTTTTGAATAAGACGTTAGGATGTCTTGGACACTTGGGTGCTGCCAGTCACTCTTATTCAGTGCAACTTGCCACTCTCCTTGCCTAAGGAAACACTTTGCCAAAAGAACGGTTTGCTCCTGGAACTTTTATGGGACCTCAAATGAGACAAGCCTGGTTCCACCCCATTATGGAAACTATAGTCACCCATCGCTTCCATACCATTGGGGACTGACTGCAGGGAGGCCCGGGCCATTTCCAGACGCTGTACTGTGTCGGCGGTAAACTTCCGGAGACAGAATAGAGTCTTTTCAGCCTGGTTGGGTTGACGCAAGTTTCCGGATTGGCCGTATTCCCAATAGAATTTGAGGACGGCATAGACTACCTGAGGGGGAATCATCCTAGATGAAGAAGGCGGGGGTTGACCGTTCTGGCTCCAATAAGGTATGATATTGTCGAGAGGGAAATCGCTACCGACGAGCCCCTTTAAAGACTTCTCAGCAAGACCCATGCGTCCAGATTTTCTGCAGAGGTTTGCAAATTTAATCCACATGTGCATGTTTTCCTCTGGTGTGATAACAAGGGCACGAAGCCTGAGCATGCGCTGCCAAACCTCAACATTTCTCTGGCAGCCTTTAAGGCGGATTTCCCAAGTACGCCTCATAGTTGCCTTCTTCTTGTCATCTGCTTGCTTATATACGATAAGCTCTTCAAGTTCTGCGAGCATCTGCACCCGTACAACAACTTGATATGCGCGATTATATGACTCGCTCACGAGAGCGCTAAGTTCCGTATCCAGCCCTTCTCGTGCCTGTTGAATATTCGTCGTTGCCTCTCTGAACTGGTTACGGTGAAGGGCGAGAATGGCACCAAAGAATGAACGATCTGGAGAATTCCTCCTCATGGATGATAAATAAATCTCCATAGCATCCCACTTGCCCAGGCTCCATGCGGCAGCTGTTGCGAGGGGCGCGATACGTCGTTGGACATCGGGGCTGAATTAGCCCATGTAGTACCCGCTAGACTGGCAAGCGCATCCCACTCCGTGAGCGCGTGCAAACATCGCATTTTGCCCATAACGACGTCGATCGGAACTGGTTGGTCCGCGGGAATATCCCGCTCCCTTTTGTTATAGAAATTGAGTGCCTCTTCCCATCGCTCTAGCTTCTCAAACCAGGTTTCTCGAAGCTGAATACCATCCTTATACAACTGCGCTTTCCGCAAAATGCCAATGGCAGCATCGTATTGCTGAAGTTGGTTGTTGATGACAATTAAAGCCTCCACGGCTGGGCCGCTTTGGTCTTGTAAGAACTCCAACTCTTTATAATGAAGTGCTTTGGCATAGGCGTGACAGCGAGCTGCCTCCCTGCCCAGGATTCTGATGTCGATAGGTAAGGCCTTGTCATCATGTTCCATGAATTCCGCAAGATTGAGAAGGAGACCAAGCAGGTCTGGAGGGACATTTTCGGATCGGATGGCGTTCTCGATATTCTGAATCAGTTCGTCTTGGAATTGTTCATAAAGGTCGCTCCAGCATGAGACAAACGCCGAGTTAAATAACTCCCTCGCGAGTGGGAGATAAACACTAGCAAGAGAGGCACACGCCCGCAGGGCATGGTTAGGAGATTCAGTTAATAGCGTAGTGCTAAACCTTCGCAGCCATTCTTGCCAGTCTTCTTTCGTAGACTTGCCCCTTGTATCCCAGGCACTCTTGAGATGGATAGCATTCATCTCAAGTTTCTTCGTGCCAAGTTCAGCAAAGGTGGGCTCATCGGGCTGATCATTGAATCGTACTTCCGAAGTCAAATCTTGCGGCAATACTTCTCCCTTCTGCAGCTTAGAAACTAGAAGATCGTAGTTTTGGTGTTGGATCGGACTGCTCTGGAGCACTTTATTTACTGTACCCGCAAAATGCAGATAATCTTTACCTAGCTGCTGGATAAGGGCACAAAGCGTATCCAGGGCGGCTACGCGCAAAGTTACCTCGCCGCCCGCAAGAATCCTCGCCAATGGATGGATGATTTTCGCGGCATAATCATTCAAGTTCACCTGCCGAGAAATTTTCCGATCGTATCAATGGCAGATTTCCTTAGGAATGTCGGTTGGCCTTGTTTTTCAAAAGTCCGCACAATGACAGGGATGATCAAATGCATGTACTCCTCGGCACTAGATCCAAAGACCAAAAGCGCATGCAAGACCTTTTCGGAGGGGATTCTCTTAGTAGTCGAATCCTTCTCCAAGATGCCCAGCATCAGCGGCAAGAGGCCAGCTAGGTAGATTTTAAACTCCCCTTCTAAGGACCGCGCAATTGCCTCAACCAATGATAATATGGTGCCTTGGAGAGATGGAGATATGTCCCAATACTCCTGGAGTATCTCTACGATGGAGGGCAGATAATTTCTGATGTGTTGTCGTACGATACTAACTAATGTGGCTAATTGGTTGAAGTATGATTCATGACGATTCTGCGTGGAGCTTCTGATGACCAGGAGAAACGCGGGAATAATTCGATCCAAGAATGAGACACATTCTAATCCCAGAGTTCGGAATATGTTCATGATAGCTTCGATGACAGCAGCGTGATGTTGAGCCAGCGATTGGTCTTTCAGAATGTTGAGCAGCGCATTGATCACCACTGTCGGATAGTATTCTTTGCTCGATGGTGTAAGACCAGTCATCATCAGTGATATATCGGTCATTCGATTACTCTCGACACTCCTCTTCGCATCAGGAGTGCGCTCTTCGACTTGCTGTTTGTCGATGTGTTAGCGTATCTTGAACTCGAGAGGCAAAGATGTAATAACCCAGTTGCAAAACGGAAAGATCGTCGCCAATTGGTCGACTAAAAATCCCTCCACTCAAGCGATACCCAGCAAGATAATAGAAAGGATGCTACATACCTGATGTCTATATGGGTCCAAAGCTCCTAAAATGCCCATCAATTTTATGGTCTCCTGGCGCAATGGTCCACGCTGTGGTTCGGCTCGAATAATGTTTTGCAATAATTCCAGAAGTTGTGGATATTCAAGATACGGGTCTATGACATAACCTGAGTTGCTGGCCAGTTGACCGAGCGTATGGAGTGCCGCCTCACGCTTTGCGATAGAGCTCTGGTCTTGCAAGGCATCAATGATGATCGGCATCAGTTTATTTTGTAGGGTAGCATATCCTCACCGCCAACAGTTGCGAGTTCACCAATTGCTTTCAGAATAGTGGCAGCGACAGCAGGGTTCGGTTCGTTTGCCTTGGGGAGAAGTACGGATATCATAGGATCAACGTACGGTTTGACTAAGCCCTGTGCGTTTTGCACAAGCAGACTGAGCAGCTTGGCACTCTCCTCCTTATTCCGCGCGACGTCTGAGAATTCCAGCTCGGTAAGCATCTGGATAAGTGTCTTTCGCAATGAAGGGATCACATAGGCAGGGTTATGCCTTGCCAAGCGTCCTATGATTGCTATCGATACTTCTCGGATACTGAAAATCTCATCGTTCAGAGCAAAGAAGAGAGTACGGATATTCTCCGCCTTGGCCAGATGAGGGTCAAATCGCTCGTCTAGCGCAGCTAGAACAGTTCGTCGGATGTTCGGTTGAGGGTCAGATACACCCACAGTCAACAGCTTCCCAATGACATCGCCAACAACTTGAAGAGCATGATGACTGGTCTGGTTAACGATGGGATCCCGTACATAGAGCTGACAGCAGGTTAACGCCGCTGCCTCCCGGATTTCGGGATCATCGTCCTCGACATATTTGATGGCGACATCGCGGACAAACTCATTCAGGATGTGGCCCGAGAAATCGAAGCTTCCCAGCGTATTTAAAGCTAGCTTGATCTCTGCTTTCCGATGCTCATATATCTGGGGATCTTTGGCATCTTTCGGAATAATCGGGACTGCTGATAGAGTGTTTGGGGTAGGCGCACCCAGAGGTTTGAAAGGTTCTCCGCACAACACCTTGCTAAGCATGTCCAGTAACCTTTCTTGAATGGTAGCCTTGACAGGCGGAATATAGAACGCCATATCCACAAGAGCTTGTGTAAGCTTAGGAGTCAACTCGCAGGCAAATATGGGATCTAGCAAAGCCTCCATATACTTGCTTAGAGTCTGGCCGACGGCCACAGCCAGTCGACTTATGCAGTCAAACACGGGGTCAACGGAGCCTCGCTTACGAGACTGGACACTGAGGCCTTCCGTACATAGATCAGAACTCCATCTAGGTACGGTGCAATTGCACTTTTGACCGAGTTGGCGATGTTTCCGATAGCCAAGAACGCGTCGTTGCGATCCCTCCCTTCTTAAGCATGCCAGAGAGGAAGAGCATGAATTTGTGAAGATGAGTGAGTGCAAAATCTGCAGGTGAATAGTTTGCTAGGTCTGGAATTAACATGACAACCGTCTTCCTTATGGTGGGGTCGCGGTGATCTTTGTGTCGGAAAACAATTTCGCAGGCTTCTTGGTAATGATCTTGCATAAACACCGCCCTGCTCCAACAGTTCTCTCAGTACCAGGAGAGAAGCATGGACACTTTCGACGAGGTTCATCTTAAGGCCAACCAGTGTCTCGGTATACATCTTGCTCATCCAAGTCTGCTTCATCTCTTGATCACGCTCCCGAATAATGCGAAAGCAAGCGCAGACGGTCTCCCCGGCCGTGGTTCGGATCAGGATTTCGCGAGTCTCGCAAACCAACCCATATAAGGTCGAAGATAAGGCCAACATAGGCATACATAAGAGTCGGTGCGTTCCGAGCGAGTTCACGGAGGACCAGCACAGCGCTGTACCTCTTCTCTTCGATCCTATCGGACTGAAGCCACTCGAGAGCCGTCTTAACCTCGGATTCGACAAGCTCGGAGATGAGGGATCCGCCTGGCCTACACAGCTTTCCCAAGGCGATAGCAGCCGGCTGCATAGGCACAATGTCCTTGCCCCGCAGAATGGCCTTCAGGCTCGCGGTGAAACGAGTATACTTGGCGGTGACATCGACGCCGTCAAAATCGACGAGCGCATCGAGAGCATACACGCCGCCCAGTCGCTCCGAGGAATCATTGCCATGGATTATTAAAGTGGTGATCTTGCTATTGACAGAGGTGTAAAATGAAAGGAAATTCTCGGCGGGGAAATCTAAAGCTAGTTAACTGCAATGATCATAATGGCTGCGACCATGGCGATACGGCGTAAAAGATGAAAGTAGCGTACCTCGATAGCAAACGGTTACCAGATCTCTCAGCTGGACTGCAGCCCCTCTACGTATATCATCACCAGATCTATCGAACAGACCAAATTGTCAGTAAAGCAGTGATGGATGGGCGTCGAGATCTAAGAGGTCGGGAAGAGCAGGCGGCAGGGCGATGGAGCGCAAGGGAGGCTGCAGCGTGGAAACTCACCTCGACTTCAGGTCCCTCGCGATAACTTCGAGGGTGTCGAGAGCTAGCTGCTGTTGTTGCCCATGACGACGGTGAGCTGTTTTCGATACGGACACCCTCAGCCGCGCGCCAGACAGCTCCTAGATGGCGGTTTACGCCTGCATTAATGACAAGACCGATTGCATGCGATGCCTGATCGCAAGGTGGCTTCTGTTGGATAGAGAACGAGCGAAGGGTGCGGGCCGTACGAGGCTAGGGATGGTTGCAGATGGTATAGCTGTTGGTGAACCGTGTAGGTCAGCTGTGGTGGTGGTGGTGGTGGGCGGGCGCTTGTAGCGTCGACGAGCGGTAAGGCTAAGGCTGTCTGGTTTATCCGTCTAGCTTCGCCGACTCGGGCACGGTCGTTCGTTGGATATCTCGCGCTGGCCAACGACCGACAGCTATGATGTATTTACAGAGGTACCAGAAACAGAAACGTGAAATGGGCGCGAGAATGAGGTGCACCCCAGCGAATCTAGCTGGGAACCTGCCAAACATCCCTGACAGCATGCAAGGCTGCTATAACTACTACATTAGTGCACTGGAGATTAGTGGGGAGCCGGCCATGCGAATCCCAGGTAGTACAGCACAACTAGGTTTCTGGTGGTCGCGGTGGCAACATCTTCTTTACCCAACCCATTCAACAACAATTCGATAGCTCACATCTCGATATACTCCCTAGGACAGCGCTCAACAAATTCAATCTTAATATCCATCCTACGCCTAGCCTCACCAATCACCCACAAAGCTGAAGATCAAACCCCAGAGACAACGATTCCCATCTCACACAATCCCCACCAACCAACCCAATGGGTAACGACGGAGGCTCGATCCCCAAGCGGCGCGAGCTGGTCAAAGAAGCGGCGCGCCTCCCACGACATCAGAACTAAAAGCCACAACCCTCGAGTCTCTCGCGCACGCCTGGACGACATGTCCCATCTCATCAGAGCCTCTAGACCCGAACAACACAGTCGTCGACGCGCGGGGCGGCTCTATAATTACGAGACAGTGCTACGATGTCTAATGCCCTCTGACACCAGCGCCGAAGACGCAGAGACGCAACCCTCACAAGAGGCCGTCGAGTTCGCGCGCTCGGGCATCCGCTCGCTTAAGGACGTCGTCAAACTAAAGTTCACCCTACGGCCAAGTGACGGGGTCCGCATATGTCCGCTGGCGCTGAAAGAGCTGGGGCCCGGCGCGCGCGCCGTCTACATCGTGCCGTGCGGTCACGTATTTACCGAGATCGTCATGCGCGAGCTACTGGCGGCTGGCCAGAGTCAAAGTCCAGGCAGTCGGACGAGTTCCTGCACACAGTGTAGCGAAGAGTTCGCGATACGCGACATGGTACCCATCTTGCCGGAGAATGAAGCAGACGCAAAGAAATGCACCGCGCGCATAGAAGAACTTCGGTCCCTGGGCTTGACACACAATCTCAAGAAAGACAAGAGCGCGGGGAAGAAGAAGCGGAAGGCGGCGGAGGAAGGTGACAATGAAACAAATGGGGATGGCAAGGCCAAACAGGAGAAGAAACAAAAGAAAGCCCGAGATGATATCTCAAGTCGAATCAATAATTCAATGACCGCTACGCTCACAGCTAAAGTCTTAGCCGAACAGGACGAGAGGAATAGGCAGAGGAAGCTCGCAGCTGCAGCACGGTGAGAACCCAAATATTCCGGCGAGGAACAGGGTGTGTATTAAAAAAAATTGTATAATGTCAACGAATTTGCGACAATGAGTGACGAGTCATCAGAAATGTATAGCTTTTAATATTTCATCCGATTTCTATTTTATATGCGCCAATACCATGCCATGCCTTTGTACAATCGCAAAGCACACAGATCCTTAAACATCGCTAACCTGACAGTTCAAGTTCTCACCTAAGCTCGCCCCAAACTTTGGCTTTTTCGGGCCATCACAGTTCGTCTTTGGCATGGCCAGGCTGGTCGAGCGCCTCGCAAGCCGCAGGTGTACCGACTTCCATCTTGTACACGCATTTCTCCTGCTCGCTAACACGCCAAAGCTCTTCTGTCTCGGCGCACGCGAGCCATACATCGGTGCGTCGGGCTGGGCCGTTCCAGCAATGCTGTCCATTGAGGTATTCTAGTACCATGCGCTTTCCTCGCCCGAGACCTTTGCCGTCGTGGCGTTCGTCCTCGTCCGATTCATGGAAGCTGACCCTTTGGAAGTTGCCCATGCTCGTGCGTGATCCACCTTTTTTGCTCTTCTGTGTCGTCTGCCCCATCCAGCATAGCTCGTACTCATACTCGCCAGCTTCGACCGAGATGCACTTACCATCCAGAGCACGGAAAATGTCGTCAGTGCCATAGTCTTTCTCTAGGTCTCTCTTTTCCTCATCCCGTTTCGACCGCTTTGATTGTACGTCCCTAGTTGCAGCTTCATGGCCTCCCGAGCAGCCTTGACTAGTTGTGATTCGCCTTCTTTTGACACGCTATCCGCTAGCATACCATTTTCAATCAACCACACCCGAAGGTTGTTGATTTTGCCATGCAGGAAGTCCGGAGGGGGCCGGGAAGGTAAGCCTCAAAGCTATATACTGTTTGTTCGTTAGTAAAAAAAGTCCTTTTCCATAGCTTTCTTAGAAGCCGACTGGAGGGACATACGTATATCAGTATCGGTGGCTGGCTCGTCTTGGAATTCATTCCAGTTAATCCCAGAGCTCTCGCTGTCCTCCTGCATGATTTCTGCGAGGTTAGACTCGCTAAGCTCTTCCTTAACTTCCTCCGCCTTCTTAGCGGCATAGTCCTCCCAGGCCCGAACAGCCTTTTTAACTCCCTCGTCGTTAAAATTAGGGTTGTACTCCTCTTTAAATGCAGACAGAATGCCCTCGAGTTCAGCCACTTTGTCCTGAAGCTGTCGACGCTCACCCACAACATCAGCCAGGGCGTCACGGAGCTCCTGGACTCTTGCTTTAGCTAGTCCAGCCAGCACACCGAGTTTACCGGTGCCCCCATTCTTTACGACTTTGCCGCGCTCAGACTGCTCAACCTCCTCAAACTTGGCCTTCAACTCGGTCTCCTTCCGTTCCAGTTCCTTGATCTCGTTTTCATATTTCACAACTCGTGCCTCTACCTGTCGGCGGAGCTCCTTGGATTCTTTGATCATGGTACGGCGCTTCTTATTAGCTCGCTCGAAGTTGTCCTGTCGCTTTTTCGACGCGCCGCCACTCCTTGCCGATCTCGCACATTTGTTCGCGCACTTCACACCGCCAACCTTTCCATACTCTTCCGTGCCATCACAGCACAAGTCATAGTCACACACCCCATCGTTAACGAACATAAAGGGTATGTAAGCACCAATATGGCCCTTATTGGCACACCAAAAACCGGGCAAGGCATTTGTTGTGTTAGTAGTGCCTGATAGGGAGGCGGGTAGAGGTTGTACGGGAGATGAGCTATCGAGAATGGCACATGCCGTGCCAGGTTCATCTGAACCGTCGGACAGTCGCAGGTGTTATCATTAACTCGAGAGGCCGAGATGACGATAGAGGTGGGCTATGCAAGCGAAGGTGTCTTTTATCTCGTAGAATTTGGCAACTACAGAGTGTCAATTGGTCAGTATACGGCATCTATATGTGAATTTTACAATCTTCCCACGCCGCCTGCGCGGTGTTCGCGATAGTAGACGAAGGAGGAGAGATGGTAGGGGTCTGACGGTGTGACATGGCGGAGAGACGATTGGTTAAACAGCTAACCAAAGAGGTACACTAACATTCAGGGCCAACACCTCGTGGTAATGAAGAAGCTTTGGCAATCCCATTCTGGGCGATGATGCCCAAAAGCATCAAGGCCTGAGATTGCCGCATGGTGGATTAGCAGAAAGTAGTGGTGGGAGATGTGTTGGTTGAATAAACATTTAAAAGGCAATAATTTAGGTTAAGAGGCCAATTGGACATCTGTCAGAGTGTTGCTATCTGGGGAAGACCCCTGTCGTACCTATCAGCGGCCCCTGCAGAGCCCCAGCCACAGTACCTAGCTTCTAACTATGTAGGATGCCCACCAACGGACTCTAAGCCACACCAAAAGACATCGTTGTCTAACTCGATCATACAGTGAGTTATCCTAAATGGATCACGTTTCCGCCTTCTTTTTCGACTCGGTCTTCGCCTGAGGCTCTCCCTTTCTTGGCTCATTTTTGGAACCAGGCTCGTTCTCATAATCACCACCTCGCTTCTCATACTCCTTAGCCAACTTATTTGCCTGTCCCAGCCACAGGGTCAGCAGTCAGGTCTCACAAGTAACATGAAAAAGAAAGAGGCAGACGAAATAGTATATCAGCAATACATACCTTCCACGCAGCCCACTGGCCCTCTCCGCCTCCCGACTTGTTGGGCTCTTGTTTGATTTCTGTTTGCCTGTTCAGCACGCTATACCAGAATCTCCTCGCGCTGCCACGGATCTCACCCTCTTTGAGCTGCTCTCGGAGCTCGGGGTCGGTCGGTTTTCCCTTAGATGATGGCATTTTAAGTATGACTGCGAGACACCTTATATGAAACTGGTATGCTCGGCAAAGTACAGGATTAGGATGATATCTGGCGGCTTTCTCAGGATATTCAGCGGACACCCCTAATTTATAGTACACTTAGTGAGATGAAGTGTGTTATCATTGAGGTCATCGATCAATGGCAGATGGTCTTTCAAGCAATATCGCCATTCATACGGGCTATCGAGCTAAAGTTAAGCTTAAAACAGTTGGGCCGATCCAGGTGCGCCGCACTCGTATTACATCATCACCCGCATTCAGCTTTGTTAGTCTACCTTAAAACACACGAAGAAGGCTGCCCGATTGAGCTGAAGATGTTACGATCAAAACGTAAAAACCTTCAAACCTTACTCTGTAGTTCCACAGATTCCAAACCTCCCTCATCGCTCATGCTGGAAGAGAGTAAGTATTCGAATCCGCACACCAGACCAGTATCGGCGTTCCTTCTCACCCCGGCGCCCCAGTAAATACCATTTTCCCCCGGGCCCCAGACCCGACAGTTCTTCGAAAATGGCAACGCAGTCGCCGAAGAAGCGATGCACTCGGGGACCGCCACCACTTAGAATATTATGTTCAAGAGTGACGGGATGCTAGGGCGCGATAATGAGATTTTTGACGCGACACATGGCTGTTCTTTGTACAAGGGTCTTCAAGACCGCACGAACACGACGAGGTCCCAGCTGTATTTGCACCATCTTGCCCTGTCGGAGCGTACTAACTGGCGCCTCGAGGCCTGTAGCAAGCAAAACCGGGCTTGAGGCAGCGAAGCATACACTCGAAGCCCTATATGGCGTCCGATGGATGGTCTTATCGTGAGCGTCACGGCACTTGATGAAGAACAAGTTGCCATTATAATTCAGAAGGCCCGGGTCTTGAAGGAGTTGCAGCTATAGTTTAGACATGTCAGTGCTAGAATGTTTGCCTCCGGGTGGGAAGTGTTTGACGTACAGTTGCTTAGCGTGAGCACTTCACAAGTCGAAAAGGTGACGACAGTCCAATCCGGTAGAGTCAATGAGCTTCAACAGAACCTCGATCTAGCCTTTGAGTTCTCTATAAGCGATATATTGAGCGGGCTTTGATCGTTTCTCGCTGGAATAGTTTCGAGAGCCTTCTCCAGGCGTTGTTGATAGATTTTGATGTTCTCGGATGATACTTCGTAATACTCATGAATCGTGAAAATCCAAAGAAGGATGAGAGTAGCTTGCAGATTATTGAACGGCTCTGGTGATACGCTATTATCGCAGGCGGAAGAGGTGATATTTCCCGCATGTCGGGAGTTGCGCCGGCGAATATGTAAGTTTCGCGTTCATCATTTTGTGTTCACCCGCACTTTGAGTGTTGTTGTCGTCCAGATTTATCAGCATTCTCCATATAGATATCTCTAGATTGACCGTATTGCAAGTTGCCAAATTGAATTGTCACCGTTCTATTGCCTGCCTTTTTATTCTATGAATCATCAATAGACTTTCCCGTCGTAGATTTCAAAAGCACGCGTTCGGGGGCCGATATCTCCGAGGTGCATTGGGTTGCATACGCAGATTATAAGTGCGCAGCATGAACAGAAGCAGCAACAGACATCAAAAGTTATAATACAATCATTCCAGCGTCCAGGATAGAAACGTAGTTTCCTCCCAATCTCCGCGATCGGCTTGAGCAAGCCCGATCTGACGCCATATGCAAAATCAAAAGTATTAATTACTAGCGGCGAGAAGCTTAAATATTAAAGTCTTGTGAAAGAACCTTCAGGAGGCCACCTTTTTATATCGTTAGCAAGGTCAACATTGCAGTCGAGACGCATCAGCAATTTACATGTGATTTGGCTGACCATCGGTTAGAACAATTAAAGCTCGCACATTGCTACTTGCATCGTGGGTCCCAAACGATAAACATCCGTGACTTATTACAAACCACAAATTCTGTTTTTGAGTCGGTTGCCCTAATACGATCGATTTCACATCTGCTTTATACTTCTCCATCGTTAGCTTGAGGTGCTGTTGTGCAAACAGTACGTAAGTACGAATTGGCATGTACCATTAAATTCCCTCGGAGTTAATACCCGCCTGTCGAACTGAAGGTCACAAATCCAAGTCTATCACCTTCGTTCAAGTAGACACGATTATCCGAGCAGCATACTTCGCAAAACTTATAATTTCAATATTAAGCTAGCAATCAAGAACGGATAAGGGCGTTTAGCTATATATAACCATATTACGTCCGCAGAGATAGATTTAAACACCTTCGCGCAACAACAAGTATAGGTGATCTCTCATATATTACAAGGTCTCTAACTGTGACTTTCTCTCAAACGGGATTTAGAGTAACTTTTTGAGATATAAGGTTTCCAGAATGCAAAGCGAGACAGAATAGGAGAGGTCTCGAGGCTGTAGCTGAAACAGGGAGGTGATGAAGTTAAACGTTACTTACTAGACTCACAGAATATAATTTAGCATCGTCACTTGTAGCTAGACCGGGGCCCTCATGCTTTCTGATACATCGATGACTAAGACAATGTCGCATGGAACTTGGTCTATAGCGGAGTTCGATGGCTACATAGGCGGCTGCACTTTCACTAAAACACTCTCTTTGCTTTTGATAGGGTGTATGGCCACAACTGATGCGTTGTTGGTAGCGCCGAGAGTAGCAGTTGACTTGCTGAGTTCTATCCATTTTTTCGACCTCGGAACAGGAATTCGGGGTTGGGGCTCTATTTGACCTTTGGGCCTAGATGGCACGTCGAAACAGTGGGAAACAGAATTTATATCCTTGACGCTTGGTTTTGCGGGAAATAAAGCGCGGTTCGTCTCGCCAGAGCGTTAGTATCTGATATAATATCAAAAATATGTTCTTTTTTATATACCTTGGCTGCTTAGGCAAGTTCCAAATGAAGATGTGAGGAGATTTAGCACCTCATATACGTAGAATTCGCTTCTTATTAAACAAAGAGAGAGACCCATCTTGGGCAGACTGAATCCAGAGATCTTCCATTACATCAAGTCTGAATGGCAGACTAGACAGCCCTTGGATATCTCAGGGGGCTCAGCTTCGTGACTTGCATCAGCAAGAAGGTCTTCGATACCACTTTTACGTCACGTAGCTGAAGGGCATTCAAGGGATAGCTTGAAACGGCCTGACTCGCGCGACGGTGACAATGATGGTGCCATAGCTACCGCAGCATGGTAATACCATTAAACTTGTAGCAGTTGTTACACAAGAAGGGTCTCTCGAAGTCCTACTCGATGTTTGGGTACTTGAGGCGGTAGGTCATTATAAAGCATATCTCTGAAGCATTACAATCCCTCGTTGATAATGTGTGATGAGATGCAGCAGATTGTGGAGTCACAGTCCCTAGGTACCTAGGTATCCAGACCTTGGATCTAATTGGTTACTTTTTTTAACTGTTTCATCAAGGCGGCCATCCTACTCAAAATACCATGTACCACAATTCCTAAGTAACTAACCTAGTACTCTCTTAGTATCTCTGGTCTGCTCCCTTGGTACATTTTTAGTGTATATAGTGGAAAATCCACTAGGCAGTTCTAGTTTGTGATGTTAACGCTGACATTTGCCGCTTATACAATGTAGATAGAGGCGTGGACTTTAGTAGTCAAGAATATACTACACTGGTGATTACCATTTATATAAAATTTTATATCTGATTATTGCAATGTTTTAAAACCAAAGCTTGTTTTTTGGAAGGGGCCTCTGCTAAGATGTTCTGCACGTCTGTCCGGAGCTTAGGTACTCACACAGTTCTCACAATAAATAGGAAGAATGAAGTAAATTAGGTAGATCTCTGACGAGTCTCATCAATGTTGCCTTCGAGACTCGTCCGTTCTATGTGAACTTCTTAGTTGTCTGCTACCGATATCCATGAGGCTTATTTCGACCACACGTCGATGTAAGACGCTATCACGTTGGTAGCACAGCTTAACTGTACGCAAGAAATTCTTTTCTTTTCTATCGATGAGGTATCCTGGTGAGTTTATGCCTTGCCCTCTTTAGTGTCTCCTGAAAGCTGTGAGCGTCCCTAAAAAGCCTGACACGTCAGTGTTACGTGTGTACATGAAGATTACCTCTCTTCTTGTCCTCCCAGATATTCGCCGAGAAACGGCACGACCAATGAACATCTCATCTGATGTGAGCCTGCTTCATGAAGCGAGACATGTAGCCCCTATCGGTGGCCTACTCACAAACTTTAGCGAAAGAACAATTATCGAACGATAGTCATGAATTCTATGTATATTGGACAGGGTTCTATCTTTATTGGATCTCGGTCCGGAACGCTCCATGGATACCCTGCTTAACCCCAATAAGCAACTACGTGCCTTATCCCCGGCGCGGGGAACATAGAATCTAACGATGACCGATTTGTGTGACGCATAGTATGCCAAAGAAACTACCTAGCTTGCATTGTACGGAACAACATCGATATGCACTACCATACGAGTTTCGTCGGCTGTTCTCAGAAGTATTCATTTTCGAATGCCGAGGGAAATCCTCTTGGCGCCTGGCACACATTTTGCGACCTGTCGAACTAGACTGTATGCTTCGAAACACGTGATTTAAACTATCGTTTCTTGAATCAAAATCAATTGTAAGCTAAATTGAAGGGTATCTATGTGCTGAAGATCGCGAATCATTCTGGTACATCGTAATGCCACACAACCTGATATCATACTTTTGATGAGCAGGGTTTCCAAAATCAAACGCCAAGTTCCTAAGGCTACACACCCCCGGCCTAAAAATCCCTCTCACTCGCTCGTTTGCGCACGATGGAAGTCCATTGAAGCGCTTTCACTCAGTTTTGCTGTCGCAAAGAGCCGTGTGTGCTGGTAGAAAAAGACACGGGCTTGGTATCTCTCAATTTCCCATGATATCTTTCAGATGTTTCAGGACGTGTTTGGTTATCTTGTTGATGGCGCCATATCAAAACTATGGCTTAGTTAGCGGATAGAGCCTTAGGGCGAAAACGGTGGGAGATGACGCACTCTCTGTTCTTTTCTTTGTCCTTTGATAACGTGAAGCTAGTCCTTTAGGCACACTTGGTGCATTCTTTGTGCTTGCACCAGGAGCAGTCTGAGTTGATGACGAACACGCCACCGCACTGGCAACAGTGTGAAGGATACATGGTTGATATTGATAGCTGTCGTGGAAGGATGACTCAGGTTTTTCGGAATATTTGGATCCTAGGACGAGAGTAGGACTGTAGTAGTGTAGATAAATTTCTTCTTCGTGAGAGAGTAGGTAGGCTGTTGAGAATGTGTCTGGAGAAAGGGAGAGAGCACTTATACAGAGGTCGGACGACCTGTCTCTCTTTATATATACCACAATGGGCCATCGGATGAGCGTTTTTGTGTTGCGCGTCCCCCCACACACTTCTCGTTGCCCTTTTCGCCGAGAGTCAGCTCATCGAACGTTAAGCTCCGCGCCACCATTACAATTTCCCTAAGAAACATCGGAGCGCGGTGGTTGGCTGGTATTGATTCCGCCGTCCCCAGCCATGGGCGCCATGGGCTTGGTGTAGGCAGGGTAGGGAAGAAGGCTGCACACGAAACAACCATGTATGCACCTAGGGACGTACGCCGACGTCAATCCGCAATTGGGGTAGCCTAGCGAGGCGCTTGCCGGTGCCGCAGGCATCCAATATAGGAAATCTTGCACACACAAAGGCGAAAACCAGCAAGCTACCCCGCAGCCGCCACCCTCGGTGAGTGCTGTGACGGCGCCAGTTCACCAATCACACGAATCATGGCTGTAGGAGTGAGATCCTTGGGGCGGTGTCCGTTGGGCTTGGCAAAGGCTTGACCCTACCTAGGTACCTAATCCCGCACTGGTGCTTGATGGTCGAGATCTTTCCTTGTGATCCTACTGGCGGCTTAGCTTTTCTGTTAGACGATGGATAAACATAAGAGAAAAGGTTATCAGTTGTCTGTCTCAAACCAGCCCGACATCGCAACTAGTTGCGAGAGCATCGCAGCAGATTTGGAAGAGTAGTTTCTCGGCACCGTCCTTCCTTTACGGACGCACTATTTACAAGCTAGCTCGGCGATGCGACGACGTGAGAGGAAGTTTCCCGCTGCTGTAAAGCCTCTTATTCCAGAAGGACGACAGACCCAAACTTTGAGCCCTCTGGATCGGAGGTCAGGTGAGAGCCCCGACGCTCAGCTCAGAGTGGTCGCTTTCAGCTGATTGGCATATGCGCATGCACGGGCGGCACGTAGGATATGATAATTGCCGCAATATCAACTTGTGTGCGATTTGATCAGTGACGTCTCCCTACGTACTATACTCATTTACACTTGAGATGCAGAGATGGCCGGCAATCTCACTCATCGCCACTGCTGATCCCTGTACGACCTAAGGTTAGGTTACATACCTTAGTAGTAGGTGTATAGGTCTGGTATAGGTGGTATACTGTAGTCACAGCTGGTACGTAAGGTACCTAGCAGTGGTCTCGTACCCCACGCTGGACCTAGGTAGGTATGGGGGACTATGGGGTTCCCCGGAGAATCTAGCAAACGGCAACGGGAGACTCCGGAGTGGTGATCTGAGGGACTGGTATCCAAACCACGCGACTTATTTCCGTCATGAGTCAGGCGGCAATAGGAATTAACATGCCACTCTTAGCCGACCTACTCTATTTCAAAACTTACGATTCGCGTAACAGCATGTCCTAGTTACCATCTACCATGCCAAGGTATCTGAGAAATATGCCATATGACGATATGTTTTTATGATGAGTGCCATGGTGTAACCCGTAATGTGATATGCTGTACTGTTTCAGTTGTCATGTGTGTGTGCATAGGTACTATTCTATTCTGGCTCTACCTAAGTAGGTATCACGAGCTGTTGTATTAATCAATTCCTGGAACGAACGGACAATGATCCTGCCTACCACCTATGGTTCTTTGCCTGCTCCTTGGCCACATTAAGCCGCGTTGTGCCGTAGACAATCACGAATATAAACCGGGTCGATAATTGGTTTGTCAGGGTTGGGCTAAGTGCTGGCTCGGGCTTGGTGACGGGAGATTCCCCAGCGGAGAATCGAACCCACGATCTCAAGCGGCCGGCTCCTGTATAGTACTGACCAGCAGCTAAATCTAGAGCGCTCGCGTATGTGAGCTATCACTAAAGCTGGTTCACAAGATGGCATTACTGGGAGCCACAAAGATGGAATGGGACGAACATAGGCGGATCACAAATCGTTGTGATATACCTAGGTACGCTTGGATATACTTCGTACATAACCAAATGCTGCTAGAAGTGTCATAGTACCTATATAACGATGCCATATCGACCAGGTATTATCACGTTCCAAGATTCCATTCCCACGTTCCACTCGTAACCACCAAAGCCTTTTATTGTATCCGACTTTGTAAGCAACGTTGGGCGCAAAAATATGACGATGCCGTCATCTCCCGTCAGCTTAATATTAAATAAGGCTGATCACCTTTACAAGCAGAGGGGATGACGTTATGCCCAGCAGAATAGAGCAAATAACTTTGCTATGTTAATAAGACACTTAATTTACATGGCCACAAATCCCCACCATGTCACTACCTAAATTGAGAAGACGGCGTTTTCTCATGGAGCTACCGGATTGCTGCTCTATAACCTCCCTATATTAGCAGGTCTGCAGTTCGGCATTATTAGCATGGTATGCCCAAGTGGCCCCGTTCGTTTGGGTCAAATGGGGCGAAGGAATTTTTCTGCATGTTCGAATCTCATAAGGCCGACTGATCAGCGTTCGGTTCGGCCTCTTTAGAGCTAAAGTCCAATTTGGGATCGGTTGCGGGCCCGTCACTCGGGAAGGGTGGATTAGACATCATTTCGTCTTGTCTCAGAACACCAGTTCATAGCTTCAATCGAGATGCTGCACGACATTTGAGACATTTCGATGCGTTATGATTCTGCTAAACACTTCGTCTATAACAATATGTATGCCGCAGCGTTGGGGTGGCGTCATCTTGTTATGTGTGGATATCGGGTTTGATGAGAGTACCTCAAGTTGCTTGGAAGGTTGAGGCGAATTGTTGAGAAAGAAAAAAAGATGAAATGAGATGAGGCCCACCTCCACCCGCTTTAACGCTTACACACTATATTGCTTTTTCCCGTTCATTCTATGTTTACACTAAGTACGGTACTGGACGGTTAGCTCAACGTCTGCTTTACGCGGATGGTTCAATCAGAACTCGTGCAGTACTGGTAGAGCAATTGGAGTATGATTAAGGAAAGCGCTAAAGACCAAGATGAAGAATACAAGAGCAAGCTGAACAGGTGAACATGACAAAGACTCATTCGGGGTGCTGCAGGACAAGTTCTCAGGGTCAAATTTGGTCAAGCGCCAGGAACGGCGACATCATTGGCCCGCGGATTTGCAGACTGATCCGGGATGATGGGACCTGCAGGCCCATTTGGTGCCAGGATCACCCTGCATGTCTATATAACCCCAAGAGAGACAGGGCGTGTGCAAGAAATGAAGGAGTATATCGTCCTTTTACGGCGGACACTATCAACACTGTGTGTGGTCTACGCCAGCGCTCCGAGACACCAATGCTCTCGCGAGCCCCTGTATTTACTACTGCTAACCGTACTCTACTGAATTCAAGCATGACTGGCTATGGCACTATCTTGGCGAGATTCATTCTCAGCCAACAAAATCCTATCAGCTCGTCGCAGGGCTTCCTGTCGACCGTACATTTTCGTGGGCTGCAGCTGGTGGGGTGGGGACTGCATGATAGGGGAGAGCTGAGAAGCGGCAGAGTGTCACGAAAGAAAATAGAAATAAGCAAAGCAAAGCAAAGCAAAGCAAAAAAAAAAAAAAAAAAAAAAAAAAAAAGGTGGTAAGGTATAGCTGGCTTGATCGATGTGATCTATGACGCCGCGGGTAGCCCC
Source organism: Amphirosellinia nigrospora (assembly GCA_004123355.1). NCBI lineage: Eukaryota > Fungi > Ascomycota > Sordariomycetes > Xylariales > Xylariaceae > Amphirosellinia > Amphirosellinia nigrospora. Next base: position 2,310,501 of record SCHM01000003.1, on the reverse strand, counting down.
CGTTCCCCGGGCAATTGTTAAAGTTGTGTCAAATATGTGCGACAAGCCAGACATGTCTCGGGATGATATAGATGGTTCGCCTTGATTGGAACGGGATAGATTTGGCCGGACAATAACTGCACAACCTATAGCGAGGCCGCTGCTACCATCGCTGTCGTCGGGTTGGTATTATACAACTATAATGCAACGTGTTCTGATATGCAATGTTTTGCAAGTGTTTGATGTATCTCCAGATCACACAAGCTATTTCCCCGGTTGAGATAGGCCACACCGCGAGACCGATACCGACCAGACTGAATAGCCCAGGCTACAATACAGCACAGCAGAATACTGCCTAACCTAGGTAGGTTCGGCAGTTGAAGATAAATAAATAGAAGTTCTTTCTACAGCATCCTTAGGTAGGTCGTATTACAGCAACGTCTTGGTGGCTTTCTTTATCATATCCATGAAACCAAACGGCCTCAGCTGTTTATGATAAGGACTGAACGGCAGATCGTCCCAAAGGCTTAGCCAACCACGGTTTCGGGAATTGCCCCTGACAGTTAAGGTTGTTTAGCACCCATCAAAGCTACCGTGTGGGGATAAGCATTAATAAGACACTGTCCGGATGGATGACTCAGGTACTGAGTAGATGTAGATGTAAAGCAATCTTTTGAAATAAACTTACTACCTGCTCTTAACTTGTTTATAGTTAAATTCCGTAGACACCTTAGGTACCTAATATGCCGTAAAGTGTCTTAGGTTTACCAATGTGACGGAACAGGATCTCTGCAGTAGGTACGTACCTGTACTGTAATGCGTACTTACCTATTGCTAGATACACTGTAAGATACAACCTTGTCTCACAGGCTGACAGCCAAGCCAGCGATTATAGACGCTAACCGCTAGACAGGCGAAAAGACAGTGTCCGTCGTTCTACGGCGCCCTCATCCTTGCATCCGCCCCTATTCTAGTGCTACATACACGCCTCTGTGCAGGGGATATCTTGACTAGTAAGTGGTACGCCACGCTGTACATGGGATGATCAAACGTTCACAGCACATGCAGATACTGTACGTATCATTGATGCATATCGACTGCAGTAGCTTTTCGTTTATACTGAGTAGACCGAGAGCAAGAGTACCTCAGGTTGTAGTTACTTGCTGTCCGTGCTAAGTACCATTTAGTAGGGACGAGCCACTACATCATGGTAATTCCAGTATCGAAACAGTGTTTTCTTTAGCTCGAGGTACGTGAGCCGAGACTGCCACACCAGATCCATCCAGCACCTTCATTTCCCCGTCAAAGTGCAGCGGCAGTGGGCGAACCTGGAAAAGCAGGTACCATTGATCAACCGCTCGCTACCCACCGAGCAGCGCGTAGCGTAGTTATCCTCCTCTCTTCGTCTATCTCTTTCTCCACGTCGTCGACACCGTTCGTTCCCTGCCCTCAATTTACCACACACTCATTTGTTTCTCCTCGCTCTTGCCCGAGTCATTCCTTTCCTGCGACCACCGAACCCGACTACGGCCCAACGCAACAGACGAGCCAAGCCAAACCTTGGCCTGCTATTCCTTCGTTTACTCACCTCACTTTCGTTTGAGAGACTTGACCTGCTATACGAATCGACAACCCGACATCAGGGCTACTTCCAGGGCCGTTCTGACCAGCATATCGATATCAATCCCGATCCCGACTCCGACAGTTTCCCAATATCGATTCCAAGACGAATCTACGGCCTAGCTGCCACGGCATCGGATCACCACATCTGCCTTGCTGCAATAAGCCTACTCTGCAGGAACCATCGACACTTCGTGCAACACCGACCGCACTACGACGACCATCTCTGCGTCTGCCACTACCAATCACGATAACTTGCGAAGGAACCCAATTTTGTTTCTTGTGCCTTCGTTCCACTTGACCAACCCGTTGGTAATCCGAGAACTGGACCCGCCTGCAGCTGTTCGATTGATTGATTGATTGATTGATTGTATGTATGATCCCCGCGGCCTAGACATTTCATGCTTGGGCCTGTAGCACAAGCGAGCCTGGTTCTCTTCTGTCTATGAAACACTCCCGACACACGGCTTGGATGAACATCAGGTAAAATTTGTCCAACAATCTGCACCGCATTCCCGGTTCAAGTGACGCTGTTCTTGGGTGCTACTTTTGGTGCACCACAAAATGAGTGACTATCCAATGCAAGCGGAGCTGCTTGTGCTGTGATGGCTCGGTCTCGGCCGTTAGGTCTCGACTATACCTACTTTTCTTATCCTGGTTCGCCATGCTTGAATCCCTTGTCACGAACCCCTGAAGACCCTGGTCGTCACCATGTATGCACTACAATCTTTGAAAGTGACTTGACTAACCGGGCATCCCTTGTCGTATTAGAATTACCACCGCAACAACTCTGATTCCTTCAAACGGCTATTCTACCCCGAACTGGGACGCCTACTAAAGACTTGCCATTTGTGACAGCATCTCTACCTCATTACCTGGACTGGCCTGCTTGCTTGCTTGTAGCACCCAACCTGTTCCTGAATATTCACTTGATGGCGAGCTGTGCACCATAACTATCGATCTACTCAGGAGGTTTTCGTTGACGTGTTTTGCGAACCACTACACCGGTTGCAAATTCCCCTAACAAGACAGAATAGGAACGATGAATCGTTTCAGGACGAAAAGGAGGGGTAAGGAGGAGGATGGTGTTCCTCGTCCTTCTCAGGACTCAGAATCTTCAATGCCCTTTCGTGGTTTCAGGAAAGGGAAAAAATCACAGGAGACCGAGAAGAAGGAACTCGACTTGGCCGCTGTATTACCATCCAACGACGATTTTCGCACCAGTCTACTCATGACGGGGTTGTCGGCACGGTTCTCGATGTTACGGGAGCAAGATGACCCGAATACCAAAATCGGCAAAGCAAGTGACGACAGCGTACTATTCCCTAAGAGACAGTCAAAAATGGATCTGGCCTCATTCCACGGGCTGGGGGACATTGCCGAGGTCGAGTCAATCAAGGCCGCCTCGCCTTTCGCTCGGATGGATTCCTACCATTCGGACGATGCAGACTCGCTCAAATCAGGCAGCATAATGAGCCGCGCCAAACCCACCGAGGGTAACAACCTTTTTGGTGGACGCCAAAAAATCTATAAGATACCTGCCAGCGCCAACCCGTCCAGAACAATAGATGGCGGTATGAGTGGTCGCGCGTTGTACGACGATGATGTGGCGCAATCGGCCTTCCAAAAATGGAGACGGGCTGAGAAGGAGCGGGAGCTATCGCACAATGAGCCGGATGAATTAGATGCACATGATGACCAGAGAGACTCTCCAACTGAACTTGACCCGCCTCGCCCGGAATCGCCGACCTTCAGCAGTTACAATCGGAAGCGGGAAACCTCTTCCACATTGTCCTCGGTCCCATCAATTGCACGCAATTCTTCTGCGGCTACCTCAGTCACCTCCTCTCAACCTACGCCGTCTTTAAAAGACTGGCAGCCACCGAGTGGCTATAGCTCCGGCACTGAGCGAAGTGTGACACGAACTAGGCGTCTCTACGAGAGTGGGTTCTTCAGCCAAGACACTCAGGAGCCAGGAACCGGTAACCTATCGCGGGTGGATACCTCGAGCCGACAACGGCTTTATGGCACACGAACGCCTGACCTGAGTCAACAGCCAGCGCTTGCATTCACGGATCGATTGAGCGGCGAGCGAAAGCTTTTGGCCAAGGGTAGTGCCCCCAATCTTCGCTCGATCAGCCCCCCTGCAAGCGCTTCACCAACAGGCGCACCAAGCCTCGGTGTTCGAGTTCCAAGTACAGGGGAAAGCAAATCAAATTATGGCAATGCTCCTCTAAGTCCCCGATGAGCGAGACAGACGAAAATTCTATCTTATCTATCAACCCAAACGATCGGGGCAAAGCGACGGCTCTGGGAGTATTTCAGAAACCTGCGCAGCCTTACGATGAATCCAGATTCGCGGAAAGGCAGGTACTGTTACAACGAGGACGAGAGACACCTACGCAAAAAGTTCGTGATGAGCCTAATCTACCTGCATCCAGAAACCAGTCTAGATCACTGTCTCCTGGTCGAAAAGCAGTGGCGGATTCGCCCACAGTTCCAACATCTGAGTTGGCGTCATCAATTACGAAAGGTGGAACACAACCCATGTCGTTTTTGGACTTTGATGGAAGTGAGACATCATCTGTTGCCTCGCCTAAACCGTTGCCATCACCCCAGATCCACCTCCGACGACCCTCTGATCGAGAACACCCAGCTTTGCGGGATTCAGCTTTACCAACACCACTCTCACTAATTACAACGTCGCCTGCAGTTGACTCCCAAGGGGCTTCTCCAGTAGACTCGCCGACACTTGGGCCTGTAACGGGTGGCGGCGGTTTGAGTGGTATGGTGCGACAACATCTACGTGGGAATAGCAATGCTTCATCAATATATGAAGGTGTTCCTCCCACCTCCGGACTTGAATCCCGTTTCCCTGTCGATAATGCTAGCTCAAAAGCTCTCCAGGAGTACGGCGCGGGTTCCAACCCTTGGGACGATCAGGGTCGAGATTGGAATCTAGACTTGGATGTCAATGAACCTCTTGCGGACGCTGAGTCGTTATTATCGGAACCCACTAGTCGGCCCAGTGAGAGCAAAATGGACCCACCTTTACGACGCGAGGAGAAAACGGACGAATTCGCAAGCCAGCTCGCCGATGGAGCTCGTCGTATACGGGAAAGACTAACTTCATATGTCGAGACAGATAGCCGTTCTTCATCTCCACACAGATCAGGGATCTAGACGACACAGTTGATTTAACACCACTACCCCGACCCAGTGGGCTTGGTGCCATTCTACGCCCTCGGAGTAGCAGAGGTTCTCTAGTTGATCGTGGCCGTGAACCGTCTTCGACTAAGGCATTTAAAATGATGGGCATTAGCCCAGGTGGATCAAGAACAGCCAGTCCAGGAAGTGAATCACAGAGAGGACAGGCTGAGGCAGATAGCGACCTAAGACAAGAAAAGGAGGAGAAGGAAACGTCCCGGAGCAGTGAGGAACAACATCCAGGGCTTCTTCAATTTCGGCAAGCGAGACGGGAGCTTCAACGATTAAAGGAGCTTGAGACACAATCGCGGCATCCCCCTGCGCCGCAAGGACCCCCACCGGATGTCCCATCTCCACAGCGCAGAGTTGCTAAGTCGCCCGGAGGACCGAGGTCAAGAACACCTAGTCGAGACCAGGTGCCACCCCCGTATATTATCAGCAACGTATACCAACCGATGAGTTAAGGAACGGCGATATGCCTCCCAATTCGCAAGCACTCTCCCGAACTGATCGCCAACGTAGCGAGTCTGAGTCTAGTCACGGTGTGCGCACTAATAATAGAGCGCCTCCTCGCTCTAGTGACGGGTTGGTCAGCCGCGAAAATATGCCTCTTGGACCTGCTGGATCGGCTCCTCGCCCGATGATGCGTTCACCCGGATTGCCAGGCACGGATATCAAACGTTCACATATTATGCCTCCGCAACCGCACCCAAATGCCTCTCTAAGAGCAAACCAATCCAACCTGGACTCAAACGGCAAACTACATGTCCCGAGAGGCTTTCTCTCTGGTCAACCTTCCCCTACTTCACCAGGAGTATCGCCTTTGGTCAACTCAGCCCCGCCGACTCCTGCTACGTTATCACCCCCTCGGCCGCCAGTTGCCCAAACCGGCAGTTATGATAGCGCAACGGGACATGTTTCTGGCCCCCAGGATGCAATAAGGCGTAAGGTCAGACCACGGGACATATCCGAGCCCACTTTAGTCATGTCGACTTCTCAGGTTCCTACCGTGGCATTGCCGCCGGAGGCAGAGGGTAACCGATCACGTGGCAACGGCCGAGCTGCGCCGCCTCTGCCCCCGATCAATCCCAGGCGACGTCAGGATGGTACCAAGGTACGATCAGTTCTAGAATCGTTTGCTCGTCAGGGACGGGACAACGTGGAACGTGATAGTGCCCAAAGCCTTTCCTCAGACGAATCCACCTACGGCTCGGACCGTCGAGGCACTATGAGAACTAGTGCGGAGGGTGAGCCTGGCGCTCATCTAAGGCGGCCTCAGAGATCAATGGTGGATATGGCGAAAATGAACATGAATTTTAACAACCCGCGGGCCAACAACCCTCCCACCCATGTCGGCCCTCCCGCATCAAGAATCGTCGGTCAGGGAAGAAACACCCCAGGCAACCCAGGATTACCTGGTGGTATGATATAATGTTCGGTTTATAGAGATGAGACACTTCCTCATGCTGCGGCGTCTTCGTCAACATCACGAACACCTTCAAACGCAGATGATTAATTTGCCTATTTTCAACACCGACGGGACTTGCTTCCTATGATAAGCCACGCCTTCATAGTATCTGTACATAATAACTTCTGGCCTTTTCATTTCTCTTTTACTATTTTCACTTGATGTCAATCGATATGCAGGCTCGCCTAGGAGTTGATACCGGAGGCAATGCTCTTGGTTGGGTTGGCCAAAATGAACAAGCACAAATGGAGCTGAGTGGTGTCTGTTTTCGCGCGTTATTTGGGGGTCGGGACGAACACGTTCAATATCAATTTGTGTTCTGAAATGACATGGGGGTTCATCGACTGTCTCTGGAGTCGGGTCAAATTTTGGTTGGACATAAAACAAAGAATATCGGGGGGAACTGAAGCAACAAGATTATGTTGAGATATACCACGTTGTACTTTTGCGAGCAAAGGAAATTTATACCCCATCTCGAAAGCAATTTTGATTTTGCTTCCTCGTTATATCGTGCCTAGAATTCATCAATCTGGCCTCGGCCATGTTTATGGTGATGCCATCTGGCTTGCGTTGAATCTTGTATTTCTCGTCTTTCACGTTGTAGCTAGGTGAAAAGTAGGGTATGGCTTAACTTAGACCTTCGCAATATCCCTCACCATCCAGATATTACCGTCGCGGTCCCCGGCTCTGATTACGCGGAAACCAACTTTCTGGTAGAAGGGAACCACCTTAGAGTTCTCCCCGCCCACGCCGATGTGCTCACCCTCGCCGTAATCCTGCCCACTGCTCTGCACGCTCGCCACGAAGCGATTGATTAGCTGTCGACCCCACTGCGACCATTCGGTGTTAGTAACCAAGCTCCGAACGGGTTGTGCCTCCTCCCGTTGAGGGTTGGCGCTTTGTAAATAGAAACACAAAGAGATAGACACGGAAAATACATGACTACTTATGTAAAATATAAGGGTTGGTCAAGATAGGTACTTAGGTAGGTACTCACGCCTTGTCCCTGCCATGGTGGTAGGATGTCGATGTGCATGGTGGCGCGCCACCGCGATGTGACGGCCTCTTTGCCTTCTAACATGATCCAATCGGCGCGGTAGGCGTTCTGTGCCACGGCTAGCGGGTTGGCTACCTCGTTGCGCACGTCCTGTCCCTCGTGGGGTGGTCATGAACGAGGTGATCCAGGGCTGGCGGATGCTGAGGTCGGGCTCGGCGATGACGCGGGAGAGAATGGTGGTTATGTAGCGGTCGTACTCGGCTACGAAGGCGTATACGTCTGGGCAGCCGACTGGTTGGGTGGTTAGTGGGATGAATTTTATTCTATTTTAATTTGAGGTGTTGGCGATGTCTATGTTGCAACAAGTTTATGGAAAGCGTGAACGGGACTGACTAGGTAGTGCTCTCACAGGTGCCTTGTGTTGAGAGAAAGTTTGAGACTTAACTTACTGCAGTATCCCACGGCCTACCGGTACCATCGTCGAGCACGTGGCAGGTGGACGGGCTGAGGAGTGTGTAGGGGTGAGTCCAGAGGTAGGGTGCGAGCGTGGCGGCTGCGGAGGAGGTGGTGAGCATTGGGGGCAGGGTTTCGATGCACTGGGTTATATTTGTTAATGTTCTCTCATTCTGTTTACTGATTGTCTTCTTTATGATTTGTGTCATTTAAAGAGCGTTGATGTATAATTGGCTTTTGGAAGGACGTTACCAAACGAGTCGCAATGAGAAGTGTATGAATGTGTGAGTGAGTTGCTGGGAAATGAGTAAACGTACGATACGCCCGCAAGCATCGAAGTCGGTGTCCATATATGGTCGGATAAACGCCATTGTTGTTATCGGGTCTTCGAATGCCCAGCTTCCAAGATTCCTGGTTTTCGTAAGGGTATTCTCTTAAATCTTTGAAGTTATAATCTCTTCGTGTCTTATTCTCATAATGAGAGGCTGTCTAGATCGAACCCCATATGCAGCAGGGAGGGATATGATGCAGGTCCGGAACCTCCCACTTTCCTCTTTTGGCTAATTATCAGACCCGTCAATCCTACCTTCCATCTGGACCGGTTGAGTTTGTTAGGTACTACGTCGAGGCTCTTATTCTTCAATGTAACCTTGCCCTTAATTTATAGAGGAATACTAGGTAGGAGTTTCTTCCTCATGGCTGCCGAAAGTATGACTCCCCGAGAGGGGCTTCGCCTATACAAAGCTACTGTAATCTTCACTGCACGACAATGTGATATGACTTATACCTGCTAAAGCCGGTGGTATTGAATTGATTGATAGAGTCTACCTGAGTCGCCTAGGGAATGAAGACAACCCTTCCTTGCTCTCTAACGACTTATCCTGCCAAGCCTGCTCTATATCCTTCAGGGGCACACTGTGAGCATCCAACAATTTCCATCCCGCCATCGCCGGCACGAGTTTCTTGATTTCCTGCTGGATGGCCTGAAGGGAAGCAGCACCCGGCCCGGACCCCGAATAGTTACGTCGCGCGATCGGAGAATCGACGGGGGATGGCGACCTCATTCCTCGAAAGGAGGCCAATGTTGATGTACTGCAGGGGCCTTTGAATCTTGACGGTCGAGAGCGCGTGAATCGCGAGGTCGCCGTAGACGTAGTCGAGGATGACATCGCACGACACCTGGGAGAGGTCCGTCTCCTTGATCGGGTCCTTCTGCACAATGAACTCATCAAGGTCTGGCACCGCTGCGAGAGCAGCCTCGCTCCGGGCGACACCAACCACCTTACCGGCGCCGAGAGCCTTGGCGACCTGCACCGCTATTCGACCGCTGGCGCTGGTAGCCCCGAGGATCAAGACGGTGAAGTTCTCGGGGAGGTTGAAGGCGCGCAGCTTCAGCGCCAACCAGCTGCTCATGGCTGGGTTGACACTGCCGGCGACGACGCGGGGTCGACGCCGTCAGGGAGCGCGTGGAGGGTGGCTTTGTCGACCGTGATGATTTCAGAAAAGGAGCCGAAGCTAGGGCTCAGGTTCAGACAGTAGTATAACTTGTCGGTGGCGACATCGCGACCGACACAGTCGATGCCGATGGAATGAGGGAGCGCTCCGGATGTGTAGTGCTGCCCGGAGGCGCGGGAGCGGACGACCTGGTGGAGGCCGGCTGCCAAGACGCGAAGCTGGATCTGGTTCGAACTAGGGGCCGGGGCGTCATCGACGGTCACGTATCGTGGCCCTTCGGCCCAGTCGAGTACTTGAGCAGCATGCATCTTTGCACTTTGGTAGATTGGCTTGTAGATTCTTGAGTTGAGTCGGATGGGTAGTGAGTTGCTTGAGATGTGTGGTGGAAACGAGGACGAACACCCTCTATATATACCTGATAGCAAAGGAGCGCGTACGCGCGTTATGGGATGCATTAGGCAGATGGATGCCGTGCTTACACTCTAAACGTTTGCGCCACGAAGTGTGAAAATGTCAAGAAGTATTAGATTAGCTTAACAGGGGATTCTGAGTCAAATCGTTGACTAACACCCGCGCGCGCTCTCTTTGTGATTCATGAAAAGGTCGGAGCCGCACTGTCCCTCTTGATCTATGTGCTGGCAAAGTCTATAATCGTTTCCCAGTTACGAACTCGCTGGTAGTAGATCTTGAGCAAGGCAGTTGACTAACACCGCGCGCGTGCTTATAATTACCTAGTTAAACAGATGGGTACGCTATTCAATGTTGCTCTTAAGGTATTCTACCATATGAAACACATACAAACGCCAAAGAAGTGGTGACGAGAAACTAGTCTGGATAGCAGATCCAGAGAGAGGCTATTGACTAACCATGGTTGCCTGTTTTGGCGAGCCGTGTGGTGGGTAACATAGTATGATTGGCGACCGGCGTTGACGTCCAAAGCCGAGCCGCGAAGTTCGGCACCGATCTATGCTAATTTTAGAATAAGCTTTGAATCCTACCATCGCTTAGGTACTGTATATACAGATTAGCTCGCCAGTGCAGTCAAAGAAGACAGCTGAATGTCGATATTCAAAGTATAGAGCGTAGATTGTAAACCTGGCGTGGTAACACCATTCACAATGCCCGTCCATTAATAACTTGGGCAGAGCTTCGTCATAAGGAAAGACTGGCTTATCAAGCGTATCAAATGCTGGTGGGCTTAGCGTATCTTGTTTTTAACCTACCGGCACTTGAGACGGCAGCTTAATAAACACCGGATACTGCCTAAGACTAAGTGGCCCAAGGAGTCGGTTCTGCACCGATAGCGAACGCGAAGAAACTAGCCGAGCCTGTTCCCCACGTCAGCGAGCAATCCCCTTAAATTATTGTCGAGAACCCTTCCTAGTTCCTAGGTTCTAGATTCGAGCGCTGATGACGAACGACAGCAAGAATAAGGATAACTATGCATTCCTGAAGGCGAAGTGTGCGTGCTTATCAACCTATATTAAATAACCTACAGGGCCTTCACTATTACTGTTTAGGCTATATAGATCAAGTCTCAATATACTAAGTTGGTTAATTAAATAAAAGGCTAAGTCTAGTTTTTATAGTAAGCTAAATATTTATAGCTATAAATAGAGCTAGCTTATAATGCCTGCTAAAGCTTTGTTAGTTGTTATTTTAGAATTATAACTATTTTTTTTTTTAAATAATTGTTTTTAGTTATTTATTTTAACTAGTATTTTTATAATAAAACTATTTATAATTTAGTATTTTATTATTGTTTTTAAGCGCTTTTAATCGTTTTTTAGTATTATTTAGCTAGTATATTATAAGCTTTATATAAAGTAGCTATTATTATTATACGTAAAAAATAAGTTAGTTTTATTATATTTGTTTAATAGTTAAATTTTATTAAAGTTTTATAATTTATAAATAGCTATATAATAACTTGCTATAGTTTATAGTTTGTTATAAAAAAGTTTATTTTATTATTATATTAGTATATTTATAGTATTTAGTTTTTAAATATATAAGTTTAAATTAATCTTTTTTTTTTTTATAAATAAGCTTTAATTTAGTTTTTAGAAGTTTTAAACTATTAAAATAATTTTTTGCTATAAATGTTTATAGTTTTATATTAAGCTTTATTAAAATTCGACTTTTTTTTTTTTAGTTAAATTTTTTATATATTTAAAAACTTTAATAAATAATTATTATTAAAAAATTAAATATTAAATAAAAAAAAATAGCTATTATAGCTATTTAGCTTTAGTATTTAATTATAAATATTTATAGCTATTTATAATAAAATAGCTATATTAAAGTATTTATATATTAAACTTTTTTGTAATATAATTCGCTTAAAGTTTTTATTTGTTTTTTTATTTTATTATTATTTTTAAGTTTTTTAAATATAATAAGGTTTAATTATAGATTTTTTATTTTAATATATTAAGTTGTTTTGTTATTTATAAATATACTTTTATTATTGTAATTTATTTTTTTAAGTACTTAAAAATTTTCCCGATTTTAATAATTAGTAGTATTGTGCTTAAAAATAATATATTAAGTATTATAACCGTTTTTATTTATATTATAATATATTTATATATATTAATATTTTTAGTTATATTATAAATATATAATTTATTATTTAACGCGTTAGTAAAAATAGTAATATATAAATTATAAATCTAGTAATATTATATAATAACTTTATTAATTAATATTGTTTATATTTTATTATAGCTTATTATATTATTAAGGTAATCTTTAAGTATTAATATTGCTTATTAATTTTATATATTAGGTGCTAACTATAGCGTGCTTAAAGTTAATATATATATTTTTAACTTTTTATAATAATTTAATATTTTAAGAATTTTTAAAAGCGTTATTGTTTAATATACCGTTTTTATAAAGTATAAAAAATTCTGGAAATCCGTTAGTACTAAGCTATTTTATATAGTTTTTTTTATATATAATAATATTTAAATATTTATTAAACTTTTAAATTTAGTAATAATTCGTTATTAAATTTTAAAAATTTAAATATAGCTTATAAATCTATATAGTTTAGCTATTATAATAGTTTAACTAATTATTTTTTTATATTTAGTAATATTTATATTTTAAAGTTATATTTTATTATTAAAAAAATTATTTTAAAAGTTTTAATAGCTAATTAGCTAATACGTTTAATTTGCTTATATAATATATAATTCGTATATTATAATACTCGATAATATTTAAAAATTAAACTATTTGTGCTAGTTATTTTAATTTATTTTTTATTATAAATAATAACTTGTAGTTAATACGAACAATTATTTTTTTTTTTTTATTTAATGTTTTTAGTACTATAATATTAATATAATAGTTAAAAGCTTTTGTTTTATACTAAATAACGCGTTTAATAGTTATTTAGCTTTTTAAAAAAATATACTATTAAATAAAATGCTATTTTTTTCCGTAAAAATATAGTTATTTAAACATATTTTAACGTATAATTAGCTAGAATTTATATCTATTATAAAAAACAACTTTTAATTAAATATTTTAATTATTAGTATTATAATTATTATTTTTAATTGTTTGCTAAGTTTTTAAGCTTTTATATTTAATATAACTAATTAGTTTTTCGGTTTTTTTTATAATATTATAAATAATATATAATTAACGAATATTTATTAATTAAATATTTAAAATAATTTACTATATTTATAAATCTACATATTTAATAGTTATTTTTAGTATTAGTTTATTTTTTATTATAGCTATTTTTACTAGGTTTGTTTTAATTTTTTTTTAAAATATATAAAATCTTAAGAAATATTTTAATTAATAAATATTAAAGTTTTCGTAAAATTAATTATTATATTATATTATACTTTATTTAAATAGTATATAATATTATTAATATAGTTTTTTTTTTGTTTTTTTTATATATAAATATTATCGAATAAGCTTGCTAGCTATTTTTTAAAAATTTATAATTTTTTTTATTAAAGCTTAAAAAATAATTAATACGTTATAAAGTTTAAAAAGTATAATTAGCTATTTATATATCCTAAAAATATTATAAATATTATTTTTTATAATAAAAACTATATATTTTTATATACTAGTATTTATTTTTAAAATCTATAAAAATATACTATTTAATTTATAGCTTTTTATATTTAATTTATAGCGTTTAATAATAAATAAGCTTGTTTTTTTATAATTTTATTTAGTTTTTATAATTATAGTAAAATCGCTATATAATATTTTTTTAATTATTAAAGTTAAGCTTAATAGTTTTGCTAGGTTGCTTTTTTAAAGTTAATAATATTAGCGCGCCTTATAATTTTATACTTTTTTTAATATAAATATTTAAATATACTTTAATAAATTTTTTTATAGCTTTTTTTATATAAAGCTATATTTATAAAATAATAGCTTTATTAATAAGCTATTTTTAATATCGATATAATATTTTATATATATTATAATATTAATATATTATTTAGCTAAGTTAAATAAGCTAAAAAATTGTTTTATTAGTTTTATTTGTTTATTTGCTATTTAAAGGTTTTTTAGCGTATTTTTATACTAAATTATTTTTATTTTTTTTTTTTTTTTACGTTATAGGTTATTTTTATAGCTATATTAGCTAATAATTGTTTTAAAAGTTTAAATAAAAATATTTTTAAATTTTATTAGTTTAATTATTTCGGTATTTTTTATATAGCTAAAAACGCTACTTTATTTATAAAAATATGTTTTTTTAAAATTATATTACTAAAAAACGTACAGTTTAATATAATACTTTTAATTATAGTTTAAAGTTTTATATTATTTTATTATTATAAATTATATTATAATTTTATAGTTTTTTATAACTATTAGTTTAATTTTTTTAATATTATATATAATATTTTATTTTTATAATTTATAAAGCTAAAACTTTAAAGCTAATAATTATAAAATATAATAGCTTATATAATTATAATCTTAAAATATTATAAATATATTATTATTATTTAGTTAAGCTTAAAAAAAGTTATAACAGTTATTATAACTATACTTTAATTTATTTTTTTAAAAGTTATTTTATTACTTTTTTAATTTAACTATATAAATAAAGCTATTTTAAGCTTTATTAAACAAATTTTTAGTTTTTAATTAATTTGGTTATTTTTTAGGCGTTTTATAATATTTTGTTTAAGTTTTTCGGAGTTTTTTTATTATTTTTATAAAATATATTTATTTTTATAGTTTATTTTTAAAAAATTTATATTTAGTTTTAAATTTATTAAATTTATTAGTAAATTATTATATATATATTTTTAATTATAATAAATTAGCTAAATTAGTTTTATAGTTTTATTATTTTAAACTATTATATTTTTTTATAGTAGTTTTTAGCTTAATAATTAAGCTTATTATAGTTAAATATATTATTTATTATTTTTATTATATATTTATTATTATAGGTTTATTATTTTATATTATTATTATTAATTTTAATAATACGGCTAATTTTTAATTATTAATATAAAAGTTTAAAATAATAAGCATTAGTATTTTCGGGTTATTTTTATATTATTAACTAGTTAAATTAATTTATAGCAAGTTTATTTATTATACTTTTAATAATATTATAATTATAATAAAATATTATATATTTTAAAATTATATAATAATTTTAAAAGTATTATAAATTTTAGTTTTATAAAAATTATAATAATTATTTTTAATATTTATATTATTTTTTTTATAATTTAGTTTATTTTATTTTTTATTAAAACGTTTTATATTAAGCTAAATATTTAAAATATATAATAAGCTTATTAATTATAACGTTATATATTTGTTAAATATTTCGAATATTTTTTAATAGTTAATAAAAAGCTTTTTATAATTTTTAAAAATAGCTTATATATATTTTGTTTTAAATAATAATAGTTCTATAAATATTATTAAAAAGCTATATAATACGTTATAAATATTTAATATTTAAATTATTATTTCTAAAAAATCGATCTAAATAGCTACTATATTATTATTTTTAATAAATAATATTATTTATTAAAAATTACTTATTAATTTAAATATAACTTTTTTAGTTTATAATTTATAAAATATTAAAACTTATATTAATTATATTTAAATTTAATATATTTTATTTAATATAGTATAATTAGCTTAAATTAAACGTAAATTAAATAGTATAATTATTTTATTTTTGTTTTATATTTATTTAGTTTAATAATATTATTTATTAAAAATATATTAAAAAAAATAGTTTAAACGTTTATTTTTATTAGGTTTAAATAAAATTTAAGCTTTTATATTTTTATAAGTTTAATAAAAAGTTTTTTAATTGTTTTTAATTAATTATATTAATTAGTTATTATATATATATTTTATTTTTTTTTAGTATTTATAAATATATATAAAAAGTTTATTATTATATTTATTAATATATTTACTAAAATAATAACGCTAAAGTTATTACTAGTTTTATTATTATATTTATTAATATAATTATAATATTATTATTTTAGTTTTATAAATTAGTTTTTAAAAACTTTTTTTTATTTTTATTAATATAGCTTCGAATTATAAATTTATTTTCGTTTTTAATTAGTTAATTTGTTTAGTATATTAGTTATTAATATATTAATATAAATATTATAGCTTATTATATTTATAGCTAATAAAACGTTTATTAAATTATTTAACGCTAAGCTATTTATATCCGTTATAAAACTATTATTTTTTATTTTAAAATACGCTTTATAAAATCTGCTATTATATATAAAATAAATATTGTAAAATATATTTTTTAAAATAGTTTCGATAAAATATTTAATTAATAATTGCAAAGTTAAATTTTTATTTAATTAGCTACAAGTTATTTATAATTATATAATAGTTTTAAATAAAAGCTATAAAGCTACGCAAATAGTTATTTATACGTGCTTATTAACTTATATTAAATAACTTATAAAGCTTTTATTATTATAGTTTAGGCTATATAAATTAGGTCTTAATATACTAGGTTAATTAATTAAGTAAAGGCTAAGTCTAGTTTCTATAGTAGGCTAAATACTTATAGCTGTAGGGTAGGGCTGGCTTGCAATGCCCGCCAAGGCTTTGCCAGTCGCCACCCTGGAGCCACAAAAACATCCCCGCCATCTCTCATGCATACTAGATTAAACTACGCGATATACAACGCAACGTAAGCGCGCCGGCGCATTAGACACGCCGAGCTTGATTGGGTTTTTCTTTGGAGCATTTATATAAGGGTCAGAGAACACACAAGACACATAATGGCATTCTCTCTAGAGCGGGTCGACGAAAACTAATAAATAACAAGATATAGGCGCCGCCCAACACGAGATACTTAAGTTTACGGCGACCGTGCAGACATTCATTCCCTACAAACGGAAATAAGACATAAGAAATTAAAAAAAAAGGGGGTCTAGGGTATAGGGGATAAAAAACACCACAAACTTTAATCTACTTGTAGTGTAGATTCTCAGGAGGATTTATCTTGCTTAAGCGAACCCAGCGTGATGGAACCCGCAGCTGAACAATCCAGCCGCACGACTAGGTGCCTAAAGTGTCTCAAATAATAAGGTATCGCTTACGTCGCAAAAGAAACACCCGGGCGGGCGGACTACTTGTGCGCCAGGTCGCTAGGCACACAGTCTCCGAGTGCGGGAGAGAGCTTCCGATTAGATAGTTCCAGCACGACTCGATAGACCACGAAGACTAGCAGACACGAACAAACGAATGAACAAGCCAATGTTTTAAAACTAACTTCTGTTCTCTCCTAAAGAGTAGATATTTCCGAGTATATATCCTAACAACGCCGCCCAGTGCAAAGTCGTAAATTGAGGGGTACGGGAACTGAGTTGGCATGACAACGATATCGCCCTCCTCTTTCTTTCTTGCTTTTTCTCATCATCGTACCTACTACACACATTACGTATATACATAAAATTAGCCGAAGAAAGAAGTCACACACAACCGAATAGATTGTTTCAAGTATTGAGACGCGTCGCCTGGTGTCAGAACATTTTGTGGGGGTGTTAAAACAAGTAGAAGTGCAAAAAAATTCTATCAACAACCACGGCTCGACATCTTTCTCTCGCTCCGTCTCCCTCCCCCGTCTCCCGTCTCTTTCTCTTGAGGTCTATGTCCGGGTGGGTAGGTATTGCAAGTTTGTTTTGGTAGAAGGCAAATTGTGTGGGAATAGTGGTGATATGGAGAATAGTGATTCTAGGAACGAGTTTCCTAGTATGGTAGAGGTGTATGGGTATTTAGAATTAGTAATATGTAGTAATGCATCAATTGTAAAGTTGTGAGCTGGTTTCTTTATTCCTTCTTCGCCTTCGTCATTCTCGGCTTCTTAGGCACACGCGTGAGCCAGTAGAGGAAGAGAGCGCCGAAGATGTTAAAGACGATATAAACAAAGAGCAGGCCAAAGTTGCGCCAGCGGTCACCTGTAGAGGAAGGTCATGTTAGTCATTGATCGTGTCAAAAAGGGACCGACGAGTTTTGAGTAAGTAAGACTTACTATAATGGATGCTGATGCTGTTAAGATAGTCGTTTGTACTTGCGAAGGGGCAGTACACGCAGTCAGTCATGCTGTTCTCGGTGCCGGGTTGGAGGTAGCCACCAGCAGCGGCGATCTGCGTCGCCATGTACGTCTTGCAAGTCTCGTTGGCGGGCGGGGCGAATTTCAACAATTCGTTCGCGGCGCACGTGATGCTCGTATTGGCGACACTCGTAGACAGCATTGCCGAGACAAGATACGTAAATGGACTGACGCGATACAAAAAGATCCAAAACTGCGGGAACTGGCCGGGGCGGGCGAGGAACCGTTGAAGATGAGGCATAGCGTGAAGAGAATGTTGGCAACGTTACCACCGGCCTCGGCCGTTTCGAATGCGGCGATGATCATGTGGGTGAAGGTACACGTGAAGAGCATGAAGGCCAGGACTAGGAGGAAGACGAGGGCACCACGCTCTGTCGTGGCGCCATCCTCGTACGTGTTCCGGAACAGGCCCAAGGGGTAGTACCAGCTGAAGAACATAATGACGGCCATGAAGGTGTTCCAGGGAATCTCGACGAGGATCTGTGAGAGCATGAAGACCTGCCAGCTGTATACCTTAGACGGGCGCTCACGGACCTCGTACAGCGAACGCTGCACGACAAAGTGTGGCATCGTCTGCTGGACCATTTGACCAAATACGGTGAGCAGCTGGAAGACGGCAAATGTCTGGTTCTGGAGACCCTGGATGGTGTTGGGGGCGCGGAAGAAGACGAAACCGATGAACAGGGCGACGAAGGTACAGAGTGCGGCTTTGGAGTAGATGTAGGTCGGGTTGCGCCAGTACTGCTGGAAGACACGGTAGGTAACCTCCCTGAACTGGGTCATGAACGGAGCAGCGTGTTCGCGGAAGGACTGATCATCTTGCGTTGGTGGGGGTAGTTCAGGTGACTCGTCATTCAACCGCTGAAGCTCGGTCTTCACATCCCGGTATTCGGGACTCTCGCGCCACGTTTGGAACCAATCACGGTCAGTTGTACTTCCAGGGGCAGCACCAATAGCGTCCAACATCCACTCGGCAGGGTTAGAGGTAGACGGGCACTTAGGAGCACCATGGCGTTCGAAATAACTGGTCAGGGTGTGAGAGTTCTCGCCAATCTCGCCGAAGTAGACAGTCTTGCCACCCTTGGCCAAGAATAGGAGTCGGTCGAATCGCTGAAAAGCATAGCGGAGGGCTGATGAATCGTACACAAGACGGCTTGTCCGCTCTTAGTGAGCTTCTCCAGTAGGTCCAGAATAGCCCAAGAAGTCTGCGAGTCAAGACCGGAGGTAGGTTCGTCGACAAACAGGAGTAGCGGTGGCTTAGCAGCGAGTTCGACACGATGGTCAGACGTTTGCGCTGTTCGACATTAAGGCCTTCGCCGAGGACACCGACGACAGCATCGGCGTACTCTTCCATATCCAAAAGCCTGATGACCTCTTCGACGTACGCGAGCTTCTCCTCACGTGGCACATCGGCGGTTGACGCAGAATAGCGGAGAAGTTGAGAGCCTCACGAACTGTTGTAGTGGCGAGATGCAAATCCTGTTGCTGAACATAACCTGTCTTGCGCTGGAAAGAAGCATCGCAGGGCGGACCATCAACGAACATGTCGCCGGTGATTACACCCATGGTAATACGGCTTGCCAAAGCGTCCAGAAGAGTGGTCTTTCCGGCACCAGAAACACCCATAAGAGCTGTAAGCGTACCGGGTTTGACCCAACCGTCGACGTGATCGAGGATACGTCTTGGTTCACCCTTGATCTTGATATCGTAGCATATGTCGCTCCAGTGGAAGACGCTCTTTTGCTCTGCTAACATGCCAGCCTCTTTATCGTTCGCACAGGGCGGCTTGCGTTAGTAGCAATCGGGCCGACGCGGGGACCAGCGCCATCCTCGAGATCGCCCTTGCGCTCCTTAAACTGTGCGGGTTGTGGCGCGTCGGAACACAAGAACCTCTCCTTGGACTTCTTCTCGGATACAATCTCGGCGGCGACCATGTACGTGAAACAAGGAGAAAAGCATAAATCCAATAAGGATACCCAGGTTTCGCCATTTGTGAATAGCTTCGTACTTGTATGCCGTCCGTAAATATGTGTCTCCATCCACAGTGCTCGAGCCAGGCACGCTACCTACGGCACTGCAAACATGGTTCATGGGATTGACGTTTTGGTATTCGGCACCCAGACTTGGCGAGGGGACAATTTCGGTACATGTGAATTGCCGACCAGAGAATTCGTTGACCAGGAGCGATTCGAAGGCGTAGGCGAGAGGATCGACGTAGTTCAACCAGCGACACCAGCTCAGCATATAGTCAACCGGGACGATGAAGCCGGTGAAGACGACAAGATCAAGAATGAGAACAGCGGCCGGCACCAGAGCCTGCGAGAGCGTCCGCGACGAAGAAGCGATGGTACGGAAGATCATACTCATGGACAAGACCGTGAAGAATGAGAAGAGCACGAAGAAGAAGAAGGCACCAGGTTCACGCCGCAGGTTCGTAATGAAGTACAGCGTCGTGTTAAAGATGATGGTATTGAGGATCTTGTAGGGCAAATCGCACAGCATAGACGAGACCGCCTCGGCAGAAGGGTGATACAAGGCATAGCGAGAATGCTTCTCGACAATAGGACGTTGAGCATATAGAGTAAGAATCTGAATGTGTCGGTTAGCCACATAAAATCTGGAAGTATGAATACAAACCGACTTACTTCAAGAGCACTCGCAAATGCATTCAGCAGGCAAGCGAAGAAGATCAAGGAGCCTCTTTGGTAGAAGCTCGCCGTCGTGGGTTGGAGATTGTAGAACACACTGCCTACGATGAGAGCCGTGATAAAGTTGCCGATAAGAGCCCCGATCGTGATGCTGGGGTCGCCCTTAAGTCGCAGCCAACCTCGCCAGAGACAGAGCTTGATTTGTTGCAGAAAAGATAATGTGAACGGAGACCCCGGGCGTTGGCTCCTGGCCTGCTGCTCTCTCCTTGAAGCACGGAAAGCCTCAGCGTCCGGTCCATTGATGGGATGTTCCTTCTTGTACTCTTCAATCTCGACTTGTAGAGCCTGTACTCAGCGCTATTCTTCAGGCCGCGGCGAACTCATCCGGCGTGCGTGGCGCCTTGCCCTTGAAACCGTCTCGAACGATACGCTCGATTGAGCTAGTCATCGAAGTTAAGAAATCAGGGTTGTCTGACGGGCAGGACACTCGAAACCAAGGTTAATAAAGTATTGTTTGGCCTCGTCGGTACGGCCAAAGAAGATCTGCCGGCCTTCGTATAAGACAGTCACCTTGTCGAAGCAATCGTAGCCGATTTGGGGGGATTGGTAAATCGACACGCAAGCCGTGTTTCCGAAACAACTCAGTCTGCGTTCGTAGCGTCTTACAGAACTCTACGCATTGGCACTGTCCAAACCTCGGTACTGTTATCCCAGCATTGCAAGGGAGCACGGCTCAGGGTGGCCTCCGAGATGGTGACCCGCTTGCGTTCACCTCAGAGACACCGCGAATATATTCGTTACCCACACGTGTGTTGATAGTGTGCGAGATACCGAACATAGCCATTAGTAACATCCCGGAGATGGTTTGGCATATGTCTCTTGTTGACACCCTCGGGTAGATGGCGGGGAGCACGTGCCTGAGCCGCGAAAGTCAAGGTCTCGCCGACCGTTAACATGGGGAAATGGACATCGATCTCGGCCGTGTAGATGGCCTCGCCTCTGTGGTTGGTATGCATCTCCTTGGCAGGGATACCCTGGTAGTTGAAGTAGGACTGGTTGTCGATGTAGATACCAGCAGTCTCGCCGGCAATTGCCTTCAGCAACGTAGTGCATCCAGATCCAGGAGGGCCAAGCCACTAACATCTCACCTTTGCGGGACGAGGCCGTCGAAGTTTCGCAGAATGTCAATCTTCTTGCCCTTGTTTCCCAAGGCCCTGCGGCCCAAGCCAACGGCCTCCAGCCAGACATTACCGACATCCTTCTGGTAGTCGGTGGCGGAACCGAAACCGTGGACGCTCAAGTTCTGGAAGCACACACCAGCCGTTCGAAACTCCTTTCCTTCGCTCGAGGTCATCTCCACCATCGCCTTGGCCCAGGCCCGGGCGCTGAATTTGGACGAAGCCGGGTTCAAAGGCGAGTTCTCGTCGTTATCCAAGTAAGGGTTGGTGCCCGGGGTCCAGTGGGCCTGGGAATGTGATGTGTACTTGCGTGCTAGTTCGTGGACGAGTGATTCGCGACGCTCGAGCTCAACTGCGTCATCATCGGTGGACTCATCGCTCGACCCTGTTAACTCCTTCTTACCCACGTTATCGTGGCCTTCCTCGGTGACAGAGGTTGTCCGCGTCCTCGACACGTTGTTTGTTTTCTCATCGCCTCCTGCTTCCCCTAGCTCCTCGTGCACCGGCGACGCGAGCGGCGACGCCGTAGCCTGAGCGGTGCGGTCATAGTTCGAAAACCCGCCGCCTGTCCACGACATCTTGACACCTCGCTGGACGAGCCCAGACAGCGAATCACTTTTATCGTCAGATGTATGGGCTACTACTAAGATTCGCAACACGCGCCCAATGATTGGCACCAGTTAGGGAACGGCGATGTTGCGAGGCTAAATCACAAGAAAGAGAAGAGAGAAGAGAGAAGAATTAGAATTTATTACTAGAGTTGAAAACAAGTTAATCGGCGAGGATGGCACACCAGCGAGCGACAAGGACAAACTTACAAGACTAATAGGCGAAGAGGAAGTTTAAGGAGGTGCAAAGCACAGTCCAATGTTACGGTCTTGTTAAATCTCGAATTGGATCCGGGAGGGGGGCCCTGTCTGATTAATTATATACCAAGTATTATCCAGGGTCCAGTGGTGTTCGAATTCTTGGCGCGTTGCGAAGACAACCTGGAAGGAGGCTACATAAAGACCAGGCATTAGCGAGCAAATATAGGTAGAGATCTTGAGCGGTATTCCGGGGGGCAATAGGCTGCGGTGGCATACGCTAGCAGCATCTACTCAGCGCTCAGCACAAGAAGTGTCCGACCCTTTCGGTCCGCCGCTGAGCAACGAATTGAAGGGGGGCAGCTGTATAACTGTAGGATCCCGTCGGACTCCTCATATACCCGGCACCCCGCCGACCGATTTGCATAACTTTCTCTTTTCTTTTCTTAAGTAGGTAAGTTCCCTTATTTTTGTCCCTTCTTTCTTTGTGCTTAGGTAGGTGGCTCTCTCTCCACCGTTACATCATGAAAGCTCAATCAACAATCATATGTGCAACTTGCATCTATGATGTCAATAGAAAGACAATTGACTCTCTTTTGGCTGGGCGGCGGCGGGCATCGGGATTGCCTACATTGGTAACGAGCCTGGAGGGTAAAAAGGGTAAAAAATTATGCAAGCAAGCCCCGGACGCCTTATTCCCGGTGTAGTGTAGTGCCGCGATGGTCCCAATGGATGATGTCCCACGCTGCCGGAACCGCATTGCAGCAACGGGCCCAACCGATGCAAGTTGTCACAACGTGTCATCATAATACATTTGGTTTCCTGGTCGTGGCGCATATGTCTCCGTCATGTCTCGAGTATGGAGACGGAGACGTGTACTGGGACCGTGCAACAATGTTGATGCTCAACGTGATGATCGTAGCCCCTCGTTACAAGGCTCAAGGCTCGCGGCGGTATTCGCGATATTAAATTGGTACGGCACAGAGCTGATCTGGCGCCATCATAACGTTATCTAGTGTACAGGCACTAGTGGTTCCGAAAAAGTACGCGACACTACACTAGCTTGATCTTATTCATCCCACATGGCGTCGAATCAAACGTTTTTACTAAGTAAACAACCGTTGAAAGACAGGCGTCTTTACACTAGGAGGTAGCGAGCGAGCAATGTAATACCGGTACCTGGGCTTAGGGTACCTCTGCACCTCCTGACCAGGTACACCAAGACAGGTACACCAAGACAAACGTGGTTGTGGTTCGGGTTGTGTACGAGTACTCGCATCCTACCCGAGCAACCAATCATGTCGACAGCCCCAGAACCCCTTCTCATCTTCGATCGCGCAATGAATGTTTGTGCTGTCTGGACAGGATACAGAGCGTTCCGGATTAGGCCCAGATCCATCCATCCATGCCAGAGTTCCATGCCACGCACCCACTTAGCTATAGCACGCCCTGCTCCCTGCAACACTCCTAGCGTAGCGTCGTCTGATAACAGACAAACGGCCGCTTCTTCTCATTTCCAAGGCCCATTTAATCGGGTTGCACAATCGTCCGCCGCCCCGTCCTTTCCCTTAAAAGCCACCGAAACCTCCTCCAGCGAGCGAACCGACACCCCGTCCCCACCGCCAAAGACGTTGGGCTTGTTTCTAGCAGGTTTTCTAGTGCAGAAAACGTTTCCCGAGCCCGCTCAGGCCCAACTTATTTCGTTGTTCATGCGCCGGTTGCATGTAACACGCATACCTATTGATGAAAGGGAACCAAAGCCGACCGAATACGCGGGTAAGGTATTGGGTAGGTTGTTCCCTTGACGACATCGGATTAAGTACGATACCCCACGTGGAGAGAAATTATACTAGCATGAATGCCATGTGATTGATTAATTGTGACAGCTGCAGCTAATGCAGTCCTGATGTTTAATAGGACGCTAACTGGCTTCACCAATTTGGAGCTGATCGGCATAATTATCTAGCGTAGAGGATAGTCTACCTTATCAGATCTATCTATAACTTCACGATAGGTAACAACTACCTACTTAGCTAGCTACCTTATGCGCACAATAATACAAGGTCCACAGATCGTAACAGAGAGAATTATAATGCTACATATTCAAAGCACTTAAGACGCCTTTTATAAACCCGCCATCCGTAGTATTGTGCTATGGACATATCTCGCCGTGACCCCCCTAACTCCGTAGATGTAACTTGTTCGCTGAGCTCATTCTTAGTCGACCAACCCAACAGCCTCTGACGTTGCCTTTCGGGGATTTATGACATTCCATACCGCCGCATAGTACAGTACTTTGTATCCCCCTCAAACGTCAGGGGAGGTCAATACGAACTACAATCTTCGACATCGTATTACTTGATCTGTGAAGATGAGAAACCATGATTTGAAGTTCCGTGGAATGATGATTGCCATCTTGTTCTATTTGGCGCATGCTGTATTGCCCCTTGTTCGTACCCTATGAATAGATAATAGGTGTCTCGACTGCAGCCTAAAGTTCTTACCACCGTGGTGTAGAATAAACAGTTTAAATGAAATCAAGTTTGCATATGGCGCTAGGTAGATCTACAAGAGCACTGGGTAGACTTTCTGGTTCATCTAGTCAGTCCAGAGCGTCTCCTATTTCTTGAGTTTCTACGCGGATGTCCATTATCTCACTAGATCAGCCTGGAGTACTATTTCAGCTTTCCACTGTTAGCTGTCTCACCTCACGAGAAAAAGTCACTCACTTCGACTAATACATAGGAGGTTCACCGAAGTAGCATCCAACTACGATATCTATCGATGCCGTCCATGTTAAGTTTACTATATATATCTAGGAGTACATAGTAAACTTTAAAAACGCTTAAGTTGTATTATTTAAGAAAGTCTTGATGCCAATATATGTAGCACAGCTGACCTCTTTCGGTGTCAGTTACTTGCCCTTAGTAGAACACTCGACATATATAGTCATCTAATCTGCGAGACGAATTAGATTCTCGCTGCCTTCCTTGCTTCCACGCCGTGCAATGGTTACTCATAATCGACCAATCGGATGCTTCGGCACATGTAAGTAACGAAGATTCTAATATGATCCAGCGCGGATGGTCCGAGGCAGCCTTGGTGCAAAGCTTTGCCCAACAATAGGAGAGGGTGGAGATACGGGGGTTTCATCGCCCATGTCTAATGACAGGCGACGCAACCTATTCATCACTTTCCATCAAACACTTTCACTATTTTTGGCCGACTTGCTCATAACATGCATTAAGCTTATCTCGTCGTATACAGTATGGACATTTGAATCCAACGCTAAAAACAAACAACTTAGCACATACAATGCCAATTTTTCTCCCCAGTTGAATCTTCCATGAATAGCTTTTATGGAGATAGGTATATCCATCGCCATGCAATCATAAACCGGATGATGATATCCGCTGAATGGCCTATGCTTGCGGGATGGGAAAGCCCGATTCATTGGCATGGCTCTCCACTACGTTATTGTCATAAAAGCTTGAGACTAAGACCTGTTCATGTGATCATAGTCGTACAAATGCAAAAGTTTTATCTGTACCCCTTGACTTCATATGCCTAGTACACTGAGGTAGCAATACGATAAACGCAACCGCTACCGAAATAGGCAAGGGAATACTTGTTACATGTACCGAGAGACTGGGACTTCATACGTATTATGAGCTGGAGACTTTGTCCGGGCCTTGTTTGTGAACTGTCAAATCATACGAAACAAGCTATACGAAAGCGAGGAGAAATGAGGACTGGAGATCAAGAATTGGGAGTGAAGGTTTTCAAAGATATGGATTATAGATTTCTCGCCTGACATGATAGGGGTCAAGTGTTCCACTGCCCCTTGACTTCATGGAAGAAAACTTGCAACTATAATATTTCTAAGTCTTCGCCGCTAGGACCTTTTCACATTGACGGCTCTTTACGAAGTTGATGTCCTGGAATGCAACGTTCACTTGATGGTTCAGTCCCTCTTTTGAACTTGCATGATACCAACTGCCGAATAACCTTACTCAGTCTTCACAGGGATACCGTAAGTGCATATAGCTAGGATTTCTCATCGCACTTTTATACCCAGAGGCATAGTCCAGTGACCAATTACAGGAGTCATCAATAGTCTACTGTCGCAAACACGTACATCATCATTGCTAATGACGCTATGACGATATCGTTTTCTGACACTTACCTCATCCTAGGTCGTTACACGTGTAGCTAACCGAGGGGCAAACAAAAAAAATCACTACCCTAGTGTCACAAAATCTTAGGGACAGTTGCGTAACAACATGTGTCAATCAAGAACATATATCATCTTCATAGTATAATTGCTCGTAGCACGCACAGAGCGCCGAAGCTATATTATGGGGGTCTAGTAGCGGGAATTCGCCCTCGCAACTTATTTTTCGTTTTCTTAAGCTACCCAACACTGCCATTTTCAGAACATGTCTAGCGCTCCTTGGAATTTGAACGATAAGTGATTAAGAGCTAGGTTCTCTTCATCTCCTTCGCGTCGCCCTCCTCTCAATAATGATACTCCGCGTGGTTCACTTCACAACACTGACCGTCATTTCTCTCGTGCTCCCGATTATATGGAGAGCCTTGCGTCTTTTAACCCTGCCGGGTTGTACGTCACTGAATAAGTGTAACAAGGGCTTGATAGAGGGCTTGGGATAGAATGAATTTGCTAATAAACGACCATGGTGCCATGGATATCTCTATTTCTACATCTCTGAATACGAGGATTTCATATCTTTTATATTCTTGTATCCTCACATATATTCCTACGCCCTCGTGTACCCGGATTCTGACTTGTCTCGGTGCTCGGCATCGGCTCTCGGTGAAACCCTATGTTATACGGATCCGGTACAGGGACAGTGCCACACAGATCTAGCACGGAGCTCGCTAAACACTACCCTACGAGGTTGAGGTAGTCGTACGAAGTTATCGTGAGTCTCAGGCAGATGCCAAAGCTGAACTTGAAGACCGAGACACTCAGTCTCCGGCTACATAGGTCGAAGAATATCTTCAGGAGGGAGGCTCAGTGAAATGGTGGGTAACTTCAGAGCTCGAACGGTTCGAACTCATCCACCACCCCCTGCTACCCCTACCTAAATTCCTTCCAAGTTCATTATACCATAGTTATTTTTTCGTAATACCTTTTTAATCCAGTTCTTATACATACTTTATTCTAGTTATTAAGCAGTGTTTATTCAGCCTATACATATTATGTGACATATCAATCAACTACTACGTCTAGATAGCGCCTCTTCCTCAAGCTACACATTCATGGCTCTATTTACTACGGGCCGGCGTAGCTTGGACGCAACTCCGAATGGAGGGGGAGAACCGACAATGGGGCGGGAGACGACAAAAATAACATGAAGCATCACCTTCAAGTTGTGAAGCAGTGGCTAAAGGCGGTAGATCTCACATTTGAGGCAACACACACTACATTGCAAGAGCTTAGATAAGCACTGCGAGGGTTGGTTTCAATGCAAGTTCTTTAAAGCAGTCTTGTAGTCCTGTTTGACCTACGGAAGATGATTTAAAAAAAAAGGCGATCTTGAATAACTGGTTATTCAGGGGTTTGTAAATCTCATGTTCACGTTTATTCGTCATATTCCCCAGCTTGAGGAATTGGATAATCTTATCTTAACTAGATACACATAGCTCAAGGCAGGATCCAAGTAGTAACACTATTAGCAAGGGCATTCCCACTCCACGTCTGTCCGCTCTTGGTAGTAACAGTGACGTAGACATCATTGCCAAACGTGTTCTCGATAACCACGGTCCTGGTCCCGTCGGGGTTCTTGGAGGCGACGGACTGGATACCGCTGTAGCCGTCGTAGCTGAAGCTGCCCGTGCCGGACAGGATCACGGCGCCCTTGGGGATGAATTTCGAGAACTGCGCGAGTGTGTAGTAGTCGATGGTATACTGGTAGGTGCCCGCTGCTTGGTTCACCGTGAACAAGCCTCGGCAGGTGCTGCAGCCGCCCGGGATGTACGGCCCGAAGGTCCCGTCGGAGGCTTGTGTCCAGGTTCCCAAAGTCCACATCAGGGACCCCTCGGCCCAGTTCTGCAGGGGTCCGATGGTGTTCTTGGAGGATTGGTACCAGGAGGTTTGGGGGGATGTCTGGCGAGAGGAAGGTCAGTCATTTCTTTAGCTCGATCTCTGGGGGCCACCACTTACCCAGCACTCGGTCATGTATTGATGCTTTGAGGGGTAAGCATTGTGGAAGCTCGTCAGAACTGTCCAGTCCAGGTTACTGGCATAGCAATGCCACGCCGCGCCGTCGATGTAGGCGTTAGCTCCATTCACCACGGTGCGCGGGTAGTCGGGCTGGTCGGTGTTGTGATCGTAGGCCCAGATCTTAGTGTTGAACCCGGCGCTGCGTAGCGCGGGGCCGACGTACTGCTGGGTCACCTTCGCCGCCTCGTCCGCCGACTGGTACATGGTGACGTGCCCGTTGCCCTGGTTGTTCAGGGGCTCGTTCTGCAGCGTGATGGCGTCGATCGTCGCCCCGTTGCTCTTGAACGCCTGCAGGTACTTCACGAAGTACTGTGCGTACGACGAGTAGTACTGCGGGTCGAGATTGTTGTTGTTTGCGTTGCCGGTAAGCACCTGCGTGCGTTAGAATGGATGCATATCAAGTAGTTTTCCCCTTACGGGGAAGCGGGCTACATGTGGCAATGCGGCATATACTCACTCGGTTCAGCTTCATCCATCCAGGAGCACTCCACGGGCTCCCCAGGATGGTGAGGCCAGACTTGACGCCCCGCATAGTGGCCAACATCTTCGCCATGGCGGTGCCTCGGTCGCCGAGGTTGAAGCTCTGCAGACTCGGGTCTGCCTTCCCACCAGCGTCATCGTATGAGTACGCCGGGGGGCGGCCAAGTCCGACGCTGCGATGTTGTGTCGGAGGAAGCTGAAGTCGGCACCATCTTGCGTGAGGAGCTCCCGGATCAACTGGTTCCTCTTGTCGGCAGGGAGGGCGTTCATAACCGTCACGGTGGAGTCCGTCACGGTGCCGCCGAAGCCGATGATGGTCTGTTTGTAGCCGGACGACGTGTCGTCGACCGTCAGGGCCCACGTGGAGCTCCCGCCAGTTCCACGCCCCGAGACGGGGGCCGCGGCCGAGCTTAGCTTGTGGCTAAGATCGGAGGTCGTGACATAGGCGGCTGGTGCCGCTGCACGGCTCTTCAGAGTCGACGCAGACGGCATGGCCAGGGCCTGGGTGGCCGCCAGGAGGGTTAATACTGGGACATACATGGTGCCGAGAAAGGGATTAGGTGAACAGGAAACGAGGAGCGTGCAGTCGGCATGCGCTGTCACGAACATGAGACCACGAGGTCCATCGAGAACGACCGTCTCTCTTTTTGTAGTCCCCATCGTAGGGGGTTGGTGAATCTACAAAGTCGGCCTACCTACTTCGGCAGCGCGATGATGCACCCCAGAAATCCTAATGCGTTGTCGTGTTGTCCCCGCGGTGAAGTGCCGGGTTGTATTGCATATTCGGTGTTATATTTCGGCCTCATGCCGGATCGACGTGACGACCTGCTCTTTAGGGGATCGGTAAGGCGACTATTGGGTGCTCGTGATGACAGCTGAGTAGCCATCGCGCTGCTTTTGCTTCTGCATCAAGTCTAGTCTAATAAGGAGGCATTACTAACTCGAGATGCGATTGGGCTGAGCAATATGCCAATGCCAATGCAAATAATAAGTTGGGGAAAGCGCATGAACACGATACCTAACAACGCCCGCACCACTTTACCAGAAATGAGATTCTCAAAAGGGTTGCTGGCGTCAGATGTTACCGTTTTGTTGTCTGCATAGAATCTGGGCTATCTCCGTTTTAGGATATGGCGGTTTCGGCCTACTATACTTGTCAAGCTGGGCGTGGGCTAAATGAATAAGCTCCTGGTGCTATATAGGAACATTGTCCTTGGATTGAGAAATAGTCACCATGGCAGAAAAAGTTTATGATTTGCAGTCATGGCAATTCTAAACATGCTTACTATATAATAACCAAAGTAACTGGAATGGGAGAGACTCCTAGATGTTTGCAATAATGCATCCATCTCTGCCTAGCCTTAGTAAGATAACTTCAATTAAATCAAAACACTTCAGGTATCATAAGGCATTAATACATCTAGTTCTACATCAGCCAATGACTCTCCCAGGATATCAATTATAACCTGCCCCAATTTGAAGCGGCAGATGCAAGGCTTGTGAGCATTACAGGACTAGACCTGTAACATTCATTCCTCTTTAACGCCACCCTCTTGTTCCAATTCATCCTCTTCCTCGAGCCCCCAATCCCTGAATCCCGTGCCTTTTAACCAGCTGATACCCTTCCGCACATTCGCCTCACGGATCGCCCTGGCATCTCTCTCATACACGGCGCCCGTGATGGCTAGCGCAAGCGCAAACAGCCAGACGTCGCCGCCGCGCATGGCGCGCCACCACCGTCGCTTCACACCCACCTTCCATAGTGAGTCGACGCTGGTGCGTGCGGTATATAGGAAGATACTACGGCCGTCGCGCCGGCCAACGAAGGCCCACAGGCCTGCGAAAACCACCAAGGAAGAACCGCTGGGTGGGAAGGAATGTCCGGGGCAGCCATGTTTGGAAGAAGCAGATGCTTGCCCAGGCGGTGGACATGGCACCCGTAGCGAATGTCGTAAGGCGTAGCGCTTTCGATAGTAGGCGATTCAGCAAATGCAGGGGTGCATTATATAACAACTTATAACGTGGCAGCATGAGCATCGAATAGAATATTAAGAAGAAGCGCCCTAGACGGGGAACGAGCGAACCCAAAAAGTGAGATACGTCCGTAGACATGAAGGATCCCCGGGTGTAGGCTGGCGCAGCTCAGCGATGTGATGATGGGATAAGCTTGAGAAGTGAGGGGCGCGAGGGTTGCAAGTGTTGCCGGCAGGGTAGGCTCGTCGGGGAAAAGAGTCGGCGAGACGAATGGCCTATAGACTTTGGTTAGCAGATTTCTTCCAGGAGGGACGGTAGACTGGACGTACGGCCAGTTGAGTTTGGCCATTTGAGCGAGATTATCAACGATATCCCATGGGCTGGGCCACTGAACACCGGAGGGCAAGTTCTCCGGCGCACCGTGGAG
Source organism: Amphirosellinia nigrospora (assembly GCA_004123355.1). NCBI lineage: Eukaryota > Fungi > Ascomycota > Sordariomycetes > Xylariales > Xylariaceae > Amphirosellinia > Amphirosellinia nigrospora. Next base: position 2,278,927 of record SCHM01000003.1, on the reverse strand, counting down.
ATATGTAGTTGTGTGTTTGAAGATGAAATCAAAGAAAGCGGTGGGAGAGCTCTCGCGATCAAACACGGTTGCGTGCAGCAGTTGTCCCATCGCTAGGGGTTGGAGCATCCAACTTCCAAACCACCATGGACGCTCTCTCTTCACCATCCCTTTCCGCCTGCCCTGGCCCGGAAGCCCCAGATGGAACCCTCATCTTCCAGTAGGTTCCAGCCAAACTCTAGAGCACGAAACATGACCGAAATCATGATAGTCAAGCGGAGCTGCTGGGCGGGAACGATGCCTAGAGCTAGCCCTGCGAGACCGGCCCCAACGGCGGGGCATAGGGGAAGTGAGAGTATTTGAGGTTCGGGGGTTGCGCTCGCAGAAAGGGGCAGCCGTGGGATCGAGCAACTGTGCCCTCAGGCGCGTGAAGAATCGGAAGAGAAGCCGGTAGAGCAGCAATATGGTGGAGAGGGATAGCGATAGACGCAGGGGGAGGACTTGTAGAACGGCTGCTTTCTTTGCGAAGGGATGGGCTCTCGTTGCCCCTTCACACGCGCGAGGAACATCTCGTAGGCCTTGGCCCCTATGCCTGTGACGGCGAATATGCGTAGGGCATGTCGGATGGCGCGAGCATTGTAGCTATCTCCATTTCCTCCTCCTCTGGGGCTAAGGCTTCCTGGCGCCGTCTTTTCCTTCCCTTTCCCCTTACCCTTGGGGGTGGCATCCCGGCCGACGGAAACTCTTCGATTGCCATGACCATTAATATACTTCTCGACTGTGTTCACGGTAGGCGCGCGCTTTCGAAGGGCCCGCGAGCGCGATATGACGTATTTGTGAAGGGTCTCGTATTCGCGTGCTGAGATGGTGTATCTCAATGCATTGCGCAGGACGGGGTCGACGGCTGAGGCAGATCTAGATTTTGGCGCCGAGGCTGCTCTTGGGCGTGGCATGGCGTCGGGGTCGGGGATCTCAAGAGGAGGCACGGATGGCAGTTTGGAAGAGCCCGAACTGCTCGCCATGCCGACAACAACGATATTTCCGGTTTAGGGTGTATAGCACGATACGCTATGGTTATTGCGCGACAACTTGGACAATCAAAACGGCTGAATGCACATCGTCGCAATAAGTGCTCGTGCCCGCGCCAGTCCGAATCATGTATCCAGCTCGCGTGGGAAGTCAAGGTTGAGGCGTGCTAGCAGTCGAATGAAATGTAACCATATCGGAGAATAAGCGCCCACTACTATGATGTTTGCTGATGACGCTGATATGATTGGATATTTCTTTGCGACACAATTAATCGGCTGGGCGCGGAAACACGCGACAGAGTGGATTTCAATGCGGATGTATCAGAAGCACGCACACGGTAGATTAAAATTAGAAATATATTGGACGAGGACGACGGCGGGAATGCTGCAGAAGCGGTGGACAAGGTCAGCTGGAAATGGGTATACAAATACAGAGGGTAATGGTGTTGTTAGGAGTTGCAGGAGTTGGGGCAGGCAATAATGAATGGTGGGTATGGGGTAATGGCATGAAGAGCTGCGAGATTGCGTCGTGGGGGCCGAGAAATGACATGCCTGATTAGCTGCCGCCGGAATGGTTACACCCTGCCAGATAAGGCATACCTCGGCTAGATTAAGCATGTGAACCTTCTATAGTGGGAACTCACTATAACACCGTACCCATCCCATACCACACGCTTATTCTAGAAACTAAGAGCATTAAGATACTGCTCATATATTGATTAATGTGTCATAATTATTTTATAGCTGACAAGGGGTACTTTGAAGGAGAGAGATGGCCTCGAATACGGCAATACCCCGTTCCTCCCTACACCTGGGAATTGGGACCGCGAGACCACGCTCCGTAAACTTGCGATTAGGATTAGTCATATACTTATTTAGAAGCTAACTGGGGGATCCGCTTGGAGGACCCATTCCTATAGGGGAAGAATAAAAGGAAGGCCGAGGAACCACATTCGAAGCTGCGGCACTTCATAGTCTAGCTTCCAACTCCGTCCAGTTGGTAGTTCACTACGGTATTGGAGCGAAGAGAAACCAAGGATAGAGTGGCGCTAACAGAAATCTAGGTACCGGTTTCTACATCAAAGCTTTACGACCTTTGGCTAACATGTTAATAATAGGATGATTTTGCATATAAATGTTATAGTATTAGTATGGAAGCCTTCAGGACTAGAAGTTTTAGCAACTAGAAATGGAGTCCTTTATACTACACTCGGTTTATAAAATAATAACTTTATATATTAAGGTTAACGTTATCGCACTTACGATATAACTAAATTTTTTTTGAAAAGATGTTATTTAAATAAAACCTAGCCTTGAGTTCTTTAAGAACTCAAGTTCTGAACTTCCTCAATCTTTGATACGCCGGCTTTTTGCCTATTTTAGAATGAGCAGACGGTTAAGAGAAAGGGACGATAGCCTTCGTGCAACGGGATTTCCTGGAGGCTTTCTTTAGCCTGTGGTCTTGCAGAGGTCGAGAGCATGGCGAGTCGGTATCATAAGCCATGAACGAGTGGTGGAGAAAGACCTGGCAGTGATACGGCGCTTTCTGGTGTGTACGAGGTTGTTGATTAGCTCAAGTGACTATCGGCTATATTACACGAAGATACTGTCACAAGGGCTCTGTTTGAGGGCTTGGAATAGGTTCAATTTGAGTAATAAACGACTATGGTGCCAAAGGGGCCATATAGATCTAGGTTTTCTGTCCCCTTCGGAGGGGGAATTCGAGTCCTTTTATGCTCAGAATCCCCTTCCTTTCCTTTCCTTTCCTTTCCTCTACGGGACCGAAAGGTAAGACCTCTGTAGCCGGTGAGGCGAGTGTTTCGGGTTCGAGTTCAGCTCGGTATCTGCTTCTGAGACTCACGATAACTTCGTACGACTGCCTCAGCCTCGTAGGGTAGTATCTCGCGAGCTCCGTATGGGGCCCTGTGTGGCACTGTATTGCGCACTGACCAGGGTCCGTGTGACAGATACTGACAGTGTCTTGGAGACAGCGTCTCCAAGATATCGTCACAGGCAGACGACGACCATTAATCTAAATAGAAGGATCAAATATAGTTACCTTCGCTCGCTTCATTTACTTCTCTAGTAGTTTGGTTAAGAGGTAGTCTAGATTTAGCATTGGCCACAAAGCTCCTCCATTTCATGTGGGTTATCTAAGTACTAATATAGTAAAAAAAGATACCAATACAAAACGAAAGGCCATATGAAAAGTACATATATTACTAAAAGAATATCTATGCACGTAGCTATAGTTTATGTGCTACACCTTAGCCTAAGGGCACCATGTGTGTAATAAAGGGGAAAAAACACTTATATATATAGCTATCTTTCTAGCCTTTGGGTCCCTTCTCTCCCAAGGATATATGGGTTTATTCCTTCCACGGTCATCGACCGCTTTGCGCTTATTAGCGTGCCGAAGCGGACGGATTTGGCGAGAATGGCGCTAAATGAGCCAGAAAAGCAAGGGATGATCGTCCAGGTAGGGTATCCTTGATCTAACAATCAACCTCGGGTAGGGTTGCTGCCTCCTGTAGCCAGCGCGGTTAAACCGAAATACAATATTGTGGGTTTGAAAACTTCTAAGAAGATAGCTATTGCTGTCGTCTACGTTCTAGTTTGAAGGTAGGTTGTCATGAATGCGATCAAGCGTCGCTTTGGCTGCCGCTACTTCTATAAGCAGGGCGCAGACCTACACGACTAAGTAGTTGTTATGTGATGCTATCCTAGTTGGAGAGAAGATCTGTTGTTTTGTTCTGTAGCTTGCTTCGTAGCTAGCTAGACCGTCTGTCTGGGGACAAGGTTAGTCTTCTGGAATAGTACGTGGGATTGTTGCTGGTGAGCAAAGCAATGGGTAATGAAGCAAGGGGTGTGCAGCCGCAAAGCCTACGAGAGACTCCCTTTTATGCTGCAAGCCACTGTCACCAATCACCTGTAATATGGTGATCTAACCGTCTTGTTTTTAATTTATCCCGTGTAACAGCCAGACTCCTCTGATACACGGGCTTCCCACTGCAATCTGGTTGGCTCAATATAAGGCAATAATTCTTTCACGCGGAGGCGGCTTTTGCAGGCTGTGCAAAAGTTCTCGCTTTCTTTTATACTCTCACCAGTTCTTGACGGTAAGGCTGGCATCTAGCTAGCGGAAACAAACAAGCAAGAAGGTCTGGTGTGAGAACCTAAGCACCATGGCGCCCCTTCCGAGTCTTCATTATCCAATTCTCTCCTCCAATACCGCCGCCAACATTATCGCTCGACACAGCTGCAATGGCACCTACTCCTCGTCTTCGAGTTTCGTCCCCGCACAAGAGGTCGCCTGATTCCCCCAGCCCACCGGCTCAGAAGGTTGGCGCATCTAGGCCTGCCAAAGCTCGCAAAGTACAGCTTATCTCGTATGAGGAGCTGCCGGAATGGCATCAAGACAACGAGTACATTCATCATGGCTATCGCCCGATCTCAGGCTCTGCTCTAATATCATTCCAGAGTTGGTCGTACATTGACAACGAGACGGTCAATATATATTCTCATCTAATACCAGCAATCTTGTTTCTACTCGGCGAGTGGTATATTCTGGAGTACCTTATAACTCGGTATCCTGGCATAACGGGCCCTGACATCTTCGTTTTTTCCTTCTTCTCTTGTGTACTGTCATTTGCTATGGGCTGTCTGTGACATACCACACCTTGATGAACCACTCAACAAAATAGAAAAGCTTTGGCTACGAATGGACCTGGTAGGCATAACGATCTATAATTTGGGCGCCTTTACATCGGGGATATATATGATTTTCTGGTGTGAGCCTGTGCAACGCGCTATCTACTGGTCAATGGTGAGTCAATGTCCACATACACATTTTGGTTTGCTATCACAGATCCAACCTTACTTTGGTTGACAGATCGGAGCCCTCGGATTGATGAACATCTTCATAATGGCGAACCCTAAATTTCAGACCCGAAAGCATCGCGTTTTTCGAACTTTTGTGTTCGTAGCGACTGCCATATCTGGCTTTGCACCAGTGATTCACGGCTGCATCATGTTCGGCGTCCCGCAAATGATGAAACAATCTGGACTGCCCGGTTACCTGGCCCAATTTTTCTTTCTTTTCTCGGGGCTGTAGTTTATGGAGTAAGCCTCTGGATTTTGCACGTGATAGATATAGACTCTAACTACTGTGCTTTAACAGTTCAAGATTCCCGAGAGTCGATATCCAGGCAAATTCGACATATGGGGCTCCTCTCACCAACTCTCCCACATCCTAGTGACCCTCGCCGCTATATCCCATTTGACTGGGATATTACTAGCCTTCGAATATAGTCACGAGAACCGGAAATGTGCATCACACTGAATCATGTACATAAGGCATTGATGTCATAATATATTGTCGTTTCAGATTGAGTCTAAGAAGCGGACCCTGGAGTTGGTTACAGTAGAGATGGCAGAACATCACGGTGACCTGTAGTTAACGTATTAGATAAATGCTTCAGAGTTAGATAGTGAAGAGGGGAAATGCAAACTGATCACGCAGACCAAACCACATTATAGACACTTAACAGTCAATATGTCAGGTGGTTGGGCTCCAGAGTGAAGTAGGGTCGCCGGTAGGTCACTAGTAGGCAGAAGTATATGGGTAAGGGCTTAATATCATTAATTCCTGAACCTTTTCCTATTACCTGGGGAGGCTGTAGGTCTTTATATATCCAATCTCTATCTACTAGACCCACTTCAGGGTACCAGCTAGTCACCTGGTACCCTGTCACCTGACACAATAGCTATCGGACTTAATAGTTTGGCAAGTAATCACATCGGAGAGTTGTATCGAGACCACTGAACTGAGGAAAGAACTATGGAAACAACAAAGATCTATATACACCTAGTGCCCCTGTTGACCCCGGCCAGCTGAAGACCGGCTCCGGTTATATAATCTCACCTAAAGGACTAAAAGTAGTGCAATGGAGCCGGAGGTTCTAGTGGTGAAGACCACAAAACAATACAATACTACAAAAACAGCCAAATAGACAGATATAAAAAGGGGAATGCACTAATCAATTCATAATGTAACAGATGTGAAGTACGTGCGTACGTGGTTGCTAAAAACGAAAATGAAAATAAAAAAATAACGCGATACACACGTTGATTTCCTTTCTTACTACTACGTTCCGTACATCGACCTGTTAGTGGATTTGCTATATTTGTTGTTGTATCAAGTATAATTTATGTCCTGTCCATGAGGGCTGGGGAAAACGGCGCTGCTCGTTAAACTTCAAACTAAGTTTAGAAAAGCTGCTCTGATTGACAATATCCTAATGCCGTGACCATTCCGATTCACACAGAGAACATGATTTCGGTAGCAACTTCTTGACACTAGACTGTGTTGTCGGTTTAAGAAAAGATAATTTCTTATACCTTGGGCATAACTTGCTGGTAGCCATTTCCCGCTGGCTTGCACAACTTGGAGCCAAGACCCATGATGATTGCCTCGAGAAAGGGGAAGCTATCATCTCCATGAACATTGAATCCCTTTGAGCCCAAGTCCCACATCCTTGTCGCCGGCTCTAAGCACTCAACCGTACTAAATGCCCTCGAGACACGATACGCGGCTACCCGTACTATATTGATCGGCCCCGTCTATCCTTCATCTCCTCAACGTTAGGTAGCATCCTATGACCAATCGACCACTAACCGCCATCTAGCATTCAGGCAATGCCAGATTTTTTAGAAATATATTACTCAAATTCGTCTTTACGGAGGCGGACGAATAGGAGAGCTTCCTCTGGCTGTTTAATAGGCGCCTATCCAGATGGACCGAACTAACCCTATGTTTCTTTAAAAGCATACTAGAACGAAGTGATAGTGAATAGGGAACATGTAAGGATTGTGATAATAGAGTGCTACGAAGAGGGAAAACTCATCGGGCAAAAGATTATCCGTTTCATCTTCATCAGCAACCGGTTTTAACGATGGGAGAACTGTAGTGCCGCGTGACCACGTGACCACGCGTATAAGCCCATACGTAGTAGTATTTCCCTATAGAGGGGTACCCTGTCTTTCTCAGCTTTAGCTTCACATACACATCCTCCGCGGATACGAGCTAGATTTCAATGCCCTTCCACATGAGAAAGCGCCTTGCAGATGCACAGTATTCTTGTGTAGGCCACTATATAAACTCTCTTAACTTAAAATTATACTTATAGGAGTGTTGCCTTTATCGCCTAGGTTGATTAAGATTTAAGGTGATCTGTAGCCCTAGCGCTTAAATTAAACTGTAAGCTATAACTCACTCTGAGTATAGGGTATAGAACCTGGAAAATCGCATCCTTACCCCCCCGCATGTATGGATTCAAAGTAAACAGAAACATATAATGTTATACGAATCATGCTACGTCGAACCAAGTTTCCAGAACAAGGACCAGGAACATAAGGTAATAAACGACTTTTTGTAGGATTTGGGATCGGCTAAAGCTACCGCAACGTCAGCTGTTCTTGTGTGACTAGTCAGGATTTTACCACGAACCCAGACATGAACGAGTTTGTGCTCTATCAATTACACCACCACCATAGCCACCACCGCCTGACCCTCCTCCTGATCCCCGAATTCGCAATGCAAACGAGCTGGCTAAGATTCTCATGGAGGACCTTCACAGCCAGCATGGTTGAAGAAAGGATATTATGTAAAATAAGAGGTCGCTGAAATCCCAAGCCGACCACAATCCTATCTCCCACGGTCTAACTAACTTTTCAGTGTTTTCCCTGTAACCCTTGATGTCCTTGCTGAATCATGCCACCTGCGGCATGCTGTAAACATTTTCCTCCCCACCAGAACCGAGATACTTTTTCTAAGGTGTTATTCGAGGAACGGGAAAGCCGCTAAATCGGGACCTTGCCTTCACTCGTCGACCGCACTCAAGTATGTCCATGTAGAAGCAGGAATACACCAACAAACACCGAACGCGATGCCCACTGAAAACCAAACTAAATACCAATGCCCAATAGTCATCATGCAATGCACTGTAGAAAATTCTTTTTTTAAAGCGCCCCAAGTCAACGCTGTGTTCGTTTCGTCGTGAGTCCCGTCAGATCTTATCCGGCACCATCCACTAGACCATGGAGTCCGGGATGTCGTACTGGGGCGGAGCCCGCTGCTGTGTCGGCTGCTGTGCGACATCGAACTGAGGGACCCATTTTCGTACGATTCGTGGTGTTTCATCGCGAATAACCTCCTCTTTCCAATTGAGGACATCCCACTGTTCGGCAGTGGTATACCGGTGTGGTGTGGATAGACGAGACTGAATTTCGCGAGCGTTGGGGACGGTCTCAGAGCGGATAGCTTCTATAGCACGAAGGCGCCTCGCTTCCCGCTCAGCCACAACGTCTGCTACTGTGTGATACCGATCTTGGGCTGTGTTCCAACCAGAAACACCATTGCTACCAGATGTCAATCTTGGCACAGCTGGTCAAATGGTAAATTGAGCAAAATGCGCGACAAGATAGATGAGTATTTTGCAGGTTCGCGTGATGACAATGTCCCATCATCTGGGTAAGCGGCAGGAAGATCGCCAAACTTGATGCTAGATAGACGAGTCTGCTTTGGGTGCTGGCGTGTATTTGTGCCTCTAGCGATAGCGGGAACCACCCTATCGGCGGTGCGCGGACGCGTCAATGTGGTAGTGGTAGCAGCGCTCATTGGGATTCTTGTGATCTTTGGAATATCTAGGACCGAGGTGTCCAGTTCGAAGTTGGGGGAAACTCGGATATTAAGAAATTCAAAATGGCAGAAAGAAGAATCTGGGTCTCAGCGCCATATCCGAATTCGAAGGTTGTGGGGGGTAAGGCTTCCTCTGCTTCGGCGCTCTGATCAAAGTGTCGTTGAATGGTGTTCTCTAACACAAAGCCCAAACCTACCTCCACCGTGTCCCAAGTGAGATTATTAGTAGCAATCTCTAAGCCCCGAATTAACACATCTTGCATGGCGAGGATATGACCCGCGGCGGCATACCCTAGGCAGAAACTGAATCGGTCAGCCAGATTACCGGCGAAATCTATTCCGTTGCTGACATTGCCGACCATAGGAGGGAGTTGGAAGAGTGGATATTGATACAAACGCTGAACGGCGGTCCACCAGGCATCCGAGCGTAAATACGAATCGTCGATTTCCATAGTGATGGTGTGGGAGCCCCGATCCTTTGCACGAGCAGTCAAGATGTGCTGTTTCAAGGCAGGGCTGCGAGCCAATATGAGCTTATGTCCACTGATTTTGACGGGATGGTGGCGACCTTTGGCAGAGATAAGCTCCAGAACGCAGTCAGCAAGTTCTCCATTATCGAACACACTTCTGATGTAGCGAACGCCCTCCATTACATCATCCTCGCCCATAAATGGTCGTGGAACCGCTCGTGGGTGGATAAAGGGAGGGAATGGGCCGGGGGGTGCGGGTGAGGGGCAAACGACCCGTAAGGAAGACCAGCATTCTCAACCCCGTTAGGCTCACCGGATGTATGAGAACCGTGGAAGCTATGGGGTGTTGGTGGACCATAGCGACCGGCACCGTGGGGTGTGCTTCAAAGAGACCAGGTGGGGTAGGAGCTGGTACTGTTCTTCCTCCATATCCGTTCATGGTCGGCATAGGCATGACGTCTCCTTGGAAATGGGTATTTATGGGCGCAGGGAAGCCATTACTATTGGAATGGTGGTGATGGTGACCATTGGGGAGCGGGAGACCGCGATTATCGCCATTGATATGAGGATGAGGAGGTGGCACGAAGACACCGGGGAGAGGTGCCGGGGAGGGTGTATGAGAGTCAAAGCCACCGAACATGATGTTACCTCCGTTACTGATCTGATGACTGTGCTGATGCTGGTGCACATGGTATGGAGCCTGACCATGGAAAGCAACAGGGGGCTGCCGCTCGGCTGGATACCGTGAGTGCTGGAGCTGGTGTGGTGGACTAGGGAACGAGAGCGTAGACTCAGGTTTCGTGGTTGAAGTCGCCGAATGGGGTTGAGAAGTATACGGATTATCATGTGCACCTACTAAGTGTGAGCGGATGGGCGTTCCCATTGGCTTTCAAAAAAAAAAAGGTTGCAATACAACTTACCTCGAGCTTCTTCAGCGCCGTAGTTAGCACCGACATTGAACTCTGTATCGGTATAGCCGACGCCATTTACCTGCAACGGAGATGATTGGGGTTGCTTCTCGGGCCCAGCAGGAGACTTGACAACGGGCGCAGGTTTCTCTACATGCTGGCTTTTGACTTCATTCTCGGAATTCTTGGCCGAGTGGACCGGATCGTAGGAGATGAGGGCAGCCTCAAGCGAAGGCGCAGGAAAGCCATTGGACGAGGTGGAAGCGGTCGGCGCATGCTTGGCGGGCGACCTAGCAGCAGGGTTTCTGATGCCATTAGACTGTTTGTTCATGTAGGTGAGGGGGATGGCAGGGACCACATGTTGTCGGTTGGCCGGGGCGACGGCAGCGGGCATGGGCGCGGGATTCTGTTTCTTTGTATTGCCGGAAGCAGATCTAGGCTTCGGCTGAGCTTTGGAAGGCGGTGCCATGATTGCAGTGCTTGTTTATGTGTATCTCGTCGCCAGCGCCTGGGAGGACGAGGCGGCCGAGGGCTGGGCGGTCGTAACGAAGGTGAGACTGTTTGCTGGGTGCCTAGTCGACTCTGCTTTGTGAAGCTGGAGAGGTGATTGATGAAGAAGATCAAGAGACGTTGAGTTAGTTCAAGATCCGCTGCGCGGCGGCTGTGACAAAATCGCCGAAGGCAATCCGACCTAAGCACTCAACTGTAGCCGTAGCCGCACACCGTGAACTAGGACCTGAAGCTGGCGACTCAAACCGAGCTCAATGGTTCATCCGCGATGGGTGCACCATACCCAGTCAATGCGTGCACAACACTGGCTGGCTGTCGACGGACAATGCAAGTCGGGCAGGTAACGTATGTAGGAGTAAGTACCAGGTAGCAGAAAAATAAAGATGGCCAGTTATGTTTATTGCGCGTTTGAAGGGGAATCAAACGACTGAACACTGTTGGCTGTTGGGATGCAACGAGATGAAGTATAGAAAGAGTGGTAGTGGTACGTAGGTCTGCAGTAAAGAGGCCGGTAGTGGCTAGTGTATGAATAGATGGGATGGATGGATGGATGGCCGAGTGCAACAGCACCGAGATATGGCTTGTCACACCGGTGCAGGCTGTCGAGCCGTGGTGGTGATGTCGGATGGGGAAAGAAGGTAGAGGGACGGAGATGGAGATGGGGATCGATGTTTGAATGAATGAATAGATGGATGCTCAAATTGATCGACCAGCTGTTGGCCGAGAATAGGTGGGGGGTTTAAGTCTGTACTGGGTACCTGGTGCTCCGGAAGGGGACAGAGCTGCTCACTGCGCTGCCCGTAGGTACCTAGCTACACCCTCCCTGCCCTGCGTATATGCACCCACGAAAGCAGCAGATGCAGATGCCCGCCCACAAGCTCCGGGCTAGGTATGTAGGTAGGTTTAGGCCTTCAGGGTCTGTCTGTGGCGGTTGCGGTGTTCGGCGGGGGTGCAGCTGCTACCGGTATGAGGGGAGTCCGGAACAGGTACCTCGATGGAAGGAGATCCGTGTAGGTGTGCTGTGCGAAGGGAGGCATACATGTAAGCATTAGGTATGTGAATGTATACCTAGTAGTACTAACCTTAAGTACCTAGCTGAGGTAGGTACCTCCTAAGTAGGCACTGTAAGGGAGGTACTGCTGTACCGTGCGGTACGGGGCCGATGGAATCCTGAGGTCGGGTCTGAAGGAGCGGAGAGGGACAAAAAAAATATTTTATTGCTTTCGCAGACAGCGTAACTCTCAATTCAGCTCGACTGAAGCCCACTTGCACATACTCTACGCTACTTGCTTGAGCCGAAAACAGAAATAGAAACAGAACTAGAAACAGGAAGCGAAATGGCGACCTACCTATTGGACTGTCTGGGTGTCATTGTGACATTATAAAATTTAATAACTATGGTCCCTCCTTTTTAAAAATCCAGGTCCAATTGCAACGTGCGCCCGCAGTTGGCTACTTGCAGTCTGGGGAAAGGGGGAAGTGAGTGACCTCATCGGCAACGGCAGTTGCATTAGTCATCGCAAACCAGGCTCACTGGAATGTCTTGGCTGGCTGGAACCGGCTGTGGCTGAAGCTACCCCTGTCCAACCCTGATTTATCTTATCAGGGAATAGGGAACAAGCCACAGCGCGATAACCCCGCCATTTGGCTAGACTTAAGAGAACTCTTTGCCCTCCACTCCCGGAACGCTCTTCGGCACTGAAAAGGTACTCCAAGAAGCCATGTACGCCTGTTTCATAGAATCTACTATTATTGTTGCACAAAGAAAAACTCCATCTAAGCTAGCAAAGCGAACCCATTTCTCATAATATTCCTTAATTTTCGGTCCGTGCTGCCAGAGAGTGGCTAGCACCTTGTCTTTGATTTGTCCAGAATTTGTACTAGATTTCACCTTTTTCCCCTATCAATGTCTTACTGTACGTCCCTCAGAGCCCGGAAGTGCGACTATCATGCTGGCGCCTGTAGAAATCTCTAGTGTCGCCTAAATAAACTTTGTTAATGGAACATGATCAATGGTACTATGGCTGGGAATGTTTCCGGCGCCGTCTAGTTTGCGACTCCACACGTCCCGTATGCAGGCGGTATATAGCGACTGGGATTCCGTGTCCAGGATACAATTCATGTGGAGCCCTTCAGGTTAAAATAGCTTACACCCGGAAGGGTAGTCTCAGAGGCTTAGAAGCTGAAGCGACCGTCATCTAATACGGTTGCTCCCGGTGAAGCACCACCTAAGCTTATGAAAGAGTCATCCTACAGGATTGGCGGTGCAGCTATTCCTCTATTTGAGTTGAGAGTAGAAGGTTATGCCCTAGTCCAAGTTGTAGAATACTGCGCGAGGAGTCTACCGGACCTGTTAGCACTAAAGATAAACGAACTGGCTCGAGGCAGGCACAACGACCGAAGCGTTTTATCGTTACCGCGGCCTGGCCACCCGCTCCCTCAGCGACGATATCGACGTCGAAGGCAGACGGACGGGTGATGTTATTATGGCCAGAATCGCAACACTATTATTAGAGTAGCGCCAAGCGATTCTTTTACGGTTCGCTGAAATTGTTAGCTACCTACTATGTAACCAACATCTAGACCTATAGGTAGGGCCACGCAAACGGTATACTGGCCGCGAGCGCTGCGATATTGCGCGAAAGTGTCGCAAAATAACTATTCTGAAGCTTTAGCATAACGGATGCGTCTAACAGGATCCGCTCACAGCTGGACTAGCATAGATACTCTGCCCAGTATTACAGGCGTGATGGTTCCGCAGTCATCGTACACCGCATTCTCGAAATTTTTATCTTGGTACATACTGTTGGCCTTTTTGCATGAAATCGTTGGGAAGTTATCGCAACTTACATTTAGTTGAAGAGCACTATGTGCCACACCACGAATGGGGAGAAGATCCTTCATGTTTTCAAGAACATTGGCTGGCGCCGTTCGTGAACCGACATCACAGGCCATCGCCCTCAAACAAGTATCGGTGTCCTCGTGCTGGTTCAGCAAATTTGGTACATCAAAGCCCAAAGCGCCGCTGCGCCTTACCGAGAAGACATTGCGAGCTCCGTTTCGATCATCCAGACGGCCAGATTCAGACCGATGCCTCGAGTGTCTCCAGTAATTAAATAGGTTGCATCGGGGTTCAGGGTGACTTGCGTTGGCCGTAGTGCGTTCTCAGCAAGGGCAATCTCAAGGTGACGACAATCTTACAAATGTTTCCCCCAGACTTCAGCTTGCGCAGTGCCGTTGAGAACTTTGAAATGAGTAACACGGCGACAGGCCTGATTGGCACTGCAACGTGGCGTTGTACTAGCCTAACAACCTCGGAGAATACACTTTTCAGCTCTTTTGGGCGGTGCTTGAAGAGCTTAGGAATGTCAACACAGGAGAGAGTCACGTTGCGGTCAAATGGCCTCATCGGCAGATAGCTGTTCTTGGATGCGTCCTTCTTACCAATTTTGATGAATTGACCAAATTTCGCGCACAAAGTCCACGATTCTATTGAATGTTCACCATTTAGGCAGTTAACGACAATTTCCATACCTCAGCCACCAGTTTCGGCAATGATCCCATCTCTGGATTTAAGTTCTCGACTAGAAAATGTCTGATTCTCGGGGATTCCAAACGTGTCGTGCAGGAAGTCTCTCTTCACTTGAGTGTCAGTAGTAGCAAATATTCGAGCTCTTATGAGTTGTGCGAGCACAACGCACGCCTGCCCAAGACCACCCGCCGCGGTGTGGGTAAGGATCGTGTTATTCTTTGCGAGATGCCCATTACGAAGTAGTGCTAGAACAGCCATCGAGTACGCCAAGGGCAAGCTCGCAGCGTCCGTGATAGTAATATAATCTGGAACTTTGGCGGCCTGCCAGAATGACATCTATATGTTGCGAAAGCGCTTCCTTCGAGTGAGAGGAAGAACACGACGTATCCCTCTCCCAGGCTGGTTACTCGCAAGCGTTGCTTGACGATCTTGCCTGCTCTGTCAAACCCGGGGGTCTTCGTGCTAGAAAAAGTCTTGATCTTGAGTACGCGTCGTCTCCGGATCTCGCAGAGTGTCCGCGGTTTAACGATCGCAGAAATACCCCGAGCTGTGCAGGGTACCTCGTCGAACGTTATTAAGCGTTTCAGTTCGCTTTCGATATGCGGCGTGCGGATCATGCCCTTGATAGACTTGGACTCAGAGTGGCCACCTTGTGGGATGAGCCATAACAGTGCTGTATTGTGCAGAAGGAGTCTCTTCAAGCATTCGAATACGTTTGATGAGACATCTTGTAAGAGGCAGCACCACGGAGAGTCGATGAAGATGTAGACAGGATCATCGCTAGGATTAGTTTCCGCGAAGGGTTTGATTTCAGTTGGGCACCAATATGTTGAGATATAGAGTTGGCTACCGTCCGGGCAAATTCTACCTCATTACCGTCCACGAATGGTCCACCAATGGTGATGGCTTGGCTAGATTCTTGTTTGCCGATTATAGTTGAACAGATGACGCCAGCCACCGCTTCTTCTTCCAAGTTCACGTTATCCTGGAGAGATATGTTAACCCCTGAGAAGCCGGTGTCTTGGAGCAGACGATTTCCCACATGCACAAACATCATAGGTCCTTCCTCGTGATCACGATGTTCGTCTTCGGCGTACCACCAACCCGGTAGAAGGAAGAACAGCAAAAGGAGAGGTAGATGGCGGTTAGCTTCCAGTAAGGATAGTTTGCCGCTGGGAGCTAGGAGTTTCCGCACGTGAGACATGGTTGCATTCGTCAGTTGCGTGCAACACGTTAGTAGGGATTTTCGGAGCTCTCATATTCGGAGGGTGTTTGTGCATCCCTGACGAAGAGGTTTGCGGCCGTTTGAAACCAAAACCAAAACTTAAACTAGCTGATTACATCGCGTCCTAAAATCGAACTGGGCCATGCTATGTAAGAGCGTACTGCGTACTTAATTGCCTGAGCGAGTGCCTGGACTAAGATCGTTAGCTTCTGTCAGCGAACCCATCGATACCGAAGCCACGAAGCGTTTGGGGCGTGGCTCTTTAATTATTCAACTGCTGGGCGCCAGCGGGGCTTCGGGCTTTTAACACCGTCGCAGAGCCGGGCCGCTTTGCCCGTATCCCGAAAACAATAGAGGCAGGCAGGCTGTGCAGTCTGGATCCGAGGCCCACAAGCTTTGCTCAACCGGGGCCGTCGGGAAGCTTTTGATACAGGGCCCGGGTGGGCCAGGGGTTATTTGAAAGACATGAAAGCTACTAAGGCGACAGATTCTTTCATGTCCGGCCCCCCTCTCTGGGGAGCTGTCTTCGGAGATGAAAAAGAGGCGCCACTCTAATGCACCAGGAATCTGGGCAAGATAACCCCGATGGAATATATCCTTCATCAGCAGACTGGCCAATCAAGTCAAGGTAACTGGACAGAAGATTCATATCGAGGAAGCCGAGACGACTCTGGCTGGCTGTAAGGAGGTAAAGGATGTCGCCGTCTTGTCACAGATCTGTGCCGGGCGGACGCAGCTAGTCGCAGTGGCTTGTTTGGCAGATAACGACGGGCAAGCTACAGTGACAGACCCCCAGGAATTAGTTGAAGTTCATTCCGAAGCTGTAAAGCAACGTCTTGATGCTATTCGTGATTACGCAAGGTTTGAGCTGCCGTCTAACAGCTTGCTTACTACATGGCTCACTGTTGGACAATTACCTCGATTGACCTCAGGAAAGTTAGATAGAGCTTCTATTCGTGACTGGTTGAGAACACGACGCAAATTGTTTTTAGAAGCTTTAGTGTTGTGGATGGACTCCCATTGCTGAAAGGAACTGATTTTATTAAGTCTATCTTGTGATAATTTCTAATAGTACCAACGCAACTATGAAGTCTCCTTACGTCTTATGCCTACGTTTCTTTTCTTAACTGCTTCTTCATATACTTGGGTATACTGGCAGCACACGCATATCTTATGCGAATTATATGACCAATGCAAGATATGAACGATAAATTATTTGATTGTTGGCCATAACGGTTGACAGTAATGTATCATAAATATCATCTTTGGTTAACTTGCCTCATATTCAGCATGTAGCATAATTGGATGCCTAGTGGCCAAGCCTCCCAAGTAATACCATAACCCCCGTATTCATATGGTGGTATATTATAGTTGAAATACCTGGAGGCCGAGGGACCCGAGGGGCCCGTGACACTAATTTTAGGCAATTCACCCTGGTAATCCTACCTATTCATCGAGTGGTATCCGGGCCGGTACCGTCTCTTGGCAAATTTATTATTCTATTTAGCTTCATGTAACCGACACGCTGGTCTTTAGTGAAGATGCAGTCTACGGCGAGTTAGATTATGCCAACCAAATATCATTCGGTCAAGGCGCTTCAAAACACTTCAAAACACTGCATTTAATCTTCACTTATCGTTTTAATACAATCCCGCACCTCACGAAACACACCCTCTACCTTCTGAGACCTAAATTATATACGTCCAGCCGCCACATCGAGCGGGAACATTGATTACGCCCCGAGATGGCAGACGGAGAGGTTGGTAAGCGGCCTTACATCTTCAAAGCTCTCTATGCTCAACTCACAGTATTTTTACTGATATTGCTACTGCGTAGTCCCCGGTAGCCTCTACATATACGCTCCTAACAAAGGCGCGCCGATCTTTTTTGTCATCGCGTATGCTATCTCAGCCATTGGCCATCTCTGGCAGTGCTAGTCAGTGCATTTTCATTCATCGTTACGCTTTTCTGTGATACCTATGCTAATACGGACTCTTAGTCGATACAGATGCTGGAAACTAGTTGGATTTACTCCTCTCTGCGCTGTATTGCTCACTGCTGGTTACGCATTACGGAATATGGTGCTTACAATTATATCTACACCGGCACTCCCGTCTTGATTGGTTATATCCTCAGCCAGGTTTTTATATACGTGTGCCCGTGAGTGGTAGCATTGATCTGACCCAGACGAAGTCCCTCATCTTAACTAAAGTATCGAACCTAATGTTATAATCATGACCACTCCTTGAACTGGCAAACTACCATGTCCTTGGTAGAATACTCTACTATGTACCATACTTCTCACCGCTTCCCCCCGCAGAGTCTTGTCCATATTTGGTGGCCTTCTGGCACTTGTTGAAGCATTGAACGCCATCGGGGTAGCCCTGGCTGCGAACCCCTCCTCAGCCTCGAGTCAAACAAGAACTGGGCAGCAGCTTAACCTTGGCCGCGATTGGGATTCAGCCTTGGTCATCGCTAGTTTCGCTGTCATTGCCGGTCTGTTCACTACCGTGTATACACAAGCCAAAGTATACGCGAAGCGGTCTTTACCCCCTAATTACTTTATACGTAAGTATGACGTTTATCGCCATACGGTCTATCTACCGTTTAATCGAACATGTGGACAACACGACGGTAGACCTCGATCACCCGAACGCTGAAAAACCTAAGCCCACTCTTGATACATGAATGGTTTTTCTATGTTTTCGAGGACGCTTTGATGCTTCTCAATTCGATTTTATGGAATATATGGAACCCGGGACGTTATTTGCCAAAAGAACTACCACGTTCACCGGCCGAGGATGGAAGGACAGAAGTAGAAGGAGAACAGGACGCTGACGATAGGCCTTTTCTGGCCAAGGCAGCACATGTTTTAACTTTTGGCATCTTTTTTCAAAAGGATCCTTATCACTCGACGAGGCAACATAATGATATTCCATGGCCGATTTCCAGGATTGAGTGGGACTTTACGCAACTACGGCACAAGTCGCTTCGTATTAGGCTATGCGAGTGTTGGAAACTCAAACGCTGGTTCTTAAAGCACATCTCAAATGTGAGATTGGCATATTAATACTATCAAAATCATATGTAAATTGGCGAGATCTGGGATCATATGAAAAAGCTGGGATACTGCTAGAATATTTTTAATGAATAATTTAAAACATTCAAACTATAGCATTTTGTATCTTGCATGAAGATATTCATTCCATATCGGTTAAGTAGAAGTAAATACCACATTCTTTTGATTTCATTCTAGTTTCTACCTTAATTTCTCTCTCTTCTTCTTATCACATCTATGCATTCACCGACACCATTTCGCATAATGACACATCCCGAAGCTATGTAGATTTAAGTCTCGATAGGAGCAGACTCGTGATAGCGTCCTCCAGAAGTCTGAAAGCCAGCCAAAACGGCATCAATCCGGGCCATCTCATCCTCCGTCAGATCGATCACCTTAGTGTTCTCATTCACCCTCTCTACTGTGGTAGAACCGGGGATAGGGATAATCGTAGGCATCTCAGGACGCTTCGCGACCGCCCGCGTCCAATTGATGGCGAGCTGAGCCGGCGTGCAGCTCTTCGCATTGGCGAGCTCTTCGACCTGTTTGACCAGGCGTAGGTTCGCCTCGAAGTTACCCGGCTGAAACCGAGGGAACCCGAAGCTTTTGAACAGGTCGTCCTTGACATCGTCGAGCGACTTGAGCTTGCCGCTCAACATGCTCTGCCGATTGGCGAGTACTGTGATTCGCGATGTTAGTTATAGTTATCGTCTCATCTTAGTCGGAGCTTTGATGCACTCTCGAAGGGGCCAGGATGGCAGAGAAATCGACTTCGAAAACCACTTACTGCAATGATGGGAATGTCATATTGGGCACATGCAGCCGCCACCCGCGTTTTCCAGAATATCAGTAGAAAAACTATAGTGCGGCGAACGTTAGCTATGAATTAGCGAGCGAGAAAATTATGCATTGTTTTGCGGGAGCATCATACAGCGAAAGTTCAAGTTCTACGGCTTCGATTTTGGCATGCTTCGCTGCCTCATGGATGGTCTCAGCGCGCACTTCCGAGAGTGATATGCCGCCCAGCTTGCCCGTATCAATGTATTCCTTCTGTATCAGCTTGAACGTCTCTTCCATTGGGACATTCGGGTCGCGTCTAGCGAATTCGAACAAATCGAGTTTCTTCCGACCATTGAGCTGCGCGATGCATGTATCCAGGGTCCTCCGCGTGTTCTCAGGTGATGCGTCCATCTGATGGGTTGTGGGATTGAGGCCGCCTTTGATGCAGATGACTACTTTTTCGGCGTCCTCTGGATATTTCTCGAAGTATCTCTCGAGGAGGACTATAATTTCTTGTATTAGAGATGTACTGGTATTAATGCGATGGTGCTCTTATTCACCTAAGCTGTTGTATTCTGGCCGCCCATAGAATTCACCACCGTTCCAGAAGTTGCCTGGCATCACATTAGTACTTATTCATTGTATATCGGGATTCAATACGGCTAGGGGGGAGTGAGAGCTGGGGCCGCAGGCAGAAGGAATCATTAGGTAGGTAAAGACTCACTGCCGTTTTTGAGCGCAGCACGCATTGTCTCGAAGGCTTGCTCCTGGGGGCAGGGAGTAGCTCGCCAGGTAAACCCCATGAGGCCAAAGCCAATGGGCCCAACTTCTTTACCGAGTATTTGAGGCATTCTTAGTTTGTTTTAGGAGTTTTATAAGTTGAGAGGTAGAAGTGTTCGTTCCTCGAGATGTTTTATGTACAGTGAACGCTGAGTTTGGTTCTGGGCATTTCAAACTGCTTGCTCTTGGGTTTATATAGCGAACAGTTGCTCTCTATAGACGGAGATAGAATAGCCTCGAATACTTTACAGTCGTCAACGTACTACAACCACCGGACTTATTTCGAATAGAGATCTAGTGTACAACAATCGGTTTTATTGTCGACCGGACGTCTGTTATCTCCTGGGGATCGACGTGAGAGGGGCCGGGGTTTACTGGCCAATCAAAGCGGCCAATCCGCAAACAGTTTGCCTTTTTAGGGAGGTTGTGCCAGAAGCTCACTGGGCTGCCGGACTTAAGATGGTTAGGTCCTGGCTCGGCTGGTTCCGCGGAATCCATGGCCGTGGTAACTCTAATACACTGATTCCGAAACGAAATGTCGCGCCCCACCCACATTTTCTGTATAGTCCCCCCCATTTTTAGGAAATATACCGACAATAGTATTTTTTTATCTATAAACTACTATAGTTAGCATTTAATTATTTAAAAATACGATTTTTTACTAGAAATAGCGATATTTATATATAGAGCTTTTATAGATTTTAAAAATAGTGTTTTTGGTATTATTAGCTTTAAAATTGCGTTTTTTGCGTTAATAACTTTAAATTTGCGATTTTTACGCCTTCGAAGCTTTCGAAGCTTTTAAATACGCGTTTTTTATGCTTATAGCTTTAAATTAGCGATTTTTACGCTTTTATAGCTTTTATAGCCCTTAAAAACGCGTTTTACGTACTAGTAGCTTTAAAAACAGCGTTTTTTGCGTTAATAGCCTTAAAATAGCGTTTTTTATATTTATAGCTTTAAAAACAGCATTTTTTGCATTAATAGCTTTAAAATAGCGTTTTTTATGCTTATAGCTTTAGATTTACGTTTTTTATACTTTTAAAGCTTTTGTAGCTTTTAAAAACAGCGTTTTTTACGCTAATAGCTTTAAATTTACGTTTTTATGCCCTCGAAGCTTTTATAGCTTTTAAACACGCGTTTTATGTGCTAATAGCTTTAGATCTGCGTTTTTATGCTTTTAAAGCTTTTATAGCTTTTAAATACGCGTTTTATATGCTAATAGCTTTAAATCTGCGTTTTTATGCTTTTAAAGCTTTTATAGCTTTTAAATACGCGTTTTATATATTAATAGTTTTAAATTTGCGTTTTTGTACTTTTAAAGCTTTTATAGCTTTTAAATATGTGTTTTACGTGCTAATAGTTTTAGATCTACGTTTTTTATACTTTTAAAGCTTTTATAGCCTTCGAACTTTTTAAAATAGCAACAAAGCTTTATTTAATATTATTTTAACGTATAAATATATTAGTAATAATTATAAATAATAGCTTATTAAATGCTAAAATTAATAATTAGTTTAGCTATAATATAAAGATTATATAGCGTTATTAAAAATAATATAACTTTTAAAGCTATACCGATTAGTTTTTAAAGTTATATAGTTAATTTAATATATTAAAGCTATTTTTATAAGCTATAAAAATATTGATCGAAAAGCTAAATATTTACTTTAATTTATATTTCGATAAAATATAATAGTTTTTAGCTTATTAGTATAATATATATATTTATATAAACAATCTTTAATTAGTTAAAAAAAGTCGATTAGTTATAAAAAAGCTAAAAATTAAAGTAGTATAATAAGACTTTACAAAATAGCTGTTTTATATTTATTAAATCGTAAGCTTTATTGTTAATATATTTATTTTTATTAACGAATTTAGTATTAATAAAAAAATATAAACTATTAATATAATTAAGCATTTAAAAATTATATTTTTTTATTTCGAAATTATTAAACAAAATAATTAATTTAATATATTATTTATAATTATTATAAATAATATATTAAACGAAATAATATTTATATATTAAAGTTTAACTAATATAAAAAGCTTCGAAATTTAATTTTATAAAAAATATTATTTTTAATAAACTTGTTTTTTAAGCTTTAATTAGTTTTTATAATAAATAACGCTAGTTTTATTATTTTATAGCTATATATAAGTTAAAAATATATAAAATTAAGCTATAGTATTTATTTTTATATTTATTTAATTTTAATTTTATTAAAGCTTTTTTTAATATATTAAAAATATATATAAAGCGTTATAATAAGTAAAAAAACTACGAATTTATTAACGATTATAAATTTAGTACTTTTTTATATACTTACGTAAAAAAAATCGGTAAATAAAATAATATTATATAAAAATATTTTAAAACAATAAATAGAATATAATTTAAATTTATAGCTTAATTTTATATAATTTAAAGTATTTTTTAGTATTAATAGTTTTTATTTTTATATTTAGCGTTATATTTAATTTTTAGCGCTTATTATTATTTTTAATATTATTATTATTAATTATTTCGATTAAAAAAAAGCTTTTTACCGGTTAAAATAGCAAGTTAAATAAAAATAAAAAAAATACTTATTATAAAAAGTAAAACTATTATAAATAATATTAATAATATTATTTTTACGCGATTTATATATTTATTTATTATTTATAATAGTTTTAGCGATATTATTACTAAGGTTTATATACGTAATAATTGCTTAATATTATTATTTTTACATATTTAAATATTAAATTTAGCCTTTATTTTTAAAAAATAATATAAAAATAATATAATTATATATATATACTTTTAAATATTTTATAGTGCTTAAACTAAAAACAAACAGTTCGCAAATATTATAAAAATTAATATTTTATATATTTAAAACTATTTTTAAAGCTATAAATATATTTTATTATACGTTATTTATTTAAAAAACTGCTTAAATAAATTAATATATAAATTTTAGCAGTTTATATTTATTTTTAAAAATAAAAAGCTTTATATTAATAAGTTAAAAAATTTTATATATATTTATAATAATATTATCTAAAAAAGTTAATATATTTATATTTTTATAAAACTACTATATAAAATACTTTATAATTTATTTTAAAAGTAAATATTAGCTAGATTTATTACTAGTTATACTTTACTATAAATAGTTTTTTTAATAAAAATAACCTTATATTATACTTTAAAAAAGTTATTAATAGCTTAATTTAATAATAATAGCGGTATTTATAATCTTTAAGCTAAAATAAATATAAAAGTTATTTATATTTAATAGATTTATATTAATAGTATTATTTTTATATTATTTAAATAGCTTTAAAGGTTTTATATTATTTAAAACGGTATTTTAAAAGTATTATAAATTATTTCTAGCTTTAAAAATAGCTTTTTGCTACTTTTTTATATTCGAATAGCCGGCTTTTTAAATAGCGTATAATTACTTAAAAGTATTTAATAAAACAAATAAAAGTATTTTATATATAGCTTTTATTTTTTTATAATAAAAAATTATTTATAGAAAATTTCTTAGCTAATATAATAATAGTAGGACTTTTTTATATAGCAAAAAACTATAAGATTATTTTTATAGTTATAATATTATTTTTAAAAAAATAAATAAAATATTTAATAAATTAAAAATATTTAAACTATATTTAATATATATTATTATTATTTATTAATAATATTATTTATAGTATTAATTTATAATAAAATATTTATAACTAGCTATAATAAATAAAAAGGGTTAAAATAATAATTATAAAAAAGATTTTTATTTTAAAAAAAAAAAATTATCGATTTTTAGCGAAAAAACAAATATTTATAAAACAGGATTATAATTTATATATAGCATAAATATTAAAAAAAATAAATTATAGTTTATAATACTTATAATATAGTTATTTTTTATTTAAAAACTATTAATTTATTATATTATTATAAATATATAGTTATATTTATAACTATATTAAATTTTAATAAAGGCTATAATAATATTATAAATATATAATAATATTTTTTATTTTTTTATTTATATATGTTATTATATAGTACTATATATTATAGCTATTATATTTGCTAAAAAATATATTAAAATTTAGTATATTTTATAGTAGATATAATAAATACTAATAAATATATAATATAATTATTTATAATAAAACTATTTATTTTTAAAGATTTTTTTTTTTTATTAGTATTATTAGGCTTGTTTTTTTAATATTTTTAACTTTAAATAAATATTTAATAGTAATAAATATACTTTTTAAAAATTTAAAATATTAGCGATTTTATAATTATTAATAAATATAAAAGTATTATTTGCTATAAAGTTTAACGTAATTAAATATATAAATGTTTATTTTTTTATTTAAAAGCTTAATTTAACTTTTATAAAAATTGCGTTAAAAGTAATATTATTAAAGTAATAATATATAAAATGTTTTTATACGGCAGCTAATATTTCGTTTTTAATATCGTTAAATAATATTTTATATATTTTATTAATATAAAAAATAAAGTTAATAGCGTTAAAAATTATAATAGTATGGCGTTTTTTATATAAAATAAATTTCGAGATTTTTTTATTAGTTAATATTTTTATTATTTTAAATAAATTAATTTTAAAAAAAAAAATAACGATAATAAAAGTAGCAATAAAAATTAAGAAAATATTTTAAAAATTTTAATATTTTAAAAACTTCAAAATTAATAATAATAATAGTTAAAAAATATTATTTTTAATTTTAATAAGTTATTTATATTATTAGTTATATATAAATGTTTATTTTTAAAGGGTTTTTTTAATATTTTAATAAATATAAAGTTAGCTTTAAATTTATTTTTTTTTATTATTAATAACTTATTTAATAATTGTAATTTTATATAAGCTATTATTATGTTTATTATTATTATTAATATTATTTTTTTTTCGGTAGTTTTTATAGCTTGTTTTTTATTTTTTAGAAATATTATATATAAAAATATTTCGATTTTTTTGTTAGTAAAATTATTAAAACGTATAATTATAATAGTAAACTTTATTATACTTAGTTTATACGATAAAAAATAGCCCGGCTAACTTTTTTTTCGTAAGATTAATTAATTCGGAAAACTAAATAAACTAAGTAATAGTTTTAGCGATAAAAATAATAAAAATAATAATAAAAATAAACTATTATAATTAGCGATATAATAAATGCTTTTAGTAGTAATTATAAAGGTTTTATATAATTTTTTATATTATTATAAAAAATATGCGTTTTTTAGCTAATATTATTTTATATAGATTTAATAGTAATTTGGCGGCTTTTATAGCTTTTAAAATATTAAGCTTATTTTTCGAGGCTTTTTTAAGTATTTTAAGCTTTAAAACATTAAAAAATATTATTTTTAATATAGAAATAAGTTTTAATTAATGTTTATTATGTGGTTTATAGATAAAAAATGCTATTGTTAGTGTGTTTCCTAAAAATGGGGGGGGACTGTATAAAAAGTATAAGTGGGGCGCGATATTGTTATAGCCCCACTCTTTTGACCCACTTATTTGTGGCTGTGGCTGTACTGTGGCTGCCCCACAGGGAATGTGTGGCAGTATTGGGCTAGGCGGTATGTGGTGGCAGTACTAGGCGGTGTGGGGCATATATTTATAAATATTTATTGTTATTTGTAAGTTAATGTATTAGTATTTTTTTTTTTTTTTTTTTAAGTAGAATATTAGCTTTTAATATAAGGTAAATTAAATATTTAAATTTTTATTTATATTATATTATTATTATTTTATTTTAATTATATTATTGTTTAAAAAAACGATAAATTTTTACGAAATAAAAAAAAACTAAATCGGTTAAATTTAATTAATTATATAATAAAATATTTAAAAAAGCTTTTAATAAAAAAATAATTATTATAGTTTAACGATTAATATAGTTTAATATAGATTATATAGCTAAAGAATATTTGTATAAAATAAGCTTTATTAATAATAGCGTGCTTAAGCGCGATTTATTAAATAAGTTTTATTAATTTGTTTGTTAAAAAATAAATAAAATAATTAATCGGGAATATATTACGACCAAAAGCTACAAAATAGAAAAAATAATAATTAATTAAACCTAGAACTTATATATTAATATAATAAGTATAATATTTTATTAAATAATAAAGCTATAAAGTATTATAAGCGATTTATTGTTTTAATTATAAATAAATAAATTTATACGTATAAACTATCCGAAGTAAAAAAAATATAAAAGTAAAAGTTAAAATATTTGCTAAATATTTTAACAAATAAAAAAACTATAGTTTTTTTTATCGCTATTATTATGTTAAAATAAAAAGCGTAGTTTATTTTTAATTCGGTTATAATAGTTATTTAATTTACTAAAATATTTAAAAAAAACTTTAACTTTTTTTCGACGAATATAAAATTAGATTTTTTTGTTTACTATAAATAGTAATATTATTAAAAACTTATATAATATTACAAAGATTATAAGCGTTATAATATAAAATATAAAATATTATTTTAATAAAATAGTTTGTTATTTTATTTAGGTTTAAAAAAAGCTACAATTTAAATAAAGCTAAATTTTAGCGGATAAAACTATAGTACGTAATATTGCTTTAAAAAAATAACCGAACTATTTTACATAAAATATAAAAAACAAAAAAATTATTAATATATTTAAAAACAAAATAGTCCAATTAGCTACTTTTATAAAATTTATAAAAATTAAACTTATTATTAAGCGATTTATAGTTATTTTTACTATAATATATTTTAAATATAAAAATATTTTAGCTATTATGCGTACTAAAATAATTTATATAATAAAAATATCCGCGTTTAATAAAAACTAATTTATTAAAGTTAAGTATTTTTTTATTTTTATTTTTAATAAGCTTATAAGTAATAAGCTTAAAATTAAGTTTAAATATTAGTTTATATTTTAAAAAAAAAGCTTAAAAAAAATGCTAACTATTAGTTAAGCAAAAAAAGCGAATTAATTATATTATTAATTATATAAAAAAAACTATATCCGAAAATTTAATGCTATTTATTTAAAGCTATAATTTTAATAGCTTATTTATATTAATAATTTATAATAAAGTTTTAAAGCATTTATATAGTTAATATTATAATTTTAATAAATATAAAAAAGCGCGCTTATAATATAAATATTTTATAATAAAAGCTTTTAATAAGTTTTTAAAATTTAAAATTTAATTTATTCGATAAATTAGCTTAGCGCAAATTAATAAAGCTAAATATAAACGCAATATATATAATATATTGCTTTAATATTTAAACAAGTTTTATATTGTTAAATTTAATAATTTAAGCGTATTTTTTTAAAATATAATTATATTATTATATATAATTATTAATAATAAAAAAACTTTTTAAAGCAATAATAAAAAAAAAATAAAAAAAATAAAACTATTAATAAAATAAGAAAAAATATTACAACCGGTATAGCACTTAAAACTTATTTTTAAAGCAATAGTTATTAAAAACTATATTTTAAATATTATAGCATTATTTAAATAAAAACCGCTAATAATAAGCAAAAAATATATACTAAGCTTAATTTTAAATAAATAAAATTATTAATAATAAAAAGTTAATATTTTATTTATTATAAATAAAATTATTATAATAGCGTTTATTTTATAAAAGCTAACTAAAAGCGATTAAATATATTTATATTAATAAATTATTATAAAAGTTATAAAAATATTTATTTAAACGAATAACTAAAAATAACGCTTAAAATAATTATTTTTTTTTTTAAAATAACTAAATATTAGCGTTAAAAATAAAAAAATATAAAAAATTTTATATAACTTTTTAAAAAAACTTTTAAAAAAAAACCTTTTATTTATAAAATATATAATAATAAATATAAATTTATATTATTTATATTAGTTTTATTTAATATAAAATAAATATATATTTATTAATAAACGTAAACTTTATAATATAAATTATAAAATATTTAAAGCTAAAAAAATAATAAAGTTTTAATTTAATATAATTGCTAAATATAATAAAAAAATAATTTAAACTATAAACCTAGCTTTTTAGTTATATTTTTAAGTTTAAAAACGTATTATATTTAATACGCTATTTTTAATAATAAAATAAAATATAATATAATTATTAAAAAAAGTTTTTCGATTATTATAATATATTAATAAAGTTACTAAAAAAAATTATTATTTTTTTTTAATTAAAAACTTAAATACTATTTAAAAAATATATTAATAAATAAAACAAAGAATTTAATTTAGAACTTTAGTTACTAATAAAATATAAATCGTTAGAAATAAATAATAAAGCTTAAAAATAAACGTTACTATAATAATTGCTTAAGTTAAGAACATTATATATAAAAAGCTATTAATATTATTCCGAAATTATAATTATTATTATTAACTATTAAAAATAAACTTAAAAAAATATTTTATAGATTAAAAAATAAAATAAAAATTTATTATAAATATATTTTTAAAAACTAAAAAGCTAAAAAAATATAAAGTTTATATTTAAAATAATAGTATAGCTATATAATAAATTATAAAGTTAAAGCAAAAACTAAAAAACTTCTAAAAAAGCTTTTATTAAAAGCTTATTATTTTAAAATATTTATTATAATTTTATAACTTTTACAAGCTAACTTTAATATAAAAAGCAACCGTACGTAATAAAAGGTTAATTATATAATAAAAGCTTTAAATAAAAATAATTATAAACTATTTATATAAAGCCCGCTTTATATAAAAGTTATAGATAAACTAATTAAAAAGTTATTAAAAATAAGTATAAATTATATATTATAAAAAAGACATTATTAGCTAGTATAAATAAAGGCCGGTATAAATTGCTACTATTAATACGTTTATTTTCGCGGCAACTTTACGCCGGGATAATATAGTAATATATAGTATTATTTATAATAAAATTTAAAAAAATTATTTAATAAAAAAAAACAAGCTATTATTAAAAAATAAATAGAATTACGTAAAAAAGCTTACCGTAAAATATTTAAATAATATTACGAATATTTAAATATATTTAGTAAAATAGCTTTAAACAAATTGCTTTTTTAATAACCGGGGTAAACTATAAAATTATAATTAAAAAAGAACTAAAGTTGTTAAAGTATAATATTTTATATAAAATATCGTTAAATAAAGCTAAAATATACCGAAAGTATATATAAAAAAACTTGCTTAAAAATTTTATCGAACTTATAAACGTATTATAAGCTGCTTTAGTATTATTCGCTATAAAAAATAATAAATTGTTATAATTTTATATAAATTATTATAAATTAAATAGTATTATTTAAAAAGATCGATATTTTTATTATTAGTAAAAAAAACGCTATTTTAATTAGCTAAAGTTAAAGTTTATATTAAAATCGATATTTAATAAGTTTTTATTATATTTATATTATAAAATAATAAGTGTTTAATTGTTTTTTATATACAATATAGTATTTATTAATTTAAGGTA
Source organism: Amphirosellinia nigrospora (assembly GCA_004123355.1). Lineage (NCBI taxonomy): Eukaryota > Fungi > Ascomycota > Sordariomycetes > Xylariales > Xylariaceae > Amphirosellinia > Amphirosellinia nigrospora. Next base: position 2,249,413 of record SCHM01000003.1, on the reverse strand, counting down.
TTATTATTAGTTTTATTAATAAACTATTAATATTTTAATGTTTTATTAATAATATTTTAAGTAAATATTTAAATATTTTTTATAATATATATTAATAATATTTTAATTTATTTTAATAATAAGCTAGAATATAAAAATATATAAATAAAATGCTAGCTTATTTTTAAAAAGCTAAACTATAAACTAATTTAAAAAAATACGAATTTTTTATTATTTAGATTAAGTTTTTAAGTTTTATTATAAAAACAAAAAGTATAAAAGTTAACTAAAATAAAATAAAAATTATCCGATATTAATAATTACTAATTAAAAATAAAAAAGCTATATTATAAAGAATATGTTTTTTTTTAAAATTTTATAACTTTTATAAACGTTTTATTAAAAAGTATAGGTATATTATTAAACTTTTAAATAAATTAATTATAATAAGTATAAATTTAATATAAATTAAACAATATTAATAAGCTTTTAATATTTTAAAAAAAGCTTTAATATTGGTTTTTGTTTTTTAGTATTTTTTATATAAATTAAAGATTTATATAAAACCGATATATTAAACGGTATAGCTATAAGTATGCTATTATAACGCAATAGTTTTAATAATTTTTAAAAGCTAGTTATTTTTTATTTAAAAACGTTATAAAAAAAAAGCTTAATTATAATATTTTTAATAAAAAAATATTATTGTTATAAAAAGTTTTTTATATTAAAAGGCTAAATTTATAAAGCTTTAAAAATAAAAGCTTTTTATTATAATTATTAATTATATTATATTAAAATATTTTAGTACAAAAAAGTTTTAAATTTATAATAAGCAAAATAGGCTAAATTAATTATTTAATATAATTTTATAATTATATATTAACTAAGGTTAAAAAATTATAGCTAATATTTTATCCCGATTTTATAAAAATATAAAAATATAAAAATAAATTTAAAATAAATAACGAATAATAGTTTTGTTTAAGTTTGCTATAAACGTATAATTATTAAAAAGTATAATAGTTTGCGCTTTTAAAGACTTCAAACTATTATTGCTATTAAAAATAGTATTAATTAATATTATTTTAGCGGCTAACTATAAAAATATTAGTTTTAACAAATATTAAATTTAGGCTTACGTTAATATATATTTTGATTAATTTATATTAAAAGATTTGCTTTTATATAAAAAAAAATTTATAATATTAGAAATAAATAATTTAAGAATATATAATTAAAAAAGCTTATATATAATTAGTAACGGTATATTTAAGCAAAGGTAAAACGTGTTATATAGTTTTTTAAAGGTATTAATAGCTAGGGCTATACGGTAATATTAAACGCTACGTTATAAATTGTTATTATTAGTTATTTAAAGTTTTATACGATAAAACCTTTAAAAAACTAATATTATTAAAAGTTTTAAAGTATTTTTAATAATATATTATTATTAATTTTTATAGAAATAGTGTTGATACTAGGGGGCAATACTAGGTTAGTTAGCTTAATTGGTGTATTCGTGCTATTATATACTTTTAGTTTTCTGGTTATGAACTAAGTGGGCTATTCCTTTACTAAATATTAAAAAATCTGCCTAGGCAGCTATAGCAGCCTGACACTCTTTTTATCCCGCGTAAAAAGGGCTTTTTTTACGCGTGCCGCGTAATATCCAGCGTACATATAAAGCTATGTGCTACTATACTATATAGCTACCTAAGCACTAGTAATTATATAATCTATTACTAGGCTAATTAGGTACTAGATTTATATACTAATACCCCTCCTAGCTGCAAGTACTATAGTATTATAAGCTTCGAAAGAAAAATAATAAAAAACTTTAAGTTAATTTAGTACTATAATTAAACTTTTTTCTTTATAACTAAAAGTGTATAGTTAACTAATTAAACCAAACGTAGTATTTATATATGTATAGGCTATATACCCTGTTCTAAAACGGACCTATTTTTTACTTAGCTTAAGATCGCTATTTATAAACGCTTTTATTGCTATTATAATTTTAGTATAATTCTTACTTATTTTAAAGTTTAAAAAAAAACTTTTAAAACATTTTATTTCTTACGGGGTATATAAAATAAAATAGTACCGTTTTCTTATACCTATCCGGGTACTTATTAAACAAGTAACCGGATAGCGTTATTTTTTTAGGACCCCGGACTTCCTTTAGATCTAGACCCTTAGGACCCCTTAAGATCTAAAAAATAGCCAAGTAACGCTAGTTACTTCTAGCTAAATATTATTCTTTACTACTTAGCAAGCTTATTAATTATATAATAAAATAGATCGAATCGGTCGTATATAAAATCTATAAGTTCTAAGGCATTGTAGGTACTAAAGCATTAAATTAACCACTCTTTAAAAAAGTTAATATATTAATAATCCTTTTTTTTTAGTAATAATAAACGGGCTTAGGCCATTAACTACTTATTATATAAAGTCCTAAAAAAGCCTAGCTTTGTTTTTTTTTTTGCTAATTTCTTTAACTTATAAGTTAAAAATAAAAACCTTTAATATTTAGCTTTTTTTAGTAGTTTAGTTAACTTATTAGCTAGATTATCTTTTAACTTTACGTATACTAGCTTAATATAGTTAGCTTATACTTTTTAGTTAATATAATAATATATTACTCTCATGTGCTTCTTTTGCTTTAATATAGCTATATATTTAAACTAATTTATAGCCTTTATGTTATTATATAAAAAAATAATAAAACTATTTAGTAGCACTTTAAGTTTATTTAAAAAGTTTTTTATTTACGCTAGATTATTTGCTGCTTCGCTCATTATAATATATTTATTTTTAGTAAAGTTTTTCGCCATAACTAATTATAATTTAGAATGCTATAGTACTAGCGCGCTATTTAAAAATATAACGTACTTTATTAATGACTTGTTATTTTATAAGTTTAATGCTAAGGTAATATTAATAGCAGCAAATAAACCTATATTATTATAAATTTTATATAAGTAGCTTTTTTTAGCTTGTTATACTTAATTTATATATTTAAAGTGCCTTTTATATATTTGGCTAATCGTTTTATACTTTTAATATATTTATTAGAAAGATTTGCTATAAATCTTGCCTAAGTAAAAGCAGTAAAGCTTATGTTAGGCTTTGTAATCTAGGTAAAAAAATTTAACTTATTAAGTAAAAAAATATAATTAAACATTTTATCTTTAAAAATAAGCTCTTTTTATGCTTTATAATATAAGTTATCCTTTTAGTATTTATAGGTATAAAATATTTGCATATTAAACTTAAGCTAATAAAATTAAATGCTTTAGTTATATATTATTTTTAATTAAAGCTTACGTTGTTATTAATTTTGTTTTTTACGATTCGTACGCTTAAAAACTAGTTAGTTTGGCTTAAATTGTTTGCTAGGACTATTTTATTGATTTTTATAGCGATACCTTTTAAATGATCTAGGTTAAGTCTTATAATTAAAAAATTATTTATATAAGATGCTATAACTTTTTTTGTTTTATAGTTAATATATATAGCGTTATTAAAGATCATAAGCTTAAATCTAACCTTACTTATAATCTTTTTAGCTTTAATTTATTACTTATATTTTGATTATTTAAGGCTATATAAAGGCTTTATTAGTTTAATAATTTTTTTAACTAGCTAGTTATACTTTTTTTGTTTTAATTTAAAAGTTTCGAAGTATTTTTTTAGCATTTTAAACTGCTTTATAAATATTTTTTTATAAAGAGCTCCGTTAAGGTATGCTGCTATAAAATCGATCTAAATAACGTATTATTTTCGGGCGGCTATTAAAGCTATTAGAATTTTTTATAACGCTACTCGGGCTATAAAAGCAAAGGTTTTATTATAATTAATATTTTTGCGCTAAATAAACCTATAAGCACAAATTCTGGCTTTATATTTATCTAGTTTACTAGTTAATAAATTTTTTTTTTAAATACTTATATAAAATTAATAAAGTAGCTATAAATAGCTTTTGTACGTTTTACGAATTTTAAAATATTACGTTTAAATAAACTACATATTTTTTTAAATACGGCTTTAAACTATTTTTTTTATTTTTTTTTACGAGTGCTTTTTTAGAATAGGTTTATTAAAAGTAAACATTTTTACTATAAACTTTTTTAGTAATTTTTATAAGTAATTTATATAAAAGCAGCTTTTTAAAAATATAAAAGTAGTTTAATCTATTTAATTTAGTTTTTTATAAGCTATAAATATTATATTAATTTTTTAAGTTTTGAATTTATTTATTTTAGCTTTATATTTTAAATCGCTTGTAGAATTATTTATATATATATTTTGCCTTTTTAGCTTAATATTATATTTAAAGCATAAATTATATTAAGGTAATTTTTATTTATTTTATATAGCAAATATAAGCTTTTAATTAAGTTTTTTCGAGGTTTTTTTTTGCTACGCTTAATAATAAAGGTCAGTTTTACTGTTTATTTCCGCGGTCGGCTATATTTTTTAGTTTGTTTTTGCTATTTATAATATTGTTTTCGATAATATTACAATTGTAGTTCTATATCTAAGTAAAATTTTTAATTTTTTAGTAACGCTGCTTAAATTTACGCTATATTTTAAGAAATAATAAACGTATAATATTTCTAAGATTATAAGCGTTATTTATATTTTTAACACTTTTATAAAAAGTTACGTATAGATATATATAATATTTTATTACTTTTAGTAAGCTAAACTATATAATTAAATATACCTTTATAATCTAAGAATATAATATTAGTTTTTTAGCTTTTAGTTTTTAGCTAATATGTATAAATTTATCGATAAATATTATATAACGTATACTTATTATTCGTAGATTGTTAAAGTTAAGTTTGTTATTTTTCCTTTAATTTAAGCAGTTAAAATATTTTTTAGCTAGGGTTACCTTTTTATTATAAATTAACTAGTTTTATTAAAAATATATATAGTTGTTAAGACTTCGTATGCTTAAAATATAATTAATAATTTAGTTTATAAAAATAAGGCTTTAGTTTTATTTTAAATAAAGTTTATCGATTTTTAACTATACTGTTTTAGTATTAATTTATAAGTAACGAAGTAATAATAGTTACTTTTATTTCGTTGTAGAATACCTTTAGATCCCTTATGCCGAACTTTTTGCCACTATTTATACGTAAGACGCGGCATTTTTTTGGTAGTTTTTATTAAGTTGGGGTATCTAAAGTGTTAATTTTCTGTTTATCCATTGTAAGTATGCTTTGACGGTACTTTTTGTTTTATTTTTCGTTTTATATACTTTAAAGATGCGATACTTATTATTGTTATCTATTATAAGTAAGAAATATTTATATCTTTCGATTAAGACTAGTTTAATCTAGCTAAGGTCTACTTAGGTTATTTTCCTTAGATAATCGGCTTTTTCGATAGCTTTTTTCGAGATATATTTCTTAGCTTTAGCTCGATCGCAAACAAAGCAGAGAAGGTATTTAACCTTTTTAGGCTTTATGTTGATATTTGTGGTATACTTGATTGTTTATATTAACTTTTTAGTGCTAGGATGGTATAGCCGACGGTGCTAGAGAATTAGCTTATTTTGAATTTTAGGGGTTATTTTTACTTTCTCCCCTAATAATGATTTAAGCAATAATTTTTTTAACGCTTTAACTTCGTTTGCTATACTTAGCGCGAATTTTTACGGTTTTTTTTGAGGTTAATATATTATATAAAGCTTTTTTCCCTATATATCTATAGGAAAAAACTATGCCGTTAAATATTAAGATTTGTAATAGCTATTCTGCGGCTATTTTTATGGTATATTTATTTAGATAGCTTTTTGTTTATATAGTTTTTTTTAAAAATATATTTAACAAAAACGATGGAATAAGTAAGGTATATCCTACGCTTATATTGCGTTTATCCTTATTAAGGGTTTTGAAGTTCCTTATAACGGTGCTGATTTTTTTAACTTGTATAGGTTTACCCTTTGTGTAAATTGTATATTTTTTCGTTTTTTTGGTTAGATTTACTATTGATTTTTTTTCGAAGTTGGCTTTATTGTTGTATATCTTTATATTTAACCCTGTATTAAATAGAATGTAACGCTTGTATGCTAAAATGTAATAATTCCCTAGGATGTGAGTGTGCCTAAGGGCACTACTGTCTTTTTGTATAGTGACCTTAATATTTGGTCCGTTATTACTAGTGACTTTAATACTTGGTGCGTCTTTTTGACCTGGGTTGTTTAGGATTGCTGTTAAGGGCGAGGGTATAGGGGTAGATATGGTCAGGGGTACTGCTGCTATGGTTTTTTGTTTGATGACCGGCTTGATGATCGGCTTTGAATTATTTCTGGATTTGTTACTACTGGAGCTGGCTTTCGCTTGATAAAAGGGTTTGTTATTTTTCGATTGATAAACGGGCTTGCTGCGGCAGATGGGTCTGCGGTTGTTTTTTTTTCCGTAAAAGGGTCTGCGGTGATTTTCCCCGTAAACGGGTCCGCTGTCGTTTTTTTCTGGCCTAGTGCAATTATCGAGACTGAGGCTATTTTCTGAGTTAGGATTTTCTAAGTTGGGGTCCTCTGGGTTGGGGTTTTTTAGGTTGGAGTTTTTTAAGTTAGGGTTTTTAGGCCGTGGTAACTTTTTGGTTTGAGGTTACCCCGTATAACGCGGTTTTGTTTGCAATTAGTAGTGCTGCAGTTATTTGGAGTAGAAAGGGATGAACTAGGTGTAATAGGGGAAAAAGTGATATTTTATGGTTATAAAGATTTATTAGACTTTGTAGAGTGTTTATATTTATGTGGGCAGAGTAACTAAAGTTATTTTGAAGCCTGCGGGTGGCTTTTGACTTTTTATGGGCTTGCTGTAGATATTGTAGGTTTCTGATCGTTTAGAGTTCTGATTTTGGTTGCTACTACTTTTGTTAGGGCAATCTTTGGCAATATAACCTTATTGGCCGCACTTGAAGTATTTGGGCCCTTTTTTTTTGTTGTAGTTTTTTTCTTTAGAGTTAGATTTAAAGTTTAACTTGTAATTCTTGCTTTTGCTATTGCTTTTGCTACAACTTTTATTTTTGTTAGTAATGTTGTTATTGGACCCTTTTTCTTTATGGTTTTTGATTCGGGCTTTTTTTTATACGGTTTTTGAAGTTATTGTTGAATTTATCGACTAGATTTTGGATATGGTATTTTTATGCTTTATGACTTTGGTGGTAGTATTATACTAAGCTGTTGCTTTATTTTTTATTGCAGCTATAAATATTGTAACCTGTTAGTTTATGCTTATTTTTTTTTTTAGTTCTTTATATTGTTTTATATTTTTAAAGAATTTAGATGTGAAGAGTACGGATTTTTCTTATTATACTTATAATTAATAATGTTGTCTTATATTTTTTGGTGTATTTGGCCTGTTGTATTATAGGTTTTACTAAAGATTTTTAGTATGCGTGACTTTTTTTCGATGTTTTTAATTAGGTTTAAAAAGGCTGGTTTTAACGTGCTAGTAATTGTTTGTGCTAGCACTAGTTTTTTATACGAACTAATAAAGTTTTTAGGATTGTGTTTAATAGTTTTTATAGTAAAGTATAGATTGCGTTGATATGTTAACTAGTTCTGGGCTTTTTTAAGTAGTTTTTTTTATTAAGCTTTAGCTTAAATTTGCGCTATTTTGGTTTAGTTTTATTTATAGATAGGGCTTTTTTGAGTTCTTCCGTGATAAGTGATGCTTGTGTTTGATATGGGTATTATTAGATTCTTTTGAATTTGACGATGATGATGACGAATTTGACGAATCTGGGTTTGAATCTGGAATAGGGGTAACCTTTTTTTTTTTTTTGCTTTTAGACTCTTTTTTAGTAGAATTACGCTTCGGTTTTTTTTTTTGAAATCGATCGATCTAAACTTTTTAGAAGACTTATTTATTTTTTTTACTGCTTTATCCGAAAGGCCTAATGCCTCCTAATTACTTTCTTAATAATATTGTTTATTATTAAATACTTTGAATAATTTTTACTAGCTGGATTAACTTAATTAACTAGATTAACTGGATTAACTAGAACTAACCTTTTATCTGACCTGTTTGACTTTTTAGGTTGTCGATAATTTCGTTGAACTTATTTTTTATAAGCTCTATTTTATGTTTATAATTAGCAGATTGCTTTTTGATTTTTTTTAAGGTCCTTAGTAACTTTGTTATATTTTTTTTTTTCTGGTATAGTTTGCTTTTGTATATTTTAAGGTTGTGCATTGCTACTTTTAGTTGTTGTTAGGCGTTAATTTGTTGATTAGTTATTTTGTCGAGTAGGTGTTGATATTTTATTACTTTAATTCCTAGATTTGCGATAATTTTTTTTAATTTTTTTTTAGTTAGTATCTACTGATTAAGCGACTAAGTTGATTACCGGAAATAGCTAAAATACGCTAATTAAGCGCTTTAAAAGTCGATTGATCGTAAAAATGCGCTAGCTACTATATAAAAATGGTATCAATACTAGGGGCAATATTAGGTTGGTTGGCTTAATTGGTATATTCGTGCTATTATATACTTTTAGTTTTTTAGTTATAAACTGAGTAGGCTATTTTATTAAATACTAGAGAATTTGCCTAGGTAGCTACGGCAGCCTAACATTCTTTTTATCCCGCGTAGAAAGGGCTCTTTCCACGCGTGCGCGCAATATCCAGCGCGCACACACAAAGCCACGTGCTACTATGCCACATAGCCACCCAGGCACCAGTGATTACGTAATTTATTACTGGGCCAATTAGGTACTAGATCTATATGCTGACAATTTTAAAAGTTTTTTTAAAAATAAATATAAAAATAATATAACTTTTACATTATTAATCGATTAATTAAGATTTTTTGGACGATTATATATAAAAACGAGGTTATTATTAGAAAAATAGCTAAAATATATTATTAAAAGTTTTTATTAAGTTTAAATAGCTAAAATTATTATAAATAATTAAAAGTTATAATTATAGCTAATTTTATAAGAACTAATTTTAAAATTTAAAATAAAATTAAACTTTTTTTATTAGATAAAATAAACTATTAAATAAGTTAAAATTATATATTAGTAAATAAACTAAAAGCTATAATTTTTTATAAGCTATTTTTAAAAAAATTAGTTAAAAATATTATTTATTTAGATATAATATAAGTATTTTTATTTTATAAGTTATTTAATAGTTTAATATTAAAGGAGGTTTTTATAAGCCGATTAATAAAAATAATATTAATTAAAAGTTTAAAGCTAAAAAGCTAATTAATCGTTTAGTTAAAAAGAGGTTAAATAAAAAAAGGCCTAAGTATTTATATAATATATAAAAGTACGTTAAGGTTGCTAAATAAAACGTAAAAAAAATATAGCAAAAAATAATTATTTAAGCTAATAAATATAAAAAAGATTTTAATTTTATTATTAGAAATTATATTATATACTATATAAAAAGTAAATAAATTAACTATTTTAATAATAAGCTAGATTATTTTATAAAAAATTATTATAAATTAAAAAGGTACGATTAAATAATTTTAATATTTTTAATTATAATTATTTAATAACTAGCGTAAAAAAAATAGTTTTATGCCGATTTTTATAATAATTTAAATAATTTTTTGTTAGGCTAAAAATATAAACAATTAAAAAGTAAAATAGTAAACTTTAGTTTCGAAAAAAAAATTAAAAATTAAAAAAATATTATTTTCGCGTATTTATATTATATAAGTTATATTATAAATAATATAAAAAAATAAAAATATAATAATAAATAATATTTAGCTATAAATTTATATAATTTTGCAAAAAAACTAAAAAATATTATAAAGCGAACTTAAATATAATAAGCTTATTATTACAATTAGATAATTAGCTAGAAGCTATAAAAAAAAAAAGTTTATAGTAGAATATAAAAATAATAATAAGTTTGTAAAGATAGATATATAAAAAATACAAAAAAAAATAAAAACTTATATAATAAATAATAAAATATATTAAACGGTATAATTATTATATAATCGATTGTTTAAATAGCTAATAGTATAACGGGAATATAAAAAGCTTTAAAATTTTATAGTTATTAAAAACCGAAAGGAACTTTTAGCCTAAAAATATTAATTTTAAAAATTTATTGTTTAATTTTTTATATATAAAACAAATAAACTTATAGTTCTAAAGCTTTATACGTATTAACAAACTCGGGTCGAGTCTTTTTAAAAAAGGGGGTTATTATAGCTCTATTTTTTTAACCTATTTATTTATGGCTATAGCTGCACTATAGCTGCCCTATAAAGAATATATAGCAGTACTAAGCTAAGCGGTATATAGTAGCAGTACTAGGCGGTATGAGGTATATATTTATAAATACTTATTGTTATTTATAAGTTAATATACTAGTATTTTTTCTTTTTTTCTTTAAATAGAATATTAGCTTTTAATATAGAGTAAATTAGGTATTTAAACCTTCTACCTATGTTATATCTATTATAGATATTCGTTTTAGAATTAGTGTATTAGATTTATATGCAATATTAATACCTACTTAACCTTTATAGTCATCTTATACTCTATTACCTATCTCAAAGCTCGGCATAACCGCCAGACAGGTCAAGTCTTAAAATGTGAAATAATCATGTTGTAAGAACTGTTTTGTTTTATTATACAAATGAGAGTTTTACTATATTTTTCATGGATCTTTTTAGTTATCTTATTCATCTTGAATAGGGCTTGGTCTAGTATGACATTATATAGGGTTTAATGTGTCACGCTGTAGCAGTAGCACTTGAGGTAATCATTCCGCGCATGGATAGAATGAACATCAATGTCTGTTGTCGCCATACGATATGTACAGTCCAGGGTGTAGGAGTCCTCGTAGTGCGACCAGTTTCCTGTATAGAGCGCCTTGATATTTTGCTTTTACTCCTCTTTCTTGAAGCACTCTTCTCCAGGGAAATTGGGTGCTGGAAGTCAGGAATTGCTATGACCACATTTGTCTATAAGTTTTTGCATGGTAAATCTATATCGGTCCCCAACTAATACTACAGTTCGTATCCCAGCATCAGGAACTGGCACACGAACCTAGACAGGATCATAGGAAGTTGATGCCAACACCAACTTGTAGACCTTTCCTGCTTTCTTCACCTGCGCGCGTGACGAGGGGCAAGCTGAAGTTAAGCTCAAACCTTGCGACGGGGTGCGCATAAACCAGCCCCACGCCGGCAGATATGCTGGGCAGGCCGGTGCCAGCCTCTTTCGTGGCAGATAACATACCATTCAGGATTGAGCTTGCATCCATGCGCTGCCCAGAGGCGGTATCATTTTTCTTGGTTTTGTTTCTCATCGCAACTGATCTGCCGCCGTTGGCGAATAACTGGATTCGGAAGGGGGAATCGGGCCCAACTCTGGGTAGCGGAAAGAGCATATTCACACTGCCGGCGCGCAAAAACATCGCCCCCGAGCGCATCGGCACCATCTCTCGGACCTAAACCGCCTAAAGAAAAGCCGCGGACATCCGTAGGTCCTCCCAGAGTAAACCGGTCGTTGAGCCGGCTGGGCGACGCCCCGCCCAAGCCGAAGGACAGAGGCAGAGGATACAGCATTCCAGCTCGGAACCCACATCCGATGGAAACACCAGACGGCCCTTTCACACCCGGTAAGGGGATCGGCACGGCACCTGCAACCTCCATTTCACTTTTAGAGAAACCGACGTCCCCTCCTAAAGGACCCCATCCGGCAAGCTCGGTATTTGTTTTTATCATGTAGCCGTTTTGCGGAAGCATCGGATTGTCCCTTCGCTCTCGTTGGAATAGGTATGTTATAGCACTCTTGACGGAGTCCCCGGCATCGCCACGCACCGCAGGACTTGCTTGGCGGCCAGGCTAGTTAACTGTCTCCATGTGCCGGAATAGCCAACTTGGAAACGATCACCATTTTCCTTTGCCCAGTTCAGCCTTAGCCCGCCGCCTTTGAGAAGCTCTTCGTGGCTTGCCCATGGCTTATGAGTACTACTGGCCAACCCATCTACGCTGAGCCTCAGGTTGGGATTACTTTTTATCGGGGTGGAGAATTCAGCGCTGTACGCCGACCGGGTTCTTGTGCCTGCCGAAGCGTTTACAGACAAGAATTCTGCCCCACCGAAGATGTTTCGCAAAGCATGGTTCCATAGGCGGAGCCTTCCGTATTGCCCAAATCCGTGCCTGTTTTCAACAACACCGAGATTTCTCTCGGACTCGGAGGGAGACTTCAAGGTCGGTCGGGGGAGGTTGACGGGTCGAGATGGGAGGTTGAGAGAGGTGAACCATGATGCCAGGGTGGAAGATGTCTTAAGATAAGGAGGGTCAGCATGCGTCTGCTGCCGTGAAGGATGCGCCATGGTCGTCATTACCAAATTTCCCCAGCGTTTCGACGGTGCTGCCAACCTCTTTTAAGAGGTTGGCTAATGTGTAGTTGGCATTGCGACTGTCCTCCACCAGGGGTTGGAAGAGAGGGTTGAGGAACGACTTTCGCGTGTTCTTGGCGCCATGAATCTGGATGGACGAGAGGGTGACGGGTAGCGTTTGGTTTTGTGAGAGCTGTAGAGTCAGCCAGTGTAGACCGATAGATCATCTGTCAAGACATGCTAACCAACTGCGCCAGTCGCTGGTCGGATTCGTTCCCGTGGAGTTGTGTCCTCTCCCGAGTTGCTCGCTGCTCGACGGAGCTTGCTTCTTTCTTGAGCAAGCTCTCGAAGGCCTGGGGACATGGTTGATTAGCAGTGGATGCACCAACTGATGGGAAGATGGATAGCTTGCATCATCGTCTCCAGGTGAGGGAGCCTGAACCATAGCAGCTAGTGGAAGGCCCGTCTGGCCCTAAGGTAAATAGGTGGTTGTGTTTTTGTGTGGTAATCACGAGCCGAGGAATCTGGGAGCTCTCAACAAATCAACTGATAAAAAAGTGTACCTTCAAGAAGGCAAGTCACTAGCCCCAGGGTCCCTTCCAGGGTTGTGGCGGGGCTTAGATCGGAGCTTTGTGGCTGGTGAGTACGGGGCGCTCCACACTTGGCCCCTGTTGCCGCTAAGCACATGCGCTTTAGTCCCATTCTACAGTGGGGTCACAGCCAAGTCGGGCAAGAGGTCAGGCCCCAAAACCCCTTTGCGGATCCACTCAAACATGACAATGATTCATGGCCGACAGGGAACAGCCTTATTGCTTCTCAAATCACCCATACCAACAGTGCCCTGCGCTGCGACGCCGCGACACTCCCCCTCTCACTACACATTAGGTCATCGTTAACAGCTTCTTTCGGCCATCTAACCCATCGGTCATCAGTCACTCGGCGCCCGCCTTCACGCCCCGTGCCTTCAGATCCGCCCCAAGCCGCTATTGCACGCCTTGCATCGCTCCCCTGCCCGCCAAGGGACAGATTTCATTCACCGCGTCCGTATAGTTTAACAGAATCAAGTCCGATGGCCAGCAAACAGGCGACCAAGCGCGTATGTCTTCACTGGCCTCTATTTGCGATGCCCTATGCATCCGTATATAGATCTATTAGCTAACATGTTCTTGCTCAGTTGGCGCGCGAATACAAGACGATCTCTGAAAACCCACCACCTATATATCGGCTCACCCGTCCGAGTCTAATATTCTCGAGTATGTGCGCATGCAATCCCCAGCACTCGCATTCGTCCTAACAGATACCAGGTGGCATTATATCATCACAGGACCCGAAGACACCCCGTACTATGGCGGACAGTACTGGGGAACCTTGATTTTCCCGCCCAACTACCCCTTTGCGCCCCCGGCCATTAGGATGCACACACCATCCGGCCGTTTCCAGCCCTCGACCAGACTCTGTCTCTCCATTTCTGACTTCCATCCAAAGTCCTTCAACCCGGCCTGGGAAGTCTCGACCATTTTAATCGGCCTGCTGTCATTTATGACGTCGGAGGAGATGACCACAGGATCCGTGTCGGCCACAGCACGGGAGCGCAAGATGTATGCTGAGCGGTCACGGTGGTGGAATTCAACAGGTGGCGGCTCACACGTCAAGAACCCGGCGCAAAAAGGCAACGTTAAGGCCGGCGATGGGGGTGCCAAGTTCCGATCGGAGTGGGCCGACGTAGATAAGGAGAACTGGAGATGGATAGCCGAGAAGAACATCAATCCAGCTACCGGAGAGACCATTCGTACCTCCTGCGGGCCTGCGCTGGGGGCGGCGAGCAGGGGGGCAAACACAGACTGTGGTCGATACGGTTGTTCAGCAAAGAGACGCTGGCACTGGGTGGTTAGGCCGTAACCGGCTTCTCGTCATGGGAGGGTGATATTCGTCTATGTTTTGATTGCTCGGCTTCTAGGCGAAGCAGAAGATGCATAGAGACCACTCAGAGAAGTATGGCCTATATGACTAGCAACTGAGCTCGGCTATCCTCCGCTATGGTTCACGTAGGCAGCTCTCAGTTGTCCGCACCGAGAAGCGGTAAACTCTTTCATTCGCCTCGAGGTTCACGAAGCGCGAATGAAACATTCATCCTTTGGCAACGGGTATCGGTTTTCCTAATAATCTCTGGAATTTTTTGCCCCTTGCTTTTCAGGGCAGGTTGGAGGAGACGAGGCAACATCTCCATGTGTTTGTGTGAGCGTTTCTTGTATGATATGCCGTGTGGAGGGCTTTCGGGATAGACAAGCGAATCGAATTTCTTAGAACTACTGCACATCTGTTGCCACTCGGCTAGAATCAAATAGTTTCCCTTCTGCAGTTGAGCCCCAACCCAGCTATAACAGGCACCCACAAACGTTTAAGCACATGATCCTATAGAACAACATGCATAGTAGGAGAGAAACCTAGAGGCCCAAACCACGAGGAGAGGCTCGGATTGAGACATAACATTCTAGGCCGGCTGGCATCAAAATTTCGGAGATCTGCATGAGCACATCTATATCACTGTCTACCTCTTACACTCTCCCACAGTTTCGTAGTAACCAGTGCTTATGTTACCTTATCCTCTACTCCCCAGATTCTCAGCTTATAGCTGGTTCCTATATCTACTAAACTTATCTTTTTGAGGGAGCAATAGTCAAGTTATCACATGTGCTGAAGGATAAGGTTTGTTTACCTTTTAGTTTAGCGGAAGGTGGCTGTAAGGGCTTTACAACCCATGTGATACGAATAGATGTAGTCTGAATTATAATTCATCATGATAGCATTTTAGTTTTCGGCAGGACCATGGGAGTCACAGTGGAGTGAGCTAAAACAGCGGTTTTGGACTATGAAGCAATGTAAACAGAGCTCCTTACTATTTGTTTTTACTTCGAGCCTACCTGAGATATATGCATCAATTACGCAGCCTGAAAAAAGAAAGTACAAAAGTCCTGCAGAACGAGTAATAGTGCAAGCGTGAGTAGAGGCTCAACCTAAACTGATTTCCTATGACAACAAGGAAGGAGCTGCAACATGTGTTTGAAAACGACATTTCAGGGGAAAGGATGGAAAGTGTACAAGGGGGGATTCCGGATAGAAAGCATGGACAAATTGTTGTGAGAGTTAAGGCCTTTGAAAAATGCGAGAGAGGGGCAATGCTCTTGTGTTGTGAGCTATAAGCGTAGGCAACTAAATCCTGAGCAAACAGATGAAAGGGCCTTGAGATATATACAGCTCTTCGACAATCATGGTTGCCTACATACTAAATGTTTAACGACAGCAGACCTACAGCAGCGTGTATATTTGAGGTAAAAGTGGTTTGGTGGACCGTCGATATGTGTTTGACAGCGTCGACTTGACTTTATTATTATATGTTGAACGTGACTAGGGGTGAAGACGGGCCTGGGCAGATGCATCCACACTACTTGCTCGTTACCTAACCTACCTGATAGGTAGGAAGTTGTCGTTAGGTATCTGTGCTTTGGTTGCGAGCTTGGTCTAAGATAGAGGATGGCATCACACTGGGCA
Organism: Amphirosellinia nigrospora; assembly: GCA_004123355.1. Taxonomy (NCBI): domain Eukaryota; kingdom Fungi; phylum Ascomycota; class Sordariomycetes; order Xylariales; family Xylariaceae; genus Amphirosellinia; species Amphirosellinia nigrospora. The sequence continues at coordinate 2,233,527 of SCHM01000003.1, read as the reverse complement.
CCTAATGGAAACCGGTCTGCCATAGGCAGGAGCAACCTAAGGTTACCTAATGTTAGAGCTACCTGGCGTACGGTGCCTTCTATGAGTAAATGGTACAGGGAGGTAGCAAATTTAGGCAGGAACCTATGTTCGAGCTAGGTACATTCTGGGTGCTCACTTGGTGTATACCTTACACATCAGGAAGGAGCCAGCCCATATTCTGGCTATTGCAGTACTGACAGGAGGTGCCTTTGTTGCCTGCTTTACCTGTTGTCTGCCCTGCCCTGTCAACCTTCAGATTCTAGTCAACAGTTCCACATCCAAAAAAAACAGAACCTGCCCAGTTTCCAATATCACACCGCCAATCCTGCACCTTACCCCAGCCAGACTGTGAATCATCGCTGCCCACGTTGTATTCTGATAAAGAAGCGTCCCTTACCCTTCGGCATTACCATTGTTCCTTAGCCATGGCGTCTGTTGAGGAACGAGTATCTCCCGTTGAGCCTACGGATGTCGAGGAGGCCAAGGAGACCACAGATCTAACACCCGCAATCCCCGTGCCCTGACCCCCATTCCAGAGACTGACGCTACATCTGAGAGCCCGGCCATTTACTTTCACGCAGATGCTGATCTAGAGGTCATCATCGAGGTGCCGGGTGACGAGCCTGCCATCTATATGGTTTGCGCGTCTGCTCTAGCTTGTGCATCTTCTATCTGGCGTACTACGTTGTACGGCGATGCGGCGACCGCCCGTGGTGTTAACGATGACGCGAAGAAGAGCGAGATCCAGACAATGAAACTGACCGGTGATCCAGAGGCGATCAACCTAGTCTTCCGTATCATTCATTACGATTTCAAGCATGTTCCAAAGGAGCCATCACTCAATCAGCTCTTTGAGCTAGGAAAGGTCGCTTGTCAGTACAAGTGCACCCATATCTTGTATCCTTGGGCTGCAAAATGGTCTTCAAACCTGACCAACTTTGTTGCTGAGGTCGATTGCTATTCGAATGTCACAAAGCTCTCCAGTGAGTATTCCTATCTTTCCACATCCCCTTCTGTATGGAGCTCAGGCACGTCGCGTTTATGGGGCTTTATAACTTTGTCCCTTCATAGGCTGTAAACCTGCTAACTCTAGAATCTCCGCAGCATTGCTTGGACCTTTGGTGAACTGCGGTTATATAGAGAAACGTCGATGCCCTTATCGTGAGCGCCAAGATCGACGGCGACGGCAAGATTGTGAATATCTCTGGGCACCCGCTCGAAGATATGCTAATGCCTCATGATCTACTCGGTAAGACCTATATGAATCATACTCATCGCAATATAAACTAACTTCAAATATCAGACGTAATTACTAAGACGCGTGCCTCTACGATAGCACAGATCCGATGCTGTCAAGGAGCCTATCGAGGTCCTCTTCTTGTCTGGAGAAACAGACCAACGCAACTCATATTGCAAAGTTGGCAAAGATAGCCGCCATTGTGAGGCCATGATGCTAGGTTCAGTTATTCCTGCACTCGCTAAAGCAGGGCTCTTTCCTGTCCGGAGCCTAGAAACTTTACAGGCAGTATTGAAAGCTTGAAGAACAAACTTGACGAAGTTAAGACAGTCCCGTATATCGGAAAAGAATGGATGCCCCACATGTCGCACGAGAACTGCAATCTTGGCTTCCGCGAGTCCGTTATGACCTGCCTCAAGGGTATGATGGTACCGCTGAGTGCCGGCATCAGTAAGTAATTATCCACACTGTCTATATTGCTTTGCCTATCGATCAAAGTGGTCTGAAGGGGATGGAAGTATCAACTTCAATATTTAAGTGACACAGAGTTATATATTGCCGGCTGACTATTTTCAAACCAGTGAGTTGGATGTCTAACCAAGCCGACACATGCGGCATCGACCCTACCAAAGAGTTAGAGGAGTGGCGTCAGAGATCTAAGGAGTCTCCATCTGAAAATTTTGCCAAACCTCATCTCGTACGCCACTTGGAAAAGCAAGACCGAGAGGAACGTACCGATGCTAGCACCGAAGACGTTAGCACGGAAGGCGAGCAGCAAGAGAACGCGGAAGGTGAATTTTGATGCACCGATGTCAATATTCCAATCAAATTGCCGGGTAGGCAAGTTGTCACACTCTGGTTGTAAGAGTACACAACTGGAGGCTAGTCATGTGATTATAAGGAAGTAACTATGTTGGTTCGGGCACCTGGTACAAAATTGCATCATAACATGACGGAGAAAATCTTGGGGTTGCGTGTGTAGGTAGAGACCAATATGGCCTATGAGACCAAAGGGGGGAAGGCTCTGTGGCATGTATATCAGGTCTGTGATCAAGATACCGGCGTGTTCCTTAGACCAATGGATTCAGTTAGCCCACAATACTTACTTATGCGGTCAGAATGCTTGAAATAGGACCAAGTATGTGTTACCCTAGGTATTACTAACCCGGCCGCTTATGAGAATAAACGGTGCTGTGAGGGGAGTAGGTAAACGTGTCTATGATAGTGGAATGTGTTATCCTCCTAACGGAATGAATTATAGATTATTTACTCGAGTTACCTACTTTACGATAGGAGCTGGAATCCGTTCCCTTACACAGATTCTCTAATCCTCTATCAGCGGCATGACTTGTTAAGTAATCACCAAAACACTATCGTTTCCAACTATATATCTTTATCTCAGCTTAAAGCGGCATTAACTCCTTTAGCTATGAGGGATTTTCCTTTCCTGTAAAGTAGACCAGATACCTGCGAGGTACGCGGCCCACACTGAACCGGGTCTCCGGATAGGTTGGGGATGTTAATATGCCGCAGCTTGGACATTTGAAGTGGAGGGGACTTTGTCGAGCCTATTAATATTCTCATATACCTATCACGTTTTAATCAGATTGAATAATTATTGCTACTAAACAACACGCAGCAAGAGCTCTTACGGCACGGCATTCTCAGACAACGATATAAAGCACACTCAAGTTTCCATTCTGAGCTATCTGGTAGCTTAAAATAACATACAAAGTTTGACCTAAAACGAGTGGATGGTATAAGAATCGTCATCTCACCTAGACAAGTTCACACTTCAGAGCAACGAAGCTGCTCAATTGCTCTCACACGGCAGATGGCGAAGATGAAAGCCGCGTTTTGTTATAAAACAACCGCCTCTTGCCAGCTTCCAGGCCTCGACGAGAGCAATGTACGCGATGACAGCGGCAGCGACAACGCCCCACTCCCAATCAATGGCGGTGTGCTTGAAAACGACCCGGTTGACGACAGGAATGTAAATGACGGGGAACGTGATGACGAAGCCTGCAACAACAGCCCAGAATAGGAGCGGTTACGTAGCACGGTGCGCACGACCGAGAATGGCCCGCTGAACTCCTCCGGGTACATGTTGAACAATGAGCGGGTGAAGTGCTTGACCTCCCAAGCCGTGAATAGAAGCAGGAAGCTGAGGGTTGCGAAAGTCGTCGCACGTGCGCGGTACACCGGGTCGCACATTGAAGCATACCCCTGGTTACATTCCGTCGAACTCATCAGCGACACAGCCCACTGTTTCGGTCCGTAGGATACGAAGGCAAAAGAGAAGATGCAGAGAGACCCCATGAAGAACCCGTACGCGAACTTGTCGATTATAATCTCCTTTGTAAACACACCTACGCGGAGGTTGTGCGGGGGTCGAAGCATGATGTCGGGCTGCGCTTCTTCGAGTCCAAGCCAAGGGCTAGGAATGATGACGTGATAAGGTTGGCCCAGAGGATCTCGATCGGGAGAGAGCGGGAAGACGGATTGGTCTTCCTTATCCTTGTAAGCCAGGCCGATGAGGAGGAGTAAGACTTGGGCAATATTAGATATGAGCAGGTGAAGGATGAACTGGTGTCGTCATTAGCATACATGAGCTTCTGTGGTACAAGTATCGTGGTGAGTTGGTATGTGCGGCTTACCTTCTGGATGTTGTCGAAAAGCCTGCGTCCTCCTCAACTGCGGTGACGATAGAGGCAAAGTTATCATCGGTTAGTACCATATCTGCAGCCTCCTTGGCCACATCGCTACCATTTGAGACCCATGGCAATACCAACATCGGCCTTCTTAAGGGCGGGAGAGTCATTGACGCCGTCTCCGGTCATCACACAGTATGCTCCCCGACGGTGCATCGCCTCGACCATTCGCACTTTCGTGGATGGGCTGCAGCGAGCAAGAACTAGTGGAAGCTTATTCAAAGCGTCGATCTCCACATTGCTGAGGGCATCAAATATAGATGCGGGCATGGTTGCGGTGGCAGCCTCGGCGGCGGTAAGATTGGGATCTAGAATGCCAACCTCGTGCGCAATAGCCGTTGCCGTTTTGATGTGATCGCCCGTTAGCATATGAACTGAGATGCCCGCAATCTTACACTTTTCGACAGCGCCGGCGGTTTCTGGCGGGGAGGGTCATACAAGCCGGCCAGGCCGAGTGGTGTCAACCCACTCTCCGCAGCCGCACGGTCGGTCATGGGAGCATCGCCTTTCGGAATGGTTTTATGTGCAATACATAGCACACGGAGGCCTTCGGCGGCAAGGGATTCGGCGTTGGATGTGAACTCGGCTTTAATATCATCGGGTGCGTCTAGGAGTGGCATGATCGCTTCCAGGGCGCCTTTGGTGTAGACGTCGACCTCACCGGACGGCCTAGCGTAAACAACCGTCATACGCTTACAGGAAGAATCAAAGGGGTGTTCCGTAACGAGAGTTGAATTGTTCGCTTGTGAGATGGTGGCCTTACTAAAGTCGAATCTCATTGCAAACACTTGGAGGGCGATCTCTGTCGGCTCTCCTACAGCCGTCCACTCTGAGACAATGGTGGTGGAAGTGGTCGATGTCTCGACTGTGTCGTCTCCTACGACTACCTTGCTATCAGACACAGTTGCGTTATTGCAAAGAGAGAGACACTCTACAAACTTCCTCGCGCTCAGAGGGAGCCTCGATATCAAGGAAGGAGGACCTGAGGAGAGGGGGACGCTTCATCCTTCCAGATGACTTGCCCACTAGTTGGATCGAAAGGGTGCGTACAAGCCTCAACTGAAGCAACAGAGCCATCTCGAAGCCAGACCTTCTTCGTGATCATTTTGCCCTGTGTTAACGTTCCAGTCTTGTCGGAACATATATTGGTCACTCCACCAACCGCCTCTAGCACTGATAGCTTCCTCACAATCACATTCCCCTTAGCCATCGCCTTCGTGCCGACTGCCATGCTTATCGTGAGAACGGCAATCAGAGACTCGGGAATGACGGCAACACCAACGCAGATACCATAGATAAGTACATCGCCATCGATATCGAAGCGATTCGCCGAGAAGACAATGATAGCAAGAAGTATAGCGAGTGCGAAGAGAATCAAAGCAAACTTGCTTAGTTTCACTTGTAAAGGGGTACCATCCAGGCCTAGTATATTTCGGGTTCCCATCTTCACGCGTAGCCAATATGATGCAAACCAAGATACGTCTTCACCTGTCGGCGACGAGTTTGCTCTGAGAAGCTCGGCGATTCGGCCAACTTCTGTTTCCATGCCGGTAGCTGTTACAATTCCCGTGCCGCGGCCACGGGTGATGGTACTAGCGGAGTAGACCATGTTCACGCGGTCACCGAGGGGCATGTCCGCATCATTTAGGACAATATCCGAGTCCTTACTAATGGGTACAGATTCGCCAGTGAGGAGCGCTTCATCAGTGGACAGGTTAAGCCCAGAGACCAAACGAAGATCGGCGGGGATAATATCGCCTACATTGAGTATGACAAGATCGCCCCTGACAAGCTGCTCGGCTTTCGTGGTCATGGCCACTTGGGACCTAATAACCTTGCAACTGGGAGCAGACAGAGCCTGAAGACCTTCAATGGTCTTTTCGGCCCGATAATCCTGAACTAGTCTATGGGGAAGACATAAAACTAAGTATCAGCCATCCAGCAATCCGCGTGATTGTTTAGATATTTGAAATCGGAAAAGTGTACTTACCCAACTACAATGTTAAGTATGATGACGGCAGTAATAACACCACCCTCGGCAAAGTCATGGATGGCAAAAGAAAGAGCCATGACGAGAATGAGAACAACAGTCAAGCTATTGGAGACCTGCCTCAAGAGAATCTTCCAGGCGGAAAGCCCTTCAGCTGCCTTAACCTTGTTCGGGCCACCCTCCGCCAGGCGACGAGCCGCCTCGAGATGAGAGAGGCCATAGCTCGAGTCTGTCTCGAGTAGTTGCTCTAACTGGTTGATAGGTAAGGTGTGAGGTGCACGGATATGATCCGCGTTGTCAGGTCTCAGCTTGGCTGCTGAAGTTGTGGCATCGAAAGAGCGAGTTAGGCCACATATAGGAGGTTCGGCCGACTCCTCGACGATGAGTTGATCTTCTGTCCCCATTCAAGTACGTACAATCCAGGCGGTAAGTGTGCCGATGAAGTCACTAAAGAGTTAGGGGCAAGTGAAGGAAGGGAAGAAAGAGAGAAAGAGAGTGAGTAGAAAGAGGAAAAGCGGAAGACAAGGGACATAGTGGGAGGCTCAAGATATACTGTCCGCACATATCCACATCATATCCTGTCGGTTATCTCTCCCTTGACCTCTCGGGCGCGTCGTCCCACGACAACATGCATATGGACTGCATGCAGCCATGCCCCCCGGTGAGGTCGACTGCACGATCTAGTGGTACAACCCCGCGCAGAACCCACGAGGTGATGCATTTCCATCCTATCATTCGGCTGTCATGGGACGTGTACCAATTCCGTGCCAAGGAACCCGACGTTGACGACGTCTTAACCCGGTACTGTATACTGTAAAGGGAATGAATATACGCCCCTTATACGAGAGAACCGGAGGCGACGGAGCATATGAGGGTAGGATGACGATGGCACGGAATAAGCTTAGTCTAGATCCGGCACGCTATGAGTGGTCGAGGGTCACATACTACCCCGTATAACATGATAAGTTCGCTTTATAGAGCCATGATATCGAGGGCAACAGGCGAACGCATACCATCGAGATAGTATTTGGGTAGTAGACCTACGAGTTATGTTGTCTTGAAATGATGACAGGTTACAATAGGGGTTGGTCCAGGTAGGCGGTTAGTTACCTAACCTACCTAAAGTACCTAGGTAGGTACCTGGGGCTACCTGTGTAGGTAGGTCGGCGGTGATCGGGTAGGCGTGTGCATTCCATGGGAAGGCACGCTGTTCGCTGTTCCACGTTACTCAGGCACCTGCAGAGCAGCGAGCTGATCAGATTCAGTATCCCGCAACCTATCGGAGTTGGTTGCTCCACCGTCCACCGAAGACTCCCTTGCCGGCGCCGAGAACGGGGAGGACGCATATTACTAACCGACCTGTCATCTTAATTGGACATTTGGACGCAAGCCCATCTAAGTCTGTTCTCGTACAATCACGAAACACTCGTATATCACGAGCATTTTTGAAGCCAGTAAGCAGCGCGTCACGACTTACACGCTGTTCTTGCTATTTCCAACCCATTGGCATGGCTGTACCAATAGTTCGGCTCGGCAGCTCGGCAGTGGAGTCTCGTGGTGGGACTGCTGTCACCGATATAGAAAGATTCGCCCCTGCACCGAATAGGTGTCGTTCTGATACCATCACAGCGTCTCGGCGCATAGGTTGCATCTCCCCGCCACGCCTTGTGGGTGTGCGAGGCATTCACCCCACGCCAACGGAACGGGACGAGGTGAAACAGCGGTGACCTTCGCTTCCCAGCTGACCTGACATACACCTTGCGTCGATGTATGTAGGGATGCGTCTATTCACATGGCAACATGCGTACGGGGAAGATGGGACGAAAGGGAAGCGTGAGTAGCTTTGTGCCATCTAGAGAGGGTATCTAACTCATCTACCTAATATACATAGTACACTAAGCAAGCAAGTTATTCAGGGATGTCGGGGTCTGTGTGCTTCTTGGTTACTGTCCTCCCCCACGTTGCGTGCTCCCGTTCGCTCGACAAGACCTGAGATGACGCGGCCGAGTCGGCGTCGAACACCTTTCGTCCCGAAAACCACGTCTGCACAATTCTCGCCTGCGTCAACAGCTTATCGTGACTCCACTCCATGTCCACAACTGCGAAATCTGCCGAGAGGCCAACTTCCAGCTTGCCCGCCCACCCCTCGGCGAAACAGCTGTGCGCCGAGCCCGCCGTACCCGCCGCAATGGCCACCGCCAGCTCTAGCGCAAAGTGAGGGTTCATCCGGTCTTCTAGTGCGGGCTCCCGTGCCGACCGCCGCGTCGTCGCCGTGTAAAGGTTGGTCAGCGGTGCATGCGGTGCCGTTGGCGCGTCTGAGCCCAGGGCGAGCACCGCACCACCTCGGGCGAAGTCGGTGTAGGCAAAGGCTCGTTCGCAGCGCGACGGCCCCAGCAGAGTCGGCCACGCGCGAAGGATGGCGGGATCCGCGTGCACTGGTTGAATCGATGCAGTGATGCCCAACCTGCCCAGCCGTGCAGCGTCTTCCGGAGAGGCCAGCTCTAAATGCTCGATCCGATGCCTGCGTCCGGACGTCGCATTCTGTTCTAGTGCGTCAATTGCTGTCCTGATTGTCTTGTCGCCTATTGCGTGAAGGGCGCATTGTAACCCGGCCGCATCCGCCTTCTTGACGACTGGACCAAGCTCCCCAAGTGACCATATCGGTTCGCACGAGACTCCATTCGACGAATAAGGCTCTGTTAACCCAGCAGTGCAACCGTCGATTATTCCATCGCCAATGACCTTGATACCCACTACTCGGCAATCCGGAGTTGTGTTCGTGTTGAACTGTTGGTTAAGCTCGATTGCACGATCGACCTGCGCAAGGTTTTCTGCTGCCGTTTTGCGGGGTGTGATGAGCCAGTGCACCGCGAACCGCATAGGTGAGGCTTCTTGCTGGCGAAATGTCTGTAAAGCTTCCCATCCATTTTCGTCCATTGCCATCTCTATCAGTCCCGTATAACCAGCCGCATTGTATGCCTCTATTGCGCGCCTTATTGCCGCCAGTTTCTCCTCCATGGGTGCAACTTTGGCGACATGAGGCCATACAATCGTTACTGCTGCAGATTCGGATAGTAGGCCTGAGGCCTTCCCATTTTCATCACGGTGTATTTCTCCTCCTTCGGGGTTGGGCATGTTCTGTACCCCTATTTCCTCCAAAGCGGCAGTATTACACCAAGTAGAGTGAAGGTCTTTGGAGTCGATGAAAATGGGCCGGGGGTCAATATCGTCAATCATGCTTGCTAATGCTTTGCCGTCCGTCATAGAATGCATCCATCCTTTGGCCATTATACGTGGAGCGGACGGATGCGCGGTACTTCAACATGGGAGCTTGAGTTAGTAATTTCCCATTTAGGTGAGATCTATCTGGGCCACGGGAGCCTGCATACTACATCCCTCCCGTGCCGCGTATCACTGCAGCTGCGCAAACAATAGATTTTGCTCCCATAATTAGAACCAAAAAGAGTAAGTAAACGCCTCTGGTATTACTCACGCGAAGTCCTTGAGTGTCTTCCTGATGTCATCGAGATTCTTGCATGCTTCCAGTCCAGCCTTCTGGAGTGACTGCCCAAACATCAACAAGTGCATATGCCCATCAAGGAAGCCTGGGAGCACAATATGACCACCAAGGTCCTTCTTCGTGACGCCGTCTGCTTCGGCTTGCCGTATTTGCTCGTCTGCTAACGAGCCCACGTGGGCGATTTTACCAGCTCCATCAGCTAACAGGCACTCTGCGAACGACTGGTTCTCTCCCTGGGTCCCTGACTGGAAGAATCTCCCATTATGGAAGATAGTAGTCATTTTGAGAAATTTCTTGAACTGATAATTCGGTTGATAGGTGGTGGTCGCCGTCAACTGTATCCCGTCCGGCATACTACGTCGCTCCTCTCCCCCACCATATAAACCCCGCCCATTACCGATAACGGCATGCCGAGACTACGACCACCGTCCAGTTTATCTACAACAGACCCGGAAGAACGAAAGGAGACCAACTCGAAGAAAAGGCTATATGTGCTTTATGTAATCGTCTGGCTGGTTTTTGTCAAGCTGTGAGTGGTCCAATGCAGGAGAAGTAAATAATGGGGTCTTCTGGATCATTTCTGGTATACTTCTAGAAACGCTGCAGAAACACACAGCCAAGCCTGCATCACGGCTAGTTGCGGGAGGGCTAATTAAGTACATTAGCCATGTGTTGAAATATTTCAGGGATTTTCAAGCACAATAAGCGCTAGTGAGTTCATCATCCAAGAAAAGTACCGATAAGGGGCTATAGGCAATATTGCTGTCTTATGGGCAATGGATAACTTCTAATCGATCACCATCCCGAGCGCAGAGCTTGGAATTTCTATCAGAACCATATATCAAGGCCAGGATTCCTTGGCATCCAACATACGAAGCTATCGATCAATCCCTGCAATACCCTCTTCGGCATCACGCGCACAACTCAAAAAAAAGACTCAACAATCTAGATTTTTGTAGGGGACAAGCCGCTTGTCCTATCGCGGCCACAGGTCACTGTGGCTGTTCGTGGCACAAGAGCGAGAACAGTAAGATTTGCGTAAAATCTGAGTGTATGCCCCCCCTGCCATCGCGTAAGGTGTAAGCCAATTATTGAATACTATGTTTCACCTTTTGTGCTCACCTAGGGAAAAGGATCAGTTTTGGATGAAACCCCAAACTTTTTTCAAGGCCACTAGTTTGTTATATACTATGCATGCCTTGTAGTTTGCAAGATACCTTGTAGTTGAGCAGGTGTTAAAACTCAATATCCAATATTTTATATAGTCATGTAAGGTTCTCCTTGATTGCAGGGCATCCCCAACTGCCCCGACCACAGCTGAAACCTCGACAGCAAGATCGAAGGCTATATGTGCCGCCATAATCATTGCCAAGATACGCTAAGTCATCCGGCGATCCCGGATTGGGGGAGGATTTTACTCCTCTTGGCCTATTTTGGAGATCTAGGCTTTGGATTAGCGACGCCTCATTACCCAGCTTCCCCCCAGAATTCCACCAATATGACAGACTACGCAGACAATGGATTGTGCCAAGCACGCCAGCCATGTAGTCACCAGGTCACCTAACCGAGTAGGTGCAAGATTTTGATCTTGCCAGCCGGCCATCAAGCATCCGTTATGCGTCTCCAGCATAGTTCCAGGCTTTGCGGGCCGCGGCATAGTCGCTGCTTAGAAGGACCTGCCCAAAATGGGAGCTAGGATTGCTAGATTATCCCAAACCACGAGTTCTCGAGCTGCCGAGTGGCCACGGTTTTGCTTTGCGATCGCGTGTTATTTAAGAATAGGCTCAGCCGCTCTATCTAGTGTAAGGTACGATTTCCAACAGCGATCTGAACGTAAACTCGCGATGGCGCGCATATCATATCCACTCAGACAATTGTAAGTTAGGTAGGGATGGCCAAGGTCTTATATATGCGCAAACTCAAGCACTAGGGAAAACCTTCCCTGCGAGCAATACGTGTCCGTTGGTGGAGTATAAAAGTTAGCCGCTCCCCATGACTTCCACTTAGGACCGACGGATTCTTACTTTAATGCGGGCGCAAATCAGTTCACGATGATGTTCAAGCCAGCACGCGGCCCAAAGGAGGGTCGGTTGCCGCCCCCAGGATCACTCTTCCCATCGCTCTCGACGGAACGTAGGCGTCGTTTCAGCAGCCGTTACAAGAATCCCATTATTTTCATGGTCGTCATACTGGTATTCCTCGGCTTCTCAGTCTATTTTCACATACACATAATACAGAACTTAGACAATGGCGAGGCGTTTTACCCCGATGTCAAGACAGCTCCACGCCCAGAAACGCCGATTTTACCACCGGATACATATAAGCGACAAGACCAACAATTGCCGGTCGATTCACAAAAGAACGTTCGAGCATCTGAACCCCAAAAACCGATAGTAGACGAGAAGACATATAAAGAGAATGTGAAGGAGGCTCAAAATAAAGAACCCACGAAGGAGAGCACCAATAAGCAGAAAGTACAATATCATACATCTAATCCGGTACCCGAAAAAACGAAACTGCGCCCGAATCACTGGTCCGAAAGACCTAATCTCAAAGATGACCTGGAGACTGTTTTCGCCATGCTCCCCGACGAGATGAACATGCGCGAGTTCCTACGGCCCATCGACAACGGCGGCGCAGAGCGGATGCGGGAGCTGGGGCTGAGGACACGGGCATATAAGAAATTCCTGAGCGCATGGGAGAAGCTGCACCTGGTGGAAGACAAGGAATCTGGCGAGACGTACGTCCGAGACGACATAATCCAGTACCTGCGCGGCATAGAGGACGGCGAGAAAACGGGCTCCGGCTCGTCTCTTACTAACACAATCCACAACTACGAGACATTCCGGGGTTTCCTTGCCAAATTCGCCCACATCCTGTTCCCCTTCACGAACCCGTATTTCGCCGACCACATGACGCTGCACGCTGGCTTCAAGAATGGGGGAAGAGGTATCGTTCTCACGGGCGGCGATGACCAGGCGAAGTACTTGATGACCACGATATATACGTTCCGACAACTCGGGTGTGACCTCCCAATTGAGGTTATGTATCTTGGAGATGCGGATCTAGGCGAAGATCACCGTTCTGAACTGGAGGTGAGTCTATTGGCCGCTTGCGCTTAACTTGATCCCGTGTACTAATGACATCTCCCCAGACTCTACCAGGCGTCACGACACGTGACATATCCCTAATGGTCGACGACGAGGGATGGACGTTGGCCGGCTGGGCCATTAAACCTTTCGCAATGCTCATGTCGAGCTTCCGCGAGGTCATATTCATCGATGCTGATTCATTCTTTTTCCGCAACCCGGCCAAGCTGTTCGAAGACCCGGACTATAAGAAGACGGGCGCGTTGTTTTTCCGCGACAGGACGATCATGCCTGAATCTAAGAGAAGATGGCTGTTGCAGATTCTGCCGAGGCCGATACACAAGCTGGCGAAAGAGTCCAGCTGGTGGACGGGTTCGTCAGGACATCACCAGGAGAGCGGTGTGGTGGTGGTGAGTAACTCGCACACATCTCTTGGTAGTGAATGGTGAGCTGATATACTTCTCTCAGGTGGATAAATGGAAGCATTTTATGTCAATGCTGCTTGTCTGCCGCTTTAACGGAAGCGACAGAGACGCAAGAGATGGCAAGATGGGTGTGTATGAGATGATGCATGGTAAGTAAAACGGGACCCGGAAGCCCCCGTTTGCCCATTCCTCTCAAACTGACCCAAAACTAGGCGACAAGGAAACATTCTGGATCGGCTTTCTGCTCGCGGGAGACCCATCCTTCGCATTCCACAAGGGCTTGGTGGGATCCATAGGAGTAGTCGAACCCCCGAGCAAAATAAAAACGGCAACGGCAACAGCAACAGCAACAGAGCTAGACTCCTCCATACCAGGTGCAACAGAAAAACCAGAGAATCAGCTGGAGCTACGAAGCGCGAGCTCCGCGCCAGAGACATACACGATATGTAGTCCCCAGCTCCTCCACCTCGACGTGGACGGCACGCCCCTGTGGTTCAACGGGTGGCTGCTCCTGAACAAGTACTCGGACCGCTCGAAGCGGCGCTTCGCCCCCATGAAGTCTTACCTCAGCGAGCCGCGGAACAAGGCCATCGACGACGACGACTTCTGGAAGCTCGCCGAGGACAACCTGTGCTGTCTTACGTCGGACGCGGATTCCAAGTTCGATATCAACGACGAGGACCTGGACATCCTGAAGATGATGAGGGACCGCGCGTCCTCGGTCGGGTTTATGAATTAGGAATGGCGAAGGGGAAAAAATGAATATTCATGGTTGATTTAGTGCTATGCGATCGGTTAGTTTTGGATGCATCTATGACCTGTTAGGCTAATTTGATTTCGGACATGGAGGTCATGCTGGCGTTGGGATATTGGATACCTGGCGTTAGGGTGTCAAAACCGCGTAGCGAATGAGATGTCCATTATATTATGACAGTTATTGACCGAATAAAACGTGTATCACGTCGACATGTGCTGCCAACCGATATTTGGGATACCGTGTTGTTTAAGATATCCCCATTCCTTATCTGAAAATTGTTGTTCATGTGAGAAGAGCAGTATCGATCCTATCAACACCCATGCAACATAAATAACGTGGGTTGATTCCACAATAATAACTCCAAACAATGTTCCAAAAAATAAATGTAAGTTTTTTGGAGTCGCGTCGGCCTTGTTGTACATGGAACGCCAAAACCCCGCGCAGGACCAAACGCCAGCGAAGAGATTATGTAGGTACAGCAGCAAGTCTGGCCCAGAATATTCTGGGTGAGATCCTTCATCAACTTCCGTTTTCCCGGCACCGATAGGGGGCGCTTGTTTAGGGACATATTCAGCCCCCAGCAATCCACAATATCATCGATCTTCTGCTCTGCACATGCGTTAGCATGGATTTTCATTCTCGAGGCCGTTTATCCTATCCCGAGAAACGAAATAAGGAAACGTGGGTTGAATTCCGTCAACTCGCTTGGCATCGTTTCAACCTCGCGCGCGTTCGCCGGGCAGTGTGCGGCGGCACGAAGGCGCCGTCCGGCGAGTCAACTCTGGCGTTCTGCTCGCACACTGGCTTCATTATGGCGTCGGGAGTGGCACCCAGTTTATTGTCGCCGTGTATCGCTACTCCTCGTTTTCTCCCGAGTCGGTATTGATAGGTACTTTATGTGTGCGCCCGCAACTCGTACAACGCAGATTTACTAGCTAAACATCGTTCAACGTTGTCCGTCGTTTTGAGGAACGGTTAATGTCTGTTCGCCATAATATTATCGTTGCACTACCTATGGTCGGTTGGAGGGAACTGTTGTGAGCTCATTACTGCGAGAAGCATTGCGCCAACACCCCGCTTACAGATATACTCAACCCAATTTCATTACGCCAATATTTTCATTGCGCCAGTATTCAGCAACAATCACAAGTAAACAACAGCGACGGAAGTACAAAATATGTGATGTGGGTTGACTAGGTATTTATGGATCGTACCAGAAGTCAGTGACGACGCTGAATTGATTATCCCTTCATACAGCCTCACAAACTCTAGACATCTCCCTCATTTTACAAGTCTTTTATAGACACCCACCCACATGCTATTGGGCGCTGCACGGCGTGTAGACTGTTTGCCGCGGCTATATCCCAGTTGACTGTGCCGCTCAGGGTCCAATATTAGCGCTACCATGAACTAGGATCCAGCCGCCACTTAAGAGCTGCCTCCCGCAATAGTCACATGCTCCCGACGTTCGAACTAGGGCTTTTCAAACCCATATAAGCTTTAATATTATAGCCCTATGTGCTTAGTGTGTGATGCGCTTGCAATCAGATGCCTAGGGTTATCATGTATAGTAGAAGTAAATTCTAGTTAAATTCATTATTGTAGTGTTCTAATCTAAGGTGATTATGACAAAATGCCTCTCCAGGTCGTCAAATTGATATGCTATGCCAAACATGGCTCTCAGGTCAATGCCAGATTAAATCAAGTCCATGTACATGTGGGTATACAACGCCGGGAATATGCGAATATGAAAAAAACTGTAAGGATATCGCTAGAGCATCGCGGGTCTCGTTCGTCTCACTCATCTCACATCACTCATTCATCGTCCAAACAGCCATCTCAATTTCTTGCTGCGTTTCTTCTCCTTGATGCCTGAATCATCGCACTCGAGCTCTAGACGGTAGCGTCTCACGCTACCCGTGTCGTCGTCGAAGGCGAGCCGCCGATTATCCTTGGGCACAAAGCACTCGGGAACCATATACTTCATCACCCAGCCCTTGATTCCACGACTGGCAGCATCGATAGCCGCATACTCCAGGCGGCGAGTATGGTCGCTTGTCCAGTAATGAGTTGTCTGCGGTGGGGGCGGATGATACATCTGTTCCATTTCCTCTTCGGCGCCATCATGGCTGGTGATTTCATCTGGCGAGGGAAAGTAATAATATGAACTTGGCTGCTGGTGTTGTTGTGGCATTGGTGTACGGAGAGACTGCCCACTAAGTCGTCTCGGGTAAGATGCGGGTGAGGACCTGGCCGCACGTTGAATGCACGGCCGTTTTTGACGTTGAGTCCGCAAAGTGTTGCGATTTGATACTTTAGGGTTATGGCTATGGCAAGATGCCGAATGTGTGGATTCATAGCCCGAGTCGTGGCGAGTTATAGGTTGAGTTTTTGGGTCGAATTGTTCGGCCTTCTGCGGCGGAATCCGAAGTGTTGCGACAGGTGAGCCAGGTTCAAACAGCTCGACATCATAGAAGCTGTGGTATGTAGTATCAGATGCCGCGACACTCACGGGAGACTGGGACCGGTGGATGTCGGTCGAGTATGGATGGAGGTAAGACATAATGGGCAATAATATTACTTCGTTGGTGCATAGGAACAGACGTCTCAAGCTTAAAAAGCGAAGTGGTATTTAGGTTATTGGACGAAGGTGATAAATCTGAATAAGCAACGGCGGTCCTGTGTGTATTTATGAAGTAGAGTCGTTGGACGATGTTCACCAGGGGGGGGTTGCTATGTGGGAATTAAGAAATAAGAGGGTTAATTACGACAAGCGACAAAGTTGCGGTCTGTGGTGCGCGCCTTGGGTCAAGAAATGACGATGTGGTTGAACTGGAGGAATAACCAAGCGGTCCAAGTGGATAGTGTAGACGCTAGACCTAACTTCCGATGCACACTATATTGGGGCAGAAATTCGTCTACTGTATAGAGTGAAGGATAAGGAGGCTAGGCTGGAAGATGGTCGATTGGTGGTTGACCACTCAAGGTGAAAGGTGGGCGCGCCACGAGAAATAAACTGATCTATCACCACCCAATTTGAACATAGTCTGCGGTGAATGCACGCTCAAACCATGGCAGTCGATAGGGTGCGGAATAAGGGACTCGGTGTTGTTCTCTCGCCGTCCAGGGAGAATGGTTTAATAAACCCTAAACAAGGGGTATTGCGGATTGTACTGTATTGTAGCGTACTAGGTAGTCTTGGAAGGGCCGGGTCGGTTTTATTTGCAGAAATTTGAGTGAATAGGCGGTCAGGGTATTCTCGAACATCGAAGAGGGCCAAATGCACAAATGTTGGGTATCGTGACCCCGCCGATATCCACAATAGCTCTAGCCCCTAAGCCCTCTGAACCCTTAGCTCGCTCGCCCGCGCGCAGCTTGATGACACACAGCACAAGCACAGGTTGGCGGGCGGGTAGATGGCAGATGGCAGATGGTCGATGGCCGATGGTCGATGGTCGAAGCGGGAGGCGGAAAGATCAAGCCGGCTCGATCTCGTCACGGGAATCGGCCGACTTGTCCAGACATGGCAATGAATATCACCGAGAGCGAGCGCAAACAGGTTGGAGCTGGAAAGAGACCACGAGGTCACATGGATTACGAGAATCACAGAGACGCGTCGCCGTCGTGCAGTTTCTTATACGTATATATGGTGATTCCCCTCCTCATCCTTTGAGCTATCTCGTTGGTCTGTCTTGACCCGGCCCTTGCATGAATGTTCATGCAGGAGAGGAGGACCAGGCTATGTCGTGTAAGTGCTAGTACTACTGTATGTAAAGCGCCGGGCTGGTGGAGTCTCGTGGCGTTTACCGTGGTTCGTGGTCCACGACAGCCAGAGAAATGACCTGGGCGGAGAATCCGATGTCGCTAAGCCAAGCAGCGCGCATCCGATGACATTGGCGGGCTCCCGTCCCACTTGGGCGTAATACAGTGCTGCGGGTGCTGCCGAGAGACGGGCAATACATCTAAGTACTTGAGTAGGTAGTAAACGGCGAGGAAGAGATTAACTCTTTTTCTCTTGTTGGATTGTACCTACTATTTGCCCTAAGTAAAGACCAGTGTCGTCGTAGGGAAAGGCAAAAGATAGGTAGACAGGTGCCACAAGTGAAATCGTGAAGTCGTGAAATCCCCTGATCCGTCATTTTCACATGCTTCTCCCCTGGTCTACTGCATCGAGTGGCGCTGTGTTGTTTTCTGATGTGCGCCCGGACACACGTGTGGCATGTTATACTAGGCAGCGTAGTGGCTTAATTATAGCTGCGTTGGAGAGCATCACCTGACAAGTATAACCAATTGCCTACTTTGATATCTTGATGCTCATCCTACCAGCCAGACAAGCCAATAAGAGACTACTATGTGGTCAGCAACCGTTCAGCGGCCGTCTTCACATGCTGTCCAATCATGTTCTCCCGGCTTCTACTATCTAGGTATGCCACCACTTCCAACTTCCACGATGGACGTTGCAGCTGGTTCTGCATGGCACATTGCTGAGAATGGCGACCGTCGGCGTTCGGCATGCAGTCATTCTCTCGTGGGACCTGACACCGGCATCGCCCTGCAGTCAGATTACACTAAGTACCCGTCGGGCTACGATTCGGCAAATCAAAGAGGGCACGCCCCTCTGTTGCGACAGGTTTCGGGTTGTTTTGCATGCAGAGGGGAAGCCAATAGAAAGCTGTTCAAATATAATGGCCGGAGCGTCGAACGATTTTCATGATTCTAGGTATTGCTGAAGAGCTGGAAAGGGGCAACTTGTTTGAGGTAAATAACCTTAAAAAGCACGCCAATTTGCACAACAATTCCATTTTTGCACAGCTCGGCTCATTGCGAATTGTGTACGTAATTGCACTAGCATCGGACCGCGTGCCAAGCCTGTATGTCTAGACCTAGTCGGTGGAAACCTTAAATGTAACTCGACCCTGATTTTCAAGTTTTGACAGGGCACAAGTATTTAGATATGGGACACCACGAGCTTTTAATCCTGTTCTAAATTTACTATTTTATGTATACTATGTACTTCGGTCTAGACATTGGAATCCTTGCCATTGCTGGGCTTTATAGAGACCATGTGGTCACGACTTCAATTAGGTAGGCATAGAGGCCTCAATATTTCATTCACCACACATGATAATATACCTTCAAATCCATTTATGGTCGGTGCAAAAGGCGCGTGATAATGGAAAATGATTTTTCGGAGTACGAAATGCTTTAATATCAGGGTCCGCTGGATTTTCTTGCTAAGAGAGTAGGCCATTCCATTCCTCGGATGCTCGCAAAAAAGGCCCAGTATTTTGATACAGGCATGCCTACACTCAGACGCTAGCAGCAGGGATGTAAATTGAACATAGTGAGTGACTCATTTATCCTCTCTTGATTACTTTCCTCATTTTTGAGCACGACACTGGGGTTAGGCCAATAAGCGAATTCACACAAGCTTTTTTTTTCCTTTCCCGCTCGTGAAGCGAACAAGAAACCTTGACACACTACCAGCTCGAACATTAGTCTCGCGCCAACTTCACATGCATATCAGCCCTCCATTTGGCCTCGGTCGGCATTCATGTCAGTCTCAAGTATCGTGTCAGATGGCGATATAATGTGCCCTCGAACAAGCGAGCTAGATGATTTCAGCCGCTCTTTTTTCGGCAATGTCCAGTACTGCTGGCGAATCTGTCTGCGAACACGTACAGTAGTGAAGTACTTCGTAGCCTCTGCAGTCTTGAATCTCGCTGCCTGAGCTCGCCGACGTCCTTTCGCTCAAGCCATGTTGGCGTTATCGTTCTGCTATGCCCAAATCGGCCTGGTTTGACAAATTTTTAATGATAAAGTGAGCTCTTAGAAGATCATAAGTTTAGCATAGTTGAGTGAACACCCTACACCATCATTTTAGTCGTCATCGGCCAGGCCAGGCCATATCAACAATTCAATGATGAAGTGTCCGAGGATTGAAGTATAGACTAAAGTGGTGAGCTGTCAGTGTTGATATGTATCATGGGATTGTTCACAATATTGTAAGCAAGCCTTCAATCACCCACATTCTGAGGGCTGGTATGATTCCTCCAGTTAAATTTCAGGTAGGGTTTCTTACACTCGGTCGATCCTTAGATAGTTACAGGGCGTACTGCTGAGACGCTAATACGCAGGCACATTTATTGTTACATAATCATACAATTGCCTCAATGAGTTGGTTGGCTTTAATAGACGCCCTCATACCAATCCGCCAGGAGCTCATTTGGCGCGCCCAGTCTCTAAAAGTCTGTACAGAACGCCAAGGTGAGTTATGGGAGGGGTATACAGCGGGTGTTGAGGTGTTAATCCCGTGAATATTCGACGCTGTGCTCATCTCATGGGCATTCTCCGCGGATCTACAATTCCCCTTAGTATGGTGTCTACGCTTGCGCTAACATTCTAAGTTTCATCAAGCTTAGATTGTTTCCATTATGCATATCGCTTAACATTCCAGTGACTCCGTGTCTCTTCCGTCTCACAAGCAAGAAATAAAGCGCGCTTGCAACGAGGATTATCAAGGCTCGTTCGCCAATCGCCACGCCTATGCCTATCTTAGCACTCGTTAATATTCCTTGCTCCTGTGGCTCCGAAGATTCGAGGCCACGGGCGGCTTTATGGGCGACGAGGAAGGGGATGGCGAGAGCGCAGAAGTCGAAGAAGGGGGTAATAAAGTCTATTAGCTGCATCGCACATTGATTGCTCCGGCATCGATAATAGGTTGAAGCTAGACCACTCGACATCATGTTTGTTTCACATCATTCGGAACAGTCACATAGATGGTAGACTAGGCGTATGAGATGCAAGTGTTGACCTATATCCGCCGATAAATACCATCAGTAAAGCGCCGGTTAACATACGTACGCATAAGATAATCAATCAAGTCGAGAGACTCGAGTTACGATGGGCGACACGTCGCGCGGATCTCTGGGATGCTTTGGCTTCCAAAATTGCCGCACGCCGGATACCAGCCGGATGGACACATAGCAGGAGAGTAATAAAACCCTGCATGATAATATGGAGGATAAATGTTTTAATTAAGTCGAGAGCGTGGCACTCGTGTAGGATCGTTGTGGCTGTGTGGTTATGTGGTTTGCAATAACGGTTTAAGTATAAATGAGACTACAGACATAAGAATTGCCATTAAGAGTAGGTATACAGGCGATTGTTAGAATACCAAGATTAAAGTCTACTGGGATAGACAAATTCTTGTGATTGAACAAATCTATATCCCTCTAAATGACATGATATGGACAGTAATGCTCTCCTCTCTTCCCAGAAACTATTTCCACTGTCGTCATGCCCCTAAGTAGTATCAAAAATGAGCTCTGATGAGATTAGGAAGCGGATTTCCCCCGAGCCAAGCGTAGGAGCAGCGCACAATGAACCGCGATTTTTTTTTTAGTTGAGCTCCTACCACCTGAAAATACTAAAGTCACGGTATTGCATAATCCCCCTCACTACCCCTGGCTTCAAGGCTACGGCACAGCCGCCGCCACGGCGGCTAACACACGGCCGTCGTCTCAGTTTATTAAATGCTGCAATTAAAGAGCTCGTCTTACTCAAACATGGGGTCACTAGAGAAATTCAAGGAATAGGAGGAATAGGGCCTCAGTTTCGCTCCAAAAGTAGAGTAGATGACCAGTCCTAATGACAAGCGAGGCGAAGAAGGTACATGACGACCGGGCAACTCGCACAAGGTGGCGTAGAATAATATCAGAGTGTTACACAGAGACCGCCTAGATGAGCATATGAATCTTTATTGGTCGGAAAGTTGAGACATAACAAGTTTGCCTATACAAAGGAATAGACAAGTCACTGAGGAACGCCTTTTCCCAGTCTAATCACACACCATCGTAGGATGAAGTTTTCAAAGCCCATTGTGTCACCACACTTTTCAGCTTATTCTTTGAAAATGTTTGCAGTATGCTGAGCATCTAATATGATGTGTCAATCTTTTAGTGGGCGGTTCGTGGCTAGCCATCGCTGATCTACATCTATTTGTGGTTTATAGTTTCGCAACTCGATCTGCTTCTCTTTTTTCTTAATTAACTGCACTTCGCCGAGATTAGAAGTTGTGAGCTGTAAAAGGGTCAGGTGTCATGCATGCCTGTGAGCTCATAGATACCAGAGCTAGGAAACTGGGAGTTGAACTCATCTTTCCTTGCCGCTTTAAGAAGGCTTGGTAGACAGTAGCTTAAAGACTATGACACAGTTCTGTTGCTAGGTTTTTATGTTTGTATGGCTGTCTTATATGCTGTCAGTTTTAGTTGGCAATATAGGTTGTCAGTCCAGTTCCATGAAAAGTTGATGATCAAACATTGACTAAGTGGTGATTATGGAACATCAATTAGACCACTTTAGATATATTTACGGAGAAGAGATAATTATTCAGCTTGATGAAGGTATTACTGATTGTCACGGCTAAAGGAGGTCGGCGATAATGGGCGAACCCTATCTTCATTTCCTGTAAACAACACACATGTGCCAGCACCATATGTGGTACAGACCCATCATAAGCAGGATTTGCTGCTCCCTTGATGATCTCCCTTGCTTACTCCCTGGACCGCCTCCCTTGATTGCCTCCCTTGATTGCCTCCCCTGGTTGCCTCCCTGGTTGCCATCCCCCTGCTGTATGCCTAGGAGTGTACGTATTAGATAATGAAGACCTATAATATAGTATAGCAATAGATAGATTGTATAAAGAAGGATAGATCCGAGTCTGAAGGACTCGGGGCCGGACTTAAATAACAATCACGGATCTCCTGCCTATATAACTCGGTGTTGAGAACCAATAAACTATCTCATTTTCTTTTTTCTTCACCTCCATTTCTATCAGGCTTTCTGTGAACACTATCATTATCATATACCTACTTTAAGGAGAGGCCATCAAGGGATCGATAACTCTCAGTTCTTACACAACCTTACAACCTTACAACATACCTTTTCTCTCGAAAATACCGAGACTACAACAACACAATGTCTAATGCGAGCGAAATTTCACAAGCAGGGCCTCAGGAGCCTTCCAACATTGCCGAAACACAGTGGTCAGAGCGCTCGTCAACCCTACCCAAGAAAATCGGCTTTTTGTGAGTAAATTTCCTGCATTCTTTCTCTTTCACTCCAGTTACAGGACAACATGATATTTATCATTATGATTGCCTTTCATCTATTTGCGCCGTGCAAGAAAAAGGAGACCATATAGAATAGGGATCACTAACTTCGAATGCTGTAGTGGTATATCTGCGGAAACGACGGAGAGCAAGAGCCTCGGGCAACCCCTCTGCTACATTATGGCTGCCAATTCGAGTTTGAAATCTCCGCCAAGCGGTATAGCGAAATACTCGCCGAGCAGTATAAAGTATATCAGACTGTTCGAGGAAGATTGATCGATGATATGATTCGCGACTGCCCTGCCGCCGAGGAGGTGATCAAGCAGCACTATGTGTTTCTCAAGCCTTTTCAAAGCGAGACTAGCAACATGTCCTCTTCCCAGGGCTATTGGGTCCATCTCGAGCACGATGTCTTCAGAACCGACAACCTTGATCATTTGTCCAGCCTCCCTATGCCAGAGCCAACATCATCATTTCCGTGGTCCCGTGTGCGCAACATTCATTTGCCAGAGGAATCACTGGTTCTGGACCGGTTTGAACAGGCTGTTCACCACGTACCAAATGTCAAGAATGTCTGCGTTCTCTATCCAGCCTACAATCTCTTGTTAGTGTTTCCGAGTTATCTCCCCCCCAATTTATCAAACACCCTGCCCCCATATGCCATAGGCTCACGCATTATCCTGAAATACCCCATTCACTAGTCATTATTTACTGAGAAACGTCAACTTCTAACTCCCGATCTTTCACAGGGCGGCCTTCGGCAAACCAGGAACTAACCCACACACTGCTACCATGGAATCTCTCAAACGCATAGAAGGACTTCTCGTGTTCGAAGACCAAGCCTCGCTAGCAAATGTATCGCCAATGACCGGTAGTCGGCAAACTTCTTGGCCGGAACCGGGTCGTGACGAACCCCAACCACCGCTACCTCCCAGAGAGAAACCGAGTCGGGACACATACAGCAACGAAGTTAAAGAAGTACTGCAATGGTGTCAGAGTAAAGATATCGGGATCATTGAAGTACTAAACAGATGTCCGAGATGTTGTGCGTATAACCGCCCAGACTTCGCCCGGCGTACTACACAGTCCAATGTCCGCAGGTATCGATCTCCGCAACGAGATCAAGCTCTCGAGTATTACAAGAGGGAAGGGTATTCTCCTCTGCTTCAAATCAACCTCGTCCGAGTACCTCAAAATCTGTAGAAGAGGAGGGAGATGCTATCAGAAGCGCCACGAGACCCCTATAGTCCGAAGATATTATTAGCTGGTTATGGCCAATGGCGCTGTCAGGGAGGTGGGGTTCTACCCTCAATGGCGTGTTATTAGAATGCTAGGTTATTGCGATTTGCTCTACCTTTCTTTAGAAACAATCTATTGATTTATTATGCTCGAAGCTGCAGCTCGATAACAGGTCTTGAGAGATCACGACTAAAAAGGTGTCAATATTTGGCAATGATTATAAATTAGAACTAGCGCTTCGTTACGAATCTAGTGCAGGATGATATTGAATTTTGGTGGTGTAATAGGGAGATCACCTTGTATATAACTGGTGATTTGTCTTGCAGCCAACATACCTTGTACGTTTTTGCCTTGCACGTCTAGACGAAGCTATAGTAAGTAACCTCATTTAGAGTGAGATATGAACATGGTGTTGTGAATAGTTTTTATTTGGGTCGGACAATAACAAGGTCTTTGAAAGTTCATTGAGCCACTTCAAATTGGCGACTGGTCTAACATGCATCTTTGCTCACTGATGCTCGAAATCACGGCAAAAATTACAAATGCCATCGTTGGCTAATTTTCTAGCCCTGGTCTTTGCAAATGTCTCTCTATCTGTCATCTTGCTTCTCTTCGCTATAAACCTTCCTCTACTTGGTACCTCTAAAATTCAAGTCATTCGACACTCCTCTATGATACAACGATAACCGTAGAATGACCTGGCCAGGAGCTTTGTCACGTCGATAACGGGGGGTTGTGATTCTCATAGTGGTGAAACAGAGTATTGTAAATGAGTTGATATGTTCTCTTCCACATTACGACGCACATCTTGAACCTATCTAATACTACTATTGTCACGAACCTCGCAAGGGGGTAGGGTGTAAACATCTGTTGTTGCACAGAGGACCAGTGAAGTCATCTCCGTGGGCTCTATGTGACTACTTGACTATATACAGAGAGTCTCTTTGTGCTCAGATCCCTGTTTCCTGGCAACTATAGACTGAAGGGGTATGTTTTGTTTTTATGGCTATGCTATCGCAAACGATTTGCACTGGACTGAACAAGACAACGCCAAATGTGAGTGAAGACACGGGGAACAAGGGGAAATTTCATTCATAAATTTAATGAGCGTGTATTCATAATTTAAACCCTAGTTTCCGTGTTGTCGTTAGCTCGTGATAATCCTCATGCTTTGTCCAGCGGTTCCCTTGATTCATAAACTCAATAACAATAATCAGAACTTGATAACATCCGCCTAACCTGATAACCTAGGAGATATAAGAAAAGAATAACGTAATTGTATACGACCTGTATGGTTCTTTAAACTGTTGTTCAATCTGTGACAGTGTAACATGAAGCAGCTTAGCTGCTTGGGATCTGTTTATTTCAGACGTTTAGCTAAAATCTATAAAACGTGTGGCCCGAATATCACTTTCGTTCCGAGGCCAAATATTGCCCCTCTTCTGTTATTGCTAGACTAAGCATCCGGTTTATTGTCATGCTGTTGCCATGGCATGTTGGTATCTGGTGGCTTTGGGACGTTAGCTAGGCCATTCTTCCTGGGGGTATAGAATGTAGTACCTGAATGTATGGCATAACTCCCCCCGTATGACAATGCATATCGGGGGTTGTAGCAGAAGATATGGGAGCCGCCGAGCTACCGTGGCCAACTGAAGACACGGTATATTCTATATGCGAAGTCAGTCTCCTACAAGTGTTACTTGGAGCTGTGAAACCTACGGAACGATGGGATTAGGCGACGGGGTCCATTTGAACACCTTCCATCTCGCTGCGCCATACAGGTGCGTTGTAACTATAATCCAGGTTTCCCGTGGAATTGATCAAAATTTGCGATTGGCCTTCAACACCTTGAGGTCAGTGTACATCACTCGTCCTCAGATGTAGTTCCACATACCATGGAAGGGTTCTTGATGGCCTGTATTGGGATATCCTACGCCTCCCATCTGCGGCTCGATACTCATTGCCACATTCTGTTGGGTAGCAAGTGCGGAGAAATAATTTTGGCACAATACCAAATCAACAGCCCTTTCCTCTGTTCCGTGCGTGTCTTCACGATCAACAACCACTAGTGCAAGCTGCACTACTTGATTGTCTCCGTTTTGGAGTGCCAACTCAATAAATTCGCCTCCTTTGGGGTTATAGCCCGCTGCCGTAAGTGTTATATGCCTCGGGGGCAACGGGTGGAGCGAGTTCTCCCAATCCGCCCCCTGAGAAACCGTGGGAGAACGTCCCTGTATATCCAGGAGTGATGTGGGTATGGACTCTTATCTAGCCTTGCTAACACTCGGACATTCCACTTTGGCAAGTGAAGATACTCGACTTTAGGTATAAGCTGGTTCTGGGTGGTGTTCCTCTGTTGACTGGCGCCGAACGAATACTGACTAAGAGCTTCTATCGTGAAAGGGGACAGCTGTCCTCTGCCGGACTGTGACGACGATGGGCCGGGAAGGAGGGCTTGTTGTTGATCATGGTATTCAAACCCATTACTTGGAGGCGCCGAAGAATATGTCATTTGGAGCGCACTACTTCCATCAGTCCCTACGGTCACTGGACCTTGGCCGATAATAGGTGCATAGGTGCCAACACCTCGAGGTAGCTCAAGACGAGGGAGGGGGTTACTAGAATCCGTATGCCCAGCCTGCGCAGGCAAGGACTGATAAACGGGCTGGAGTCCGATAGATGACGAGCCGGGTGTGATGGGATCTCGTGTCTGATGGCTTGAGACGCCGGTGGCCGCGTTCGAAATCTGTCGAAGAGGCGTGACTGGTGTATTCTCAGTCAGAGACTGATTATCACCTGGATTATTTGGTGAATGGTGTACGCGGCCGGTTCGAGACTGATTGGTAGGTACTGTCCTAAACATCAGTTTCGCCCGAAGACTGTCACGGCTATCAACTAGGTGACTCACACTCTCGAGGCCGGTTGTTCGAAAGTATGATGTTTCTTCTGCCACGAAGACTTCGTGCTAAGTTAGGATGCAAAGTCATTCTGATACCGCGCTCACTTTACAGGAGATACCCTGAATCTAATAGATTAATGCCCTAGGCGTAGGTAGGTGGACGAGTGGCAACTTCGACGATAGAAGTCCTCGCATATTGAGCCCTAACCCTCAGGAAGCAAAGAGCGATCGAGAATCGACAATTAACGAGGACTTTGGTACTGTTGAAACCCAGAAGTCAAAGGTTGATGAAGTGAAATTGATAATGACGACAAGGTTTAGAGGCACCTGACCATAGGCAATAGCAAGCCACTAAGGCATGTTACCTTAACAAGGCTCAGTCCTTGAGTTAGGGAGGGGTACAAATAAAAGATGGAAATCACTTAGTAAGGAGAGTTAAGACCCAGAAGATAATGAAGAGGAAGAGGGAAAGGGTAGGGTTAGACGAGGCTCTCTCCTTCGGTGAGGGTTGGGGGCAAGGGGAGACAATAAGGACAGAATCTCGCCAGGATAAGCTAATAGTTAAGACGACTTGATATGGCTTGATATGTATGTATGCTACTACTGGAATTTACAGTTGGCGCCGAAGGGCATCCAGACTAGCAGTAGCGAGTGCTGGGCTTTTCGTAGATACACTCTTCCAAAGACTGTTCGCCTCACCAGGCAACTAGGAGGGCTCATAAGAGTCACTGTGGGAATTCCCCGTACTAGCAATCGTATTGTCGTCGCCCACATGTCAATCGCAGGTTTGATTTCTCAGATGGGCTAACAACGGAAAAAGCTGTCGGGAGCCCATGTTAATGTATTTGAGGCTCAATCTGCTCCTTGGGAATTTCCAAAAACAAGCAAGAATATTCGGTGTTATTTATATTGCATTCGCATCTACTTTCCTCAATCCGTCGGTCATGTTTCACTCCTGCATGCAATAGTCCTGATTCAGCTCAGGTCGCATCAATGAAGGCCGAGAGCTCACATTAGCCCGCTTGTGTTGTGCCCGACTTTTCCGCGCCAAATCCTTTATTGGCATTCGCTAGCAATAAGACGGAGAAACAGAAATTCCACAATGAGTGGAATTTCCATTGGCAATTGTTTGGCAATTGCCAATGGAAATTGCTTGCGCAATGGGTTCTGCATGTGCTGCATATGAGGCTTGCGAAGGATCATGGGATCGCCATTATTGGCTCAGCCTGCCGCGATATGCCAACCCCCAATTTTTCATGTTTCGCCCGAAAGTAATATTATCCCATGACCATGGAGAAGGCTTCGAGCCACTTAGATAATGGTGACCGTGATGGTCGAAAGAGGTCGTATTCTATGCAGTGGCATGGTCTTGCGACGTGCCCGGCTGGAGATAGGTTTTCTGTATTCTAGCTTTTCGCCCAACATGATCATTTAAAAGAGTTGAAAGTATCGTCCATTTATCTCGAATTTAATTGCCGGAGAAAGTCGCCACTTCACATACACCTTACCCCTCAATGAGTTTTCTCTAGAGCCAGAACGTTGTACCCGATGTTCAACCCCGCTGTCTGTTGCCACGAGCATGCCATCTCTTTCAAGTAATTGACGCCTCTATCTGAAACCTTATTTCTCTAAAGCCAACAGGAATTTCTCAAGGAACTAGAGGAGAGCCGGACTAACGGTATGATTGTTTAGGAACGAGATTATGTCTTCTGCGACCGATTCCGAGAAAGCGGCCGTCACACCCCGTCAACCCCCTCGGTCTTTTCAAGTCAATGCTCGGGACAGAAACAATACCACTCCCACTTCATATCACCCAACACCAATTCGAAGCAGACCCGCTGATGATGATCCGGCCCCTAAAGCACCAGAAGATCTCCATATATCGTCGGGATACTTGAGTCCGAGCAGGTGGCCCTTTTTCACTTCAGCGGCGACCTCTTGCCACCATCACAACGGCTACATAGCCAAACGACCAGAATGCTCTTTTGCTATACGAATCACACCATTGCGGCCCGAAATCAGAGATGTGAAGAACATAGATGCACCTATTGCCGGCTCGACGGCGTCTACACCAGAATCAGTGGAGAAACTTTTGCCTCGCGTGAGCAAAGCTCATCATCAACTGCTTTAAGTGCACCGTCAGATCGTAATCACGGAAGAGTTGCCCCGTGCTCGTTTAATCGTGATATCTTGCCCATAAACTATGATGCCGACGACAAAGCTGAAGCCCATGTCTCAGTTACCCAAGACGCAGAAGCTTGCCTAGTGGTGAGGTATCTTCGAGTGTAGGAATCAAACCCGAGTTCGAAGGTGGTGATGAGGTTGTGATGATGCGCTGGAGTTGTACAAAGACAACGAGCAGCCACTGGCACAATCACGTCTCTTGACCCCGTTACCGAGTACCAAGCGAACTACTCGCCGCCCGAAGATTCGCGACACCTGTTCGAAGAGTTATAGACGCACCTATGGCGACCCGGTAACTGAGAATGAGAGCCAGAGTGATGCCTACTGGGAGTGGGATAAAGATAGACAACAGTTGTTTCATAAAAATCCGAACACACAATCGGTCGTGTGGTTCTTGGGTTGAGAAGGAATGTATGGACGCGCACACCGCCGGCATGTACATTTAGTAATTTTCCATTGATAGATTTTTTACTAATAATTGCCGAATGCTGCTGTGACGACTTGTGGGCGTAGCTCAGAGCCGTGTGCCTTCAAGTCACTTGTTTGGACTCGGAAACTCTTGCCGAGACACTAGCAAGCGGACCTTAATCTGTGGATAGGAGGCGTTCGTCCTCGCCGCCGAGCTGGACGGTAAATGAGAGGAGAGCCAGACGGCCTCCTCGCGGAGTAAACAAGTAGTGCTAGGCTCACGCAGAGGAGGGTAGATGAAGGCTGTGGCTGCAGTACGAAGGAGTACGAATAGCCGCTGCACGGACTGGTCGTAGGAATATACCGCAAACGGGGTAGGCGTGATATAGCCAGGTGATCAAGACTCAATAGATAGACGAGTTGATTACTCAACTCCCTCGAATACGAGGGGGTCCCAGCACCCCATTATATACGTTGCCACTGCTATTGCCACTCCGTAGTGTAGCCAGTTATTAATCACCTGACATAGTCTCTTCAGGAGTGGCTGCCTCATTGCAACCCAGAGAAGTTGATACCCAACGAATGGCCTTACGCCCAATCAACATTTCCCATTGAAAAGAATCATGAGGTTAGCTGTCAACGCGTGGGTAGAACCATGACCACATCGCGCAATAGTTAAGGACTATGGTACCTGCTACTTCATAGAGTGTCTTGGGAATTACGAGCAGTCTATGAGGACTGAGGCTATTTACGGTATATGCTAACTTCAAACTGCCGTGTGGTACTATCATCATGCCCATCATCCCCGGCCGCCTAAGCGGGAAAGCTTGTTTTTGAGCAGGCACATCGATTGAAAGAGTTGCAACTAAAGTGGCTCAGCCACACAATATAATAGCCTCCCCGCGTAAGGCCAGCAAAGCACCGACATCTCTGCCAACAGCGTGTCTCAGAACGGAGCCCCGGTACTTCGATCTGCCTCGATCCGGCACTAGAGACGTGTCTACGTCAAGTAATGGGAATTAATATGCGCAAGGTTAATTTCAGCCGATAGGTAGCATCCGTGGCGCCCATGTTGCCATGACGGTGTATACGATACCTTCGAGTCTAGGGTATACGTACCGGTCGTGCGGTGAGACGAGCGTGAATTTATTACGATATACACAAGTGTAGCGACAACAGCATAGCGAAATCCCAACATGAGAGTGACTCAGCACATAACGCATTTTCAGTTTAGAATCTAAAGATTACTTAAGTGTGCATATACGGCGTAATATCCCAGACAACAGAGCACAAAGATTGGCGGAGACAGTTGAAGCAAAAAAACCAAAAAGTATCAGGTATCATGGAAAAGACGTGGACGGGTACTGAACATCTATCTAGTAAACTTAGGTAATCCATATTAACCGTACCATACCCATCCTAGGACAGTTTCTGTCCAAGTGCACTGGTCGTCGTGCTTCCAACTAAACGCAGCAACGACTCTTGCAAGAATGTGTCCGTAAAACCAGCCAGTGTCGGGCTATTATCGCTCCGTGTTCAAGTCACCCTAAATCATGGCTTTTTCTCCTAACCTCAAACTGCCCCGATATCTGTATATCACCGGATTGGTTTTTAATGCGGCCGTCGAGCTGTCGTTTTACTCTGTCATCTTGACATAGTTACTTGGGAATACACCGTGTCTCGAGCCAATCATGCCCGTCCTATGTGTTGTTAGTAATGCCAGATACAAGCGATCGTTCTCCAGTTCAAGTTTACTTACCACCAGTCGTTATCGCTCTCCGTTTTCTTCAGCACCGTGATGATGTCACCTTTCTTAAAACCTAGGTCGCCCGGCTGATCGGCCTCAAAGGTGAACAGTGCAACAGCCTCGTTCTTTTTTAAAAGGGCCTGTTTGCTCGCAAAGTTCGGCTTCGGGGCCGCAGGTCTGGTTGGCCCCGAAGATTGGGCCGCTGATGGTCTGTCGCGATAGACATAGTCGTCGTCTGCTCCTCTCGATCCCATAGTATTTGACCGACCAATTCCACCGCTACCCGGCCGGTCGTACACGTCATCTTGCCATGTATTTGATCTCTTAGGTGAGTTCATCTGACCTTCACCGTATGCGTTGCCACGCTGACCATTCCATACCACGTCGTCGTGCCGGTCGTCATACACTGGGACATCATTGTACATGACATCCTCCTGAGCGCCTTGCCGTGTACCATTGAAGATCCTGGAGTTTAGTACGTTTAGTAGGGGCGCAGCCGCGGAAGGCGGTCTAACTGCGCCGGTGAGGAGTTGCTGAGCGGTCAAACGTTGACCGTATAGTTTCTCATTTGCGTCTCTCCGCTCTACGATGGCGGAACCCTCGAGCGACACACCAGCGAACAAGCCCTTGGTCTTACTGTAGCTGAAGATACCAGCGACACTTTTGAGAGAGGCTGCACCGGCAGCCTCAGCATTTCGGCCGACTGGGCCAGCTGCTATGGAGACGTTTCCACCGAGGGTGATGGAGCCTTGTTGTGAGAAAGTTTTAACGGCGCTGGCATCGTTGAGGACGAAGACGAAATCGGTCAATTCGAACCCAATCTGGCCACCAAACCCGCCGGCAGTGACAATGGCCGAGGGCGCGGACCAACTGCCGTCAGGGAGGCGGGCTACGACAAGACCGGAACCGAAACGCGCGGAGCCAAGAAAACCGGCTTTGAGGACTGTAAGGATCGCAAGGCCCTAGCGACAGTACTCAGTTAGCCTTCTCAATCGCAACAAGGAAACATGGTCACGGCGGTGCTGGCTTACCTTGGCATTGCCGAGAATGTGAGGAGGAATGATCTTGTCAGGACTGAAAGCTTGCCGCGGGTCGACGAAGGAAGTCAAGATCTTGCCGCATTTCTTGCATTCCGCTATTCTCGCACAGCGATATTAGCATTAAAACAGCAGCTTGGAGGTGTTGCGCGTCGCATAGCTTAGCAGAACGGAGCAGAGGCGGCGGTCAGGACGGATAGAACGGAAGGAAGCACTTACACGCCAGTGACGACGGAAGAGGGTTGTTGATACCCATGTTAATGATAGATCCGGTCAGTCGGTCGGTCGCTCGTTGGTTCGTTGGTTCGTCGGGATTAACAGGAGGCACTGGAACAAGGAGCGCAACCAAACTGCAGTGATTAAAGCGCAGACGGGATTATGCAGGTATTATGTCAGGTGCGTCAGGTCCGGTAGGCAGTTATAAGTTAGCTAGACTAGCCGCCCAAGCTTGCGGTGGTATCGCGAGATGCAGTGGTGGGCGAATTGCGGGACGGGGTTATGGAGGCCGCCAGGCGGGATTTGGAATGATGTAGTACTATCTTCTTGAATCTGTTGAGAGGAATTTGATTTTATAGCATTAACTATTATTTTTGATAGCAGGCAGTAGCACTAAAGAAATGCCAAATATGAATATACAAATTGGGGAGTGAGTGTCGGAAAATAACGTCGTAAATAAAAGATATAGGTTTTCCTTCGGGTCATGAACAGTATGTGAATCGGGCGACAAAGTTGTCGTCAGCGACACGAACTATGCGTCTTAACCACAGGCAGCTGCTACCTACTACCACCCCCACCATAAATGTGGGGTTGGGTGCAAGAGCTGTGGCGCAGTTTCAGGGTCTCACGCCACGAGCCACACAGCTGCGTCATCTACATAGTTACATCCATCAACTCCTTTTCTGCTCTTCTGGGGATGCGACGGGCCCTGAACTAGCCAGCCAACCAACCACTGTCACTTACGAGATCCCTTTGACGAAACAAGCACGAACAGTCCACCTACGTACGAGTGCATAACACGAAACTACATCACCACGAAAGACATATTGGCGCGTACATTCATTTCTGTAGAATCCAGTTTGCGATAGAAATCACGATACCTCGACTGGCCTTCCAAACCCAACTATTCGACTAGAGCGAAGGCCATAGCCTCAAGCCCATATTAACCAACACAACACAACACAACACCCCAAACCTGCCGAGATGTCCGAGGCTTACGAGCGCGAGCGCCAGAATAATGCGCGGCTGGAGGAATTATCAGCAAAGGTATCGTCGCTACGCGGCGTGACGGTCGACATATACGACAATGCGCGGCGCAAGACGTAATCGACAACACAGTACATTTTCCCTCTCATACCTTCCACCCTTCACTTAACAAACGACATGCCCTCGAGTTATGAGCTAACCAACAAACTCCCCAAAAGTCCGACACATTCTCCTCCATGTCGACACAACTCAAGGGCTCGCGGGGCGCCTAGGCGCATGGCCGCGGCGGGGAACAAGGTCGCCATCTTCAAACTATCGGGGATCGTGATCGGCGTGTTCCTCGTGCTCTATTACCGCGAAATGGATATTCTAAACAGAGCCCGAAAGCGCAAATCGGAAAAATGTACCAACAACGACGACAACGAAATAGCAGCGTACTAGCGCGCATCGTATACACATATAGATCAGACGAATCTCTTCATCCATCGATAACCGTGGGAAAGCACCACGGAAACGAATTATCAGAAGACTCGAGGCGCACGCAATCATGAGTGCATTGCCCAGGATCTTGACGATGAATGGTGTCGGGCGAACGAACTGACATGCACACATGGGTATACCCCAGTGTTTGGGTTAGAGGACAAGGACAAAATGGACTGGACTTTGAATTGCAAAGGGCGATTTCACGTTTCGTGAGTTAGGAATTTGCGACTACTGGGTTCATGGTATCATAGGGGCTAGCAGGTAGTTTAAGTCTCGAGTCGTAGACGGTTCTTTAGGACAAAGGCACACAGTAGTCGAGTCGCATAAGAAAGTTATGGATGCTTGAAACAATATAGCATAGCATAGGCGTTATTTCTTTTCAAGTCGTAATATTTGAATTATATGTACGGTTATGGTATGGTATGGTATGACGTAGCCATATCAAAGGCACGATTCTATCTCATCCTAAGCGGCTTCTGTCATTCATCATTTGATCTTGTGGTTGGCATATGTCATCTCCGATAGCATCATCAACGCCATTTGCAGGCGAATGGGAATATTCGAGGTGCAATCGCGATGTTTACTACCTCAGTCATGGTAATGACCGAGTAACATCCCGTATCGTAGCCCATCGTCACCTGGGTTTCTCTGCTTGGACATCCTACTCCCAGACATTGGAGAAGAGATCGTCATTCCCAAACCCGCCAGCAGGCTTTGCGGATCCGTTGTTGTTCGTAGCCACGCCGTACTACTCGTCCAGCCGCCAAATTCCTCGTCCGCTGCGACCTTGGGTGCAGGCGCGAATCCACCAGATGCGCCAGGCACTATGCTTTGAGTGGCGAATGACCCGCCCGTACTACTGCCCGCCGCCGAAGTCGTCGCTGGCGCTCACCACGGGAGGCTTAGGGATCGCCGGGCTCTTTGGACCGCCGGAGGGGTAGGCCCGGAATTGCCCCACGCATTCCCCCACACGCATCGGATGTCCCAATGGCAGCTGAAGGTGCCGTGGTTGGCTTGGTCGTCGTTGCTGAGAGGTTGAAAACCGAGTTTGAGGCGGAAGATGGCGCCGGTCTGGACGCCGCTGGTGCCACCACGGCCGGTTGAGTAGGGCTTGACCAATCAAATAGATCCCTAGGCCGGAGGACGAAGGCTGGGCAGGTTTGGCAGACGTGCCAGCAGAGCTGAAGGCACCAAAATTATCTGCTGGGTTGCTGATGGGTTCTGTTGATGCCGCGCTGTGGTTGGGCGGGTTTCTGTCAAAGAAGCCACCGCCACTAAGGCTTGAAAAAGCGGAGCTCGTAGGTTGGGGTGTAGACCGGTTGCTCGACATGCTTGTCAACCCGGCAAAAGCATCTCTCGGCGGGCTCTTCGGCGAGGCCGTATGTCCGAAGCTTAGGCTTGCGAAGGCATCATTAAACCCCCGCTGGCAGAGGCTTGGTGCTGATGTGCTGCGGTAGGCGACTGCAAAGGGGGTGGTGATTGCATTGACCCAAATCCGCCAAACGACCCGGTAGATGTGTGTCCTAACTGCTGAGTCTGCTGTTGTGGTCGTGGCGCAGACGCGTACAACGACAGAATGGATTGTTTAAGGTCTGGCCTGGACTGGCCTCCCATGCCCCCTGTACCAGTCGTGCTGGCAGGCCTAGGGGGTGCGGCAGGTGTTTCGCCCAGGAAATCAAGGCCCAAGAGCGAGTCTTTCGGGTTTGCGGTCTTTGGAGGGGCAGGCGAAGCTTTGGGTGGCACTTGGTGGTGAGAAGGAGGGCCGGCCGTGTTGGCTCTTGGAGGAATATCACTGCCACCAATGAGATCTCCTTGTGGTGCCCCCGGGAGCTTGTGGCTTCTGCGACTGGCGGCTTGCGCAGCGACACTTTCCGCTCAATAGTCTGTTTTTCCTTGACGATACTGAGAGGTACTTCGTCGTCTCCTTCGACATCTAGGTCAGCGGGGTTGGGCATAGGCCCATCCATGGCCCACCGCTTGAGTTCGTATTTGGTCCTTATGAAATTCTCAATCTTAGCTTCTGACGGCACATGACCGGCGGCCAATTTAGACTCCCAGTATTTGTTCGCGCGCGCATTTCCCCAGTTGAGCACGCTTTGCAGCTGCTCGTCTGTCCAGGAGTCCAGATCGACCGACTTGACGCGCGAGATATGTGTGCCCATGCCGCGATGGATTCCGGAGCAGCGAATGCAGATGAATATGCCGAGGTTCCAACTAGCCCATCGCGGGTCTGGATGTCGCAGCACAAGGGTCAGTAAATGGAGACACAGGTGTCGGTCGAGTAGCGGCAGGCGACTCACGTTTGTTTCGCTTGCAGTCGGCGCATACTTTGTTGGGCTCCAGCTTCAAAAGGCTCTTGATCGTCTGCGTGTTCTGGGCTGCCCTTTCGGCAGCAGGATTAGGTGGCCGCCGAGACATACTCTGGTACAGGAATACGGGTCAGACACAGACACAGGCAGATCAGTGGTATGTGACGGTCAATGTTAAGTGATGCTGAAGTTGGTTGTAGGAGAAGGTGTTTAACAAATTACCTAAGGAAAGATGAATGTCTTTTGGAGGCTGATTAAATGTGGCTTGGGCGTTGGAGCCTGTTCTTGGTCATGATTGGCTAATAAAGGTGTCTAATAATGGGTTCCAGCTAAGTGCAGGCATCAACCCATACCTGAGGTACGTGCACGTCCCCATCTGATTATCTAATTATCGTTCCTTGAGGTAGGGAACTTGCCCAAAGTAGTACCTGCCAGGTGAAGCATATGTTGAGTTTACTACCTTAGGTTGCCTTTCGCTTTACTATAGGAGGGACAGCTGCCTGAATGGCACTTACCAGCACGACTAGGCCTCCGCTCCTCTCTCTGAGGTGGAGAACAATGGACCAGCGCCTTGGACTCCCACTTCCCTTTTTCCAATTCCCTTATATCTTCTTACACATGGACTAGACCAGGCCAAAGTGTTGAGGGCGTTCAGACATGAATGATATACCAACCCATTTCCATACAGGAGTCTTAGTGTCTGGCAACCCTCCGCAACAACAGCTACTACAGCCATCATCTAGTGTCGTCTCACGGCAGCACATAATAATTCATCTTTCTATGAGAGCGCCAGGGCAATCACGATCGATCTCTCGAGTGCCATCATGACATATTCTTTGAATGGGGGTTCCGTCATCTCGATCCCCTATGCAAGTATCACAACAGCCATGACTGGTCAGATCCGGCAAGACTATGCAGCAGTGCTGCCGGGCGACGCATTACGAGGCCGCTCAGGCTTCCACATGCCCTGCACACTCCCGGCGGTCTGTCTGCAACACAATGACGGATGCCGTTGTCTGACAAAACGAACACAGCATCTTCAATTGTGACCAGCAAGGATCACCAATTCGTCTTGGCCATCACGCGTTTGAGGCAACATGACGGCTAAGGGAGGGGGCAAGCCTTCCTAAACGAAGGCGGCCGAAACGTATACCGCTCCATCACTATGCCCTCCTCCGAGCGACCGCCGCCCAGTGTTCGGCCCGTCGGGCTGCGGCATGCCGTTAGAAGCACCTTCCCATTAGCCCGTTGATGGCGAACGGATGCCAGCCATCGTTCCGCTTTCGCTAGCCTTAGTCTAGATCTATTTGTATCTGCAAGATGAGATCCCGAGTTCAACCCTCCACAAGAGACCCACCACAATACTACCTACCGGGTTAGCTGTGCGAACATCATTTTGATGGTGCTTGTGTGATGCCGTATTCTGCAGGGCGCCGAATGAGATCTGGCCCATTGCTGCCAACGACTAGTAGTGGTGAGTAGATTGAGGGCAGTAATTTCAACGCTGTAAGGGATTAGTATACCTAACATTTCCCTCATCGTTATCTCGTAGGAACTACTCAGATTGGGGGATTGTAAGTGTGACAGTCTTCAGCAATAAATTCGCGGATTTCCCTCACTGATTATTAGACATAGACCATTATTTGTCATAGCTCATGGAAAGACATTACTTATTAGTCCTAGATATGATGTCCTTTCGAGCACATGAGTACGATGCAGCGCCTTTCCTAAGCCATGGGCTATTGTGCAGTCAAGCCTGTTTGGTTGGGACAAAGAAAACCCGCCGCACAAACAAGTTCGCCGACAAATCATAATCAAGTTCTCCCTTTTGTACATTATTGTACCTCGAGAAATTCGGAGGTTACCGAAGTAACACTAAGCATCTTTCAAATACACCCCAAATCAGTCCCAAGAAAGACTGCACACTCTCAACTAGACTTCTTAGGCACGTGTTCCGGATCATTACCAACAACTTTCACATCGTTTAGTTACCTACAAGCAAACGAACCCCATGACGTTGGTTTGTGTGATTCGGCCAATCCTTTGCTGCATGCGGGCCGACCCAGACTCTCGGTATCGATCAATCCCGGGGAAGATACTCGCATACCATCAGTTTCCCACTTAACCATCGAAGTGGAATATTATCAGTTTTACAGTCCGTATAAGTTTTTCAAAATTACAACTAGGCTAGTAGCTGATGAACTAGCCGCAGCATGGACCAGTACCTCTGTATATTTAATATCCTCTGGCAAACCCGTGCTATACTCCCATACTTAAACCGTACCAGTATTTGTTAGACTCCAGCACTTGCTTCTGACAGTGTGTGGCTTCGACCCATACTACATATTACGCAATTTCATATTCGAGCATCGATTACAGTGAGAAGGCTAATACTCACTCATTATAAGGTACCGGAAACCAGCATTACTAGAACCCTTAAAAACAAACCGGCCCTATTTAGAGGTTACGATCGCCTCTCATTTTACACAGCTCGAAGGTTCGGGTTCCTGTGCGCGGGAGCTTGTAGGTAGACGGGCCGGTTCACTCCGCGAGGGTTGCTTAATGCAAACTACAATCAAAGGCTTCATAGCCGGCAGACTTGATCGTCGTTGGTTGTTCATTCTGTTTTTAGTGACCCACTTAGCTGCCTCGCCATTTGATATGTTCTGTCGCAGCTACACTAGGTCGGCCGCTGGCAGGTTGGAAATAGTAACAAAGGGCCAGGAAAAAGGACACCGAGTAAGTGACTCCCACCTCGATGTGTTGCCACATCAATGAAATGATGGCTTCATGAACTGGTTCTGGGTTAGTGGTCTCCGGCTTGATGGTGCGAGAGCAATCTCGGCACCGGCTGCCGTGTCTAGTGGCGGGACATCAAACAATATACGTCGTCTTATTGCATCTTACCCAAGAAACACGGGAATCGGCAGCGTGGCCCTAAGATTCACTTCGCCTTTGGGCGGTGAAAACTTTCCCGCCTGTTCCATCGTTTGTTTTCAGCTCAGAAATGAGCTTGATAGTCGAGTTCTGCTCAAATTTGACACGTCGAAGCTTCCTACGCTATTGGACAAGTACACTGAGATAAGCTTTGCCTAGTAAGGCCTGGCCTCGAACATCACTTGCGGCAGCCAAGGGCCTTGCTAATCGGCTAATGCAATCCTACCCCCCACCCTGATCAGCTATAGCAAAAGCAAGTATCGTTGGATTACGAAAACAACTCTAGGATTCTCGGCACATATAACATGCAAATTAGGCCACGCCATCCGATATTAGATAAAAGAACAAGAAAGGAGATAGATTGAGCCTCACACGCCGTAACTAACGCATGGTTCTTCCTC
Organism: Amphirosellinia nigrospora; assembly: GCA_004123355.1. NCBI lineage: Eukaryota > Fungi > Ascomycota > Sordariomycetes > Xylariales > Xylariaceae > Amphirosellinia > Amphirosellinia nigrospora. The sequence continues at coordinate 2,193,817 of SCHM01000003.1, read as the reverse complement.
GTTCCTAACACCCCTCGTACGAAGCTGGTAACACTCGGCAGTGTCAGGTGTTGTCGGTCTCCTATGTGCTACAATGCGATGCCTCGGGGAATTTTTTTCGTTCCGATTTCACAACTTCCACCTTCGTGTTACGGTTCCGTTGTGCAGCCAATTCCGTCCCATTGGGTCGTAACGGTTTTCGATGAATGGCAATGCATTCTCGCCTGAGTCCTAAGTCATGTGCCACGAGCTCGTCCTTTGATGTACCGATGCGGTGCATGGTTAGGTATCAGGTTCCCCTTGCCGTATCTTTTTGGTAACTACTCAGCGGAAAATCGCGTTTTGATACGACGGACAGCTCATCCGAAGCTATCAAGCGAGTGTTTTGGCCGTGGAACAATTGAGCTTTTGCATGCCCCAATCCATCACACTCCCCCGATATGCACCCCCTGGCGAGTGACACGATGCCCAACGAGACATGCAGTTTGACGACAGCCCTCATGCGTTTGGCAGAAGGTGAGACATAGCTACAGGCTGCCGCAGAGACCGGCAGAGTTGTCAACAACATCTATCTGCGGTTGTGGAAAATAGAGTCCAATTTTCAACATTTTCGTTTACAATCTCCCTCGTTCCTTTTCCGTATTGTGCTAGTCAGGCTATCGACGTGGATGTATAGACGTATCCACCCTTACTAACCATATTTGTTATTCCTTTCTTTCTTTTGCGCCCCAATTGTTCGGCGCGAGTGGGCCAACATGCGTCTAGCAGTTCTTGCATATCACCCTATACCACAAATGAAAGAGACCTCGATGTCACATACAAACGAAGTATTGGCCTAACTATGTTGTTTTGCCCTCCCGCATCTAGTCATGCTGGGAAGATCTTGGGGCCCACCGTTCCAGAAAAGGCGAAGAGGAGAATTGAAAAGGACATAGTCTCAGCGCGTTGAGAAAAAGCAAATACGGGGGACGGGACTTACTACAGGACCTGCAATACTGCAGACAAACAGGGCAGGTGACCTACTCTCTGTGGTTCACTTCGTCTCTAGGATATCATGATAAAAAAAGCCAGGCACTTCACTCTCCTAATTCTCGATCAGTCGCTTGATTGTTTCTCCTTTCCCACATGTGTTGCTTTGCTGAGTTGAACCTTGCTTTGTTATACGCTTCTTCGCACCCCTTTGACTACCCCCTCCTGTCACCAACCACCGTATACACCCATCCACGATGCATGATGCCGTCAAATTGGCCGAATAATTACTTCCCATATCCGTGCTGCATCACCGTTGTGCAAACAGTCTTTTAGGGCGCCTCTAGCTAATCCTCAGCTGCCACATCACTATCAATCTCTATTACTCGCGCATTTCCCGTCCGATATCACTGGGTACTACCCGGAAATCATAAGTACCTCCTATCTGACGGGAGAGACATATGAAGTGGACCGGCTGTGGAAGGGATAAAGTCCTTGCAAATCGACGCCGTATATAATCGCCCTGTCCCGGCGTGTTAGTTGAATACGTGTCCATTATCGAAAGCTCAGAAAAGTCAGGCGCTTCACATAAACCGTACGGGGACACCCATTTATCCTTTTGCGCTTCTTTCTGAGTGTTTGGTCTTCTATCTACTCATCACGGCCTGGACTGAGCTTGAAAGTACTTCGAACGCCCACCAACTTTCATCAGATTCACAGCTCTTACACCACCCATCATTACCTTAACTGGTATCCGAGCACTATGCCATCTAGTTCCCGCCGCTCTCCTTCGTGGCAAGATAGACTCGAAGGTTGCACGCATCCACATATTGTCATGCTGGAAGATAAAACTGACTCTGTTGGCTAGAGCGATGTCGTGAATATCAAATACAGCCGCCTGACTATCAACTTGTGTCAGATCGACGAGGCAAGTCTCTTCAATTACCATGGTGGCCCCACATGCTATAAATAAGCAAATATTCCATGTATTAACTCCAGCTTTGCTGTTTATTAGGTGGTCGTACGGCCTGGTCTAGCGTCGTGTAGTGTACGGCCAACGCTTTGAAGCGCGTTATTGGTACGATGGGAACAACCTCCATAACGCTAGAGAAGACGCTGCTGAAGCCGCGCTTACCTGGCTGAACAACAACTCAGGTTAACAGCGAATGGCGACCGAGTATATCGACCAACTAATTACTCAACTGGGTGTGTTTGGTCTTCAGGTCCTTATGTTCGCCAGCAAATATGATTGTTGCTGTGATGGAATAGGGCTCGTTTCACGACTACGCTTTTATCTTCCACTATTTGTGCTCCCTGTCCCGTATGATACCAATTGGAGTTTCGGAAAGGATCTAGCGGCCCCACGGCCAACGAGGGAAGGGGAAGATACCCAGCATTCCGCTACGACCTCATCATACAATCGGCGCACGATGTTTTTTATTGGTTTTTTACAGTACAAGCATCTTTCTCACCGGTGCATGTTGCTCACAGAGAAATGAGCGCTATTGGCGTCTCGTGGGGGGTGCTAGGAATGACAGTTTTGATCTATCTCCTACTTCTTTCTTTTTTCTCAGACTAGGGACTTGGGGGCTCATGATGAGGAAACCGCTCTTCGAGGCGCGGTTACACTGGGCTCATTCTCGAGGTGTTTTACAGATTAGGTTAAGGGTTAGGGCAATTCAATCGGAAAATGTGCTTTCACGTGGGCATCTGGAAAGGAGTTCGGAGATGAGGTCAACTTTCTTCTTATCTTTTCGTCAATCATTTCCTCTGCTATTCCACTTGTCTTTTTTTTCATCAAAGGAAACAAGGATCATCTAGGACGTCATCTCTCTCACCTACATAAGACGACGCCTCCTCATACGGCTTACCCTCGATCTATGGAAGGACGATAACTGATAACGGTGGCGGACGAAGACAGGAGGGTAGGGAGGGATGGAGGAAGGGCAAGTGACATAGACATGGAGATCGTCGACCGTCGGACTTTTTTGTTTTTGGCCGGCTGCGCTGGGATGTGGAGTGAACGACATGAAGTCCAAAAAAAGGCCAAAAGGGGTAAGGAGGTGAGGCGCAAAAGAAAAATAACTCGGGGAAAATTGCGACGACGGGATTAAGATAGAATGCGAAAATTAGACGTTGTCGATTGAACATCGTCTACGTTGTCAGATTATCAAGTGATGCATAATTGCTTTTTTTCTGGGTGAATTGCGAGATAATTATCCATTTTCGCACTAGAGATGAGACTTCGGTGGTGAGGTCATCCAATATTACGTTTACAAAGCCGCACTCAAATGGTTACAAATATGCCAGGCATGCACTCTCGGACGGACACTACGTAATGAGAGGACGACAGCGATGATGGAAATGCCGCGATCATACACACCGGGTCAGATATTCCATCATCTAAGGGTTCCATGAAGGCAGGATTATTGGCAATACGATATGATATGCCTCTGATAGTCTGCGCTGCTCCTCCTCTTATCAACCAGGCCCGGTGTAGGGTGGCGGTACCGGATGGGATAGGGGTACGGTACTCAAATCCCATCGACGCGGGATGCGATTGGGGCCAAGACCTGCAGACTCGTTGGCACCGTCGCAACGCTGCGCCCATTCGTCCAAGTTGAGCTACTATACATATTGGCCCACCGAGCCAGCTTTGCACACTATCTGGTACTTAAGAGGCAAGGCGGATTGGAATGCAAGAATAGAGTTGTCCTAAATATACTGCTGTATCTGTCGAGTATGCATGCACACACCTACTCCCTGATACGCCAAACTCAGTACATCATACCTAGTGGGGGAAAGAGATCGGAACCAGGTTCGTTAGTGATATGTAAGTGTGTAGATCAGTTGGTGGGCTTCACCATGGGGGCTGAAGATGACGAGTCGCCTAGGGCTTAGGACGCAGCAGGTGCTATATGGAATTCATTACTGTACATATTACACTTAGATTTAGACGCACAATATTGCTTGTTTATGTCCGGACATAAATGAGGGAAAGACGTGCTATGTAGTTCCGAGCTCTACCCTAGCTTGGGATGGGATGTGGTCTGACATAATTACATTATAAGTTCCCGTGACAGGCGCCGCCGACGCCATGTGATTGGGGTGGGTTGGAACAGGAGGGTGAAAATAAGATTTCAATGCGAGAAATAGGGATTTTATTTTTTTTTGGGTGGCGCCGTAACATCGCTGGTGGCACCAGACAAGGGATTGGGATTGGGACTGGATGACAGAGCAAGACGTCCGGCACACACTATTGGGCGGAAAGCGACAGCCTGCATAGCATGGGGTTGTTGAAGAGAGAGAGAGACAGAGAGCGTGAACACCATCACGTAGTTGGGCCGTTCATGTAATGAATCAAGTGGCACTACAAAGTCCGAGACAACTTGAAAACACAACCACTCAAGACGATGGAGAGAGATTGATCGAGTTAGATCAGAGAGATGAGACTACTGTGAGCTAAATCTAGAACAGAGCCCCAATGCATGGGACTTGCCATGGTGCAACGGATTTCCCTCTCACACCGGACTACGTTGCCGATCATGGTCTCGGGCGCACACTAGCCATTGTAGGACCAGATAGACGAGTCCGAAGCCCTCGAAGTCCCTTATTCCGACAGACTACCTAGTCGGGCAACTAGGTAGGTAGTAAACCGGGGAAAGAGATATTTGGTCCCTTACATGGCGGCGGCCAAGTCTTTACTTTACCTACTACCTACCTACCTACCTACCTACCTACCTGCTTACAGCACGCGGGGTGGTGGAGCCGAGACGCAGAAATACAACCCAGAATACAACGTCGGTGTTCTGTATATGCCATGTATTTAGAAGTATGGATATATGTATGTACCATGTAGGGGCGCCGAGGAATCACATGCGGGTAGTTGATGTGATGCAGGCAGTCGACGCCCACGACATTGGCCACCATATCACATGATTGATCCCTAGTGAATGTGATAAGACTGGTCAGAGACAAGACTAGACTAGACCAGAGCAGACCAGACAAAACAAGACGGAGACACGGCACGGGAGGGCGAAGGAGGGTTGGGAAAACTTGGGAAAACTTGGGAAATTCCCATCCCATCTCATCCCATCCCATCCCAACCAAAGGCGTGGGCGTCGGCGGCAGCTGGTCGGCTGTCTCGTACATGCAGCTGCCGGGACTTCCGGGTCAGCTCTTAAGTAACAGCAATGCCGGGGACGTCCTCATGTCCTCGTCCCGTGTTAGCTGTTTAGGGGATGCCGATCATAGAAGTCGCCCGTTCTTGGGCGGGCTGGTGACTTGGGTTGTAATGGAAATGGGAAAAAGCAAATGCCTAGACTATGTATAGCTTGTCTAGTGCTACCCCACCTGGACAGGATGCTACCCACCTACCAGAGGGGTGGGATAGTGGGATGGTGGGATGGGCGTGGGAGAGTCGGTGGGCGGCAGTCTACGGAGTGCAGTATTGTTCTTGTTGTGCTTATCAGTTGTGGCTAATGGTACAGCTGTTTAAGCTGGAACGGAGATAAGGCGTTCCCTCTTTTGGCTTAGAATGACTAGCCACACATCGTCAGCCCCAACCAGCACCTTACCCAGGCAGGTGAGCAAGCCACAGGCATCCCTGTAACTGCACCGGGACAACTTCAAAACTTCAACGCAACCTTGCTAGATATACCTAAATTTTATTGGAGATAGAGCACCATCGCTCGTACCACGACCTCAACCTCGACGACGACGGCTGACGATACATCCGACCAATCGGTCCCGCCCGACTACGCAGTTGAGCTGAGGGATTGGAATTGGTGGGCGGAGGCGATCTACGCCCAAAAGAGAAAATGGCTTCGAAAATAAATCCCTGGCGGTCGCTGCGCAGTCTCGCCATCCGGACGCGGCCATCCCGCCATGTTCCGGCAGCTGATACGAGAGCCGCTATACCCTGGGGGAGGAGAGGACTCGCCGACGACACATCCACACACCAACCCTCGGGCAATGGCGATTTCCCTCCACCGTCCATGTCGGAAACAACACCACAGCCTTACCAACCCCGGCCACTTGAGCCGTTCGCCGACAATTTCTTGAACGAGCAGGCTATCGCTGCTCTCGAACAGGCTGCCGCCGGCGAATACGAGGTCGATCTCATCGCCAGGGGCCTCAAGTACGGCATGCCCCGCGACCGACCAAGCATGATAAACTACAGGACCGCCATCATCCCCTCGTCCACCAGGTCCTGAGAATACTTATGCGCGATGGCAAGCTAAGCAAGGCACAAAAGGTGCGCGCATACACCAACAACTTTCCCCGCCCTTTTCATATCCCGTCGTCTCTATTGTACTCTCTCACCAAGATGAACCAGCCCATAAGACCCCAGATAGAATGTCGACAAACCAGACGCTTTCCTAGCCATGTGAAAGCACACAAGACAAGCCCAAGCTGACCCCAATCTCAAAACAGCACCTAGCCCTGATCCTCAATTACCTCCGCACAAGTCCGCCACCCAAAGTCTCACCCCTACGACCTCTCCTCCCAGGATCCCCACCGGCATCCCAGCTGCCTCTAAACCCGCTCCTATACCTAACCCTCGCGATCGACTCGGTGGCCCCCATCATACGTGTGCGCAGTCTAAAGGGCATGGCAGGTGGTGGCAACGCGCTTGAAGTACCAGAGCCCATCGACGCGCGCGTGCGCCGGCGTCAAGCCCTCCTCTGGATCCTCGACATCGTCGATAAGAAGCGGTCGGTGGGTTCAGGGAAAAAACAGTTCGCCGCTCGTTTCGGCCAGGAGATCGTCGCCGTCGTCGAGGGCCGCTCCGCTGTTTGGGATAGACGGCAGCTCGTCCACAAGATGGGCACCGCTGCTCGTGCGAATCTCTCGCATCCCAGTGTCATGGGTGTTAAAAAGAGATTCTAAATTAAGCTAAGCTGGCTTGCATCTTCCACTTTATACAGTCTCAACCTATCAGAGCAAGAAAGCCTGAATGGCGGGCATAGTCACGGCAAAAAAAACTAGAGAACAAAAGAGAAGAAATAAAAAATGGGCCTGCCATCTATCTAGTCCTTGCAAGATAGAACTGAATGCGGAGATGTTAAGGTGGAGGAGATTACTCGCAGTATAGTACCCCGTGATGATCTGTACTTACGAGGTATGATAGGATAGGATACGCCGACGGTGATGGTCGGTCTATTATACCCTATCTTACCCCCTACATAGCTAACTCTCACTGTATAAATCTGTATTACTGCTGTGTACCTCACAACCGAACGGGGGACTTGAACGGAGCACTTTTGATCCTGCAGTGGCATTATCCATTGATCTTGGTGAGGGTTCTCATTGTCTAAGACTTTTCGTCATGATAACATGCCTATCTTGAAAGTGCTACAACTTCACATAAGGCGATCATGAGTAAATGTAGATTGGTCTTCCGAGCAAGTACCTAATGCTATAAAAACAAAATCGTAACCACTGTCATGGAAGATAATGGCATTCATAAGTGAAGAGTCTAATTAAATATCTATCTATCAGATTTTTAATAGCCGTGAATCCGAAGTCGAAGTATCTCTCTTTCTCTATTTTTGCGCCCTGATACATACACAACATCTGTCATTTTAGGAAAGACATCATTCTAGCTTAGCTGCTTGTTTATCTACCCTCCCAATCCAAACGCCAGATATGATGCAGGGGAAACGAAAACAAGGAGACAAAAATTTCACCCCTCACTCTATGCGCCGGAAGTCATAAAATAGAAATTACATGCTCCTAATCAGAACAAGAAAACTTCGCATCCTCAAGTTGACGTGTCCGCATAGGGGTCAAACCCAACTTTTCGCTCTGCCTCGGCGCTCGCGGCCCAGCGGTCCTTGCCGTGCAGGCCGCTTGAGGAGGCCGACTCGTCGAGGTAGAACCTGAGGACGTGATCGGGAATGGCGAGGTGCGTTGTCTGCTCGAACTCCTGCAAGCTTGTGAGGCGAAGCAGCATCTCCAGGAGCGACAAGGATGTTTTGATGGCGCCGAAAGGGGACCGCTCGATAAGTTTATTCGGACTCAAGTCTGTGGGCCTTTGCCTGAAATTCTGAGATGGGGATTGTTCTTGTTGTAGTTGGACGAATGGGGACTAGGAGTTGTAGGTTGGCGAATGCGCGAGCCGCTGGATGAGGGACGGGAGGAAGAGGCGATGTTCATCCGGTTGAGCTGCGTGATGAGATTGCGATCCACGGCAGGACGAGCGGTATGCCTCGGACGACAGCCGTTAGGTGCACTTGAGGCATCCTCGTCGTTCTGCGTCGATTCTTTTTCATCACCTGTCGAGTCCGACTCTGAGTCTGAGCTTGAGTTCCTGTCACTTTCTTCTACGTCCATGACTTCTAGAGCTATCCACTCGGGGTCTAGATCCTGTGGTATACGCCAGTCTTCATGCTTCGAACAGGGTTGAGATGATATTATTGTGGGACAAACTGGTTCCTCTAGGAGGCCCATTTCTTGCCGCAGTTGAAAATTGACACCATCCTGCGAGTTTCCTTCTGAAGGAGTTGTTTCGGAGACTATACTGTCTTCTAAGCCGTCAATGGACAATATGGGATCGGCAGATTCATGGACTACCGGTATGGTGTTGATAGGCACGGCATTTACATCTCTCTTGAGCAAAAGCACCGGGCTGCTTGAGGCGCCCTCATCGTTGCTAATGTTGAGGATTTTCCCGACATCTGCATAGAACATCTTGGAGATCTGATGGATGGGAATCAACTCTCGAATGCCGGCTTGGGATAAGCCGTCGTATGAGGTTGGTCTCAAATCTTTATCCTCGAAAGTATGTAGCCGTCCATCGTCCAAGTCTTCTACGACTTGAAGCCGATAAGTGTAGCACACTCGCGGATCACTTCTCACATTATCATTCAATAGGTCATCCAGAGGGACCCGAAGAAGCCGCACTCGCGCTTTGTGTATGACCTCCTGCCACATCGGTTTCCTCTGTCCTTCCTCAACACCGTAAGGTTCCTCTGCTTCGTGGGCTGAAGCATGGGCCCGAAACAGCATATAGAGTGATAAAGTGAAATCTGGCCCTATCTGCATTGGCTGGCTTGGATCGAGGATGAACTGGGTGTCACCAACATTTACCAGCATGCTCGCTTGCAACAATCGGGAGGGCGAGAAGGATGACGGCGGTGCCTGGATGCCACCAATGGCAGATACCCATAGGTTGATCAGCGGGATGGCATCATCAATGCTATTGATCAAATGTTTGATCTCCGCTATGATTTCCATGAGCTCGGCTTGCTGACGGGCGGCTGCCGCTTTGGAACCCCGAGCCCCATTTGGCAACTGTGCTAGCGTAGATGTAGCATCTCTCAGCCGTTCACCCAGGGCGTCGATATCTTCACGTAGCCCTCGAGCAGTCCGCACCACCGCTTCGAGAGCAGAATCACCCTGGTGTAGCGAAGCTCGATGGATTCCAAGATGGGCGATACTAACTTCGATTCGCGTCAATACCAGGATCTGCCGTTTCGGGGCCGACGGCGTTGCGGCGATCATGACTGACTCACCTCAATCTTCTGGCCCAAACGACGTTGTAACTGACTGAGCTCAACCCGCAGGGGGTCGTACTCAACGGTCTGCCCGAGATGTGAGTCTTCTTTCTTGACACATCCTAGGTCTGCCTAAAAAGCATTCCGGGCACGTATGCATATATTACCTTGAGCAGCTTAGCACCCTGGCTGATGACATAGGTCGAAGTTAGGGCGATACATGATCGGACGGCGTAACTGGTGGCATGGTAAGACAGCCTGGTAAGGAATGCGTCCATAACAGCAGTTGCTCAGTCGCCTCCGCTCCACACACGAAGCTTTGTAGATTGGGATATTGTAGATGCATCGAAATGAAATGTTGTGGACGTCCACTTCACGAGGGACAAGGCGAAGGCGAGGGCGAAGGCGAAGGGAGAAAAGGTGACCTGCAGACACACAAGGTTTGTTTGTTATGCATAGAGTACCCGGCTTAAAACCACACGTCGAGATGTGTACCTAATTTATGTAAGGCACCTACCTAGGTAGTTATTGATTGTGCTCCTTATATGTCGTTAGCGGTTGGTGCGAAGGGACGGATACATGGAGGTTGCACCATTGGGCTTCTAGGTATGTGTACTAAAAGTTGTATTTGGGTAGTGCCTAATAGGGGATTAAAGATGGCCTATGCTCAGCCCAGGTTTAATGCGTAGCTGGCCAGCTACATGGTACCTACATCGTCATTGGTGGGGTCGAGCTGCGCTAGGCAGGCCACTCAGACCCAGATCAACTACCCGCCACGGGCCCCACCAAAAAGCCACACCACGAAACATCACATCGACCAACTGAGAGAGAACCTTTGCCTGACTTTGAAATCTCAAGGACTGAACGGAATACACTACACTCCAAGCACCTAGGAAACCCGCCTTTGATCCATCTCAAGGTCCCACTAGATACCAGCATCAGGCAAGGCAGAATCTTCCAATTGAGTCACTGACGACAACAATCCTACCACCGCCAGAGGTGTCGCAATCGAAAGGTTTAGAGATAGGCCAGGTAGGTATTTATTTATTGTATTCTACATATATATTCGCCCTGGTCGCGACCACTGCTTTTGCTCATCCCACCAGAGTCAGTGGCTTCGTCAAGCATCTGAGACAGTCTCCTAATCCTTCATCGACCACAACATCTCTCTTTCCCTTTCCTCTCCCTCTCTCTCCGCCATAGCGAGGCCTTTTCTCACACCCCTTGTCTAGAATCATAGACCTGCAGCGCTAGCACATCGTATCGCCACTATGTCTGATCTCAACTCGTGGGAGGACGACCCTGCTGCGCAGGACGACAACCTGTCGCGCCAGACACAGCAGATGAACCTCAACAACAACCCTAACCCGGCCACGGCGCAAACGTTCCGCCCCGGCGCCGCCTCATTTCAACCCACCGCCCACAGCTTCCAGCCTGGCCAGCCGGCCTACAGCGGCTACAACCAGTACCAGCAACCACAGCAGGGCTACTATGGCGGCCAGAACTACTACCCTCAGTATGGCCAGGCTGGTGGGTATAACCAGCAGCAGTACGGCCAGGGCTATGGCCAGGGTTACGGCAACGTCTACGGCCAGCAAGCCGGCTACAATAACCAGGGATACGGTGAGGCGCAAACCCCGCTACTGTCTCTGTCCCCTCGGCTAATTTTCCCCAAGGTCAACAGCAGTATGCCAGAACCAGCAACAGCAGAACGCACCCCAGAGTGCTCCCACTCTCGCGAAGCGCCCCGATCAAGTCACTGCTAACCCCCCTGCCTCTGACCTAAATAGGCCCACAGTCACAAAGGAGGGTGGCGCAAAGGTCTTGAGCATAGGTGGCGACTCCTCCAAGCCCAAGGCCGCCAAGGTACTCTCCATCGGCGTGCCTACGGCGCAAAAGGAGGAATCCAAGGACGAGCCAAAAGGAACAAAAGAACCGAAAGAAGATGTCTCCGCCGAGAAGCAGGATGCTGCTGATGGCGGTGCAAAGGTGACGGCCGCGAAGGCCCTCGAGAAAGCCGGCGAAACTACCAAGCCCACCAAAGGCGCCAGTGGGAAGACCTCGCCTACGCCATCCTCCGGTCGATCTAGCCCCTTAGAGGGTTAAAGGCCCAACTCGTGATGCCGACGCCGTCGTGAATGAGCAGGCTGCCGATGTTGATGATGAAATTAAAGGAAATTTACGGCAAGGAGCACGTGAACGTTATTTTCCTGGGTCACGTTGATGCCGGGAAGAGTACTTTGGGAGGCAGTATTCTTTACGCTACTGGCATGGTCGACGAGAGGACAAGTAAGTATATGGAGCGCCGTTTTCTTCCGAACAATCAATTCCAGAGGAAGAAATGCCCAGTTAGGCGGTAGCAATTTTTATGACCATTGCATATCCCCACGGGAATCCCTCGGGAAGAAGTTTACTAATTCTTGATGGTAGTGGACAAATACAAGAGAGAAGCAAAGGAACTAGGCCGAGAATCATGGTGGTTGTCATGGGCTCTGGATCTCACAAAGGAGGAGAGAGCAAAGGGCAAGACTGTCGAGGTTGGACGAGGCTTCTTCGAAACCGAGAAACGCCGATATAGTATCCTTGATGCACCAGGTCACAAGACATACGTCCCGAGCATGATCGGCGGGGCTGCCCAAGCCGACGTCGGCGTCCTTGTTATTTCCGCACGCAAAGGTGAATATGAAACAGGATTTGAGAAAGGCGGTCAAACTCGTGAGGTGAGTTGTTAAAACCCTTCCCCTTTTCCCCTTTCCCCCTGTTTGGATATGGCTCTTGTGGCTCTTGAAAGCTCCCAAAACTCTGGAAATTCCTATTAGGTGAAAATTACTAACTCCTGTGTTATACAAAGCATGCTATGCTTGCGAAGACCCAAGGTGTTAATAGTTAGTATTTCTGAGATCTATTTCCCTTGTGCATGCTCCTGAATAATCATATTCATGGGTCATTCTTGTGTTACGAAAAGTAGTTTCTAACTCTTGATCTTTCACAGAACTTGTGGTTGTTATCAACAGTGAGTCTTAATATTTATACCCCTAGGTATATTTGTTTGATAAAACATTTTTTGCTAACTCCCGAACAGAGATGGACGACGCAACAGTTGAATGGTCGCATGCTCGTTATAAAGAATGCACCACCAAACTAGCACAATTCTTAAAGGGGGTACGTGTTATCAACGTTTCTAGAGCTCCTTCTAGTGTGTCAAGTTAGCCGAGCTGGTTTATACACAACATATTGAATGTAGTGTCACAGTTCATATCAAATTACTGACGCTTTATGGTGAATAGGTGGGGTACAATAAGAATGATATCTTTATATGCCCATCGCTGCTCAGCAGTTGATGAACATCAAGGATAGACTTCCAGTCGGTGTTGCCCTTTCTATGATGGCCCCTCATTGCTTGAATATTTGGATAACATGCAATCCTTGGAGCGCAAGGTTAAGGCACCGTAAGTAATCTCATCCATTCTTTTCTGGCACCCTGGGGTTCTAAAAGATATGTTTGCGGGCCGTTTCTGGGCTTTTCAAACTATCACCATAATATTGTTGAATCTATATTTCTGACGCTCTGCATTCAAGTTTCATGATGGCTGTCGCTGGAAAGTATCGTGATATGGGTACCATGGTGGAAGGAAAAATCGAGGCAAGTCGTCTATCATGTTCTGATTCCCATTCTTTGTGGTTTCTAAGATGGTCCATAACTCTGAAACCTTCTAAAGTTCATCGTGAATCGTAATCGCTGACTGGTGTATTCTAACTAGGCCGGCGTTTGTCGAAAGGGCATGACCGTAATAATGATGCCTAACAAAGAGAAGGTTGAGATTGCTGCTCTGTATGGTGAAACGGAAGACGAAATCCCGATTGGTCAGTGTGGTGACCAGGTTCGAATGCGTCTCCGAGGTATTGAAGAGGACGATATTTCACCGTATGTAACCCTCTCATTCGACAAGCATTCTGGTGTCATGAAAATTTCCTGCCACACTGATACAAAAAACGGCTGTTTACACCCTCTTGCGCCCTTGTATGATCGCTCATATGGCAGTTACTGACTTATTATTTCGTAGCGGCTTCGTTCTGTGCAGCCCCAAGCGGCTTGTGCATAATGTCAGAGCCTTTGAGGCACAGATCAGGATTCTAGAGTTGAAGTCCATCCTCACCGCGGGTTTCAACTGTGTGCTTCACGTACATGCCGCCATTGAAGAGGTCACATTTTCTGCACTATTACATAAGCTTCAAAAAGGTACCAATAGGAAGAGCAAGGTCCCTCCTACGCACGCAAAGAGGGGCGATAGCATCATTGCGCGTATGGAAGTTACGGGTGGAGCCGGTTCTGTATGTGTCGAAACGTTTGACGACGCACCTCAACTTGGTCGCTTCACCCTCCGTGATCAGGTAAACTCACTCCATCGTCCTTCTGACATCATCGATATAGACACTAATTGATGAATTCTAGGGACAAACCATTGCCATTGGCAAGATCACCAAACTCATCACTGAAGAAGCCGCGTAAAGATCTTACACATTATTCGAAACCATATCTAGAGACAGACAGACCACTGGTTTGATCCATTAGTGTCTAGATGACTGAGTCCAGCATGGATACCGATATTTGCCCTAGATAGATCGTATGAAAAGTTGATAAAGTCATCTACTATCATAGCGATTGGAATCAAGGAGATAGTACCGCTCCTGGGGAAATCCTCAGAAACAGGCGCCATAGAAGCAGAGAGAACTCACGCACACCAGCGATAAATAAATATAGCTGAGAGCTAGTCTATGATGAGTCATGAAAAGAAATAGACTTGGATTATCCTTAAAATTAGAAGCTAAATTAGAATGGGTATGTTTGTCTGACTGGCTTCCTTCGACCTAGAGCTTTAACGGTTTCAATTGTCTTGTCGCCGCCGATATGAGGTTATCCCCTAGTGCTCGACCTCTAGTATCTTTCCCCGTAGACGACGGAGTCAACTGAGTTCAATATATTGCCCAAGATGCTTTTGTCTGTGCATTTATCAAACAAAATTTCCGTGCCTACTACGCTTCTTCTTGTATAGCTAACTCTTTAACTGTTTGAGACAGGGAACCTGTGACACAGATGTCCCGCAAGTGGTTGAATACGGTCAGATTCCAAAGATACGAGCCGACGGAGCTCCATGAGGCTGTAGGAATCGATATAAGAATATAGCAATATGAAGGACATGGAAGCATATTGCCTAGAAATGACAAACAGGAAACTTATGGCACCTGTCGGTCCATAAACGATTACCAACTAAATTGATCTTAATACAAGCTCTCGATATGAGCTCTTGCTACATATATGGTAGGTGTCAGGACCTCACTATCAGGGTATGGGGTGTATATTGATATATGTTGTTGCGCAGAGAGTCTAAGGGTCTCTGGGGGCTAGCCCCTGGCTATATACATCTAGGTCCTTTGTTCCTACGGAGTCTATATGAGGCTTAGGAAGGTGAGTGTTTTGGCGTGTCAGACAAGGTATCGTGAGATCAGGAGATGCCTTGTGACAGTAGGCGATGGCATTTTACACATCTAAGACGAATATGTTCGCGGGATTGAACAACTTTAGCCAGCGATGTTAAAATTGGTAGAGCTTGGCTATCGGAGTCAGATGACATTAGTGCACGTCGAACATTTCCCCTATCACGGACCAGGCTTATGCTACAGTAGACCACCAGATTAGCGACGTGCAGCTAAATCTAGTCAGATAGTTTGGTCACAGGTGAGTCATCAACGCCACCATAAACCCTGAGATCGCCGATGATAAGATGAATCCATGTATTGCAAGTTAGGCCACCTATCTCATATTAGAAATGCCGGGTACATTGGCTTCTGGGCATAACATCACAGACCACCATGCAAATCGCGTAGGTCACAAAGCAAAGGCGCAACCTCGGGGATTCTCTAATGCCCAGAGCGGTATTAAATTGATTTTTCTTAGCTCGTCGGCAGTAGTTGGAACTTTATTTCGATACCAAACTGTTACAATTATTGAGCCTCATTTTTTAGTGCAGAACCACTCACGAAACATCTCTATGTGGTCCTAGGACAAGCTGTTTAAGTTTTGAAATAGATTATTATATTTCAAGCTTGAGGTACTCCTGTTGCGTATCCTTTTGAGTCGTCCGTACAATGTAGGTTCGCTTAACTATAATTATAATAGTAGACTCTAGAACTAATGACTAGAGTCGTTCGTCACCTGTATCAAATGGAAAGATATCAATCAACAAGCAATACAGGAAGCTCTATAATAAAGTATTCTATTGATTTATACCTTATACTAGACCGAAGATGACGACATAGAGGGTATCCAAAGCCTACGGTTAGGACGGCATTGCAGCTACAGTGCTCTTCACAAGCTGTTCTAAATTTAATTCAATTTACATTATCATAGCCCTGTGCTGTGCTCCTTGAATTTAATATCGACAAGAAATATCTCCACGTGATTGTAAATATTAATCAACATATGTACCAATCAGAGATGTGCTCACAATGTGTTGTTAGGCGGTTATGCTACTGCCGGATCAATACCCCGGTAATCTTAATGAACAGAATGCGGAGGGGTGGTATCCGGCTTCGACCGTCCCAGTCGCCTAAATTGGACAGATGAACATATGACGACACTGGAAGTAGCAATAACTAGAGAGGTATGATACTGAACAAGTGTTTTTTTTTTGGCATGTTTGCCGGCAAATAGCCGGCTGGAATCAGAGAAATACATATACATAGATTAGCACGATAGATGATCGTCTCCCCCTCTCTCCCAACTATCATCGTCAAACATTCTCGTTGTCGTTCACAACAATGAAGTCCATCATCTCCGTCGTTGCTCTCGCCGGGCTTTCCGAGGCGGCCCTTCGATTTGGCTGCGTAAGACGCCCCCACGGCCGTTGCTTTCTATCTTCTTTTTTGCTAGTTTGTGGGCGAAGCTACTGTTCTACTCAATTTCTGCCTTGGATTCTTCTTAGACTTGTCGGAAAGAATGTATCGAGAGAGAGAGCGAAGCTTACTAACTATTTAAGATTATAGTCTACTTTGAGCATTCAAAGACTCGACCCCGTCGTCGAACCCGGCAGCGTACCGTCAGCCCATCTTCACCAGATTGTTGGCGGAAATGCTTTCAATGCCTCAATGCAACCTGAGGATGGAGATCCTGCTGAAAAAGCCACTTGCACGACATGCACATTTTCCGAAGACTTTTCTAATTGTGAGTAACGCTCTAAGTTAATTTTTCTAATTCAACAACAATATCTTCGCTGGTCGTGTGAAGGTACTGTCCATAGGCGTTTAATATTTCCCTCACATTACGCTCAGAATGGAAAATGGTGGTAACTAACTTCGAGTCTTATAGACTGGACCGCTGTCATGTTTGTAAGTTATTATTCATATCTGCTTAGTAATGGCTTCAAGATGACGAATCTTCATGGCACTTGAGCTATGTTCCAGAGATATTTCATAATGAACAACCGTGTCTAGATCAAGCTGACTCCAAGTCATGCAGTACAAGCACCAGAACGGATCGTACCAACGTGTTCCAATAATGGCAAATGATGCCCTGCCACTCGGAATTAATGGGATGACGATCTATTACACGCAACAGGACTTTTTTCGAACGGAAACCAAAAGATCACAGGATTTCCCCAGGTAATTATTCCTCTTATTCCATGTGGTTCCTAGAGTTAGGATACTAACGAGTGTAGGGTTTTAGAATGACGGCAGGGAAGGTCACTTCCACTTCCAAGTACAGCAAAGGATTGAAATTTGTCTGTCTACAAAATAAATCTACCCGATTCCCCGAGCTCGACGAGTTCCCGACCCAAAAATGTGTTGGCGGTATCATGACAGTCCACCACTTCCCAGCGTTAGTCTTCTTCCATATAAATTTCGGTTAATGTGTACTGATTGGTACCAGATGCTGGGATGGAAAGAACCTCGACAGCCCTGACCATCAATCACACATGTATAACACAGTGAATGATGCTTTCGTCAACTCCGGAGCTTGCCCAGCATCACATCCCGGTATGCCCACTTCTGATTTGCATCTCTCGTCCTTTCAATTATTATTAGATAACGATGCTGATTTTATGTGCCATAGTCCGCGTCCCGCAAGTTACCTACGAGACACTCTGGGACACAGCACAGTTCAATAACTTGCCTTGGCCCACGGACGGCTCACAACCCTTTGTTCTGAGCTACGGTGATGGTATGCGCTCAGCCCACAACCTTAACCCCAACCCTACCACTACCCCCGCCCATAGAATCTTTTGTATTCAGCGCGTACTGACTTGAAGTAAAGAACTAGGGTACGGGACGCATGCAGACTATATGTTCGGGTGGAAAGGCGATGCCTTACAGCGTGCGATGGATTCCAGTTGCATGTTCAACGCCTGCGAGAATGGAAACCCTCTCAAGTCGCAGCAGCCCGCACAGATGAATGCCTGTACTGTCAAGCCGACAGTTGACGAGAATATCAACGGGTGTAAGTTCTATTCCTATCGCTTGGCCGGTTTTTACTCACACTTTCGATCTTATAGGGCTATCCGATCTTCCCGGCATGGGCATGTAAGACACCTGACGGACTGATAGACACAAATCACCAGGCTCGTGACACACTAATCAAAAGGGTCTCTGTGGTAAGATAGTGGCGATTGTGGTTCAAGTTGAATGAACACTGTTTAGTCATAGCTTATATACGATTGAAATTATTACACTAGTGGATGTCCGCACCGGTCAATAAATCAATATGAGATGCTATTATGGATTGGTTGTACATGTATTTGGTTTAAGTTTAGGCAGAGATAATCATTAAGTTATCAAGGCGCGAAGCCGCCTCAATTTGAAATATCTGATATGCGCAAATTTTATCTACTATCTTCGTATGGTGAGGTTATGGTTACAATAGCAGTCTTCCGTATTGCGATTTTGGTTATGCTTGTGATTAAGCCGTCGTTGATAGAGAGATCTACGGAAAGTTACCACTCATAATTACTAAGATGACCTACTACTTTAGCTACTAATATGGAAAGGGCCTGTGTTAAAGGTTTACGGCGTGGGTTTTTATTCCACTAATAATCTATTTAGGATCGAACAGGTTCCTGATTTCCTGTTTCTCCCTCAAATATACCCTCGCCTGTACCCTATTTGTCTCGGAGGGCCGGCCCTCCGGCCCCAGGCTCCTCGAAAGGGGTCCATACTACACGAGGTCATTTTACAAGAACTCCTTGAACATCTGTCTCTATGTCTTAAGCAATCTAAAGACAGATTGATTCTTACTCTAAGTAGCCAGTGGCCCAGTAGCTCATGGCTCCCGTAGCTTATCCATATAATAGCTGGTGACTATTATCGAGAACGTCTAAAACCCTGATAGCCCTGCGAGCTCTAGTTACGAGTACGGTGGTAGCGAAGTCGGCTCGACACGTATCCTTGAAATCCGCATGTCTATCATTGTGAAGGGAAAATAGAAAGGAAGCTGCTGACTGCCTCCCGACTAAACATCACAACCTGCACTCATTGTAGCGCTGGGAATGGGACTGTGTCACAAGGGCTCTGATTGAGGGCTTGGAATAGGTTCAATTTGAGTAATAAACGACTATGGTGCCAAAGGGGCCATATAGATCTAATTCCTTCCTCCGTTTGAGGGGAGGATTCGCCGCCTTTTATGCTCAGAATTCTCCTTCCTTTCCTTTCCTTTCCCTTCTTCACGGGACCGAAAGGTAAGACCTCTGTAGCCGGTGAGGCGAGTGTTTCGGGTTCGAGTTCAGCTCGGCATCTGCTTTCTGAGACTCACGATAACTTCGTACGACTGCCTCAGCCTCGTAGGGTAGTATTTCGCGAGCTCCGTATGGGACCCTGTGCGGCACTGTATTGCGCACTGACCAGGGTCCGTGTGACAGACTGCACTAGCAATCGCATCTTTATCAGTCTTTCAAAGCTTTATGGTAGCTCACCTTCTTGCATTGACGCTTTTGTTCCATAATTCTTTCTTTCACACTTAACGCTAGTGTTTTCCTGCTTTGTTTTTGCCTGATAATCTTCAGCTTTGAAGCTAAGAACGGTCACTTAGCGTTAAGCTACAGTACTAATTGAGTGGAGATTAAGATGCGCTTCGTTATTGGTTAAGTGCATTCACCAACATGATTTTCATCGTATCGGAGACAATCACAAAGCGATCTAGGGGAAAAGGTTTCGTTATGTAAAGTTGAATGGATAAAGAGACTTATGGAACATATAATTCTTTCAGCAATAACAAAAAGCAGCCAATACACCCTAATAACCCCAATTTTGCCAAGCGTTCCTTGCAATCAGCATTCTTAGTCCTGCAGATATTGTCGAAAGCATTGATTTTCGCACATTTGAGTCGCGAGCATAATCACCCCATCGAAGTTTCATCGCTGTGTAGAAGCTATTAGATGTCATGGTGAATCAACAGAAATATATTACATGCAAAACCATCCAAATCAATAAGAAGAGATAAAAAAATTCCAAGAAATATTTATTGGAGAGAACCAAGTACCAAGTTCTGGGATTGGCTTACCATGGATTCAGCCTCTGGAAACATAGACGGGGACGCAACAAGAAGCAGCGTGAAAGATATAAGGAGTCTCGAGGATCTTCTGATTTCCGTTCAGGTCGAAAACAACCTTGATTACTTCTACCGAGATTTTGTAAGAACTGGGCTACAGGGGTCCCGAATCCCTGTTGCTTCCGAGTTTCGCTACGATGACTTCCGTGCGGCCTTGCTTAGAGATGGCCAAATACCCCTAGATGCTACACTCTACCCACCTAAAGAGTCTGGAGTAGTAAGCGTCGACAGCAGAAGCAGTTGTATTATAGCCTTGACTCAAGTTCAAGGGTCAACTACCATTAATTTAGCCGGAAATAAAAGCTTGCCTACACTGGTCCTAACTCCTGATCCAGCCGGGAGACCATCAACCCTCCTAATCCCGACCAAAACCTCATCAAAACCGCAGACAGTCCTGGTGATCAACTCGATGATGAGTCGAAGGATATCCCGGACGATCAATCAGACGATGAATATGATGATAAGACTGGGAATAATAACGATATCATGAAACATCTCTCCTTCGACTGGGCGACGGTAACGGACAAATTTTGGGACGAGGTTTGTCTCTTTTTTGGCTGCGACAGAGACGCTACCATCATTAGGATTGATGGCATACGTGTCGGTATTGAGCCGTATCAAGCCGTTGCCATCTACAGGGCTCTTATACAGCCGAGAAACAACCTCAATTCCTTTATATTGGGCGACGATGTTGGATTAGGGAAACAGGCATGGCGTTTTGTATCGCCATCATAGCCTATCAGATTCATTTTATGCGCGCAGACATGTTTCTCTCGGGCATCTTTCCGCGGAGACATTTACCCGAAAATAGTAGTCCGACTGCCATCTGTCCAAGTCAGAAGAAGGGATTCGTACGATGCCCTTGCCACGGAGACTCAATCACAGACGATATAGCCTTGAATTGGCCTAATTACCCGACCCTCATAATCACTCTTCCAGGCCTGGTCCCGACATTTGTTGGAGAGGCGGACAAATGGATAGATTCGAGCCCTGGTTCATCAGCATCACCTATTACGGTTCACGTAGCCCATCCTTCCTATTTAAATACAGAGAAATCCTTTGGTCCAGAGGCCATAAATTCACTTAGGTTTGAGAATGATCAGCCCGACAACAGACATATAGTGATAATCAGCTCGAGCCGTATAACTAGTTTCATGTCACACTTCCTCGACAATGCTGGAAAGTGCGGAGTTCGAGCTGGATTAGTTTTATTCGATGAATTTCACAAATATAAAGGAGACAAGACGAGAACGACAATCCCGTTCAAAATGCTGGAAACGCTATACTTAGCCTCCGAAAGTGACCTACCACCGTTTGCTATTGGATTGTCTGGCTCTGCACGAGCTGATTGTTCGTATTGGCGACCGTTCATTCGCCATAACTTTCATGTCTATGAGCGTCAAGTACACGAGAACGAACGAGAGCCCGCAGTAGAACTTCATGGCCTTAAAAAATATGAGGACTTCGATCATTATGAAAATTGTTGGAGGCAACTCGTTGGCACTCTCAATGATACAACATTACAGGGAAACAAGCTGAAGGCACGAGACAGCAGCTGGAAAAGCCTGTCTGAATTTTTACCGCAATTTATTAGTCAAATGATGATATCTCGCCAGAGGGGCGACACGTTTCGGGGTAAAGAGATATTAGGGAGGAGACGTACCCAGCTAATTAAATGCGATACGCCGGTCGGCGCCCTGCAGGGCATCGTGACTCTAGTTTCCCAGGTTCAGTCCTTGATCAATGAGGAATACAGGGTAGCATTGAACAACTGGATAAAGGAAAACAAGAAGGGAGAGAAGCCTATCAAAAGAGAAATTGCGCAAAGGAGGCTTGAATTCATATCCGACAGCCCTCGGAGAACGGCGGCGTCACGAGCGCACCAATTATTGCTACGATCCTCAACTTTTCCTACAGTCGCACAACTAGTTGGAAATAAATCCGTGAACTACGAAGGTATACTTGGCAACAGCGTTGTTCCAATAGCCACGAGAATCAGCAAAATCCTCGTGCCCAAAAAACTCGACTACAGGGCCAAGACGGAAGCACTTGGTGTAATACAATCATCCACTTGGTGGAAGCACAAAGACATCCTATATGAACAATCTCCCAAGATAAAAGAAGTAGAGAGACAGATCAATAGCCTCATAGAAATCTCCGAAAAGAATCCAGATGATCCCGACCTAGCTACCTTAGGACCACCGCCAAGCGACGAGACTACCATCCGCCATCTTCTTCTATTCGCTGACTACCCACTCTCGGCATTTTTGATGTTAATGATACTTTTCCCTAAATACTCCGAGAGAAATGTAGTGTTCATGTACGGCATAGCGGCGTAAGTGTTAAAGAAAGGCAGGAGTATGTTGACTACATACAAAAGGATTGTAAGGAAGGTGATCCTGTCAAGATACTTATATCGACAATGAACATTATAGGCCATGGTTTTAATATATTCAGGGCTAGTACTGTCATCATAACGGAAGTCCCAAGAAGCTCAGAAATACAGAAACAAGCCTTCGGGAGGGTGGATAGGAGGGGGCAAGTCATGGAACCTAATTTGATACAGTTGCATGACAGGAACAACTTGCTCGAGGAGATCCGCCGAATCCGTAATGAGAATCGAGACCAGCTAGCTGGAGTCGGGCAAGACAGCGGCCCTAGTTACCCACTAGCCGACTTGATTCTTGGCCAGGTTGACAATGGGCAACCGGACGAAGAAGCTGACGACGGGGGTGACGGGGATGGCGGGGATGACGGGGATGACGAAGACAATCACGGCACCGTCTTGCGAATCGATGGCTATCATGATGCGGAGGCATATGCTGCGGCACGCCAAGCCTTCCCCAATGGGAGGTTCAGGCGCTACAATACTTCCGGTTTCAATCACCTGTGCGGGCTCAAAGCTTTGCAGGGCTCAATTCGGAGACAGTTCGACAGGGCAGATTTAGAGGTTCCAGAAGATGAAGAACTACTTAACTGTATATTATCGGGTATGGATGAAGTTCAGCTTGAAGAGTTCAACAATTTTTCGGCAGACGGCCTTCAGGCTGGGTTACGGGAATGGGCCAGACGAGGAAACATTAATAGGCAATTTCGTATCGGTTACATCTCACAAACCCCACGCAACGTGGCTCATTTGATCCCGGCGAGGGCAGAAGATGATTTGCCCTTTGAGGAACAAACAGTTGTTTGGGTAAAACTTCAGACTGATGGAGATAATGGTCACTTCGAAGCCGTAAGCCGGCAGAACGACGTTTAAATGAGATCAATTTTATAATCCTGTCTACGGAAAGGGTTGGACCGGGCAGTTAAAGTCACAATCCGAGTTAGCGATAGGGAGACGGAACGGGCCAGCCGCATGTACTTTGACGGCTGAAATGGCTGGGATGGGCGCCAAGAACTTGAGTAATGGATCAGATTCAATGTGATGTTGATAGTTTTTTTTAAAAAAGAATTGTGCAACTCAATCTTTCGTTCGATAAACTGTTCTACAGTTTGGTATTGAGAGGAGTGCTATAGATTACTGTGGCTAGGCTGATGTAAATACAGAGTACTACGCCACTATATATATATTTAATATATCACACTTACACGGCTGTACTAGCTACTATAACAAAACTGAACCTAATAACAAAACTAGATTTAGGTAGTTTAGTTTATGTCACGAAATTTTCCACTACTATAATATCACGGTTAATGAACTGAGCTCTGCTCATAATTTAAATATTTCGCAACTAGAATCAACTCAGTGTATAACATAATTAGTATGGCCTTATTAAAAAACCGTACAAGTACTTCGTACACCCGTCTCTACCTATCTCTTTTGCTTTCTTTCACCTTTTCTTTGTCCTTCTTCACCATTATTTTAGCAAGACGCTCGCATCAAGATAGTCTTTATTCACGACAGTAATTATCTTTTACCGAAAGCAGCTGACACATATACATACGAAGTTTAATTCATATTACACTAGGTAAAAATGGGTATCTATTCAACTATGACGTCCCATTTGTTCCATTGACGCCATTTATGCCATTTGTGCAACAGCCACTACCTCTGTCAAAAGCCAGCTTACTCATCTTGTCGGCGGCATCGGTAACCCCCCTACCGTTGACAACCTGGCTGGGGGTGCTGCAGAAGCTGGGCGGGACGTCCATGACGGGATTGTTGGTAAAGAAGTTGCGCGGTCGCAGGAGCAGCGTGATTGGTTCGACTGGCATTACGGGAAATCTTCGGGCGCTGGAATATGCGTGACTCCAAAGGTATGCCAGAGCACAATGTCTGTGTTCTCGATAGACTCGCTGCCGTCGCCCATCCACTCCGGCAGACCGAGCGATGGCTCGCCAGATGTTTGGGGTACATGTCGACCCCGGCCAGAGCTGATCATCTCGGTCTATTTCGTAATTAGACAGTCTTCTCGAGGCCTTTTTATGCTAATGACTATGCTTGCTTACATTTGGTTACGTGGACTGCATGTCTGGCGAACCCAGCGCGTTTCCACACTAGGGAGCCTTCCTTGGGCAGTAGTTTGGGAACCTCTCGACTCACTAGCTTGTAGCTTGCGGGCTTCCCGCTGTACTGATGCAATTTATTGTGTTGCAGATGTCCCAAGTTCGGCTCGTTGATCCATCGTAATCCGTGACTGATTCGCCGACCGTAGAGAATTTGGTGCGCTTGGCGGAAAATGCATTCCCGTAGTAGTTTCTGGGCTTCCAACCGGAGCGTCCGAAGCTACGGCATCAACCACGAATACTGTATTGTTAGGACCATCTACATTGGCTCGATACGCAAGCAGAAGAGGTGTTGGTGGTTGTGGGCATTGACACCTTCATGGAGTGATTAGCTAACGGATTCAGGGGTATATACAGGGTAGCTCAGCTTGGACTTGGTCGTACCTGGATATACTTGGGTTCCCATCCATGTGTATCTTCATCAATATCCATGGCATATGTATTCAGAATGCCGGTAAGTTTGATCTCAGGCTGGATCGTCCCGTCTTGCTACAATTGGCGTGAAAAATTGCTCACGAGAGCAGCTTTAAGGGCAGTAACTTACGTGGAAAATCCACTTTCAAAAGTTAACAATCAATCACGAAAATGATGTGGACAGCGGCTTACCTGGATTGCATATTCGTAGTTGGCAGCAGTAAAAACCTGCTGAATAATTAATTTCCTTGCTCTTGTTACTATGACGGAGTCATCGCGGAAGTCAGAGTGTTTGAACAAGATTCCAGCATCTTCTTCATGAATGCAGACTAAATAAAGCCCCAAGCATCAGTCGCTATTCCTCAGGCTTGATGTCTTCGAGGTGTGTATGTCCAATACTTACTAGCATTCTTAATCGTTCGAATTTCGCCGGCCCTAGTAGGGAATTCGGCATCTAGATAATGAATCGAACCTTTGCAGTCGCAACCTAGGGTCAAGCTGTTTGTCATGTACCCGGCGCCGTATTCTCCAAGATCAAATGCATGTTTCCGGTGATGGGGGGTGTTCAGGATTACCACTGTGTTGTAGTTAACATCTCGCGCTAATTTATATGTAGTAACAAGGCTCTTGATTGAAAACCAAACTTACTATGGTACCACCATTTCAGCGAGGGATAACCGGTAGAAGATCGGACGTACGTTTCCCTTGTCATTGAACGTGATGTTGTTCAGAACGATACCTTCCCTATAGTTGAACCCAATGTGGAACTTCCAGTTCTGCCACCGATCTCCCTACCAGTTACGCTGAAAGATACACCCTCTGGCTGCGTGATATTTATTGGCTTGAGGTTATTCCTATATCCTCCAGCTTTTTCAACGCCGGAAGGGTGATAATTGATAGCTTCCTTCTTGCTGAGTGGTCTCCTAACCTTGGGGATATCAATATCGATGATCTCTCTCTTCTCTGCATCGTATATCGGGCAGAAGTCTAGAGGATACTGGTATTGACAGTCGTCCACATTGGGCCTGTAGTACATCAAAGCTTGCTGAAGGCGGACTTTGTTGCCGTGCCGCTCGTCATAACCAATCGTCCACGGGTCACAATAGACCCTGTCCATGCTCTCCTTTGGAATGCCACTGATCTCACATTGTTCTATGACCTTTGGGTCTTTGCGACAGACATGTTCGACTGCCATCAATTCCTCCATCGTGATCTAGGCCCAATTAGTACTTTATTCATGACACAGGCCCAAAAGGGGTATACAATCGGCTGTAACCCGTCCAGCAGCTCCCACTTTGTGATTGAACCCAACGCGAGATCTACGAGCCCATCGTAGACCTTGCCCTCGGGCGCAATCACCACGACATCCGCAATCCTGCTTGGTCGCGGGGCAGAAGGATTCTCAAGCCACTTCGTCAACTCGGCCTTGCGCGGTTCATGAAGAGATACGACATTGAAGAAGAGCTGCCCATGCGCCTTTTTAACTACACCGATAACGGATTGGATCTCATCCTTGGATAGGGGATCTAAGGGGTGAGGGAGAGTAGCTGATGATGTAGCAACCATGTTGGTGTTGGTACTAGTTTGATCGGGCCTCGAAAGCGATAGTATTAAGAAGGTAGTAGCTAGGCTTGATATATCTTTATTTATAGATATAACTTTGCACAGAAATAGTCGAGGAGATCGGCCCCCGAAATGGTTGGAGTTAGCTCGATCTGAGATACTTCACAAGACTGTATCTGGTCCCTCACTGATAAGTCATACCTACCTAGGTGGTAGATCAGACTTGTGGGGTATGAGATAATGAAGGCCATAGGTCCCGAGAATTCCAAGACCCCGGTCTTTCGGGTACTATCACAAGCGTTGCCCCGCTCGGATGCATCCACGGGCTATTGCGGGGTCGGATGGGATTCCCGAAATCGGCTTACTTGCCCGATGGTTCTATTCTGGACGATATTTGAAGATGATGGTTCTATGCATTTGTTGCTATCTATACCCTAAGTTAGGTATAGTCCCAAGGGGAAAGTATCACCTCACTTCAAAAGATACGATCTCTTCCGTATACTAGCTGTCACCAGTATGATAACCGCCTAGTGATAGATGATTATGCATTGCTATATTTCTCGGTAATGTTTAAGCCTTCCCCTTCTTTTATGCTAAGATGAAAGAATTAGGTATCTTCTATCAGCACGTCATCCGAACTAATACACATACACGTGTAACCGATTCCACAGGCATACGCCCTACCAGCCGTCAGAAGTTAATTTGAACCCAGAGTTAAAAAAGACTGAGCCTGTTGAGTTGTAGTTTTCTTCCTCGTGTTCTCCTGTCTATACCTAAAAGTTCCCCGAGAGTCTTTAAACCACTTAAATTTTGAACTTCTCTAAATGTTCTACGCGTCTGTCCTATTGCGATGTACTGATACTATTTTCTTCTGATACCTAGGTAGCGTGCAGTGGTAGGTTGCGGGGACTGTGCGAAAGAGAGAGCCCGTTGGGATTAATACTGTGCCAACTACAAGGCACGGACGTCACAGCGCATGCGTTAGTGAAGTAGAACTTTCCAACCATCCATTGGCATCTACACGCGTTATTGTAGGTAGCTTGCTGTATCAATTCACGGTGTAGCCGGGCTACCACCAGACCGTTATAGCATCTATCTACTACCTTATAAAGATACCTATTGCTCAACCGACTTTCAAGCTACCTCGGATCTTGTATTCTAACCCCTACACCTACGGGTGCTCGGCCTCTTTGCAGATGGTCGCCTGATCCCCCGATAACCGTCTGTCCAAGCCTCGCAAGCCTGCCTCGCCGTGGTTACCATTACCATCAGCATCGGCATCACCATCATCGTCACCATCGTCATCACCATGTCGGCCAATACTGAATCGCTGTCCGAGTACCTGGAGCAGCTGCCAGGCACCACTTTCCGTCGACTATATCAGCAGCCCTCGACTACATTTGCCATCTTCCGACGCATGCTCCCGAAGCTGGGTAAAGCCTCCCCAAGCTCTTCCCAGCTCCCTTGCTTTTAATACAGGCGGCCATATACCATCCCCTCAGACTACATGCAATACATACGCTAGGCTAGGCTGACGTTTGTCATCCCACAGCTAAGACCATCGTTATGGGGATCCTTTACATGCCAGCACCTTTCCCCCTCTCCGACCTCGAGGCCTGGATTAGACCGAGCGCCAAGCGGGAGAAAGACCAGGCCATCTCCATCTTACGGTCCCTCCACATCGTGCAACGAGACGCCTCGCCCACCATCTCTCTGACGCCTAATTTCCGTAACAGCTTACGGTTGGTCCTCGAGGGTCGCGGTGAGCACAACTCCTTTGGCGTGCCTTCGACACAGCCTGTGCCTTCCGACATCGATCCGAACTTCCTGGATCGCTACGCTCAGAAGAAATGGGATGACATTCTGCATTTTGTCGTGAACTCCGTCGGCTTCAGCAGCGGACCTGGCGACCGTGGTTCAAACGGGCCCAAGCAATCCGTTAAGGATCTGATGATCCGAGGCCATCTCGTGGAACGGCGCGGCGGCAGTGGCATCAATATCACACAAGCCGGGTTTACCTTCCTGTTGCAAGAAGCGAATGCGCAAGTCTGGACCCTTCTCCTGCTCTGGCTAGAGTCTGCCGATGCCGTCGCTTCAGCCAAGGGCGCTGACGAAGCTTTGCGCGAAGGTCTCGACAGTGTCGATATGTTGTGCTTCTTCTTTCTACTTGCCTCTCTAGAACTAGGACGAGCGTATGATACCGACGCGCTGACAGAAGCCCGCCGCAACATGCTCCCAAACCTCGTCGACTTCGGCCTCGTGTACGTGCCACCGTCCAACACGCGACAATTCTTTCCGACACGCCTCGCGACCACATTGACCAGCAGCGATTCCAAGATGCGTAGCGTGAGCGCTGGCTTTGCAGCCGCTGGGAATCCAACTTCCTCCACAGCTGACGGCGCCGGAAATGCCAGCGGCGCAGGGGCCGGTGACTCGGCCCAGGACAAGAGCGCCATTATTCTCGAGACTAATTTCCGTGTATATGCATACGTGAATTCGCCATTGCAGATCGCGGTACTAGCACTGTTCGCGGACCTTAAGTACCGCTTTCGAGGGCTGGTGTCAGGCGTGCTGACACGTAACTCGATTCGACGGGCCGTGGACATGGGCATCACATCAGACCAGATCGTGTCGTACCTGGCGACGCACGCGCACGAGCAGATGCACCGCGTAGCCGCGTCAGCCAACAAGCCCGTGCTGCCCCCGGTGGTCGTCGACCAGATCCGTCTCTGGCAGCTCGACACAGAACGCATGCTCGCCACCTCGGGCTTCCTCTTCAGGGATTTCGACGACTACAAGGAGTACAATGAGATATGCAACTTCGCCGACGACATCGGCGTCGTCGCCTGGCGCAACGATCGGAAGGGCATGTTCTTCGCCTCGAAAGTAGACCAGATTAAAGACTTTATGCGGACAAGGAAGAAGGCAAACGAGTCTAAGTGATGACGAACAGCAGAAGAGCCTTCACCCCGCCAACTGCGTGCGGGGATCAGGAATTGCCAGATTTATTTTCCGTTTTATTATTAATATCAGATACCAGAACACTTTTTTTCATACCCGGTTAGAATGAGGAACGGCTTCTGTATTAAAGGCGTTAGGTAGACATAGACGGCAACGGATTGGCGTTTCGGACATGGCACTACCTGGTAGGCGGAAAGACAGCATTGGCGTTCAAGGGTCTTATCCATTGCATTTGAAAATACGATGCTTTCAATGCTATAAGAAAGAAGGAACAAGCAAGTAATGAAATGAAGTATTTTAATTTTGTGTCAATGTTCATTTCCGACTTACATAATTGATTTGACATTTGTAATTTTCTAGAAAGACACCATGTCTGCCCTCACCTTAGACTTGTTCGTCCTCAACGCTTGCTTTATTATTGACTGACTCGTGTCATACCTCATGCTCACTTTAGAGACCTCATCTTTGATCACTCCATCAACATATCGATACACTACGATCCCAACTTTTTAAGGTATCAAAACAGCATTCGAAAACATCTAGTAAAGAGTTAGTAGGCCGACGAGTCACAGCCTCAAGGCGTCTTTCTTCGAATTCTTCAAATGGCCGCCACCACTTCTAATAAGTAAGCGACTGATCCACGTCATCTCGCGAGTCCTCTCCTGCATCGTGCCGCCTTCTGGCAGGACTGCAATATTGGCAAGTCAGTTATTCTATTGTCATTATCTGTAAGTGCTTTGCAAGGCTTATGGTGGCGGCTTGAAGAGACCAGAGGCATTACCCCATGACTCTAGGGAACAGGCCACTTACGATGCTCCTTCCCATACGCCGCGCGTATGCCTGCTGCCAACTTTGAAGACTATGGCGCGCCTCGCTGGTCGCACAAAGAGTATGCAAGTACGAGAAGATCCGTCGGGCGCGTGCGTCCTCGTCGACGAGCTCCGTCGGCGGTCTCACACGACGAGCGAGGCGGGACGAATCTGGTCGTCGGGCCCGAGATCTTGGGAGTGGCGGAGTCGCCCCAGGATTTCTTCTTCGTCTTTGGCGGTTGTTGGTGGGACTTGCGGGGACTGGTGGATATGGTCGTCGAATGCATGGGTTTGGCAGCGGGCGTGATGCAGCTCATCGTTGCCGAGGATCCCAGGCTGGGCTGCGCCACGGGGACCAGGGAGCGCTCGGCGTGCGCATGGACTAGCATTGCCAAGTTCTCGGGCATCAGCATCTCGGACCGGAAACGGTCCTGTAGGGCCATGAAGCGACCTGCCCAGTACGCCGAGCTCTGCGCCGTGTGGATCTGGCGGCCTTGAGCGGACTCGGCCCGCGGGCTGGGAAAGGCGTGTGACGAGGCAGATGACACTAGTTGAGGGTTTGTGTCAGGTGCCTTATCTTTGCGGAATGTGCTCTTCGATGATGCCGAGGTCTGTCTTGAGTCGCTCCCGGTTAGTTGACCTAGGGAAGTGCGAGATAAGGATGCCGTCAGATTGGAAAATACGCCAAAAGTTCGTGACATGGGTATGCCGGGACGAGATTTCGCCTTTTTCTTGGGAGATGCGGGATTAGGATCTAGTTTCGGCGTTTTGTATTCGGCTGTACTCTGTTCGGTTGCAGTGAGGGTGGTTGTTGAAAGGCTAGGTGGGATATTTTCTTCATTACGGCCGTATAGAGCTCTCTTATCCGTGCCAGTGGTTGCCATGGATCGTTTAGGTGAGGGCCGTTGGCATTGCGCCGCAACTGGCATAGGAAGATTGCTAAAAGTAAGCGAGGTCTTCAGTGCTCTGTCTGTGTTGAAGCCATTTATCTTGTAATGATGAGGCCGAGGTGAAGGCAAAGCTGAAGATTGGTTGATAGGATGACTGCTGAGAGGCCCTGGATGATTCGTTGCCGTGGACGCCGTGACTGAGGAATATGCAATCGTTGCATGTCCCGACAGAGGACAATCCGTAGAGAAACTAGCGGAAATTTTGCGTGTCGAGGTCGGTGCAGATGGATTATGAGAACTGCGAGCAGGTGTGAAAGGGGCAGCTTGCATCGGCGTGTCTCTCACGCAGTGATTGAGCCCTGCTGTGTTTATGTTCTCTCTAGGCAAGGGGGCAGCTGGATACCAGTAGCCAGAGACATTTCCTCCTCTTTCACCTCCAGTCTTTGCTCCTCCGGTACGGCCGCGTCGAGACATCTAGACGGCTTGAATTTGATGAGGGGCACTTATGACAAGAGCGAAACAATGGTGCAAGGAGAATTCGACGATAATACAAACCAAGTTGGATGATTTGAGTGATCTTGCAACGTGAGCCAGGTAAGATTTATGATCGTCTTCAAATACTCCAGTCACGATGAAACAAGAAGCCAAATAGTCAGGCCAATGACGTTGATGGTGGTGTACAGCGTTTCTTCTAGATTCGAGTCTTCCTTGTTGATGAGGCAGAAGGATGTGGAAGGTAGTGGTTTTGTGTAGCTCATGGAAATGGTTGAGAAACGGCAAGTTACGTAGCAGGACGGATAATAGCTGAGGATGTGTAGTCTGGTTGTTGTGGTAATGAGAAAGGGAGACGTTGTGTTGAGTTGAGCATATAAAACAAGAAACGCGTTGCTAGGCTGTAGGGCTGTTTATGTTATTCTTAATAACACGGTAAGGTTCGACTTGGGGGAAGTACGCATTGAATGCCTGATACATTCACTGTAGGTGCCTACGTCAATGAACTGCGTAATCAAAGTTTATATTCTAGCTACATACTTAAACTAAGAAGTCGCGAACAAAATATGCTCCGTGCCTGCTTCACTGCTCCTTAATTCGGCAGCAACCTGCAGGTAATTGCCGATTCTAAGCCTAGCAACGCGTTGTTTTGAATACCTTAAGGTTAGGCCACGCATAAAGAACCCCAACTTGGAAAATATCATTGGCGAAGAAAAGGTAAATGCCGAGCAGGAAAGACCTCCTTGGAGTGAGTGAATGACATGCAACGAGAAGCCTCACCCACTATACATAGCACCTATAATATGGTGCGAGACTAGGTAGCAGTACCTAAGTCTTAGGTGTCTATAGTAATCAAATTGAACAAATTGCTTATTAGAGAAAAAAGCCAACGGCTCCTACAAAACCGGATAAAACAAGATGGTATGTTGCAGTGTGACTCATCGAGACTGGGTACATCGATGCTCCCTCTATGGCGAGTACTTGAGCAGCCGAATATTGCAACCGCGCCCGAGGCTTTCTATTGGTGTATCACAGTCTCTATTCGTGACTGAATGCATTGCCCAGAATTAACAATAGAAAAGCAAGCAGTATTGAAGGTTGTCTTAACCTAGCAATCCACCCTTCTGCTCCTACAGATTCCGACGAGTTGTGATACTTCGTAGTTTAATATCCTTCCCGAACTTTACAAACTTCCTAGGAGCTCGAAAAACAGTACCGGCCAGCTTCTCAGGTTTAGATAACCGTCCAGGATCCGGACGATGACAATGAGGATCAAAACCATCACCAGGTATATGAATTCATCAAATGCAGCTATGCAGACAGTTAATACGTTATGATGCCGGCGAGGATTGCAAGTATTTCTATAGAATGAGGGACTCGACCTACCGATTACAAGAAAGTGAGCGCCATCGGAAGAAGCTCTCGCTATTAGTGGTGCGGAAGCGACACAGCAGGAGCGCGAAGAGTTGAGAGATCATCTCCATTGGCATGTTGAAACCTGCGAGAATGACGGCGATGTCGTAGGCGACCCATAGTACAGAGGAGTTGCGGGCATGGTGGATGAGTGAGTGTTGATGCCGAGTTATGGCGGTTGTCGGCGTCTTATCAGTCGGGTTCGGTTCAGGGTCGCCAGCTAATTTGTTGAGGTTATGCAAGAGAGAGTTGGAGTTGGTAGACGGCTACATAGAGGTTGCAGAGGTGATGTTTAGCTTTGAACTGTGCCTCGCTTTAAAAAAACCACGTACCTAGCGCACCGGTAACCTTCAATAGTCGCGTTATGAATGGAGGGTGGTGTGCTTTGCAGGTCGGCGAAGGGTGTGTATTCCGGCGTAGCCAATTTCAACCGGATCCTTTCGAGATGCGGTGTTCTACAAACCCCCTATCAAGCATTAATACTATAGATGCTCTCTTTCCTCTTATACAATCGACTAGTTTCGAATCGAACCTCGTCTTATATTTTGTCAGGGCGCAAAACCGTCTTAACCAGCGGATAAGGAGTAATAGTAGTCCGTAGAACATCGCCGCCACGTGTCGAATACCAATGTTATGCCTGAATCAACAAGATTCGTTAGATCCTGTTCGTCGCATTAATTATCAAATTCTTACCAAGGATTGGCCATGGGAAGTAATCCCCCGTAGTAAACAAATGCACCGAGCTTCACCATGAAGGGGTTCATGATGATTTTCCCGCTATGAGTTTGGCAATGATGGCAAGTACAATCCTTCCGGGCGAAGAATAGGGTGGTTTCAGTCAATGTTCTCAGTGAAGACTGCTGGGAAAGTATCGAGCAGTTGGCTTTGCCTCTCTGGGATATTTGCTGATGATCAACATGTGCGAGTAAAATAATCCATTTTTCCACACTTGGGGACGGCGGTTTGGAATATGCCAAGGGATACTAAGTGACAGCTGGTTTATACGAGTACCTACTGTGATTAGAGGCGTCGGTAGTGCCTTCGCGATGCTCCTTCTACACTTTTCAGACCGCATTTAGAAATTACGTATCCCCGCGATTAAATCCCCTGTGAAGGCAGTAACAATCTGAGTGACTCTGCTGCGAGACCAAGTAGCAGTCAAGCAGTGCCTGTGATAAGGCCGCTAAACTACATCAATGACCTAAGAACTAGTAAATTTCATAGGACCATCCTATAATGTCTAGGATTATTCTCATTGAAATGTTCCATCTATCTTGTACTTGATAATAATATCACCTTGACCTTTCCCTAACGGATTTCCGTGCGCATC
Organism: Amphirosellinia nigrospora; assembly: GCA_004123355.1. Taxonomy (NCBI): domain Eukaryota; kingdom Fungi; phylum Ascomycota; class Sordariomycetes; order Xylariales; family Xylariaceae; genus Amphirosellinia; species Amphirosellinia nigrospora. Next base: position 2,159,390 of record SCHM01000003.1, on the reverse strand, counting down.
CCATAACGCCCGTTCCTTATAAGTAACAGTTCCGTCCCAGTCAACAAATATTAGCGTCTGCCTTTGTGTTCCATATGCGCCCTTCATAAAGTTGACAAATGGGTCCGCTGGTATGTTTGTGTCGGAGTCGCTCTCATCTTCAGTCCCGTCGAATGGCATCTTTCCTTTACCCTTCTCCACAGCATCAGCCATGTCCTTCCATCCCTCAGTATCGCTAAAGGCGGGCACAAAGATTGAGTGCCTGAGGACGTCCATATGGTCCTGCATCGACATCCGGTCGCAGGGGCATCGTGTCATCCTCAAGTACAGTAAAAAGTCGGTCCATTAGCTCTTCCTCATCCAGGTCCTTCTCGATGGCCTCTTGTATGGCCTCTTCCAGCAGTAGCCTGCCTCTCTTGATTTTGGGCCACATAGGAGGCTCAACGTAGATAGTATTGCTCAATCCATACGTCACACCCCTGCCGCCACCAATGCGCGGTACTCCGCAAGCTCATCGCATCGGTTTGTGATGATAGCGAGTGGCTCAATGCCACTCTTTGACGTTTGCTTGAGGTCGCCGCAAATGAGCGAAAACCCCCGGCCGCTTTGGTTGCAGGGTCATCGACCATCCTCTTCACAAAATGATCCAGTTTCTCTTCAGCTGGCGCCGTCAGCCAAGCTGTCGGCAGCGCGCCGCGACTGCGCACGCCGCAGATAGCGTGATCCGGATCATCCTGGCTGGACTCTCGGTAATTGGTGAGGATAGCAAGGCGACCGGCGCTACTCACGCCCATCCAAGTACCGCGTTCACGGCGGTGCAGGTCCCGAGGCGATAGGATCCGGGTCCCTGACGGTTTATGGGTCCACCAATGCGGCCGGCTGGTGGGTCTAAGGATGTACTCGTCTCGGTTGTCGAGTGCGATGAGGGCGTATTTAGGATGCGCCGTAGATAGTAGGGCAATGCACATTATTCCGATTGCAGTTGGTCGGCACTAGTAGATGGATACACGTCTATTTTCCTTTTCCTTTCTTTTTCTTCTCCTTTTGTCGCTCTCTTTCTACCTTTTATTCTCCGTCTCTCGAAAGTAGGAAAAACAATAGACTTCAAACGATTCGAAAGGTGATGATAAAAGCGGTAGATGGTAGATGGGCCACGGTGGCACGGTGAATTAAGGTTGCGTTGGGCGTCCGAGAGCCAGTAGCTTCGCGACCTTTTCGGATTTGCAGTCGCCAGGTCAGGTCATGCATGAGCTGACAACAACGTGACAAGGGCGAGGGAGAGATATATTGTCGGTGAGCCCAGTAATTGACCGACACGTCTCTGGCCAATTCAATAAGCAATTTGTAGACTACTCCAGCTCATAGGTTCTGGCCTAGCCCTTGCGACGTACGACGTGCGACTTCGGCTCAACGAGATGTTGTAGATGGTTGAGTGCTGGGAATACTGTAGTGTATGGTGGTCATGGCTTCGGGGACCGTGCATTTGATGCAGGGCGGGATATTTGTGGGGAGGAACCCTGCCAGCTGCATGTCTTGTCTTGTCTTGGCATTCGGAGTCTTTTTCCAGGTGACCGTAGCCGCCAAAAAGGCCACCTAGGAAGCACGCTAAGAGGCAGCAATTACATAGTATAGATTCTAATTCGTTCCATCCCCTTTACATCAAACTCAAGCGGCATACTATCCCAAGGTCTATTACCTATATCAAAATACCTATCCTACATACGAACAGGACACAGAGCTAGAACTCGACGTCGAACAGCTCGTATAAACCTTGTCGCCCTGCTTGATGTCATATATAACCGCCTTATCGAGGCCGACACCGCCATTGACGCTTGCGTTGGTAAAGATGACGGTGCCAAAGTTTGCGAAAGGGACCAGGCTTCCCCTGCGAAAAGTCCTCGACTATCCATTCAGCATTGGTCTGGCAGAGGTTCCCAATCTGATTGGTGAATGCATGCGAGACAGACTGTCCGTCGTTCTGTTGTCGAGGGTTACGCTGCCACTGTTTTTTCCTGTCGCTGTGACCGTCATTGTGATCGTATCGCCGCCCGAGATTTTGAAGTTGGCAAATCTGTATGACTGTAGGCAATCATTTAGATGCGAGCATACCCATCGGGTGAAAGTGGGAAGTTGGTATGTGCAGAACCTTTACGCCGTACTATGCTATACAAGAGGCAAACGCCCACGTATGAAATCGGGCCGTATGTTCATTGCATAGTTTGACGGTTCATTACTTACATAGTCTGGGTACCACTCGTACCAGCCTTCATAGCTTAGTGTGCCTCCTTTGGCGCTGAAGTCGACTCCCGTCTGCAGAATAGCCGACTGACAAGTGCTTCCGTCGATACCGACCCACGCCGATGCTGAATATGTCCGTGTGCTGATGCCTCCGGCAGGCATGGACGGCTTCGGGACAACAATTGTGCCAGAGACGGTTGTATATCCGCTACCTATAGAAGTAATGAGCCCAGCCCGGTAACGCTACGTAGGCTTCGAACCAATCAAGACAGCACCAGCCCAGTTCGAAGTATATTCGGTGTGGGATTCATTATTCACTAGCAGCGAGTCTACATCGCCATCAAGTAGCCGTGGCAAGCTAGTATGGCGAAAACTCGTCCCAGCCCTCGCTGACGGCGTGCAGCAAGGCTGGGGAGGGTGACTGCAAAACTCGCCCAGAGGGGTGCTTGTGACCAGGATGAGCTTCATGACTCAGACAAGATGGACAACCGGTCGCTAAGGATCTAATGTTTCGGCAGAACGTGAAGGCTATCAAAGCGATCACGAAGAATGTCAAGGATGATTAAAGGCATCAGTTTATATCACTAAACAGGATTCTTTCCTCGACCTTCGTAGTAATGGGTCGTGTGCTATGAATGAAGATACATACAACTGATCACAAATAATTGTCCCATTCATGGCCCGGATGGGCAATATAACCGCTTAATTTACCACCGGTCTAGGTCTCGCCAAGGCAGCTCTCGGGACGCTAAGAATAGAAACTCACTATCTGTACTTAGGGCTCGACATGACACATGCGTAGAGTGTTATCTGTCTTGGTATATTCTTGACTACGAAACATCGCCCAAGACGTTTCTTGAGAACATCTCATAATGCAAAATATAGTCAGCTTTCGACCTAGAACCAATGGCAGTGTCAACACTAATCATGATCGGAGTGGCTTGAGGTAGCATAGACTACCGGCTAATCTCTTAGACGAAAGTAAAAGGCAGAATCAATCGACCCATGGTTTTTATATTAAGGCTTATCAAATTGTAGTTGCAGCTTATGTCCGAGCGCAGCCAGCACCTGTGCACTTAGGCAAATAGTACTGCAATGGGTCGGACTAAGCACAAACAGCCATGTTTTTGTTATTACCAAATCGCAATCATTGTCATATATTCGTGTCACGAGGAGAAAATGTAAAGTAGGATTTATTATGCAAAGGTGTCTAGGTTTGTATGATACACTAAGCGAATACAGATAAATACTGGTGATGGACTTTTAAGACCTCACAAGTCAAAGAGGATACAGGGTCTATATTAATATCTGTTATTGCTTAGAGAGTCTAAGAGTCTCGAGAGCCAGCCCCTATCTATATAAATATAGGCCCTTCATTCCTAGGGTCTCAAGTCCCATAAAACCTACCAAATAAGGTAAATCGGTGTCCGAGTGAGGTATCGTAAAATTATATAGTGCCCTAGACATTGAATAAGTAACCTTAAAGTAATGCGGATTGCACTTAGAGGCCATTGACCAATAGGGCTAAAGGAATACTTAAACGTATAAAGGAGTTGTTGTAGCTTTCTTTTAGTACGCGTCGAGTGTTCAGTCATCATTTCGCGCTGTGCTTTGGATTACTAAATGCCAAAAAGGCCTCCGAATATATAGTTCCATCGTAGCTTACTTAAATAGGACGAAACTAATGAGAATAAGAGTTCTACATAATGGGCTAATTTATCTGCAAGTGAGATCACAACAGCCGCAGAAGATGCTAGCACTTTCTTTCATCGCCGCCACAGAATCAGAATATCGCCAAATCTTAGAGGAATACTTAATGTCCGAAGGGCCTAGTAGAAGAACTTGGGAACAGCTTTATTCTAATTGATTCTAATAATTGGCCATGGCGTTAAAGGACCTCTTATCCTCTAGGTTTCCTAAGGAGGATTTAGGACCTGACTGGCCTTTATATACATAAAATACCTTTTAATACCTTATAGACATCTGTAGACTTATATATCCGAAGTTTATATTTTTCAGTAATTTATTTCGGGTTTTAGCGAATAGCTAAAATTGTAGAGCTCTAAATAGTACGAATAGCTGAGGGCTGTATCTGTAGGCGAGATCCATGTAACAGATAAGGCATGTTAGTAATCTCGCTTTGAAAACTCTAAGTCACTAAATTTTTATAGATAACATCTACTGAGTATCTAAAGCAAGAATATTAGGGTACATCCCATGCGAGAGAAGGTTAACGCCGCATATCGACGCAAAAGCGAATTAAATGCGTAACAAGATCAACATTGACTGTCCTACTAATAAATACAAATGATTGAATGAGACTGGCTCGTTTTAAAGAAAGCTTTAAGCAGCATCTAAACCCAATATTGTATTGTCCAAAGCGTCTTCAACGTCTGGATCTTCCTGGATCACGTCATCGCCCCCCTGACGGAGGCGTCTTCGGTTCTTGTTCCTGGTCATTGTTACACGCTCAATTATATTTAAATTGTCGTATAGTTGGTATAAAATGGGAGTCATCGTTTGTCCTTGCCTGTCGACACGCCCGAACGACTGTTTTTGGGCCTCATGGACCGGTACTTCGGTGAGTATGGCAGTGTTAACACGTTGAAGATTATGGCCTTCACCAAATATTTCATTTACTGATCAGCACTTTGCAGCGATTATCTTCTTGGCAACTCTGGTTCACTAAAACACTTAGAGTCAGTTATCACTGACTTAAGTATATTTTGGGAGTGTATCAGAGTCTCTTAGACAATCACTTGGACTCAAAGAGAAAGCTTCCGGTGCCGCTCAAATTGGCCAAAATAACATGGAGATGATTTTGAGAATGACTTACTGAAATCTCTCATCCCAGCTCTCGCCGGCGTATTTACTCCAGCGTGGGCGTATAAGAGAACAAGCTCCCCCCTCCTAATGTTGTCACGGAAAGTGTCCCACAGGACCATGAAGGTTAGAAGGGCGGTGATTGGTACCCGGCTAAACACCAGTGCGCTGTGAAGAATGGAGAGTTAGATACTTCAGTTTAGTATTAAAGAAGATCGTATGGATTATTGTGTCTCGGGAGCATGCAGGATCTCATAGTGCAGAGGAGCGGAATCCCGCGACAGAGAAGGATAAATGACCCAAAAACACTTACTGCCGGGCGTTCGTGCCGTCAGGCGGTGGTGGGCCATATTTTTTATTGACCTTCGCATCATTCCGGGGTGTATTCAAGATTTCGAGCAAGTTTCGAATATAGTCCTCGACCCATCGTATCTTGGGAGACTCGTCCCTCAAGTCACCTAAATGGCCAGAAAATGGAGATCTGTTCACTATTTGATCAACAGTCTCTATTGAGTCACGAACCGAGTCCGCAACGAGTTTATCGGGAGTAAGTAGCAGAGTTATGTCCCTTGCAACATTTCGGTTGCTTGTAACTAAAAGGTCCTGCTCTTGTATCATGCCTTCACGATACATGTGAGCGATGTATGGGAAGCATGATGCTCTAGAGGCAACTGAAAATTGACTCTCTTGTTCTCGGCCTCCACGTTCTCGGTTTTCAACCTGTTGCCCGAAATGCTGATTAAACAGACTTTTCTTATTTGGCCTAGCAGTTTGTCGTCCTCCATCCTCCCATTTTTGAACCTCATCTTCATATCGCTGGTTACAATATGATTGAATCAAATTAGTCAGCTCTCCGAAAGAGTTTCGGGTCCTTCCTGGTAGCATGTCCAGCCGCTTCAACTTTATCCTAGCGTACACGGCCCCAAGGGGCTGGCCTCGGAAATTTGAGGTTCTTGTTCGTGCAAGCATCATGCGAGGAATGAAGTTGCCCGTGAATTCCAGGACCGTCTCCTGGCGTCTATCTCGCTCTGCCTTTCCTCGATCGTTCAATTGCTGCCTCTCCATGTTATCGACGAGATATTTGAAGTCTGTCTGAATCCTTTGTAGGCCAGCGGCATCGTTTAGCCCTGGTATTGACACTGCGTTGCTACTGTTAAACGCATGATCAACAAAAGGCTGCCACATCTCAGGCCCCCTTGTCACACTCGCCGAGAGCCCGATTCCCATCACCCTTCTAACTGTGTTCCGTATAGTTTCAAGCATATCAAAGGGCTGTGTCCTGCTGCCTGCCGACCCTTTATAGCTGTGATACTCATCAAAAAACATAAAACTACAGCCGAGTGAGTTTATCTTCCTTGGTGCGGCAGTTGTCCGCCTGGGTCGTGGCGTTTGAGGAATCGCTCCTCCTCGTCCGCCTCGTCCGCCTCGCCCAACTTGTCCGCCTTGTCCGCCTCGTGGCGTTGAAGGCCTCGATCCTCCTCGTCCGCTTTGCCCACCCGGGACGTTTGAGAATTCGACCCTCCTCGTCCACCCCGTGGAGTTCCCGGAGTTACCGGCCTTCCCGGAGTACCCGGCCTTCCTGGCGTTCCCGGCGTTGACGGCGATGGAGGATCTACTGGTTCCAGTACTTTGAATTTGTCCATTAAACCAACGGCACCGCGGCTGCTAAATATTATTATGTAAGAAGACGAGCCTGCCTTCGGCCGTATACGATAACCATTCGAACCACTCCTTTTGACTAGAGTTCCGCTAATCTCTCTATTATCGGCTACAGATAGCTTATGATGCTCTCGGAAATTGTTCGCATGGTTATAACGGACCTTCACATTACGAGCTGGACTACCCTGACTATCATCAATCCACCTTCTCGCTTCAGCACACCACTGCTCAATTAAGACAGGTGGCACGCAGAATAGGGAAGGGAAATCCTCGAAGTTTCTAACAATCTGGTGTGACAATCCTGAAGTAACGCAGGGGCATATGATCCCCCGGCGACCGCGTTGAGAAGGGCATGGACCAGGGGCATCAGGACGAAGATGTTCCCGGGGTTGATCAGTCCTGCGCCGCTCAGTGAGAACCCCCGTATACCTTTCCTGTAGCATAGCAAAGATTATAGCTATAGCCAAGGACATCCCAGTTTTGCCAAGCCCTGGAGCGTCTCCCAATATAAACGCTGGAATTTTGTTCTCGGTGACTTGTCTGAAAACGCGCCACACAGCAAAGGCTTGATAGTTTTTGAGCTCAAAGGTTAACCCTGGGACGGGAACCGTTCTGGCGTCAATAGGGCAGCGGAAGAAGTCGCATACCTGTTCCCATTCCGATTCATCTGCTGAGTCATCTCGAGGTGCTAGTTGATCAATCAAGGACGGACCTTCGTCTGGGTATAGATCTTCTTCGTCGTGGTCCAAAACTGGATCTTGCCCTTCCACCTGATCATCGGCTGGTGACTCCTGTGTAAGGTCAATTATGACGGGGTCATTATCGTCCCTCGGATCTTCGGGATCGGGCATGTCAACGGGTATAGGTCGTTGAGGTCTGGTCCGGGTGGGCGTACTTGGAGTGGGGTCGCCTTCATTCTTGGGAGGTTCAACGTCTATGTGCGCCGGCCGTACAGACGAGAGCTCTAAGTAAGGCAATCCGTAGCTAGAAGGACGAGGGATTGCGATCTCTCCTTTCTGAACCTGTGTGAGACATCGTTGAAACGATGCTTCGTTAGTAATGGAGGTGAGCCCGGCGAGAGTAGGGTAAAGCGTAGCAGCATTATCGATATTGAGCCTTTCGAATAGACTATTGCGGAACATATTATAGTCATAATCCCTAGACTGGCGCACTGTAGAGCTATAGCCATCTTTGCTTAGGAACTCGTTAAGGGCATGGTCGGCCGATGCTTCGGTTCTGGACTTAACCGAGATGATTAAGTGATCCAAGTTAACCCTGGGATCACGTTTGGATGGGCTGACGTAGCTGGGATCATTCATTGTAGGGGTTTGTGGCTAATAAATAACTTCGTACATCAATTCAGGAGATGAAGTTCATTAATAAAGAAAGATATTATTGTAGGCAATTAGGTGCATAATCCAAATGGTCAGAAAAGTATCTGGAAAAGCGTTGCGTTTTTATCGAAGAGCATAGTCTACCTACTAGATCTAGTATTAATTCAAAGGAATTAAAACAATGGAGCTAAGGATTAGCGGTCTTTTTGTGTGGCATTCACAAATTTTCTTTTGTGTTTAACTTTGTATAGCATACGAGGATAATATACAGCATAATTATACGACACACGAAATTTGTTTGGTGTGACAATCTTAATTTGATAGGCCTGGGTCATAGGCTTAAATATAGTTAAATTGCTTACTGCAATCTATTTAACTTTAGTTTGCGTTATGCTACAGCTTCTAAAATTGTGATTGTGCATGGAAGTTTGCTCCTTGATTTGATGCACTTTTTATTCATGCTGGTTTAGGTGGTTTTTTGCTTTGACAAGGTATTACATAATTGAAACTAGTTCGGCATCTTCTTTGTACTTAACAAAGAGAAGAAGACCTGATAATATTGGTAGAGCGGGAGCAGAGCTTGTTGTGATGTTTAAGAGATTAACTAGCTTCCAAGTAGTATAGCTTGAAATTTAAAAAGGCATAAAGTGAAAATCGTTTCTTCCCACTACCTAATCTATCTAAAAGGTCTTTATAAGATATTTAAACTGTTTCACTATGTTACGACGTCTATATGCTTGGGATAGGTGTGGTTTGCCCGCATTATAATCACAAAGAAGAGTGAAGTATTCGTTCCACTGTTTAAAGTTCTACGCCCGTCGTAAGATACGCGCACCACATAAAGTCCAAAGAGGCAGAACAAAGCATAAATTAGAACTACTCAAGATAGAAACAAAAAAGGGGGGAAGAGGACCGGAATGGGAAATATCAACAAAGAAAGGGCCATCATCAAGGAAAATATGGTGGGCTCTTAAATCATCGATATGCAAACACAGTGGTTATACTAGCGCTATAATGACGTTGTAATTTAGACCAATTTGAAGAATATATTCCTATGTTCCTAGTTTTGAAGAGGGATACTTGTACTACGCTGATATGGTGCATTCAAGTGTCATGATCGAATCAAGGTCTCCTATTAATATTAGAACGCCTTATTTTCTGATAATTATAACTTCTTTCACATGGTGCGATATGTTGCTTTAGTTTTAAATGTTGCTAGAATGAACTTTGCAACTTGAATGTCATAACTTGAGGAATGACTCTATACCCTTAAGTGAGTATCTGATGTACCTTGCAGAGCTAACCCCCTCAGTAGAATAGACTGAACGGGTAATAGAGCCATAGCGCGCCGCTTAGTGGATGCTAGCGTCGCTCTCCACATTTTGGACCTATAGGGTTCGTTACGGATAAATACGTCGTCAAGTGGGCGACGGCTATACACAAGATGATGCTTTTAGGAAACCCCCGCCTCACATGAAGCTGGCTTCAATGTGAGTTGAGATGCAGATCGCCTACCCATAATAAACATGCCGATCCAAGGTATATTAATTCTAGAGTCACGTCCATTTCAAATTATTGTTGTTTCTTGAATCTTAAATATATATCACTTCTGACTGCGTACTCTTATCCTGAAGTGAAATACTGCCATAATGCCTTTGGTCCGAAACCCCATCCTCCCGGGGTTTAACCCCGACCCTTCGATCCTGCGGGTCGGTGACAATTACTACATCGCCACATCAACTTTTGAGTGGTACCCGGGCGTCCAGATCCACCACTCCCGGGACCTTGCGAACTGGACACTACTTACTCGCCCGCTGAACCGGAAAAGCCAACTGGACATGCGCGGGGATCCAGACAGTTGCGGAATCTGGGCACCCTGCCTTACTCACGATGGCGAGAAGTTCTGGCTCGTGTATACTGATGTGAAACGCAAGGATGGCTCCTTCAAAGATACACATAACTATATTGTCTCGTCTTCCACAATAGAAGGTCCCTGGTCCGACCCCGTTTATGCTAATTCGTCCGGCTTTGACCCGTCCCTGTTCCACGATGATGACGGGAGGAAGTGGTTCGTCAACATGTTAATAGACCACCGCGCCCGGCCTCGGACATTCGCCGGCATCGTGCTGCAAGAGTTTGATCCGTCCGCCGGGAGACTTGTCGGCCCAAGAAAAAACATATTCCTCGGCACGGACCTGGATTTAGTCGAGGGTCCACATCTATACAAGAGGAATGGCTGGTATTACCTACTCACTGCTGAGGGGGCACTGGATACAACCATGCCTGCACGCTCGCTCGCTCTCATGACATTTTGGGCCCTTATGACGTGCATCCGCAGCAACATATCCTGTCATCGAAGGACCACCCTTTCGCGGCACTACAGAGAGCTGGTCATGGCGATATTGTGGAGGCAGCGGATGGTAAGACATATTTAGTGCACCTTACCGGCCGTCCGATTACCCAGGAACGCCGTTGTGTACTGGGCCGTGAGACAGCTATTCAGGAAGCGTTCTGGGAAGATGACTGGCTCTACGTCAAGAACGGACCTATCCCATCGTTGTTTGTCGACTTGCCGTCCGGGCGAGATGACGAACCGTACTGGGCCGAGAAGAAAATATAATGCCGATGAATTGCACAAGGATTTCCAGTGGCTTCGGACACCAGAGACGGACCGCATATTCGCAATTGAGGACGGAAGGCTCGTTCTGTTCGGACGTGAGTCCATTGGCTCATGGTTCGAGCAATCTCTAGTAGCCAGGCGCCAGGAACACTTTTCCTACGATGCGGAGACAACAATAGAGTTCTCGCCAGAGGATGAGCGGCAATACGCTGGACTCACAGTTTACTACAGCCGCTACAACTTCTTCTATCTCACGGTGACGGCGCACTCGGACGGGCAACGCGAGCTCCTCATCATGTCATCCGAGGCGTCTTTCCCACTTGGGAGACTCGAAAAGCCTTTCCCAGAACCAAAGAAGATCCCTAACGAGGGGAAGGTGAGGTTAGCTGTCACAGTGCGCGGCCGCGATTTGCAATTCTCGTACGCTCTTCAGAGCGACAACGAGTTACAGGAAATCGGACCTACGTTCGATGCATCGATCGTCTCGGATGAGTGTGGTGGACACCAAGTACATGGCAGCTTCACCGGTGCGTTTGTGGGCGTTGCCTGCTCCGATCTAAATGGAATTGCGCTACCCGCCGGTTTGATTACTTTACCTACCGGCCTGTGAAGTATCACACAGACAGGTACGAGATTTAATACTATGGTCGACCTGGAAGTAAAAAAGAATACCATCTGTATGGACATGAATCATAGGAATTCTTAAGAGACTTTTGTATATAGTCGGATTAGCCCACGAAGATGGGTCGAGGACCCTTTCACGCGATAATAAGAAGTATTCGTCGTCTAGAAAATGACCTCCAGAATGGGATAAACAAATGCTTATTCTTAACTGTGAATAGACGAGGTAAGATGATATGATGTTCTATAAGACGTCGAAACCATTTGCTAGTTTCGCTTAGAGTTATAATTTGTTGCAAATTGCTTCTTCATTCCATACTCCATGCCACCCCAACACTCTATATCCCATTTAATGCCTGCGTTCTAGATTTGCTCAATCACGATTGACAAACAATGTTGCCATCGACGTAGTATGTCCACCTTTCCATTTAAAACCACGGTAGTTCACCGGTAGCGCACTATTATTTTCTGTGTGAAAACTCTGTATGTGGTAGCGGTTGTACATAGAAAGTATTGTAAAGTCTAAATAACTAGGGAAAACACAGAAATTGGTCTTAATATAGGGTCGAGCCTAGTTCCGTTTGACATAGCAAGTCTATGTAGTTGGTAGACTCGCTGAACTGGTGTGTTTTATCCGTCCCAAGAGAGCGACGATATCCTGGAGGGATAATCATAGTTGTCGAGCGTTTCTCATCGGTAGCTTGGAAGTGACTCGATTGGCCGCAATGTGTATTTGCAAATACACTTAGTAGGCCCTTCTCCTCGGGACAGATCTTGGTTGTAGCCGCAATAGGCAGCTTGGCCATCCTGAGGCTTCTGAACCCTAGATACGTGTAAAGTCGACAGGCCAGTTCGATAAAATATCTCGCACCTCTGCCGCGTTGATAAGGAGTCGTAGTTTCGCGGATTTCGGTTTGTAGCATACCGGCGGCGTTATATACTGCTAACCAGCTTCCAACTACACAACTTGAGTCAGTATTGCTTTGGATGGTCTTAAATTAGACGTATTAACATATTAATGGATGGATTGAAGGGGCTAATGACCGTTGCAAGACTGTAGACTTAACCAATGGAATAACGATATAGATCTGTACTCACACGACCCAAGAATGATTAGATAGATGTCCCATGCGGCTTCGTTTTGGAATATAGCTCGGAGAACTTCAGCGACGGTCTCTCCATGTAGGTTGATTTCGTGTAAGTGATACCTCAGTGCGGGAGGAAGAACCAAGTGTTGAAGAGGCACAAGTTGAGGAAGAGAAGGCATGAGCATATGAAAGCGGCCGCACAGGCAATACAACTTCGCTGGGTGAAGGCAGCGGTTGTAGTTAGGATATACAGCACGAGCACCACCCAACACCCGGCGTAGATGATCTGATCCAACATATCCATTCAGCGAGGTCACGATGACCGAGTTGGATAAACTGAAAATTATCTAACAATTCGCGAAAAACAACTCAATGATAAATGCTCTGCCTATCATCCACTCCAGGCAGCCGTTATTGGGATTGTAACCTGGGGTCGACCTTAATGAGTAATGGTAGCTTTGGGTTTGGATGGGATGGGATTGGTTCTGCCAAGCTGTCGAATAGAGAGATATAGCATAACATGACCATCCCCTATTTAGATGCCATCAAGGTGACGCGATACGCCGTATTGGGGTCTGATGGTTCAAGGCGCAGCAAACCCATGCGTCGATGCCCTGGCAGTCCAAGGATATTATGGGTCAAAGCGAGCAACATTATGTAGCTGGAAAGTCTAAATTGCTAGAAAATTGCCCTGATTGCTTGCTGGCCAGCCGAGGGCGGCTTGGGTATCCCGTCTGTCTGCGAAGCTTGTCGCAGATCATATATTTATGCCGGCGCCATGCAATACCTGCTAATTCCATACAGTAGTTCTACTAGTCGTCACTGCATTTATCTTAGCAGGACCCTTCTGACACTGTTGTTGAAACCCAAAATTATAGAGAGGTGGAAAAATTATACTTAAGAACTTTTGGAGAATGACGGCCACTTAACCTTCCAGCTGAGGGCCACGGGTCAGCCCTGGCGATAAACTTGCTATTGCAATACACAATCAACTATATATGATCTACTCATTATACATATGTGCAACGCATCTCCAACTCGTGGTGTTGTTCAAGGGGCCGTACACATAATGGACTTGAATAACCGGCAAGTTTGTTTTCGTGACTGGCCAAGAACGAGAAAAGCTATTAAACAAGAGCCCCGAGAGCTAGGAGTTTTGTCTTGGTGCCTAACATAGTATAAATGCATACAGATGAAGGCCCAATCTACCTAGGTACCGTATATGTCTCGTATAGTTCTATTAGTATCCTAAAAGCTACCCTCCCCTGCCTGCGTGAAGGAAGTATAAGAAACAGAAACAGGACGCTATTTTATTTTAGTAATGGATATGATAGCCGTTGTCGAACGGATTCCCCTGCCATCCTTCGAGGTGATCGAGTGAAAAATACACATAGCATGCTATTCTTCCTAGTGACGTAGATATTCCGGAAGCGAAGAAATGGATAAAAATAGTTGATATAAACAGGGCGAAAGACGCCTATTATACAAATAACACGATACTACTTGCAATGTGTCGTCCAAAAATATATTGCCCTCACCTCGGAGCCTACACACAAGCTGATGTTAACTCAATCCTGTTAAAACGCCGCAGTTTTATATAAGTACAGATTCAAAGTTACCTTCGTGCCAGGCGGCTACACCGCGAATAACCACACTTCAACTTTCTTTTTAAATTCTTTGACCTCCGGAGAGCATACGCTTCGCGCCGACCCTAACTCCGGAAAGAACACAAATACAGTATTATACTTTGGTACTTAGACGTATTGTCGTCTTGGTCCGTGCGCTAACATCAGTTTATCTGATTCCTCCTCGACCAGGTGAGCGAACCGGTCACTTTGCCAATGCACTTGGCACGTCGCACTATGACATACATGTTCATGATGCCCGCTTCAATCACGGCTACTGTCGGGTCAGGACACCATCACAGCTAACAAGGTAGGTTTACTCATGGTTATATTTATCTTCCCTCGTTTCCAATTGCCCGGGTGAAGTAATGGTGATGTGGTGAGTTAGACAACAGCAAGCTTGGCAGGTTGTTATCGAGTTTAGCCTGCGTAAGCCCACGGCGCATCTGCCTCCAGGGCCTGTCCGCCGTGCGACGCGTTCCTCGTAGGGCAATTTTAGGGGCAGATCCCGCTAAAATAACCCGCCATCTACAGGTTCTAGCGATGCCTAGGCTCTGCGGTAAATGAGCCCAGAGTCTGGTACTCGCCTACGACCGCTAAAATTAGCAACTGTATATATTGCCCACCCTTCCAGTTTTGATTGACTGCAGATGCTCAATCCGAATTTACCTACGTCTCTCATCTCAACCTCTCTTTCCACGTGTTAGAGGTTGATTTCGGGCGGGAATTTCGCTCAGGCCAAGTGGCTTCTTCTCATTGCGACCCTAGTCCAGAAGATGTTCAATTGAATCACTTGGTGACTTGTGTCTGGGGAGATGCGTCAGGTCTCCCTTGTTCCGGGCAATTCTGAACGACCACACGCAGCAATAGTCTTGGTGGTGATTCCGAGCTTTTGACCGATCCTACCTGTCACCAATATTATTAATATTACTTTGAAGAGATCACAGACGATGTGTGCTACTTACGAATTGACAGATGGTAGCTCGAGTTGTACTTCGGAGAGTATCTAGATCTGACGCGTCCTTCGTATTGTTTCCACCGGTGATGATTTCTCCCGCGAGCCTCGGTATTTCTATGGCAGAACAAGTGCGTTTTTTAATCCCCAAAATGCCAATGCGGTGATACATGCCGTCATTGCTTTCCTTGACAGGCATGAGCTTTCCCAGGTTTAATCTGCAACCCTACCTACCATCCTCGAATACAGCCAAGAAGGGAATAACACGATTCCGCCGCTACCCCATCTGCTCTGTAGTGTGATGTTGTGATCAACGGGTCCTTCCATCAGATGTGTATTGACTTCAGGCCTGGGCAGACAATCGCCTGATTTCACTTAGATGTGAAGTTACCTCCAGCCGACCATAAATAGTCCACCTTCGTTCCTGTCTAGTTTCACACTCGTGGTTTGACTACCATCCCTAGCATTGTCCCAGATCACTCGACTCGTCATATATATATATAGTCTAGAATTATTATCTCCTCCCCATTGCTCTACTATTCAGTACCTATTGTGTCAAGATGAAGTGGTTTGCCGCTATACTCTCTGTGGGCTATATTGCCAGTAATGTCCAGGCTGCCCCTGCCGCCGGGCTTCTTCAAACTCAAAGTTTCTACGTAAGTGCGCCATACATTCTCCCGAAACCATTCCTATCGAGTCTTCAGATCCTGACCTTTGTATCTAGTTCGGTGAAAGAGATCGATGGCCATTACCTAGCATCAAATGCTTCTACCCTAGGCGTCTACCGAAGCGACGACATCTCCCCCGTCCGAGTCTACCAGACTAGCAGTGAGAAGGCAGGCTGCAGTCAACTTCACACATATCCCATCGGCATCATTGACCATGCCCTCGGCCTTGTCGGATCCAATGGCCTCATGACCCTCACAGACATGGTAAATCCCGCAGGGCAAAAGCCTGCGGACGGCCAGATCGCCGAGTGGGATTCGTTCCGAGTGTCGGATAGCAAGTTAACCAACGACGGCGATGGCAGCTGGGTCGTCTTCCCAGTGACTAAGAACAGCTGGGCCGTGAAATGGACGGATGGTAAGCTCTTCAAACTCCTACGTGGCTGGGAATCAATTCGAATTGACCCTCATCGACTAACACGACGCTTGTTGATGTTAGGCTCCGCGTTTATGACGACGGATTACATGCCGGCTGAGATCGTGATGGAAGCCGCGGGCGAGGGTCGCTACAACGAGAAATAGATTGGCGGCCGTGAGGGGTGAGGATGGTTGTTAATGTAAGCCAAGAAATCAGAGTGTACGGTTTAGTCCAAAATATGCCACGGTCCTAAATAAAAGGTGATGATCTTTCTTGTCTGCATCGCGCGTCTTTCATGAAGTATCTATTGCGTATGCCGCGCAAAGGTCTCGCGCCTTCGCAACATTAACTGCATACGTTAGCACTTTTTGGGAAGAAATCCGTTAAATCTTTTGGCGCTGGGGTGAATTGCAAATAGAGCAGACTAATAGAGAACCGAATTCATAAGGCCGGCCAGCATTATATCATGCCCAGAACTCCGTTTGAACGCATTTCAGTGCCAGTGTCGCTGCTATGGATTATAAACCACTTGTAGAAGTCCAATTTTTAGAGAATCCGGGCTTTGTCTAGTGTTTTATGTCAGTTTGGGACAATTTCCTGCGAAAGAAGAGAGGAGAATACTGTCTGTTGATTGGCTAGGTCGGACTTCGCCCCGTTACATGAAGCTTTAATGAGCCTAGCATCGCCTTCGTCAGCTTACCGTATATCGCTTTACTGCTAGTACATGATCCATTCCAGCGCAAAACTCCTTGGAGAACCAGGAACTCAAACACTTAAAGATCTCTCTTTTCGAACATCCCAAACTGGCGATACAGTTGTGGTGTTCTGTTCCTATTCTGGCAAGTCAATAGGGTTGAAAAGGAAGCAGCACGCCCATCTTGCTGTGATTCTATTCGCGGAACTGATCAGCTCCACCAGCTATTATTCGTTCTCATTGGCTCATACATCGTGCGCCGCGATCACCATTACATGCTAACTTGAAGCAACCTTTTGTCGTCATGGCTCGTAAAGGCAATGTCAAAGTCCGAACAGGCTGCCTGACCTGCAAGTTGGGTTCCCCATCTCCCTATAGCGGGCCCTCCCGTTCCCTTTCTCTCGTCGGCTAATGAAACGGGTCGCTTGCATTCAGGATTCGGAAAGTGAAATGTGATGAGGGTAAACCACAGTGTAAACGCGTGAGTGCTCACCTCCAACTTCACATCCACTCAATCCTCAACCACGAAATCCCATGGCTGAGCAGCTTGGGTAACCCAGCCAAATCTCTCGATGACTCAAAAATGTACATTAATTCCTTACCAAGCTATGTTGCCTGTTCTCTGTGTAGTGTACGAGTACAGGACGTAAATGTGACGGCTACACACCGATCCCTACATCTTCGGCCCTGACCTGGCATCGGCCTCGTCACTTATTCCCCACTGTGAATAGTGCGTCGGAGCGGCGATGTCTGGAGTTTTTCTACGAGGTGGCCGCCCCGGTTTTGTCTGGTCCGTTAGACCCTTATTTTTGGACCCATCTCGTTCTTCAGTTCAGCCAAATGGAGCCCGCCGTCCGGCATTCCGTAATCGCTGTCGGTTCGCTTTATGAGCAGCTTCGGCATCGCCAGGACACGGATTCTCCGTGGCCTAACGATGATATTGTTCTCTCTCATTACAATGTGGCAATCAGACATCTTAAGACTATGAAAAATGAGTCTTTAGTTCTACTAGTCTGCATCCTCTTCGTTTGCATCGAATTCCTTCGCGGTAACCGAGCGGCCGCTACCGAACACTGCCAGCACGGCATCTCTATCTTAAAGAGGGTGGAAGAGAAATTTCCTTGGGCGAAAGAGTACTTGTCGCCCATCTTTCGACGTTTGAGTCTGCTGCCTTTCTTCTTCGTCACCGGCCGCCCACAACCTAATTTGCTCTGCCTGGACGATGTCATCCCCTCCTTCTCCACTCTCACGAGTGCACAATTTTACTTGGATGGTATTGTTGGTCGTACCGTCAGGCTAATCCGATGTGGTGACACGTACCGTCTCGGTCCTATGATACGTCAGCAGGTGTCCCCAGAATTGATCGCGGAGCAGGACCTCACTCGCACCCTGCTTGATGATTGGCACTCAAACTTTGTGCGACTGGTCTCGAAATCATCCGAGTCGGAGTCGGCTTCTATATATAGATGCAACATGTTAATACGATATCTAATATGCCGTGTGTGGATAGAAACGCCATTCGACTTCCATCAAACCGCATACGACGAGCACATGGACCTTTTCCGCTCAATCGTCGATTCAGCCACTACAATAGAATCCTTACATTATTGCGCCAAACCCGTCACCTTCACCTTTGAGATGGGTTTTATACCATTACTATGTTTCGTCATCATGAAATGCCGTTGCCTGGAGACGAGGTTGCGAGCGTTGTCACTGATGAAACGATTAGGGGCGGCCAGGGAGAACTTCTGGGATCTGCCCACGATGTTTATCTCGGCGAGACGCATCGTTGAAATCGAGCATGGCGCAGTTATAACCGATGATGGGGATCTATCTACCGAGCCTGCATGCCCAGGCCTTCCCCCAGACGCAATTAGGGTACGGGATTCTTCAACCGAATCTCACCCAATTTTGCAAGTAGTAGATGGAGTGGAATTAGTTGGTAGATTGGGAGGTTTCTTCATGCGAACCGCTGAGGGTGAAATTTATGTCCGATCCGAGTTTCTTCCTCAGCCCTCTTGGGCATGAGACAATCTAGGAATTGCGAGTAGAAGCCCAGCTTTACATAATCGTAACCGTTATAAAGCTGACTAAGAACTCTTGCCATGGCCAACTAGGTAGAAGTACCTACTCAGCAAAGAAGTCCACGCTCACAGTACTACCTACCAGTCTTGGCAGGGGACAAGCACATCTAGATAGCGCCTACCCCGGCAAACCTGCCCTGCCTCAAGATCCTTCCTCCCTTGAGAGGTAGAGGTACCTTAAGTAGTGTACGTACCTGGTATACCTATCGTCTCACAAATCAATTAAATGGGCAGCCTCGCGCTTTCTACGCTTGGCTCATAAGAGCTCTTGATTTGAAGTTCACCACAAAATCATTACGATGGAGGACTCGGCAGCTCACCGGAAACGCTTTCTGCAGTACCCGACGCCTATTCGCGGGTGAGTGCTTTATATACCGCTGTACTTTTCCTAGGTTACCACTAATCGCAACCAGACCATCGGTGCCTCACAAGGATAACGAAAAACGGAATCCCACCCTTTCCGGCTGGGTTCTGGTAGCCTGTGCCGTTCTGTAAATATCCACAGTTTTACCTCAATTAAAGACTAACTTATCAGAATGTCTTCCTAACAAGCCGATGACTAACACGGTGCCTATTCAGCCTAGAACGCCTCGCCTTTCTCCGACGTATCGTCTGGCGCAATGCCGGGTTCGGGACTCTGGCTCGCATTAGCCAGTTTCTAGAGAATGTCGAACCACGATTCGACCCCACCGTCATCCCACTAGATGATGCTCATCCCGAGTCCGCTGTGTCCACCAAGGGTCCAACCTTGACCGATTCCATATCTCCGTCTCTGTCCGTTTCTGCACTAGTTAAATCCGCTCCCGTGCGATATTCCGTTGCACATTATCGGTCTCTCTATACTACCGGTGAACTTACACCTCTAGCTGTTGCGAATGCTCTACTTCCTTTGATCCGGAGGGATGCTTCGCCTCCCGGCGAGCACTCGATAGCATGGATCAGTGTGCGGGTTGATCTAGTCATCAAAGCCGCCAAGGCATCAACGTTACGGTACGAAGAGGGCCGTCCACTCGGTCCTCTTGACGGAATCCCTATCGCGATCAAGGACGAGTATGACGTTGAGGGCTATGCAACTACCTTGGGTTCGAATATTGTCCCGACCGACGAAGAGCATGTCAAGAACATCGTCGACAGTTGGTGCGTGGAAAAGCTGAAAGAAGCTGGCGCCATTATTGTGGGAAAGATGAACATGGTGGAATTCGGCATGGGTAAGAATGCTCCTTTTTGTGTGGACTTTAGATGACACCTCGTTCACACTATGCAGATACGTCTGGGTCAAATCCCAACTTTGGCACCCCACCGAACCCTTACAATCACCAGTATTACACTGGCGGCAGTTCCTCAGGTTCCGCCTACGCAGTGTCGGCTGGCCTTGTACCCATAGCAATGGGCAGTGATGCTGGCGGTAGTATACGGATTCCCTCATCCTTCTGCTCCGTCTACGTCTGAAGCCCACACATAACCGCTTGACATATCTACCGGCCGTTAACCACGCTAGCTCTTGCGCCGTTCAAGGCCCCATAGCTGCTGACATCGACTCTCTCGCTACTGTATTTGAAGTCATTAGCCAACCGCACCCAAGTACAGATTTTCCCAAGATAAGCCCCCCAATCCTCGCAAATGGGGAAAGCGCCCGGCAAAGAGTGATAGGTGTCCCTGAGACTTGGTTCAACCGCGCATCCCCAGGAGTCCAAAGCCTCTGTCGCGAGATGATTGAGCGACTTGTAGCCGAAGAGAACTATAAGGTTGTTCCTATTGAGATCCCGTTCGTAAAAGAGGGACAGAAGGCCATGCTCTTACGATGCTCACGCACGCAGCCACGGCCGCACCCTTGGACAGTGGTATCTCACCCACGATCCGCATCCTGCTCGCGCTAGGACGCACAACGCGTGCTACAGACCTACTTTTCGCCCAGAAGCTACGTCATCTGCTAATGCAACATCTCTCTTGGCTCTGGCAAACGTATCCAGGCATGGTCATCATCACGCCGACGACGCAGTGCGCAGGGTGGCCGATCCTCTCACCCGTGGAACTGAAGTACGGCGTCAGCGACGGCGACCGCACAGAGGAGACCATGAGATATGTCTGGCTGGCGAATTTCTGCGGGATTCCTAGCATCACCGTGCCAGCGGGGTTTGTTGTGCCCGAGGGCCAGCCGGATCAAGGCGCGGTCGCCGACGCAGAGATGCCCGGAAAAGTCCCCGTGGGACTCATGGCGATGGGCGAATGGGCCAGCGAATCAGCTCTCTTGCAGTTCGCAGCTAATGCGGAGGACATATGTAAAGAAAGTGAGTGTCGGCCACCGAACTGGGTTGATGTCATAGAGCTCGCGCGGCGGGAGATGGAGAAGACGAGCGACGTTGAATCTTCCTAGACACGGAGAGACTGACATGATCAGTCGGAGTAATTTGTGGAATGATAGCGTCCAATCCAACTTTTACAACTGTTAGAGAGATGCCTGATATCGTTAGTCCCTAAAGCATACTGGTTTTAAGCACAACACTACGAGACCAGGAAGAATTTTGATGGCTTTTTCTTACATACATTCTATGCAATTAAAGAGTATGATATATAACCCAAAAGCTCACATCGACGACGATGGTCGCCGAACGAAAGCCCAGCACTCATTGTTTTTGCCATGGTTTAGTTTTACTGAGCCCGAAGCAAAGCAGAGTCACATACCTGACTTCAGACTTCAACATCCCGTGGCCCGTTCCTATTGAAGAAGTCCTCGTACTCATCCCAACTCATGAACGGGAACTCTGTGGGCCGAGTGATTGGCACGATGCTGATACCTCGCTTGTCAAACTCTTCCAGTCTCGCCCTAGTCCTCTCCTTGCTCTTGTTGACACTATATACTCTTACCCTGTGTGCGCTACTCGTTACGTGCAAGCCCCAATTCCATGTGTTTCGTACTTCGGTCGGTTGGGTATCTACGATATATAAGTAGTTTATCATGAAGCTTATGAGCTTTGCCAGACGCGTTGAAATCTCATTGGCGACAATTCACTAAATGCAGAAACGGATTTGGACTTACTGCAGGAAGTTAGTTTGCGATGCAGCGAAAATGAGAACAGACAGGGAATTGGCATATACCTGAGGCTGTTGTCCCAACATCGGACCACGAGCTCAATCCACCCCTCCACGTCGCAAGGGAGCTCCGTATGCCAGGTCCGCCACGCGTATTTGTGCTTGGGACTAAGATTTTCGACCGGGACCATGTACCACGAGAAACCTCCGTTGGCACTCACTTCAACCCTCTCGGGCCAACGGCCACCCCTGAATAGGCCCAGCCTTTCACGGATATTTTACCCTCGTGTATCACCACCTGCTTATTCCATGGGGACATCTGAGGGGGGAGAATTCAGTCAACGTCCACAACAGAAAACAAGACGCTAGCAGACATAGCATAAGCAAACACGACTTACGATAGCGCTGCTAACAGGCATCTCTTGTATCTGAATCCCATCCGTCCATCTGGTTATGCTTCCCCACCTGCTGATTGAAGTACAAATACTCCCTACTCTGCACCGGCGCGCGCGTCGGCTCCTTGAGCGCCGTGACGCGATACAACCATTTGACGCTTCGCGCACCGATATACCCCAAGACTACGGCCCGGAGCGGCGCGCCATGGATCTTGGGAAGCGGCTCGCCATTCATCTCCCACACGAGCATGACCTCGTGCGCGCGGACTTTGGAATACGGCACGCTGATGACGTAGTTCATGACCTCGTTCATCTTAAAGTATGTGTCGGCGCCCACGAGTTCGAGATGCTTCGCGCCTTCGGTGAGACCCCCGCAATACTTGATCACTTTCTTCAGAGATACGCCTACGTACCGCGCTGTGCCGATCGCCCCTTCGGCCCACGGTGCGTTGATCATCTCGTCGCCTTCGCCTGCGTACAGCGCGATTTGCTCGATGCGACGCGTCCCGCTGCATTGGATTGTTACGAGCCTTTCCATGCGCGGGAATCGGGTTTCGTCTTGCAGGTCGGATAGGGTGAGTTTCTTGGGCTCCTTGACGAGACCTTCGAGGCGCAGGAACCAGGACTCTGGATCTATTGATGGAATACTGGTTATTGTTAGTGATTTTATGCTTGCTTCTTGGCTCAGGGGCAGACTTGCCCGCCGTGATTGCGTATGAAGTGGAGTGGATTTGGGGTGATGTCGTGAGCTGTGACGAGTCCCTTAGGTGGTTCCCCGTTGTATGGGAATTGTAAGAGGTGCAACATCTTTGGGTCTTTCTCTTTCTGTACGATATCCCACGATTCTTCGGGTACGTTTTTAAGACGGCCTCCGACTGCATTTTAGGAGATCAGCTCTCTTTTTTTGTCCAAAACTAAGACAATAGCAGTGTTGTATTCAAATCATGCCCGAAATTACTCACTTGCGCGATGCCATTCCTTCCAGCGAACACCTAGTTTCACATCAGCTAGTCCTTTCAGAAGACAGATATAATATGCCAATATACTCACCCTCAAGTACTGGATTGGTACCAGGAATCTGTTCAAGTTGAAATTCAGGAGGCGGAGGGAACTCTTGCGATATCAAGATTTCATGGGCCACCTTTCTCTTTTCGGGGTAATCTTCCCATTCTACATACCTGTCATCAAACTGTTAGATATTAGTACCCATAACATTGACACAACCTCTTACCCGTCCCAGCCTAGAAGCTCATCTTTCGCGAGCTCGCCGTCAAATTTGGGTTCAAGCGGCGGAGTAATTGGCTTCTCGAATTTAGGGACACTTCCTCGGTCATCATGTCCCTTTGTCTGATCAAGTAGGTAGAGCTCTCCGCCTGCGATGCCTTGTTCAACCCTCCATTGATCACCAGACTGTAAGGTCGGATTAGCGGAAGAAGCCTCTATAGATATAACGGTTATACGAACCTGGTGGCTCTGAACTGGTTCTCGGAGAGGAATATCTCTCTGCATTTTCCCCGGCAAGCTAGTAGTTTGATATGTCTATGCAAAAAAGAACACCTGATTATGAGTTCGGAGGCGTTTGGAAGTCGTCTAGTGAGGGGGTGAACAGCATAAAGTCTAAATATTGGGCTCTTGACTGCCAATGGCGCTATTTGGATAAAGTCCTACGTCGACATTACTAGACCAAGGAGTCATGCATGATAAACTTACATCTCGGCTTCACGTCTCTGCTAAACGAACAGGTGGACATGTGCTTGGCTAGGCCATACACATACAAACGTTCCCAACTAACCTGCCTGACGTCAAGCCCGCATCCCTGACCCATCAACAATACCGACAGAACTCCAACCTATGTCTGGTTCGAAGTACAAGATCAAGTGCGTCTACCGGTATCTGCGTGCATGCGGAAAAGTCCATCCGGCAAGCTTGCCATGATATCCGAGAGCGAGGGTTATACTAGGTTGTGTCTCATTTGCCATAGTGAATGAAATACGCCATCCGTCTGGTGTGATGATTAATCGACTCCACCATCAACGACACCATTTACTTGGGAAAGGCTATTAGAAAGCCATATTATTGGCGGGTTGCTACTTCCGTGTGTGGTACTATATAATTCTGTCGCATTGGATTTGTAGTGCCCAAGCTATCCACACGAGATTTACCCCTATGATAGGAGATGAGCCAAAATATAGTAAAGCGTGGTAGGAGCGCGAGTCATGAAAGGATAGAGTAATTAACAACATTTCTGCCCAAATTTTCATTGTAATGAGACCGCTTTCATTGGGATAGAGCTACATTATTCCTAGAAAAAGAAAAAGCAAGCCCAGACTGCTCTCGTCGGTTAAGCAGGCCATCATCATCATCATCTTATCATTCCCCACTACCCCGCATCATTCACTACCTAGCCAGCAAGAAACTCGAGACGGTGCTCATTATTTGCATTATCTACAACATCGCTCATTCTATAGTTAGGTCTTACATAAAGATGGGGGTTATGTTTGGCATGGATTCATCTCACAAACTTGGCGTTATCTTGGATGCCCGACGGCCCTGGCTTCCGTGCGCGAACGAAATCTTGTCGAGAAGATCCCAAAGATTGCATCTCTCTATAAAGGCTTACTTTCGTAACCTTTTTAATTAGTTTAATGGTTTTTCCATAATTTCAACCGCTTTGAGGAATGCAATTAAATCCAAACTACGACGTTTAGTGGTAGGTGTGAGGATTGTAAAGTTTTTGGGTCGTAGCGACTTTACGGCACGCGGGAGGTGAGAGTGGATATAAATCAAATATTTCTCATGCCGCTTTATTATCCAGTTAACGCATTTACTAAACCAACCTGTAAAGAAACCAATACTAAACAACTCCCATAATACCCGACAAATGTTGTACACTACCTACCGCATTCATCGAGACGGAAATATGATTCCTGATTTTGCTGATTGCCTCTTCATTCGCGCTTTCACTGCAGGCGGAATGTACCATGGAAATTGATTTAAACAGTAATCGATTCGTAGATCTTTTTTCTTTATCCCGTCACAGTCTGAATGATGTGTGCTGGCTGTCCGGATGTTTTTCAGAACAGCCGATAGACTTTTAATACTGGTTCGAACATCAGCGGCCTTAGCAAGGGCCAGTATCCAGACCATGCAAGAGTTAGAATTATGTCTCCTAAAACACTTGCTTCGCACCTCTGACTTGGCTTTTCATGTTGACAGGTATGCTTTCGTTCGGGGTCGTCCCACTTTTGAGAAGTTTCGCGATAGTATAGCGGTAATTGCTAGTACGTTTTTTATGACGTTTAATCGAGCGGCTTTCATCGCAGCTTGCCCAGGTGGCTCGAGTGTAGAGCTAAATAGTGGGAACAACCTCATTTCCAGTATTGTTTTGAAGTCACCCTGTCGTCAACAGGGCAGTGTATAGCCAGGTCCTTCCAGACCATTCGAAATAGATTTATATCGCCCATCTCCCAAGCGATCCATAAAAGGCGTTCAAGGTCAGATGTAACGGGGTTCTGGCATGATTTATACTTCTCACGGGCAGAGTTCATCCAGATGGGCGCCCAGGGTCGCAAGAGGGTAGTGAGATCATACTTATCAGTCAAGACGGTCAGCTGATAAAGATATTCTAGGCTGATGATATCGGTGGTTCGCGGCAGTGCGTCGAAGCGGCTGTGAACGATACTGAGAATAATCGCCATGGCCTTCGGATTATCGTCAGGCAGTTCCACGACCCAGTCCGAGGCTGACGAAGCGCAAGAGGGTTTTGATTCCAAATATCCGCCGTAGAGGAGGCATTTCCAGACACGCGATGCCCTCGACAAGGCTTTGGAGCACACTATATAGATGACTGGGAGCTCATGTTCGTGGTCGAGGTCTTGGTCACCAGTGCCACTTCGTGGCGTCTTGTATACGCACTTAGTCTCTCCAACCTTGAGACTGAGATCGCCATCGGGATCAATAAATTTTCGGGATAATTCTAGAGGCATGTATGAACAAATACTGGTTTGTTGCGCGTCATCGGAAGCGTCAGGATGCTCGACAGAGTTGGTCTCCATAGTGGGAGTAGGTTTCGGAGGGCACAGGAGCAAAGCAGTGTGAATACGGCGAGTCAAATGTGCACATAGTGCTAGGATAGTCTGTACTTATGGCGATGCTGTTATATCTGTGATGAGCTTACGAAGTTGGCTGCCTTTCTGAAACTCTTGAATTCAATTCAGTGACACAAAAGGGATGAGATGAGGCAAACGCGTCGTACGGAGTCCAGCTGACAGGTGCACAAAAGGCAGCTGGCAAGAAGGAGGGGCACTTCACTATACCCTAACATTAGCATCGTTTGGTGTGCTCTTACCAGGTGACGCCCCAAGAAACTCTTGACATGAAAATCTAATCCAAACCCACCCCAGTCTCCCGTCTCTGGCTGTAGCAAGTTGAGACTTGAACATGCCCCCAAAGACTACAGAAGGCTCACTCGAGAGCCTCAAAACGCTTGTTCTGTCCGCCATCAGCCTCACTTCCCAGATCGAGCAGACCCTCCATGCCGTCGCCCTCGACAATACCCCGCCAGGCCCGTCGGCGTCCTTGTCCGCAGCCCACGATGCTGCTCCCACTTCAGTCGATGTCCTCGCTCTCGCCCACGACTCTGCCACCCTGGTGAGGGCACATGCGACCAAGATCTCCCTCTTGATCATCAACGAACCTTCACCCTTCTGCCATTGCCAAGGTGCTCCGTGAGCTCGTTGCTGGCCCCATCCCGCCATTGCCTCGGCCATTCAGCTCTGCGATGCCGACACCCACACAACTATTGCGCGCCAGGACCTTGCTTGGAGATGCTACCGTGTTCTAAAGGAGCTCAGGGCCTTGCTTGAGACAATCCCCCTCGATGGCAAAGCGCTACCGGCCCTCGCAAGAACGGCGCCAACGGTGACAAGGGGAGCATCGTTACCACCGGCGTCGTGTGGGCCGCATGCGATGATGTCATTCTACTCAAAAAGCTCGGAATTGCCGGGCTCTTGGTGAAGAAGGCAGAGGATTACCGGGACACTCTCCAAGATGTGCTAGAGGAGCTCAAAGAATGGAGTGAAGAGGTAGACGAAGAAGAAGATGAGGAAGAGGAAGGTGAGGGTGAGGGCGAGGACGTGCAGGATATCACCGACGGGCTACAAAATACCCATGTCTCGGCTCAGCAGATGATTGATGACCTCATGACATCCCAACGGATTCCCCGAAACGACCCCGACAGGATTCGCGAACGGTTGGACTCATGCCTAAAGCGGTTGCGGCTCACCACCCTGCTTTACTCTGCTATTATCAAAAGAAGGATAAAGACTCTACCTTCTCTGCCTGCCGGGACGGCAACGCCCGTCGCCCGACGTCTAGACGAGTTGTACCCAATCTTGAAGCGCCTGCCTCACCGGTTGGTGATGTCGCGTGTGCGTTCTATGATCTGGATACTGGTGCTATAGATGGTGCAATGGATTCCTGCTTCTTTGACGCCTTCGCTGCGGCAGAAATGCTGAAGGCGCGTGGACTGGCACTGAGGATGGTTACGGCGTGGCGGACAAGTTTCAAATCAGCATTAAAAACCCCGACTAGAAGGAGGTCACTGCGCCGGTTGGACTCGACAACACCCAGGTGTACAAAGTATAGTTCTATTCTTCTCGCCAGGCACACTATACATCAACTTTCCTCACAAGCGCCTCGGCTAACTGCCACGCTGCTTTGCCAAAGCTACGGTTGTTCATATTTCAACTATACTTGGAAGGAAACGGAATTGAAGTTGACCTATTCCATGTTAGACAATCCGCTTGCATCTGGCTAGTATAGTCACAAGTACTCACATGACCTGTGGAGGGACAGCTGTTGGTGATTTGAGGCCTGTCGTTGATTTGCCATTCACCGTAACCGTCACAGCACCGGTCCTTCCATTGATTGGGACTTGGTAGAACGACGCCTTGCCTACTGTCCTGATGGCGCTGACCGATTGGCCTGCATCTCCGCTACCAATCTTGACGTTGATGTTGGTAGCCGCATTAGTGAGCGCGATAACGTTGATAACGTCTTTCGTGCCTCCAGCGGCAGAGGCACCTCCTCCCTGCCCCAGACCGTGCCTAGAGATATGTCAGTGCTGTCAACGAGCCTCTTTAGCATCGCCCGCCAACTTACCTCCGTCGCCACAAACAGTGGCTGGTGTAGTTCTATACCAGACAACAGCTCCCTGGCTTGGAACAGCAACGTTTGTGTTGCCAGCCTTGTAAGCGCTGATAAAGTACGGCAATACGAACCGGAAGGCCGTGTGATCAAATCCATTAACGTAACCCTGCGCGCCGGATACGATTTGGTGGCTGATAGGCGCATTGATATAACTCGATTCGCCGTAGTCATTCCCTATGCTAGTTAGCTTCTATCTCTCTGGGGTCTGCAAGATTAGTGCATAAGGGGGCTCGGCATACAAGTGATGATCTCAATGTACTCCGGGTTGATATCGAATACCTGCTTCCATCGATCGAACCACAGCGAATCACTGGATGAATACCAATTCTTGCCGTACTGGGGAAGATCTGTATCACAACTTGTCAGCCTAGAAATATGCCCAAGAAGGCTTGGACATAAATATCATACCGGTATAAAAGTAAGGGCTAACACCCATCATGTACGGCTTGCCGTTCAGAGTAGACTTGTATGCTACGTCATTGCCCGTCGACATAGTCAACTGGTTTGGGTCGGGCCAAGCACCCCAATTGACTGTATTTGTTAGCTACGCATCCACCTCAATGAACAAGGCTTAAGAACACTTACAGGCACCATCAATTAGAGAGCTCTTCGCACCGACACCCTGGGCACCCAGAGAGGCCCAATCAGGGATGAAGAAAATACCACCAGTCGCAGAGCGGACACCGGGCCAGATATCGGATTGCGAGGGTCCCTCGAACGTCGAAACGACGGGGAGGTTGTTGACCTTAAGCTGGCTGCCAAAACCTTTGTAGGTATTGATATACGAGCTGATTTGGTCGGCGTTCCACTGGGAGGCTGCCATGTCGAAAGAAAGGAACACGGAGAACCCGTTCGAGGAGGCGACGTCGTAGGCTAGATGGAGCTGCGCGTCGTTGTAGCTGTCCTGGGAACCGATGTTGAGGGCGAACCCATCGATTCCCGACGCCTTGGCCTGTGAAATGTCGAGCTGCCACTCGTCGCGTGTCTGGCCGCTCGTTAGCCGACGATGTAGTGGGCGAAGACTTGTCGGTTCGCTGCTGCCGCCATCTCGGCGCACAGCCCGGCCAGGGGAAGGAGGGAACGTAGAAGCATCTTGGTCTCGCCAATCTCCACCACTCTGTATTTCTAAGAGTGAAGCTTCTGCTGGAATAGAGGGAGATGAAGGGAGACGACGGTTGTACCCGTTGACCCTTATAAGGTCATGACAGCGATGTCGATGGCGCCAGCGTAAGACTATATACCTACATACAATGGAGGATTCCCTGCGATGGATCGTGGCGAGTCAATGCAGGATCCCTCCAATACCTTCGCCCCCGCCCCGGATCCTCGACACGCTTGTACATGTTCAGGAGAAGGTTGCAATATACCGGGGCTCGAGCTCCTAGCTCAGCCTTGCCCTGCTACGTATAACTATGCATTGTAAATGTAATGGGCAGCATTCCCTGGTATTGAAGCCGAGATGTCACCGAAACATTTTGGGCGCTTGAATCTCTCATCAGCGATATTGTAAGGGGCTCTCCCACGTCGCATGCAGTTACACCACTGCTAGCTTTGCTTAGAGTAGTAGGTAGTATAGAGTTGCGGGCCGACCCCCTGGCCAGTTGGATCATTTACCTACCCAGACTAGGCCTATTCACACTTAGGTCAGCTCGATCTAAATCGACTTACGCAATCTCGTACATTCGCACCATTCTGTAATGGGACGACCATGTGGTGCATGAAACCGCTTAACCCCGGAAATTGGGCTCAGTGCTACTTCACTAACTCCAGACCAACGACAGGGCGTTAGTAAACATTCATCTTATTTGTTCACTGATCAATAATCGCCATCGCCTTAAAGTTATTAGGCCCGTATAGCTTGACTCAATCACATCCAACGATTCCTGACTAGATCGGATAATATGCAATGTAAGGTACTTTTTGACGTCAGCACTGGCAGCTCGGAAGACGCCTCTCGTGAGTTATACCGACTTCCCGTCATCACCCTCCCCGGTTTCGGAGGATTATAGGATGTTTGTTTGTCCGAAGTACGTGCCGTAGCTGAGCAGGTACGCAGTGTTGAATGCCTTTTTACTTGCGGCTGTGAGCTATATTTATTCTTTGGTGGTATATTATATCCCTGCTCAGATCCCGGAGGAGGGGCGTCTACCTAGGTATGTGTCGTACTATGTCGGAGTTTATTTTTGACGTGGGAATTGGTACAGTAGGCATCCGGGCCCTTTAACTCAGTTTCGCCCCCAAAGTCATGCTGGCTTAACCATCTGCTGTACTTGCTTTGCATCCGCCACCATTCCCTTTATAACGTGTTTATAACAGTCAAGTGGTATTGGCTGACGCAATCTGATATTTGACACAACCCCGCTGATGCTTACAGATGAGTACCAAGATGCAGACCGCAGAGTAAGCCTGGAACTACCAAGTACCTATGCTTTAACCGGTTGCGATTTTTCAAAACCTACAATATTCACCTCAGCCATGACCAGATTGTATCCACGACATAAGAACAAGAACCAAGCACGCTAGTTGCTGCTGTATTTCCATTACTCTTAGGTAACTTTCCCCGCTCCTTTATACATGTACTGTAACCTCGTGGTGGCGGCAATCCGCCGAGATCGAATTACGCTTATTTCTCACCAGGTTACTTATTAGTTCAGGCTTTACTTCAATGTCGCGTTAGCTAGACGTCTAGCCAACATTTAGGCCGCATAGGCGCACCAGTTCGTTGTCTTTTTGAATTACCCAATCAAAGGAATTCGACATCTCGGCATACGTCTCGCCGAGCCGCTTTGGTATCGAATAGGAGAACGTTGTTGTTCAGGGAACTCGCCTCATGTCCCGTCTTTGGTTACCCCCGGCCATTAACACAACCTCTAAATAACCCAAGAGAAGAATTTTGAATTAAATAATCATGTTCAGATATTAAGCCGTAACTGGATAACCTAGAGACTTGCTTCGCCTCGGTCTAATTCGACCCGAGTATATCAAGTTGCTGCACTTTACGCAGGATATCCTCCGTTTTGTCTGTTTCTGTCTAAAACGCAAGGTTAGTCGCCCAGCCTGGAGTACCGCTTAATCTTGTGCCTGAATATCTTCATCTATTTGATACAAATCATCTGAATCCCAGAACTATCGCAACTAAGTATACTATATAGAAACTTGTATAAGATGAGGTCGAATCCAGGTTATCGTTTCGCTACAGCGCCATGGTTGCACCGTGATCAATTGCAACAGGTTCCTATGCTCAATAAGGTGTAGTTGATTGACTACCATGCAGCTACCGCTATTTGTCTTGTCGGCGCTCGGATTCGCCTCTTTGGTGTCCGCTGCTTTCGGCTTCACGAAGTCCGGTAACAACTATGTCGTCGACGCCGGGTCTTCCGACTCGCTCATTTTCACCGTTAGCGGGTCGAACTGCGATATCACGTCGATCAAGTACCGCAATGTAGAGCTCCAGGGTCAGAGCAAGGGCACTCACTTATCCTCCGGCCTTGGCTCTGCAACGGTCAGCGTGACCGAAGTTAGCGGGAGTAGGTGTATTCTGCACTTGAACTATTTTGTTAGGTCGTACTTCAGAAAATGTAATAATGATTTCCGCATATAGAATACGTCAAGGTCACATGCACGACGTCGACCCTCACCCACTACATGGTGGTCAAGAGCGGCGAGAGCATCATCTACATGGGCACTCACATCACGGCGGAACCGGATATTGGCGAGCTACGCTTCATCGCACGCCTTCAGTCATCGAAGTTGCCCAACGAGTACCCGTACGGCAGCGTGTCAACGACAGCGGGGTCAAGCTCCACAGTCGAAGGATCTGATGTCTTCGTCGTCAACGGTCAGACACGCTCAAAGTTCTACTCCAGCACGCGGTTCATCGATAGGGATGCGCAGTGCGTGTATGGTGGCTCGGGCTCAGATGAGATACACGTGTGTATGCTGGCGCCGCAGCCCGAGTCGTCGTCGGGCGGTCCATTCTTCCGCGACATAGAGTCCAACAACGCGGCCGACGACACGAACCTTTACTGGTACATGAACAGTGGACATGTGCAAACTGAAGCATGGCGCACCAATGTCCTGCATGGGCCGTACATGATGGTGTTTTCCCGGTCTGGTGTGCCCTCCGTCAAAAACGCGGACGTCTCTTTCTTCTCCGAACTCGACGTCAAGGGCTTCGTGCCCACTTCTGCCCGCGGATATGTGTCCGGAACCGCATCGGGGGTTTCAAGTAGCTTCCAGACCGTAGTCCACTGGTACAATTCTGCAGCACAGTATTGGACCATCGCATCCTCAAGCGGTGGCACATTCAAATCCCCGGCGATGAAGCCGGGGACTTACACAATGGTGCTCTACCAAGGTGAATTCAAGGTAGCGACAGCCACTGGTGTGAGCGTGAGCGCAGGCGGGACCACCTCGAAGAACATCGCCAGCACTCTCGCGAATCACACCTCGCTATGGAAGATCGGGGAGTACGACGGACAACCCACTGGGTTTCTAAACGCCGACAAGTTCCTCCGCATGCACCCGTCCGACAGCCGGATGAGCGCCTGGAACCCCGTCACCTACACGGTCGGGTCTTCCTCCGTCGGGCAATTCCCCATGGCGCTCTTCCAGAACGTGAACAGCCCCGTGACTATCAAGTTCAACCTCGCTTCCGCACCTGGAGCTGCGACGCTGCGTATCGCGACTACTTTGTCTTTCGCTGGCTCGCGGCCGCAGGCCAAGGTGAATTCCTGGTCAGGCCCCAGTCCGGCGGCGCCCACGAAGATTGATAGTCGCGGGGTTACGCGTGGCGCCTATCGGGGGTATGGCGAGGTATATGATATCAACATCCCCTCAGGGACACTGGTGTCTGGGTCTAACACGATTACTATCTCTTCCATCTCTGGAAGTAGTGGTACCACCTTCCTCAACCCGAATATCGTAAGTGATGCACAGACATTCCGACCGTAGCCAAAAAGGGAATACATTTGCTAACAAATAACTTTGTAGATATTCGACTGCGTCGAGCTCTTCACTGGATAGGTGGTAAATCCCTAAATAGAACCAAGAGCGCGAAACTTTTCCCGATAATTGGTCAAATCTGTTTGAAGTAGGTGGCGTTTGACCTGATCATGATACTACCCATATTACCATCGTGAACTCGAGGCAGCTCTAGGTTAAATATCTACCCTAGATCCGAGGAGCCAGACATTTGGGCTGGCTGCGTATATAAATACTACTATTTTGATATTTTAGTCGACTCTTGTCAATTAAAAATTTTGTTTACACAATATCGCATCTTGAAGCAACTACGGGAAGTCAGGGGTAGGAACTGTAAAGTTCGACCTCAAGCCCTCGGGCACCCTGTTACCAAGGCATCAATGATCATTGCCGTCTTCCGTAAGATACGACCATGCCAGAGCACACAAGGCAACACCAACCAGGTATAACCACCATACCAAGCCAATTACGCCTTCCTCTACCCAAGAGCGAAGACATAGCCCCCAACAGCCGGCCCAACAGCACGGGCGAGGCTAGCCAACATGTTTCCAGCCCCGTGAACCGTCCCCAGAACCGTCTTAGCGGGAGCGGCCTCCGTAAGCAGTATCACGGTGCTAGGAATCGCCATCGTGCGCGCCATAATCTGCGCGCAGACAACAAAGCCCAGAAACACCCACCTCGCCCATGATCGCCCGCTAGCAGCGAGAGATATGGCGCCGCTACGTACGTCACCGGAAACAGGAAAAGCGCGACGCGGAACACGCCCCTCGTCCCGATGCGCTTCTGTAGGCGCGGGTAGATAAATAGCTGGAGGAGGATGCCGCCTATACCGAAGGCCGAAAGCCATAGTCCGATCGTTGCTGATCGGAGGCCAAGACCGCCCGAAAAGGCGAAAAGTGTCGCTTCGGTGTTGTCTGCCGGGGGGCTGCTCAAGTATACCGGGAAGATGTGCATGAATGCTGAATTGTGTAGGGGTAGAAGGCCGAATGATACCAGCGCGGAGGTGACTTTTCGGGTCCAGATTCCGCGAAAGGGTATTTTGGTGGGTTTTGCTATAAATATTGAGGGCTCCGGCTTTTCAGGGTTGGGTGCGCTGTCGTTTAGGAAACTAGCCTCCTCGTTATCATGCATCATGATGTACTTATGGGATGTCGCTCTCCTATTCCATAACCGTAACGCAAGTCTGCGGACTACTGTGCCAACCCTAAGGCCCCAATCGCTCTGTTCTTCTTTGCCCAGAAGAGTCTCCTTCAACCCTAAGACCGCGAGGAGAAGGGCAGTACCAAGGAGGAAGGCGTTCAAGAGCGCTGGTAACGCATACGGATACTCGAGTGTCCATTGAACACCATTGGGATTACCACTCCAGTTAAAGATCCCATTGGGCCCGAACAATGCCGGTAAACTTACTGCTGGTTCTGCGAGGCAGCCGCCCAGCGCTAGACTTAGTACCATGCCGGAGTTGAATACCAATGGTAGAAGTAGGAATGCTTTAGTCTGGTATTTCCGCTCTCTGACGACCTCTGCCGTCACGGTCCTCATGATACTGACGTTGCCATTGGCCAAGCCGGCGAGGATTCTCCAGAATAGCAAGGCCCCGAACGATTTAGATAATCCAAATCCGATGTTCGCAATTACCGAGATGAGGAGGCCCCCTATTATTGAGAACCTCCTCCCATGCTTGTCAGATAATCGGCCCCAGGGGAGACTGATAACACATTGCGCTAGGGGAAACGCCGCAACGAGCAGACCTGAATACTCGGAAATGCGAGCCGCCGAGTCGTCGGGTGAGGCATCGTCGTCGGATGCGGGCAGTACGGAGCGAACGAGGTAGAAGATGTAGGGTAATAAACAGACATTAGATAATGGCTCGGATAGTCGACATAGGGCGAGTATGAACAGCTGGTCTTTATTGGGTAGGTCTCGCCAACGAACATCGATAGCTGCCTTTTCGACGGTAGCTTCTGCAGGCCGAGGGGTCTCCCATTCTCTATCTACTCGCATGAAAGTTAGTCTCTTGGTAGCTTGAGAAGATAGTAAGGGAGGTAAACATCTGTAATACTTCCACCAGTCATCCCGCATGAGCAATTCTGACTTACTATCTGGCGAGAACGATGTTTCTCCCCTGTCAACTAAATTCCGAGTCATATTGAGACTCTTCTATCGATGTGAAAGTTCGCCCTCGTCATTCGGTCGTCTAATGCTTCAGCGGACTGAGTCTCTTTACTTTTTGACGCTTGGCGCATATACGAGCTGCTCAGTCGCTCCTGTCTCAAGGTACTATTATCGGGGTCTTACGCAAGCTTATCAATAAAAGCTGAAATGAAGTTGCAATCCAAGCAGTCCACTATATAAGACATTGAGCGTCCTTTCCCTCGAATATAGTGCCCGCTCCGTCCTTAGCATGATAACGCCCCCCGTTTGGGTGGTGTTGGGTGACATCTTCCGATTACCCAAGCTCCGCAAAATAAATTGAAGTCTCATCCCATTTGGACATTACGAGCACCTACGATTCTCATGCAGCGACGAATTGGGGCACACCGAGGAGCGCGCTGTCTCTATTTAGCCGGGGCTACATACTACGTGTTAAATACTCTCTACTTTACCTTTTCTTGTACCCTCATTCTCACAACCAATCGCTCGTTTTCCTGCCTGTGTATACTAGCAATCCCTGCTCATAAGGCCATCCGACGAGTGCCGATGCGAAAAGGGATATTTTTTTCGGACTTTAAAACAAGTCCTAATACAACTCACATATGCAACTCGACATCTGATTCCCACCACCTTGGATTTTTGGGACAGCGTGGCATGCGACAGCCGTGCTGTTGTACGCGAGGAGCGGGACGAGACGGGACGTAGGGTCGGGAACAGACGAATGCCGCCGTCACATCTGTACGAAAGTCGATTTTCACCCCATATAATCTTAATAGCTCTAGCACCCAGGGAAGGAGACGATAACCAAGGACTGGACTACCACCTATTGCTGGCCATACTACAGAATTCATGAGGCTCTCGATTCGAGCCCTGCTAACAGACGTGGATTTCTCATATGACGCCTTTGGGTTAAGGTTCACGTTATGACAATGAAGAGGTTGAGCAAGGCAGTCCTTCGACTACACCTTTTATGCCTCTTCTTCGCTCTTGGCTCTTTTGTTTGGGGGTGAGTCTTTTTCCTACTTCTGGCGCATTCGAATCTTCAACTATCACGATGATCTCTTGCTATGTTGGTTTCAAGCCGTTCCGCCGATTACACAACTATCAACTTGATATTGGATGTGCTCTATATAAGAATTGTTTCTATTATACCCTCCTAACTATGACACCGGTTGACATCCGTCTCTCGCTATCTTATACCGGGTTTAAAATTGCCAGACCTTCTAAATATTCTTGAAACTAATTCACCTATTCGAATCTTCAGGTATAATGTCGGCGTTCTTTCATCGGTGCTGGTGCACCCGGGTTTCAAGCGCACCATGGGCTACCCACGGCCTCGCAGAAAGGTGTCATTACCGCCATATACTACCTCGGCACGTGGGCGAGCTATATATTTATCTCACATCCGGCCAGCGATCGGCTAGGACGACGTTATGCTGCTCTAGTCGGCATTGCTATCGTGGCCGTAGGCACCGCGTTCGAATCTGGAGCGAGCGGACCGGGTGCGTATTCGATGATGATAGCGGGACGCATCATATCCGGTATTGGTATTGGGATGGTGTCTACTGCTGTCCCATTATATCAAAGGTTCGTGATCACTACCTATACTAACTTATATAGAAGACTCGCAAGGAGAAGAGTATGTATTAGACGTGCTAACGAAACATAATGCATAGCGAAGTGGCCCCAGCTGGCAAACGAGGGAAATACGTTGTTTTAAACCATGTTGGATTCGTTATAGGATTAGCAACCGGTTTCTGGTAAGCAGTCACGAGTCAACACAACACCACAATCCGTGGCTGAGTTCATCACAACAAACCACTAACCTGACTTGACCATCAGGGTCGGATATGGCGTGACCTTCTGGAGCACCACACCCTACGGGGTACATATCATGGCGATGCTCTCTCGCCATCAACCTGATACCAAGTGTCATTTTCGGCGTCGGCCTGCCGTTTCTTCCCGAGACGTACGTCAGAACAACCCCCACTCACTCACGACTACAGCAGACCTGCTAACCACCCAGCTATTTTCTCCTCAGGCCCCGATGGTTAATAGAGCACGGCCGCCACGAGAAGGCCCTGGTATCGCTCCACTGGCTACGCGAGGACAGCTTCACCAATGAGCAGATCCACTTCGAGCTCTCGCGGATCCACGACGACGTCGAGGAGTACAGGGGCTCGGGCGCGAGCTGGCTCTCGCTCTTCCGGGACCCAAACTTATTCAGTCGGTTATGGAGGGCATCTCTTCTCCAGTTCATGGCGCAGATGGTGAGTTCACGTTCATCGGGGGGGCTGGCAGTTAGCTGGCTACCTGGGATAGCTTTTTTTTACTTGAGGCCCTCTCCCCTTTAAAATATATACAAAGACAAAATCTCGCTCTGACTTTGAGGTTGAAGTGCGGTGCTGCCGCAATGAAATACTACCTCCCCACACTCCTCGAGAAACTCGGCCTGTCGACGCGGATAGCACTGATGGCAGGCGGTATCGAAGTAAGCTCGATTATCCATCATCTCCGCTGACTAACAACCTCCCACTGACACCGCGAACACAGTCAACCCTGAAGATAGGCATGACAGTTCTCGAAATGTTCCTCATCGACCGCTTAGGCCGGCGAACTACACTCGTCTCGGGCACATTAGCGATGGGATTTGCCTTATTGGTATGTCTTACACATTTAAGTTTTCTTATTACTACCCGGCATCTGAGCGCCCGTGTATCTCATATGCTGCGAGCTAACAAACCGATCCAGATAAACGGCGTCCTAGGCCAGGTATACCCAGAAAACACGAACCGCACAGCAGACATAGTCTGCATCGTCTTCATATTCATCTACGCATTAGGGTATAGCATGGGCTTCGGGCCAGCGGCGTGGGTGTATGGGTCGGAGGTGAGAGAGAGTTCCCATATAACACGGCGCCCAGATAAGACTTTTCACTCGGGCACAATACCCAACTAACCCAAAGCCTAGATCTTCCCAACATCCGTCCGCGCCCGCGGCCTCAACTTCTCCGCCTCCGGCAGTTCAGTAGGCTCCATCGTGGCAGCGCAGGTGTGGCCGGTGGGCATCGAGTCGATCGGGTCCAACATCTACTTCTTTTTCATGGCCATCAATTTTGCCTGTATTCCCGTACGTCTCCCATTCTTACCTCCTTTCCCTCTTCCCCGCTCCTATTCCATCTTACTTCTTCTTCTCCGTCTTTTTTTCTTATTTTGCCTCCTCTCCTCTTATCTTCGGTCACCAGGGCGAAGGTCGGCGGTAGGCGATGCAATACCATCAAGATAGGGGTATAGGGAGCAGAGATAAATAACGCCCCTATAGTCACGGGCATCTCACTAATACACAAATCAACAAAACACAGATAATCCTCCTCTTCTACCCAGAGACCAAAGGCGTCCCGCTAGAAGAAATGGACCTCTTGTTCCGAAGGAGCCAACGACTCCTCAACGGCGCCCACGATAACGAAGATGACGACGACGAATTCGCTGCTGCTAACACAGTTATTGCTACTAATTCAGAAGTACCGAAATCCCCGATCGCGAGATAGGGGGCAAATGAAGTCAAAATGCATACGAACATACAACCAGTCCGAATATTCATATTTATAACGGTTCGTGGAGATTTGGGAATACTGTAGATAGGAGCACATAGTAAGACAGAAAAGGTAAAATAAAAAGATAAACCCAATAATCAAATTTGGTATCTACCAAACGCCACCTATGCCCACCAACCCTGACCAAAAAGTAAACCATAGTCAAATATTTCACTGCGCCTACCGCCAATTATCTTCGCAATCCTATCTTCACTCAAGGCCCATTTGGACGTCGTCGCCGATGCCCCTGTCCGAGATCCCTATGGTGCCCCTGAATCTCCAACTCCAAGGCGGGATCTAGCGTACTATCGTCGTCATGCGACCGTACACTGGCGGCCTCGCTCGCTCTCCTTGAGCGCTGGGTTTCGCCCGTCGTACGGCGCCGGAGCGACGGACCGGGAAATCGGAATCTCGCCGATTTGGAAGATGTGCTGAGGAGCGAGACTGTGTCGTCCTCGTCTTTTGGCTTGTCCTCGGAGTGGGTGCCCGCGGGCGCGGATGTAGATAACAGTGCCCCAAGTCGCCGTTATTGGGAGCTGAAGACACTGTGATGGGCTGCGGTCGTGCTGGCAACGCAGGTGGCGGCGGTGAAGGCAGGTCTTCTTCCACGACTTCAACCAGTTCTGCGTCCCGATACCACTTCCGTCTCCTTGTCCAGCGACCCCAGCCATCGCTTCCTCTTCGACCATTCTGCCACTACGAGAAAGACTTAGCAAAGAGAGATGTTCGTATCAAACCCGTCACGAAGACATACCTTATTATCATAGAAGATCCAACCCATCCGCCCAGCTTCGCCATCATAGTCTGCCTCGTCTATGTCCGGCACTCCGTCGACGCGCCATTTGCTGCTTTCAACCCATCTCCACTTGGCGCGGCCATCCTCGACTTCGGGCAACTCAAACTCATCCTTTGGCGTGACAGGGTTGTTCTGTTCATCCGTCCAGGCAGCACGCTCATAAGCAAACAGACTATTTGTCCACCCCAAGCCTAGCCACCGTCTTTGGTTCTCGTACAGTATAAACGTGAAGCGGACCCCCGAGTCCTTAGCACCCAGTTTGCTGCGTTTGAGAGCCTCCGTCAAAGCCGAGGAGGATATCTTGGCCGCCTCGTGTGCTTTTTTTGGTTGCGCTGCCTGGCCGTTCATATTCTCCTTCTGCCCCGGTTCGAGCTTGACTGGGCTTTCAAACTCTAAGCCGGTTATCCACTGAGCTAACTTCCGTACCGTCGCGCTTCTCCATAGTAATGTTCGCGTCACCCTGCAGACTTTGGAATGCCAACTCAACACCAGGGTGCCAAAGACGAGAACAATCCGCCTTGTCGTGATGATGCGTAAGGGCGGTAGGGTCAATGCAACCCAGACGGGGGTGACGGTCAGGATGCGGATAAAGAGCGTGGTGAGCGCCGGTCGGGTTGTCGCACTAGTGGCGGTGCGTTGGTGGACAGGAAATCCGTCATCTCACGTAGCGGCTCGAGCAAGATGTTACAACGTGATGTAAAGACCCTGAGGGTATCGACAATCTCGTCGAGGGTCTTCTGATGCCGCGTGCTCGTAGCCTCACTGGCATTTCTCAGATGGCCTGGACCTGCCTGGTTGCTAGCCGAGGCAGCACTATTGCCCTTTTTCTTGTCCTTGCTATTAGCCGAGCTCGGATGCTCAGCCCAGCCGCTGCTTGACAGGGGGCTGTAGCGGCGGGTACATGCCGGTTGATACCGACGACGGCCACGATGGGCCCAGCAAAGCGTAAGACGTTGTCACCATATTGCACGATGGCCCAGAAGGCGGCAAGGAATAGGAAGCTTTCCCAGGGGTCACCAGTAGTCCAACTCAGCAGGCCGACAAGCTTATTCAAGGGGAGCAAGAAGGGATGGCTGTAGGCGAGGGCGCGGGTGACCTGAGGGGGAGTTGCTAGGAGCAGGGGAGATTTCTGGTGAACGAGAATCGTGGATGTGCGCTTAGCAGCAGCGGCGGCGGCATTGGAAGTGAGGGTAGCGGGCGAGAAGG
Organism: Amphirosellinia nigrospora; assembly: GCA_004123355.1. NCBI lineage: Eukaryota > Fungi > Ascomycota > Sordariomycetes > Xylariales > Xylariaceae > Amphirosellinia > Amphirosellinia nigrospora. The sequence goes on along the minus strand of SCHM01000003.1, from coordinate 2,118,224 downwards.
AAGCATAGGTCGGAGGGGCATATGAGGGTGGCGAGAGATTAGAGGCAGAGGCGGAGGCGGAGGCGGGCGTCGAGATGGGAGCGGCAGGATTAGCGACACTGTCGAAGTCGGCGTCGACGTCGGAACGGGGACGAGGACGAGGCGTGGACCTGGGAGTCGACATGTGCGTCATCCAGGGTATGTCCTATAGCACGCAGCAGAACGAGGTTGCATGTCAGCTGGGCAATTGCGATTAGGGCGGTGGTCTAGTCGGCGATGGAGGGGAGGTATTCGTGGTGATGGTATGGTGGTTTGTTTTCTTGCATGTGTGAAGGGTGGATGGGTGGATGAGTGGATGGATGGTGATGGTGATGGTGAAGATGGCGCGATGACGACAGTTGACGGATGATGCCGAAGCGACACTCGCTCGCTGCCTGCAACTGCGACTGCGACCGCGGCTGCGAACCACTTAACGCGCCCAAAGGGGAAGTGGGTGGGTGGTAGGGATGATAGGTTGATTGGGCCTGTTGTTCCTGTCGCTTTCGCATGTGGCTGGCTAAATAAAATGGGTAATGGGTAGGCGTGACGAAATGAATTCACTTATTCATGCGACTTACAAGTGCAGCCATACGGGCTAGATGACAGAGGAGAGAAGGAGGTTGGAGACGGTTAAAACTTCCAGATTCCAGATTCCAGGCAGTACCTGTTGAGGCCTATACCTATACTGTAGGTACCACCGACCTAGGTCCTAGGTACCACTCCTTCCTTGTTAGATGCCGTCAGGCTCCTGCCTGGGCAAGCTACAGGCTCCCTTCGAGGCTCCCTTCGAGGTTCAGGTGTTGCAATAAAAGTAGTAGGTCGCTCGAGTCACTGCCATTCCACGCAAAGCCGACGTCATCCGATAACCGGTAGATGAAGTAAGCCAAACCGAAAAATGAAAAACGAAAAAAGAAAAAAAGTATGTAGCTGAGTTGATTATGATTCGGCGTTTAGTGCTGAGTCTAACAGAGAAAACGCAAGGGGCCACAAAGGTTTGAGCACGAGCTTATTCCCTTCGTGATAGTTGTCAGCGTGTCCGTAGACAGCCCAAACCTTTACATGAAAGAACGATTGGCACGTTTGAAACACGCCTATCAACTAGTCAGCTGCCATCGGCCATGTTTAAGCAGAGCCAGACAATAACCTAGGCTTAAAGATTAGTATTGAGGTCTTGTGATGTTAGTCTAACCTAATCTTGGAGCTCTAAATACCGGCCTACTGTACCTATGTCTTGCTCGCAGTAGGCCGAACATGTGGGGAATCTTGCCTCATGTCGGCATCGGCCACGAAATGGAGCTTGGCATTTTCACATGTCATCAGACTTAAAAGTTCAGGGTTGCCGCAACCACCCAAACACACTGTCTATCTAGGTATTATCTATCCTTGGGTAGCAATTACCAGTCGTAGAGATACAATAGGGCATGAATAAATATACGCATCCTTCGGCTTGTAACGGTACCCACGAATTTAATCGTTAAGTACACATCGCCCTTTTTGTTTTTTTAAGTCGGTATATCGTAGGGCGCCGTTGATCTCTTAGATCGTAAATCTATTCCACCGCCCCTATCCCTGCGCCTTGTCAGACGTTATTTCCTTAGCTTTTGGTCAACCTTCCAAGAGTGGGAGGGTTGGGACAATCCTCCGAATCCACCGAAGAAAATTCCGCGACTGAACCTTTCCAATATCCACCTTGCTACCTACAGGACGGTCGAACACGACCTTCACCGAAGCATCGCCCGGGTCTTTGCTAAGTAACGTAATAACAACATTGCCTTTGGATTGCGGGATCTCTTCTCGCATAATTCCCCTCAAGGTCGTTGGATCTATTATAACGTCTACTGGGCCGTCTACGGTGCCGACCATTCTGTCGCCTTCCCCATAATAGAGCCTCAGAGAAATCTCCTCGCTCTGGCGGTTCCAGGAGATAACGCCCTTACTGTAAGAAGACAGCTCAAAGACCGCGGGCCCCAGGGTTCTTTGGGCTTGAATGGCGGTACGACAGCTAGTGGTCCCGAATCTGTAGACATGGTCGCTTGGTTAGTAGTGATTTCCACGGTCTGTTTAGGTTTCTTAGCGCTCCCTTGTATGGATGTGTTGTTATCTGTTTCGGCTCCTTCCTTAGACCTTGCCCGCTTCATTCCCTTTGGGAGACTTTCTGGCTCGGCTGGGGACGACGAAAGGCCGGTATAATTGCCCTGCCGGCATGCATGAAATGGCCCGAAAGTCCCCTTCGACGCGACTGTTTCTCATCTCCAGTAGTATCCCGTGAGATCGGTCTCTCCAGTGGGGAGTCGCTTGATTTACTACATCTGCGGCAAATACGTTTGTCACCGGTGTATTTCTCAAGGGCTTATCGTTGTCATTATATGTCGAGTTCTCTATCGTCTCTTTCGGGAGATCTTCTGGATATGAGGTTCCAGCGTCTGGGACGTCTTTTGCTAAGTTGTCATCGTCTTGCGTGCGTGCATGCACGGACGGGCGGCGCGCTATCCTCATGCCTTCCTCGACGCATAACATAGCCTTATTATTTGAAGGGGTATTTTCGGGCGTAGGAGTAGACAACTCCATTTCCTGGGGTGGCGTGGTTTGTGTTTTTTGTCGTAAATCGTACCACGCCCATGGCCGTCCGTCAGTCTCGGTTTGTTCCCATTCCTCAAGCTCATCTTCCAAAGTACTATCCACATCAGAACCAGCATAATCACTATCGCCAGGGATTTCGCCAGCTTTGTCCTGTAATTCCTGCAGCACCTTTTCTGTAGTATGAGAAGTGTAAGACTCCGCAGAGCTCTCTGTACCTGGGTCGCTTTTGGTGTCGTCCATATCTGACAAGGGCGAAACTGATGGAGTCATAATCAACTGCTCTCGTTTCTCTAGATGCGTTTTAGTTCATGGATTTGTTTTATATGTCAAAAGTTAGGATCTACCAGCGTACCTCGGGCTTCATCTTTTCGAGCCTGCTCAAATTCCTCCCACGAAGAAAATCCTTCGTTCTTGGCAATCCAACGACGAGCCACGTTAAAAGGATGGCTTTTCTTATTTGGAGGGTCTGGTTTAAACAGCGGAAATTTGCTCAAGAGACTAGCAGAAACCCAGCTAACTGCTTTATCAGGACTAAAGTAAAGTCAGTTTAAGTCTTTAAAACTCGATAATAGGACAAGGACAAAGGAGGGAGCTTACAACTTACAAGAACATAGCGGGGAACTTCCTCTGATTAACCTTAGAGCCACCATCTTCGAAGCCTGTTGCCCAACCAGCAATGGCTTTATTTTTGCCACTATCTGTATCTTTATAAATATAGCAGTTGGGTGGATTAGATTTCTTGTCTAAGAGTCCAGTCTCAGCGAGGTCATGCTCGAGCCCACCAGGTTTCTGATCGTCCCAAGCAAGAATCATGACCGGATATAGGCGGTCATGGTCTTTCCAAAAACAATTGTAAACGTGAAACGTCTTCGGGTTCGTAATGATCTCAGCTGGTTTTTCCCCCAGTCCTTTGCGTCGTTTTTCGGGGGTGACCGGGTACTCTTGTGTCCTATGCTAGTCTGTGATATCTCGCTCCCTTCCTAAGGGTATCAACAGCATCTGTCCATGGCGGGCGCTCTGTGGGGTTCCTCGTATCGCATCTGTGATCGTTTCTGAGTTTTGTTTCCGTCTTATCTTCCTCTCCTATGATATGGCCCTCAGTTGCTATGATCTAACATGTGGATTTTGCCAGCACTTACGGGGTTGATCATGCTCACAGGCTTATAACCATGAGCAAAAGCCTCGACTACTACTTTATTATTCAGCGCGGCTAATTCCTCAGTGCAATCGATTACTCGGTAACCAAGCATTTCAACCGCCACATGCCAACTCTTCTCTAGGCCGCCATGTAGTCTGCCATTAAGGTGTTTCGCGGCTCCCGCAAGAGGCCTTTGGCCAAATCGCATCTCATGCTCCTCGCATTTGATGATGTACCATTGACGACTCAGAGGTGGAAATTCGATAATGGTGTCTTTACTATAGGAAAGTAAGAGTTAGATATTACTGTTGTAGTAAGAGCCCGATAGAACCTTTATGGACCCAGTGCCATGCAGTGATATGCGACAGCTGAGATGGATAGATTCACCAGAACAGAGAAAAAGAGGGTAGAAGGAAAGAACGCACTGTTTCGCTTCACCATTTTGGTACACTTCATCGAAAGTGATACTCCTAGAAGGCCCTGGTTTATTGCCGGGGATCGAAGGCGTAGTAACGGATGTTCGTGATGGATCGGCCTGTCGTTCCACGATTCTTTGCAACGCTTTGCGATTTTCAGTCTTATATTTCAGGATGTATTGTTCCGTACCATTGGTGGTAAACTCACGTTGGACAGCACAAGAGAAGTGTTCGGGCACTGCTGGTTGATCCTTCTCTCCAGGAGCCGTGGCCGGAGGAGTACCACTATTGGTAGGGTCACCATAAGGAGGTTCGGAGGATGTACTTGCAAAGACTGGTGAAGCCAAATGGTTAGGTGAAAGATCGTTCATAAATCGTCTAGCAGCCAATGCTTCATGGTAAGCCTTCTTATGATCTCCCTTTCTTTCCGTTGTGTTTCCTCTATGCCACGTATTATGTCGATGCCTTCCTTATCGATAGATTCTATAGCAGCATCAAGGTTCTCTTTTATCTTCCGAGCCTCATCGTCGAATTTTGCAGGTGTTAAGTCCTGGTTATATAAAGCTTCCAGATAAGTCCGTGCATTTTCTCTAGCCCGTTGCTTTTTCTGGTGTATCTCGTGCATATAGTCAGTAATTTCTTCCCAGTGCGAATCAGCCGTCAGTTTCTCCTTCTTCGCCCAAGTTCGGGAGAAGCCCTCGAGACGTGATGAACTCATGTTGCGTCTTCTTCAGCCCATATATCATGTCCATCGGTAAGTGGTGTGGGTATGTATGTCAGCGAGGCGATCTTGAGTGTGTAGGCAAGAGTTTGAACATTCCCGGTAAGTGACCCAGAAAGTACAGCGCCGAAGGAGCAATGTTCTTTCTTGTAGCAAAAAGGGTGCGAAGGTGTGAAGGCAAGGGGCAGTTTTGATGTAAAGAGATTTATTCAAGCATGAAAAGTGGAAAGTGCTTGCTTAAGTACCAGGTAGACTGAGCTGATGTTGAGTAGTGATGGTCTGGGGAAGTGCGTCCCGGTAGATTCACGCCTTCCGATATCTCAAAACCGTAAGTGCCAAGTAAGTACTCAATTAGAGTAGGTGCAAGTCGTTAGGTGCCTATTTGGTCCATTAAGTGGTTTAACGCAATCAGCTGGTAGGTATCGCCCATCAACGTTAAGCTTGTTATTACAGCAGCAGCCAGTGCCCACACGTAGTACCTGGAGATAAGTATACCGCTGTAGCCCAATGTTGAGCGCCTGTAGGTCCCCGCCTATTAGGTAGGTGACAGTAGATAGGTAGGTTTTATACCACGAATTGTGTACTCAGGTAGCTAAAAAAGAGATTTCTACAGATTGTTAGGTTTTCGAGTGAGTCTGGTCTGGTCTACATATAACGTATTAACATGGAATACCTCCGCTACATTTGATTCAATTATCTACGGTTTAAGTAGTTTCGTGGGGCCACGCCACGTCTCAAAGCGCCAAGGCGATCCACATGGTCTCGTACATACAGGGAACCAACAGACCGGAACTTCGCTTACTTACAGGGATTTTATATTACCTATCCATTCCCCGTTCTCTCTAGGTTAGCAATTTCGGCACCCTCATTACTCTCTCAGGCAAACCCAGGCTTTTGAAGGGCAATTGTGATACTATGTCCTTCATCTGAGTACTTAATTTGGGACGCGCCGTATTGAGAAATCAGGCATTTGTGGCGTAGAAGTATCAAATAGTATACAAGAGGACCCATGCAAAATGCATCCATGCCACAAGCGAGATGAGGGTCAAGACTAGTTAGAAATGCGGCGGTGAGGAAGGAGTACTAAATAGTGGCGAGGAATAACCACTGATAACCTCATTATTCCCCTGGCCACAGCAATTTGTGTCCTTGTTGGCTTCCGACCGATCCAAGTATATACCTAATCTTGTATCTATTGGTCCTGTATAGTTATCTGTGTACATAAGTAGGCAGTCATCGCTGAGGAGCCATGCAACACACCCTTCGTACATACATTTTCATTGTGGTCTGATTTTCTTTCTGGATATGATAAGTCACAACTTGAACCATCCTCACACCTGTGGTGCCCCCGGCCAAAATTCAGATTCCAGAGAGACAAGACTCAGTGTGACTACATATGCCAGCGGATAGAAATGAGGCCAAGGGTGACCAGGGATCATATGCTTTCATCTTTTCTCCTTGGCTGGCAAAGAAAAGAGCAAATGATGCCCGCAACCACCCCGATCCTACCCACGAATTACGATACCTCATGATTTTGCGCATATTACGACAAGTAACCAGGCTTTCGATGTTGATTGCCCTGAGCTCGTCACTTATTTAGCCTCGAAATATGAGAGGTCACACTGCCTAGGTAGGCAACACATCTATATTGGCATCACTAAGAAATGAGTCTGGTCGAAGAAATAGCAGGCATACCTGATATCGCCGCCCTCCCTGCCGGTTGAATCCGACCTTTCCTTAGTCATATCCCTCATATCAAGTCTGTTCAGTGCCACCTCGCGCATCCTAGCACACCGCAACATTGAGTCAATAGTTATTATCCCAAACATGGCTCGGCTGACTGCCTCAGAGCCGCATACAGGCCTACCATGGGACTTTTATCTATCCCAAAAGAGTATTGTCGCTCTTAAAGTGAGCAAACCGAGGAAAAATGAGTACAAGAAACTCACACCTGACCACGGCAACCTTCTTCGGCCATATACGCGCCCGTGGAACATCACCCAAAACGGCATCTTCTATGCTCGTGACTAGTCCTCGCTAGTTGGGTCTCACATTTTCGACGAGCACCTAATTTTCCGATGTTCCGACACATAGTCTAGGCCTATCAAGAAAGAAGATAGGCAAATACGGCTGTAGCAAACGGAAACAGCAAATATTACGATTCGACTAATCAGACAACCGCGGGCAGTCAACGTATTCAAAACACCTGCTGATAGCCAATCGTGTGTGCGTCAAATAGAGTGTCTTTAACGAAAGCCCTTGCCTAACAAACGGCTCAAAAATGACATTAGTGAGCCAAAGCACTGTTTACCGCCGCGACCTGTTTTACAACGTTGGCGGAGTTTCATGTGAGCATATTTGTGATAGTCGAAATGCTTCAGAATGGTCACAATATAAGAAAATAATCTTGAGTATATTATGCCCCTTGCTTCCAAAGTCACCTGAGCATGGCCCATAAGGTGGCGAGGGTAGCTACCTCCTTTATGCGCCATGGATACATGGTAGCATAGCAACTTCATTCCTTAGGTCCTTTCGCAGCCACAATAAACTGTCCCTTATTCACCCTATCGAGGATTATTCGTGGGTAAACAGCTTTCACGTACGCCTATTTTTGGGACGTCAACTCGTTACAGTCACAGAAATTTTACAAGTGTTTACCCAGTATACTCAACCTGTCACACAGAGAGAGTCATCTTTCAAACTTTCCATTATTTTCTACTTGCTTCCTGATTAGATATTCGTGTCATCACCTAGTCACGCTACAAAGGGCGGTATGAAAGTGGCAATCACGACATGGCAACTGATCTGATAATCGATATACTACTCATTGATGCATTAGTCGACTTGCGTTGCGCAACGGATAGCGGCAAGAGAGATGAAACCGAATCACTCGAAAAGTTGTGGTACGTCGGCCGTCGCAGCCAGCTGCGACTCATATCATCCGAATACGGCACACCAGCACAGCACAACACCATCGCCACATTGCAATCTGATTCCTTACTCGCAGATATCATGCCAGGAACAGGGATCAGAGATCAGTTAGACAAAGAGACTCCTCGTATATAGCCATATGGTCACGTAGAGCCCACGGAGATGACTTCACTGGTCCTCTGTGCAACAACAGATGTTTACACCCTACCCTTGCGTAGATCGTGACATATCAGCTTTTAGTCGTACAGTTTCAGTTTGTCATGAAATCATTGGACCAGGTAGTCGCCATTGTGCAACCGCGACGGGCCGTAGTAAGGTACTGGTTTGAGCAGGTAAACCTCAGAGCCAATATCGATTGGCATGAAAGAGTTTCGTAAATACTTAATTGTTGCTCGTCTAGGTAGGTGGTACACCTTAAGTCTCGAGCCAATACCTATTACTACCTTATTACCTAGCCATAATTTGTCCCTTGCGCGATGCTGAGAGGGTCTTTTATCTCCTGGCGCCTTCAATATGAGAGTGGCCTCCTTGATGTCTGAGCCAGTGCCATTGACCGCTAGCGACTTGCAATCCCGAATAAAAGAGTTTGATAACCACACGTACGACGATGCTGCCAATGGGGAATCTCACGTAATCATACACTCAATGGTGAGTCACCCTCATGTCGCAGTTGGAGGAAATTTGAGACAATTAATCGATTCGCTACGGCATCTTGCCCACGTTACGCCAGCCTAACATGATTCAGCTATTAGTAATTCCGGGTGAGCAGTTTGCCTCGGATAAACCATATTCGAGATATACCCATTATCACATCAGCTCCTTCGCCTTCGATGATTGGAGTATTGTCTGAAAGCGGATCTAGTACCAGGAGCACTATCTCCTTCGCTATGGGGTTTACATACGCGACCTTTTATGCTCATCATTATGACTCTCATAACCGATTCGCCTTTTACCGCAAGGCCCAAGGGTGAATTTTACCGTTTGCTGGTAGACGGCATACTGCGGACGAGCTGGATTATTGCAAGGAGAAGCTGAAGCCCCGACAACAGGTGACCTCTTCGGCTCAACTATAACGAGGTTTTTGTGTTCAATACTGATGATAGTCGCGAAAAACTAGATCTTCGTGGGCTTTGTATCACTGGACATGCCCTTTAAGGAGTTCACGTTTATGTATGACTGCTAGACCCTGGAGTCCTCATTGAAAACAGCCAATGTCGCCTATCTGTAGTCACACAACGTTTTTGTATAGGCGGAGGTCTCGGACTCTATGGGAGCCTCCGAGTGTGACTCCCGACCTCCGTACTCCGAAATAGAGAGTGATAGGAAGGAAGAGACAAAGCCTTTGGGTATATCGACTATATTTCTCCTATCTTGAAGGGGACGAGGGGATGGACCTGCATGGCGCCATGATTCCAAGAAGAATTATTATAAAAATTGATCATTACCTAAGCCCTTCGATAAGCCCTTGTTCTAGCTAAGAACACGACGGAATGGAGGCATTAGTTAGAATAGCACGGCACACCAAGTGAAAGAAATATCTCTAAAGTAAGTATAGCTGGCGTGTCGCGTAGAAGCGGATACATGCCTCGGTATACCGTTGATGCTCTCGGGGTATTGAACGCATCGGTTTTACTCCGTCGCATCGGGGATAAGGCATTCGCACGAGGCTATATCTGGGGAGCGTGTGACCATATTTCGTGCCAAATTTTCATAGCTCATAACCCAAGACGGACCAGCACTAGTATCTATCACTACTAGCATGGCCGTTCTGCACTATACTAGGATACCGGCTTCGGGTAAGTGCTTAGGTAGTATTCATAATAGAGCAGTTGGATTTTTCCAATTGAAGCTCTCTATAGTTTCAACGCCGTTTCTAGCTCCTCAATGTCAAGAGTCCACAGTGACGTAGTCAGTAGATTGTTAAGCTACAAACCCGGAGTTCGCATATGAACAGTTCGCGATGCCAAGGCTCTCGGTTATACCCAAATTGCTTTTGCTATTATGATCTAGGCGGCGAACCATGACGTCACGGTACTTTGGAATAGTTATTGCATGGTAGAGCAAAATTGCCCTCATATGAAGAAGATTGCTCGGAAGCGTGTAATTTGACCAGGCGGTATAGACCGCTATAATTGTCTCGGAAATGTTGGACATAGAGGCGAGTTATCACGAATAGCAACGCCGCATACCACAATTAATCGACAGTATGTACTTATCTCTAGGTGTGAGAAAATGTACATACTACGTAGGCCCTTGACTATTTGACTGGTTGTCGGCTCGAGTTGCTCAACTGTATTCTATTAGGTAGTGTAAGCATGAGAAGAACGGCTTAGCATGATAGATCACAATAGGGGCAGATATTTGATAGCTCTTCCTAATATAGTTAGCGTCAATATATCTTTCGGATCTGCCAAGCTACAGTACAGCAGAACTTTGGCATCGACAAGAAACATATTGATGGTCAGGCACTCTGATTTAGTTTAAGCACATGTTTATTGGTAATAAACTTGAAGCGATATATCTAGGACTACCTAAGCTTACTTATGTAGCAATTGGATAAATATCTACTTGTGATAGGTGGGTATAACTGTACAGCTGGTACTACCTACGCGATGTCCATGCAATAATCAACCGGCATATCGTAGCGCATGGAGACATATCTACTTACCTTTAAAGGCAGTAGTACATAGTACCTACCTAAGTAGTGCACTTGCATTGTGAGACCTGATACCTAATGGTTAGGTAGGTAGTACGGAGTTAGGCAGGGTACGTACCTATATATCGATAGCGTCCTCATCAAGCTCGTCGCCATGCCTTGATCATATCCCCGCGCAAAGCCACCAACCAAATAGGATGAAGGCTGGACGAACACGAAAAAGAAATGCCCGCGAACAAGTTGATCCGTACCGGCGAGCGAGGGCGGAGCTGATCATTATGATCGGGAATACGAGGGAAGAATGAATAAATACCTACCGGCGAAGGTCGTGCGTGGAATGGCCCCCTCGTCTCGGGCCTAACGCAGTGTATTATCAATCCTCTGTTTCTCCATCATCTCGGCGCGCGAGTCATGCACGGATGTCAGCTCAGCTCACACCAACTTGGTAATCTGGTGTTCACTAATCAATAAAATAACACTCGACAAACCCCGTCACCGCTTGCCAATCCGCTCCCACGCGCCGCCCTTCCTCACTTCCACGGGATTTACCTGCACCGCCCTACGCACCGGCGTCTGGGATTCAGCAACCTAAGCCCTACCGGTATAGGCTAGGCCCCATCTATCTAGATTCTGGACATTGCATATCCAGAACCGACTCCTGTATGCTTCCGTGTGCCTCAGCTGCCGAGCTCCGTCACTCGTGTGGCCCTTTGCGTGCTGAGGACGGCTTCGACGGTGCTACAGTGCTGGGTCTTGATGCAACCATCAGGTAGGTTACCCATTGATGCAACGCCAAGCAAAAGCATCGGACACGGTACCAAGATCTGCTATCCAGATGTCCACAGAATAGGGGACCGTGATCCTACCTCGATAGTTGCGCGAGCGGCCAAGCACAGCCAAGGGCGGAATGCAATATGGGGAATAGCGCTATAGGCATGTGCCGGTTCTGACCCGTCTTACTATGTCACACCCTGGTGATAACGACATCAACTTGGGGTCCATTAATAATCACCATCCTCAACACCCTTATCATACAACTGGACCTCATCCCCACGTCCAACCCCAACTGCTTCGTCATGGCGAGCACCAGCCACAACACCAATACCTGGGCCAGATTCCGCCTTTCCACAGCAACGACAACGGCGACCACCATAACAACAGCAACAATAATCCCCATTATCAGCAGCCCGTCTTTCCTGCTTTCCCCCGTCACATACCCGCTCCACTTTCAACTTTAGTGTTCCATCGTATGCCGCCACCCCTCCAGGCGTTTTAGTGAATCAAGTACAAGACACCAGCCCAACGGGCGCCACAGTTCCGCCCACAATCTTACCTGGGATCCTCACCAGAAACCCGGTGTCGCCGAGGTTGAACGAACTCAGGTAGCCGGTGCTTCGTCAAGCCAACCCGCCATGCGGTATATCAAGGGACCACTAGACGTGCTCAATGCCGAGCAGTATGAGGACGGCCGGTACCCGAGGAGGCTCGGCCCTCCTAAATCAGACGCCCATGTATTTGGTACAGCAACCGCTATCCCTAACCCAAAAAGCGCGGTAGGAAGGGGTCACAGAACGAGCGATTGGAGCCCGTAGAAGAGGTTAAGAGGGCGAGAGGTCGACCTAGGCTCGAAACGGGTGACCACAAGGATATGAAAGAAGTAAGTTTGTAGGCTCATCGGTTCACATTCTGTTTCTCTCTGCATGTATTATTGGGGCATTTTTTTTGGCATTATAGCTACAATCTCGTGGAAACTCGTTGGATCTTAGTGCCTGCATGAACGAAAATAATGATGAGCAAAATTAACTTGAAGCTAGCGGCGGAAAGAACAAATTCGACTCGCGCAGAGGGCATACCGTACTCGTAAAGATAACGCCATTGTTGACCTAGAGGCAAAAGTGGCAGGACTTGAGGCGAGCAACGCAGAAATCAACGCTACCTTTCAAAGCATGCTCATGGAGTATGCAGAAAAGAATTCAATAAGCGCTCGGATTCCCGAACTTGGGAAGCGCTTGCGACAATTTCAGACCGTGTTGGCCCAGCGGTGCTCTGACGAGGCTAGTCCCGGGAGTGATGAGGCAAGTTCTGACGTGCAACCACCAGGAGGTCATGATCTACGAAATGACCAGTCACAACCAAAAAACCAATCAGTTGGTGATGGACCAGCAGAACCTGACACACAACAACCGCGACAACTTTTTGGTGGAATAATTGTGACACATGAGCCTGAGTCACGGCCTGTTAGGCAAGAATTGGTACCTACATTTGATTCTGCCGAGGACAGGAATTATACCTTCGTGAAAATGCCAAACCCAGAAAACGCCAGCTTCGGTTTCAACTTGGGCTTTTTGGACAGCTCCATGCAGCCACAGTGGTCCCTACCTCACTGGGAGCTCCCTATGCCTGCCTCGGGTGCATTCTTAGAGAGAACGTTTGGCCGAAAATTACACCGTCAGACGACTGAGAAAGCCGCGAAACTTCTGGCTATGGAGAACCCGCCGTATGACATCATGCACCGTGTCTTCGGCTTCGTGAGAAATTATTCGAGTCTTGATAACATACGCGAACGCATTGGGGCCACTCTGAGCCGCAACGCCGATGAAGATTTAGATGCATATGGACAACCATTCCATCACATTGGAGGATCTGGGACTCATTTTACGGGTGATGCGAAAACCATTTCGTATCCTGGTGGTGCCCCCTTTCCAAATACAGGTTTCGGCATGGGCCCATTTAATGAGAGGACTACATCAGTGCGTGACGAGCTACTCGACGTCTTACAACACACGAAGTTCCCCGGGTGGCAGGGCGAGTGGTTCGACTCGTATGAAGTTGAGCAATTTCTGGAACAGAAGTCGATCAATTTGCCTCAAGGAGGAGACGGTTATGTGGAAATCCCGCCGGGAGAATTCTATCACAACCCTCTTCACGGTCCGGCGTCATCAACGAATGCTAGCCCACAAGTACCAGCTCGGGGCACTACCTTGGATTTCGACGTCTCACCCAACATTGCCGAGGGAATATCGATACCGTCTAACGAGCAACCGACGACGGTGAATGCCCCATATCGATCCTCTGTCTCTAGCATAGACAGCGCACTACCAATACCCGCCACGACGGACATGTGGGCCTCGGGCCCATAAGTCCTGATTACATGGCAATATCCCAAACCATGTCAGGCGGCATGTCTTCACTGCTTGCATACCATAATAACGCCTCTACTGGCTTCCCTAATTTCGGATACTCGCCTCCTGGTATGAGCCTCGGCAGTGGCCAGAAGCGCAACAAAAGGGTGTGGTTCAGCGTTGAAAAGTTCATCGACAGTAAGCGATATCTATCATTCTTTGCGCGAGAAGACTAATGAATAACCTAATCAACATAGGACTCGGCTCCAGAGGTACCTGTGTGGGTCGTGGTCCTGCCTTTCGGAAAGGGGATATCGTATTAGCGTTTTGGGAAGCCGCGCGGCCGGGACCTGAATGAAGTTTGCCTCTGCTACACATGGCTATAATTATTTTTTATCTTATACGTGGCGCATGTTTTCCCCGGGAAGCCTTGGTGTCATGGATAGAGGAAATCGGAATGGGATACGGATATATATAAGTGAGCTACACGAGTGAATGGCCATAATGAGCTGATAGGGGTTGAACCTAAGTTAGTATACCTTTTCTACTTGATAAAGATAAAGATAATATTCATAGCGATTTATTCGTTTTAAGGTACAAGATGTAATGACATTTTTAAGGTTAAAAAGACCGTTGTCGTCATTATCAAAGAGCATAACATGTTAGAAAGCTATTTTACTTTGCTCGTGATGGCACGGGATACTCAATGTTTTGCGCTGACCGGTGCTCAATGGTCTTATTAGCCACAACACTTGGCTTGCAATTCTTAAAGTATTTATTCTAGGGTATCTGTAAGTAAATCTAGTGATACAATGCATAGTCGCAAGAGCATAACGCATAACCTTGCTCAAGCACAACCACTATCTCGCAACCTCGTCGAGGGGGCACGCCGTCTTCGTCTACAACGACTTCCCTACATTGTCTTTCAGGTTCGGGAATAAATCCCGCCACGTCTCCCCATGAAGCTCCAGCATCTTGGCCTCCCAGCGCGCCCTCTTCCCCGCAGCCCGCTGCTCCTTCTCCTTCTCCGCAAGCGCCTTCTCCTGTATGATGAGGCGTCGCATGGCGTCCGCGCGCGCGACCTGGTCCAGCCGCTCGGCCGTGATAGCATTCGACATCTCCCTGATGCCGTGCACGCGCAGGGGTACACGTACGTGCCCCGGCCTCGGGGCTGACACCCACGTCGTGCTCGGCCTCCCACCTCGCGACATCGACGTCGCGCCTCGCAACCCGCTTCTCTGCGCGCATCAGCTGCGCCATCGATGCTTCCCACTCGTCCTCTTCCTCGGCGGCTGGGACCTGCTCTTCTCTTATGTCGATCATGGCTTCCATGCGCGCGGTGCGTGTGTCTTGTTTCTGGCGTAATACTCGGCTGAGCAAGGTTGGCTGAGGCTTCGTGAGACGCAGGAATGGGAAGTCGGAGGCGAGATCTAGCCGCGGGATCTTCCGCCGTCCGGTGCCGCCGAGCTCGGATTGGGGGCGCGGCCGGTGTGGTGTGGCGTATTCGATCCGCGGGTTTGGGCTGAATGGGCTCGGCGCGGGGGATACTCTCACGAGGAGGGGGAGCGTGCCTGGGCGTGGGGCGCCGGGCTTGGGACCCGTCGGTGGAGGGGCCCGGTTCGCGAGACTGCGCTGGCGCTCGGCGAGCCGCGATTCGAGGAACGATATGATCGAGGAGTGGTGTGTGGAGGTGGGCGATGTCGCGGCGCCGTGGAGCACCGTGAGCATGCGGTACCCGGCGCTCAGGGCCGGGTGCACGATCCGCGGGCTCATGTCGGCTACGTTCCGCCGGAACGCTCGTCGGATGTTGATCGTGATCGGGTTCTTGCCCGGACCCCAGCCCGTCGCGAGATCATTGGGGAGGGAGATCTGCGGCGCGAGACGCAGGAGGGCGCGATAGAGGGCGAGGCCTGGAGGTTTGGTGGGATTAGCGGCGATTCGTCTTAAACAGAGCGGAGCTCGGCGGAGGATGGCCTACATGCTATTCTATGTCGGGAATTTCGGGCTGGAATGAGAAACCTGTGAGTTTTATTACCGGTGAATGCCATTCGGAGTAGAAGGGGTTGTCTAGAATTGAAGCTATATAGCGAAGTCGGATCATTGGTTTAATAATTTTGAATTGGAGAACCTTGTTGAGGGCGGAATTAGCTCCGCATTTGGGTCCTGACGCCTTGTACCGCCAAAGGATATACCTCACGTGTGTTATTGTTGAAGTACATACGCAGTATACCGTCTTTCTTTAAACGCGAATGGGCTACAAGTAAGGACGTTTATAAAACTTATAGCTATTCTCGTAGAGCAAGACTGAGGAGAGTGCAGACCCGACTGCTACCTGAACCACGGCGCCTTTCTTTCTTGCGGGCTACCATTGTATTGTCCCATATTACAGATTGTTATTCGACCAAAATACAAAGTCGTCTGTTATTGCCATGATACATGAAATTCGACAACCCCCAGCAGCAAACTCACAAGACCCCAGTCCCCTCTTGTCTGCTAACTCCTGTCTAACCCTCCTACCTCAGGTGATGGTCCCTGTCTGTGGCCATAATTCGTTTCTCGTAGCATCGACATCGCACTAATACGGCGCAAGTGTAGGTACTCAATCAATTTCCGGGGAACACGGAGCCCTCGGTGGCTGCGGGAGCTTCTTGCACCCACTTGAGGCCATGTATCTATATCCTCATTAGTGACCCCATCCACAAAATCTTTACTAGTTGTCTACGAGAGAGTCATACCGGCGAAGCTCGATCAGGACGGTTTCCATTGTGTTCTCTCTCTTCCAGTTGGCTAGACAGGGCAGTTGTTTGGGATCGACCGCCCCGTTTCTCGGGTTTACGCAGGGTAGGTTGACCTGGCTTATAAACTGGATCGTGGGAGGGAGATCCGGGTATTGGCCACCACAGTGCATCTTCACCGAGTAGATCCGGTTCTCATGAACGCTCTGGCCGTATTGCACATGATCAGTCGCTGTCGTATTAAATAGTGAATGACGGGGACGGGGTATGCTAACATGGGGAGGTCCGAGAATCGTGCCATTCCAGTCCGACATAAGAAGATCTTCCGGGTTGTCTAAGCCATACGAGCAAGCCTCTGTCACGAACCAACATAAATCAGTACACATAACATGCCAAGTGCTGGCCAACGAAGGCGCCCAAAAAGGGAGCTGGTGGAAGTTGGCACACCTGCTCCTTGGCCCTTTTCTCCCTTCTCAAGTTCTTCCAAAAGGCGGAAGTTTCGCGGGACCTTGGCACCCATCTCGAATATCTTGGATGGGTATGTACGTGGGGGGTCAAGTCGCTATTTGATAACTAACGCGGTCGAACTGCGGCACGAGTCTCGTTATAGGGAGCGGGATATTTTGGTCACGATAGCTACTCTTGAGAAGCTGCGCTGTGAGACGTGCAAGTCTGTAGGTTTCGCTAAAGTTCAATGATAAGAGAGAGCTGTTGTTGGGAGGAGGCCTGACCTGAATGCGGGAGGAGAGCAGGTGGGATGGTGGGTGAAACGACCTAAGGGAGCTGTACTTATGCTAAGGCTTTAAGAGCGCTAGTGTCCCAAGCGGGTGCGTGCTAAGGCGGTTCTTTGGGGCTCAGTCTGCTGAGTCACCATCCCTGTCGCTGTCGACTTGGGATGAGTTACAGAATCCGATGGCCTAATCTGGCAACAAGCTTTCTGAACAGTCCCTCCAACAAACAAACCGCTCGCCATAATTAGGCATCTGTCTTGACAACCTGTCGTTTTACATTCCTTACTTACCTATACCAATGAATTGTGGCCACTAAATGTAGCGACATTGGAAACACTGTTTGGCCCAAGATGACCACTCAGCTGCTGGCGACTGAGCTGGCAAATCTCATTCAAGAGAGCAAGCGCAAGCACAATGACTTAAGACAGGTATGTGAATCCACTATGGAGCCAGACTCATCGTGACGGGAATTACGTGTTTAGACATGTTTTTACTAGTTAGTACTAACCATTACTAGGCAGCTGAGAAGTCTCTCGATGAGCTGAAAAGCATACGTGCTACCTCCGAGGCCCCGTTAGCTGCTGGTATGTTGTAGTGAGGCACCGAACTCGTAGAAACTTGTTGGCAGAGGGAAGCATAGACTTACAACTTCCCAGAACTTGCCCAAAGGGTCACCTTTGTAAACCCTTTTATTATCGCCTGCGGGACTAAGAATGCCAAATTCACCGGTATCGCTGTTGTCTGCCTATCACGTTTAATCCTCGTAGGCGCCTTGCCATGGTCTAAGCTAAGCCCCGTGCTGGAGGCTCTTCGTGAGGCTACGTCAGCTGGTTTGGACGTCCAGCTTAAGATCCTGCAAGCCCTGCCTACTTTGCTCCAAAACTATGCGAATGATATCAAAGGTGACTTGCTGGTCACTGCTCTCAACATCTGCTTCATATTGCAGACAAGTAAAAATGGCGTTGTCAGTAATACTTCAGCTGCTACTTTGCAACAGCTCATCATGACCGTCTTTGAAAAGGTCACATCAGAAGACAGTAAGTCTCATGGTCCTTATCGGCATTCATGATATTAATCTACCTCAGAGTCGACGGATACGGAAGTAGTCGGCGAAGCACCTACCGACGATGGCAAGACTGTTCAACTTCGCGCTGCTGCCATGGACGCGCACCGCGTTTTTAAGGACATCTGTTTAATGACGGAAAATCACCGACCTGAATACTTGCGTTTCACCGGGCTCCAGCAGACGTTCGGCCTAGAATTGATAGAGTCCGTCTTGAGCCAACATGCTAGCCTCTTTCTAGTACATGCCGAGCAAGCGTACACGCTCCGTACTAGAGTTATGCCATTTATTATCAAATCACTGAACGGCAAACCCAATTTTGCTACCTCTGTTCGGCTGGTGCGCATTTTATATACCATGCTAAAAAAGCATCTAAGCATTCTACCATCGGAGGGCGGAGACGCCTTAGATACACTGACTCAGTTGCTTGACCAAGATACCGCAACTTGGAGGCGAGCCTTGTGCATGGAGGTTTTCAGGGGTATTTTTGCCGAGCCTGCTCTTATGAGGCGCATCTACACCCTCTATGACACCAGAGAAGGTGAAAGAAGTGTGCTCAAAAATCTGACTGCTACATTCGTCCGCGTAAGCACCGAAAAGCCAGTGGTCATTGGCCTTGGTCACCAATCCACCATTCCCGTCGCTGACCGTATGCTAATATGGGGTCATCTTCGGGACCAAGCCATGCTAGAATCGAGCGGTGTTACGGGAATCATCGGTGGATCTGTCAACGAGGGCCACAATACGGCATCAGCTCTCAATGGAGTACTGTGAGAGTTGCTTGTATAGACCAACTAGATAAAGCAGAGCCTCCGACCATTCCAGAGTCCTACGTATATGCACTTACACTATCATGTATAACGTCGTTGTCTGAGGGCCTGGCTAAGTTCGTATTGCCACTTACAGTACCTGGCGACTCTCGATCTCGTAAGAGGGGAGCTAAGTATTCAGATACTGGCAGAGACTCTCCAGCGCCTATAGAAGCTAACAGCGCTGACGATGGGAAACCAGGGGCGGAGAGGAGCATGACTATGACTTCTTCAGACAGATCTTCCTCCTTCAAGAGAAATCCGGTACCTGTTAATCCTCTCGCCCTCAAAGATCATCCCCTATATGCTGATGTCAAAACCTGCGCCGATATCATTGAAGAATGTTGGCCCGCCATTCTTGCAACTTGCTCAACTTTTTTTATGCTGCGCTGGATTCTGAGTATTACCACGGTCTCGTACGGGCCTTTCAGAAGTTTGCTCACGTTGCTGGACTTTTGCAGCTGAGCACCCCGCGAGATGCCTTTCTCACAACTTTGGGCAAAGCAGCTGTGCCCCGAACGTATTTACTGCTTGTCTCAACGCCGGCTCTTCGAAGCCCGCTATGGCCAGCCCTATTGCAGAGACGCCCAACACCATCTTAAGCAATGCCAGAGGCTTGCTTAGTGTAGAGAACCTAGTAACGCCAGTAGGAGCTGCAGGCGAGAGACAAAGGCAGGCCTCCGTTGATGCGAGCACGGCACCGCAAACAATTAATACTCGTAACTTGTTGTGCATGCGAGCACTACTAAATCTGGGCATCGCCCTTGGGCCCACGCTTGGTTCGTCTTGGTCAATCATCCTAGAGACCCTGCAGCAAGCTGATTTTGTGCTGTTTACAAACGGAAAATCTGCTGGAAAAATTCCAATAGTGACTAAGACCTCTGATTCCAGGGCAGAGGCAGAGGCTGCAGGATTGCTGGCCAGTTTCAGCACTGAAATCAGAGCAGTAGAGACAGCTGCTTCCAGGCTTCTTGAAAGTACTGTTGATTTCCCTAACGATGCGTTTGTCGAAATAGCCACCGCTGTATGTCGTCTTCTGGAGCACCAGTCGGAAACCCCATCAGAACTGCCCGTTCAACCTGGTTCACCACTCCCACCACTGTCACCGGTACCAGGTCTGCGAACCTCGAATACCCAACACCGGAAAGTATCTGGCCTTACAGTGGCTGCATCCTCAGGGCCTAATCAGCAAGATCAATTTGCGCTTGCTAAGATCGGTGACCTGGCCATAATCAATATTGACAGATTGCTTCTATACCCCCCTAACGTATCCGGCTGGGATCAAATCACTTCCGAGCTCATCAAGGTCCTGAGTTCCAGCGCCATATCAGCACCAGTCAGAGGCCGCGGGGCGGACATTATAGTACGGCTTATGCTGGATGCTGCGAAAAGCATAGGTGGTCAGAACGACGAGACTCGAGCAGGAGTTCAGTTACGAATTCTAGAATCCCTTCGTGCTTCCTTAAAGCCCTTGGAAGAAGAGAACCGTGTGGCCTCTGTTGCTACTTATGCTACTGACGTTGACATTCACAAAATCATTTTGGAGGGGTTAAAAAGTCTTCTTGATGAATGTGGCGAAACACTCCTCAGTGGGTGGAACGTAATGTTCGAGATTATCGGCACGATCTTTATTCCAAGAAGATTCGGTGCTGAGAATAGTGCGGACGAACGTCCAACACAGCAAACGTTAACAACCAGGTCTCCAAAACTCATCCGCTCCGCATTCAGCTCTCTACAGCTAGTGTGTTCAGATTTCTTGTCTTCCTTACCCAAATCATGTTTTCTTACTCTCGTCGATACCCTGTATAAATTTTGCTCTCAAGACGATGACCTAAATATTGCATTGACGGTACGGTACGCCTTTCAAGCGCTCTATATATGACTGGTCTAATTTGACTTTGTAGACTGTCACTTTTTTCTGGGATCTTTCCAATTTCCTCTCTAGGAAAAACAAAGCACTCCCAATCACCAATAACCTCGTCGGCGATTTTCGATGACGCTTCTCTGGTTCAGAAAGCGGCAAAGCCGAAAATGCATCTTCCGATGCTGCTCTATGGATGCTTCTCCTTATTCGTCTCACGACTGTAACGACTAATGATAGACTGGATTTAAGAAACAGTAAGATCACAGCACGTGCCGCGATGTAAGCCTGCTAACTGTCTCAGGCGCGATTCAAACATTATTGCGAATCTTCGATGCTTACGGCGACCAACTTACCCCTGAAGCGTGGTCTGTGTGTATCAAAGCTGTGATCTTCCGTCTAATTGCGTCAATCGAGGCAGAGCTGCAAGCCCTAAGCCATGAGGAATATGACGAGAAAACTCGTCATGATTGGCATGATACCGCTGTTGTCGTTCTGGATGGCATCTCTAGTCTGCTTTCAAACTATCTTGATGTGCTCACTGCCCATCCGACCTTCAATTCGTATTGGCAGCAGCTCCTAGGTCATTTCGCCACACTGCTAGATCTCCAAGTATTAGAGATTAACACTGCGACTTATAAAGCTTTAACACAAATGCTTTCACATAGTCAGAGTGGTTCGAAGCAGAATTTCAACAAAACAACCATCGATCTTGCATGGGACCTGTGGGCTCGAGGCATACCAGTGGCCGACACCGAGACCACGGATAAGGTCTTAGATAATCAAAGTTGTCTTCTAGCTTACGTTGCAGCGCTACGTGACGTATATCGGTTAATACAGGATGACCTCACAGTTGAACGGATTCGCCGCATGCTCACGCTCTTGCGCGATGTCATGGAGACAGCGACGCCTATGGCTTTCATTGCTGACATCGATCATGCCACCCCATTACAAAGTCAGGTTTTAGATGTCATTAAGATGCTCCGGACCGATATTCCAGGAGCACCAGCAGCGCTAATCACTCAAGCTTCAGAATTTGTCTCGTTAGCTTTTACAGACGGAGGCAATGCAGCAACCCAGCGCACCACTCAGAAGCGGACGTATGTCGCTATGTCTAAAGCTAGTATGATAATATTGCAATCTTTGATACAATCGCATGCCACCGATAAAGACATTTATAATAATGGCGCTTTGCTAACGGCATTGACCGCCTTATCGAAGCCTATCGTGTTCAAGTATCAGTTTCCGATCATCACCAAGTCTGAACAACCCTGGAAGCAGGCTACAAAGTCGACCATAGCTATTTTAGGGGCTACCCTGAGCCAGCTCATTACACAGGATATCCCGCGGGCCATACTACAAGATATGTGGCACATGATTGTCGTGATATCAAACGGCATCACACAATGCGGACTGCGAAGCCCCACCCGACAGGGTAAACATATTCGAAGACGAGGATTTTGACATTGCATCGTTTAATCAATTACGAGAACTGATAATTCCGTCATTGGGTGCAGAAGTCGTTCCTGATAGGACACGGAAGCTCTTTGCTGAAAGTCTCTTCCGTATGTCTATCATCCACGAACCCGCACCTGCTGAATCCTCAATCATTTATGGGAAAGACGGAGGCGACGTGATCGGGTTATTATCGCTTTACAAAACTCGGCGGGGTCGTACGATTGACCCCCTGCCTTCGAAACGAAACAAGATGTCTTACGTCTGTTTAGACGAGCTTTTCTCTCTCGTTGCAAGCCATGACGAGGCGGCGACGCGTACTGTCCAACCGGCAACAACGAGACGTGTACCAATGCCATCTTCTGGCAGTGTAGCTCCAGAACCTTTGCAAGCGCTCAGGATAAGGCTCGCGAGGACGGCAGCCCCATATCTGATCTTGAGAGCCGCCTTAACGATACGAACATATATCGCCGATCAGCCCCTTCGTGGTCGGATGCCACAGCCTCTGAGTCAACGCAAGGAGCTAGCTTGGATATTAGAGCGACTGGTGGGACTCAAAAGCGAGCCGGAAGCTATACCTGATACACCTAACGTCGAGAGTGACGGGAGAAAGCATCTTCTCCGCCTCTACCCGCTTATCGTCGGAGCCACGAAAGTGGCCGGCGCCAGTGGTGATGCTCAAATTTCAAATCTCTTGATAGAGGCATTGGAGGTTGTCGGCACAGAATTGGGAGTGTGATCTCTATTTGTTACGAAAGGACGACGTGGGAATAAAGCCCGGGCTAATAAGCCGTTGTTATCAACTAGAGTTTAAGTAGACCTTGGGGAGTTTTATTTTTATTCATCTTTAGTTTTATCGACAAGGGAGGCTACAGACTTCCCGCGACTGCTTGCCCGAATTACAGCTACATCCCGTTCTAAAATGCACGAGTTTTATGAGGGTTATGTGATGCCGTAGTAGTTGTAGAAGTACATGAATGCCTAAGGGTGGTTTTCTCTTCGCCATACCGCCAGACATTATTTTTCAAGCCTTGGCTCTTTCGTGTGTTTTGCTTTTTGCCCGCCGATCCCATCGATCATGCCAAATCATATGAGATGCATTCCTTATTCTTCCCTCATAGTAGTACATGGGCATCGCTCGGTTGAGAACGGGAGCCAGTGTGGCATTATATTGGCATGAGTCTCTCTCAACTCCGTCACCCGGTCTATTGATTCAAGCGTAGCAACGTAGTGTCGAAGTGAGTAATTAAAGCGATCACAGAAGATTAGCTGTTTATCTCTTGGCGGTCGTGGTGTCGAATTCGCGCACGACGGAATCGACGATGCTTTCAGGGCGCTTGTTCTTGGCCTCCTCGCCGGAGATTACGTTGTCCTTCTCGAGGAGCTGCTTCGCCGTAGCACGGCTCTGGGTATCCCCGACCTTGCCGTAGACGCTCATGGCGGTGGCGATCATGCCGCCGATATCGCCCACGTTACCGGGGACGACGACCGCGGTGCTCTCGCGGGCGAGCTGTCTGAAGGCGTCGACGTACTTCTCGGCGACGCTGAGGGAGACGGCGCCCTGGGCGGAGGAGCCCCCGGCGGCGATGGAGGCGCCGACGGCGTTGATGCCCTCGGCAGTGGCCTTGGCTTTGACGAGGATGGCCTGGGCCTCACCGGAGGCGCGGTTGATCTGCTCGGCGCGCAGGGCCTCGGAGGCCAGGATCACGCTCTGCTTCTTGCCCTCGGCGATGTTGATGGCGCTCTGGCGCTGGCCCTCGGACTCGAGGATCTCGGCCCGCTTCGACCGCTCGGCCGTGACCTGGCGGTGCATGGCCTCGACGACGCCCTCGGGCGCGTGGATGTCGCGGATCTCGTACCGCAGACACGTCACGCCCCAGGCCTGCGCGGCCTCGTTGATGGCGGCTGTTATGTTGGTGTTGAGTGCTGCGCGCTCTTTGAGTACGTGGTCGAGGGATAGCTGGCCGATCTCGCTGCGCATCGTTGTCTGGGCGAGCTGGCTGATGGCGTACTCTGCGTCTTCGACTCCGTAGCTGTTCCGGTGAAGGTAGTGTTAGCCGCATTGCACATCTTCCCTTTCCTCCCATCCTTCTCCCTTCTATTGTTTCCCTCCTCTTCTTTCTCTCTCTCTTTCTTTCCTTACCTTGCCTTATAAGCGTCGAAGACACGCGTGTACAGCACGCCGTCGAGCTCGAGGGTGACGTTGTCGGCGGTGATGGCGCTCTGGCTGGGGATCTCGATGGCGACCTCCTTCAGGCTCTTGACGTAGGCGATGCGGTCGAGGAAGGGCACGAGGATGGCGAGACCGGGCTCGAGGATGCGATTGAACTTGCCCATGCGCTCGACGATCCACGCCGTCTGCTGCGGCACGAACCGTACGATGGTGTTGGCGGGGAGCGAGGGCCGCTGGAAGTACGACGGCGGTATCGGCCCCATGTAGCTGCTCGACGAGGCTGGTGCGAAGGCCCGTGATGAAGCGTGTAGGGCGGCACGCTGGGCGCCGAGGACGAGGGCTGGCGTGAGCTGTGATGTGCGGGCTGTGCTTCTCGTTTGCAGCAGGCCCCGCGGTATGGCAGCGGTTGGCCGCAGGACCTTGTCTGCTCTGCTCAGCGACATGGCGTGGTGCTGTGGTGCCGACGCCGTTTGGAGTGGTGGTTGGGGTGTTTGTCGGGGGTTGAAGGCTCCAGGCAGATTTCACGATCCCAATGATGACATTTCTATCCGAGCTCTCAGCATTTCAAGCCGAGCTAGGGTTAGCCTTCAGCTACGGGGCGGGCTAAAAAGCGGGGCCCGAAGGGGGATCTTTCAGCTAGGTACCTCCCTACAGTATACATCCTTACTCCTATAACGTCTTCGTTCCAGCCTCAATTGCCCCGCACTCATCAACCCCCGAGTTCATAGTAGAATGCTAGTATTTACTTAGGTATCTTCAAGAGGTCATGAAGACCGAAAGATCGGCAAGAGAGTCAGTGTTCACTTGTAAGAACATGCTGGACGCGTGTGGCGTTGTGTACGTGCCAATCGCCCAGCTGCTCGCATATGGATCTGGTGGTCCTGTATACGTATATACCTGAGTAGTTTCTCTTTTACGATTAATAGCCATCTTTTTCTTCGTTTTAGAACATTTAAGTTACTTTCTATCTGCCTACGGCCAGCGTTTACTCTGTGATCGTTAAGTCGGACAGTAAAAATGCACGTCCGGCTGCCCCTCGTCGTAGGGCTCCTATCAGGCGCCCTCGGCACCCATGCTAAACTCGAGCCGAACTACACATCGCCAGCCGGCGTCAAGATCTTCAATCCTGGGGACTTCTTCAATGTTACGGGGCCATGGAGCCTCATGTCACAGGCGGGAGATACTCTATACATCGCGGGTATGCTGCTCTGAATGTACACGTTCCTACTAGTTAATTCAAGACAATCTGATCGGTGAGATATATAGGCATGAGAGGTATCTATCCGTCTAATAGCACCTTGGCACCCGTCGGTATGCCGCGGGTGCGACAAGCATTTCAAAACATGGCTGCTCTAGCGGACATGGCGGGGGCAGACATCACGTCTTGCTTGAGAGTCGTTGTTTACGTTACTGACATGTACCGGTATCGCCCGATGTGTAATCAGGCGCAAATCGAGCTCTGGGGGCTGGTATGTTCTTAGCCCCTTTTTCTTGATTGAGTTTCTCAAGTCGTTTACTAACTGAGACTGCTGGCTAGACCCGAATAAATACCCGCCTCGCACGATACTTGAGGTTGATAGGTTAAATGAAGATGATATAGTTGAAGTAGAAGGAACCTTTTGGCTTGGGGGAAGTAGGAAGCGTGAGGAACAGCTTAAGGCAGGGACCATTGGTATTCTGAGATCTTGATGTGTGACTTATTCGCAGCGCAGAAGAAAATTCCCTCTCTGCGACGAGAAACATTTACTTTGAGCTACTTATTGGATCTTGAGATTATAGCTTCCCACATCTACTTATTAATTTTAAAGATTTAACTTCCATTACCAACTTTATTATCATTTATAGGAGTTACTAAGAAGGTAGTAGATATGCTCTTCTTTTAAGACTTTAGTGTTTAATCATTAGATCACTGGTATTGCCAAATTGAGCTATAGACCTACTTAGAAACTGAATGAGCTCGTTGTTCGGGGAAAGGTGTGGTGGTTTAACAAGCTCACAAGTTTTGATCTCGAAAGGGAAATTTTGGACAGTAAAATGAGAATCCCACTCATACAATTTGAAAATTAAATGGTATACGAATAAACCGAATCATATCATACGTATAATATGTTACATATTGTAACTATTGACTCTGGTATGGCTGCGATATATTTCCGTGGTCCGAATAATCCTGCCAGCTTCTGAAATACTCCCCTGAACGTCCATTCAAGACCCTTGCAGGCAGCATCTTCCCTCGGAGTGAGTAATTAGCCCATTGCAGTAAAGCTAACCTATCTTGTTGCCCTCAGCTTCTCCCGCCTTAAACAAGGGTATATACAAGAGCTCTGTGGGAGCCGTTTTCTTCGTGGATATGGCGATTGCTGACGGTACTTCAAAGCTTAGATATACCTCTTGCAATAATCTACCCTAGCTCGTCACTATCCGCCTTTCTCGAGGCGAGATAAACCCGGGCACTGAAAATGTTAATCGCCTGGCGGCCGTATACTCTCCAGAGCTCTTTTGATAATCCAGGCGGTGTTGCGAGCAGGCTCTCACATTTCGACTTTTGGGTTCAGATCATCCAATATACTTCTCGCCAGCTTTCGAAACTAATGGGTGCTCTTCCTGCGTTATCTGGTCCAACTAGCGAGTTTCACCGAGCTACGGGCGACATCTATCTTGCTAGTCTCTGGAAGTTAAATACTGTAGAAGGTCTTGGCTTGGTAAATAGAACTTCTGCTTTGTGCTTCTTGCTGTCTCGAAGTTAGACTTCAACTATATCTTGTGAAACTTCACGTGCCTTGAGTCTAACGTATGGAATTAATAGGTAAGACACCAGTTAGAAACAAAACCAAAGACATTGGCATTGGTGCATAATCTTCCTCCACTATGGAGTTGGACCAGTGTTCTTGATTCAAAGGAGGTATGTAAACTACTTCGGTCGAGTTTATGGCAACTGATCTCGCTTCTTTTGGTCAACAGTCGATGTTACTTTAGAGTCAGATGTCCATTTAACATTACGTATTGCTAGTGGGAGGGTGAGGAGGCACCTAACAACGGCTCTTCTTCCCTGACTACCTCGGGATGAGTCACCATGTCGTCATTGGCGTTACTGTAGAGGTATATGTGTTGAAAATAGAATGCGAGGTCAAACAAAAGTGTGACGTTGCCCAAGGCTAGCTTAGCCGGGTTGCCAAAGAGACCTGACCAGTCACCGGCATTGGCCGAGTCGATGATTAGCTGCAGGATGGACAAGAGAGCGCCAACAAGGTCTAAATTAATCTGGAAGATGCTGAGACCGCGCGTGGACTTGCGCTGATAGTTGAGCCAGACCTGTGGTGTATATTTCACAACAGTGAGAATTGACTTGACGGTGCCTAGCAGGTAGATCTACCCGGGTGAGCATGAGGCCTAAATAAGCTGACAAGTGGGTGGGAAACACGAACCACGTCTAGCCACATCCACGTTTGAGAATGGGCGCAAGCAGAACGGCTAGTATTGCGGATGCAATCATAGCAATACAGCCCCAGACCAAGCAGAAAGACACGACACTTGGGCGCGTTTTCTGCCCCTTAGCTTTCGTAAAGCCCCAAAGTTGGGGTAGAACTGGGTGTAAATGATGCTCGTGATAAGCGCACCATGGACGGCATATGCGACGTCGTTGAGTTGCACCATCGGGATAGGACTGCTTGGATGACGTTGCGCATACTGTTGACGAACAACTAGAGAGAATGCTAAGGCGCAATTGTGAGCAGCATAAGATGTCATGCCGAGGACGTTCAGTAACGCGAAGTCGGAGAGAAGCCCCGGGTCGTTTTCCGCCGGACATTCAGGATTGCTTGTGGATAGAATGACGCCGTCCAGAGTATTGTATACGTATATCCAATCAGGGCGGATAGTATTTCAACATCGCCCATCGCCATCATGCGGTCCCGCATTGATCTTGAGATTGGAGTGCTGAAGGCAAAATGAAATTCGAGGATGTGGTTGTTCTATCTTACAAGCCTTTGTTCTAGGATTACGCGTTAAGAAGTCTAGAAAGGGGTCAGCCGGGTCAAGTCTCGAACTCCAAAGAGAGAATTCCTAACAGCGAGTCCATTTATCTCAGATGAAGTTCTTGCTCTGACGTTACTCAGCGTCCTGTTTATTTAAGTATCTTTCTTGGAATCAAAGGCAATCGAGCATCTTGCTCGGAGTGCCTAGGCAAGCCGTTAACGCACCCCGGACTTGGCCAAACTGGGGCATGAGCCTCCTCGGCTTCGGTCCGAAGCCGAGGCAGTAGGCACTAACTAATGTGAATCATAAATAGAACATAGGACAATTAGTCTTTCTACCAAATTATGACAACAAGGCTCCGAGTCCAATGCCTTCTTCTCTGTCATAACCTCCAATATCATCGCTCCGTCATTTCTACAGATGCTCGAGCCATACACAGCAGACAAGAAACAACGTCTGGTGCGAGGGGCACTGTATACTAAAGGGTGTATGTATAAAGGGCGTCTTTAACTAGCTTTCCCGCTAGGCTTTCTTTTAGCCATTGCGATGGGTCTTTACACGTTTTACTGTATTTTTCCATGATCGCCAGGTTCCCCACTGTCTAAGTGAAAAAGTTCCAAATAGTGGCTGACGGGAATTAAAAAGTTTAGCCGCTAGATGCGCAAAGTTTAATTTAGCTCGTTGGGTATAGCTCAAGTTAGCTAAGCCTGCATCGGCCTGTTGTAATTTATGGAAGCATAGTTTTCACGCGATTTCAACTAAGGATAGACATTATAGTATGACCCCCACTGACCACTAAACAACTCTATAGCCGGATATCAGGGTCGTCCAAATATGGGTATAATATCATTCTTGTTGT
Source organism: Amphirosellinia nigrospora (assembly GCA_004123355.1). Lineage (NCBI taxonomy): Eukaryota > Fungi > Ascomycota > Sordariomycetes > Xylariales > Xylariaceae > Amphirosellinia > Amphirosellinia nigrospora. Next base: position 2,088,981 of record SCHM01000003.1, on the reverse strand, counting down.
CACCAAAGGGTCTTAATACCCTCAAACGGTAGGCTAGTCTTCTGCCCCTAGCTATATACATATAAGGACATCATTCATCCCAGGGTAGCCTAGCGGACTAGGCAACAGGTATCATAACACGGGCGTTATACGCGGACTACTTCGCGTACTTGACCCGGACCCCTCTGGCAGCGGCAGAGGTCTCGCCAACAAAGAAATCCCGAGTGAAATCAGTCTCGTTCGTATAGTATCATACAAATCAAACTCCCCATTACGAAACAGTAACGCGATGGCAATGTACATCTCAGCATTAGCCAGACTAGTGAGAGAAAGATTGTCAGACAGATCTTCTTTTTCAAGTAAATTCTTAAGCTGATGGTTTCATTCGGACTTACTTCATGCCAATACACTTGCGGGTGCCTCTGCTGAAGGCTACTGAATACTGGTTACACCGATCAAGATTGGGGTTGCTCGGTAGCCAACGCTCTGGTCGGAATTCCATCGGCGAAGGGAAGATTTCAGGGTCGAATGATATCTCGCGAAGCGTCATGCTCACAGCCGTCTGCGCATATTATCGTTAGTCTCCCGGAGCCTCTCGATTATATAATTCAAGGTCATGGGGGTTTCCTGGAAAGGATTGAATATCTTACCCCTGCTGGCATTACCCAATCTTTATAGTGAAGTGGCTCGTCCGGAGCGACACGAGTCAACCTCGCTGTTATCGTGCTCAGTCGTAGAGACTCTTTGATGATAGCCGTCTAGTGTGGGTTAGTTAATAAACGAAGTTGTCATTTAGATTTTGGATAAGGCCCCATGGGGAAACACATACCAGCCATGGTAAACGCTCAAGGTCGGCCACTGACGGTCTAGAAACCCCAGTTGACATGATTGATTCGATCTCTTCTCTTAATCTCGGGAGTATACTTTCTCGATTCGCAAGTATATGATAGAATGCCGTCATCAGCGCACTAGCCGTCGTCTCGCTGCCAGCTGCCATCAGAGTAACGGCCTCGTGTGATATCCGGTTGTAACGTTTCTCGTCTGGGGGTAATACATTGTTTTGCAGCAATGCCCTGAAAACTGCGAATTTCTCATTGGGATTTCGATGGAACGGCAGTTCTGAATTTGTTTTCTGATGTTGCTCGTACTCCTTGACGGCCTGTGAGGCTTGAGCCTCCATATCCTGTCAATTCTTAGTGAATATGAACCTCATGACCGCAGATTGAGAGACAAAACGATCGTATACTTACATGGTGCATCCCTGCCACCCTGGCCATGTCTTTAGCCACGAGTCTCATGAAGGAGATAGGTATTTGTTGGGAAAGGGGTATGATCCAGTTGAACTGTCTCGTGTATGGTATTGTTTTCTTTAATGCCATTATAGCATCATTCCACTCCTCTCCTTCGGACTCATCTTGAAGTAATCTGAACGACTCCCCAAGACAATACTCAGACACTGTGTCGGTTGTGAAGGAAAGAAATGCGGTGCGAATATCTGCGTATCCATCCCGGTTGATTTGAGTGTCTATGCGTTTAACGAGCAAATTAAACTTGTCGTATATCATTTCCTCGGCGCTGGCAGCACATGACTTCGAGAATAAGGGGTTCAGTGCAGCACGTCGTCGGCGGTGGGTATTATGAAGAGAGGTTCCGAACACTAGTTGTGATTAGGCTCCTGTGTATTGACAACGGGCGATGTCTTTGATTACACACCTCCTAGTGGGGTTCCTGCCTGGTTGGCAGCCGGAAGGTATTTATCGCGGGTTCCCTATAATTCGTTAATAACCTGAAGTACTACTGTAACTTGATACGGTACGCACATGAGTCGACCCAGCGAAAAGCACATCAAGCCAAGTCGAGTCACTGATATGGACCTCGTCTGGGCTGAGCCGTACTATGGGACCTAGCACTCTTTGTTAGTCTTTAGTGATGAGCATTCCAACGTTTATCGTACCATAGGTTTTGTGAAGGTCTTTTAATTTATACATAAACTGGCCTCCAGGGCCCTTGAGGTCGTGAATTGTTTCATACCAGCCTGTTGCCGCAGCTAACTTTGGCCCAGGAAATTTGGCGAGGGGATGGAAATATAAGCGATAGATAACGAGGCCAAGAGAGTAAAGTAGTGTGACTAAAGAAGCCAACACCCAGACACTGGAGCCGGCCATCTTGGGTTCTTAGTCAGCGAACTAGTTCCTGTACTCTAAGCTAATACTTAGAGAGAAGTTTTGTTGTCCGAGGTATTGAGCTCCAGAGCCAAGCAGGGCAACAGCAGGATGCTGGTCGCCCGGGAATATATAGATGAATACTAAATACCAACAGTCTTTATTCCTGAATCCTTCCTGGTGCACTAGGAAGTCATCAGACCGTTATAGAGCTAGAATTTCGTATACTGGGTCCACCCTAAGGGACTGTCTAGCCTCCTGCGATCTTAGTGCCCGATAGCTGTAGGACCGATCACCATGTTTTAAGTGAACCATTACGAGTACACCCTCTGGTTCCGGCTCTCTCGACCATCTCGCGACGGTTCCCATTCAAGGACTTAGCACAATGCACCAACTTTGTTGATCCTTGCTTTTTGCCCCAAGGATCATCTTGATTATCAACAGTTTACATCACTCCTCCAAGGCCAATACACCAATTGAGGATAATCTACCATTATCTAGACCCTTATGGAGTATACATACCCAGTAGTTGGCAGCCACAGCCTCATCAATCTTACACACCCTGCCAACCAGCGCATGAACCTGACGTGGGGTGATCCCTTCTCGGGAACTGCTGCATCATAAGTATGCATATCCACACCATCGTTTCGCTGCCGGGCAAATTAGTTGTGACTCTGATATGCCCTTTGTCCCGGCTGCGACCCTTCATGTGAAAAGGGACTTTGTCTTTAATTGGCTCAGGTCAAGATCCCCCACGGAGAAGCCTCCTACGTCACCTGACCAATGCAAACGCCCCTAAATGCTTTTCCTATACTAAACGGGTAGTTGTCGATGCACTGTGTAGTAATTCAACTGTTCCGTGGAAATAAAATCAGACTAGCCGACATGGGGTTGGTTTACCAGATCTGTGCAAGGTTAGCTATCGATCGATCAACTGACCGTGATCCTTGGCGGCTAGTCTAATTCGGGGCAAGTGAAGCCCTACCTAATTTTTAGTCGACTGTAGCTAAACCCTAAATCTTTAATAGCTTCCGCTTTAAGAAAGATGCAGATGTTAATATTTGATTCAAATATACTCTGCACTACAAAAATAGCAAATAGAAATGCAATGCCAAGCAAGAATTCCGAATCAGACGAGAATGGAGAATTTCGTTTCTGGATGAGTTATTAGCAAGAATGGCCAGATAGCGCAATTTGTTCTGGGCCTTGGAGTATCAATGGGCTAATTATCATGGACATAAGCCCGAAGCTCGGCACCGAAGCCGAAGTAATCTAGATGAAAACAGTACCATAACTCTTCAGATGACGGGGTACTACGGCTTCACCCGTCATGCTAGGGACTTGTGTAAATGTCAGTCAAATGACTATTGATGCCTTGATCCATTGCTTTCTTTCCAAGGCAGTAGTGCGGCGTGTATGCCCCCGCTGTCTCGAATGTTTTGACTTTGAGACTCAGGTGGTGGTCGAACGGGCCATGCGGTAAGACTATCTAGTATACGAGAAGTCTGAGGCCGTGAATAGTGGGACTATATCTAGACAAATGCGTGCAGGACCCTGCTGCACATAGCGTTTATGGGTCGATAGTGGGCTAAATAGCCCGGGCTAAAGTGAATATGAACTGGTCTTGTCACAAGCCGCGCTGAACACTTGAGAATAAGAATCGCATTTCAGGGCAAATTTGTGACGAAAATAGTATTAGTGGTACGTCGGCGAATAAGCGCTGCAGCTCACATGGCGGAAGTAGTTGCTTGGCGAGTAACAGAACCTAGAACGTGATCTAATTGAAGGCATCTGAAAGTGTGTGGTAGACACCACTATCAAAAGAAACCTATCATACAAACACCTGGACCCAACCACCATGGCTAAAAAGCATAAGGGCAAAATTAGTCCCTATCAGCCATCTGTGGATGACACCGCAAATGGGATGGCTGTTATGTATCATCCAGATAAGTAGGACTCGAGCTTTCCTGCGTCTTCGGACTCTATAGGAATACCCGAGTGTAACCCCAACCTCCGGGAAAACAAGAACAAGAGAATAAGAGACGAAGTTTTTGGGGCGTATAGGCCAAAAATTTCCTACTTCAGCAGATAGAGGGAACAGGCCTTCACGCCCACCTAGCCAAGTCCTTCGTAGGAGGCCTTGTTACATAAAATGAAAGATAGGAATATAATAATTGTAACCGAAATTAAGATTATATTAGTGGATAGTTGTGTACTATTACGCTAGAGACCTAAGCTCTTGTTCTTGTCCGCAATTCGCGATATTATTATTAAATTTAAATGAGACTGAGATACTATTTCCTGTAGGAGTTGGTTAAACATAAGTATAATAAAAATAGATTGCTCGAAAATCTTTTCTCAAAATGACGGTTCATATCTAAACTTTGGTACCTACGGACTCCAGGCTTTAGAATATTTTGGTTATAACATACTACCGGTAGCATTCCGCAATGTGCCGTAAAACGCCGGACTACTTAGTTTATCTCCTTTTCCTCTCTTTGTGATCTATATCAAATAGTAGATTTATCATAGATACTTACAAACCTATTGAGGGGTGGTTAAGAAAGTGTGACCAGGGCTTGTGATCAAATGTTTGGAATATAGAGTTCAATTCAACCAGTAATCTCTTTGGGGTTTCTAGGGGCTCTGGTTTCCCCTTTTAGACTCCAATGTGACCTCGCTCATGCCGTCAATTTATATTAATATACTTATGTCTCAGCCCACGAAAATGACCGGAGAGTAATCGGCCTCCAGGATTCTGTGTGGCTCTTGGAGCTAGGTCCTGTGGTTTGTCTGCGTGACAGAAAGGGACGGATATAGTGTATTGTAACTTAGGTAGCTGTCCAAGCAGAGGCAGTCGATTTCGAGGAAAACAAAATTTCACGTGACTCCTGGGTTGCTGTAACGATGTGGTAATTGATGATGTGGAAAGCATCATTGGAGTAAGTGACGTGGAAGTCTTGGTGGGGGTTCTCTTATGCACCACCGTTAGTGAACCCTCAACAACTAGACTGGCATAATTAGTAGCATTTGATCTTTTTCGATCAACTCAGACAGGCTTCGTACTGCTAGATCGAAAATCACGTGGGCAAAACTACCTCACTACCTGATAAAGTGTCAACCCAAGGTTACATCACTTTTGTGATATGGTTGTTTTTACATAGGTCTGTTTGTAGGATAGTATCAACTGACGACGTAATAAACCGATAACACATATGTCGAATGAATACCCATTCCACCATGTAGCATGCAAGTGCCCAGGAAATCTATGAAGCCAAAAAGAGCCACGAGAATCCGGTGTACTTTTGTTTACTTCTTACGTACAAACACTTCCAACTTTGTTATATATACGCGCCCTCGCTACGGCACGTGCTATAATAGGCTGGGAGCTAACGTTCATCGAGAAGATGAGGGATTATTGAATTTGCAATACTCTTATGCCTCATGCAACGGTGACTGAGATTCCAATTTGTTAGATAAGTAGTCCGCCAGCAGTCCTCACGTACTTCTATGTCTCCATTCTTTTTCCCCAGTCACATACTTTGGCGAAGGTTCGATACGTTTCTTGAATTTTTTGGATCCGTATAATGTTCCGGGCCTCCTATCGCTGCGGTGATATAATGGTATTCGCCTTCTGTCGCTTGAAGACTTCGTGGGTAAATTAAATAGCTCAGCTAGGAAATGAACGGCGCTAGAGGGTCAGCTAGCTGCAGGGGTCCATCCGACCAGCTCCAAAAAGCAATTCTGTTTCCCAGTTGGGTTGCAGACTGCAACTGAAACCCTTCATTTCGCTGCAGTCATTCATGTAAGCGAGCGTGTCTCAGCACCCTCCGCGGACTACTCCGGCGAATTATAAGGTATTTACTCCATAAAGTTTACAACATCAATGTTACCATTAAATCTGACGGCGTCGTTGGATACGCTGGTTCCTATATTAACACCACTCCATCTGATGGGCCCTCGTCCTCCATGAGTTACACACTCCGCCGCGTCGCGCATCATGCCGTTGTCAGCAACTCGTCTACCCACTTCCACGATATCCCGCGTAGGGTCGGGCTCGCTTGGACCTTGTGTACTCCACTGGTTGCTCCCCCGGAGACTGTGCTGACAGAGAAGTCGGACAGGTTGATGGCCGCGGCCACAGCGGCCACGTCGGTATTATCGTTATCCGTCACGGCGGCCATACTCTATTGCAGGCGCTCCACCCAGACACAGGGTGACACGATTTAAGTTAACAACCTTAACCCTGTTGCTTGGCCGATGCGCCCTTACAATAGCTAGGAGTAGCTCACCCTAGGCGGTGGTGCTAGGATTTCTTATGTCGTACATGATTGCGCCCAACCTGGTTTTTCTCCCTCTGGAACTGCTGGGCTTTGCCGTGCCGAGTTCGACAACTGCAGCGACCACCAGGTCCAATGGAAACAGGTCGATCTCGGATAATCAAGGGACCAAGTTCTCCGGTACGTAGTAGGAACGCAACGGACTAATCACATGATTAGAAGCCACTCGGCTCCATTCCGTGTGCCTGAGAGCTTCACAGAACTAGCAACCTACCTTACCCGCACAACAGTCATGGGAATCCCCATGCTATTTCTTGGCCGCAGCATCGTAGAGAAGTTTGATAAAAACTTGCTTCGTGAGTAGCCGCTGAGACCCGATGTCTCAAGCGAGTCTACAATGATCGCGGAGACTGCCCCATCCTGGCACTTCGTCGCTTACAACCCCGACACTCGAGATAAGGAGAAGTTACATAACCCGTGGAACTGCGGCAGTGGGGAGTCTTGACGGGTTGACAAGGTGCGGCCGGAAAGCCAACAAGCATAAACCGGAATTGATAGTTTAGGTGTCAGGAATTGTGAACTGAACCTAAGTGCACGCCTCATACATACGCTGGGCCGTCTAATGTGAGGGAAGGATAAGCCAAGCTACCTTGCAGTAATGTGACACGGATATCGAGGTGATCATCATCCGCCTATCCAATACTGTGAAGCGTTGCCTTGCACGGAGCAACAACAGTGTATACCCCAATCTAGGCAAAAAACGCGATTGATATCTGCCTATCAAGGAAAAATCATGTTCTTGGGCTGTGGCTTAACTCGGCGTATGGGAACCTACCCACAATGTATAACATTATACGAGTGTGACCCTTTGCACAATACCGCAGCTATCTGGCTACCCGTGTAGTCCCTGGCCCTTCGGGATAGTCAAACGAGAGCGAGGGCAAGAGGTCGTGAAGTAAAGCAAATATAAGAGAGGCCATTAAGGTGTGTAGGCTGGGGGTCTCCCAGTTCGAGGAGTAGGGGGACAAGATCTATATACCCCCTTGGCCCCTGGGAAGCTTAGTGCAATATGGGTATCTTCCTCAGCCCGTGATCACAAGCCCTTATTACAAATGGTGTGTTATGGTCGTGTATAGCCCTGTTCTAGCATAGACTTGAGTGATTACATCCACGCTCGAGAGACGGAATTCAGTAAAAGTGGTGGGCTATGGTAATAGGCTTTCAGCTGATGCACCTTTCTCATTCGGCTGCCAGGAGAGGCGGATAGGCCCATTGCTTTAATGTCGTCTCGGACCTAAGGCCAAACATTATCTGGCACCAACAAGCAATCTCTAACATGTTGAGAGAGGGTTGCGTATTTTCGTGATTAAGATCTTGCTACACGTTGGATGGCCGAGAAGAGGCAACGGTTTCGGTGATCTGGATCCGTTGTTGTTTAAGCTCTTTAAATGTTACTTCAGTCGAGATGGTCAATTATGGTGGCAGGGCCCCTACTCAAATGATAATAGGGTATGAGGCTTTAATGTGAGTGCTTATATTTACGTTTTTGTTGTATGTCCTGGATCGTGTAACTGAGCCCTATGTCGTGCTATTCCGTGGTGTGAACCTATTATGGGCTTGAGATATTTCCAGAAGTGGTACAACTCGACTCATAATCGCATAGCATACTATGCTTGTAAGCCGATCATGATCGGCAGGGCTTGGGGAAACAGGGGTATGGTGCCCTTCATGATGCCCTTTACAGCCTGTCTGGGCAAGTAAGAGATCGCCCTTCATCAGAAAATTAGATATAGTCCTTATGAGCGCGTATAAAGACTTTTGGCCGACTGTCCCCGCCCAAGGAGCTAAGCGTGTTGCAGCCCCGAAAGTCACTATGTTGATGTGATGGGATAGCCACATGTCATATGGATGTAGCTGCCAAAAATGTAGAATTGGGTATCATGGTTGAAACTTGGCGGGGTTGCTGGGTATCAATTTCCTCAAAACCTCAATCTGCCGCGACTGAGCCTTGTTTTTCAAGTCTGTCACTCCGCGTTTGTCCATCCGTCTCGTGCCGTTCGAGTAAACAACAGTGAAATCCGGAACCACTTCGCCAGGTCGTATCACACTCTTCGGTGTCAGGATGCAATGCTGTGGGACACATATGTTAACCACGAGCTAAAACTAGTTCGTTTGAACGTGATCAACCGACCTTCCCTAGTTTTGCCCCTTTGCCAACACGACTTCCAACACCTACATGGGCCCCTTCGCCGATTAAGGTACCACCCGACTCAATGACGGCCCCGACCTCAACTGTAGCATAGTCGCTGATCACGACGCCGTCACGCGATTCGCTAGGCGTCGGGTCGGCCGAAGCTGCTCCGATCATAGTTCTCTCGTGCACTATGCATCTGCGTCCGATGGTGATTCTACCCTTAGCGGAGTCGAGCTTGGCGCGCGGATGAACTACCGATTCAGAACTGATGTTTATGGTATGGTGGCCGGTCAATTGCGCCGAGTCGGCGATGGTGATGGAGGAGGAAAAGTTGACTGGGGCCTTAGGACCGGCCGGGACCCGCGAGAGAACCGATTGTCGCTTGCTCGAGGACGACGCCATGATGTCGGGCTCACAGGCGGAGGCGCGTGTTTACCGGAGGAGAGAAGGAGAGCTCATAGCTACCTCGATTCTCTTGACTGCATCGACGAGGTGGTTGAGACCGCCGAGGAATTGCAGCTGGCTTGACAAACTACTTTCGCCGTTTGTTGGGAAAGAGAGGATTAATCAATCGTGATGCACTTCAACGTCAACTGCTGTTGCTAAGAACCAGGATTGGATCCGACAAGCGGATTGATAAGTAATTAAGCAGCACTGATAGGCTGGTAGGCAGAAAACGATATCAGTGGCCCAGGGCCGGTTCGCTCCGGTGGGCACAAGGCTCCACTTAATACTTGCTCTGGGCCAATGATGGCGCGGCCATTGGCCAGCCGTTGATTTCAAGTGCCTCATTACTCGACATCATTCAAAACCTACACAACACTCCCGTTGCCATTGGACTCTCCACTCTCCCAGCTCAATTGAGCGCCAAACACTTCATCACGATGCTGTCTAGGACGACCGCCCCATCGGCGGCCTCTGCGAAGGTCCTGACGCGAGTCGCCCTGCCCGCCGGCTCACAGAACCGAACGTTCGCCACTGTCCAGGATGGCGCCCCCGCGAAGCGCACCTATGGCGGCCTACGAGACCAGGATCGTATCTTCCAGAACCTCTACGGCCGCTTCCCCGCCGACCTCAAGTCCGCCAAGAAGATGGGCGACTGGCACAAGACGAAGGAGATCATATTGAAGGGTCACGACTGGATCATCAGCGAAGTCAAGGCCTCGGGCCTACGAGGCAGAGGAGGAGCTGGCTTTCCCTCTGGTCTTAAATGGGTTCGTTTTTCCGATTCTCCACGTTGGGATTGGGAGAATAAACATACTGATATACCTGCCGGGTTAGTCTTTCATGAATTTCAAGGACTGGGACAAGGACACCAAGCCAAGATATCTCGTCGTCAACGCCGATGAGGGTGAGCCTGGAACATGCAAGGATCGAGAAATCATGCGAAAGGACCCCCACAAACTCATCGAAGGCTGTCTCGTGGCCGGCCGGGCCATGAATGCGACTGCTGCCTACATCTACATCCGCGGCGAGTTCATCCACGAAGCTGCCGTCCTCCAGCACGCCATTAACGAGGCCTACGCTGACGGATTGATCGGAAAGAATGCCTGCGGCTCTGGCTACGACTTCGATGTCTATATTCACCGTGGTGCTGGTGCCTACGTTTGCGGCGAGGAAACCTCCTTGATCGAGTCTCTCGAGGGCAAGCCTGGCAAACCCCGTCTTAAGCCCCCATTCCCTGCTGCCGTCGGTCTGTTCGGTTGCCCTCAACCGTAGCCAACGTCGAGACTGTTGCCGTCGCCCCTACAATTTGCAGAAGAGGAGGCAACTGGTTCGCTGGCTTTGGTCGAGAGCGGAACCAGGGAACGAAGCTCTTCGGTATCTCGGGTGCTGTCAACAACCCGGCTACCGTTGAGGAGGAAATGAGTATTCCCCTGCGAGAACTCATTGAAAAGCACTGTGGTGGTGTCAAGGGCGGCTGGGATAACCTCCTCGCCATTATTCCTGGTGGATCCTCAACACCCATTCTACCTAAGCATGTCTGTGATGACCAATTGATGGATTTCGACGCGTTGAAGGACAGCCAGTCTGGTCTGGGCACTGCAGCCGTTATTGTTCTCGATAAGAGTGCCGACGTTGTCCGAGCTATCTCTCGGTTATCCCATTTCTACCGCCATGAATCTTGCGGTCAATGCACCCCATGTCGTGAAGGTAGCAAGTGGACGGAGCAGATCATGAGCCGGTTCGAGAAGGGACAGGGCCGTGAACGAGAGATTGACATGTTACAAGAACTCACAAAGCAGGTAGAGGGTCACACCATTTGCGGTAAGTCAAGATTCATATCTGTGGTGGTAAACGTGCTTGGTAATACTAACATCAATTGTAGCTCTTGGCGAAGCCTTTGCCTGGCCTATCCAGGGGTTAATCCGACACTTCAGGCCCGAGCTAGAGGCGAGGATGCAGAAGTATGCGACTGAGAACGGTGGTCAACAAGCATTTGGCGGTGGATGGCATCCTGGCTCGCGGGCTGAGGGCAAACTAATCTCTCCCGGTCAATAAACAGTCTCAAAGATCTAGACAAACGAAAACAATCGGCGTAGACCCGGGGATTAGAAGAGGGATAATACCACCTTGTATACTTTGCCGAACCTACCCGTCACTATGTATATATTCACCGAAGCCGTTTCCTCAAGAAAGCATGTTCCTATTGGTCGCCAGAGCCGTTCTTACTCTGTGACTATTTGCGGGCCTCAAATTGCTTTCGAACGACGTACGTCATGATTTCTATCTGGTGATAGAAAATTTTGGGCTAGCATCAGACACGATAGCTCGAAGTACACATATAAGTGCTTACGTTTTATTAGAACACGCCGGCATTAATGGGCGAAAGCGAACCGAGTAGTAGTGCCCGTTATCTTTCATTTCACGTCTCAGCCCGTTATTCGCAAAGCAACGCCGCCAGCTCCTCACCTACAGTATAGCCAATGCCTTCTATAGTCATAGGTCGCTTTTTCTTCCGGGCAAGGAAATCTTATCGGGGTCTACCATTCGATATTCGGTCTCCGCTCAGGAGCCGAGACGTACCCCACCACCCACTGGGGCTTTTGAACCGGATAACAACCGGACTCACATATTCAATCTCCAAATCAACCATTAGAATTGCCGGCCATTATACCTAGGCAAATCGTCCAGGCTACTGGTGTTTTTTTTTTTTTTTGGCACTACATGTTTCCACTTTGTTTCGCTTTTTGAAAGGGGGTACTTTACTTGTTTTGGTATAGAGAATTGACCTGCCATCCGTCAGTCTCCAGTTCGGGCAGTTCCGGGCTTCCGTATCTACACACAGCATTTACACGACGATACCATGTCTCACACATTTGAGCAGTTCGTGAGGTTCACGACCGATGCGGGTACGAGAAAGACCATTTTATAGAATCACCTCTCCTTAACCCCGATGTCAACAGGGAAGATAAGCGATGTAGTCAAAGTCGAACCCATATATGATGAGATGAGACGCCTTCCATGAAGGCTATCATATTACCAAGCTATTTCATTCACCCCTCCGTATCTCAACTTTCTCCTGCCCAGCATTACCAACCGAAAGGGCTCCGACCGTTCCGTTCTAACACCCGCTCATTTATAATTATCAATTCATTTAAGCCTCTACTAACACGTGCCATAAGCCGGCCTCGAAAGAACCTTCCGGCTCTTCCAAGCCCTATCGCAGATACTATCCTCATACACCATCCCCTTCAACATCCTACTCATCCTACTCTCCTACCTCCCAACCTCGGCATCGAGCAAGGGCCCAAGCCCAACAACCACACTCGCAGTTCTGCTGGGGCTCGAAATCAAGCTCGCCCTCGCGAGACGGTATTTCCGCCTCTTCCGGTTCCTGGAATCTTTCCTCGCGGCGCAGAAGATCTACGGGTCCCTCCCGCCCCCATCTACCGCCAAGGGCAAAGAGAAAGGGAAAAGCGAGAAGAAGGGTGAGAGGGATAATCTGGCGCTCTGGATCGATCTCTTTGGCCGCACCTTCAATGGCATGTATCTCCTCCTCGAAGCCTCGACGATCGTCGACGTGCAGGGTATCCCTGGGTTCGCCATCCTAGGACCCGAGCTCGAGCGCGCTGTGGCGGTCGAGGGACAGCGCTTTTGGCTGTTCTCCCTTGTTTGTGGCGCTCTGGCTGGGGTGGTGAGGATTGCCGATGTGATGTCTCTGGCGTCTGAGCCTGTGGCTGCTGAGGGGAAGAAGGGGAGTACGGATGAGAAGACGGGCGGTAAGGCTTCGCAAGAGGAGCAGATCGTTCGGAACCGAGAGGCGCGTGCTCAGATCTCTAACCTTGGCCGCCGCGTCGTGTCCGATGCCCTTGATATCACGCTGCCCGGGAGCGTGGTGGGCTGGGTGCCGGTCAGCACCGGCACGGTCGGGTTGGCTATGTTCACCACGACGGTGTTGACGAGCATGGACATATGGGCTCGATGTGGGCGGGAGGTCGCTGCTAGTAAGAAGTAAAGCGAGGAGGCTGTATGTCAATATTCGAAATGAGACTACTGCTCATTTGCTCATTCAGTGGTGTGATAGCGCTTAATCAAGAAGGATGTTCAAACGATATACCAATGTTTATATCTATTCCCATCAACGCCTTCTATGGTGACATGTATATCCCGAATTCCTCATATATCGCCGCTTTATATGTACCAAATGCATTCCAAGTAAATATGGGGTATTATGCAAAACCTCTGATGTGCCCTTAAAGTCGTTTCTAAATTTTTGGTTCCATGAGTTTATTAAATGCATGATTTTCAACTGCAAGTCGTGTCGTCGCTCATTAACTGTAGTTTTTCCGTTTGCGATATATTCATATGGCAAAGGTACCGATAAATGAAATGCTAAGAGTCTCTCTATGTGCATGTTAGAGCATGTTTGTAAGTGAGGTTGGGAGTTTGTGACATACTACTATAAGTGACTCGTGCTCAAGTCCTGTGGGAAGTCGTAACGTTGTGGTAATTTGATATATAATATACATATCGCGATGCGGGCGACAATCCCACATGGATAAATAGAGTTCTAGTAAAGTTAAGCTATGCGCTTAGATCCAGCGCATATAATGCAATGGTTCGTTCGAGATTTGTAGGTAAGTTCTTTCATAAAATACCGCAATCGGAATTATGAAGCACATAGGGATTAGTGGAGGGAATACGCTCAAGCCAATCCGCTGCCCGTACTCATTCCCAGAGGCTGATAATTTAAGGGGGCCCGAATGATGAACCACGCATCGTAGGTGTGGTGGGCGAGGATTCTTCCGGTTCAGCCGAGACTACAATCTTCGGCGAACCTGCGGTATCCAAAATCATAGTTGGAGAGTGTGTAGTTGACGATGAGCCGTGTCTAAGGTGAAGATGCGCTGGCCTCGGACGATTCGGTACATCGAGCGTATCTCGTCTCACTCGCTGGCTTGGGCCCGCAACAGGGGACGTTGTCACCCTGTTAAGCTCTTGAGACGGACGTTCAGTTTGCTTAGCCGGTGTTGTATTCGAACGAGATGGCGATCGAGATGATCGTGACGGCGATACATCACGATCCGGGGTGCGAATGGACGCGAAGCTCTCGACTCTCGATAATGTGGGAATAACACTTCCGCCCTCTTCTAGTAGGTGGCTGTTTTTGTACCAATCTTTGAGCTCTTCGAAGCCGCGACTCGCCCCTCTTCCCCTGGAATCGCGGGAACTCTGCCCTTCCTTCTTCGAACGGAATTGTCGTAACGGTCTGCTGCTGGTGTCCCAAGATACTCCCCGAACTTGTTCAACAAGGTGGCTACATTGTTTCTATGTTTATTCGAGATTGACAGAGGAACTGGTCGTGATTTGTGTTCGTCGTAATAGGTATTAGTTGAATGGAATCTCTACGCGGCTCTTCAGACTGCGCAGTCTCAAAAATCCCGTGATGGATACTGCTGGTATCGGTGACATGGTCCGTATCTCTTACGGATGGGGTCCCCGGGAAAACTGCTGTTTTATGCTCTCATGATCTCTGGTGCTATGTGGTGTATGATTTCGCCCCGGGCTTTCGAGATTGCGGGAGTACTTGGAGCTTATATTCTCCTTTTCATTAATCTCGCGCTCACTTCGGACATAAAATAATGAGCCGAGAAAACGAGCGCAGTAGCACAACATTGGCCCATTGCCCTACACTAGTGAAGGGCTCAGTTTGGAAGATAACTTGTGGCTCCAAAAGTTGATCTCGCCAATGACGAGGAGTACGACACAATGCCGCTGAAAATTGGTATCTGTATGCTGCTTAGAAAGTTCGGATTGCACCGTTGATGACAGTTATCATCTTAGGGGTGGCTCCATTAGTTCCTTCGATTGGTTCATTGATGTTGACCTCTTCTTGAGCCAGCGTCGTTTCCAATGATTTCTAAGATTTTTTCCCAAGTAAATATCTGTATGAAAAGCCAAGTGTTAGCCTAAAGTTGAAAAGTGAGCTTCTATTGCATATGGATTTTTGAAGGAAGTGTGTAAATAGTGATGTTAATGATACTAATCGATGACAACTATTAATATGGTCAAGATCCACGTACCAGAGTAAGAACAGGGGGTATGGAACTAGCAGCAGCAAGAAGAGTGACTGCGCTGAACGTGAGACGCTCTGGTACAGGAATAACGGCGGGTGCATTTGTGGGATCCCGGCGAATGGGAGAGAAAGGACCGCCATCACCAAATACACAATTAAGACCGCAGTTTGCAGTCCCGCTGCCAAACGCAGCAACCTCGTCAGAGGGACAGGCATGAGATTGGTACGGAAGAACTCGACCGTTAAGCTCAACATCCCTGTATCATATTTAGAAGCGTTCCACAGTAAGATAAATGGCTATTACCTACCAGCTAGCAGTAGACCTGTCCACAGGAAAATAATATTTCTCCCGGGATCATTGAAGTAAGTTTTCGAATTGTAGACTGTAAGGGGTGCTGCCAATATGCCTATAGAGCAGATTTGAAAAGCGCCATAAATATCCATATCAACTGCAGCTATAGATGCAGATGTCAGGAAGTACAAAACAGTATAGCCAAGCATAGGGACTTACTGTCTACACTAGAATTCAGGTCAGTCGATAAGAGCAAGTCATCTCAGAGGAGGGAGTATTTCGGATAAAACATTGTGGATATGCGCTCCAGGATCCCCAGTAACTTACTGTACTGCTGCTAATACCACTGCATGAATAGCAGTAACAGCTGGGAGCAGCAGGGCAGCTGCGAGACAAGCATTTCTCAGCCATTCTTTTCTTCGAGCCAAGACACAAGTGGCGACCAGAACATAGTAACTAAACATGAAGCAGGTAAGAAAAGGTCTGATAATGGTGGGCTTAGGATCCGATGCTATGGGCTCACAGAATTCGAGTGCCAAAGCCGTACTGCCCGGAGACGGGCCAGGCACATACGACTTGGGTCATAGGCTGGCCAACAGTAGCATTGGAAGCATTGACGACGGTGTCTCGGCCGATTAGAGACTGCACAAGTGGAGTCGCAGTGAGAGGGGGCATGTAGGCGGAGGAGAAGGCTATGAGGTACGTTGAGAGGGCCAGGCAGACTCAGACTCGACTGCTTTAGGTATGGCAAACTACGATACAGGCTGCTAGGTGGGTATGTAGAAGCGACAGCGGAGTGAGAGGCTTAGATGAACCACGGACGAATATATGTAGGATGAGATCTGGCGACCGCCAATTGAACATATGCAGGAAACAGAGCCTTCAGGTAGTGTATTCATTGGCCACGAGATGCGTTCGCTCTGGTCAGCTTACACGATCGAAAAAACGAAGAGGTCCAGAGAAAACGGCTAAGGGGGAGAAGCTTGAAATGAAGAAGCTTCGTCTTGAAGCAAATGTGTTTATAAGAAAGAGAATTCGGGAGGCGACGTGCAGACTACCGAATGATGAGGCTCCTGTCAGATCACGAGTCCTACGGGCTGCGAGATGAGATGCCAATTACGACGACTACCGGCGAAGAGCATTACTTCAATTTGTCAGAAGCACGGGCCACGGGCCACGTTCTCTTCGAGCTGAAACTGGCCTGTTCTTCTACCTAGGTACCTAGTGTACGTGCCCGAGTTGTGATCGAGATTGAACGGATTGAGGCGCTGCTGTGATAATAAAGCAATGCCTGGCCGTCCATCTAGGGTAGCATGCTGCGACGCCAAGTTATAGTGGATCTCAGCACTAAATTCCTGGGGATCTGGCTTGCAGGCCGACTTGTCGGGTGTCCCCGTCGCTTCTGGAAATGGCTAAGCGCAGTTCCACGCTTCATGACGCTAAACCAGCCCTACTGACCGAATGCTACTTCAGGCAGTTCAATTCTTATTCCTTATTCGTATACTACGCGACGGCGGACAGCATCATTGTCAGAAACTCATTTAAAGAAGCTGAGACCTTTTATTATGTAGATAGGTACCTATACGATACTACCTTAATGTAGCACCTGTCTACCTAGGGACCTCGGGAGTGTACTGCCACTTCCTGAAACGCATCTTCTGGTTCATTTATGTGTCTGCTGAACGATTTAGCAATATAGGGCTTATTTAGTTGCTTATTACCTCATAGCACAGGGCAATGGATAACTGCTTCGTGCTACGTTCTCGAAGCCTGCAGCATTGGGAAGACAAGGCTAATCTTATCCAATGAAATCCAATCCCTTTGACCGCTACCAAGAGCACAGCCACCACACTGCCAGGTTAGTGGTTGACAATCCATCATTGTACCTACAGGTAGCCAATAGGTTGTAAGTCCTGCTTGCTCTGCTGCGACTGCGCTACACTCCAAAAATCCCTTGGCCAAATTTTCGGGTGTTGCCCTCGGTCCGCCCGCCTCGTCGACCTTTCACTCGTATTGTTGCTCGACAAACCACGATTGATCTTAGTACGCAGTAGTGTCTTGGTATATCTGGGCACTGCCATCGCCATCGAGCCTTACCCAGAGAGGACGGAGCCGTCACGCACGTGCTTCACTACAGCCTATTCGATTGAGGTTTCTATCGCGCAGACCCCGAGATCCCCAAGCCGATAGGGTTCCTTGCCTTATGCCTTGTTCAGATTTGAGCTCTATTAACATTCCATCTACGCCCAGCTCCCTCTACGAAAAGTATAACCCCGCCATGCTCGAACGAGGGCGTTGAGGTTTGCGGCAATTGAGACTTGACCAGCCTTCATTTCGCCCTTCTGCATCATGGCTACCACCGATGATTCAGTCGACCTTGATACCACGAAAATAAGGCATTGGCGGTCAATATTGATGCTCGTGGTTTTCGTCATAGCCAGTATGTAGCGCAATTAACATCCGTTATGTTTAGTATCCCGTACAGTACCCTAGCTTACTATCTCAGATATCACCGTGCTCTTTCCAACTCATATTCATATTCCCGTGCCTCTCGGGTTATATGCGGCTGGAGTAAAAAGTCTGGTATTCCTGCGTATAATACCTGCTAGGCAGCATTATGATAGGAGGAAGACTAATCCTGGCTCGATTGATGAAGTTAATTGGGACAACGGTCTTGTTAAGCCATATGTATGGTTTCACTTTCCTGTCAACTTCGTCACAGGTCCGCTTATAGCAGATCTCTTCTTGCTGGCTATCGGCGCCATTGGTCGCGAAGAAGTGAAGGGTGGCATCGCTGGCTCCGACAACATCGTGCCCTATGATATCTTACTCTTTTTTTTCTCACTCGCCTATATTGCTATATCGATCGACGCGTCTGGCCTCATCAGATATCTCGCCTTTAAAGTCCTCCAATTAGGCGGCAAAGTGGGACACCGCCTGTTCTTCTTCCTCTATGCATTTTTCTTTGGTTTGGGGAGTTTCATTGGAAATGACCCGATCATCTTATCCGGTACTGCATTTCTGGCATACATGACCCGCGTATCAAGCAATATTGTCCATCCTCGAGCATGGATCCATACCCAGTTTGCCGTCGCCAATATCGCCTCAGCTATTCTTGTGTCGTCAAATCCGACGAATCTCGTGCTTGCTGGGGCGTTCAAAATCAAATTCCTTGATTATACTAGGGATATGGTCGTCCCGGTAGTCATTACCGCCATTGTCCTATTCCCGTTCCTACTCTATATTGTTTTCGCAAACGAGTCTCTCATTCCGAGCTCTATCAAAATGCACGAACTTGACGAGGAGGCGAGGGCCAGAAAGCCGGTGAACCCAAATATTCCATACGGCCGAGGCGCTGCAGGTGAAGAAGAGAGAGAGCTTGCCAACAATGAGCAGTTATCCCTTGAGGAGATTATGAACCCTTTTCTTGATAAAGCCGGCGCTGCATTTGGGGGGTTATCATGGCTGCTACGCTAATCACCATTCTCGTGCTCAATGAGGTCCAGTCAAGTCATAATAAGGAGACTCGTGTCTTTTACGTTACCTTGCCAGCTGCGACGGTTATGCTCACATTTGATCTGGTTTGGGGGTGGATTCATCGGGAAGAGACACGTAAGATAGCTCGTGACGGAAGGCAACAAGTTGCCGAAGCCGCGGAAAGAAAGAGACGGCAACTGGCTGCAGAGGCGGGAGCTCTTGAACAAGCCGATGATACTGCAACATCACTTGAAAGGATACCTGAGATACCAGATACGAACAGTCGTGGTGATTACGATGAGAAAAATGGCCAACTCAAATTGTCAGATGAGAAGATGAACCATCTCACAGGCAAAAACGTGGAATCTAGTTCCTCATCTGCCATACAGTCGGAGCAACTCACTGCCAAAGCATCCTCGGGCCCAAACAATGAGAACAGTTGTATTGTGAATTCTCAAAGGCGGTTTGAGGAACAGGTTCACGATCACCACCCGTCATCGGATTCACCAATTCCTCCTCAGGAAAAGGACGCTCCTCCTCTTGAGGTAACAGCTATCGATTCACAGAGACGAACAGACACGGAGTCAACTGAAGGAATAGAGGAAGGAAAGAGGAAGGTCGGCCAAGGTACGGTAGTAGCTGAGAGTCGCGCGTTTGTAACGCCGACGCGCAAGAACCTCATGTCTATTAGTGCGGATGCATACAGATGGCTGCAGGATACATTCCCCACAGTCATTGCGGTTTTCACTCATCTCCCACTCGCTTTATTGCCATTTGCATTCGAAATGTTCATTCTTGTACAAGGTCTAGTGACCAACGGCTGGGTACCTGTTTTCGCCTATGGGTGGGACCATTGGTGAACAAGACAGGCACTATCGGAGCAATTGGCGGCATGGGTTTCCTTTCTGTTATTTTATGCAATGTGAGTTTCCTCTCCAAAATATGAGAATGAGCACCGGACTGATATTGTTTGGATTTTAGTTTGCCGGCACCAATATCGGCACTACCATCTTGCTATCACGAGTCATACAGGCATGGGAAGAAATTCATAGAAGGAGAATGCAACCTTTAGGAGACCGAACAAAATGGGCGACGATATACGCCATGGCACTTGGCGTCAATTATGGTGCCTTTAGTATCGCTTTTAGTGCCTCGTTAGCTGGCCTACTCTGGCGAGACATTCTTGCACGAAAACATATCCGCGTGCGTGGGCTCGAGTTTGCCCGTGTCAACCTGCCCATCATAAGCGTTGCCATGACCATTGGCTTAGCTGTCCTAACCGGAGAGGTATATAGATTCAGACACGACTGAATGACGCTTCACGACATGTTTTTCAATTGTTATAGATGTATCCGCATTTACGTTATTCCTGAAAGGAAGAAGAGATATCCGGCGTCCGGTTCTTGTCACGAGCAATGGCGAGGTTGAGGGCATATAGACTCAGTGGTGGACTGTAAGGGCCGACTAGTAGGGCCGTATATCGTCATATATTCTTAGTCTTCGGGTGAGATACACCCTGGCTATATGTACATATATTGTCTGTATTCTGCGAAGATTTTATTGCATTTCGTACAATCCATGGGTTACAAATATTGTGTGAATGGTCGCTATAGCAATCGATTTCATATAGCATAGATTAGGTTACAAAGAACCTGCCTGACGGACAGAAATCGCGGCCGATTCTCGGCCTCCAAGCAGCCTCATTTTAGTTGCGTCTTTCGCGAAGCCAATGGCGGCCATATTCGCGCATTCTCTAGCACCACTAAAGACATCACTTAAGTAGTGCCAAAAAATAAAAGAGACATCGATCGCCGATGTACGACGCCCGATGACAGCATGCTCGCGGAGACGAGTTCGTCTGGTGTACAGATTCGTTTGTACGTCTCCGATTAAACGGTGGAATGTCTCATGTCCAGACAGATTTGATCCAACTACATCGACTGCTGTAACTCGGTTGGCGGTAGTAAGCGAGATCCATCGACTACAGTTCGCGTAAAAGGCGAGCTCAAGCCCAGGATAGTTGAGGAGGCAGATCTGACGGAAGTCGGTTTCCGCAGCTATGATAACATCTGCTATTTGACTTATGTAATCTTCGAATAATGGGACTGCGATGCGCGAGAAAAGCTCTGGGCAATGCTCGAATCCATCTGAGCTAGACCAATCCGAAAGGAAGTCGAAGATGATCAGAAGAACCTCCTCGACCTGGAATGCCCCCAGCATCGCGAAATCGACAGCAACAACAAGGCCGGAAGCCAGGGCGAGGGTACGGAAGGCTAGGACCACAGTTGAGGTTTTGACATTTTTGGCCGTACCATGGCATTTTTCATCATTGTAGCTCTCCTGGTAGCTCGGGGGTGACTGGTAAGCATGGCTTTGAATGGATAGAGATATCAAATGAGTTGACTCGATGGACTATCGTGGTGGCACACGGTCTGGCTCCATAATCATTTTACCGAGAACTATTCGATAAGGGGTATGAAACAAAATGACTAGAAGTTAAGAAAGAGTATGAGACTGCTATACCACGTTACAACCGCGTACGGCGACGTTATATAGCCTAGATTGATGTCGTAGCAGGAAGATGACCTGCTACGAGAAGTGCCGAAAAGGCGCAGTAAACGTAACAAATGCATACACGAACATGTTCATGCACCTGTTAAATACAGCTGATGTCGGACATAGCCAGTGTGATGAAAGAGGTTTTATTTGGCGATATTAGTTAGCAGATGCTACTGGCAAAGCAGAACTGAGTATAGGACCAATGACTCTGCTGCCTACCTAGGTAAGGTATTGTCTGACTGCAGGCCGTGCTGCATAACAAAACCAACGGCATGCCACAGACGGCCAATTGGATACCAGAAAGAGATTCGCTAAAGGAGGGGGGTAGTAACAAGATTTCCTTTGTAGGTACCTCTGTAGTCAGTTAGGTACAGTAGGTGGTAGGTGTACCTGCCTACCTACAGGTACTATCTAGATGCTGTTACCTTAGACCCTATCATTAGGTACCTATGGTATGACACCTGCAAACATTAACGCGTGGTATTGTGAGGTCGCAATCCGCCAAACTGTAAATACTTAGGTAAGCGCGATCTTCAAACGGGTACTACAATAAGCAGGCGGTGAACTTCCCAACCTGGCAGAAAACAGGGTAGACCCCTGCAAGCTTTCTTATCGGTCTTATCTGTTCCGTCATCCCCAAATTTTTCCAGTCGGCGCGACCTAGCTAAGTCAGCAGGAAGCAGGAACACAAGCTCGTGGTAGCATCGGCAACAGTCGTGACCGTTGCGTTCTAACAACAAGACGCGCACTCATTTTCTTATTTTCTCTCCCGTCTTGAGCTTTGTCTGTGCATCTCGCTCTGCCCTCGCTCTCTACAATCCGATTGGCTTTCCCGGGCCATGTCGAAGGGCTCCAAACTTAACAGTACACTTATATCTTCGGCATCTTCAGGACCCCCCGTGGTTATTTAGCAACAACTCAACCTCGATCCCATCTACCCAATTGGCTACCGCCGTCACATCAGACGCCATGGCTAAGAAGGACAAGAAACCCCAGAAGGCTGAGAAGCCTGCGAAGAAGCAGTCCAATACTACTGCTAAACCCTCGACCCCTTCGACATCCACCACCCAGAAGCCCCCTGCTCAGCTAATGGACCTTGTCGAATCTTTCCTCTCCGAACAAGGCTTCAACGACGCCCACCGCGCCTTCCAGAAACAGCGCACTACCAAGGCTTGGAAGGCCACAGTGCCGGGAAAGCTGACACCAAGGAACACCACTCCTTGGTCAGCGTCTTCCAAGCCTGGGAGACCTTCGCGAGCAAGGATGGCACACCCAATGCCGTGGCCCAGGTCACTAGTGTTAGTAGTAAAAGTGATCAATCCTCAAGCTCTTCCAGCGACACTTCCGATAGCGACGGCTCCAGCAGTGACGAGTCCTCGGATGATGATGATGTTGCAATGGCCGACGCTCCCGCCGCAGAGTCCTCTTCCTCCGAATCCTCGAGTAGCGACAGTTCTAGTGAAAGCGATAGCGAGAGCGAGAGCGAGAGCGAGAGTGATGCCGACGAAGAACAAGCTACTATATCAAAGCGTCCTCTCTCCAAGATCGCTCCTGCAACCAAGTCTTTGAAGCGTAAGGCTACATCGGATACTGATAGTTCGGACTCGGACCCGGACTCGGATGAAGAAATGACCAGCTCCGACTCGAAAAACGACAAGAAAAAGCCCCAAGCCAAGAAGATTAAGACGGAAGATGCCAAAACAATCAAGACAGAGCAGAGCTCGGACGAGAGCGCCTCATCCGATTCCGATTCTTCTTCCGAAGAAGAAGCCAAGCCAAAGACTACGAAAAAGGTCGAATCTGATAGCGACAGTTCTTCCGGATCTGACTCTGATAACTCATCTAGCTCAGAATCTGAGTCCGAATCCGAGGACGAGGTAGAGATAGCCGCTAAGGTCCCGCTCCCCGACTCTGATTCCGACTCTGATTCTGACTCAAGCGAGTCTGAGTCTAACGAGAAGAGCCCAAAAATCAAGATGGAAGGCAAGGCCGTAAATCGCGCGGCATCAGATAGTTCAGCAACTCTCGAAAAGACGTCTCCGGAATTCGCCCCGCTTCCCCCTAACCCTACCACATTCAAAGCGAATAATAGGGGCAACGGATCAAATCCTAAGAAGACACAGAATCAGCCTTTCTCTCGCATCGCAAAAGATGTGGTCGTTGACCCCCGTCTGTCCTCAAACGCCTATGTTTCTCATGGATATGGCGAGCAGGCTCATCGAGACCTAATTGTGACAAAGGGCAAGGGCTTCACCAAAGAGAAAAATAAAAAGAAGCGTGGAAGCTATAAGGGAGGGCCATTAGATGTTCACACCAGCCGAAGCTTCAAGTTCGATGATTAGGATTGTAAGAACCTTGGTTCCGACGATTAGGAGTTAGAGGGTCTTGGTTCGGAAGAAAGCGATTCTCACGTGACGTATATCCCAATCGCAGCTCCGCCCGGCGCACCGAGAAAACCAAGAAATGGCAGCTTTTCATTCATTGCCAAAAGGACGAACAGACCAGGAAGCCGTCTGAAGTTTGACTAAGGGCGTTGGCTCAGCTCTAAGGTGTTTGGCACTTTGGGGCGATTCATGTACAAAGTTGTTTGGAGTTATCACTACTGCTAGAGGGCTTTAGACTCGCCGAAGCAAGCTAATCTGGGAAGGCAGCCTTGCATTCTTGATGGTAGTATGCACAGAGTTCAGCGTTAGGATGAAGACTAGCATAAATTAAGTAGACAATACCAAATCGACCGATGATTTTAAAGCCATTCCTTTCAGTGCTATCGTTAATAGTAACTTCTGTTTGAAAACATGTGTTGAACCCTGTCAATGTAGAATACAATTGTGATAGTGTCGTAGTTTAGTGTAGAATTGGAGCTTGATGATTTGAGGGCTATTGATTCTATCCTCAGCTCAGAGGTTACCCACCTGATGAGATACCCTAACGGTTAGGGGCGGCGGCCCTACCCTTGGACAAGAACATAAGGTTATCTGCGCATGTTTGGTGATTTCTCCGTTGATAGGGCAGGAAACTGACAGATTCAGAAGGATTCAGTCACCGTATCTAGACTTTGCGTAAAAAGTATTATCAGGAATGCTTATCCCATGTTGTCGACCCGCTGGTAACAGGCTAACCCTTGCTTGATTCTACAAAGCTAGTTTGTAACTTCTTTTCCGCCGTATAGGGATCCCGTACCTTCTGTGCCTATACTAATGCATGTTGTATGCTCTCAACTACCTGAATCTTTGATTCTTTGATCTGTCACCATTCCCTTGACATCCGAAGTGATATCACTAAACTATCGTAAAGATTTGTATAAGTGTGTTGTAGGAGAGTGGGACTAGTAAGTTGTAAATTAAGGCATGGGGCTCGATGAAGGGATATTCCTGGAAAGGTGACTATTCGAAGGTGTTTGGTTTTATGGGGATTGTGTGGGATCATCCAAAAACGTTGGCATGAGAATTTCGTTCGCCTAACATACTAGAGGGAATAGCCTTAAGTAGGAAGTTTAAAAACCTCCGAGGACAGGGGTGATAGCCTATTATCTGACTGAGACCCAGGCCTGGTTGAAGGGGCCTGACTAATCGAGATTGATTCCGTGGAGCAAGAAATAACCATAGATGCTGACCTCATTTGACACAAAGTCTGAGCATCCGTTGGTTGCTTTTTTTTGTTCTATGAAGTGTATCATATCAAAATCTAGTGTGTCATAATTATCCACGCAAGAAATCCACGTAAGTTTCATTTTGAGGCAATAGAATTAAGATACGTTCTAGTAAGTTTACATGTTACGTTTTGTATATTTGCATTTATAAGTATAGTCGAATACTCATTCTATTCTTGTCAACAACCACGTGGGTTTAGTATACGAGTATTCACGGCCACAGTATCCATACAATACACAACTTATAGAAGACCATACTGTCTTGCAAGTCTTTGAAAAGGAAGAGACTAAATAGGATAGCATAATATTTATTAGTCGTTCGCTCAATTTTACTTGACATTATCTTAAGGATGTAGTATGATTTGGAACTACTATTAGCTAATACTTGTCTTCCTCTGCATCTGAGTTTAGAGTTCAAAGTTTTGGTATACCCAGGAACCTGCTATGTAAGAAGGCTCTTAGAACACGCGGGGAGTCTATAAAACTCCGTGCAGAATGCTGAATTAATTTTTCTGCATTGGTACGGCACGCATAGAAACGATCAGTAAGAGTTCAAAAATATTGAGGCAGGTCTGATTCATGTGTTAAAATCAGACCTGATATTGAGGGCCTCCACAACGAACAATTTTCGTATCAATGCTTGCTTCTAAGGTGGGGTGTAGTTGACTATGTTGGATAGAATACGAGTTGGCTATCATGCAAGCTCCGGCTGCACAGGGAATCAAAATCATCTGCTGTACGTAAATTCAAGATCAGCCCACCGGGAACGAGGATGTTCAATTATCTTCTAGCTATCAGAGCCGTCGAGTTTGCGGCGGTGAGCCGGCAATGAGTAGCATAAGCAACCAGCATTTCTGACTGCAGCGCTGCCGTCTTGGCGTGCGACTTTCGCTTCATAACTGGAGACGATTGAGATCATCGCCCGTGAACTCCTTCACTGTAAGCTGATGAATGGCTCATAATGATTTTACATGCTCTGCTCTACTTTTCTCAACAATTGGTCCACTCGTCAGCCCTATTGAGACCAAGCCATGAGTGAAGAAGTTAGTATCGTGTGTACGCCAAGCTCAACTCAGTATGGTTGGCGACTTGTTTAGTGGATTTGTTAGGGTCCAAGCTAATGCAGCCGCTATGCCCCCGGTACAGAATTGATGCTGGGATTCGGATCATTACCTAAACCTTACCTAGCTTCAAAGGGATACGCTACCTCGCCATACGGGCCAAGAAAAAACAGAAACGAGTTTCTCGTGTTAGATAAGATCATCAACCCTGGTGGTAGTACCATAGGCTATAGGAACTTTGGTAGAAATAATGTCGAAAATAGAACAGAAGTGGCACGAAAATTGCGGTCTGAATATGCTCTAGAATAGGACTGAATACTAAATAATAGAAGTATAAATAAGCTTCGATTCCCATGACTTGAAGTGGATTTGAACTACCTGCGTCAACAACAACATCAATTGGTACTACAAATCATCAAAACTCACAGTATACAAACCATTGACAATCAATCAACTCTCAAAATGCGCGCTGCAGTCTTGACCCTTCTCTCCGCCGCCGCCATTGCCAAGGCAGCGTTCGAACCCGCGAACATCGTCGTTGAAAAGTCCGTCGGCAATGGATACCAAAACACTACCGTTCAGGTGCATATTGAATATGATTTCTCCGATCCCGAAATCTTGAACCAAGTGTCTTCCCTTTACCAGTAAGGAACTCCCCGAGCCGTTCTTGTCCAATATTTTGAATAGCAGACAATAACTAATCTCGACTTGCTAGGGTTGACGCTGAGTACACCTATTTCTGCTTCGCGTACAAGCCCGACGGAACATTCTACAGCGACGATTGGTTTGGGCTCGATAAGCCCCTCCGCCTGTCCACCAACAATGTTGTTGTTAAGGCTATCACCTGCAGGGCGGAATAAGGCTGTTCATCGAGTATGGAGGAATGCGGCTTGTACTTGAACTTGGACTTGATCCTATTCTTACCAACGGGTTTTCGTAACCGAAGCGATGACGTTGTTATTAGACGCGAAAGTTGCATGAGGGTAGTCGGTACCCCCGACTGCGTCTGCGTTGGGGATTCTAGTTATAAAGGCTCGGCATCTTGAACAAGATTTGGGAAACAATAAGATCAAGCTTGAACCTCTTCACTTATACTTGCCAGTAAACCAGCTGTGATTTATTCGCTAGAAACATATATTTCGACGGTCACCGGAATATGATTTGTGGTGATTTGAGTAGTGAAGAAATCTGTGAAAAGATCGTGAATCATCGAATAGCAAGAAAATATAGCAGAGAAAAAGCATTAATATTTTTCTGTCCTTGCAGCTTTTATCTGTGAAAGAAACACAGACATTTCTAAAAAGAGCTACCAAGATAAACAGTAAACTGAAGTATCTCGGAGTTGATTTGGCTTTCCTCGAGTTGTCAATACTATATTTAAAACTATGACATATACTTATTCG
Organism: Amphirosellinia nigrospora; assembly: GCA_004123355.1. Classification (NCBI taxonomy): domain Eukaryota; kingdom Fungi; phylum Ascomycota; class Sordariomycetes; order Xylariales; family Xylariaceae; genus Amphirosellinia; species Amphirosellinia nigrospora. Next base: position 2,061,405 of record SCHM01000003.1, on the reverse strand, counting down.
TCGTCGTCCTAACATGTAGAAAATTTTATTATGTATATCAATTTTCAGTAAAGCTAGACGAACTAAAACTTCCCTGGCCTTTTAAATGAGCCGCTCGAGCCTTGTACGAAGACAACTACAATCCCTGGACCTCGCGCCACACAGGATATCGGCATTTATAGGTTTGGAAATTCTACTAGGATGTCCATGACCCATGAGGCCTTAGTTACTTCATCTGCGATCGGTTCATGAGGATTGATATAACCACCGTGTCTGATCTTTCGAAGGCCCCTCCATACCGAGCATTGATCAATATCCCATGGACGGTGGGGGGCTTTGTCGGAACATCTTTAAGTGACCTGAATTTTTCAGTTCGTATAATATGTCGAATACTTCTATGACCTGTATACCGGACTCCGGCTGCTTCTCGATCTGGCGGCCACAGATGCCCGCGACCACGAAGCTATCAATGAAACTTCTGGGCGACGTCCCCAGCAATCGCCGTCTACATATAGATTCAAACCAATGCCCCAGAAGACATTTACAGAGGCCGTTTAAATAGCAACCTAATTAATTCTTAGAAAAGAGGTTTGCTGTTCCAGCCAGGGCGGGAAGCTTGTCTGAGGCTAAGCCATATCCTTACTGGATAATGGTAGATTACTCCTACCCAAAACGTCTGCAACTCGCATACGAGTCGCTGCGAAGGATTCTGTCATACCGGATCTTGAACTCACTTCCAGTATTGATGCCGCGTGTGTCTCTGCTAATCTGCCCGCAGTTACAATCCCTAAGGGTAAGACACACTTAGAGAATTTCCTAATCTGTGAATAACGAAACGCGCGGGGATAATAGATATTCTATAGCTGTCATTAGACATAACAACTAGGCGAACACACTACGTCACAGAATATGGAATAAAATACCCGGTAGCGCCGAGCAAGTCGTCACTAAAATAGAAAGCTTTGCCGGCGAAGCTCTCTATTTTAAATACGTTATAAATCGAAGTGCTAAAAGCACTTCGATTTAAGTAACGGGATTACTCCTAGCTCCTAGACCTCCTACTCCTTAGACCTCTACCCCTTACGTAAATTCACACTTCCAGAGGGGGCTCCGCCCGGGAGGGTTGGACCTCTGGGAACTCGGCCGCCGTCCCTTACGGTCCGGCCCTCGCCCCAGCCGGCCCTTTTGCAACGCGTATCTTTGACCGTCTCGTATTCGTATTTAAATATAGTGGTTGTTAGCGACCACACTTGCTATTGCGGTACGTAAGCCACACAGTCCATATGAGTGTAAATACGTTGTGGTTGATGCCTCGATTTAGACTCTGACCAATGGCAGCTTTGCAGAGTCCGTATAGGCCAATCAGACTGTTGCAGAGAAATTTATACTTTTAGGGGTCACCGTTAGAACTTCTCAATCTTTACCTTCCCTCACACTCAATTGTCGTTGCCAATACGTGTTCGGAAAGGTAAAGCTTTCCAACAAGGGGGCATACCCTGATAGTACTATGCTCGTCCCAAAAGCCTTCTCTCAGTGCCGGGTGGGAGACCGTGGTGGCTATTTTCATAGAGGGTGTGTGTCTTAATACTGGCCGCACGTACATGATCACATCTCTACCAAACTCGTTAGCTAGCTGGATTGTATGTTTAGCTTTGGATGCGTCATGCTTAGAAAATAGACCGCTATTACTATTTGTCGACGTGATGCCTATGATTGTCACATACACATTACCGCAGACAACGGCTATTAGAGCAGCCTCGTGTGCCCAGTCTTATTTGTTATCTTCGATGACACGGAGTGAATGTTTCTGGTAGTGAATCCAGACGAATACCCTCATTGAAACGATTGAGCGTTGCCGTAGTCGCTCAGATGGGCAAGTGACTATCCCAAACGTGGCTAAGTGTGCGACACCCGTTTATGTCTCTTCTGACGCGCATAGGAAGACGAAGGCCTTATGTTGCACAAGATCTAACACCCTAGAAAAGCCTAACTTTTAGCCTGCGCCAAGTATTTATCGTAACCTATGTAAAGCTCGGGACCGAGATTGAGGTCGAAAATATCTGATGAAGGGGATTCCGCTATTCTCAAAGGGTAAGCGGTTATGACTTACTGCTAACTCTTGTGCATTACGCACCATCTTTAGTCTAGAAGTAAAGACCAGTGAACACCGCGTCCCCAGGATGTAAATATTGTAGGCGGAAGGCATCATTGTCAGCCTTCAACGCTATCTATTGCACCCGTTCGGAATTTTCAGCCCAGAAGGTTGAGAGCTGTTCCCATAATATGGAGCAAATGTGGCAGTTGGATGTCGAATTCGCGAGATCATTTCCCTTGCCGCCCGTTATAACCCACCAGATAGTTTCGGCATGGGGGCATGATTACGACACGCCGGGTATGATTCCACTTTCCGAGCTCTTCACAGAATTTTAACGTTATGCACCATAGCTATTCATGGTATTCATGGTAGTCGAATACCCTTGACTAGTTAGCACCCCCTGATCTTGGCGCTGCATGCATCACAAGCCCCAAACCAACAGACCAACAGAGACCAGGTATAAGCGGTCCTGATTGGCGGTAACAAGAAGTGCCACGATATCCCATGATTTCAAGAAATGCTGTTGCATCCGACCGCATAGAACATGGTGATGGGAATTGACTTTCCGAAACGATCTGGATGAGATGTTCGGACTCAAAGGACCGACAAGGAGCCTCTTCTCATCTTTTATATTGACATGACATATCCGACGCGTGGTTCAATACCGGGAGCAAAGCAGGAATAATTACTTACTTGAAGTGTGAGTAGATCAATTAATCGAGGTTCCCTCGGAACGAGGTACTGCGATCTGCCATAAAGAGTCCTGCTACAAAATGGTACAAGGTTTTGGAGATTGTTATCTCAGAATAGAGACGCGTTTCACCAATATACTGGTAATCTATGCTAGTGCACCATATCAGTACCCTTGTGGGAGCCTCTCGTAGAGGCATGAAGTGAGTTTTGTTGTTGTGTGAAGGTTCTAATACCCCTAGACGCTACTCCAGACTATATACCTACACAACCTAGAGCCTCTTTTGTCTATGGCGATAGTATTGCCGGCGTGGTGTGCCTCACACACTGACTCAGATACACTTGATTTCCGTATTACACCGCCATGATCACGACATTGAATTCCTGAGCTCGAAGTCATCACTGATCCCGAGGTTGACAGGTAACTAGACTAATATTGGTTAGAAAAGGCAGCCTAATCGCGCCTAGACTGTAGTGAACCTTAATTTGAAGCTAGATGCCATCAAGTGTTGGCTACTAAGTTAGCGTGCGAAGTTGATATTAGAGCGGATTTTGCTTACAACCCTGACCGCTAAAATCCTACAGCAATATCGCGGGAGTTATACGACATCTGTTTTATTATTGTCCTTAGGCATTTTTGTACTAATTTCCGTACTAAGCCTTTGATATTGGGTACTGGGCATCAGTGGCTATGTATATAGGTGGAGGACTTTCTAATTTTCTAAGGCTGAAGCTATCTTCTTTAGTCAAACTTGGGGATTCTATGCCTAAGCACTATGATAGCCAAGATATGGCATTTTTGGTAATTTGGAGATAGATTGCGGACTAGCTCGAAGAGATTCGGAGGTCTCACTCAATACGGCGTGCCCTTTGTGCTTCGTATTTTTTTCCATATTACTCCAGCAATCACTCTTGTTTGTCACGTCACTCCAACTTGACAGGTTTGGTATAGTGGAGCTCGCCAAATACATTAATGCCAGGGCCTCGTATTTGTGGTAGGTGACATGCACTTGTTGTTGAACGTAAGTCACTAGCACTATATTCGTGGAGCTAACGTAGCGATGTCATATCAGAGTCTCTTTGTTACACGTATCTGTTATGTGCCTCGTCTTCTGCCTTGTCATAATTTGCTTCTAGTCAAGACTTCATGAATCTTATCTTCGCGGCACTTCCAGAACACGTGTAATTATGCCAAAGTCTCATCTTGACAACGTTGTACAGTTGGAGCTTGGCCTCAACGGTTGAGACCTGCCCTCAGTAAGGCATGAATTTGCTACGGACTATTCGGCCCGCTAGTATCAGGACTCTTCTTTGGGCACCTGTGTGCCTAATATTGAACCCTGTCGTGTCACCTATCACTTCCGTGTCCACCATTCAAGTTTGTCTCTCCGGACTACCTTTGAAGTTCTTGTTGCGTTTTGCAACTCCGGGTTTGTAAATTCAGTGGATTGCTATCCCTTTCGCAAGGCATATTCACACAAACATGGACCAAAAAACTCCCAGCAGAGTCATAGTCAGATAATTGGATAGCTTCCGCGAGGGTATTACTATCGGAGACATCCGTGAAACGAAAAGTTTTTCTATCGCCTAGCACTGTGTTGGTTATAACATTTATTAAAGAGGGACGATATTCCACGTTTTGTTGCTGCTAAAGGGAGCTATGAACCGCGTTAATAATAGAGAAAGGCGTAAGGCTCATTTAGAAGTTAGAGTGAGATATTTCGCGAATAGGTAGTGGTCATGAAGGCATGAGGAAAGATGGATGGTTTTGGCAGCTTTTGCTCTGACGCATGGGCATGCATGTTAATGGAATTACTAAAATTGATAATATAGGACGTTTTTGCTTTTATGCTGACTGAGAGACTTAAATTCTGTACTTACGGCGTGTGACTCTTGATTATCTGTGCAGCTAACTTGGCCACAGCAATGTTTACAAATCTGAACACCCGTTATAATTCACTGTTGAAAACGTGACTAGAAAGACAAGGTAATAGTCACACTGCGGGCTGCTAAATTCAATAGATCATAAGCGAGTGACTCACAAGGAATGCCTTCGTTGAACAAGCGAGGGTTATCTTCGGATACCCTCACTTAGAATCAAGGCTCTTTAGAGAAGGGTAGATAAAGGAAATGCATGAGGCAGACATTTAAGGGAGCTAGATAAAATTGGATGGGACAATTTACGTTTTGAAAATGACGTTAACGACGTTTTCTAGAGGTGAGAGCAACTATCGAAATTGAGGGCGTAAATATCTGAGGACTGTGCACTTTTCTCCATGATATATCGGTGGCGGTACAGCCCCCACATCGTTAAAAGCGGCTGAGCAAAAGGCTACCTACCTAGGTAAAGAGACAATACCGTCGATAAGCCTATCGAAAGGAACCACGGGTCATTTTCATCTCGTTTAGGCGCAAAGCTAGTTCAGCACAAATATAGCTGAGTACTGGTTATCAGCTGACTTAAGTGCTGTGCATATCATTCGGCCAATGACTGTGATCGAATCCCGTGAGAGGAGGAAGTAATCATAGGGCCTGAATAGGAGAGAAGTTAGAAAATACATCGAAAGCAGTACAACTAATTAGACATGCAACGTTCGCGGCGGCTCAGAATCCGAGGTCTCTCATCCACTATAAGCAGATATCTTATTGCGTGTGCTACAGATTTTACATGTTGTCGATTTTACCATCTAGCCCGGCGTTGGTGACCTGCCCTGGTAAGGGTGGTGTAATTACACTTCATAATGTAAGGGACTGATTACTCGGGTGAACAAGGTTTGGCGCTTTTCCTGTTAGCCCTGTCCGAAAATAGTGGCGGATAGGTAAGAAGTGGATGGCAATCGGCCGCAAAAAGTTACCTATTAAAGACCTTAGCTGTATGAAACTCGATTAAGGGACAGCATTCTAAAACTTAGGTCACCTCCAGGGCCCCGTTTGCACATGTTGGGCGTTCAGCCACAGGCCAAACCCCACCCGCCCTCCTCCATGACGAGGTGGGGTTGTAGGTGGGGCAGTAAGAATCCATCTACCTATTATGTTGGAGCCCTTAGCTTCCTTAGCTTTGGGCGTCTAGGTGTCTGGGTGTCTGGGTGTGGTAAGGCGAACATCAATTTTAGAGGAAGAGACAAGAAGCCCAGAGAGAAGGCGCCCGGAGACAGCCTAGCTCAGGCACGTCGTACCGGGCTCTGGGTTACTGCTAGTAGGACCTCCTACGCCACGAGACTATTGCCCATGCGACAACCAGTTCCACTTCATCTCATCCTCGTCTCTTGTCATCTTCATGGTTTAAACAAACTAGCTATTTGTTGGGCTCGATTAATCCTGTGACCTCCAGGTACTTAACCTGGGTAGTAGTTGTTGCTTGACGAATGAATTCTTACATTCCGTTGCTCATTGTCTCGCGGCTGCGGTCACACTGGTGAATCACGCACGTATCCTTTCATTCATTCATTCATTCAACCCCCCGGATCGTTGCCTGCTCGGACTAGCAGCGCTAATACATCAAACTAACACTAACAATAAACCGCGCCATCTCTTTGTTTCCCTTGGTGCTACCCTGCCCGAATGCGCTCATGGGGACGACCATCTGTAATCTCATGGGGATTCTCTGCGGCATAAATAAGGCTGCCGAGTCGGAGCATGGAAAGAATTTGGAGCACTCCCCTTCACATAATTCTAACGCGATACCTCGGCGGCAACCCAATATGACAGACGGCAATCCCGAAGTTAATCCACGGACACGGCACTCGCGACACGATGGGTATGTGTTCCAATTCCAGGATGATATGGCCCGCCGCGCAAATGACAGTGCAAGCCCAGCCGAAGCGAGAGCCAAGGAGATAAGAGCTGCTGGATTGATTACCCGCATGAAGGTGGAAGATGACGCTACCTACAAGACGAAATCTCTCTCGCCAGGCCAGCATTTCCTCCATGTGCGTGATCTCCTTGAAGAGACTCGGTTATTCCATGTGGCGCGCATGGTACCTAAAGGCGCACATTTGCATCTTCACTTCAATTCTACGCTCCTCGGGTGTTCTTCTCGGCTATGCCAAAGATATGGCCAATATGTATATTTGGAGTGATCACCGACTTCTTGACCGCGACGACCTCAAAAACTGCAAGCTTGAGTTCAGCCTTCGTAATCTCAAACAGGTTCGGACGGAGATGCGCGTGAAAGCAATCAAGTCCAATGATATTTGGTTACAAGCCGGACTTGCGGAAGCGGAGGGACTATCAGATGAAGCCGAAAAAACTCGTGCATACGATAAGCTGGGTCCAGATATTTTCAGCCCCAGTTACAAGCATGGACGGAAAGACATGAACCAACAAGTCGAAGAGATGCGCTATCAATACTTCCGAGAATGTTGGAATGAGAAAGATTGGGGCAACTGCGACGAATGGCTCATCCGGAAGCTCACCTTCAGCAAGGAGGAAGTTGATTCTTTTTTTGAACAGGCAGATGATGTAACACCTCAAGTAAAACCGGACACGGAAGTAAAACCTGCGTCAGTGGACTCAGTACGGCTTGATGCGGAAAAGCCTCCCGCGAATGGCGTAAAGACGCAAGAATTTAACGAATTGGACTGGATTACAGAGACCCGGAAGAAGATTTCCGCGAGCAATTATAAACGCAATCGGAACAACGCCCGGAAGTAAGGCAACCCTCAGCATCTTTGGTAGACCAAACTAATTAATTTAGGGCATGGATATCATTCAATGGACGAAAAAATGATGAAAGGGTTGTTCAATTACGAGACGGCTTTCCGGCGATATACACGGGAGTGCTTGGAAGAATTTGTCAAAGACAATGTGCAGTATGCTGAGATACGGCCCAACTTCATGCAAACTAATCAGATTCTTAACGATACCGCGGAAACTAAAATCGACAATTTCGGCACAATGGAGTTAATTATCGAGGAGTACGAAAAATTTATGAAAGATGTTGGCGACATGACACACGATGGCGAGATAATTGATGACGAGAAGCACCGCCAACATTTAGTGGAATGAAGGTTATATATTGCACACCACGTTCTTTTAAACGCGATGCCGTCGAGAAGGCCTTGGACGAGTGCATTAAAATGAAGAAGAGATGGCCGGACTATATTGCGGGATTTGACCTAGTAGGCGAGGAGGCTTTTGCAGAGTTACACCCGTTGAGCTATTTCAAGGAGGAGTTCTTAAACTTCAAGCTCCGATGTGAGAGGGAAAACCTGGACATACCATTTCTATTCCATTGCGGCGAAACCCCAGACGACCTCGAGGGGAATTTAGAAACAGCACTTTATCTCGGCTCCAAGCGGATAGGTCATGGGTATGCCCTCCCAAAAAAAGAGATTCTCGAAGAGATGCGGAGCAAGAATGTTTGTGTGGAAACCTGCCCAATCTCCAACATGGTTTTAGGATTAGCCGAGCGCATGGACGAGCATAGCGTATATCGACTACTAGAAGAAAAGATGCACTGCGCAGGAGCGTGGCACTCTCTTTAAGTAGTTATTATGAGCTCTCCGATCTAACGCCGTCTCTAACTCCCACCTAGGTCTACTCTCTCTCACGATTTTTACGAAGTCATGGCGGGACATCAAAATATCAATTTATATGGATGGAAGCAGCTCGCTAGATGGAGCATCGAGCACTCCTGCCTCAACGCAGAGGAGCGCAGAAGAGCACTAACTGAGTGGGAGAAACGCTGGCTAGATTTTATCGATGTCCTCATCGAAAGCTCGAAGTCTGAGTCGCAGATCGCCGACAGTCTAGAGCTGGAAAAGGCGAGGAATAAAGTAGAGTCGACAAGACTTGCTAAGGTGGAAATGGCGAAGACGAAAGGAGCCCGGCTGTAGTAGCAACTCTCGACCAGTGCGACGTGCTACGATGGAGTTCAGGTCATGATGGGGAAAAGATTTGCCTATTTGCCTTTTTGCCTTGAAAGCGATGTAATTCTGGGCTTCGGTTTACTTGGGTGTTATGGGATTGTTTGCATTGCGATATGGATTCTCGATACCAAGATTACAGGGTCGGAAGGGCAGGGTTTAAGAGCATATTGGGTCGGGGCTCTCAAGGAACCGCGTTGTTGGTCGCTTCCGGCTTCAATGGCGCAAGCCGCATTGTCGGGTTTTATGGAGGACACTAAAGTGGCGCATTATGTTTGGTATTTCAACGATGAGTTTTTGTTTGTATTCTTGTTTAGAATTGTATGTTCATGTCGTGAGTGTTCGACTTTTACTACGGTCGAATCAACTCTTCAATCTAACCTATAAACTTGGATGTGACACCGAGGGGCAGTGTATTTACTACATATGCAGCCACAAACGTCTGAGCCGCCCTTGGCAACCCGAGTCCCCTCTCCCTCCTCTCTCCATTTTGTTGTTTGTGAGCGGAGTAGATTCTCGTGTGTGATCAGGCGCTGTCGAATGATGCAGCTAGCCAGTTGGGAAGAAAATTGAAACACAGAGTCTGTTTAGCTGCTCTAGTGTTGGATGGGTGGCCGTCTTGCGACATATATACCAACAAACCTAAGCATATATTAATCACACCTACCTACCTAGGTAGAGGTACTTTGGCTTTCTTGATGTTGCCTTGTGTTAGACATATTTACTTTACTTAGGTTGAGGAGGTATATAGTAGGTAACAATAGCGAACCTGTTTACATGTTATCATGGAGGAGGTGAAGTACCTACCTACCTACTTCTCAGTATACCTGACGTCAATGTTGTGGGCACTCACTGACCTGTCGCCAGTGCTAAGCCCTGTAGACGCGCAAAGCGCACAACGGATAAGGCATAGCGGATCGCCTACAGCTGAAAGGCATTGAATTGGCGTGTTGTGCGGCTCCTGGTTGCGTTAAACAGGCGGCTTAGCGCAAGGAATTTAGCACCCTCACTCACTGTCAACCAACCACTCGATCCCTTGGGGCCCATGAACCGGGCTCCCGCTTTCGCGACCCATGCTTTATTTCATCCCTCGCTCCAATAAATACCCTATCCTGTAAGCATGCCCAGCCCAGCTGTGCCCATTTTTACCCGTACTCGACGACTTGTACACAACCAACAACAACCAACTCACCTTGAGCTTCACTAGACGACTAACCCAGACTACTCTTACCTCTAGTCTCATAAAACGCTCAAATTAGCCCTTTTTCTATAGGTGATTCTCTTTCATCACCTCATTATATACAACATGACTTTCGATCAATAACCATCTTCATTCCAACTGCTAGATTAGTCCTATTTATCTATAGAATTTTTGAATATCCTTCTCCACCCCGAACGATTTCGCGAGGCTGTCGAAAGACGAGACGAAACACAGAATAAGAGAGACAACGACAGACGGACGGACGGACGGACGGACGGGATATCTTGTCTCGCATTGGCCCCAAACTCAAATCGCCGCTAAGGCTCGACGGTCGAAAACTCAATCGCTGCCCTGCCCGACCGGCCCGACCGACCTCCCTCCCGCATACAATGGACGCGGCAAGGGCATGGTTTGCTTCGGACGGCCCCAAAGATTCGGGCCCTGCAGGCTGGCGTCTCGATGTCGTCACGCTGCTGGCCGTCATTGGCGAGTCCTCGATAGCAGAACACTCCCAAATCATCACGGCGAGCGTGCTCTGCCTTCTACCGCGCATCATCCCCGCACCCCAGGCCCTATTGAAGCCCTCCCGCCCTCAGCGTCTCCCCGAGACCACTGCTAGAATGACAGGCGTCTACAGTGGTGTTGTGCTCGACACAGTAGGATTCTTGCCAACATTATTCACCCACTTGACGAGCTGCAACCCTTTGCCTTCAAGGTCCTCGAGATAAAACATACCGACAAGAATAATGCTGGTGGCATTGAAGTGCCCCGGCCTACGCAAAATGGAAACGGCTCGCTTTCGGGAAATGGCGGCTGAACGGGAGGACGAACACAAACCTCTCAATGGCGAGGTCCCTCAAGGGTCCTCCTGCGGATGCCTTAGATGAGGAGCCGGGGGGCTTGCGAGGACGGGCCACCGGCCTCAGCGTTGCATTTTCTCCAGATATCGAGGCCGGCCACCCCGACCCTCCTCCACAAGGAATAGCCCGACGCCCAACAATGAAGGAGAAAGTCCAGGATTTTGTAACCAATCCGACCCTCGCAAACAACGCAACTCGACCTGCTATTCCCGCCACTCTATACTCGCCCATGCATATCTTGGAAATATTCTCGGCAATTCTCACCTTCGGCATCATTGGGTTTGCCATCGGGACGCATGACGGCACTGCTATTCTCGCCGTTAGTTTGATGGCCGGGGCCAGTTCGGTTGTCGGATACGCTTCATGGTGGCGGCCTATCTTGATGAATCGGGCCCACACACAAAGTACCCGAAGGTGATGTGATCATACGGACTCGCGAAGGCGCTTTCCTTCTTGTTAAGTGCACCGAGGAGGTAGCCCGTGAGCTCTACTCGGGGACGGAAGAATGCGAATATCATGTCACCGGTCCGGCTTACCGTATTCTTATGGGGCTGGGCACATTTTGCTCATGGTCTCAGTCATCCTGTTGGGCAATTGCAAGTGGCTCACACAAATCTTCATTGGCGGTAGTTACATTGTTCTGAACGGCATCTATTGGACCATGGGCTTATTGCCGAAGCGTTTGTTCTGGGATCTCAGCCGCTACGAGTTCAAGGATGTCACACCACCGGAAGCACAGAACGCCGATAAAACGACAAATATAGATGACCCGCGTGAAGGAGTCAAGAGCTTCACAAGAACACTTTGGTTTGCTATCCGCGAAACTAAACGTACTGCTTGGGTACGAAGGAGTGGTGCTGCACCAGGCACCCCGCAGTGGCAAATGTGGCTCAACGAAGCTGAGGCCGCTGCTAAAGCTGGCAAGAAACTGGCCTGCCGTCGCCCGTAAAGATGACATCATGAAGATGGGAGAAGACGACTTAAATAGGAGTCCCGTCACAGGGCCCGGACATCGCTACGATGCTGCTGAGCAGGCCGCTCCCGCGGTTCAAGTTCAGCCGGTCGAGAGGAATAAAGGACAAAGCGGTGCTTTCTAGCCAAACGTGTAGGACATGAGATTTTGGAATTGTTAATCTTTAGCGTGTTGGATACCCCTAAAGAGCAAGCTGAACCAATATTGGGCAGCATTTACGTCTATCTCTTTTAGGTTTGTGTGAGGGTATTGAGTCGGGAAATTGTTATCGGCGGCTTAGATAGGTCAAGGGTCTCGTGAACTCCTTGAACAACGGTCATGAATGGCGTTGGGCGCCTCCTGTTTTGTATCATAATAACGCGAGCATTGTCATCATACATACCTGGAGCACGGGTCTGTCTAGAGGAGTCGGACGGCAGTTGTATATACTTACTGGGACTGGAAATATTGGATCTTCCACGACCTGGCAATTGGATATTATAGGTTCCCGGGGAAGGAATCTCGGGTCTGCATTTATTCACATTTTGGGACACCTATTCTAATGCATCATACTTTGGTTAGCGGGCGCTACTACTGGTAACTACTTATACAAGGTCAAATCATCATAGATTGAGCATACAATTTACATTATGTTGAATTCATTGATCTTTAGTGGCGCGTGTGTACCTTAAGTAATTTAGCTATTTGTCTAGCATAACTGGGTCGGCCGGGCTTTTTTACTCAATACGCGCTTTCAGGGATAATTGTTATTAATACATCACGTGTTACATATCTTACCTACTGTGCAAATGCAAATGCAAATGCAAATGCAAATGCAAATGAGGTCGAATCATCTCAAACCACATACCATATTTACCAATCCTTAAATTCTTCTAGATGGGGACCAGGGCATTGCTCTCTGAACACAGCCATCGTCTCATCCCATAACTTTTTCTGGACCCCCTTGCCTTCCGCCGAAGCTACAAACTTGGAGATACTGGGAGTTGATCCATTAGCAAAATGACTGCAATGCTTGGTCGACACCTCATATGGGGAGAAAACACAAAAAGAGAGGGGCAAGCAGAGAGAATTGAAGAAATAAAAGGATGGGAAAAGAGGAAACACTAGGAGATTTGATCTACTCACGGCCGAATCTGTTGCTCGCTCAAGTACATCCCATGACTATCAGGATGCATGACGACGGCGTCAGTAAGATGATACCCGCCCTGCTGCGCCGTCCACGCGACGTAGTGCCCGAGACCATCCGCGCCCGCGCCGGGATGGGCGCGGTGGAACTCGCTCAGGCAGTAACCTGGGTTAAATACGTTGACGACGGCCTCGTCGTCCCGCTGACGTGGGAGGCGAGCTCCCGCGCCCAGAGCACGCAGAGTAACTTTGAGAGACTGTAGCGGGCCCCGCCATCGGGTCCCGTCTCTGGGAACGAGGCCGGGTTGTCGAGCCAGGCGAGCAAACCGTCCGCCGTCTCCGGCCGCAGGACCTCGTGGGGCGGGATCCAGGAGTACACGCTAGAGGCCGTGATGCTAAGGCGTGCGGGCCCGAGATCTGCGGAACGTCGGACTGTACGTGTTGTTCGCCGCAGGGGGGGGTAAGAGGAGGGAGAGGAGGGCCGTGCCGAGGTGGTTTACTTGTACTTGGGCCTCGTGTCCTGTCTCGGGCACGACGTGCCGCTCCAGGAACTTTAGGCCGGCGTTTAGGAGGACGAGGTCCAGCCTCTCCAGGGCGCTGGCGCGCGAGGCGAAGGCGAGGATGCTGGGTAGGATCCCTGGTCTAGGGCCAGACCTCGATGATGCAGGACGATGAGCCCCCTGTTGGGACTTTAGGTGTGATAGGATCTGCGCCTTGGGCTTCGCCTTTGGATGGGCTTCGTACGGCGAGGATCAAGCGTGATACCCCGTGCGAGGCGAGTTCTTGTGCGGCTTCGTAGCCGAGCCCAACGTTGGAGCCGGTTACGATTGCTGTTTGGCCTCGAGTCGTACGTGTGCGGGTAAGGGTTGTGGTTTGAAGAAGGTCTGGTACCAGAGCATGTTGAAGAATCCGGAGATAGACATCGTGGCGGTGGTTGTTTGCAATGCTCGGATGGAATTAGGAGAGAGTCTATGAGGAAACAGTTATTAGATTGAGTCCGTGATTATTACAATTAAGTTATATATAACAAATGAATTTAGGAATTTCGTGAAACAACAGATAATGTTATTACTGCTGAATTAGCAGGCTCTATCTATAGGCATATAATATCTTTGTATATACGTACTATTTAGGCAGTTCCCGTCGTCGTCATATAACCAGGCAGCGCGGACATGTGCAAAGGCGGGATGATAAAGTCCGCCGGGAATAGGGGATAATAACTACTTGATTTAGTCGATCTCGGGCGCGATAGTCGACCGCACATCGTGGTCGCGTAAGTACCTAGTCTTTGTAATGAGACATTCCAATTCGTGGCCGAAATGCGTAACTTGATGCCTTGGCTCTCAACATGTCGCGAAGATTAGCAAGACACCCGCGGTCAAGGTCCGCCGTCGTTACAAGTAATTTCGCGGAACAGCGGACAGTAAGTCCGGGCCTTTCCACTACAGCGGCTTGATCTTAGCGTCCGTCTCGGGTATATAATCCGAGCTATAAACCAGAAGTAGCATCTTGAAACTGATCTCAGAATTCACCTCGGGGACTTGATGCGAATTGCGCGAGAGCTCTAGTCCCCAACGTCATGACTGAAAGGATGGCCGTTTTGTCTGTACATCAATCTGCTTATCGGGTACGACTGGGACATACATTTACACTACCTGAAGGAATCATTGGGAATCGAGTTCGAGCCGAGTTCGAGTCGAGTTCGAGCGCCCCCTTTCTTGATAAGCACTCCGGTGTGCGCCAAGATTCCTCTTAACAACAGCATAGCAAGCCTGGTCCTGCGTGCGATATTGCATGGCTGCGGCTTAGCTGGCTCTCGATGGCTGGTAGTATCCCTCATTTATCTTATTTAGTTGTAAAGGACGGCGGCAACGTTCAATCTAGCAGCCCTCAAAATGTGTAGCGCTAGGTAATACCTTTAATATGGAGCCTCGGAATGTTCAATTATACATGTGCTCAGAATATTCATTCCACACCAAACCCTATTTTAGTGTATATAGATACTATCCCCTACACTGCTTGGCCGTGATGGCCCCCTATATCCCCACCATATTCTTCGGGCAAAACAATAACAGGCCTGTCGTTTTTAATGGCATGCCGATGGAAAACTGCAATAATGGCGACAATGAGGTCTTATGCGCATGCCTGAGATGGACGCCGTCAAGGGGTGGGCGTTCGCGATCGCTTCCCTTGTGGTCCCGTGGGAGGTGCCTCGAGTTTAGCTTCAGCTAGGGCTGCTCAGCTGACAACAGGCAGCCAGAAACGCCGAAGATGAGAAACTCGCTGCCCATTTGCCGAGTTCTTTCGCGTCTATCTTTCTCTCACTAAAGCCTCAACTAAGCCTCTTACTTTCCTTTGCTACAAGTTGGAATAGCAATGTCCAAGTCCGACTATGAACAGATTGACAATTCCGGCGGCGACCAATCCGCATCCTCTCATTAGCGGCCAGCGAGAACTACGATGACCCCATCCACGTCAGCCTCTGGACCGTCAAATTAGCAGATGCACCCTCTTACGACGCACTATCGTATTGCTGGGGCGATGCATCGAACAAGCGCCTCATCTACTGCGACGGCAAGCCGTTCCAGGTAACGCCGAACCTGGAATCCGCCCTCCGCCGCCTGCGCCAGCCTCATGTCGACAACGTCCTCTGGATTGACGCCATCTGCATCAACCAAGCAGACCTGGACGAGCGGACGCACCAGGTCACTCTCATGCATCGCATATACCAGAGTGCTGTCACCGTCATCGTTTGGCTGGGTACTGGCGGTGGCGGGAGCCACCTCGTCTTTCCCGCCTGCGAGCGCATGAATGAGTTCTACGGCGACTTGCTCCGTGAAGACTCTGCTTACCTTTTTAGTCATGAGTTCGAGAGGCGGTCGAGAGCGGACAAGAGGAATATCCTTAAAGAGAAACTGAGGGAGTTGAAGCGTCGTAAAGCTGCCGATCAGAACGCTGCTCCGGGAACAGCGGGGACGGTAGTGGAAGAAGAAGAAGAGGAGGTTCTCTATCCGACAAAGGAAGAAGTGACAGCCACTGTCGATTTGGTCAACCGGCCCTGGTTCACTCGCTGTTGGGTCCTCCAAGAGATCTCCCTCGCGTCAGATGCAGTTGTTTTATGCGGCAGGGGCTCCATCAGCTGGGACCAGTTCTTCCTGGGCTTTGTGTTGATCACGACCTTCAACGATGGTCATTTAAGGATCCGAGGGAGCGAGACGTTCTCAAGGAACAACCTAACGCTGACATCGGTGGTGCGATCTAAGCTGCATTCCGATGATAGCAGCGTCGGAAACCAAGGCGTTGATCTGCTTTGGCTACTCTGGCAAGTTCAGTACTTGGAAGTTACTGACTCGCGAGATAAGGTAAATTCGATCCTCGGCCTCATTGAGCCAGGAGAAGCCCGGAAATTGGCACTGGTGCCTGATTACACGATTTCGGTGGAAGAATGCTATAAGCGCGCAGCTCTGGCCATCATGTCGTATTCAAGAAACCTGGATTTGCTCGTGACTGAACGCAACCTGGAATCTGATCTAAATCTACCATCGTGGGTTCCGGACTGGAGTTTTCCACAGTCGCCATCTCCCATGTTATTCTGTCGCGAAGACGATAGACAGGGGTTGACACAGCTGGGTTACAACCAGTTCCGCGCGTCGGGCCCCGCTAAATATGAGAACGCAGTCAAAGTGCAAGGAAACGTCCTGCAACTCTCCGGATATGTAATCGATGTGATCTCCGAGCTGGAAGAGGTCCTAACGGTTCCCCAGCTAGAGCAGAGCGACAACATGAACAACGTGTCCTCGATAAACCAGTTCTCCGAGTACTGGAAGAGGCAAGTGTGCGACGTCGGCGCATACCTTGACGGCCTCGTCCAGTGGAGAAGCTCGCTTTCAGCAGCAAGTACGCGAAGTACCCCACGGGCGAAGACGCCGAGACTGTCTTCGCCATGACACTGTGCGCCGGCAACGTAGACGGCACCGAGGTGGCCCTGACGAGCTTCAGGGAGTGGCGCAAACTACTTCGCGGACCAAGGGCTGTAAGCTTTCTAGGACGTTTCAATGCGAAGAGCCAGGTCTACCAGTCATTTGTGACCATCGCAGCGTTTAAAGACGCTGTCTGCCATGGCCGCGACAAAACTTACACGTCCTCTACCGAAATATCACTGTACCGGCGTTTGGCGAGAACGAGGAAGGGATACCTCGCCCTTGTCCCCAGACAGAGCGCACTTGGTGACCGGATCGCACTATGTGAAGGGGGAAGATGCCTTTCGTGCTTCGAAGGAATCCCGAGAAGGATGAGTACGAGCTGGTAGGGCCCAGTTATATTCACGGTCTCATGCATGGAGAAGCATGGAACCCGTCGATAGTTCGAGATATCAGGATAGTTTGAGAGTCATAAGTCAGCCGAAGTAGCAGAATTTGATCTTATTCCTAACGTATTACCTTAGGTGCACTACTCGGAGGGACAATAATAAGGACTGACCGGAGAAATGGCCGAGATAACCGATCCCAATTCATTACAACCTCATCGCCCTAAGCTATGTACGGTGTTCTTGCCGTTTTAAAACATCTAAAGCAGATATGCTCTATTTGCAGCGTCACCTGCAATCTTCTATCTCAATCAGCCAGCTTGACATAAACAGCCCCTTTTTCGCAATTTATCGGTAGAAATTTTTCTTCATCGTATACTTGTGTCTAAGGTCAAAGGAGTAAACAGGCAATCCAAATATGTCACAAGGGGACAAGACTCTGCTTTGAGTCAGAAAGACAACTTAAGTGCTGTTAACAGGCAGCCAGATTGAACAATAAAATTAAAAATACACTAGATCAGTTGATGCATGTTATGTGAGCTTAGACCATGATAATAGACAAGACAAGTGGCCATAGGCATTTCCCCTGGCGACACCATGGAGTCCGCTACAGGTACATAGGTAAGCTTTACAGCCAGAACAACACGGAGTTAAAATTATTCAAGGGACAAAATGAGGGGCGAACTTTATCTATGTACCCCTCGCCTCCGTTTCATTTTAATGGACATGCGTATAATAAACTCGGACTGCTGAGTGGCATGGATATCATACCACGTCTTGACACCTCGTATCGCAGGATAAGATAAAAATGAGGGAGAAGAACGTACGAGTGAGATGCATGACCCCCGTTACTCAGTTTCCTGCTGTCCCTCTATTTGGGCCCTCACCATGGATAAGTTCTCACGTATGAGTAAGTAGATATGCGACCTGTTCTAAAAGCCAAGCGAATATATTTTTAGACGGCTTATAAACAGTAATATTGTAGACTATGTAATCTACATAGATAAAATATATTAACCTGACATGCAATATTTTCTTCAATAAATTTATATCCAAGCTTAAAAGTCGTTGTAGAATGCAAGTGCAACCATTTATATAAGCCTCGTAGGGCTTCCACAAGCTATATTACCCCCGCTGAGGTAGGTAACAGATATGATTTCCCCTTTACTTCAATCCGGAGCATCGATACGCTGAACATTGCACAGTACCTACTCAGAGAACAGGTCTTTCCAATGTCCTACCCGCTAACTCTTGCACATGGTCACATTAGCTCTTTGTATTGTAACCCGCTGGTTTCAATGTTTCGTTTATTGCAACAGTATCATGTCTTGTACTGTTGCTAGTCACAGTTAGCGTCCTATTTACTTTTAACAATATACATACGCTTCTAATGGACGCCATCTATATTTCAAGTCTGAGCATGCATTGAATCTCTCCAGTCATGCAGATGACGTGGCTGAGCCCGATCCAAGTGGTTTAAGTGTGTCTTCCTAGCTGCAGAGAAAGCTGCGCAAGTTGAACATGCATGTTGCAGAATGATATTGTCCGATAGCCTTGATTGGGTGAGGCTTAGCGTAGACGAGCAGCCGCCAATGCTAATGGTTAAATCTGTTTCAGGCGCTTGTTCGTTATCTAGGTAAGTTGGTCAAACTGTATCTCCACGTTAGATGGTAAATAAATTACGCTATCCTAAGAATGGCACCGTGTTTGTATGTAATAAAAGTGGCATAGAAGATAAGATCAATGGTAATATTCAACCCTACGATTTGTTATTATTGCCAGTTTGGCTCAGCGAATATGAACCATGATATGAAATGTCAACCGTTACACTTCCTAGATATTGTGTAGCTTGATCACTTTCTTCTGCATTATGGTCTCACGCCAAAAGGGGTTGTCCGGTTACTAAGGTGAAGGACCTTTTCCCAAATAGTCTAATCATTTGATACCATTTTACAAGTACGGGACCGAGGGACATGGCTAAAGCTGACATCTTGCATCTGCAGCATTGCATATCCCGCATTAAGTTACATTCCAATTCTCCGAGCGAATCACAACCTTGGTCACGGCCGCCATCTCATCAGTACTTGACCCAGCCTGCCTTAGAAGGAAGCCGTGCATCCTGCATACCCTTATCGACACGAACCAAAAGATTCCAATCGCTGGCTATCGCAGCGAGGATTACATGTTTTGAAAGCTGCCTAGTTATTGTAGCTCAAATTAGAACATGTCAGCCTATGAGGGGTCCCCTCTTGCATCTCCAAGACTGAGTGAGGCTAGCAATGGGATCTTACCCCTTTCCCCTCCCCAGACCCGCCCCCAGACATCCCCATTCAGAGTCCCAGTGTGAGCCTCAACAACTTCATTCCCGCGTATTTCCGTGGAGTGCACCAAATCTGGCATCCGTGACAGAGCCTCGTTTTTAGGGGTCAATTGTAACCCCCAGCCTAAATTCAGTCTTGCATGCGCCTGAGGCATTATGACCCAACTATTACCAATGCTTTTCGACCGTTGTTGCAGCTGAGGATATAACCGTTCAGCTCCACACTGAGCTACAACACAGGGCCCATCAGGACACAACATACTCTCGTAACGGGCGCTGGAGAAATGTGCACGAGATTTAACTAGTAATAACGGGGTACGATATTGGGTAGGTGACAAATACGTTCTATTGCAGAAGAGTTCATAGGAACGTTTTACGGAATAACAAAATGTAATTTATACATAATATAATGACCAGTGTTCAGTACTTATTCTCCCATCTAGACTTCCAGGCCAGATAAAACGTGCTTGAAGATCTCATAATTGCCCTCGTTTTTGGGATCAAAGACCGCAAAGCAAACTTCGCTCCACCGGTTTCCAAAAAATTCATCTTCTCGTAGAACCGAAAGCCAGCAATGGGCAATATCTTCAGGAGGGTTGCCAAAGACACCGCAACCGAAAGCGCCCAGTACAAGCTTGCGATGGCCATGTCCAGCCGCCATCCGAAGAGCTAATCTCATCTTGCCCTTCGTGATGTCCCGATCCTCGTCGTATTTGAAGATTTGCTTGTTCCTGTAGCTAGTCCGAATCTTCGTTGGGTCTTCCGGGACACTATAACTAGTCTGGTACTGAAACGTGTGGACCTCGGGATTGCGTAGCGCCGGAATGGTCAGCACACCGACGACAGGTAGTCGATCCGGCTCAGCAGCTATATGATTGTGGCCTGAGGCCATATCGTCCCGCATCACGAGGACATAGGGACTATAGATACCTCGTGCTTACGCAACGGGTAAAGACGCGGATGGAGGCTGAGGGCTAGTGAACTGCGATAACATATAGCTTCCTCTTGGGCCATAGCTCCGTTCAGCCATCCGCCACCTGGCTTTCGGCTGTTGGCGAAGTTGAGAACAGCAGGACGACCATGGCTTGGGTCATCGGGGTCCCCCGACACCCAAAGCCGTATGGCTGCGTTGAGTGTGTCTTCTTGGGTGACTGTGATCGTAGCGGGTCGTGAATGTAAGGGAGTGGGAAGTGGCTCGAGGAAATGAAGATTTGTAGGGGAAAACTTGACCGATTCGCGAGCATCTTTCTCAGTCCGAAGTTCACCCAATAGTTTGGGTAAGGTTCCAAGCGTATCTTGGGCCACTGTTCTGAGAATGTCACGCAAAGGAGAGTTTGGTCTGGAGTCGTGTCCTCTTTGCCGCGACCAGTATCTCTCCGGGGCGCGAGCAAAACTGCTGAGAGATCGCCTATAACCCTCGTGGCGGCGTCTTGAGCTTCTAGGAGATGGCATTGCTTATGTGGGGGATCGATTCAAAGAGCATGAGGGGAGACTGCACAGTCAGCAAGGGTTAGAGGTTGGTGACTACTTACTTATTATAGCCATTCTCGTTACTCTATTTGATAGGCTGGGCCGGTTTATGATCTCCAATTCTAACACGTGATCGAACCCCCAAAACTTCCGACCACACTGCCACCTAGATTAGGGTAGGTGTCTGCCTTACCGTTACTCGATGTGACGCCGAGGAAAGTGCACTTTTGGGTTGAGACGTGGGACAAATTCGAATGCAGCTCTAGACCCCTTAGTTAGTTTGGGCTGCGCCGTGCGATTTTTAATTTGGGCGGTTATTATCTCATTACAACCCTGGAACGGCCTCAAAATAAGAGGCAGGGAAATGATAAATGCCACGCTGTGGCCTGGAAGATGAGGCCAATCGCCGGCGAAGTCGTATGTTCGAGCGGCAATCCCAGCGCCTAATGCAGCACGCCTCACTTACCGGAGTTATTACACTTCTGCATAATTGATTGATCTTGGAAAAGAAGCCGGAGCAGATATGTTCGAGGAAAGATGTTTGATCTGTGACATTTTGAACTTAGATAAACTGAGACGGTAGCCTGCCATCATGCCAATCTTGCTGCTTCTTTCAGCACTTATACTATCGATGGCAATCGACTTTTGTTTATATTTTTCAAGATTAGTTTCCATTTAATAATTCATAATATTTGACTGACCACGTCCGTTGGTGCCACAATGGTTGTAGTAAGTTAGATCGATGACTCAAATACTACGTCCGTTCTAACAACGCATATAGCAAATGTATCGCATTTATCCCGACGACCCTAAGTATCAGACATGTAAGTCAACTGAGAGAACCTCGTCCATCCATTGATGATACAAACTGAACAAATAAGGTGAAACCAAGTTCAACCAGAACTGGACACACACAGGCAAATCTGCCCAGATCAAGCGAATATATCTAGCTAAAGACAGTGACATCAATCGGGCCTATCGTGGGAAACGGTTTAACAAGTACCGGTACGTACTGAATTCGATAACCAGGTTGCTCATTGCTAACGTACCGCAGAGGCAATAAGAGATACAAAATCTTTTATCATGGAACCCAGCGTGCTTGTACTATTGGGCGATGGGGCAATTCTTTACGATACTGCAAAAAGCCAGAGTGCAGTCTCTGCGGCATTATGTGGCATTCATTTGACTTGAAATACACTGGTAAGTAGAGAAATAAGAATGGATGTTGCTCAGTCAAACTAATATCAACCCCAAAATAGGGTCTAATTGCATGTTCGGTGCCGGAATCTACACGACGCCTTCTTCGTCGAGTGGGTGTTCTAACTCTAGCTGACGTGACTAGTTCTATATTCTGACGACGTGGACTTTTAGAGGCTGACACATACGCGATGAACCATCGACTTTTCACTCGCCGACATGCCATGCTAATCTGCCGAGTCATTTCGAGCCATCCACAGAATATGCGAGTGGCAGATCATTCGTTGACGTCGCCTGCCCCGGGTACGATTCTGTAGGTAAACCATAAATCTTGGGAGCGCCGTGTAACTGACATGATACTGGAAAGGTGAGGGGACTTACCGTGGCAGAAGGGGGCTCGCTAAACTACCCGGAGGTTGTTGTGTATCGAAACGATGCTATCGTCCCTGTTGGTGTCATATTTTATACCAGAAAGGGATGGCAGCCCGTATAGTCGGCTGTGATTGGCAGTTACCAACTAACGTTTCATTCAGGTTCCTTGAATACTGGTGTCGCGATCTCAAACCGTGGGTCTTGTTTTGGCTAAGTTTTTGGCAACTGACTGACACCGCTCGCGGCGATGAGCTTCTACATCGTGACGGTCTGGTGGATAACTTGGATATAATACATAGCGTTAAGGATTTAGCCAAATATGGTGGGCACTGTTAATGTATACAATCCTTTAATGACCTTTAGAAGCAATGCTTCATCTGGGGTTGCTAAAAACACCTTTTGGCATTTGATTTAGATTCTCAGGCTTAGTTTTTCGAATCAAGCTTGCATAATTCATTTATATATCTACCAAGAGCCCGGCTAGTTGCATTTCATAAACCATCCCATCGGCTCCGCGGGTTCGTACAGCCAGCACAAGGCATCCACCTCACCAGAGCTTTCATCTCTTGTAAAGTAGAAGAGCCCCACGGCATAGTTATCCCAGTCCATCATACCTCTCGATAGCCATTCGTCCCGTTTTAGAGGCATAAAGCTGTAGATTTCGAACTCATCGTCTTTACAGTAGAATTCCAAGTCGCAAGTCGACCTCTCCAAGGAGTTGAAGTTAAATGCTAAACGGCCGGTTTCTTCGCGTATGAAAACATCGATGCAGATAGAGAAGCCCTCGTAAGTGCCGACGAAGTCTTCCTTATCAGGCTCACGAGGCCCAACGTTCGGAAATTTTAGCCACTCGAGTTGAATACTTTTGAAAAATTGGTCATGATGTGTGGCTTCCTGCTTGGCGAGTTCAATAATATTGACGGGCGGTTTGGAATCAAACAGGGCTTGCGTAAACAGCTTCACTGCAAAATCGGCAGCGTCACCTAGATCTAGACCGTTCGTCATGGCAACGATGGCGCTAGATGTTCCAGGGAAAACGTACGTCGCACAGGCGAAGCCAGTTATGTTCCCACTGTGACCGATGAAAGTCTGGCGAGGGCTGTCACGGCCAATGACATATTTCTTCAGGTATAAGTCGGGATCCTGCGTGTATGTTCTGTGATTCATGCTGATACCACCAAAACCTGGACTTGGCAGATGGCCACGATACCATCCTAGGCAGTATGCAAGATCAGGGCCAATATTTGCTTGTGCTTTCCAGATTGAAGAAAGCTCTCGTATTGATTTGCTTCCGATCCTTCGCTCTTCTGATCGTCTAAAAGAGCCGCAAGCCAAATGAGCATATCCTTTACGGAACTACGGATCCCGATAGGGGCGAGGTTAGGCGAGTTTTCATGGTTCGTCCAACTGGCTGTGTCAATCTTCATAAATGAGCCATCCTCAAGCTTCGCATAGCCATGCGCTTTGTTGCGGCATGACTCAAACCCATAACTGTCAGTGACCGTATCCTGCATACCGAGAGGCTTGAAGATGTTCTCTTGAAGGAAATCCGAGTAACGGCTGCCAGATGCGTTCTGTACGGCCAGAGCTACCACAGCATAGGCTTGGTTGCTGTAGTAAATTGTTTTCTGCAGAATCTCGGCCCTTCCTGGTCTTCGGTCTGAGCGTGGTTAAGAAATTGCACAAAAGACGGTTCGTCGACCACAGCGCAGCCGTTCGGGCCCCAAGTTACTGTTTGTGGCCGTCCTAATCCAGTCCTATGGGAGAGCGCATCTCGGATTGTGGCGCGCTCTCCAATCTCAGGATCACCCAGAGGATTGAAATCTTGGACATGTTTCTTGATAGGATCATCCCAAGACATGACACCTTTGTCAACCAAGATGCCCACTGCCGCAGCAAGGAACATTTTTGAGCATGATGCAAGCATGTATACCGTGTTCTCATCTGCTGGTTGTTCTTCTTCCACATCCCGCAACCCAACGCTCCCTGGAAGAGGGTCTTTCCTTCATGGATAATTCCCACCGATATCGACGGCACACGACATATAATTTTAATAGATTCAAGTTGATTGAGTGCCCCTTGTATTCTCCTTGTCAGGAGTTAGCTTCGTGCTCATCAGCTTGGGGGAAATATACGTACTCTCCACTACTTAACAGCGCATCCAAATTTGCGTCCATGATACCTGCGATGAAATGCCGACTACGAAGAATATGGTTCTATATGATTTTCTGATCTTGTTCTTCATGTCATGAAGCCTTTCTAGGAACCTCAACTCTCAATTATATGCCAACGGTAAATTCGTCACATACTATTCATCGTTGGCGGGATACCGTTTAGGGATTGTCATATTGGGTGCTAATGCTCCTGTCTGTCGGCAGGGGGCTATCTCTGCTCAAGGCAGCAGTTCTTTAATGTCATGGCAAACGCATCATCTGGCACAGCCCACCACACATGCCGTATATGCAGCTTGTCTTGGCGCAGCAACATTACGCCACGCATTGGATTGGGGTAACCATCATGCATCCGCGTCATTATGGGAATAGGAATTTAGCACCCTTCGTAGCCTTACGACAAGCTATCACCCTCTATGAAATACATAGTTAGGTACCTATTAGATGCTACTCTGGTACGGTAAAAGCCTGCATTGTTCTAGTCCGCGCACCACCTTAATACAAGACCAGTATCAATACTTAAGATCCCGAACATCTTCTTTAACAGGGTTAATGTGTCGGAAATGCTCGATTTTTATCATTTACAGTTCATCAAATTTTGCCTCCTATCCATAGCCCACCCCCATTCAGATCGTTTCATGCAAATAAATCCATTTGTTCGAAATGCCTCCGTATAGAGCGGCCATCGACCCACGGGGCAACCTGAACCAAAACCAAATAGGTACTCATCAGCTGGTACCTCCGGGAGCTACCAACAGATCAAATCTCAATATCAAGATGATACACCGAAGAGTCAAGGCCACCAATCTTACACAAGTCAATACACCAGCAATGGTGGAGGCTTATCAAGCAACGGTCATGGCGGCGGGGGCGGTGATGACGGCGGAAAACAACCATTCAATAATCGAGGCCAAACAGGCCACTATGCTTCTAGACGTGCGAGGCCTACACTTTCTAAGCCGACAGCAAGAGTCCAATCCCAAGGGGGGCATAGTAATGAGCCTAGCGTTGGGCACAGCACCGGACACAGCAATGGCAACGGGCGTGGCAGTGGACGTGGGAATGGACACACTAGTACTGGACACACCAGCACCGGACACATCAATGGCAGTGGGCGTGGAAGTGGACGTGGGAATGGACATACCAGCACCGGACACAGCAACGGCAGTGGGCATGGCAGGGGACGTGGGAATGGATACGGTAGTGGGCGTGGCAATGGGCAAGGGAATGGGTACGGGCGCGGATACTCTGGGAAATCCTAATAGATAAAGAGATAAGCCAACGGCACCCAAGGTAACCACATAGCTGTCAAAGTTAAAGTGAAATGGACAGATTAGGGTATCGTAAGGGGAACGAGACTCATGTATGTAGCAGTAGATTCTTGACAATTGCGACTAGGTAGTACTTTGCTCGCTACTTATTGCCAGAGGTAGATGTGCAAATTCCGGAATGAGAGCATATGAATTAAAGTGTCGAAAGGGTTAAGACCGAGTTATTTTAGGTAGGTTACTACCTACTAGCACCACATCGATTCAACCTTAGGGATATCAAGCTTGAACGGGCGACGAAATCAACGCCCCCTGTAACCCATTTTTACAGTTGCCGAGTTATGTTTTAGCTTTGTTAATCACGTTTGCCTTAATAAAGATTATTGTTACTTAGCTTTAAGCAGTTTCAAAATAGGTTTTGAAATATCTACACGCCGAATGCGAAGCTAAGGGTTAATATTTACATCTACCATACATACACTGGCACCGATCTTGCGGCGAAAGCTAGCCGAAAAGGCTCGCGCTCCTCCAATACAAGTGTTAAATATAATAACCTGCATGTTTGCCTTGTTATGTACTGTAGGCGCCTAGATTATGTACTTAGGCTTGAATCACATTTTTGTTGCTGCAGGATGCCATCCGCCCTCCGCCCCCCAAGTGGAGTTACAATGGTGTATGTCACCTGCAATGTGATACTTAATAGAATTTGAAATTATCTACTAAAGTTTAGATAGGGTAATAGAAAAAGAAAACCACCTTTCAAGCTACTTGTTCTTGGGCATCAGCTGTAGCATATCACCTTCAATGGAACTCGACAAAGTCAACCAAGACGGGAAAACGAGCCTTTAAAAGCTGTGTATCTGAGCAAATTCTCTGTCACGGGATATTCCACCCTAGTACATGTGGTCACATGACAATTCATCAGCTATAACGCTTTTCGGATTATTCTGACTGAGAATCATTGTGCCTCTTTTGAAATATACCGCTAGATAAAACAGCATGAGAACAAGCACCTAGCCTACAACACTCCAGAGGCACCACGGAACATCATAGCACCTAGGGGCGATATGGCAAGGTTGCTGTCGGCTACAGACTTCACTGTGGGATGGGTTTGTGCCCTTCCCATTGAGTTAGCGGCAGCCGGGGAAATGATGGACGAGGAGCTCCTCGACCTACCCCAGAACTCTACCGACTCTAACATGTATCTTTTGGTCGAATCGGGGAGCATAATGTTGTAGTTGCTTGTCTTCCTGCCGGCCAAATTGGAACCAACTCGGCCGCTACAGTCGCAAGCCAGATGAGGTCTAGTTTCCCTTCTCTGCGGTTTGGCCTTCTAGTTGGCATCGGCGGCTGTCCCAAACAATGACTACGACATTCGACTTGGCGACGTGGTTATCAGCCTACCTACAGGGCAACACGGGGAGTTATTCAGTACGACATAGGGAAGACAACACGCACAGGACATGTGCGGACTGGCAGTCTAAATGCACCGCCGCAGATTCTACTAATGCGTTGAATAAGTTGCGTTCCAACGTAATCCGGCGAAGACACAGCTGAACGAACGCCTTTCGAGGTTCTCAAGCCTTCCCCATTTTACTTCACCCGGCCCCGATCATGATCGGTTGTATCTTCCTTCGTCTCAGACAAACGAGCCCATTCCTAGGACTACGCGTCTTGTACAGGAGCCGATCCTTTTCCTTGGTACCATTGCATCTGGAAATCAAGTCATGAAGGATGGGATGGCGCGAGATAAATTAAGTCGAGAATTAGGCGGCATTTTGTTTTGAAACCGAAGCGGCTGGACTCATGAATAACTTCCCCTGTATTGTAATTCGTGGTATATGTGATTATGCCGACTCTCATAAGAATGACTTGTGGCAGCCGTACGCCGCAGCTACAGCTGCGGCATACGGCAAGGAGTTACTGTGTCTTATACCCCCATTGAGAGTAGGGGACGTCGAGAGCGGAAAGGAAAGTAAGTGACACAAGCTCGTGAGGAATGTACTTAAGCTTATATAGATCTACATCAGTACCAATCAATCGCGACTTGACTTCCACGCAGACTACTATTCCAAGAGTGGCGTTTCAAGAAATAGTCAGCTTGACACAACATCCTGTTACCAAAATCTCCCCGCTACCATACATAGGTGTACCTCATATTCAAAACATGGCCTTCTTTGACCGACCACATCAACTACAACGCCTTCATGAGATTCTCTGTGCGAATCAAAAAAATACCCTACTATGGTGACAGCGTCTTTGGTAGGACCGGCAGGCCATGGGAAAACACAGATCGCCCTCCAGTACATCTACTTACATATAAACGAATTTGACCTCATCATGTGGTGCAATGCTGAGTCTCGATTGAAACTTGCTGAATCCATATCCGTCCATGCCCAAGCCTTGCAGCTTATTTCAGCTGCTCCTAGCCTCCAAGATGATTACAAGTTTGCAACGGTCGCAAGATGGTTAGTTGCTTCCAGTTCCACAGGTATGTAGTTCTTATTCCTTCAACTCTAATGCTCATGTTGTATTTATATATAGTCAAATGGTTTCTATTGCTCGATAATGTCGAAGACTTCGAGGTGGTTCGCCCACTCTGGCCGATTGCGAAGTCCGGGTCAATACTACATTACACACAAGAAACTCGATGATCGCGCGGTTATATACATCTCAGCAAGTCGAAATTCCACTTCTGACAGGGCCGAAGGTGTTGATTTCTTGTCGTCATTTATTTCTTCGTCGGATTTCCCCCGGAACTCGGAGGAGGGACAGGCAATTCTCGAGATCACCAGGCGATCCGGACATTTGCCTTTGGTACTTGACCTCGTCCGCCACCATGCTCTCGGCACCGGGTATACTTTCGCCCAGTTTCTACGAGCCCATGAACAGTTTGAAGAGCTCCTGATGAATGAAGACTATAATTCATATCTCAGGACAGAGTTTTATCCCGTCCCGCTCACTGCAACGCTTACAATCGGCTTGCAGAAAATCAGCCCCGAGGCTCGAAACATTATGTCAATCATGGCCTTCTTAGATCCTGATGAGATACCTGTAGCCTTTTCGAGATTACGATAACCGAGATATAAGGTATGTTTTAAAATACCCGGTAGCGCTAAGCAAGTTGTTACTAAAATAGAAAGCTTTACTTAATAGTAAACTATTTATTTTAAATATAGTAAAAATTAAAATGCTACGTATTTAATTTTAGTTTATATAAGCGTAGCTATATTAGCTTTATATTTGTATTAAAATATAGTGCCCGTTAGTAATTATTTTTACTATTATAGTGCGTAAGCTATATAGTTTATATAAGTATAAATACGTTGTGGTTAATGCTTCGATTTAGGAAAAGTAAAGAGTTAGAAGAAGTTAAGATTTGTTGAAAAGTTGATTTTTTATTTTTAATTTATAAGAGAATATTATTATTATAATTTATAACTAGTTAATAGTATATTATAAGGCTAGTTTCTTATATATTTTAAACAATTAATTATGCTTAAAATTAAAAACGTTACGATTTTTTTATATATTTTAAATAATTAGTTATACTTAAAATTAAAACGCTGCGATTTTATACCGATAAATTTAACGTACGCTTTTTAGCTTATTTATAAATAATTTATAATATTTTTTAAATTAATTATAAGCTTTTTTCGTTTAGTTATTTAGTTTATTAGCCGTAAACTTTTAATAAAATATTAAAAACGATCGAGGTTAAAAAAAATCTCGAATATAATATTTTTAAAGTTTTAATATTATAAAATATAATATAATTAAAGCTTAGGCTAAACTCCTATTATATAATATTAATACGATTTATTTATTGTAATAAACTAATTTTTATAAACTATAATAGTAATATAATAATTAAAAAAAACTATATATAAAAATATCGATAGCTTTATATTTATAGTTTTATATAATGTAAATAATTAAAATTAAGTTAGCTATTTTTAGTTTAAAATTTAATAAGACCGTTATATTTATTAAATAATTAATAATTTTATTTATATAAATAAATATATAAATATTATTATTTATAAATAATATAAAAACCGTAATAAGCGTATTAGTTTTATAATTTATATTTTTAGCTTAAGTTATATTTTAATAGTATTAAAAGCATTATTAATTAAACTAAATCGAATATAAATATTATTAATAAGTATAATATAAGTTTTAAATATAATAGTAAATGTAGCTTTAAATTATTTACGTTATAAAAAAATGTTTTATTTTATAAAGTATTATATTTTTTAGCTTTAATTTAAACAATAGAAAAATAAAGGCTATTTATATGCTTATAATTATAAACGTTAATTTATTTATTAGTAGTAAAAATGCGTAAAATATTATTAAAAATATAATAGTTTTGGTAAATAAATTGTATTAATAGCGTAAGCTTAGTAATTTTTAGTATTTTTGAATTATTTTATATTATTATAGTTTTTTTAAAACTATGCGGAAACTAGTTTATATATTATTTTATTAATATATAATAAAAAAAACAAATAGTCTTATTAAACAAAAAATAAATATTTTTTCCCGAGATTTTTAAAAGATTAATAACTTAGAATATAATATATAATAGGCGTATAGTTATAACGAATAGTTAGTAAAAATCGCTAAAAAAACGTAGCTTATTTTATTTATAAAGTTATTAGAAATAAGCTTAGTTTGTTATATATAGTAGTTAAACTAGCTTAAAATTATAATTAATTATAGATTTTTTGTTAAAAAAATATATTTTTTTTTAATAAATAAGCGTTATAACTTATTTATAGCAATTTTTAAAAATAATATAAAGTTTAAACTAATAAATAACCGAAATAAAAAATAAATAATATAATTTATAATTTATTAGTAATAATATTAATAAAAGCGTAATATAAAATAGAATTAAAAATATGTGTTTTTTAAACTATACGCGTAAAATATATATAGAACTTTAAAAATATAAAATTTATTAAAGCTAGTAAGTTTATTATAGTTAAATAAAATAAGCTTTAAATTTTTTTTATTTAATACGCGTATATAATAGTTAATAAAAAAATCGTAAAGCTTACGTTATTTAAAATTAAAAATATTTTAAGCATTATTAAGAATATTAATAGTAGTATTATTAAAAATAATACGGCCGGTTTAGACGAACTTATAATTTTAATCGACGAAATTACTATAAATAGGGTATTTATTAACTTAAAAAAATTAATTAAACGTAAAATTTATTTCGTAAATATTAAACTAGTCGAAAAAGTTTTTAGAATTTTATTACGTTTAAATAAATTATATATAAACTTATTTTAATTGTTTTTAATATTGTTTAGATTTTAAGCTTAGTTTTTAAATTTTTTAATGTTTGATTTATCGAAATTAATGTTATAATAGTTTTTTTATATTAGTATAATTTTTAGTATATAGTATATATTTTAATATATATAATATATATATAGCTATTAAGTTTTAATAAAAAAAATATTTTTTAACTAAATAAATAATAAAGTATTATTTTAATATAGTAATAATTTTCTAGGGTAGTTTTACGCTTATATTTAAAGAAGTATATAAGAATACGATTTTGCGCGCAAAAGCAAGAATAAGGCGGCTAAAAATCTTAGCTATATTTAATAAACTATTAAAAATATAATATTTATAAAGTTTCCGATATTAATTAGGCGTTTTTTATATTTTTTTAAAAAATTATTATTATAGCTAACCTTTTTATTTTTAATAATATATTAATATAGTTAGAACTTTTTAGCCCTATAGTTAATAACTAAATAGTACGTAAAAATTGCTATAAAAATAGATTAAATATATATATAATATTTTTAAGAGGATATATTTTGTTTATTTATTAGCTTATTTATTATTTTTATAACTAAAAAAAGCAAAAGTTGTTTTTATTAATATGTAAGAAGATTTTTTAAATAAGCTTTTAATATAACCTAATTATTATTTTAGTTTTAGAATAATATTTAGCTATATAATTAATAACTATATATAGTTATAATATAGAAAAATATTAATTTAATAAACTAGCTTAAAAATATAGCAGGATTATATAAGTTTAACCGCTTATTATTACGTTATATTATATAGTTTTAGTAATAAAATTTAGACTTTTATTAATAGTAATAATGTTTTAAATTATATTAAAAATAGAACTAATAATAAAAATTAGCAAATAAATATAAGCAATAAATAAACGTTTTAATATAGCTAGGCTAATATTATTAAATAATATTTATTATAATTCGATTAAGTTAAAATTAATAATATATTTAAGCTTTAGTTAATAGGTTAGCGCGCAGTTTATTAGCTTATTTACGTTATTTTTATAAAAATAATATATTAAAATATATAAGTGCCTTTAAAATCTCGCTAAATATGCTATAAAATATTTAAAAATAAAATATTATTAATTTAAAACGAAAAATAAAAAGTTAATAAATTAAAGGTTATATTATTTTTTATAGTCTATATTAATAATAATAATATGGTTAAACTAAAATTAAGCAAATTTATTTTATTTTTTTTAATAAATATATTAGTATTAAAAATATTATAATATTAAATAAAACTATAGTTATATAAAAAGCTATAGTTTTATTATTTATAATAATTTATTAGTTTTAAAATAGAACTTAAGGATAATAATTTTTTTTATAAAAACGTTAAAATAAATAAAAAACTAATATATAGCAATATAAAGATTTTTTAAACGTTTTTTATAGCGATATTAACTTTTTATAAAAGGTTAAAATAGCTAGCTATTTATTAAAATTAACATATATTAATAAAGGTTATATTAATAATAATCGGTAGTAAAAAAATAATAAAAAAAAAAAAGTAGTTTAATATATTATAAAACGTTTTAAAATTTTTACGTTGATTATCCTAAAAAAAATAAATATTATAAAAATTATTTATATAGCGGACAATAAAGTTAATAATAGTTTAACTTTTAAAAAAGTTAGCATTAAAAATAGCTTAAAGTTTTTTAATATTAAGTGTTTATTATTATTTAAATAATAATTAATAAAAAAAAAACTGTAAGTTTTAATTTATTAACGTATAATAATATTAAAGCAAATAAATATAAAATAAAAATTTATAAAGCGGCTATTATATTATTTTATTATATAGTTAATTTATATATCGAACTTTATATTATAAAAATAAGCTTTAATAAATTTTGCTATATTACGAAAAAAAAATAAAAAATAATAAATATAAAAGGCTTAAAACGGTTAAACTTATTAAATAATATAGCATAAATAATAAGTAGCTTAATATAATATTAGCGAGCTTTATTATAGCTATATTTTTAATAAAAAAGCTTAAGCTTTTTTTAATAAGTAATAAGGTTTAAAATATTAATAATTTATTTAATTTATTAGTTTAGCTAATTTTTTATTGGTAATAAGGTTATTTTTTTTATGTTTTTTTAATTTTAATAATATGCGTAGATTATTAAAAATATTATTATTTTAAATAATTGTTCGATATAACTATAGTCGATTAAAATATTTTGATAGCTAGAATAGTTTTTTTTAAAAAAATTAGCTAAATATATATAGCTTAGTAATAAACATAAAAGTTTTAAAAAACTTATTATTATAAATATACGCTTTATGTTTTTATTACTATATAATTAAGCTTATTTAAGAGTAAAAGTAATTAATTTTAGATTTTACTAATATTGCGAGCAAAATAATAAATATAATTATAGTAATAGTACGAAATATTTTAAATTTAACAAATTTTAATATAAATGTGAATATAAGTAAAATTATTTGTTTATTTTATATTAGCTAAAGGAGATATTTAAAGATATTGCTAAGTTTATATAATTATTATTAATAAAAAATAAATTTAATTTTACGGGCTATTAATATTTTTTTTGTAGTAATATTTGTATATATTCTTACGAAAATTTAAATTAAATTAGCGTTTTTAACATTTTTAGTATATTTAAAGGTTATAAAAAGCAAAAACTAACGAAAGTTGTTAAATAATTTAATATTAGTATTTTGAACAATAGGCTTTATTATTTTAATTATAATATTAGGAGCGTTTTAGGCTAAATAAGATTAAATTATTAAAACTTTTTAGTAATTTAATAATAAAACTATTTTTTAGCAAGAAAAAGTAATTAATATTAAAACAATTTATATATTATTAATATTATAAAAGCTAGCGCGAAATATATTTTAAGAAGGGGAAGGGAAGATTTTTTATTGACGTAAATAAGTATAATAGCTAGTTTTTTATTAAATTTATTAATATTAATATTAGCTTTATAATAAAATAAATATAAGGTTTTTTATAACGTTTTTTAAAAATTTATTTATTTTAATATTAAGGTTTTTATTAGTAGTACTATTAAAGCAATAAAGGTAGATCTTATAGATAAGATTAGTATGTTTAAGATTTAAGCAAGCGTTAGTTTTAGCGTGTCCGTAAGCTGTATATTTAAAGTAGTTAGGGCGTAATAGAAATATAGGTAATTTAGGATTATTGCTAAAGTTATTATTAAAGTTATTATTTAAACTATTGCTAATAAAAAACTACTAATTATAATTTATAACTAGCTAATAATAAGGGTTAAAAAAGGTTTTAAATTAGTACGTTATTTAATATAATGTTTATAAAATATAATTATTCGGTTATAATAAGCTTGTATAATATAAAGTAAATTTTAGCTAGATTATTTATACTAAAAAGTATGTTAATATTATAAATTCTATATTTTTATTGCTAAAATTAAAGCTTACGTTTATAAGTAATAAATATATTAATTAGCCGTAAAAATTTATTTATAGCTTAAATAAGCTAAGGAATTATAAGCAATAATAAATAACTTTTTAAAAATTTATAAAATATAAAAGGTTAATAATAAGGAATATTTTTAAGTAAGAACTAAGCTATAATAAAAGTACGTTTAAGAAAATAGTAATAGTAGCTATAAATAAAAAATAATAAGTTTATATATATTTTAAATAAGTAAAAATTTAAATATATAATATCTAAGAATTTATTAAGTTTTATATTTTGTAGTTTTTTTAGTATTTATATATATTATAATTTTATTATTTTTTGGCTAATAAAGTATTATATAGGAAAATATTGATAATATATGCGGCAAAATTTTATATTTTTATTAGCTATTTAATTAAGGAAGTTAATAAAAAATTAGCGTTTAAATAAGCTAGGAGAAAGAGGTAATAAAGTATTAACGGTAGCTGTAGAGGCTATAATAATATATTTTTGATTTTCCGGTTAAGAGTATGTTTGTTTGTTGTGGATGTGTATATATGTTATAGTGTAAGGGAAATTGGTATGGTATGCTAGGTTAATCGGTTGATAAAGTGTAGGATGCGGGCAATAAAGGGGTTAGTAAAGTGACTTGTTAAGTATTATTAATATTATAATCTAATAATCTAATTAATATAGAAATAAGTTAGCGTAGATTTATTTAATTTATGCGCGTTATAATTTTTATTATTTGAATTAATTAATATATAGGTAGGTAAAGCTATTATAAACGTATTAATTAATATAGTTAACTATTTAATATATATATATTATATTATTTATTTTAAATATTATAGCTAGCTAAAATAAATTTTACGGCTGGCTTATTATAGACGTATTAGTTAATATAGTTAATTTATTTAATATATACGCGTTAATATATTTTATTTTAAGCGCTATAGCTAATAAATAAATTAATTAATTAATTTTTATATATATATTAATAGATTTTATTAGGATTTATTAATTTTATAAATTTTGTATTATTTATTATTATTATATATGCGTTATATTTATAATAAACGTAGTTAAAGTTGGTAAATAAAATATATTATAGTTATAAAAGGAGGGATTTGTTTATTTATTAAAAGAATAATAATATAATAACTAAAATAAAGTTATAGGTTTATTGTATATTGCTTATTATTTTTTAGCTATTGATAAAGCTATTTATAAGCTGCTTATATAATATTACTTATTTATATATATTATAATATTATATATTTTAAAAGCTTATAAGATTATAATTAATTCGATTTTTATTATTCGATTTTTATAACTTTAATAGGTTTTTTTTTTATTAAGGGAAGACCTTTTAAGACCTTTTTTTCGCTTACGGCGGGCTTTTCGCCTACGGCTGGCTTTTCGCCTGCGGCTAGCTTAAAAGTTTTTATTTTTAGTAATTTAATTATTTTTATCGGTTAAACAAATAAACTAACTAAACAAATTAAGTAAACAGGTTAAATAAATAAGTTAAATGAGTAAGTTAAACCAGTTTATTTTATCTATATGCTTTTATATATTTATATACTTATATTTGTATTAAAATATAATGCCTATTAGTGACTATTTTTACTATTATAGTGCGTAAGCTAATAGTTTATATAAGTATAATACGTTATAATTAATGTTTCGATTAAATTCTAATTAATAGTAGCTTTATAAAGTCTGTATAGGCTAATTAGCGCGTTATAAAGAAATTTTACTTTTAGGGGTCATTATTAGAACTTTTTAATTTTTACTTTCTTTTATACTTAATTATTGTTGCTAATACGTGTTCGGAAAGGTAAAGCTTTCTAATAATCCTTTTAAGGCATCGATCTGATTTCCCCTTAGGGTAGACTTCGGCCCAGTTGAGCCAAACTTACTGCCCGAATTAATGGAATGGGCAGATGATCAACTAAGCGAGCTGAATAAGTATGTGTTCTCTGTAGGATCGCAGATAGGGGCTAACTATAATTAGGAGAGAACGGGCTCTGGGAGAAGTGAAAAATCGCTCCTTGGCGACACCTCTTCAAGTGAAACATGCATTACAAGTACATCGCATGACACAAAGTGCTATTGCACACGTGATGAAGCCTTCGGAAACCTCGAAATGGTTCAACAACGCAGTCCTTCGATTAAACGTTCTATTCCCTTGGCAAGACCATACTTGGTCTTTGTACGAGTCTTGGGCCAGCTGCGAACAGTATGCCCCCATGTGGCTGCATTAACGAAGGCATACGTAAAGCGACGCTCCGAAGTAGGCCACCCAATTACCTTGTGTGAAACTATTCGCCGGTGTTCATGGTAAGTGTATTGTCGTACTATACAAGAGTTCTTTAACGCCGATAGAATTGCTGACTGAAATGTAGGTATCTTTTGAGAAGTCAGAGTATGCCGAGGCCTCTGCTATGATAGACCAAGCAATTAGCATATGCGAAGAAGCGATGTCCCTTGGGAAAGAAACCGGATATCCTAATGACTGGTACATTCCAAGGCTAGTTGCTGATTTATTCTCAAAAGGGAGCGATTGCTTTCGAAGAAAATCAACATGGACATGGGTTGGAATGGCACCAAAGAGGACGGGAAATCAGACAACAAGTCCTCGATAATTTTGATGATGAAACTGATCTTGATGCTATACAGATACGGCGGTATGATAATAACATAGCTAATGCACTGTTAGCGAATAACATGGCTGATGAGGCTCTCGATCTACTCCTAAGGGTCTATTCAGAGTCAAAAAGCTCAAATTCTCTGCCCACTGGAGATAGTCACCTTCCACTAAATCTCTCCCTATGCTATCAAGAACTGGGAAGATTCGATGAAGCTGCACAAATGCTTGATGAAGCATATTTCATTATTGAGCCAACCGGAAAACAAAGCCAACAAATGTCATCGTAGGTTGTCGCTCATATGGAGGAGGATCTTACTGCGAACTCTTAGATTATCACCGCTAACCATATTTCAATTCCAAGGCTCCATAGCTATCGCGGTCGACTTATGCTGAAAGCAGGAAACGCACTCCTATCTTTCGAGTCTTATTCCGCCTGTTTCAGAATCCTTCACCGAATCATGCCAAACCATCCCGATATGGGATACACGTGTCACTCACTCGGGCTCATTATGAAAATGCAAGGTCAGTATGAAGCTGCCAGGTAAGTAGTTTGAAGCCCAGAGTCATGGCGTTGTTTTCAAGGTATTTCACTAAGCTTGCATCAATGAAAAGGGCATTTCTTCTCGAAGCAACCCGAATACTTGATAATACGGACCGGCCATCTCTTCCTGCTGTTCGCTCAGTATGGATGCTATCGGTCGTTTGCGAAGAGCTAGGTAATGATGCCGAGACAAAGCATTACAGGTCAAGAGTCATCTCCGCGCTCGAGGAGTATGGTTTAAAGCAAGAGACTGAACGTAATACCTTTTCTGATGAGTTTTCAATGGCCTCGTATTGTATAAATGGCGGTAAAACGGTAGCTAAATGGGCAACAAGGGCTTGACAGTCCATCTCACAGTTATTGTGCGGCCCATCGTGACATTTATAATAGCTGCTGATTCAGCGGCTTTCGATGGCATTGTTCAATTTGGAAGGAGTTCAGGAACCAAGCCTTTTATGGGACTTTTAGTGCATCGCTGGACTAGTAAGGGATAGATGGACTTTGGGTTCTATTTATAGTTGGGAGGGCCCAAGAACCTTCACCATATCCCATGGTTAACACGCGACAGCCCTGACATATACGTCTATCTGTCCAACATCTCGTCCGTATCCAACTGGGGGTTGATAGACAGAGTATACCTATAAGTCAGATATCTGTTAAAGTACAGATTGATTCGGCATAGCGACTTTATACCTAATATAATAAGGGCCTGTGCTCAGGTGCTTGGAAATAAGAGTTTAATTTAGCTAATAATCTTTTTAGGGCTCTAAAGGCTTTAGTTTCTTAATTTTGACTTTAATATAACCTTGCTTATGCTTTTAATTTATAAACGAATTTTTAGGTTTTTGCTTTTTTATAAGCTTCCGAAAGTTTAACTCTTCGAAAAAGGTTAAGGCTATTTAATTAATACGAATATAAAATATATTATATTTTAGCTTACGATAATATTTTAGAGCAATATTTCGGAATAATGCTAGTTTTTAAATTTTTTTAAGACTTTTATAAGTTTTAAAAGTTTATATAGTTTTATAGCTAAGTTTTATAGCTAGCTTTAAAGTAATCCGTATAATATTATTTTTTTTTTTTTTATGCCCGGTTTAAAATATTAATTAATAGCTTATAAATTTATAAGCTTGTTTAAGTTTTATTAATAAAACTATTTAACCGCGCTTTTAGTTTTATTGCTATATAAATATTTATAAAGTTTTTAAATTTAGTATTGTTTGGCCGGCTATTTTTTTTATTTAATAAAATATTTAACGTTTTTTAAGCTTTATAAAATTTTAATTTTTTTTATTTAGTATTTTTTAAACTTTATTAGGTTTACTTTTTATAAAACTTAGTTAAAATTAAATAATATTTAATTCTAGCGTAAAAAAGTTCGATAAATAAAACGTAAAAAATATTATAAATTTTTTAACGTTTAAAAAACGTTAGCTTTATTACTATAAAAAATATTATTTTTAGATCTTAAAAAAACTTAATATTTTTTATTAAGTTTTTTAGCGGGTTGTTTTATTTTTAATTTTTAACGTTTAATATTATTAATTAATTTTTTATAAATAAATATATTTTTTATTTTTTGTTAGTTATTTTTTTATTTTATTAGCTTTTTTAAATATTGCTTTGCTTTTTTATATATAATATTTATTAATATATATAAATCGGCTGGCAAAGTTAAATAAAACATTTAAAGCAAGGTTATAAGCAATAAAGTAGTACTTATAATTAGCGTAAAAAAGAGTTATATAAGTTAATATAAAAATAGTATATTATATATAAACTAATAATTAGCAAGAGGTTTTTTTAATTAATTATTTATAATTTATAAAAATATATAAATAGATTTTTAAAATCTGGTTTAATTGCTTTATTTAGCTATTAGTTTAAAAGTAAAAAGTTATATTTATATAAGGTTAATATTATTAATTTAAAAAAGTTTTTTATAAATAAGCTATAAATCTAGAGTTTTATTAAAAAAATATTAAAAAAAACGTTATATAATTTTTAATAGGTTTTAATAAAAATTTTTTATAAATTTTCGGTTTTTTTTTTTTAATTTTAAAAAATATAAAAAAACTATTTTAATAAATAGGTTAACTATTATTTATATAAAATTATATTTATTAATAAAAATAAATTAATAATAAACTATTACTAAATAGTCTATAGTTTATAATAAAGTTTATAAGTTAAAAAGGGCTATATAGCGTATATTAAAAATTTTTGTTTTATTAATAATTTAAATAGCTTTATATATAGCTTTTAACTATTTTTTTATATTTATACTAAAAATTATATATAATTAATTCTAGTATTTTGTTTATTTTTATATATTTATTACGAACGTATTATATTCTAATTATATTATTTTTTTTAAATTAAAATAAATATTTAAAAGTAGTTTTTTTTATAAAATAAACTTTTAAGTTTTTTATATTTTTAAAAAGATTTTACTTTTATTAATAGTATTCTAGGTTTTTTAATATAATAGTTTTTACTTTTTATAAATTCTAGGATTTAATATAGTATATAAAAACTATATAATTTTTAAATAAAAAATATATTTGTAGTTAATCCAAATAAAAGATTTAAAATATAAAATATTTTTTTTAAAACTAAAATAATTAGCTAGTTTTTATTTTTTTTTTTTTAAATAATATTATTTAGTTTTAATATAATATTAGCTTTTTTATTAGCTTTTTTAGTTTAATTAATAATAAACTAATAAATAAATAGCTATTATAATTATTTAGTTATTTTCGATTTAATATTTTATAGTTATAAAATAAATAAGTTATAATAGTTAGAATAGATTTTAATATAATATTTAGCGCTTTTTAAGTATTATTTTTATTTATTAAATAAGTTTATAATAGCTAGTAGCTTTTTATTATATATTTTATAGTTTATTTTAGCTAGTATAAGTTTTTTAAAATAAATAATAATAGAGTTTTTTATTATTATTTGCTATAATAATATTAATTTAATAGCGTAATTAAAAGTATTAATTTTTATATAAGGTATTTTTTTAGGATCGAAATAAATAAAAATAAAGGCTATAATAAAATAATTTTAAACTTATAAAAGGTTTTTTTATATTAGTTTTTTTTATTTTTATTTATTAAGTTATTTATATTTATTAAAAGTTTTATTACGGCGGAAAACTTTTTAATAAACTTTTTATAAAAGTTTATAAAGCTTATAAATTATTGTAATTTTTTTAATATTTAAGGTTTTTTTATTTATTAATAGCGTTAATTTTATTTTAGGCTATACAGATATATTTTGTTTAATAATATAATTTAAAATTTTATTTTTTTATTTATTATTTATATTTTTAGGGTATTATAGCTAAATTATGCTTAATAAGTAATAAAATATTTTTTTTATAATATAGTTATATTTTTAATAT
The DNA here is from genome assembly GCA_004123355.1 of Amphirosellinia nigrospora. Classification (NCBI taxonomy): domain Eukaryota; kingdom Fungi; phylum Ascomycota; class Sordariomycetes; order Xylariales; family Xylariaceae; genus Amphirosellinia; species Amphirosellinia nigrospora. The sequence continues at coordinate 2,020,133 of SCHM01000003.1, read as the reverse complement.
ATTTATAAATAAAAGATTATTTAGGTATATTAATAGTTCGGCGTTAATAAGGTTTTTAAAATATTATTTATTATTAATTAAATATTATTAGTAATTAATTAATTTTATAAATATAATTATATATTTAAAGAGTTTATATTTATATTAAAAAGTAGTTTTTTATTTATTATTATTTTTAATTTTTATTAAATAAAACTTTAATTTAAGTTTATTTAATAAAAAATTTAATAGTATAAAAGTGGGCTTAAAGTTCACTATTAGCAGTATTAAATATTATATTAGTATTATAATATTATTAAGTTTTAATAATTTATTATTATAATAGGTTTGCGGATTTTTTTTTTTTATAAATATAAAAATATATTATAAAATATAGTAAATTTATAATATAATTATATTAAGTATTTTTTTTAGCTAAAGTTTTAATATTTTAAGTTTTATATATTTATTATATATAAAGGTTTTTATAAGGGTTATTTTTTTTTATAGGTTAATATTATAATTTTAAAGCTAATAATTTAAAAATTTTTATATAGTTTTTATAAATATAATAAAAAAGAATTTTTTAAACTTTTTAAATATTACGTTAAATATTATACGAGCTGTGGTATAAGTAGTAGTTTATAGTTTAGTATATATTACTACTAAGATTTTATTATTATTAAGGTTAAAAAAGATTTAATTAATATAGTTTTATTAATAATAGTTAGAGGTAAAATAAATTTTTTATATATTTAAAAAAAAGTATACGGGTTTATATTATTAATTATTATGTAGGTAAAATAATATTATATTTATTATTTATTATACTTAGTTTGAAATTTAGTTATATAAAATATTTTTTAATATTATAATATAAGCTGCTTAGAATAATATTGTTTATTTATTATATATAAATTGCGTTAAATATTATTATAATTTTAAGGTTTTTTTTTTAATTATAAAAAGTTTTTATTATTTAATTTTTAAAAAAGATATAATAAGAACGTTATTTTTAATGTTTAATAGTATATATATATATTTTATATTATTATATATTAAAATTATTTTTATAATTAGCCGAAGCTTAATTTAAGCTTAGTATAAGTTTTTTTAAAAGTGTTATTATTTATTTCTGGCTTGTTTAAGGTTGTATATATAAGCGCCGATATTTTAATTAAACTTTAGTATTTTATAAGGTATATTATAAAGATTATTTAAAAATCCGAATTAAATAGTTTTTTATAACTTAATATTAAGGTTATAAAGTTATAGTTATAATAGCGTTAATTTATATTTTTTTAGCAGATAAAAGTATAAGTTTTTTTTTTATTAATGTTTTTTTGTTTTATAAAAGAAGTTTTTTTTAGTATAAAAGGTAGTTTTTTATTATTAATATTTTTTAGCGAAATAAATAAAGGTATAATAGTTATTATAGTTATATTATTAATATATTTTTTATTTATTTATATTAGTTAATTATAAACTGTTTAATTTTTTTTAAAGTAGTTATAGCGTTAGGTTAAATTTATTTTTAATATTAAGTTTTATTTTTGTTTATTTTTTTAGGATTTTTTTTTTTTAAAGATTAATTTAGGCTAGAATTAGAGTATGTTTTTTTTTATAGTTTTATTAGCCCGATTTTAAATATTTTAAGGTTAAAATAAGCTTTTTTTTTTAAAAATATTAAGATTTTTAATTATATTTTATAAATACTATTAGTTTTTAAAATAATATTAATATAATTTTATTAGTTTTAAATATTTATTTTTTATAAAATATATTAGCCGGGTAATTTTATTAAATAAGGTTTTTATTATATAGTATTAAAACGTAATTTTAAATTATTATATTATTTTATTAAAGTTTAAGATTTTTATAAAATATTAAATAATGTTTTTTTATAAAAAAATTCTTTATTTTTTTAGATTTTAGTGCTTTTTAGCAGGATTTTAAATTATTTTTATAAAACTTTAAAGTAATTTTTTTAAGTATTAATAATATATAGTTTTTAAAAATATTAATTATTATTAGTATATTGCTAGCTTTTTTAAAAAATAGCGAATTTATTTAATTAATTTTTTAGTAGTTTTTATAAAGCTTTTTATATATTTTTATATATAATTTTATTTTTATTTATTATAGTTAGAATTTAGCTAAGTTTTATTATTATAAGTAAAAGGTTTGTTTAAATAAATAAGGTTAATTATAATAAAAGTAAGGCAAACAAGTTATTTAAATAAATAGAATAAAGTATTATTAATATTTTTTAGTATAAGTTTATTGTTTAGTTTTAAAAACTTTTTAGGATTTTTAAATAGTTTTAAAAAGCTTTTTTTAAGTAGTTTTTAATCGTTATTAAAGTTATTTAAATTATTATTAAGGTTTTTTAATATATTAAATATAATTTAAAAAATATTAAGTTTATTAGTTTTTATATAAAAGTTTATATATTTAGATTTAAACTAAGTTTAAGCGTAGTTAGCGGTTCGTTTAACTTAAGCTTATTATAGGCCTAGGTTTAATAAAGAATTTATTATATATTTTTTAAACTAAAATATTTAATAAAAAGTTTTTAAATAAATATAAATTAATTAATAAAAAACTAAAAATAGTTATAATATAGTTTATTTTCCGATATTTTAATTATAAAGTTTATATTTATAGTTTAATAATTATTTAACTATATTTAAAACTTTATAAAAATAGTTTTAGTATATTTGTATAAATTATTAATTTATTAGTAAGCTTATTTATTAATTTATATAAAGTTAAATATTTTTATACTAAAAAGTTATTAATTTATATTTTTTTTGTTTAGTTTAAAAATAAACTTTTTTTTAAAAAGTTTTTTATTAATATTAAATATTTTATTAAGCAATATATAAAGTTTAAAAAAGTTAATAAATTTAGCTATATTTTATTTTATAATAATGTTTATATAAGCTTTTTATTTTAAAAAAGCTTTATAATCGTTTTTTATATTTAATAAGCAAAATAATACTAAATTATTTAATTTATTATTAAAATTGCTTAATTTAGTTTTTAAATATTTTTACCGGCTTAATATATTTAGGTTATTATAGTATAATTATTATAAATAGCTTTATATTATTTACGAATAATATTTTAATATTTAATTTATGTTTGCTTTATATAAATAGTAAAAGCGCAAATTATATTATAAAATTTATATATTTTTCGTATAAATAAACTATTTATTTAAATAGGTTTAATATTATTATAATAATAAATATAAAGTTTAAAGTATTTTTATAACTATATTGTAGTTTTAAAAGTTATATAAAATAAAAATATTATTGTTTTATATATTAATAATATTATTTATATTTAATAATAATAAAATAATAAAAAATTATATAAAAAATCGTTATTATTATTATTATAATAATATTAATAAGTTTATATTATTAAATATAATAATAAGCTAGTTAATAATATTAAAAATATTATTTAAAAAAAAAATAGTAGTTTTAAAGTAAAAATTTAAGAAATAATAAAATATATTATTTTGTTTTTTTGATTACGTAAATAAAAAAAGTAAAATAAAAAATATATATATTTTTTTCGTTTTTATTTAAACTAGATTTAGCGACTAATAAGTTGTTAATCTAGGATTAGTTTTTGTTTAAGTTATTTTTAACGCTTTTTAAATTTTTTTTAATTTGTTTTTAAGTTATATAATAAATATATTAATAATAAATAGTTAAAATAACTATATAAATAAAGTTATTTTAGCTTAAAATTTTTTATTAATAAAAATAAAAATATAAAATAGCTTAAATAATTAGTTATTTTTTATTTATATAAATACTTGCCGAATAGCTAAAAATAAAAAATTTTTTACTAGTAATAAATACGTATACTAAAATTAAAATAGTTATAAATATTCTTAAAAAATATAAAAAAAATAAGCTAGGTTTAAAATATTTGCGCTATTAAATAATAATTAAAGTATTTTTTTAATAAAAAAATATAGTTAAAATAAATATTAAAGTTTTTAAAATAAAAAAAAATTATTTATAATAAAAGTTTATATTTAAATGCTTAAAAATAAAAGTTTAATTTAGCTAATAATTTTTTTAAAGCTTTAAAAGCTTTAGTTTTTTAATTCTAACTTTAATGTAATTTTGCTTATATTTTTAATTTATAAACAAATTTTTAAGTTTTTTGCTTTTTCGTAAGCTTCCGAAAGCCTAACTTTTCGAAAAAAGTCGAAGCTATTTAACTAATATAAGTATATAAATATATTATATTTTAGCTTACGATAATGCTTCGGAGCGATATTTCGGAGCGATGCTAGTTTTTTAAGTCTTTCTAGGACTTTTTATAAGTTTCTAGGAGTCTGTGTGGTTTCTGTGGCTAAGTCCTGTGGCTGGCCCTAGGGTGGTCCGTGTGACACCTAAGTGGAATAGTGGGATCAGATATATAAATATACATATGCCCCGCATTGTTAGATATAATTATTTGTTTATGCGGCTGGTTGACAAGCCCCGCCACATGCTCTGAGCTTCTGGCACCACTCGAGATTGCTCAGTCCGCAGACAATTGATGCAAAATCGTCAAGATGGTGACCGTGCTGACTTTATCTGGAGTTATGAGACACGTGATAGCGAGCTTGTGTGGCAAGGTGGGGAAATCTGGTGCTCTCACTGACGTCTAGATCTACAATACGAGATCTACTTAAGGCTTAGCTCTAACATAGTGTGTAACCATGTGGCTGAGCACTCTGGCTTCCTTTTCTAACTATTCAACATTGCTCTTCAGAATAGTGGTTTAGACATTTCCCAGACTGTTGTTTCTCGAAAGTCGAAATCCTCCATCATGTCTATAGGTTCGCTTACTACAGAATTCATACCAGCTGCATCTTGTATCAGCCAAGGCCTCGCCGTGGTAAGATACAGTACAACAGATGAATATGACTACTATTTGTTAGCTGGGCCGACTGCCGATTCATGCTTTCCATCAAGTCAATTTCCATCATATGGAAGTTATTACTCTCCAGGGAAATGCCCTTCCGGCTATTCCGCCGCATGCACGCAGACTGGTGGGAACTCTGTGGGCAATGCTACCGAGACAACTGTAACGTGCTGCCCCATGTCAGCCCCATTTCTCCCTCGATAATTAGGGGCCGAGATTAATGGTTATCAGGATGCCCTACCATCTCCAATGCAACTCTGACTCGGTCGGTGGTGATTGGGGCGTATTCGGCGATTGCACCACATCAACCTCGACACTAGAAGTTGATTTCTCTATCATTGGGGCTGTTCCCAGTTCAAAATTGACAGGATCTTCTCATGATGCCTCTGGTAACCCCATATTGACGAAGCCTATCATCAACGGGTATGGTATTGAGGTTCGTTGGCAAGAGACAGATGAATCCTTGCTCTTCAGTAGCACTTCTTCGACGCCGCCGACCGAGTCCAGCCCATCCCAGCCGGCAACAACATCTCATGGCGCACTGTCGAAGCATCCCAACGCTGGCGAAATCGCAGGGATAGTAATCGGAGCGGTGTTTGGGGCGATCATACTCATCGCTTTTGTAATAGGACTGATATGGTTCAAGAGAAAACAACGATCAAAAGCGGAACCCCAGGTCGCACATAGCTACACTAACAACAATGGCGCAAATCTCGGAGTCCAGGCTGCCCAGCCTGCAGAAGTTTGGGCGCACGAAGCACCCATCGTTGAGCCAAAGTACGAGCTACCAGTCCCAGGTCCAATGGGCGTCATCCAAGGCAGGAACTTGCGACAGGCAATGAGCAACCTCTACCTAAAGAAATACACAAAACCCAGGCGACTTTCTGTATTCACCGGGCCACCAGGAGATGTTTCCCAGCCTCGAGAGCTGGCAGCTGAAGTGCCTCGCAGCGAGTTGCCGTAGATCGCTGAACAGGGATGGGTAGGAAGTTGATACCAATTTAGGTTCGGTTGGTCTATAACATCTCAGACGTTTCCATGAGCCCGATGTTGCTCAAGAAATTTAGCTTGATAGAAACAAGATCGAAGTAAGAAGGCCGAGAGCTTTGGTGAAGTTCATTGACCAGCTCCTTGGTCTAGCTAGTATATTAGAGGAATGCCTGGTTGCAACACTGACATCCCGCTGAGGACCGAATTTTACTTGAGTAGGAGTACTCGCATCATAGCCGAGGAGGTATTCTCATCTGACCTCTCATAGTGATGAGGATAGAAGGAGATAAGTTATGTAAAAAGTGGACGATAAAAGAAGGACATTTCTTATCAGATAGGAAGTTAGAGCCACAGTTTAGCCACAACCTAGCCACACAACCATTCGCGTCTCCCTACGAGTAAATTAGCCCCTAAGAGCTAGATGCTAAATTAATATTGCAACGATGCGAATCCTTAGGCGCGGTGCTTTATATCACCCGCGCTTCTTAAGTAAATTGAATCGGGGGAGGGATTTGTGTACATAGTGTAGTGAAAGCGCTTTAGGCTCCTAGAAGCTAGATAAAAGATGTTAGCGTTCGTATTTTACTGTAATTTATGACTGAGGCTTTTTTCATTCTCGCCCAGTTGTGTCACAGCAATACCTATCGTCTCATGTGGGAGGCAAGACAGAAAATAGGCAAATGACAATTTAGTGTAACTATTGAACGGGGCAAATGAGGTTCTGTGAGCAGTCCCAGCTACCCGTTATCGAGTCCTGTCGAGGAGGGAGGGAACGTACGATGTTCAGGTCGCGGAAGTATCAGATCAAGGGTTCGTTAAGGACAGACGAATTTCACCAAATTATCGTTCGCTAACGAGTAAAGACGAACTGATCTCGGCCCGCCCATGGCGGTTCGGCGCTGCACACCAGGACCCCTAGATTGCCTGGTGGAGTTTACGTTGATCATGTCCCAAGTTGGAGCTAGCTCCTGTCAATTATTTCCCTAGTTGTTCAACCTGTCCAGGTTTGGACAACGGTGAGAAACAAAGTTGCAAGCGATGTGCGGAAGGATTTTAAACAACCTGGAGAATTATGAAACAATGGAAGAGTCGAAGCGCGAAAATTTTGGTTGCTTCTACACAGAGCTTGGTACGCCTCTACATCGCCCTCGCAGCCACAAGTTAAATAATGTAGAGGAGAACAAGCAGAATATGGGGATGTCGGAGCCGAATCATTATGGTCAGCTCGATTAGGTATAGCATAGGGCTCGGGATCGCCGTGACAGTTCAATCGTATGCAGAAGCCTTCCAGAACTCCCGAATTGCGGGAACCCAAGCTTCCCGGCAATTGTGGCCGCCTTCCGCGCTTCTCGAACAAGGGAAAAGAAACAGTAGCGCGTGTAAGCTGATAGCGGATTTGTTTTTACACTACACTATGTCCTAGCAGTTTCATATCATGCGATGTCGATCTTAGCTCCAAATCTGACGGCTCCTTTTCCCCTGTGGCCCAACGTAGTTATATATCTTAAAAGCATGTTGATATCTGGTATAGGTTGATTCTAAAAGGAGCCAAAATTTTTCCAATTGGAATTGCATTCCAATGTTTTCAATCTAATAAATCTACAATCACTGCTTGCGTGCCGCTTTTGTTTGTGTTTTCTGTTTCACATCACACTCGCTCGCCAACTTCCTCGCGATACCAGGAAGACCCTAGAATTTAATTACATCGTTGAAAGGCTGGCCCTCCATTAAAATACACATTACTTCCAGGATGGCTTCTCGTCCTCTAATCGCCCTACTGGGTAACCCATATCAATTTGCGACCCTCTTGTTGGTATCGCTGCCTGCCTCCTTACACTGACGATAATTCCTCCTTCATCGGCCGTATATCTAATCCGAGCGGACTACGACAGCAATGAAGGAAACGCTGTGACCCAAACGGCCTGGTTCAGCACTCTGGGCTACTGTACTACTAATACCGACAATGATACATTGTTAGTACTTTCGATGATAAGTTAGGTTACGTGACTTGCACTAACTCTTGTAATCGTAGGCACACCGAAATACAGTGCTCTGGCACGGTTATTGGTTACGACGTGAAGAACGCTCTGGAACGAATTGGAGCGACGATTACTACCGTTCCGAAGCATCAACCTCGTTTACATCCCTAATGAGAGGATCAGTCGTCTTAAATCCGATTGCAATCGCTCTATGTCTGCTCAGCATTGCGGCCTTTCAGGGTATTCAGCGTAGACCCAAGGGTATGATGTACGCGCTTGCCATGGCTGGGAGCATGCTCGCACTTATGATGTCGGGCATTGCATTCATTTTCGAGTACTCTCTCATACCATTTATTTCTGGAGGGTATCTCGTAACGGACGCCACCCTCACAATGACCAGAGGACCCCTAGCTCAGGCGATCGTATTGGCCTTGTTTCTCCAACTGGCAGCATGCGTCGTAGGGTTCTACGTCTGTATAGGAGGCAAATATGACTGCGAAGGCGGCATTCAGTTGGAAGAGGAGGGGACAAGTTTGATTAGTCAGGCCGCGGCCAGTGATCCCTCATCACTAGACGAGAAATGCCCTTTCTAGAGTAGCTTGGCTTAAAATAAAATAATTGGCAAGTAACGTGGTTCGATCGATGATATTAATACGTGGCAAAGCGTGAAGGAAATATATGACTTGATATCTTTCACTATGATCTGTTCGTCCAGAGCACTAACTAGACGTAAGCACACAGATACTCATTCAAAGCCTAGAATATACCCGAAATACTAGCTATTGCGCATAAGGTTCAAATCCCAAATTCAAACCTCGACGGGCCTTTTTTGACAATGTGACGAACGATGCTCTCTTGCCTACACGCCAAAGACTTCGTGGGGTGTTTCACAACTCCAGTCATCCGCCCTGCATGTTCTCAATGATAAAGAAAGCCTTGCCGCATTCAACCCTCGTGAAATGTCAAGTAGCGTGGCCTCAATGGAAGCTGAGGCTCATTTTGAGAATCTCTTCCTAGAGAATGAAACGAGTGTTTGGGATCGCTTTCAAAGCCTGACCCAAGAGCTTCGCCAATTCTTAGACGAGCACGTCACTCCCTCAGAAGCACAAAGACTGAGAGAGATATAAGCATGCTTATATCGCTCTTATGAATTATACCAAATGTTTGTTGAGGAGCTAGAGCGCTTGGAGAAGGGTTTTACAACTCACAATCAAGCCCGTGGCGTTGGCCGTATCTCGAAGCTCGCCTCGTTACGTTGCGCCTAATTTACTCTCCAAGGTGTGATACGATCTAACACCTACTCTATACACTATACTCTCCCTTTTGGCGATTCGATGCCTTCATTAATCTCTTTGCAGTCAATTTGTATTATTGGGACTGGCCGTGTCCCTAATAAGAGCCTATTCATATTGATGACGAACCTAGCTGAAGCAGCTCATCCCATTAGGCACACTTCGATATGCCTAGCTGCGCTTCCCGGGTAGAGTTTTGAGACGAGTAGTATGGACAATAAGTATGGTACTGTATGTCTTTCAGAGACCCCATATAGAGCAAGCCAATAAGCTGATTCTACAGTAGGTTTTAAGTTTACGCATGTCACAAGTCCAGTACACGTATAGTCAACTGCAGACAGTCAAGTGCTTGACTTGACAACGTTCTACTTTTGCAGTGTTGTGGTATAGTGTGCAGTTCTGCATCATGACAACGCAGAATAGCATACACGCTAAACACCCAACTCCGATATGCTTACCTACCTGGTATCTTATGAATTACCACTCCAAGGCCCGTCCCTTTGTTTGTCACGAGTTACAATCAGATACATAATTGCTCGAGCGAACACGGCGTAAGCGATACGAGGCGTAAACGACGAGATCTTCTGCCCTTTCTTGATGTAAAGAACAGGACTGCGTTGCGTCGCTACGACGGGCAAGCGTTTATACTAAACTCAAGGGTTGCGTGTATGCCCCTGACTTTGTAAATAGCTACTTTGTAGCGGCATACTACAGCAGCTTCTTTAAATATGGCTTTATATCCGGGGTATTGCAATACAAGAAGCCGGAATTCCTTCTTCAAGGCCATGCATTCCGGAGCGTTGTCTACCATCACCCTTCAAGTGTAACATGTTCGTTATGGATAGGGAGGCTGGAAAAGGATACTCCGTTAACACATTTTGCATACAAATGTTGATAGAAGGCTCCAAGACTTGGAGGCTTTGGTTTCCGAGTTTGGAGTGCCTTGTACGTAATGCAGTAGGTACATTATTTCAGGGATACACCTGTACTGGGCACTTTGGTGTCAATCATTTTCCTTATTGGGCCTGGCGAGTAGAAGGATTCTGGCATCCTTGCCCAAAGCGTCATCCTCAGATGGAGTGGGTCAGCAATCGTACGGTATAAATACTCCTATACTTCGTATACAGACAAGAAAATAATGTCTTCCTAGACACAGCCTCTGACTGTACAATTGGAAATCTGCCCACTCCCACCATGGTCAAATACAACTGCCGTTGGTTCTCACAGACTGTTCTGCTGTCTTCGCTTGCGAATGGACTCACGCTAGATAAGGGACAACATGATGCGGTTAGCAATTCTTCGTTTGACTATGTCATTGTTGGTGGTGGCACGGCAGGCCTGGTAGTGGCATCACGATTGTCAGAGGATCCGCGAGTCTCTGTTGCTGTCATTGAGGCTGGGAATTTTGAAAAAGACAATCCACTTGTCACCACCACTACGGAACTTGGAGTGGGCAGGGCAGCAGCGTTGACTGGCAGTATCTCAGTGTGCCTCAAATTTACGCGAATAATCAGAGTTTGCTCTGGAGTGCAGGGAAAGGCCTTGGTGTTCCAGTCTCATCAACGGAATGACCTATATGCGCCCTTCCAGCTCACAGATGGATGCATGGCGCTCTCTTGGGTTGGAAATAGATTGGAATCTCCTCTTCAATTACTCGACTCATGGAGAGCACTTTCAGGTCCCATCGCAAACTCTGATTGAGCTGGGAGCGGGCTACGAGCCACTTGCTCATGGCTACGACGGCCCTGTTAAAACTTGCATTAGTCCAAACATCTCGACTAGCGACCTTCACGATATTCTCAACTCTACGTTCCAAGCTTTAGGGACACCTCCCAGACATGAATTTAACGATGGCGACTTGAGAGGATTCGGATACCAGTCAGCAACAATCGATCGCGATCTTGGCATCAGGGATGATGCAGCTCGGGCATACTATTATCCTTTCGCGGCACGTGACAATCTTGTGGTGATGGTCAATACCACCGGAACTCGAATCATATGGTCAAATGATCGCGCCAGCCAGGAGGCTGTCGCTACAGCTATTGAAGTGGTCAACCAACGTGGAGAGACCTTGAGAGTCCATGCAAACAACGAGATCATACTCTCGGCCGGTGCAATCCGCAGTCCAGCCATCTTGGAACGTTCAGGAGTTGGCAACCCAGCCGTCTTGTCTCGCCAATCCATTGGCGTTAAAGTTGATCTACCTGCCGTCGGCGAGAATTTCCAAGATCAGACGGTGCTTGCCATGTCAGCCACTCCGAAACAGAATTATACGGGATTTCTGCGTTTGTGGCCCACACATCATTCCAAGATCTACTCGGTCCCAACACGCAATCGGTCTATGATGCAACACTCGCGAAACTTCCCGAATATGCAGCTGTGATTGCGGCGCAGAACGGTGAGCAAGCAGCGCTGCTGTACAAGAACATCTTTTAAAGACCCAGTTGGATCTGCTGCTGAAGTCCAATACCCCAGCATCAGAAATCGCACCCGGTATGATTGGTGCCTTTTTTGGTGCCGTATATTGGCCTCTACAACCGCTCAGTCGTGGCAGCATTCACATAAACAGCACAAATGCAACTGCACCACCGATCGATGGCAAGTTCTTCCAGCTGGATTTGATGTCAAATTGGCGTGGAGACGTCCAAGTACGTTCGTAGGCTCTTCACAACTCCTCCAGTCGCTGATATTCTCGACTTGTCTACTCTTAATCCTGGCTTTGACGTGGTTCCGGAAAATGCGACCGATGAACAGTGGGCGGCGTGGCTGAGGTCGAGTCCAATGGAACCGAACCTCCACCACTTGGGTACAACTGCTATGTTGCCGAGGTCGATGGGCGGAGTAGTCGACAACGATTTCAAGGTGTACGGAACAAAGAACGTGCGCGTCGTGGATCTGGGGTCTTTCCATTCCAAGTGGCCGGGCACTCCATGGCTGTACTATATGGTGTCGCGAATGGGCTTCGGAGAAGATTAAAGCCACGTTGAAGTTGACTGATCATGCTACCTTGTCAATCAGAATGCCCGCAGTTTAACGAAGGAGCTTCAAGTATGCAATATACTTGACCGCCTCTTCACAATCCTATAACTTTAATTATCACTTTTTCTATGAAGTCATCCGTAGAGAAAAGCACCCAGATATCGAATTTATTGTTCTCACTTCTCTGCGAGACTTTCCACATGAATCGCATTCCGCTCTGACTTTGTTTCGTGATTATGACTGGGCCGTCTAGTTCTAGACTTGCTACCGCAGGCTTCGCACGAAAGATCCTGTCTTCAGAGAAATTAGTCTCACTTTCACTCGCAGTGCCTTCCGAAGTGATGAGGCATTGGTAGTACTCTGAAAATTTATTGGACCGGAGCTGTTGGTTGTGTGACTATTGTCTGATGTCAAACTGATTGAAAACTTAATCTCAGAATTGCCAGCTTGAGGCTGTTGAGACTCAATGTCTTGATCATCTTCAATATTGCATCAAGTGTTGAGATAGTTGTTCCAGGTAGGGAGAGTGCCGAGACTCCCGAGATAATTAGCTTAATCAGGGAGGCAAATTGGTCATTTTTCGTTCTAACTATCTCCCGAGCTAAAATTTCCCTCCAGGATGCTTCCAGGCAATTTTCACTTGCAATATACCTTACCTCAATCTGCAGAAATATCCGTTATCTAGATTACGCAATATAGTAAGCTAAGTTGGGTGGTTCTTTATTTTATTAGCTATAAGTTAGCGAAAAGAGCAAAGAAGCCCGAAAAGCAAAGCTTACTAGGTTTAATGTCCCCAAAGCTGATCTTATTCTTTCAAGTATTTTTGGCTGCGAAAAGCTTATCCCCAATAGGTTGTACGATATTATTTTCCAAGTACTTTTAGGTTATCGTTCTACTTTTTTAACGTGATAGCAGAGCTATAAAATGCTGCTTAAAGGCGCAGGCTTAATATAGCTAGTCGCTATTTTCAAGAACGATCGAAAGAAGGTTCGTAATATGTAGAAAAACAGAAAATCGTAAATAGCAGCTCCTGGGTTAAACAGACAAGAACTAGGTCATCTTTCAGGATAGGAGAAGTAGCATGCCCCGGGTGGGTTCTGTCAAAGGTAGGTCCGAGTCCAAAGGACTCGGGGGATATACATGATATCCATATATACATACAGGTGGGGAGTGTATCACTCCCCACTTAATTCAACAGGTTCGACCGTTCCGCTTCTCTTAATACGGTGCCCTAGTAGGGTTAACGCGCCGATAGTAAAACGGAGGGCCGGTGGCTACGAGGAGAGGGCGGGACCGCCGCACCGCCACAATGAGTCAGCAGAGCACTCCGTACCGAGTGTTCAATATTGCTTCCCTAATCTCATTCATACAGAAGCACCTGGGGCGTCGTACTAGGACCTAAACGACGACCTCTGTGGACCAGAAGCTCTTCGGTCCTAGGAATAACTAGTGAAGTTTCTGAAAGTTGTTGAAACGAGAGCCGAGGAAAACCATCCCAACTTCACACCACACCATGAACGAGAAAGGGATGAATTTCGAGCTACAACCTATCTATTTTGTGAATATGAGTCTATATTTCATGAAACTAAATGTCACCTAGACGGCAGTTAAGACAACAGACACTGCAAAAATCAGGCAAACATGTTTGGGCCAGTGATCAACATGACTGATATCGAAGTATCAGTTGGGGCTGATCCCTCAATCCAGAGTTTCACGGAACGAGACGTGTTCGAAATCAAACGGATCGAAGATGACCAAAACAAGGTTTCAACGCTGACAAAAGTCATTCCCTTTCACTTGGGTAGAACAACACCTCCGTGATGGAGTCCTATCTAACTAACATCGTCCAAGCACAGACCCCAAATTCAAATATCTGTCTGAAACTCTGGCGTTGGGTTTTGGCGCAACGCTCAAACCCCTTGTATGCTAAGATATTCTCGTGTATCTTACGACAATCGAACCGAGCAGCTGTAGCCTTGCAGAGAGTCTATACTGTTCTGGGCAGATGGTCTACTATAACCTCCTTGAAAAATACGACCACCCTTATTCAACACACGTAACCTCATCTAAAACTATACGAATACCTCGAAGATCTAAGGGGCTTATTGCTTAGAAGCTATGACAACACTCTTTTCGAGATATTCGCGTTACACTCTCTTAGGGGATTCTTCGCATACGCTCTAACAGGTTATGAGCTTCGAGACGGAAGTCATTCTCGATCAAAGAGCTACCCTATCAGATAGGACTATCAGGACAGCTATGAACGGAGAAGATCACTGTATCAAACTTGAACCATCTCCCGTTACCGGCAGAGGGGAAATTGTGCGGTGTGACATAAAAAATAGCGATGGGAGGTAACGGTTCATGATGTGGCTCATCGGTCGACACTCAGTTAAAATAGGCTCACCTTCTTGGCTTCTTTCGGTAGCCGTTTTAAATACGAAATGGACCTAAACGCCTTGATAAGTGGAAGTTACTGAGTACATCTGCTCTGCTTGCTACCTTTTTCTATTGCTCTGCGGCCTGAATAGCCTCAGTAGGCATGATGGCGCTATTTTAAAGCGCGGCGAGATAACCTATTCTATCTACGGAGTTACCTTCTAGTCGCTGAGTGTCATTTGAAGCTATATAATTGGTATTTGAGATTACGATGAACCTGGTGTCCCAGACTTATAGAGCTCTACTCTTTAACCCCGTCAACGTCGTCCCGACTTTCTTCACTGCTTGCTCAGCAGTGTCAATATAATATATCACATGTCAAATGCCAAATAGTCCGAGGGGTTTGATGCGTAAGGTCAAGCTTATCCCCTTGGAGACCTATTCGACATCGAAACTTGATAAGTCAAATGGCGGCATAGACAGATATGCCCAATTAAATTCTCACTTCCGAAGTTGCGATGCCGAATGGGTCTCTACACTAAAGCATGATAACTAACCTAGCGCATAAGTGCCTGGGTAAGATACTATATCCAGTGTTTCCCCACCAAATGCTAGTCAAAGTAAGCTCAAACCCCTAATCACAACAACTAGCATATAGCTACCCTTGCTTGCCTCGGCCGCATCGGACGACGGTACCTGCTTGACAGGGCTTGGCGCCGAGCGGAGGCCCGCTCGGATCACACGTGTCTGCCGATATTCTTAGCTCCGCTTAGATAGGAGCTTTCCCAATATAGCAAGTCAATCCTGTTCGGTCCTGAGATCGGCGACCGCGTCTGTCGAAATCCAAATCCCAATTGCAATTCCCCATCCAAACATCAACAGCATCGCGTCTCTTGCCGCGCGTGCGGAATTATTTCGAGTTGATCCAGCTCTGCCCGCGACGTAAAGAGCAAGATTGGCGCGAGAAGAGTGGCACGTGTGTCGCTGTGTATGCATATATGCTATGATCATCAGCATGGGAGCAACTAATCTTATGCCGCTTTTTCTCTCCTTGCTTCCTTCCTCCCACAGCTAATGCCAGATTCTTAATTCGGATGGATAGCTACCGAGAATCTTGGGTCTCACATGTGGGTATCGTGAATTGCTAGCTGTCCTAGGAAGGTCCTTGGCAAGTGAGCACGCGCGTACACATATCGTCTCGACTTTCGTGGTAGAGGCGCTTATTCCCTCTCGCGAAGATGAGGGCCTAATGAAGGAAGAGAATGGAGGTGCAACTTTGGATGGCCTACATAAGATCAGGCTGGCCGCCATCTCTCGACGGTGACGATCACGCTCCCACGCTCATCTCCCTCGGCAACCCAGCGACACCATCTTCCTTCCTCTCAACCAGTGTTCCCTCACTATCTCAAGATGCGTTCCGCCGCCTTCGCCCTGGGCGCAGCTGCCCTCGTCGCAGCCGCCCCGATGGAGCCCAGACAGGCCACTTGCTACTCGGGCCTGTACATAATAGCTGCCGAGGCTCCAATGAGCCCGTGGGTGAGGGCGCCATCCAGCAGGTTACGGACATGATCACGGCTGCCGTGCCGGACTCGGGCGCCGTCGCTGTCATGTACCCTGCCACCATCTTCAGCGACGGCACGTATGTCGAGTCTGTCACTGAGGGTATCAACAACGTCATTAGCCTTTTCCAAGACTACGTCGACAACTGTGGCGATTCGAGCCGCATCGCCATGCTGGGCTACAGCCAGGGAGGGAACGTCGTGACCGACGCCCTGGCCGGTGTGTCGACAAGCCTGCTCCGCTGTCGAGTGACTACACTCAATACCGTAAGTTCCGGAACTCGTTCTCATAGTATCAATCCAAGCAGAAAGAACCGAAAAGCTGACCAACTCCAGTCGCCGGTGTCGCCGTCTTCGGTGACCCAACCTTCACCGTCGGACAGAGCTTCGACGTCGGCAACGCGACCAAAGCGGCATCTTCTCCCGCGGCGGCAACAGCTTGGCCCTTCTGTCAACTTACGCCGACAGAATCCAGAGCTACTGCATGGTTCACGACCCTGTGTGCGCTTTCGGCGACAACATCAACGTCCACTACGCCGAGGTGCCGACTTTCGCGCAGGCCGCTGCAGAGTTTATCATCTCCCAAGCTTAGATAGTTTTCAGAGAATGGAATAAAATTTGCAGTACGCGATTGTCAATCTCTGGTCTTCGAAATTCTCATGTGTCTTGTGATCTTGCCAATGTTGCCTCTCGATGCCGTCAATCCGTCTGACATCTCCATGCTTATCCCGACTTACCTAGAAATCATAGTTGCATCGTTTGACGAATTAAGCATCGCCTAACGAACTCGGACCTTGAATTCGGCCGACGTAAATCTCGTGGGTTATGGGATCTAGTGTTGGCTGATAAATACCTCTTTAATGACTGACAAGCTCTTTGGGATTAGTTAGGGATGTGTATGTGGAAGTCATGAAGTGAGCATGCAAAATAAGCAGGCAAGTCGTTTGTCAGGATGGAAATTAATTTGGGGCAGACTTGGCAGGAGGCTAGCGTTCAAAAACGAGGCCAGGCTTAAGGATGGAGGCAACCTCCCGAAGTCATCATTAGATATGGCATTCAATATTCCAAGCATAATGCTATGTGTTAGATCTTTAAGGCAGGTATTGGACTGCGGTCTATCATTGGACGCGTCTGCTAGAATTGTACGATAGATACGAGTTCTTGGACTTGCTTGTCGCATTATTTGTCAAGCAAGTGCCTCATCGATCGTTAGATAAGTGTCTGATAACCATAAAATAAGACGAATTTGACGGACAAACAGCGATTTGAAATCATTACGCTTCGGATCAACTTCATTAACTGTCTACAAGTTCAATCTCTCACCACGGTAACTCCCGCCCAGTCCATTCATTATAACCCCGGACATCTCCGGTGTTAAACTCTCAACAAGTTGGTATATGCCTTGCTCGACTCTTTGATGTCAGGTTATTCGAAATCCTATCAGACGCGTCTTGTGGGACCTGGGGCAATTACGATAGTCGTCACCGGAGTACCAGCGCTCTTAAAATTGATTGCCAGCGTCCTCGCTTGTGAGTTGATAACTGCTTTCGCCATTCTGCAGCCAACTGATTCGCCATCGTGATGGGAACTGACTCGTACTAGTGCTTTACCTCTCATATTCAAGTATGTGATAAGCGTCCATTCTAGCGGTCGAGGTTTAAATCTGGAATTTTGACAGCACATATACATTAGCAATAGATAAGTTATTGAATCTCACCGTCACAATTGACAACAACATCTGGTTTTATGTCTTGAAGTCTTTCTGCCGACGTCACAATGCTCTCTTCTTGCTTGTAGTCAATCTTAATGATCTCAGAATTTGGGCTTTTTACTATTAACTATGTGAGATGAAGGGCTCCTCAACAAATTTATAAGGAGGTTTCGAATAGCTATTACATTTCAAGAAAAGGGGTCATTTCAAGCATGGTCTGTGCTACACAGACCCGATTGTACGCCATCCGTTCTCAGCAAATGTATGGATGAGTTGCAGCCCGATGTCTCAATTCGCCCCTGTTGGTATCGCATTATTCATCCAAACTCTTAAATATGCTCATAGGGTAGGAATCTTTACCAATAACGACAACTGTTCTCATTTGCCATACACACAAGGGTATCGGGCCTTGGATAGGAAGCTTTCGGAAGCAAAGGCTTCAGTCTCTAGATAGCGCGACAAGAGCACGCTCGAGAAATAATATGGCACAGATAAACCGAGAAAGCGTGAGCAGGTTTCAGGGCTAAGAATCGCGATCCAAGCTATATATTTTTGGCAGACCATTCCAAGATTCAATATGTATGTGGCTTTTTTAGGTGTTGTGATGGGCGAAGTTCAAACATACATTTTAAACATTTAATAAATCGGTTGAAACCCATTCGAGGAAACAGAGCAAGCTAGGTTGCAATTGATACAGGAGATTGACAGACGGCTGCGGTCATTCTGTAAGTCAACCACACTTGGAGCCTTACTACCTTAGCTGATGGATTAGACGAGTTGGTGTCTCAACATTCTGAATTGCGCACCCGACCGCGGGTATTGGAGAAGGACATCGACAGTATTCGGAACTGGTTCGAAATGCACCGCAATGCGATATTGGCCGACGAGACTGAGTTCATCACCCGGAGCGGGATCTCTTCTCGATGGTCACTAGGCATAGAGCACCCGCTACGAAAGCTATTGGAACGGTCTTCCCATTTTCGCTTATTTAGTCTGTGGCAGAAGCGCTCGCTGGATGAAGGCCGCGTTCGTTACACCTCAGAACAGCGCATCGAGTTTTGCGCGTCCGTCATCGTCATCGTCATTGGGCTAGCGATGCTGATGCGCGCCCCTGTGGATCTTGGCCAACATCGGCGATATGGTGCTAAGGTTGGCTGTAATAACGGTGTTCGTGGTTGCGTTCTTGCCACTTGTCACTTTCACTTCTACAGCCAGGCCATTCGAAACGCTCGCTGCTACGGCTGGGTGAGATAATAATCTATTCTTGTGTTCATGATTTGCGTTGACCCTTACGAATAGTTATACGGCGGTTCTGGTGGTATTCCTACAAATCGGTGGTACGAATACGGGTTGAAGGAGCGCCAGTAGCTGTGTTTTCTCTGACAGCCTGTTTTCTCAAGCGTTTCTTTGCCTCATGGTCGGTCTTTAAGCGGGTTTTCGTACACAGGCAGAATATTAGGACAAAGGTTCATAAGGTCATGGGCTTCTGGATCTATCGCTATTCGTTTTGGCTTGGCTCGTTGCCGAAGCCGGTAGTAAGGTAAGTCGCGAAATATTGATGGAGGATCAAAGGGGACCAAGTCCAGGTTTCTTTTCAATCAACTTCCCTGGCATCCCTAAATTCTTTTGTTTACTTGGTATTTGGGTATCTTACTCCCCTTTTACCTTGTGACAAGCTTTCGATGTAATTACAAAGCTGAAATGTCCAACCCCTCAACTTTGCCAAGGAAATCACCATTGGCGCCTCGTAGTAGCTCGTTGATATCGACGAGGCCATTCGCGATATATTTCTCGCTGACGCCAGCATTGACGCGCCTCGAGAGTAAATGCCGAAGTTCGGCGCGCATGGCACCCAGCTCGGCTTTAGTGATATCCCTAGCCTCCTGCTGCTTCTTCTTACGGCCGCCACCACGGCCGCCCCAGTTGCCAGCCTCCTCCAACTCGTCGCTATCGTACTCGACGCCGAGTTCCTCGGCTGCATTTTTCATCCACTCGTCGTCCTTGTTACCCTTCTCTTTGGCCAGGTTTGAATCTGCGATCTTCTTCGCTAATGTGACGCGTGGCTTAAGACGGCTGACTAGTTTCCGGTCTATGTCCAGCGTCTGCACGAAAAAGTTCTTGCGCGAGACTTTTCTCTCCGAATGCACCTTAGCGATGAGGCGTCGCGTGGGGATCACTTCCTCCGGGGCACAGAGCAAGATACTGAGACCTTTTGGCGGCACGTGCTGTACGTCCTGAGCGGTGCACGTACGCGGCGGCATCGCGGGGCACATGGTAATGCACAACGAGGTCAACGTTGGGTATGTCAAGACCACGAGCAGCGACATCCGTGGCAATTAAGATAGAAGATTGGCCAGCGGGTGTACTAGTAAAGCGCTCAATAGACCGTAAGCGAGCTTTCTGCGCCATTTGTGAATGTAGCGCATGTGAAGTTAAATTTAGGTTTTGTAGCATTGGGGAAATGCGTCGCGCCGCGCTGATGGAATTGGTGAACACTAGTGTGCGCACATTCGGGTATAAAAGTAATAAAGCATAAAGATATAAATCCTGCGACATCTGTTAGCACATTTACCGCTCATTGCAATAGAGGCTGATTGCACATACCTTTTCCATCGCACCGCATTCCACCAGTCCCTCTTTCAAACCCTCAGCCATCTGGGATATGGGGTTGACGTCGATAAACTTCGGTTTCTCCTCACGGAAGTTCAATCTCTTTAACAGGTACTCCATTGAGTCCTCCTGACCCATCAGATTGAATTTTCCTTTTCCAGCCAGCTTCTGCTGGAGGCCCTTATGGAATGTTGCCGAAAAGACCAGGGTTTGTCTAGGAGAGGGTTCGGCGCTTTCTTCGTTTTCTTCCACCTCAACTCGGTCTAGGGCGGTCAGGATTTCCTCAGCCTCCTTGAAATGACCCTCCGTCAAGAGCCTATCCGCTTCATCTACCACTAAGTAGCCTATTCCTCGAAAGGAGTTCATGGTTTCAGTGCTAGAACTCAAGACTTCCCATAGTCGACCAGGCGTTGCAATGACGATGTCAGCTTTAGCCAGTTGGCGTTGCTGCTTTTGCACGGAAAGACCTCCAGTGATAGAACATATGTATGGGGAATTTGGTAAACCGTTACAAAGATTCTTTATATGATCTGTGAGCTGGTGGGCAAGCTCTCTGGTAGGCGAAAGAATTAAGGCGAGGGGGGTTTTGGTTGCCGTCTCGATGCTGTTTTCTTCCGCCAGCTCTAACCATTTCTCAACTATAGGTATCCCAAAAGCCAAGGTCTTGCCGGAACCAGTAGAGGCCTTCCCTATCACATCATGTCCAGCCAATATCTGTGGTATGGTTGCTGCCTGGATCGCCGTGGGTTTGGAGAACTTTAGTTCGGCTAGCGATGACAGAACTCCGGCAGAGAGATCCAATTTTACCCACTCAGATAAGTCGATGTCATCTTGAGGTTCGTCCACAGCACCCAATCCAGCAAACACATTGGTCTCTAATTCGCTATTTCTTTCGCGTTGATTTCTTGTTCTGTTTTTCTTCGATTCCTTTTTGGGCTTTTCGGATTCTGGTTTGGAGACGGTCTCGGCCGCTTTAGGTTTGGGTACCTCTGAAGCCGCATTGTCAGGCTTAGGCGAGGCAAGTGGTTCATCGTCGAATCCTTTAAACTCGTCATTCTCAGGCTCGTCGGCCTTATTCGTCTCGTCGGCTTGATCGGCCTCGTTGTCGCTGGGCACAACTGCTCTCTTGTAACATTTTATTAGAACGAGAAGACGAAATGTAAGCTAGCGCCAACCTACAAACTCAACAATGTTGTTGTCGCCTCGCACGATCTCGACACCATCCACTTCCTCCAACCCATAGAACCCTCGGCATCATTGTGCATGTCCGGGAGCTTGGCCTTGCTCCATGGTAGGGAATCGAGGCCGACGGATCGTTTACTTCGCTTTTTTGATTTTTTGGGGGAGGGACGAGGTTTTCGTTCGTTTCGCCGACAGCGAGACGCCCCCGGCGGCTATCTCCTCTTCTTTGCCCCGTTCATTCTGAGAAATTTGCGTGCTTGGAATTGATCGGTTGCACGTCCCAGGACGTTGGTGTTAAAATTTCAGGCTATCTCAGGTACACTAGTATCAGTATCGGGAAGACCCACCATTGGCGCATTAGCGGCTACCTGTACCCTGTACTCCGTAATTCAGCCACTAAGACAGGCATTTTGATTCGCTCATCAAAAATTCAGGGTATCTCTTCTCATTCCACCACCCTCTTCACTTTACTCATCTCGACGGTGATATTCTATTTGGCAATAAAATATTCAAAATGGGCAAGTCATCCAAGACAAGAGGGATGCATATTACAGGCTTGCGAAAGAGCAGGGCTGGCGAGCAAGAAGTGCTTTCAAACTCTTGCAGCTAGATGAAGGTTGATCTATCCGTCTTATTGTCGATTTCAAATAGAAACCAGAGCTGACTAAATATATAGAATTTGACTTATTCGCCAATGTGACGCGGGTGTTGATCTTTGCGCCGCCCCGGGTAGTTGGTCCCAGGTGCTTTCCAGGGTCCTGATCAAAGGCGAGAATTCGGCCGTACCGCATGGGAAGACCGGGAGGCAAGTTCCGGCAACAGATGCTTGGAGTCTTCGGTTCGGCGAAGCCTCCCGTCACGTCGTCGGTCACTGAGCTTGAACCACATACCGAAAAGCCGAAGCCGCGGGAAAATGTCAAGATTGTGTCCATTGACCTACAACCAATCAGTCCCCTTCCTGGCATCATCACACTCAGAGCCGACATCACTCATCCCGCTACAGTGCCGCTGTTATTGAAGGCCCTGGACCCTGACTATGATGCGAAGACTATGTCTCAGCAGGCCGCCCATCCTGTTGACTTGGTGCTTAGCGATGGCGCCCCTGATGTCACTGGGCTACACGATCTCGACATCTACGTACAGTCGCAGCTTCTTTTCGCTGCGCTAAATCTAGCTCTCTGTGTACTCAAGCCAGGCGGTAAATTTGTGGCTAAGATATTCAGGGGAAAGAACGTAGATGTGCTATATGCCCAACTCAAGATTTTCTTTGAGCAAGTTCATGTTGCCAAGCCTAGATCATCACGAGCGAGCAGTGTCGAGGCATTCATAGTGTGTCTAAATTTCCAGCCCCCGAAAGGGTTCTCTGCGAGTCTCGAGGAGCCCTAGGTGTTGGTTTCCGGTTGAATAAGATGACAGAGCAAAATATGAGAAGTCTCCCTATCACTGCACCCACCATAATGCAGAACCAGGCAACGGGAGCTTGGGATGATGCCCTCATTCCGTCGAAGTCACTGATGAGCACGGTATTACCGAAATCCAGCCAGAGGACCATCGTCAGCACAAAGAGACATATATAAGGTGGATTGCACCCTTCATTGCATGCGGCGATCTATCCGCATTTGATTCAGATGCTTCGTATCGCCTACCACCCGACCACGTCCCACTCGATCCTATACAGCCGCCACCGCGCCGCCCTACAAACGCGCAATAGAGCTGAGACGAGCCCATGGGGGTGCGTACGGAAAGACTGGCCCGAAGGTGTGAACCTCCCAGTACTTGTAGTCTGCTCACTGCCGATGGCGAACAGCTGGCCCATCAACGACCCCTATGACTGATTTCTGGTTAATGCGCTCAGTCCAACCCTCCGCGCCAAGAACTTTCTTATATAGTTCCAACGTGCTAGGGGAAGTGGCGAACATCAAGCGGCGGAGATGCGGCCAAGTTTTAATGATCTCATCCAGACATGCCAGCATCCAGCGACCTAGTCCCTTGCCTTGATACTCGGGCAAGACATACACATCGGTCAGGTAGGCGAATGTCACATCATCCGTGATGACCCGCATCAGACCGATTTGCTTCGGGCCGCTCTGGCCTAGGATTAGGGGTGTGAGCCGAGCGTAGAATGCTGGAATGGGGAGTTAAAGGGCGATCATACCTGCGATCTGAGAGGTGGACTGAGGAAGCTCATATAACCCGAGACACAGCGAATTGTGCAGGGCCTTACGCAAAACTTCTGTTGACAGCGCTTCTGCCCACCACATCACCTCCGGGTTCATCGCCGAGCGAACCGCATCGACCTGGAGAAGGCGGTGCTCCGTCGAGACGAGAAATTCGTCGCGGTACCAATTCTTAGGCTCAATTTCAAGAACCATGGTGAATAGAGTTCCTTTGCGATACACAGTGGCTAGATATTACGCCTTCGTCACGATAATTTCAAGTGATGGAACTTGGTTAGCGTACGGATGCAAATAACTATCACGTGCAACTAGAAACATAGTGCATACATCCAAATAAATTATGAGTCATACATGTGAATGTGTCTGGCGGTATATGACAGCATACCTACCTCCGCACTAACCGACATACTATGATAACAGCACGTAGCACATGTTCTTAGCTGACATCATCTCCATCAACCACGTGACCCCTACCAACCTAGGTGTAAAGAAGCTCACCAACTTTGCCAAACCTAACACCCTAGCTTATTAATGTGTTTTTTCCCTATACTATATTAGAGCCAGACAAACAGCAAATGATGCACTATACGAGTGTAAGAAATCCCGGTTGTCACAAGGGCTCTGATTGAGGGCTTAGATGTCACGTATTTGTGGATACGATCTAGCATAGGAAGTGAACCAGTGCACTCTCCAGAGGGCTCAAGTAAAGTGTATTCAGATGATCTCCAGTAGAAGTTCTATATACTTGGGATAAGTGTGTCAAGATCCTATATATAGTAAACGATCACTCGGACTATAGTTAGGGCGAGCCCCAGTCCCTGGGGCTCACCATAGACCCACTTATCCGTGACATTAGAATAGGTTTAATTTGAGTAATAAGCAACTATGGTGCCAAAGGAGTCATATAGATCTAGGTTCCTTATTCTTCCGAAGGAAGGATTGGTGCTTTTTTATGCTTAGAATTCTCCTCCCCCCCCCCCCTATAGCCGCGGTTTTTTACGGGACCGAGATCTAAAGACCTATATAGCCGGAGAAGCGAGTGTTTCGGTGTTCGAGTTTAGCTCGGTATCTGCTTCTAAAACTTATAATAACTTCGTACGATTGCCTTAGCCTCGTAGGGTAGTATTTAGCGAACTCTATATATAATCTTGTGTAGCACTATATTACGCACTTAGCCAGGGTCTATGTAATACCGGTTTAGGAACTTTTATTTAATTTTACGCAAGATCGAGAGCTTTCGATTCAAGACAGATTTCTTGATTTACAAGAGAAAATCTTAAGGTTCAGGTAAAAAGTTCCAAGACACAGCCAGGTAGGATAATGTTAGCAGAATCACTCTATGGACGATTGTAGGCACAAGGTATCAGTAATACCCTTTTATATAATAGCAATAGGTCTGTATCTAGATAAATATTTTTTCTAGCTGCTATATCCCTCAATGATATAGGCTGCAGATCGCAAGTGCATCCTATTGCATTAGAGTGTTATCACACCGCTCTGGCGATACTATTGTCACTTTCGTAGAGCGCTAGTATCGTCTCACGGGGGCTGATAAAGGGGCATTGATCTGTGTATATAGCTATCACATGGGCAAGCTATATAATTAACCATAAGCCACAGGGCCACTGGCCCAAGTTCCTACATTGAAGGTGTCCTCGATCCTCTCTCACAAGGATTCAGATATCCAAGAAGTGATAGAGGGAGTATTGGTCGATATAACCTCGTGTAATACGGACCTCTTTCGAGGAGTGTAGGATTGGAGGTCCTGGCAAAGTTACATTGAGAGGAAAATAGGAAACCAGTGACCCTGCGGAGTTGAAGAGATATTAGCTGAATAAAGAGATGTCATACCGGCGGCGTCGTCTGCTACACTTATCGGTGTAGGCATAGGTCTTGAGTCTTCCCTGGATCTAGGTCTCACTGGGAATATCCGACTGTGGCCCCCAACCTCCGAGACAATAGATAATAGGAAGAAAACAAGGGACAAAACCCTGGAGTATATTGGGTAAAATCTCCCACTCTGAATGAGTTCGGGAAATAGGCCTTCACGGTCCACTTTACCCCATAGAACATCATTGTAATTTGAATGCTTGTCCACCTCTCTCGCAGAAGCCCCTGTTACAGCGTCTTGGCTGTATTCCCCGCCACTCCGTCTCAGTCCCCCGTTGGTGGCGGCAGGAGAACACCCTGAGCGAACGCTAGAGGGGAGACGTTTTCCTAGTTGTTGAGTCTGTCGACACCCTCTCCGGTAAGGCGCGTCCTTCTGCACCTCCATAGCGTCGATATACGGGGCCACTATCTCCCAAGCCTTGTCGGAATGTTTAGACTCGGTATGGCCCATGACGTCGATGTATCGCTCGACGATTATCGCCACTTTCTCATGTATCTTCATGAGGCACCGTTTGTAATTCTTCTCTGTCTCGTAGGGGGCGCTCATGAGCGACCGTATCCGTTGTAAATATAGCCAAGCCTGGCCACTGCCGTAGACGATGTCGTAGTTTTCTGCACTGGTGTCAAGCTTCACGAAACTCGCCGGGTCTGTCTCTTTCATGTAATACAGGACCAGTTCCATTCCTCTATGTGAGATATTATCCCGCCTAGCACAGCGAGAAGCATGCACAAGCTCCATCTTATCCCTCGTATGTCGCTCGGGTCTATGGGCCAACCCACTGGAAATGGTCCCCAGGAACCTGCTTCGGCTCTCTGACCCGATGGGAGAATTGGATTGATATTCGTACCGGATGACATAATGGCGTAGGGTAGGAGTCGTAGTTAAAGCAGGCCTTCGGGTGTGTAATGAAAGGTAGGAGATATTGTATACTCGGAGATGGCCAACGGCAACAGTATTTATAAAATTTGACCACCAGGGGTTAGTTTTGTACGCGTCCACATAATTACGATAGAGTTCGAGTCGAAGCTACGAAGGAAAACTCCACATAGTCAACCCTGTGGCTCGGCGGCAACATACTCTACACGATATTTTAGGCGGATATCTGTTACCAGGAGCCCTGTAATATATGGGCTGAGTCATCTATACTTGTTGTTGCGCGAAGATCTCTGAAACTACTTCCGTAGACGTACCTTGGCTATATTCAGATAATCTCTTTGTTCGAGGCTTCGTGGCTTTGTGGCTCCGCGATAGTGTGGCTTCTTGACGGTTGTAAGTAGATCGATAGTACGAAGGTTTAAACATCAAGACCTTATAATTCACATTTACGAATAGTAGCCCCGTAGCAAACGTTATAGGGCAATATTTCTAGGTTGGAGGCGATTTTACCTTAATGATGATGACTAGATTAAGAAAGACGCCACCTAATTACGTTACCTTCTACCTATAGTTTGATTTTCGTGCAAGATCTCCAGCATTTTTCATATGGTGATATTAAATGTTAGAAAATGATAATAGATAAAGCTAAGTTAAGATGTTCCGGATGAGCATTCGACTCATACCGAGATTTTTAACGTTAAGTGCCACGAGGCGCAACCTAATCTCATGGTGCCTGGCCCGAACCCCAAAAGGCTCAATTGCCCAGGCTTCACTGAGACACCATAGAATTCGAGACCCGAGGGAAAAGGGCGTGGCCGTATGTAACCACGGAGTAGTCTTTAAAGACTACTAGACTCTCGGCGCAACCACAGATGCCAATGTAAACCCTATACCTTGACTAGCGAGGCCCTGATAATTGGTAAGTGATCTCATACATAGAAATAAATCAAGATACTCCAGTATGTAGGGCATAATCAAGAGCCGATAGATAGCATCGCACGAAACCGAAAAGAAGATCTCGGGAGACAGTGGGCAGCCATCACAACGCGACGTCATGATGAGTTAGCAGTCAATTCCCTCTGCCATGGCACGCATGATCAATATACGAGTGTATATCTTCTCAAACATGCTGGAGGCCTATAACTCAGAACCTCTGCCCATCAAGTGCTAATATCTAGCGACTAAGTCGTCAGCTTTTGCGAGCCAGAGCCCCCTAAAAGACTCTTATAGCTGGGTACTAAATTCTTTACTTCACTTTTTTATAAGTAAGAGCACACTCCCATTTCATAGAGATGCTCGGGAAATATATATATTCTAACGTTGATCCGTTAATAGACAACGTCTCCAACTTCAGATTGACAAAATAGAGTTAGAAAGTGAAAAAAAGGAAAGAAGAGAATTTAGAAAATGGCTTGCGGCTCCTCAAACTCATGTCTTGTCGACCGTAACGGCTCGGCAGCGCAGCATTCCTCGACGTTTGAGGGCATTGTCAAGCTGGCTGACGCGACGGGCAAAACACGCTGTATCGGCTGCGGCAATGTTGAATGCTGTCGTATTCCTTGCGTGGTGATGTGATGTGATGTAGGAAGCACAAAATGAGCTTGTGCTTATATTCGTGTGGGTAAAGGCAGCGTGGGAGCTTGATGTGAATAGGCAAGGAAGATTTGGGTATTTCGGTGATCAAGGAATGGCATATTATATACCAAAAAAAAAGTGTGTGCAGACTTGAACCGCAGACCTGCAAAAAAGTACCTAAGCGAAGCCGGTGTCCTCGGGGCCCTCGAGGGGTGACCAGTATACAACTACATCTACGAGATAGTAGCTACTTCGCCGAAGAGATGTGCTATTAATGTGGTTTATAAGAGTAGTAGGACACTGGGGCAAAGTGGGGGATACCTTGGGTATTTGCCCTTGGTTTGGTATGGTGTCAATACAGTTGCTGTGGTTGTGAATAAACGGTTGTTGTGGTGATGGGGGTTTCAACTACGAACGACCTCGTGTAAAGACTAGACACACATCGAGGAGCAGCGCTCTCAGTAGTAGCAATAGACCTTGCGCAGCAAAAAATTATGCGATTCCGCCGTCTATTCGCCTATCAGGCGACTCTAAGGGGTATCATAAGGCTTTCCTTTCCCCAAGCCATACGCCAAATCATTTACCTACCGCCCAAACGGTAATTACGCCAACAACGCCTAAAAGTATCGAAAAACCCCAACAAAACTCCTTCTCTAAAGATGCTTTTTATTTCCCGATGTATTAATCCATCAAAATGGCCCACGCCTCTGTATCCGGGTCATATGGGTCTTCGTCGTCGATAGTTTTATAGTCGGGTGATTCCTCGATTGTTATGCTGCCTAGCCCTTCAAGCACGCGCTCGGCATGATCTTTCGCGTCGCGGATGGCATTGGTCTCGGCCCGCGTCCTGTCCAGTTGGGACTGCATCAGGGCAATGAGGGACTCGCGGGCTTGGTGCGGGCGATACTCGTTGATGAGGTGGTGGAAGTTGATGAAGAGATCTCGAAGGTCCGTCACCTTGTCCTCAGCCTGTTGTTTCGCGTCAGTCAGATAAGAACAGCCCTTGGAATATAGAAACAAATATAGAAATAAATATGGAGGGAAGCGGCTTTTTAACAACATACCGCTTCGGGGCTGGTGGCCAGTAGACCGCTTAGTTCGAGGAAGTTGAGCAGCAGCGACTTGGCCAACTTTTTCAGGATGGTGGCGCGGTCAAAGTGCTTGCCATCCTGATCCCTCTCCTCGGGGTCCGGGAATAGTTTACGGATCTCGCCATCCTCGAGCTTTGGCAGTTCATCCTTGAGGTAGTATTTGTCGCCAAAGACTCGCCATTCTCCATCCTCGGGTTCGGGCGGAGGCTGTAGATTACGCAGTTCGCGGGGTGGTCCGTCAATGTGGACGCTCGAGGTGTCTTGTACGTCTGAGCGCTCGGCTGTCTCCCTCCGGAGCTCTTCAATACGCGCGATGTTGTCCGGGGTGAAGGCTTTCCAGAAGGGAGGTGGCGGTGGCCAGGTGGAGGCTGTCTGTTGCTGCTCCTCGTCCATGGCAGGAGGGCTGAAAACGTGACAATTGTTGCGCCAGCGTCGTACCTATGTAGGTAGGTACCTGTCTAGATGTCAAGGAAATGTACCGATTAGGTCACCCGTCTTGTGCCATGTTCCGGGTTAAATTGTTACCTAGGTAGGTAGGTATTTTAATGTCAATGGACCGGCAGCAGCGTCCGAGCTGTGGAGGGACTTCCGAATGTATATAAGTAGGCGCCGTGGATTCATTGTGGAGACAATCCTACACCCACCCCTACCTACCGAGCAGGACCCGAGAGAGCCAGCGCGGGGCACTTCTCCAAATCCCCAGGTCAACCCTTATAACCAACTGTGGCTGACTTACCTAATACTGCATCTATCCTACCGCCTCATCATGACGAGTACCATCAAAACCAAACTTCCAAAATAATAGCCACAGCCCAGGTCTAGTGCATTGCTATCCGCGTCAACGCTCGGCTCCAAAGTGGAAAAATCAGTTCCCACTAGCGACATAACTTATAGTTTGCCATTTCGCCCGCAATGGCCGACGCCCGCGCCCTCTTACGCGCCCATCGGGCTGAAAATCGCATCAAACATCCTGACGCTACCTACTCAGAAGCCGGGAAGTTGCTCTGCAAGCTATGCCACGATGTAGTTAAATCCGAGTCATTATGGAATGCGCATATCCGTACAAAAATCCACAGGCAAAGGCTGCAGGCGGCGACGCAAAAACAGTCGACCTCCCCTACTCAAGGAGCGGACGAGAGCACGAACAAGCGGAAACGGGGCGAGGATGCCGACGAGCCCATGTTTGACGGCAACGAGGATCCCGACACGATACCCACGAAACGAAGCAAGACCGATGGCGCCGTCGGCCACACATCCGCCTCAAACGGCACGAACGGCACAGGAGAAGGCTCCAGAGACAGGGACAAGGAGAAGACGCAGACGCCCCTGGCTTGGCCCGGAGAACCTCGGGAACACCTGTGCACGGCGTCGAGATCGCCATACCGTCCCGGCTGCGACGCCTCTTGCAAGCTCCAATTCCACTGTTTCAACGCCCAAGGCAGCGTCGATGGGCCGCGTTGCCATTGTTGGCTTAGACACAACTCCCACCCCAGGAGGCCAATCAACAGCATTGCTACAACAGAAAGTAGCGGCATCAATACCTGTATCTAACGAAACCCTTTCCGCATCGACCCAAAACATCATGCAGGCACCACCTACCAGTAATCATACGACAAACACAACACAAGCTATCGACGAGGCGGAGTGGGCCGCTTTCGAAGCGGAGATGGCAATTCTCGATGCCCCAGCCCCACCCATAATCGCAAACGCGGCTGGCCACCTCTACGCGGACACAACTATCTCAGCGCCAGCACTGACGACGGCACAAGTTGCCGCTAAGTCTCAAGAGGAGGAGAACGAGCGGCGGAAGAACGCGGCGGAGACCGAAATGGCCGATGAGCGGGAGGACGCCACGCGCGCGCTCGAAGACGAGTTCGAAGAAATGGCCGAGCTCGAGGGCCGCGTCCGCAGGCTCAAGGAGCGTCGTGAGGAGCTGCGCAAGGAGAGTGTCATGAACTTCCGGGGCGTCACCGCTGCGGGCACGGCGCGGAAGTCGATAGCGGGTCTTGGCGCGGGCGGGAAGGAAAACGTCGGCGCCGGCGACGACCCGAAGATGACGACGAGGAAGATGACGAGGAGGACGATTTCGATGGTTTCCGGTTCCGGGTATAGCATACACTGCGTCCCTTAGAGAGATCATTTGCCCGTCTTTGTCACATGGCCCGATAAAGCATCGTGCCATCACTCTTAGCTGACGAGTACCGGAGCAATTCCGTGTATCTCGACCGTCAGACTTGTATTACTAGAAAAGCATTGAGAAGGGGCATCATGGATTTAGCGAAAGTGGAGTTGAGACTACATGCCATCCATCCATCTTCAGACCTCGGGATCTTGGATGCGAGCACGCACACAGGATACAGAGAAACGGGAATCATAAAAAACAAGCCCGGGCGAGGGCACAGCATTGTACGTACATAATAATCATGGCATCTCTAGCCATAGTTCTAGATGCGATCCTTTTTAACCCCGCGACATCGGGGTTTTGTATAATACGAATAATATATAAGTAACATCTGTTTTCATCAGTGCTATTTTTTGATAGAACTGAAGACGCAGGCAGACACGTGCTTGCGTTAAAGTGTGGTTCGAATTGCTGGAGTTGAATGAGAGGAGTAAAAGTGAACTGTCACGTTATGGAAACCAGCCTTCTCGTTATAAACAGAGCTTGTAAGAATTCATTTTGATACAATGTTAGTAAGTGTAAGGAGCTGGGTGGACGGTATGATATGAGATAAACCGGCGTTTAAGGTCACATTGTCACATTGTCGTCAGCAGATGCGATACTTCTCACCACCTACCTAGAAGCAAGCACCGCATGAAGAATAGACATAAGAACCTATGGGGTAGTCTCTTGTTAAAACGACCTCGTCAGTATTATGACCAACCAATCCCTTACCTTGCCAATAAATGCCTTGCATGCAGCTAGAACAGAATGGCCATGGAAGGCAAGGTTCTTCACGTCGTCGGCATCAAGCGCATTGATGCAACTCTACGTCCGTACCTGCATATTATGTCTGTACCAACATATGTGTATGCATGATTTGCAGTGTGAAGACCGGGTACTACCATTCGTAAAGCTGAAAACTCTACCCCTTATACACTATATCATACATGGTATTGGTTTACCTGGTTCCAATAGTGATCCTCAATGCGCATTCCATTTACCCTTCCTAAACGCCTTGACGCCTTGAAGCCTCATATATCAATTACTCCCCGAGGAGCTTTCGTGTGCACATCAACTATCATCCCCATCCGGCAGAACGCCGCGCTGACTAGTTATTATCCAGCAACTGCAAATGCGAAGATCAAGGTCGAGACTTGCTCGACGTTCATAAAAACACACCAAAAAGAAAACCATGTACACATACACATAGGCCATCCAGGTATTGGCCAGAATACATGTAACTTACCTCCCACGGAATTTAGATATTGCCTTGTCCGACGCGTTCCCAGAAGCGACGAAGGCGCCACACCCTTCCTACACCGGCGCGCTCCTCCCACCTCCTGACGCCTTCGCTGCGTTCCTTGACCTCGCCACGCCAAGAACCGCCGACCCAGCGTCGAAGGCCATCCTTGAGCTTCTCTTTCTCAACCGCGCGCCGCTTGGCCACGAGAGCCGGGGCGATGGGCGTGCAGCCGCAGCCGGAAACGCACTCCGGGGGCAGCACCCCCGCTGCACGAGGGCCTCGGCCGTGGGTCGTTGA
This sequence comes from Amphirosellinia nigrospora, assembly GCA_004123355.1. Taxonomy (NCBI): domain Eukaryota; kingdom Fungi; phylum Ascomycota; class Sordariomycetes; order Xylariales; family Xylariaceae; genus Amphirosellinia; species Amphirosellinia nigrospora. Next base: position 1,987,218 of record SCHM01000003.1, on the reverse strand, counting down.
GGCAGACGACGGGATAGGCGAATAGAGACAAGATTCCGTGCAAGGCGACGCGAGATTTGCGTCGTGTGCGTTAAGAAGACGTGTCGGGCGATCAGCTCCGCGAGCGTAGGCCGCGAGGGCGAGCTCAGCAATGGCGGGAGGAGGATCCTGACATGCTGTAGACGGTAAATGTGCAGAATCGGCGCCAGCGAGAGTGTCCGGAAATGGTGATTGATCTAGATAGTTCGTCAGTCATAAGCTACGCTTCTAAGTGAGCAATTTCAAAGTGGGGCAGGTGTTAACATAAGATGGCCAAAGTAAGCCTTGGGCTCCCTTCAACATGACGTAACACGCAATGAGCTAAGATGCCTATTCTAAACGTGATTTGGAAACAACGTATGTCAGATAATTTGCTAGAAGGATACAGATTCGAGGTGAAGAGCGAGAGTGCGGCGATGAAAGAGGAGGGGATGAGCTAGTCTCGGTAAATTTTGACTCTTTGGTTCAACCTTAGAGCGGGTGTTGCCTTCAATTGGTGGCGCACTTAGAAACACATCTGATGACTTACCCTTGATGTGGTGAGAAGATCGCTTACGTCCAGAAAGCCGAGAATCTGCATCAGGATCTCATTTGGGAGACAGTCTAAGCTCGGCGCGTTCCACCTCCAGCGCAACAGTGACAACGGCCCATCCACGGTGACGGCCTGCGATGCGTTTTCTCCACTCTGTTGCGGTGTTGGCACGCGATCGTCCTCTCGGGATGAGGTGAATTCGCGATTTATCTCGGCTGAAGCGGCTTCTAGATTAGCCGTATCCGCCAATATTGACGGGGAGGTGCTTTGTGGAGTTTCTGGACAGTATAGCTCGAACAGTTCATGAGTGTGAACAATGCTCGTGGTTGGTTGGGCATCAATTGCTGCGATGGCCGTTTCTGAGGCCAGCTCACCGCGATCGCCCTCGGTCGAGGTCACATCGCCGCATCCGGTAAACGATGGTGAAGCAGTAAGAGGGACGGATGCTGCCATGGCTGAGGCGAACTAGTCGCAGTTGTCGATGTCAGATCATAAGGCTGCCTGGACGAACTGCAGCAGCACGAGAGTTGGCCCGGGCCCCGACCAAGAGTGACGGCCCGCAGTGCGAACCAATCCACAGGAAACCGAGGTGAGGTGGTGCCAACTCAGTCGCCAGTGTGAAGGCTGCCGCCGAGAAACGGTACCATTGGACGATGTCCCGGTACAGGAAGACTCCCTTGGCTTGTTTAGTGTCTAGTGTAGGTAGAATCTGTGGTGCGCATGTGCGAATCAACAGGGTCTAGGAGCAGATGAAGACGTGGTGGTAAGTATCTAGCCTGCCATCCAACTGGAAGGAATCCGTACTCCCCGAGTGGTCCACGGCAGGCAGGATCCAACAAGGGTGCGTGGCAGAAAAGGCAGATTCACCTTACGAGAGAAGAAGCGAGGGAGGTGATGTGTTATCGTAACGGACAACGGCGGAGAGTGGAATGGTTGGGGGTACGCGCCGTACGGGGTAAATGTGTGTAAATGATACCTGGGGGCGGATGGACCGACGACCCAGGCAGGTTGGTAGGTGCTGAGGTAAAGATGGACGAGGCGTGCCGAGCGGCAGCCAAGGAAGGGGTTCGGGGGTTTGTGCGTCAGCTACAGAATGAGTGGACTTATGTCGGATGTTCCAGATAGAGCAATTGAATCGTCGCGTCATGTACGTGCCATGCTAGAGACACGAGAGGAGGTAGATTGGCGCGGTTCACACGTGTAGGTATTAGATGAGATAGGGATATATCGCGGCCAGGAACACGGGACGACGGAGAGGCCTGGAGACAATGGTTCCCCTCAAGGCGCGGGGCAGGACAGCTGCGGCATCAACAAGGCCAAAACACGGCGTTGGTCCTGTCGATCGGAGCACGAGCCTGATGTGCAGGATAGATAGGTATTAGGTAGGTAGATATCACACGACACCAGACACCATTAGTACACGAACGGGTGGATGGTAAGGCAAGGTGAGGCGGAGGATAGACAGGGTAGGGCAATAAGGTAAGGTAAGGTAAGGTAAGATAAGATATAGACAATCGCGTCTGCCTCCGTCTAAGCCAGTAGCAGTAGCAGGTTAAACTATCACCAGACAATTGAGGCGAAAGATTGGGTTGGCCAGGTTGATCAGGTGGTTTCGGTATTCTCGGAGGGATGCAGGCTACAGTCAATCTCCTGGGCCGCGTGAAAGCGCCATGGACGACAGAATCTCATCAAGGTTAAGGTCAGGTGATGACATACATGAAGCCCGGAGTCAGTAATAATATGGGAACAAATGGATGCACGTGGATTCTATGCGAGAGAGCACAGAAAATAGATGAACACGGGCTGTCATAATAGACTTTGAAACGGCGTGCCGGGCAGTGGTGAGACAAGTCGCTGCATCAGCGGGCAGAGCTTCTGCTACATGAATCGGCCTAGAGGTAGGCTATAGGCTATAGGCGACATCTGGGGGTGAGTTTGATACTTGCCCCGACTATACTACTCCGTGAGCGGATTTTAAACCACACTGTATATAGGCAACTGCATATAGGGAGAACCTCTTAGGAAGCCATTACAATACAGTGCACAATGTGACGAGGCTGTATTTAGACTTGGTAGTTAAGTACCTAACGTATCGTACAGTTCTTCTCATCTATAGAATTTTGAACAGTTGAAAATTAAAACATTCTAGATTTTCATAAGGCAACAAGCGCTAAATTCTAATGCTCTAAGCACATGTATTCGGGGAGACATGTGCACCTGCCTGCCACCTATATAAAGTAAGTGCTGGCTGCTAGACACCAGCACCTTCTGGGTACATGTAACTAATTATGCCAGTCTGAATGTAGCAGTCTGGCAAATTGCAGAGCCCATCACATGCCATAATTATAACTGTCCAACGCATAATGGAAAAAGCTTGAAGAACAACTAAGCTCCCTTCAAGTGTTAGACTAGAAGAAGCTCTTTGCATGCAAGGAATGATGCAATGCAACCATGTAGCGTTGGTGTACCGATCCACTTTATTATTGGGGAGCTGCAAATCATTTCGAACCACTACCTTTTAGTGGGGCTACGCAGAGCGGGGAAGGCTTTTCCCCCTCTGCCCGGATACTGTAGGTACTTACGTCCAATGGCTCAAATCTACAGAGGTGCAGGTGAAGTCGCTTTGTTATCGAACTGCCTACCAAATGAACTCTTTTATCAATCCTCGTTTCAAGTATATTCAACAGTGTAATTCATACACGTCGACCAAGGGCCATGTTTGGTACATTTTCAAGGTCATAAGTTTCATGTTCGACCTAACCAGTGCCTAATCAGTACCTATTGTTTTACCCACATTAGATGCATCTTCACTGGCCTGTCATTGGAGATATCGTATTTTTCCCGTTCTCTCGTTCCGCCCCCATGTAGAGACTCGAGATCGGACCCGCTTGCGCGTTAGGCGTTCCTGACAGGAACCGAAACGTGGGGACTGGCCCACGCGAGTTAGCTGTATATCAGCATCAGCAGGAGCAAGTAAGCAAGCATCTAGCCTAAGTCCCTGAAAATTATACAGCTCGGCCCCACGGTAAATCTCGCGCCGTTCGTCATGTGTGTGTTTATTCGTGCCGTGTAGTCAGACAGCATGTCAGAGTACCATCGCCGCTAGGTATCCTCCATAAGATGGTGCTCCCGGCACCTACCCTGCTTAGACATCTCGGAAAGACGGCACTGATGGTAGGGATGAGAGCATGTTAGCAATGTTACCTTCCCGGCCATCGATCGAGATGGTGCCAGAGATGTGTCCATGTGGAATGTCTATGTAGGACCGCGCGAGGGCGGGCGGGAGCAAGGCGGGAAGAAAACAAAAGTAAAGTCGTATCTATCAGTGGCCGCTACCCCGAGAAGAATAACTTGGCATGGGCGGCGGAGTTTGGCCCCCATACTTGACCGGTGTCTGCGCAGACACCGGTGGCCGCATTTTGGGCCGGGAACCCCGGTCACCCAGGCCGTAATCCCGGCCGCCGATTAGAAGCACGCTTTGTTGTTGCCCCGGCCCACGATCGGTGCCCAATGACTCGCACGACCAACCCCTGGCACCGTTGTACTAGCCAATTAGGCTCTCGGGCGCCAGTGCGCGACTTAGTGCGAGAGCTGAATCAAACCGTCAATACACTTCAAGTGTTCATAAGCGCAAGGCGTCTCATCCACGACGAGGCTGCCGGGCCCCACGAACTGGCCTAAATATGTGGCCACGTAAGTCTATATGAAAATAACGAGCAATTAGACTAATTGCTACAGTCACTACATGGTTGCGGGTCGCCAAGCTGTGATAATGCACTCTAACAGCCAAAGAGTAGACGCTTGAATCCGTTCGACGGTTCGATTACACCCGTTCGTTTACATCTGACAGGATTGGGAAATATTATCGTTAGGATCGATTCCTCCCCAGGAGATTGTGTCAATGACTGACACTTGACACATCGAGATCAGACGCACAAGTGCCCCTGCCAACACATCACTCGTTCAACCCACGGCGACTACAGGGAGGAAAAATAGCCGGAGTTTAGAAATCTATCCAGTTACAAGCCTAGCTCTCTCGGTTCGAGTTTTAGAGAAAGACGGTGAGGGAAACGGCGTAAGCAGGGCTTGCAGTACTCAATGTGGCTGCTCCCTTTATCATTGAATCGAACGAATCGATTTTCAATATGGCCAGTTGAACATGTACCACCAAGGGTTACACGGCAGCGTAAAGGGCTCTGAGAATCTGGATGCGGAATATGTGGTGTTAGCTTGTGCGTCGAAAACTCCACGACTTCGTTGTTTGGCTATCCTCTTACACCGGTTGTTGACGTTACTAAAGTAGGAGCGACTTACCTGCGTCCGAGAGGATGGCGTCGGAACAGGTCAGAGGCAAGATCCGTGGTAGTGGCCATATTATGCGATAGCCCCCAACCAATGGACTGGTAATGCTATAACCGTTGCGGCTTAGAACAAAACATGATCTGCTTCTCCGACCCCTGGGCCTGACCATTAGTTTGCGAGGGCATTGCATACTGCCAAGAATTCCCAAATGCCCAGTCATTAGGTTGATTTCTCCACCCCCATGAGCATGCTGTTTTACCGGCGTAGAGGTAATGTGGATGCACGTGTCTGTTAGAGGCATAGGGAGGTGGGATCGTTGGGTTATATCAAAGGCACGGTACTATGGCGTTCCTAATTCAGCTGCCTAGGCTGCGCATATTGTGAATAACACATGACTATTTGTGATGTGGCCAGGACGTCTAATTCCTCGGCATGGTACCGACGACACATTCAAGGGGTATAATGAAGTCAAGTCGGCAGACTTGTATATGTGATACCTAAGTGGCAGACTCTACCATCCTGGGACCAGGGGCTAAATTAGTCTGTTTCTTTTGCCTGATGAATCTCTTTCTCAAAAACAAGACCCACGAATATCTCCATGTAAGAGAGATAATGCGTGTGACGAAATCGGCTGGGCATGCCGTAGCCAGACTTCCCCCAAGTTCTTTTCTCTGCCGGTCTACCAACGCTTGGCCTCCGCTAACGGCCTGTTCGACGCGACTAAAACCGGTCAACGTAGAATCAGAGTGGTATGATACCCCACTGTAAACATGTTTTGAAAATAAAACAAACCGTGACAGTGGCATCAGGTTTTTGGGCACTCTCTCATTTCGAGGAGAGGAGTTTTGCATCCACAGTACTACCTCGTTAGAAGCTCCCTCAAATTGACTTTTTAGGATCATCCGTGACACATTCGGTTATTCTGCGTCATGATTCGAACTGCAACCCTGATGCAGAAATTCGCCTCTTGATATGCATCCTTCCTTACGAAATCCGCGAATCTCTCTGGCCATACATTGATATTAGTAAGAATACGGGCTTCGAGGAATAAGACGGCAGGGATCTGTTCATACGTCAGTGGCAATGTAACGCCCTATATGACGGAGCCGAGCGGGAAAAAGAAAAAGTTCATGACTCAAGAAAGCTTGACTCATCGTTATTCGATATTGGTATGTAGAACCAGAGTGACATACACTGGCACCCATTTGAGGCATTATCCGGAAAATAAGTTCTCTCTCCTATCTGACACTTCGATATAATATGTTTTCCATGACTTGTCCGGGATTTATTTGAGTTTCTTTTCCACTCTGTTGACAGGGCCAAACCGATGGGTGAAGTTGTGGCCGTTGCGGTAGCCATCTATTCAACCGCGAGGAGCGATGGAAAAAACGAAAGAGTACAGAAATATCTCTGATGGTTGCCCGACTCGAGATTCCCTGAACTAGGGTAGAGATCGTGGCGGTGGGCCATAAACAGGCCATAAAACTATTGCCACGTCGCCGCCTACCGCCGCTGGCCCAACCATCCCTTGGTAGAGGTACACGGCCCGCCTTGTACTGTTATTCTCGGGCTGTGAGAGGCTTCGATACAAGCGCGATATCTGTCAGTCTCTACGGACAGCTGGTGTTGACTTTTAGGCCCCGAGTTCCTGGGACCCGGGGCACCATAAACAAGTGTCGTCAAAATAAAAAATACAGTCACACATCGACTACGTCTCTCACCATTTCCCAACCGTCCGTATATGCGGACCACTATCAACCTGTGCGGTCACCATGCAGGACCAAATTAAGGCTCTCCGGAACTCTGCCGCCATCTGTATCGATAGGCCCAAGTATTCGAACCCTCGAGTCATAATATCTAGTGTTGACTTCACCACCTTTTTTGACAACGTGGCTTTGCTGATCGGGACCGCTACAATCGTGCGATGTCTAGATAGTAATACCTGGATGGGATTCCTATGTGTGAAACAGCACAGAGGTACTTTGCTGGCACTCATGTGATCTGGCGCTGCTCCCTTCGCATGAAGAGGCAATTCGTGGCCTTCTACGACTAGTACCGAATCGGCCGAATACAAGTTTTGTGATATGGCCATCCCTCATCATCATTGCTATTGGCTCTTCGAAACGATGGATTTGATTCACTTTCGCGAGAATACCCACGCGAGTCCAATGAATACTAAACTTCGGTACTCGACGACGCACTACATCTAACAATGACTGGGTATAGATCTTAACACGACCATAGTGAAGATATGTGGTGCTACAATGCCAGTTTCCATCGAAATGTCGGTATAGGCTTACTGTATTATCCCTCTCCCGACTACGTAGATGAAACCGTGGGCGACACCGTCCCCCCTATTCACGGGTTCGATGATGTATTGAGGTTGATACTCTGCGAGAACTGCGACCCGCGCCTGATTGAATTGAAAAAAGTAGCGATCCAATCGTGAGGGACCGTGACGTCCTATAAGAATTTGGGGGGCTACTTTAGATATCCTATTAGGGGACGTTCATCCGGAATAAATCCGTAATATCCGCAAAGCGCGTCCCGTCGCCAAGCCTCGTTAGTACAAGACTTCGGGTCCTCCTGTCCTAGTCTTGGACAAGGATCTAAACATTGAATCACGTTCCAGTGATCGCCCGAATATGCCTGTCTCGAAGAGTATGTTGCCTGAAACGGCAAAGGTTGGGTCACCTAGCCGTGTGTGGGCCGGATGTTGGCCTGCATATATCGGGGCCCATGTGGATAAGACCATCCTGGTCTGTCTGCATGCGCGGAAACGATCGAATCCCGGGATAGGGAAACAGTATACAGAGAAAGACAGAAAATGTGTTACAGGCCCCTCCCTTCGTCAATCGAGGCTGAGTGGTGTGTGGTTCCCCTTCCCATGCATGTTGGTAGCGTCCGCGAAGGGATCTCGTCTGTTAGGACTCGCTCAACAAAAATCGGGCCAATGGGGAGACGGCGGAAGCGAGGGGGAGAGGAAACCACGTTGGTTGTGCCTGGGAATTTTCCACTGAAGCTAGACCCGCGTACCTTATTAGGTAGAATTCGCTCGACGTCAACGGGCTTCTGTAGAGGGGGACCGTCCGCACGCCCCTTGGTGGTGGGGAAACCGGCATAGGTTGAACCGGCAGCCAACGTGGCATTCATACAGCGCTCGAATGAGCACTTCTAAAAAGGGACGATGCGAGGTGGCCATGCAACCTCCATCATAGGAGCGTGAGTTGTCATACAACGACTATTTGGTGGCTATCTGTGCTGGTTTGGGTATATTGATTCCCAATATGGCCCGAGCACGGTTCGCTCGAGGACGACGAGAGAGCAGGACTATAAGTATCGGTTGCAACCTCTAGGCATCGCCGGATTTCCCAAGAAGACTAGACTATATACCAAGAGAAACGACCATACCAATATCATCATCATTATTGTACGCAAAGAAGACCGAACTACCATTGTTACTGCACCAGTCCAATCGCCTGTATCTCGAAGCCAGAGATCGATTACATTGAGTCAACCAGCAACCCGCAGACGACGTATTCACTTTCGAACATCCCCCCTACTGTCCGTCTTCGCCGGTTTCCCATTAGCATACTCGCCGGTGCTGTCGATTACTTTCCTGGAGAGCTAGGCCGTCCATCACTAGCCACCTTCGAGCACTCCGCTTGACCCTTCATCTGTGGCCCCGTGTTGCCACCATAGAATCCCCCTCACCTCCACATCGCCACCGAACGACACACGACACACGACAACAATGTGCTTCTTCGACCAGACACGTTGGAACTGTGGTTACTGGCGGTGGGGCCACTTCCGAGAGCAGTGCAACAAGGAGTACCGGACGGGCGAGACATGCGGTCTCAAGTTTGTCTATGATACGATAAGCGAGCCGGACGACTGCAAGCTATGCAAGGACATCGAGAAGAAGCGCCGCAAGTACAACAAACTGCACAGCGACATCACGCGATGGCGCAGAGAGACGAACCGTAGCGCCTCGATAGAGAAGGCCCACGGGGACCTGATCGATGTCCAGCGGGCCATCGACAGCATGACGCTGCAGCATCAGACACGAGCGTGGGGCACGGTATAGACCCATCGATGCCCGTGGATCGGGCCGTGGCGAGACCGCAGAGAGATACTATAGAAAGAACGAGAGAGGGATACATGTACCTTACAGACGGGCTCAGGTTCAATTGTCCCACAAAGAGCGGGTATTTCTTATGTTGGCAAAACAGGTTATGGTAGTTCTATTAAAGGGGTTTAGGCTTTCAAAGATGGTTTCGGAGGCGCTCAAACACCATGTTATGAAACTGGTCATGTTGTACCTTTTCTTGTCGGTTTCTTCTTCTTCCCTTCATCTTTTTCTTCTTCTTCTTCTTCTTCATCTTCTTTTGGTTGATCGGTGTTAGATACACTTGTTTTGGGGCCACCGGGACAAAACTACGCGTTGATTAGGCATCATTGAGTTGATGGTGGAAATAAACGCCACTGTATCGGCCTGAGCCATTGCTGGAAACTGGCGTTTGGGTAGAAATTGGAGACATAATTGGGCAGGTCACAAAACATTTGCAATAGCTAAGCCAATTGAGTAGACAAGCTGGAAAATCAAAGACAATTGAGACATGGGGTAAACGCGGTACTATCTTAGAGACCCATCTTCAAGGATTTTTGGAAAGAAGTGGGGGACAGGACTTAATGCAGTCGACTAGTAACGACTCAACGATGCAGAAGACATGAAGAAAAAAATGTCACTCGTGGTTGAAGGCCGGCCAAGAGGAGATATTTAGGTTCAGCGGTATGGGGCGACCCATTCCGCCCGCATTGTCTCCACTGACTGACACTATTGGATTGAGATTCCGAATTCGAAGCGCATCTAACGCCGACAGGACGCATATGATGTGGGGAGGTACAACCGAGACCCATATGGCCGTCGACAAACCGAGAAGAGCTGGGCTAGTTCTGTTGTTTGTTGTTGTTGTTGTTGTTGTCGTTGTTGTTGTCGTCGTTGGTGTTGTAGTGTATGCAGTGCTTGCATACACCCACGGTTCAAAACACGAGCGCCAAGCTATGCTGAGGTGGGAAATCAATAAAGGTGATGTTATGGTTGATTCAAGGTAAATCTTGTTTGATGTTCTGATATACCTTTTACGACCGTGACAGTCGTTCACGAGACCCACGCAGTCCCAGCTAATGAGCAAATGTTGAGACTACTGCCGAGAATGATCGAGACTCCACCATGAGTAAACGGCAGGCAATTAATACGTGTCCGTCATCTGATATATACGTCAGACTTTCGGGGGAGCCGCATTAATATATTTAGGATGTGCGCCCTCGATTAGGCCTAATGTGGTTTGGCCACGAAGCAAACAAAGAATCGAAACGTCCGTATCTGGTGACTGGTTGGCATGTAGACCAAGGGCTTCTCATTTCTTGGCCGGGATATCTACGCTGCGTCACGTTTCGCTCTGCGTACCGATAGATCAAACTGGAATAAAGCTGCCATGTCCAGAGCTGCAAGAAACAAAAAGAAAAACATGAAAGATGTCGAGTTTCCCAGCGCGGGTTTTAGACCTGAAGCTGTCCAAAACTCTACTCCAGCTCTTGGCGGTACTTCATTACTCAATGGTCATTCATCAGTCGTAGCCTCATGTAACCGCAGCGACTGCATCGGCAAAGGTGCCCACCAATGGACCGGATGAGGCCCCCTTGATGGTAATTTTATGTTCGGCTCCGTCTGCAGTGTCTTCGTCGCTCACTAACCAGGTGACAGCACCCGAGAACCATCTGCGGCCGTTGTGCCATCATCGGAAGAAAGCTTTGATAGGATATTTTGGTATCGTGCAAGCCGGGCGTCTTGTCCGGGGAACACGGCGGGTGGCACCCTGTGCGACTCTTGAGGAGTGATCTCGAAAACATCGACTAGATTACTGGCAAGCCCATTAATACCCAGACCTATCGAAGTGCGAGGGATGCGGGTCGCATACTTGGATGTTCGCGCAACAACTCTCTGTAGAGCCTCAACTTCACGTTGCGACTCCAGAGGATCACCTTGTGAGTTGTGTTCGCCGAAGCTGCCATAGTGCAAGTTGTTGGGGTCGTCGAAGAGCAGACGCGAAACGTCATCCTGGAGGGCCCGGAAAGTTAGCAAACGGGGTGGGTTCGTGTGGTGATTTGCACGTACCTCGTCAATGGAGTCATTCCGTCGACGACCGAGACAAGAAGCGCAAATACCCATGACGATGAAGGGGTATGAAGGGGTATTGTGATGAAGTAAATAATAGCTATCTGATGCCGGACGGGGACAAGTGTCCCGGATGAGCTCTTAGCCAGCTCAAGTCATAGAGTAAAGATTGTATAATCTGCCTGGCCGCAGCTGGCGAGAGTTAGAAGAGTGTGTATGACTGTTTGACGGAACGAAATGAGGTTGGGAAAGAAAGTTGCGATGGTTGCTATTTACAGGTACCTTTACCTAAAGTGGTCTGCGCCTGGCTTATGGGTACCCTAAATTAGCTAAATGAACTAAGTAGGTACTTAGCGATGGGGGATCGGTATGGGTTCCTGAAGGTCCGTGCATGAATTACATCAGCAACCATGTCGCCAGAGTTCCTCGTTGGCCCCACGTCCTCCCCTAAGGAATGACCAGGAATGACCTAAGTACCTACTTACATTGAAGGGGCCCGCTTTCTCAGCTTCGGGCCGCGTCGCGCGACTGGAAAGCGCTTTTCTGAATTGCGCCAGTGACTTCAACTGATTGTCAATTGATTGTAAAAGTAAAGCTCGTTCGTTGTTCCCTGCAGACCCCGAGACGCCCACGTCCACGCCCAACGGGCATGTCGATCGCCCATCCCAACATCCTACCTTGGTACTGCTCTCATTGCGACTCACGCCTCGTCTACCACTGAAGCAACATCATACGCCCATGACGATATGCGAATTACAAGAATAGACTCCAAGTCACCTGCACAATGCGCATCATCAAGCCATCATGGCTGAGCCACAAAGGTACCGTCATGCCGTCGCGAAACGATCAGGGACTAGAGACTATGGAATATGGGGGAGATAGGCGGCTAATTTTGCGATAGGCGAACAGAAGGACTTCGAGGTGTATAGTTGCCATGTGTCGCCCGATGGGAAGCGTCTCGCGACTGCAGGAGGTGGTATGTGCCCGTTCCCCGAGTCTGTCATGCTGCCATGAGCTACCATCGTATCATACATATCCTCTAATGCTGAGTATGAAGACGGCCATGTTCGCGTCTGGTCAACCGAAGCCATTTACAAGGCCGACGATCCCTCCTTCAGCGGTCCCCGTCAGCTGTGCCATATGAGCCACCATCTGGGCACCATCCACTCCGTGCGCTTCTCTCCCAGCGGCCGATACCTCGCTTCCGGCGCCGACGACAAGATTATCTGCATATATCAGCTCGAGAGCGGTCCGCCCGCCATCGCGCCTTTCGGCACCAGTGGCCCACCCCCCGTCGAGAACTGGAAGACATCGAAACGACTGATAGGACACGACAATGATGTTCAAGACCTGGCCTGGTCCCACGACGGCTCCATCTTGGTGTCTGTCGGTCTCGACTCCAAGGTCGTTGTTTGGTCGGGCCACACTTTCGAGAAACTCAAGATTCTTTCCCTCCACCAGAGTCATGTGAAGGGTATAACCTTTGATCCCGCCAACAAATTCTTTGCCACCGCAAGCGACGACCGGTCCATCAAGATATTCCGTTTTACTTCACCTGCCCCTAATGCTACTCAGCATGACATGGTTAATAACTTTCAGCTCGAGACCACGATTAGTGCGCCTTTCAAATCCTCCCCTTGACCACATACTTCAGGCGGTGTTCGTGGTCACCAGACGGCAACCACATCGCCGCTGCTAATGCTGTCAATGGACCCGTTAGTTCTGTCGCTATAATAGAACGTTCTAGGTGGGATAGCGAAATAAACCTCGTTGGTCACGAAGGCCCTACCGAGGTTTGCATGTTCTCTCCGCGATTATTCCACACCAAAAAGCCTGTGGAAAACGGTGCCACGAATGGCCAGTCAGCTGGTGGTGCGCTCGTAACCGTAATCGCGTCTGCCGGCCAGGATAAAACATTGAGTATCTGGAACACGAACACGTCGAGGCCGGTAGTGATTCTGCAAGACTTAGCTTCGAAATCCATATCTGACTTAGCCTGGACGCCTGATGGACAAACGTTATTTGCAGCCAGCCTTGATGGCAGCATTGTAACCGCGAAATTTGAGACTGGTGAGCTGGGATGGGTCGCAAATCTTGAGGAGACTGACAAAGCACTGTCTAAGTATGGTGCTTCCCGCAAAGCGATGGGTATCGCTGAAGATGTCGACGGCCTTCGATTGGAGAATCATAGCAAAGAGGGCGAGAGAAAGGGCGCCGAGTCTAGGATGGGTGCGTTGATGGGCGATTTTCACCCTCTGCCCAAGGATGCGGCACCAAGTACGAATGGCGTGAAGACTGGTACTGCCACGCCTACGGCGCCGCCTTCTACTAATGGGCAGACCGAGGCTGAGCTGGAGAAAGAAAAAGATCAAGCAGGCGCAGCACAGGAAGCTGCAGATAAAACAGCGCAACGAATAAATGTATTGAAATCGCGGGTTACAATCACTAAAGATGGCAAGAAGAGAGTTGCCCCGATGTTGATATCATCATCTGGCACTGGCCAATCTTCGCTTCCCCAAACGCAACTGGTTGGGTCGAGTACATCTAAAACTACACAGAATGATGCGCCACAAACCATATTAGACCTGTCGAAACCATATGACGGACTTCCAGAGGGTGGTTTGGCGGCGATGCTTCTCGGCAATAAGCGAAAAGCGGTCGCGATGGAGGGAGAAGATGACGAAGAGCATCAAACCAAGCGACCAGCAACCGGCCCCAGGCCGATTCTACGAAATGGCGTGGATGGTTTAGAGAATGCGACGCCGGAGCCGCCTAGGCATGGGTTAGTCCCCACTCCGGAATATCTTCGACCGGCAGTGCTCAACCCTGCCATTGCTGTATCACAAGTTCGGCTCGCGGTGCCTAAAGTAAGGTCCCATATCCTTCGGCCACTCGAACGCGGGGTACTTCTCGAGGAAACTACACTGGAAGAGGCCTCAAAAGTGGCAGAAAATATCATCTTGGAGGCTCGAAATCCTACGTCTCTCCGAGATCCGTCACATATTACTGCCACCAAGCGTGGTACAGTACTTTGGCAGGATTACCTTCCCAGAGCGATTATCCTAGTAACAGGCAGCAAGAAGTTTTGGGCTGCCGCTTGTGAAGACGGTAGTCTGTATACATGGACTCCAGCCGGCCGCCGCTTGGTCAATGCAATGGTGCTTGAGGCTCAGCCCGTTATTTTGGAATGCCGTGGCTGGTGGTTACTCTGCATTACGGCAGCTGGCATGTGCTACGTCTGGAACATCCATACTCTCTCTTCGCCTCATCCTCCCGTCTCCCTGGGGCCTATCCTGGAGATTGCTATCAGTTCGCTTCAGCCCCACGGGGCTATGCCCGCGCCTGGGGTTACCTCGGCACACTTGAACTCCAATGGCCATATCATCGTCACACTCACAAATGGCGACGGCTACCATTATTCCCCCACAATGCACACCTGGCAACGTCTGTCGAGTCTTGGTGGGCGGTGGGGAGCCAATACTGGAACAGCAACGATTCCTCCGTCGGGTCCTTGCAGACCACTGCGGTGGGTTCTACAACACCCAAAGACGACGAGAGCGACGAAAACATAGTCTCAACCGGCATCATTCCCTTTTTAGAGCGGCACACTACAAACGAATTTCTACTGAAGGGACGAGCATACACATTACAGAGGCTCATCAAGGCCTTGCTGTCCAAAGACGGGTTTGAAGCTTTCGAATCTAGTGTGAGCATTGCCCATCTGGAAAATCGTATTGCTGGGGCGCTTCAGCTAGGCTCTAAGGAAGAGTTTCGACTTTATCTGCTGATGTATGCCAAGCGTATCGGCGCGGAGGGCCACCGTGGGAAAGTAGAAGAGCTTCTCAATAGTCTACTCGGTGGCGTATTACAAGATAAAGTCGGAGAAAGAGGTGATAAGGGCCGGGGTTGGAACAGCACAGAAAGCGATATTTGTGGTTGGGACAGAAAAGAACTGCTGAAAGGAGTGGTCATGATATTAGGTATGTTTGTTAGCGGGTCTTGACCAAATGGCTGGTGACGGCGGATACTGACACGGTTACACAGGCAAATTTAGAGAATTGCAGCGGCTCACGGTACAGTACGCTCGAGTGCTCGATCTCACTTTCGAGGACGACATCACAACTGGAGAAGCAATGGTTGTCGAAGAGCCGTGACGGGATCATTATAACAGATCCGGGGCACGACGCCATCCGGCGTTCGAGTGGCACGGGTATCTATCATAGGTATTTTTGTTTAAAATTGTATTTGTTGTTGATAACGACGGCCGGACGAGCAGATATTGTCTACTTTTTTTTTTTAGCTCATCTTAACGTCGATGTATTATAGGCCGGGCGATAAGCTTGCTCTGCGATGTACAATTGGCGGCGTTACATGCTATGCTGTGTCGCGTTCGTGGATGTTTGTTCGATGAAACTAGTCAGTCCACAGCAAGGCCAGTCTGAACAATGGTTGATGTCAGACTACGGCTGCAGGGTTATTATCATTCTAACGACTTCCAAAGCTGCTTTCTGGCGGTGAGTGTTCCTTTGAGTATGTGATACAAGGCTATCAGACTGGTGGCAGTCCGGTTTAAAAGTTGTGTGTTAATGTCTACCAAGATTAACTAGTGTTGTGTATCGGATAACGACTGGATAACCCTACTACCTACCTAATGTTGTTGTTTTCGTGATGGACGTCATGCACTTGTGGTTTGGTATATTGCTATGATTGCTTATCGGCAGTGGCATGTTTGCTTAGGTAGGTAGTGAGGTATTCACCGAGGCCTGCTATCCTTCTTGCCTTTTACCACGATCCCGAGTTCCTTCCTGCTCAACCATCGACGTCCCCTACCTAGGAAGTAGGTAGTGCTGTCGATTCACCAGACTTGAAACCAAGAACCGATAAATAATCTCCACCCGCATACCTGCTAAGTAGGTACAGGTACACCAGGGCATGCAGTGAAGCCATACTAGGTATTCGACTGTCCTTCTTCCCAACACCACTCAATCCGTCCCATACCTATTGCACGTATTACACCTACACCTACACACCTACACCTACTTCCCACAACAACTATTGCTTGCCAGCTCACTGGCTTTGATTCTTCCCAATTGTGCGTGGAATCTGTCCATTCCTTTACACTCAATATTGTTTACACCTTCGCCTACTTTCCTTGAGCTTTCAACCAGGCGAGGCCCAAGGGTCCCGCATCAGACAAGCCTCTAGTACCCACGTCAGTGTTCCGGCAATCTTGGTGATTGTATCACGAAACGACAAACTTTGCACCGGACATCAGACACCCCAAACATTGAGCCTAGGACCTACGGCTGATCAAGAGTAAGCAACCTGTGAGTGACTCCCAGATTTGTTCTCGCCTTTCGATATTATCTTGTTTTGTCCCTCTTTCTCCTTTCATGGTTTTGTGATGTCTGAGCACTGATACCATACAAGGTAGCCAGCCACTACATCGATGATGCCTGTCGCATACCATCGTCATGCAGCTAGCCCCGCGAGTTCTGCGGCGGCATCGGGTGCACGCGTTGTTCATCGATCGACTGAAAGTCGTGACCATGTTGCCGCTTGGTCAGCCTCGAGTGACGATGGCCTTGGTCCGAACCCTATGCACATCACCCCTTCCGATGATAACCTAGCAGGCGCTACAACTTCGTTGCTCGACAATCCACGTCGCAAGCAGCGGGTGCCTGGCTGGTCTTCCCTTGCGCGACGTATTCGGTGAGCCTCCCGTTCTACATTCACCACCATTTCTCTCAGTCTTGCCAATATTAATGGTACTGGAAATCAATGTTAGACCGTTCTCTATTCGCAAGGTCCTCGTTTTTCTATGCCTTGCCTTTGTCCTCTTCGGCAGCGCCTGGATGATCCGCAGAAACCATGCCAAACGCATCGCTCAAGAGGCTGCCACCATTGATACATACCTCCCTCCAATTGCACAGTTGTCTAACCAGGGAACTTCCGCCCAAGCCGACCCTCTTCAGTGGCTTCGGCGCAACACTATCCTCAACGTCGATGAGATCCCCTCGCAGTACCAACAGTCGCTTTTGGAAACTCGCCCAAGGCCGCCTTCATCGCGTTGGTTCGCAACTCCGAGGTTGAGGAAATGGTTTACAGCATGGTCCAGCTCGAGGCTCGATTCAACAGCCGCCTTACCCATCAATATGATTGGGTCTTCTTCAACGACGAAGACTTTAGCCAGGAGTTCATGCTGAGTGTTAGAAATGCGACCAACTCCCAGTGCTATTTTGAGATCATACCCACGAGCACTGGAGCATCCCTCTTGGATTGATGCTACTCGGTTTGACGTCGGCCGTCAATTCATGGGCAGTATCGGTGTCGGCAAGGCGTGGCTTCAGAGTTACCACCACATGTGTCGATGGAATGCTGGTCTATTTGCTCTGGAACAGCGCCTCGCTTCCTACCAATTCTTCTGGCGAGTCGAGCCTGGTGTAAGTCCTTTATGAAAATAACTTACACCTCAAATCTAATTTGAGATTCCACAGGTTGATTTCAGTTGCAACATTAACTACGACGTCTTCCGGTTCATGCGCGACAACAATATGGCGTACGGATTCAATATGGCCATCCTCGATGATGCCCGCTCTTTTCCTTCGCTGTGGGATAGGACCAAGACATTCATTAAGAATAATAAAGATATGATCCATACCGATGCCGACTATGACTGGTTGCTCCACGACCCTCTTCAAGGCGATGACGTTTTGCGTGCATCCCGGCTACCCAATGACAAGGACAACCAAGATCTCGACCACCTTGAATACAATAACTGTCAATTCTACTCCAACTTCGAGGTCGGGTCTCTCGCCTTCTTCCGCAGCAAGGAGCATAGAGCGTATTTTGAGCATCTTGACAAGACCGGCGGATTCTACTACGAGCGCTTTGGCGATGCCCCTATTCATACTCTAAGCGTTAGTTTATTCTTGCCCAAGAGCCGCATCTGGTATTTTCGCGACATCGGATATGCGCATGGCCTGTGTGAGCAATGTCCTCCTCATCAGGTCAGGCTCACCGTTGATTCGGAACCGCAGCATGATACCCACGCGCGTGACCTCGCTATCAGTGCGAGTATTTCGGAGAAACATCGGCGCTGGGAGGCTATGTCCCACGATGTCATTCGACAAGGGGGTATACCAGGCTTATCCTGCGGTTGCACTACGAGCGCGATCGACCACAACAATGCCAAGCTCGTACCATTTGAGTCGAAACAACACAAGCCAGCCCACGCATGTATCCGACTCTACCTTGGCGGTAAATGGCTTGACAAGAGGGCAGACTGGGACCAAGAAGCAGAAATAGCCGCAGGCCGAGATGGTTCTGGAGGCTACGTCCTTGACGGTCTGGAGAGCAACCCCTTCGTAGCCAGCATCTCCCGCGAACAAGGGTGAAGTGAAGATAGCATTGCCTTGGCCGGCTGCCTTCACGTCGCTGGCTGATTATTTAACGAAGTGAGCTGACTGTGAATAGGCAAAAGTTTTATGCCAACCAGCTTTGCCTAACGTTTCGCTCGCCCTTGTATCCAGGCCAATCTCGGAAGGCTAGGCGGCGTCCGTCCATGTTGGACGAATGCAATTGAATGACGAAGGGAATGTCGATCCTCGCCCTTTGAGAATTAGACAACGAGCAGCAGAGAGCAGCTGGTGGTCCTGGTGGCGTTGCAAGATATGGTAATTTTTGCTATGTGTATCATCGGCTTTGCTGGAGCAAGGTCAGAATCATTTCATAGAGACGTTGGTTCTTTGTAGCAGTTGTTACGTGAGCGTAGGTACTACAATTAAAGAACCTATTTACTCCTAATTAAGAGCGTTGTGAGAATTCCCGGGATAAGCTGAAACTTTTTCGGAATTGCGGTAGGCTATGTCCATGTCTGGCTTCTGGTGCCTAGAAATATATCTCGGAACCTAAAGACTTGTCAAGAACTAATTTCTTAAGCGCAAAAAAGCATAGTATGAAGCTCCAGATATTCATTGTATTGTATAGGTTTAACATCTATGCAGATCTGTGTATGTAAAAGTTCCAACTCTTGGCAGACTTTCGGGACTACAACAAGCGGCGAATTAGAAGCGACTTATTTTACCTATTTCCCTTGTTTGGGAAATAGATTGAGCGTATGCTATTCCAAGTAAGCTGACCGTTAGATCTGTTTTAGGACAAATCTCTCGGCACAAACCCCATTCAATTTCTAGCGCCAATGGAGCGGCTAGATCTTGATAACTGTGGAGAGAAGCTTCTACTATACGTCACGACACCCCTGATAGGGAAATGTGCTGGAAATCTCCCGCAGTCAAATGTCTTATCTGGTCGACCTCAGCGAGCTGGCCCAGCAATGGGAGTGATATGTTGTGAATAAAACACTGTCGCGGCTCGAACCAAGTTATCTTACTTGTTCACTTCCAGGTTGCTTTAAACCGTGCTAGCGCCAAATATCATACCCACCTATTCGCTTTGAAGTCCGCGTTTCGCTTGAACGGCGGTTTTCCTATTTATTGACCGGGTCGCGCAAGGCATCCCGATTACCTACTTAAGTACTTGGAGCAATTACCAAATCGAAAACGGGCGACCAGATCGGGTGCTCCCAATGCGCTTCTCACTCTCCGCCGTAACGGCGCTCCTCCTCGCCTCATCGAGCCCCCTAGCCCTCGTCAGCGCAGCGCCGGCGCCGGCGCCGGCGCCAACGCGGAAGCCAAGCCCGATACGACGCCAGATTCCGTCCCGACAAAAACGACACAGCAGGTCAAAGCGCGCCAGACGGCGCCGAACTTACTGGGCTCGCTCTACCAACTCGCCAACGCCTTCGACCTGCGCGCATGCATCCCGGCCGCCATACCGCTCGTCACGGTGCTGCCCAAGATCCCGCCGGCGCTCATCGCGGGCGATGCCGTGTCGCAGGCTCTGACGCAGACGACGCGCGAGCTTAAGGATGTCTGCGAATTCTCCATCACGGGCTCCGTGGGCGACACCTTTACGAGCTTCCTCCCGACTTGGTACTCGTGGTACAACCGCTACTCGGACCGCATTGCCAGTATCGTTACGAAGTGCTCCGATGCTAGTGGGCTTGTGAAGACTGTCGAGGCGTACGAGACGTGTCCGCAGGTTGTTGCACAGATTACATCCGCTAGTGCTAGTGCGACTACAAGCACGAGCACAAGCACGAGCACGAGCACGGACGCTACGAGTACGGGTACGGGCACGGCGGACACGGAGACGGTGACGTCTACCACTACTGGGGCCTCAGACTTCGCATCTACGGAGTCGCCGGGCGCGGCACATGAGACGGGGGCTTTCGGGCTGCTGCTGCCGCGGCTGGTATTTTAGGGGTTGCTGCTGTGCTGTGAAGCGCCGTTATGGATATGGATGAGAAACATGACTGGCTATGAGAAGAGTGTATTATATGAACTACTCAGATGGGATAACATCATTATCGATACATTTTCTGGCCAGAGAGGCGTTGTGTATAGTTGTTCCATGTACGCCAATTGGCGAACCTAATTGGACAAACCTGGGATATAACGAATTGATCATACTCTGTCAGACATTGCTTGTCTAGTATCCACGAATACTCGAATCTCGTCCGGGGATCCCTGGTCAGCTCCTAGCTCGAAGTCAGATTAAGCAATTGAGACCCGGGGTGCCCGGTATTACCCGTGCCCGTTCAATAGGCAGAGAGGTAACGATCCTAACCAGAGAGATTCGTGAATCCCTGGTATGTTGTTGTCCCTTATGCCGGCAAATGTCTTGACTACCCCGCACGGCAAATGTGTGATTCGGCGAAGATGACCGTTGTTTATTATCACTTGTTCCACAGATGGTGCCAAGCGGGGAATAAAATGCGTCTGACTGCACATCTCGAAAGCTCTCCCCGTGTTGGTGTAGAGGTGTTTCTCGTACCTTGGGAATTTTACCTGGCAAAACAGCTCGACGACCGGAGAGCTACTAACATAGGGTTTCGAAGATTGATGACAAGTGTTACGAAGCACTGAGACAAAGGTGGTGAGGGACGGTCGAGACAAGAGAATATAAGACGGCAATAAAGGAAGAGAGGAATAAGAGAAAGGAATTGAAGATGCCGGGCCTCCTAAAGCAAGAGGAACCACAGTTCAAGACCATCGAGATCAAGGAGCTGCATCCGACTTTCGCGGCTGAGGTCTCGGGCGTCAACTTTGACGATGTGTCCGAGGAGCAGTTCTCTGAGATCGTGGCCGCGATGGCAAAGGTGAGGAGGATACACGTTTAATTGACGTCTATCCATCACGCTCTACACCCCTCGCTCACCTCTTTGTATCCACAAAGCACCCAATTCACTTATGTACACATTACCACTCATGTCAACCAACCCCATAAACCTACGAATACCAATATTCTTTTACAGAGGTATTACTAACCAACACCGCACCTAGTACGGCGTCTGCGTCTTCCGCAACACAGGCCTCTCAGACGCCGCGCACCGTATCCTTCTCAGCACGCTTCGGCGAGCTAGACAATATCAAGCGATACCTCACAAACGGGCGAAAGCCACGATACGCGCACTACGAGCTGTTCGACGCGCGGGAACGTCTCCCTCGAGCCCATCGCGGCGGGGAGAAGCCGACACCGCTCGATCCGACGAGCGCGCGGGCGCACGCGAACGCGAATCGCGGCAACGGCCTCTTCCACGCCGACTCGTCGTTCAACCCGCGACGCGCGTCGTTCTCGCTGCTCCGCGCCGCGCAGCTACCGCCCCCCGAGACGGGAGGAGACACGCTCTTCGCGGACTCGCGGACGCGGCCGAGGAGCTGGACGCGGATGTATCGGCACTCCTCTCGGAGAAGGGGGACTGGTAGGCGCGCACTCGATGGCGCACTCGCGCAAGCTCGGATCCCCGGCGTTCTTCGCGGACCTCGACCCGACCGAGTCCCGATGACGCGGGCACCGCATCCTGCAGCGTCACGAGCCGAGCGGCGGATGAATTTATACGTCGGGGCGCACCTACACCATGTCGAAGAACCTCCCTCGCCGTCCCTAGACGCAGAGAGAGGGGCCGAGGGGAGAGAGGTAGAGGATTCCTGGCCCTGGTCAAATCACTCAACGCCCACGCGCACGCAGGACAAATATGTCGTCGCCGTGCGCTGCAGGCATCCCTCGGATTTGGTGATCTGGGACAATCGCGCCGTCCTGCATCGCGCGGGCCCCGGCCGGTACTTGCGGGGAAATATATCCGCGATCCTAGGAGGACGACTGTTCATGACGATTCGCCTACGGCGTGGGGCTTGAATGAGAGGTATGGAGTTTTCGGGGTCTTTACCCCGCCGCCTAAGACTGCCGCTGCGAATGGTGGTGCGAGTTAGGAGAGGGGAAGTACGGATGTGGGAATGAGGGGGGGAATGGGATGGGCGCTTCTTGACTTGGCCTTCTGGATCTTGGTATCTATCATGATGATGCTACGTATTTAAGTCTCATTTTATGTTTAACGCATAGTCATCTTTGAGCGAGGCCGGCAAATTGTTTGTTAAGGAAAAGAAAATAACAGGCGGCTAGGTAATTCAATATGATTCAAGATATACGAGCCTGGTTGATTCAGGACATAGTAGCATATTTACACGCATTGAGAGTAATAGGGGTTTTGAACCTGGCATGTGTAGGGACACGCAGGTGGTCGGTCCAGTGTAACCACTTCCTCCACATTGCATTAGAAGAGAAACATTAGTCAGTATGGCATCGTAGCTTGGTTTGGGAATTTCAGCTTCAAAAGCCGTTTACTGTTGTCTGAAGTCTGAAGAATTATCTGCTTACTCCGAATTGCTGCGTGTAAAAGTCAGTAAGTTTCTCAAACTCATGACATGTGATTTAGGGGCGAGGAAATAGGACGATCACTCACCGGTACAGTCCCGGTAGGTGTCGAACCTGAAGAGGTCGTTGTCGTTGTCTTAGTCGTAATGGTAGTGGTACCGTTCGTGGTGGTAGTAGAGGCTTTCGTAGTAGTAGTGGTGGTGACCTTGGTAGTGGTTGTCGACGAAGTTGTTTTGGACGTGGCAGTAGTCGCGGTTGTCGATCCTCCGCTACCACCACTAGAGAGAGTCCCAGAGGCATACAAAACACCACGACCATTTGTGCCGACGAAAACTTGACCGGCCGTGTTGCTGCTACCAGCGAGCTTGCAGCTATCGATAGCTCCAAAGCCCTGACTGGCGCCTTGGATATCAGTCCACGTCGCGCCTGTATCGCCGCTGCCGTAGAGCCTAGCCCCCGCAGACCCGGTACCAAACGCATATACGTTCCAGTTACTACCCGATCCCAGACCAAGTGCGATCTGGTAGGTGTTGGTGAGCGCCGTCGACACCTTTGTGAAGGAAGCGCCGTAGTCGGTCGATCGGAAGATGCCGACGTCAGTCGAGACCCAGACCTCGCCGGCAGTCTTTGGGTGCGCTACGATGTCGCGGACGGAGGTGGCGCCGGTGAGAGCACCGGCTGATGCGAAAGTTGATCCCGTGTCCTTGCTTACGTAAAAGGTCGAGGAATAACCACCATAGAACACCGTGTTATTCTGCTTGTCGGCCGCGATCACGGCTGTGGCGGGCAGGGAGGAGACACTGGCGAAGGAGCTGGTGTATTGGGAGCGCTGGACGCCGTTCGCTGACGTCGACCAGAGAATGGTGTCTGCGTTTGCCGAGTACGCGACTGTGCCCCCTGTCATGCTTGTATCGGCGCCGTAGTAGATGCTCCAGCTTGCGCCGCCGTCACCGGACACTGCCACTTGCTGTGTGCCGGCGGTGTTACCAACGCGCACGACGTTCTTGACGGAAGCCCCGGCGTAGTCGACACTGGTGGAGGACGAGAAGATAGGATCCATCCACGGTGTCTGGGGCGATGTCTTTAGCGCGCTAGATGATGCGAAGGTGAAGCCGCTGTCGTCGCCCACGGCGGCGAGAAGCTCGCTTCCGCCGGGTGCTGAGGCGAGCCCGAGAACGGCGAATTCTTCAATGCCGTCTGCTAGTACCTGAATCGTGATGTTGTGCGTGGTATCCCACTTGGTGAGATCATGGCCGCCAAAGACTGTGAGACCGGTGGCATAAAGCCAGTGGTCGCTATCAAAGGGATCAATGACAAGGGACTCGATCATCCAGCCTAGATCCTTGGTATCCGTATCCAAGAATCCGGTCTTAATCCAAGGCGCTTTTGTGGCCTTGAGTTCTCAGAGTTAGAATAGCAATTACCATTGTCACGGCCGCGTCAAACTCACCGATTGGCTGTAATAGAGGTTCATGTCGGGATAGCTAGTCCATTCCCAGATCCGCGACCAGGTGGCTCCGCTGTCCGTAGAGCGGAAGAGCTGCGCATCAGGCCACCAAGAGTTCAAACTCGCCACGACGATAGTTCCGGGCTTGAGCATATCCACGCCAATGCCGCCAAATCCAAAGTAAAGGTCACTGCCTGACACTGGGGTGATGTTCGCCCAGGTGCCGGCGGTTATATCGTACCGATACACGGCTCCCAACGTGCCGTCGTAAGGTCCCGTGCCGTCGCTGTAAGTGAGGTACAAAGCCTTCTCGGTTGGTTGCAGGACGCCTTTATGAGGAAAGTAAGTCCCGGTTGGCCTGATACTGCGCTCCACTGTGGTCTATCAGTACCTTTTTCATATCAATAGGATCAGGGGGGCGTACTGTCGCCCCAGCATCTTGTGTCACCCAGACGCTAGATGTAGTGTTATCTGCTGTGCCGACGAAGATCCTCGAGGTCGCACCACTTGTAGTTCCACTCGTAGAGTCGAAAGTTACGAACGTGAGGCCCTGCGGGTCGCTATTGTAGCCATTGGTATCACTTGGGTCCGGAGCGAACGACCCCTTAGCGGTGAAGCTGGAAACCTTAGTAAAGGTCACGCCCCCGTCGGTACTCTTCCATAACCCATTACCGCTACGTGCTCCGAAATAAAGGATATTGGAGTTCGCAGGGTCAACGGCTAGGCGTTCACCCGTTCCACGGCCAGGCATGTTGCCGCCGACTTTGAAAGAGAGAGTAGTCGATGACCATGTTGCGCCTTGATCACTGCTGCGAATGATGGCACCGTTATTGGGATCCCTACCAATGTGTTAGAATAGCTCACGTTCAGAGATTCAGTGTGAGGCCAACCAGCTATTAGTGTACGATCCTACCGCCGCATAAACCTTCTTGGCATCCTGGGGTCTAGCGCAACAGCGTCAACACCCCATTTGCTCCAATTGGCATTGTCGGCGATGCTATCGGTTACGGCAGTCCATGAATCGTCACTGTTGAGCCGATAAAGACCACCGATATCAGTGCGCGCATAGGCGACACCCTTAGTTTTAGGATGGAATACAAAGCCTGGTACAAAGCCACCTCCACCTCCAATCTTGACGTTCTGCCACGTATAG
Organism: Amphirosellinia nigrospora; assembly: GCA_004123355.1. NCBI lineage: Eukaryota > Fungi > Ascomycota > Sordariomycetes > Xylariales > Xylariaceae > Amphirosellinia > Amphirosellinia nigrospora. The sequence continues at coordinate 1,961,813 of SCHM01000003.1, read as the reverse complement.
GCAGCTTGTATAGGAGCCGCGGCTGCCAAGAGCAGCTCGGTCGCTGTGATAGCTTCATCGCCCAGACTAGTCGTTGACTCTAGTGGCTGAGGCTCTGAGATGATCAACGTTCGCTGCTGATCACAACCCTAATGATGCATCCTATTTATATATAGAACCGATCTACCACCGGATGCAGAGCCAAGCTAGCATTACAGCGGAAATTCGGGCTGGGCGAGCATACTCTAGGAATCTCCTGATCACTTGAGGCTGCCCGAATCCCCGGTTTGGCGCTCATGGCCTCCGTGATGTAGTGGGTTAAGTGGAGGTTGCGTTGTGAATTTCCCGCGAATGAAACATCCACCCTCAAGTTCTCTCGTCCCGATCGGGTAGGACGGACTAGCCTCCGTCGACAGGGCCGGGCTCCTAGCCAAGCTTAAAATCACGTCTTCGTGCGTCTCCATGGCCGGAGGTCTGCTTTGCGGGCTAATGGAATAAAAAACTGTTGAAAAGAGGAATTGAAGAAGCGAGAAATCCAGCGCCGCGAATAGCACAGCGCCATTAAGAGCGGGCTGCCCGATGGCAAAAGGGGGACCCTACCTCCAAGCGATAAAAAAGATCTCGCAAGATGCGAATTACATATTGTGTATGCTTCTGTCAAACATCACAACGTAAACTAACTAACCCAAATATGTGTTTTACTTCGCAGTACGATAAGGATATCATGGTCTCTAATTTCTTAATTCTATTTAATAGCACACTTGAAAACCCAAACCCCAATGATACTTTGTGCGCTCGGTGTTAGCCCGACGACTTTGCCCGGATTTTTATGTTCGAATTCAACGTCCAAACCATGAACGCATTAGTCAGTGCTCCATACTATCGGAAAATCGGATGTGTAGACGCTCGACGATAGGATAGGCACTATTCATACTAATACTGCTACACTTTAAACGTTTCTGAACATTTCCTCGAAGTGTCATACGGACGAGCACAGGAGTTTAACCCCAGAGTGACGCAGGTTCCGGCTCGCCGATTACTCTCCAGGCATTACCGTAGGCTGAGGCACAAGCACGAAGCGACGATCTTAGATATGTGAACCCGAAGACATATGTGTAGGTTTCGCACAGGAAATTTTTACAATAACGCTCGTGCTAATGGCCATGCTAGTCATTAATTCAAAAGGAGGGAGATATAGCGGCGAGATTGTCGCTGAGTTCCTGTTGGAGTGAATTATCTACATCTCGCCCTCAACACAACCTGAGCCTTCATAAAACATATATTGAAGTTAAATTGGTAGTCTGACCTATTCGAAGCATTCCAAAAGGTCAAACAGTAGACTTCACAATTGCACGTTGCCCTGCCTTTTAACCTGTAGAAACTATCTATCAAAGCAGTATCCTTAACACCCGGTTTAGAGAACATTCGGGTTACGTGCATCTTAAAGTTACAGGAGTGTTCTAGTCCTCGGTCATTGAAAGTTGTGTAAAGCATGGGTCGTCACCTATAGGTAGCCGAGACCCTGTCTCTGTGGGCAAAATAACTATGAGAGACAAGGCTGTTTGGTGGTCAGTCCCTTCTACTGCGTGACACTTTTGACATATTCTAGAGAGTAGGGCATGTATGCCTTGTGCCCTGTCTCTCTAATGTGGAGGTGGAAGCTTGTAACGTAATGACCTCAATTTCTCGACCCTATCCATCCACACTCATACAATTCAGTACGGCAATGGTACTGCATCGAATGCTTTTGGGGGTAGCAAGGTCCAGTTTGCTTCTAAATAATATGCCTGTAGCTCCGAGACTGGAACTACAATTTCCTGTTTAAATGCGCTATGAATTATGCTATCCTCAAAGTCATAACGACGTATCATCAATCATCTCTCAGCGTGTACCATTACACTTGATTGTCTACGTGTATGTGAGGCCCGCCACTTTCGTGGTAAACCTCAGGAGTAAATTCTAAGCACTCGTTGTTTCTTCAACAGACTGCGTTACATCTGCACCCTCTCTAGCTTTCAAGACCCAGCCGCATCTCACAAGCCAATAAGCAGCCATTAGCGGTGTACACGCTGCTCCCACGACTACGCCGAAGATGAGTTTGAAGATCTGGGGTGCCCACACGACACCATAGTACCAATCCGCACCCCTACGCGTTCCAACTAGGGTAAGAAAGCCGATGCTCGCGCCGAATACGACGGGGAAGAAGACGGCAAGCAGAATAAGCGACCTAATAGCATTTGCGTAGAACAGACTGAGCCAAGGCTTGAAACCTTCTAACTCTTGCGCCTGCTTTTGGTCTAGGATGAAATACCATCGCATGAACCTGTTTTTCGGTTCGCGAAGGAAGCCAATTGGTGGTACTAAGCCTTTCCTCAAGTGGAATCCAACGACGAAACACTCGACGGCCCACGTTATAATGAATTGGGCGAGAAGCGTGAAACCAGCATCTGCAGCGAGCGCATTAGGCAAGATGAACAGACGGACTGCATCTTGCGTATGATATGTGGCTGTTGCTGAGTTAATAGAGCAGCATTTTAGATTGAGCAGACTGGGTAGGGAGAGGTTACGTACCATAAGCTATCCCGGTGTTGATTCCCGCACCGATGAGACCGGCGACAAGACCATCGAGGATGAAAATGTAGACAGCCTGCCGACGGGTGAGATGATCAGTCGGGGCTGGAATGCCCACTCTTCAGGCTTCGGAGCCGTCAAGTCGGAGTATCCCGTTGTCAAGTTGAAGCTGGGCCTCAATGTCGGTGGTGACCTTCTCATCATGTTTCCCTGGTATAAAGAGAGGGTTCGTTTTCCATGTCATGACAAAGATGATATTTCACCCGCGATGTATAGGCGCCGAGAACGCGTAGTTTATCGATGCGTTCTTCCTTGGCGAGTATCAACGAAAAGTTCCCTCAAATAAGTCTAACCATGTGAAGTTAAGTCGTAAGTAGCTGAGAAGGACCACACAGCATAGAAGCAATAAGTTCTATCTAAACACAATAAAATATGCTGCGTTTCAACAGAATATTGTATGTAGGATGAAGGGGATGTTGATCAGAATCGCGCGACATCGAGTCTGCAAGATATCTGTCGATACATAACGGGTTAGCCCAAACGAGAGATTCCAAATTACGGCCCAATGACCCATCCGGATCGGCCGAGTGAGCATTATCCAGTAGTATACCACATCCTCATATAAAATGCTTTCCAATAAAATATCGTTATTTATAAAGAAGTGAAGGGATTGGCGACTTACGTTGGATTGCAGCGTTAAACTAGCTCTCTTTAGAAAGCGTTATAATGGAACTATGTTTCAGAGTTTATGTACTTATTATATATGAAAATAATCCTGACAACTGCATATTCACCATCGAAGGCCACCTACAAGGATATTTATTGCCTTGTATGCTACTAAGTAGTTGATGACTAATAGTAAGACCCTCGGATAGCTCGGTAATTATCTAATTGTCTTACAGCTGGCGTCACGACTTCGGGGATTTTTGGTTTCCTTTTTGGGAAGGTAGGCAATGCTATGTGAACTGATGTAGCTGGCAACCGCCCTGAAATGAGAGCTGAGTTCAAGAATTCGATATGACTGATAACGCTTACGCGCTGTCGCGAAACCGTCTTGAACATCAATTACTTATCCGTAATAGTAACTGAGGAATCCGGTCGACTTCCGTGGTTAGCAATACGCGTCAAAGCAAAGGCGTTAGGAATTGGCCTGAAATGTCGTAGTTGAATAGACTGCCGCGAAGGAGGTCTTAGTGTCGCGGCTCTTTTTAGTTAGCGACTAGGCTAGCATTCCGGGAATAAGCGCGAGCTTAATTGCCGTGGCGCTCTGCATTTTAAGTAGTAGGACATCGCACATGAGGCCAAGTTCACATTAGGTAAGGCACATTGTTGATAGGGCCAAGGGTTGAGAGGAAACATCAAACAAACATCTTGGGGAAACTTTCACATAACTATAGATAGACATGGACAACCTCTACTAGGCCAGATTAGGCTTGCACTCTGCTTTACATCTGAGACTTACTATAAAAAGATCAGGGGTATGATGACTCAATTGATTTTTCGCGAATATAGGTTTTTCCAGTACCACAGCTAAGGCGCGAATCTTAATTGACTTGTCGGCGAAGTGTGAATTTCCCCAAGACCAACATATCGCCTGCACTTGTATCAGTTGAATAGAATTCCGAAGCACTGCCCTTTCCGGCTGTTAGGCAGCAGTTGGGGCTGTGTATATCAATAAAGAAGGGTTAGTTGGGGTAGGACAGCATATTACCTCACGATTATGTTTATTACCAAATGCAAATCTTGCTTGTAGTGCACAACTCCAATTTCTGAGATTTATAAGTGTATAATTCATATCCATTGTACTATCGCACACAAGCCCATTCGAGGTATTGTAGGTCACCTGTCAAGGATAGCTATATGATTCTACTTATGGAAGCCTTGTAGCCAGCCATTGGCATAGACTTGCAGAGGCTTTTGAGTAAAATGTACGTTTCTGCAAATTTTGAAACCCATTGTAAACGTAAGCCCCCTGCGCCGCACCGCGAGGATGCCGGGTTCGATGCTTCCTTACGAGCAACATGCTAGGCGTTTAGAGAATAGAGGAGTGGAGGCAGAATACCAAACTAAGAAAACTGTGTCATGAGGCTATGGGCCTCGCTCTTTCTATCTTCGCTGACATACTTAATTGGCATTCTGGTATGACCTCGAGGCTGGCCCAATTCTGGTACAGAAGTCCTCACACGGACACTAGCGAAGAGTGCCCAATGATTATTAAAGTAGTTGTATTCCCGTTATATTTATACTATTCTCGCCTTCACGTATCAAGAATTGTGTATGTCTTCCGACACGGCCTGGAGAGGTACCTAACTACATCCATAATGAGTCCCGTTTCGTTGCCAAGGTTGGATCTGTCAACCGTTCCGCTCAGCCATCCTCCTCCAGGAGAGGTGAGCAACTTCGTCAACTCAGTTTCCTATTCCTGGAGCGGAAGATTGGCTATATTTCTGACTCTACCATTTTCCCTGGTAGCAGTTGCTCTGCGCGCATATGTTCGCATACAAAACCGCCAGCTGGGAGTCGACGATTGTATGTGGTAACTGGGTCGGTTGCCCCTTACAATCCTAAGACTGATTTCGTTGACTAGATTTACTACTTGCAGCTACTGTTAGCTCAATTGCACAAATAAAATTGAATTATACACTAAATGTACTAGGTGACCACCTCTGCTACTTGTGGCACTTTGTTGCCAACATGTAAGTCTTGTAATATTTGCCCTTTGAAGGACGTAAAGCACTGATTGAAATAGTTCTCAATGACGTGCTGGACGACATTCGTGGAATATCCCAGTCTCTGCCCTTACTCCCGTGTTCTTTGAGGTAAGACATGTCAAATAATCCCTCTAGAAAGAAACAGAAAATGATTCTGAAATTGGTGGCCATAGTGCTCTTTAACGGAAACCATTCTCTACAGCGTAAGCGCTATCTTGATTAAGGCATCTGTATTAGTACTATGCATTCGCATCTTCCATTCATCGCGTCGAGCCGTGGTCTTCATACGAACGGGAATTATTGCCATCTCGTTATTTCATGTCACGTTGTCAGCGACCTTCATCTACTACTTCGTCCCACGAGCTGGTGATGGGGGGTGGGGTTCGCGAAAGAATACTGCAAGAAGTATCTACCCTATTCAAATCGTCAACTTTGTCATAGGACTAGGCAGCGCTCTGTCTGACTTCTACGTCCTCGCAATCCCCGTCTATATGGTCTTTGGGCTCCAAATGCCTCTTAAAAGGAGAATAGGTGTCGCTTGTGTGTTTCTCACAGGTCTATTGTACGGGCTCCGAAGCCTTTCCGTTTGAACCATTTTCTAATAGAAGATAGGCCATGTATAATCTCAACAATTGGATCAGTTTATCGCTACCAGGTCTTATCCCAGGCTGCTAAAACGACCGCACATGGCTTTCAGTCAAATTTCAAGCAATCAGGTACATATGAAATATCATGCTGCATCCCGAAACAAAGTTAACCTATTCAAAGCATGGCGGAACTCAACATTGGTATACTGTGTTCATGTATGCCCGTGGCATTTCCACTTTTCAAGTCCTTTGCTCGAAAGACCTGGCAAGTTACAAAGATTTACCGCTGTATATGCACTCTTTCTGGGAAGATATTCATGTCGAAGACAGTGCGGTGGGCGAGGGGGCAGGAATAGGAACTCATCGAAAAGCACTGCTACCTTCAGTGCTAAAAGCAACCTTGGAGTAGTCTCACGTTATTTTTCACAAGACCTCTAGCTATCACTCGAGATACTTGGCGTGGAAGAAAGTCGTTTTGACAGGTACATTCTTTCTTGTCACAGGTAATATTATCCTTACCGTTGTTGGGGAAGCATTCTCAGTCCCGCATTCATCTATACGGTCACCATGACGTTGTCAGCATTGTTTACCTGTGGCTTTGGGCAAATGTTGAACCCATAATCAATAAATGAAGATAATCCAGTTACTTCGTCACCTTTCTTAGCCTGGTGATCGGCTTCAAGTATTTCTTCTAAGTCGCCTGGCATCATTCCGTTCGGGTCCTTTTTTTGCTCAAAAAAGAATCAGGTTCATGTTGCGAGGTCTAAGCTGAGACTGGTGCGTCATTGTTGAATTAAGTGAGGTGTGATATACTCTACTTTATATATATCGTATATATGCTCTGAGTCTTTTGGACCTGGATCTTTTTTTAATTACTTTGATTTGATACAATCTATTTATTGCTATATTATACGTATACGTATCCACTATTTTTGACAGTTATGAAGCAAAATAAGCAAGTAGCCTTCTATGGATGAGACAGCGCAGAATGACCTTCTATACCTATTAATCGTAGTCGTGCCACCTATGCTCCTATGTTTCAACCCTTATTTAGACAAGCAAAGAGTTTCTTTCTAGAGGCGCCCATTGGACCTTAGTAGGTCGAGTGGCCCACCTTCCTGTGTCTAACGTCTTAGGGCGGCTCTAGTCAACGCTTACGTCGGCTAGCCCGGCTCTTGAATGTTGTCCTCGCGCTTTCGATCTTTTGAATTTTGCCTTCTCGTCAAAAACCCGAACATCATACCTACCGAGCCTTGTCGATGTTGAGTTAGCAACTCATGTTGATATTGCTATCGGATTGCACCGCTCCGTTCGCCTCAATTGAGCCGACCACTGCATACTGTTCAGCGCTATCAACTTTCATCAGTCCTCTTTCAACGCCTTCAAATCCCCTGCTGCAAACAAGATGACGACTTCATCTGGCGATGCCGAGGTTTATGACCCGTCAACGTTCTGGGTTGCCCCGGCCAGAAATTTCAGAACTTCTGCGCGCCTGCACCTGCAGCATTTCCTCATGCAAAACACTCTCGGCTACCTTCTAGAGCCAGCAATCGAGAAGTCTATCGCTAACTCCCAACCGCTGAAGATCGCCGATCTTGCCTGCGGCAATGGTGTATGGCTAACTGAGCTTCACTCTCACTTTGCCAAGAATCAAATTTCCGCCCAGCTGGACGGCTTTGACTACAACCCCCTCCTCTTTCCGCATCCTGCCTATCTTCCGGCCAATGTCTCTTTCAAGAAGCTAGATATCCTTGCGAAACCGCTGCCGGCTGAACTTGTTGGAGTCTATGATGTCGTCCACATTCGAGCTTTCCATAGTACCATCGCCAATGCAGATCTAACACCTGTGCTCTCTGTTGCATCAGAGCTACTGAAACCTGGTGGATACATACAATGGGACGAAACCCAAGGCGACAGATTCATCGCGGAATCGCCTTCACCTGAGGTATCTAAAGTTGCCTGTGACACTATTGTGCAGATGCTCGAGGCAGCCGGTCAGGCCAGAGGTGTGAAGGAATGGGCGAATGTTATGGACACACATTTCAGCAAGTTTGGCTTTCAGGATGTGCGTTTGAATGAGCAGGAGAAGAGAAAGCAAGACTTCAAAGGCGTACGTAATTCTCGGACTCATTCTCTACTGATTTAAGCAACTTTTAGAGCACCAGTGTTCCTTTTTGGAAATATTGTCTCGAAGCTTCTGATACACTCACAATTCACTCTATAAACAGGAATAACTAACTCCGAGTATTGCAGTGGACTGAGGATTACTTGATGGTCTGGGAGGAACTTGCCGTGTTTTTCCCCTCGAAATTGAAGGACCCAAATGCACCAATGACTCGCGAAGGATGGATTGAACTATTTGCCAAAGCTGTCAAGGAGACTGAAGAAGGCGTTGTGGTCCATCAAGGAAAGCTCTTTAGTGGTGTTGGCCAGAAACCTCTATAACTTAATACCTTTCTAGTAGGTCCCTGTCATGGAACAGAACTGCAGCACTAAACTACAACACTACCAAAAGGCATAACATAGTCAAGTTGAATACGTGACCGTCCGCAGCTCCTATATACGTACTGTGACAAGCCTGGTGTCTAATCAATCTTCACAGTCTAACATGATGTAATTAGGGCAAGTTGTGGAAAACCTCTCCCAGGGTCACTAGTTCAGGATTATATTTGGCAACATGACTACGCTTCCTCTCTAAGAGGGATGCGGTGCTTCATCTCATAGACTCGAAGTCGCTGGGGGCTTGACTAGCAAGAGCGTGTCGAGCAACGGAGCACGCGCGCAATATGACTCGCGGCCCAGGGCGTTTCATTTTCGCCGCCTACACGTCCATCGACGGCACGCTTCAGGGCACTTGTTTACCAGGGAAGTACTTGTATTCGTGTTCGAATAGTCACGTCGTTTGATCTCGAAATAATATCTTGATTTTTCAGTAGGAGGTAACGAAGGTCATCGCGAAAAATATTGAAAAAACCAGTATCTTAGTAGCGTCTGGTGGCGACCTGAAGGAAAGGGAGACCGTTTCACAATTCGATAGCGCTAGTCGGGGGGGTCTTGCTACTCTATTTGTTGCTTGTCCAGATGTAAAAAATGGACAATCTAATCTTATTGGTCATAATACCCCTGTCTAATGTTTACGAAAAGTTAAACAATGGCACATATAGATTAGGCCATGCCTTTAAGTTACGCAACCGAAAATGAATGGTTTCTCAACTGCACCGAAAACCCGGGGTTTTGGGACCGAGGCGGTTGAGTAGCCCTGGCCACGGTCTTCTGATCGAGTTAAGCCGTGCTTAACACGACGTACAATGCGGGGAAAGTACATGATCGATCGGCCAGGTGTTGGTGATGTGGGGATAGATGGTTTGTGATCTAGACCCAACTAAGCAGGTACCTTGTACCGTCAGAGAATTGTCAATTCATCTTCTAGGATCCTACAGCTACCTTCGGTTGTTCTGCTCCCCGAACAGCATATCATAACCTGCAGTTTTAAGGGCTCGGGTAGCATTCTGCCGAGTGGAGGTGATTGTTTACTTGTGTACAGTTGAAATTTTCTAATGTCGGTGTAAAGGCCCTCTTATGATATAATACCAGGCGGGATGACACAAAGATGCAGGATTCCTATGCACGATATATTTGCCGTGACCCCTGGTGGTCACCCCCCGTGCTTCTTTCGTACCTGCTTCTAGAAAAAACATCATGCAGGCAGCGTCGCTCATATCAGCCTCCTGGCTAGTGGCTTTCGCGTCGTGTTTCCTAACACTCGCACAAGACACACCGACTTGGCAACAGTATGTGCGCTCCCCAAGCAGCAATATTGTGCGTCCGAAGACGATACTGTCAAATTACACCAAGGGCGATGTTAAGGATGCCGATGGAATAATCACGGGCGCTGCTACGACTGTGCTCACGAGAGCCTCTGGTTCAGATGAAACCCCGATACTAGTCGTTGACTTTGGACAGAACGTGGTGGGCCAACTGCTGCTCGAGTTTGCCGGGTCGGCGAATGGGACAACTCAGGGCTTTCCTGGAATTCGATTTGGCGTTTTCGGAGGCCCTTGAGTATCTCACTGATCGTAGTGACTACACGCGCTCGGACAGGGCCAGCGGGGTACGTCGTTTTCATGCTAAAGCTTCGGGCTATGACGGTCAATTGCTGTTAAAGTTGATCTAGAGGCCCTGGGACTAATATCTTCCACATCAGGATCCACCCAAATCGTTACTACGGGAACCGACCAGGTAAGAAAACAAACAATACCTCACAGTAATAGCAGGGAACCGAACAAAGGCTCACAGTTGTGTATCCTAGGTCGCCGTCAAGAATGGTCAGTATACCTGGGAGGACCAATGGGGCTGTGAGTACGACGGTCGCGTCTGCTCGGACGGCCTACATGGCTTCCGTTATGTCCGGATCTCCCTAGATGCTCTGACAACGGATGCGCCCTATGCGTCCCCAGATGGCCAAGTAAGCATTTCCTCTGTAGCGTTACGTTGGTCTGGATACCTAGGCACAGCAGACACCTTCACAGGATGGTTTGAGTGTTCTGATGCGGAGCTGACGCAATGGTGGTACGACGGGGTGTACACACTTGATATGGGAACGGATATTTTCAGCGCAAACAACACAGAGCCACGGGGTGCAGCCAGCCCCTCGTTGCTAGGCAAACTCGTTCTTCAGGACGGCGCGAAGCGGGATCGTGACCCATATATAGGAGACCTGGCCGTTTCGTCACTGACGAGCTACCTCTCTCATGACACCTCGGCGGCCTCTCTGAACGTCCTTGAAGACTTGGCCGCACACCAGCGCGCTGACGGTTGGATCCCACCTGCCAGCATCGTCAACTACGGGCTCACGCTTTTCGATTATCCCTTATATTGGATTACATGCAGCTGGGACTATGTATTCTATACCGGTAACACATCGTATCTCGACGCGTACTACCCTGTCATGGTCAAAACTCTAGATACCTATTACCCCGCACATACGGATAACACGACGCAACTACTCATCCGCCCAGACGGATACGGCGACTTCGCATTTTTGCCGCGCCAGGATCGGCTGCATATTACAGCGCCTTGTACGTGCTAGCTTTGAATAAAGCGGCATCCCTTGCGGAGATATCTGGCAAAGATGCAGACGCGACACGCTGGAAAGAGCGCGCGGTCGCCGTCTCACAGGGTTTCCAGAATACACTCTGGGACTCCTCTGTATCGGCGTACTTTGACCGCAAATGCGATGGGTGCACGGCGCACGCCCAGGATGGGAACAGCTTGGCCATCTTGGCTGGGATAGCAAACGCCACCACAGCGTCAGCAGCCCTTCAGTACCTATCTGGACATACCGCCCGGTCCTACGGAAACGCCTTCTACGATGCCGGCGGCGAGGCCCTGCAGAGTGGCTTCTCAGATCGCGTATACGCGTTTATATCATATTTCGAGGGTGCGGCGCGCTTTGAGAGCGGCGATGCAGCTGGTGCTATCGACATGATCCGGCGGACGTGGGGTTGGATGGCGAGTCAGGACCCAGGTATCACGCATTGGGAGGGCATCGGCGCAAACGGTAGCAAGTATGAGGCTGCCGATACTAGTCTAGCCCATGGATGGTCGACGGGCGTTACGCCCCTTTTGAGTACGTATGTTCTGGGCGTCAAGCCTACGAAACCCGGGTTCTCGGAGTGGGCTGTGAACCCAATTGCTACAGATGATATCTCTTGGGCGAAGGGCGTCGTGCCTACGCCTCACGGGCCACTAGAAGTTAGCTGGAACCGAAATGAGACAGGTGACATCGTTGTTACTGTCAATGCGCCTGGTGGCACGACTGGGACCGTAGGGGGCCAAGCTGTTGGGACAAAGGAGGTGCAGGTTCAAGGTGGGCGAAAGACGGTTGTGACGTTGGCATAAAAAACGTCGTAGTGCGGTTATTTTTATATAATTAACAGAATTTTTGTTAATGGGCTTCCTCTTAGTTTTTCCTATACTGCACTCCGAGAGTTGCCCCTATATTCCCAACATGTTTCACAAAAGTTATGAGTAAACATCAGAAAGAAACACATTAATAAGTACCAGTCGGTAAAGAACATAACTGTTTCGAAGCCCAAGATAAGTCAACCTAAGGAGCGCTAATACGAGAATAAGACATTTACAGGTTGTCACAAGGGCTCTGTTTGAGGGCTTGGGAATAGCTTCATTCCTTCAGATCTAATAATTGGCTATGGCGTCAAAGGACCTCTTACTCTCTAGATTCCTTTCCAGAGGGCTCGGGACCTGACTAGCCTATATACACAGATTTCGGGCTATTCCAACGGACCTCAGTTGGCCTGTGTAGCCAATATAACCCAAAATGGAACAAATAAACGAGCTGCAGCCGAGGGCTGAAAATCCGTGTGACACAGGTACTCTCATAAATTTGTTCAGACCGACTTTGCTATTAGTCGCTATTACTATCATTGCACGCTTCTGACACAATGTGCACAGGACCGAGCCCGGCTGCCCCCATCCTTTATTTGTGTCCTAAGTCTTGTTACTAGCATGTTTAGTATAGACCATGATACCGTAGGGGAAAAAGACCCCTATCTATATAGTGACATCTCCATCGGGAGACGCTAAATCCTGGTGTCCTAGGGGTTGACCCGTGCCATTTGGAAATAAATGCCTTGCAAGTGGATATAAAAGTGCACACCTCGCTAGAGCTTGAGTGTATCTCATTTCCGTTGAGAGAGATGGAAAGATACCGCGAACATTCCAGTTCCGAGTAGAATTGTCGCACCAGCCCAGACCCACGAGCCATTGTATCCAAATACCCTTTGTAAAGCTCCAGAAATTGGTGGTCCAAATAGAAGGGCAATGGACATAACAGAAAAGGCCATTCCGAACCTCGTTCCCATAAAGCGCATATCTTTTGTGAGCCGCACGAACACCGTCGGTTGAAGGGCAAAAAAAGTTCCTGTAAAGAAGCCATAGACTATGGCAACCACGAAAATAGTTGCGATGCTCTGCGCGCCAATGAAACCAAAAGCGGTAGCTAGAAGTGTGACGCTGGTTGCTGTGATCATTATTAATGGCCCCACGATATGTGTGAAGAAGTTTGGAATGATACGGCCAAATATGGATGAAAGATTCATCGCGGCTACAATGTAGAATGACGTATTGGCGGATGCAAGATTGCTTTGGATTGCATAACTCTGGATGTAGAAAAAAGGAGTGTAAATTCCAAGGAAGACGCAGCAGCAACCTATCACGAATGTGACGTATGGCCAATCGCTCAGGGAACTCCGATGTATTAGCTTCCGTCGTTGTTTTGAAACTGGTGGCCCGCGTAGGATTATGTTACTGATACATGAGTGTCACAATTATGATAAGGGTTATAACGCGAACAGTCCAACCAAAGCCAATTTTAGGAAGTAAGTTTCGGATCAAGATGGGAAGGTAACCCTAGCGACGAATTAATACCTAGAATCGAAGCACGTGGCTTTGGAGAAGACTCACCCTCCAACACCACTGCCGGATGCCGCAATGCATTAGCAAGTGGTAACTTGTCGGTAAACCAAAGAGATGGGATTGCAACGCTTAAGATTATAAAGCAACCACACCCAATACCTACGGCTACTCCCTGAGCCAGGAGTAACTGCCAATATTGAGTACAAAAACTCTGACTCAGAGTACCAAGAGTGACGAAAAATGAGCCTATGATTAGGAGATATCGAAAGTAGCCCGAATCATATATTGGACCGGTAATGAAGCCTAGGAACACCATCAAGAATGTCTGGAGTGAGCCGATAATTGATATCACAAATGGTGTCTTGGTCCGCAACAAATCTACCTCGTAGAAAGCCTGGAAACTTCCATAGCTGGAGATGAGGCCTATGACAATCAGCCAGATTTCGGTAATTCCCCGAAAGTATTTATTCAATATGAAACGTCTATTTACCCCATGTGTTGAAATAGAGAAAAAAGGAGCCCAAAATCTGAAGCCATGGCCTTGAAGTGGGGTCGGATCTCGCTATGCTCCCGTTGTTGGCTTTTCCGTCGGTGAAGGTAACGTTGTGGTGTTAGATTCTTCCAATAAACCTTGAATGAGACTGTTCTTGGACATTTTCATCAAGTCTCCATTGCCAACATATGCGATGTACATATCCGGCCGAACAATGATCAAAAGGGTGTCTTCCCAGATATCACGTTCTGGGGAAATACTGCCTCATCTGAGAGCCATACCTCTTTCAGGTCCTCAGTTCCTGTGCGTCGTACACCTCGAGGTAGTAGAATAAAGTGAACAACTTCTTCATCGAAATGAGCAAGGGGTGTGGAAATTGTCCCAAGCTGCAAGATCAAAAGCTTTCCGTAATGCGGGAATATAGCCGTTGCTCATCGCCATCACTTTCCAGTCTTGATATGAGAATATCTGGGCAACGCTTTCCAGCCTTCCAGATCCCTTGGTGAGATTCGATAACCAGGGATGAGCCCAAATCATGATATGAAACACCCATCCCTATAGCGTAGTATTAGCGCGGCGACTTATAGGTTTGAGGCCTGTAGAATGAATTTGAAGTGTTGAGGTGACTTGATTTACCTGTAATATAACCAGCATTCTTCTCGATCGTTCCGACATATTGCTTGGCAGTCGTCTTCGTGTCCCTGACTAGTCTGGCCGCAACGTCAATTACCTCCTTCGCCACTAATCGCCGCTCGGTATCGTAGCTCTGGAGTAGCTTAGTCCTGTCAGCAGGTGTCAATAAAGGATGATTGATTGTCATTGCCAATCGCCAGCTAAGAGCGAATGCATCTGCGACACCAGTGTTTAGACCTTGTCCTCCATTTACGGAATGCACGTGGCTCGCATCTCCAGCTAAAAATATACGGCCTGCTTCTTTTGAGATGAAAGTGGACGCAAGCCGTTCCTTGACTAGGGCATTATGGACACGGTCAGCGATTATTTCCCTCGGGCCCCCGGATCATGTAGGGAGGATTGCCTTATCTAACCTTCAAATGTACTAAACCACTCGGTTTTAACAAAGTTGATTTGATATGGGGCCATGTGTTGGCGGATGGAATCCTCTGCCCGCTGTTGAGTGATCTCGCCGTCTAACAGGATGTAGAACCGGGCCATGCCCCGTTCTCTTGGGATCCACGAAACACGAGACTGTTCGTTGAGCTGGAACGTTACTATCTCGGGACATTGAGGAAAATCGGTATCGATGAAGGTATCGAGTACCGCCCACACCATCTCCGGCTTCGTACCAGTGAACCCGATACCAAGGGCTTCCCGAATAGTTGATCGAGCACCATCAGCGGCAATTGCGAATTTGCTCTGCACTTTTCGTTGCCGATCTGTCAATATTGATACCCCATCTTGAGTCTCTGATATCGACACAACCCGCTCATCGTAATGAACCGGGGTGTCCAGGTGGCCTAGGAGAGTTTTCTCAATTTGTGGCTGTCCAATCATCAGGAAGTTGGGATGAGCGCAGTATTCAAGGCTAGTCCACCATTGATTTTGGCGGGATTTGAACTCTCCTTCTGCGAAGGTCGAGCTCGCTGACTGACGTTAGTTCACATGATATTGGAGGGTGAAGTCTTATAATCACTCACTATTGCATTTGAGCCCTAGGGGAGAAGCTCGTCAAGGACACCAGCTACCTCAAAGTACTGCTGCGTTCGGGCATTTAAGGCATCAGCACGGCCTAGATCGAGGGCACCGGGTTTTGCGTCTGGTTCCGTTAGAAGAAACCCACGATGTCAGTATAATCATTTACATACCAATTACGCATACTGATAGCCCTTGGCGACGGGCAAGCATCGCCGAGAGAAGCCCAGTAGGGCCACCTAGAAAAGGTCAGCTACTAGTGTTGAGGTAATCAGACAATATGGTTTGTATGAACCTCCTATGATTGCCAGATCAACTATCTCCTCCATATTATTTCTTGGATTGCTGGGCATTTGGGGTTTGGTGCGCTTCTGATCAGCCGTGGCGCTGAAGATTCTGCGTCTCTCCAAACCTTTGCTTGCGATTATCATCAAACAAGTATTCAAAGACAACAAGACATCCTCATATTTTGGGATATGATCGAGTTGCTATGTTGACCATGGGGCACTTGGGATGACTACTGCCGGGTTAAGCTCCTACCTATTTAGGGCAACGAGTCACATACATGATATATTTCCAGTAAGAATGACAGTCTGCATAACCGCCGAGACGATTACTGGGTACAGTAGTCGGACCGTATTGACTAATTCTAAACCTTGAACTTAAAATTAAAGAACAACGCTAGTTTTGAGCTCTTTGTTGATTTCTTTGGCACTTACTATGAAACTAGGCGTGATGGATGAAATTAAGTTCAGAAGAAGAAGGACTCTCCCGATTTTCCATTATCAGGTTTTGTATCGCCAGAAACCGATCTGCAGCTATATATACTACCCTTCGAGCATAAAGTAAGCGTACATAGCAGCTAAGTTAATTTAAATGTTGCTGATTGTTGTTTGGAGATTCGTATCCTGTGAGTATACAACTGGGTACTTACTCATTGCACAAGTGGCTGTTTAAGTGGATACTGCGTAGTCCTTTAGCAGGTACTTGGCACCATTTACTCTGCATATTTTCAGCCGCATCCTTACTAGACACCAAAGCCTAAAATATAATATTCCATAACACCATACTGTTAGGGAAAGGCACGGGTCACATGTATAAAGACATGACCCTCACGGAGACTTCCGAGTCACTTAGTCTCTCACTTTTATAGTGTATATTAATCCTACATTCGCTCATACTATCACTAAATCGGGTATGCCGTAATTTTAGTAGACCTAAAACTACGCTGCAGTTGTATGTACATAGTAGTAGATTCAAAAGTAGGTAGTTATGGCGGGGTGTTGCCAAGACTTGCCTACGCGTCCAAAAATGTGTGGATTGGCGGAAATCTTGCGCGCCCCATACACCAGAGACCCCTGTCTGCCGAGGCTATTTCCACAGGTGATCACGATGCCGGACATAGGCAGGAGTTAGTTGGACCGGTTTAGGCAGCCGAATGGGCCGTTTAGCATCGAAGAGGAACTAGACGCGTCCTAGACTTAGTCTACACAGGGGGGCCTCCTGCCTGCAACGGCAAGGTGCTATGATAGCAGGGGGCTTTACCTGAATATTTGTCTCGGGTGTGAAGGCTTCATTGAACGATGGCTCATTGGGGTTTCTAATACAACTATAGATTACGGAATCCGAAAGCACGTTATCATGTGTCCATTGTAACATGTTATTATATCTTTTGTAATAGGACCGAAAGTAAATTAGTAATGAGTCGAAGAAATTTTTACTAGGCACTTGCCGAGCCGTATGCTAATTACTCTGCTTGCGGCTGATTAGTACGTAGTTAAGCTACACGATTATGACGTTGTATCGCATCTTTAAATGTCTCAAGCCCATTATAGCCTCACCACCATGGAGTAGCACAAAATAGGGGTCAGTCACACGGTTCAGGAGATCCAAAAGAAACGGGAATGTAAGCCCTTACATCCGCGTGGTATAGCTAGCATGTGATGCAGTTGAGCTATAATATAAGACAAAGGATTCTCTACGTATCCTAGTACAAAGGTAACTTAGTTATACGCCGCTCTAAAAGACGGCCCCGAATACTGAAGCCAAGGTATACTAGTTTAGGCTCGATGACTGAACTTTGTTGTTGAAGGTTGTTGAATTTGAAATCAAGTCGAGGTGATCGTTGACGAAGGCTTTAATGAACTCGAAACGGTTACAGGCCCCGCAGCCGTTGAATATCACCTGCCTTGCACATGAGGCTTTATGTGTCTCAATGCTCTTGATGTAACACCAGCATCACAAAAGCAGGATTGTCCTTGGCTACCATGCAGCCCGCTAGCCTCGAAAAGAATTGGTCTTAATTTATGACATGTTTTTCTCAGATTCGGGTTTCAACATGGCTGCCAAACGACGAAACTTTGGAAGCCTTTATCACATCTCATGCTGCACTTGCTCAGACCTGTAATTACTTCACAGGTTTAGTTGTCTTGAATGAGAGAAACTCAGCACGGGCACAGATACAGCCAATTATGATTAATAATAACGGCATGAAACCACCCTCAACGCCCTCTGCGGCAGACTTGGGAAGTTTAGAAGCATCGCATCTTGAGATCTCGTCGCGCATACTTGCCGTTCTCTCGCGATATCGGCTTCCCAGGCGTACGACACCTAAGACGTCTTTAGAAGGGGTTTTTAGGATTCTTTCTCAGATATACTCCCAAACCTCGACCCGTGCTCCTATACGCTTATGCCTTCCTGCATTCCCTTTCAAATCCCCAAATTCCACTGGAAGGTCCTGGGATGCCTCCCAGATAAAGCAGAGGAGATTGCACTTGCCCATCTTAACGGGATGTGCGCAGCTATCGCTGATATATACCCCCTGGTGCAAAACTCACCATTATATCCGATGGGCTCGTCTATAATGGTATTACTCTCTGGTATATATCCTTGATAGTTTCTTTCTGACAGTTATGACACCTCTAGATCTGCTTAGTGTCCCAGATAAGCAGGTTTGGGCATATGGGGAAGCTCTCCGTCAGCTAGCACATGATAAGAGCTTCGACCATATCGAGTTCTGCCGACTCAGTCACCTAGTGAACATCGACCTTCCAAAGGACTTAGACGAGATCACTTATGTGGCTAACGCCACTAACTTTCGCTTTGCCCTCCTCACCCAGCACGGTAACCCTAAGTTTGATGCTTCTGCAAAGGTCCGCGAGAATGAGGATGTCTGCCAGACCTACAAGGGCTATATCAAATTTCTAACAACAGATTTACATACTGTCTATCCACTATCGGAGAAGCGAACCAAGTCAAAATACAAACAAGGAATTGAGTATATAGCCAAGCAGATGCTTGCGCGAGGTGATGTACGTAATTATTGCTATTGATTGTGTCCCACAGCTATAATAAAGACCATACTAACTACGATTTGCAAGGCTTTTGCTAGCGCTGTGAGGAACAGGTTCCATGACTATATCAGGCTCTCTATACATCCATCTACCGGGGAAACGAAATTCCCTATCGGACTGCTGCCTACCAAAACCTCCTTTACTACACCGTGGCACTGCTGTTTAGCTGTCCGGTTGGATGGCGAGACCACAACGGGGCAGAGGGCAGAATTCGAAGCCGATAAAAACTATGAGCTAGTGTACGAAAATGGTAGACCTAGCTACTTCAGAGAAAAATCAGACCTTTTCTCATGGGCTAGTGGGAAAGTATCTTGTGCGCCGCTATACCCCGCGGGCTGGTTGATTAAACCAGTGGCGGGAGCTGGGACGTTGACAATCGCTGACGTGGAGGCTGAGAAAGTCAGACAACTTGCGGAAAAGGCTTCACCGGTTATCCTTAGAAATTTCTCTGGAACTACGAATCGAGAGAATTTCGTTAAGAAAGCTCATGATTTTGGCACTCCGGTAGGGTGGAAATTTGGCCTTCTGCTAGAAGTTAAGGACCGTGGTGTAGACACACGTGGATTGAACAACGTCCTCTCGGGAGAATGGATGCCTTTCCACTACGACGGGTTATTCAAGACTAAGAAACTTATAAAGGGGGATGGCACAGAAGAGAATAGTCTATTCCGCCACGGTATGTATACCACATATCTTCGATCAAAGGCTCTGTTCTGTTTAACTTTGGCTTATCTTTGTCCAGATTTCAATTTTTCACAGCAGTAACTCCTTCGCCGAAAAACACGGGCTTCACTCTTTTTACAAGCTCTACCGTTCTCTTCAACAACTTACCCAGGGATTTGCCGCTTGAGTACCTCCGCAAGCTCAGATGGACGGTGTCGACCCATCCTTTGAGCAAACTACTATTCGAGGCCTGCCCTTAGTTGTGAATCACCTCAAACAGAAGTGCCTTGCTTACGGTATCATGAGCCGTGGCCACAATCCAAGACTATTTCGACCCAACTACAGTTGACGATCGAGAATACCAACGACGACTGGAGTAGTGACTCGATCTGTGAGACACTGGACAACCTCCTACATGACCGCCGGATTACGTACTATCATACGTGGGAGAAGGGGACATGCTAGTAAGCGATAACATTCTATCCATGCATACAAGAAGCGATTTCACGGGCGGAAGTGATCGTGAGCTGTGGAGAATACACTTCGACTAGAGACTGGTATTGCTCTATAAGGGCTAGGCCTTGTACCCCTTATTAATATACGCAATTATCCCTTGACTCCCAAAATCTTGTTTTTCTTGGTAAAATCGACACTCCTTGTGTATTACAATGGATTGCAATTTCAAAAACTAGCATCACAATATTAAGGTATACGTCATCTTAGACAATCATAAATAGAATAGAATAGATCAACCAGCGACTATTAATTTGGGTAACTCTGTATGTAGGATTACCTCATATCGTCTTGCGTCCCACAGCCACATTTACGACACCTGCATGCAACGTGACTCCCTTCTCGGTCTCCTCCACGGCTTTGACTAGGTTTTCAGCCCAGAACTCTCTGGTAGTAGGCGCCTGAGGCTCGACGATCTTAGATGGAAAATAACCAGCGCATTCTTCCCAAGCCATGAGAAAATATCCGTCCAGGCTTTATAATCCTGCCTTCGTTTTGCCGTCTTGGTCATGTAAACATCATTAAATCCATGCTTAATGAGATGTTGATCTAACTCGGCAATAAACTCAAGTTTAAGACCGTCTGCTTCGCTACTGGCCCGCACCCCCGTTTCAGAGCTTCGCACGCAGACTTTTCCAGGCTCGGTGTAGCCGGCTCGACAAGAATATCGGGATTGATTTCTTCCACTGCAACCAGCCGCCTGGCTTGAGCATAGTGAGGACAGTGGACAGCAAAGGTGCCGTCTCGGCGTTCAGAATTAGGCCCACGAATGCCCGCACGTGAACTACATCGTAGGTGCCGATTAGTTCCTGGGGAAGGGGCTTGGCGAGAACGTCGAGCCTTTTCAAAGAGACCGACGGCGGGAGAAAGGCTGACGCAGGGAAGAGGATCTCGTTGATGTCAAAACCATCTAGACTCGCCGAGATGCCCCTATTGGTAAGTTCGTCACTCAATCCCACCAACCAGGCACCATTACCACAAGCAAGATCGGCAACCTTGAATACGCTAGATGTTGCCGTAGGAATACCCTGTTCAACGTGCTTCTCTAAGAGAAACCCCAGTGTGTTCTGGAAGAGCGTGTGTTGAAGGTGCAGACGTGCCGAAGTTCTGAAATTCCGAGCCGGGGTACGCCAATAGACCTCCGGGTCATAGAACTTGGCGGGTTTCGTGTCACTCTCCATTTTCAATCTTGAGGGAGATGAGGCGATCAAAGAAGAAAGTGCGGGGAAATTGGGACGTGCCGCTAGGCAGTAATTGCTTTGACTCTATGACGGAAAGAGATATGATTCGAGACAACTCTCTTCATATCACTTGCATTTCTGACCGAGGTGAAGTTGAAATATAAACATAAGTATGTTGGGGATCGCAGTACTGGCTAGGTTCCTGAGAGTTTCAGCAATGATAGAGAATATGTCCAGATGCCTCTTAGACACAAATGGTTTAGACCCCTGTGGAATGTGAGATTAGTGTAGGCACTTGAGCCCTCTTAGCGTCTCGTGAGGCAATAAATGACGCAAGGTAGCAAGACGCTGCTTGTCAAATACGACGTGACCTTTCCGCTGTCATGTCGCTTTGCGAAATGGTGGCACATAAATACACGACGATAGTTGTCTATTTTAAGCCGAAGGCTTGAGCCTGTCTTTAGAGCACGTTAAGAACCAGGTGCAGCAGCCCCCAGTCTAAATATACTCTCTACCAACTTTCTATGTTTTATTCTCTATCGTCGTTAGTCTGAGTTGCTAATCGGGTTAGCAATCCGCTCTTGGGCTGCTCATCATCCCACCTCGGCCGAGGGAGGTCAAACGTAGAGGTAATCCGACCGTATGCCATTCCTCCAAGCTGTCCCACTGGCCGAAGTTTATTGAGGTCGATGTGACTAAATTCTTCGTTGGCGGCATCTTCTCGGACCCAAAACCGGGTTGCTTTGATGAGTACCAAACCGGCAAGACTTTTGCCTTCCGTCACATGAGACTTGAATTCCTTGATATCCACTACCTTGCCTTCAATTGAAAAGATAGATTCTTGCACGCGCTTTGCTTGACTGTCGAGGTTGGCGCCTTGTGTAGTCCTGAGATATCCCATTCTGAGATGTGTCTCGGTGCATCAATGGATGTAGCGTTGACTGCTTCGATCATATCCTCGGAGACTGTATTGATGACACACTCGCGGGTGTCTTTGAGGTTCTGGTAAGTGTCCTTCATCCTTCCCGGTCGCGACGAGAAGCTGACAATGAACATAGGCGGATCGTGTTCTACGACCTGGAAGTAGCTAAAAGGTGCCAAGTTCTCAGTCTTTCCATCTGCCGAAACCGTGCTCACGAATCCTATGGGCCGAGGTGCAATTCCTGAAACTAGAAGACGGTAATTGTGGACCATGGATCGATCCGGAGCATACGGATCAATCTCCTCGTGACTGAGAGATTTAGTTGGAGCGTTGATTGCTACGCCATCTCCATACGTCCAGTTCGGATTTGGCGATTTCGTAATTGGAATAGGGGTATTGCTGTGGTCGAAATTCGGCCTTTTAGACTCCGTTTCTTTGAAATTGCCGACTTTGAGCAATATCGGATTCTCAGCTGGACCAGAGGCCTCTGCCTTGGGCTTAATGGATGACTTCTGGCTCGGAATCGTTGAACATCGCTTTTGGAATGTTCGGAACGTTGGCCGACGCCCAAGTCTGCTATATGTTAGAGGGCGGACGAGACATATGGATCTGAAAGTGCCTTACCTATTTCTTAGGGCCCGGCCAATATTCCCAGTCCTCGTTATCATGATTCGATAATATGGCAACAATAGAATTGCGTTCAGTCCGTGATTAATTCCAAGGATTCTTACATTGTATTATAAACTACGAACAGGCCGATTACGGATGAGCCAATTCCACTAGGAAACACACAATTGCCGACGCAACCCGGATGTTGGACTAGTACGCTCCACTTCGCCATGTTTGGAAACCCCAAATCATCACCAATCGTGAACTTACCCACCATGCTTTATCCAACTTAACACACACTGAAAGGACAATGCGCAAGCTGACAGCATCACACATTTCGATCGTAAACTTCCTTTTCTTGCAATTCTAGACTACAGCGATGTCATTGTGCGCGTGTGAAAGTACATGTGTTGGCTGGTCTTCTGCTTTGAGTGTATGACAGTTTGTTGATATTACAAGGCAACTTTATAGTTCACTCCCCTCGTTCAAAACTCCTAGTTGAAGGCTCAGCTAGTATGCTTCGCTAGTTGGTCCTATTCGTTCGTGGGCGATTAACATTCGGGCTGATCTTTAGTTTGGAGCCTATCCAGATATCAAACACAAAAGAATGCCTTTCACAACTCGTGACAAATCAATATCACGCCTAGATTCTTGATACTGGATCTGCACCACATACAAAATTCAGAAAGCCCAAGATTCCAAGACTTTCTTTGTCGGCCTGGCTCAATTTCTGACAAACATATGTCTAGGCAACTACAACAGCTCTTAGAATCGCCGATAGAAGAAAGACTAAGATAGATAATGCATCTCCATGAGCTCAAATGGGCATTGAGGTACTCTGCAGCATGGTTCAACCATAGCTGCAGAGTGATCGCTTTTCAAATCAATCGCAGTCTTCTTAGATGTTTTGATACTTGATATCTGAGTTCAATTTGTACTCCATGCAAAACCTTCTTCAAATTGTCGCCGTCATTCTATCTTCCCAAATTGAGTAGCAATCTGGAAGCACTAACACAATATGTGTTTTCCATCGATAGGCGCATTTATAATGGGCTGTTGCCTTGGGATATATACCGCGTGGCAGCTATTGATGGAAGCGCGGACGAAATCGCATCAGGATCGCACAACGCAGACAGCCGACTGTAATGGTTGTGCAAGGCTTCGAGGGCAACTCAATGAACTATTGAAACCCAAACCAAGAATGCCGTGCAGAGCAAGGCATGCGAGCAAAGAGCTGAGTTAGAGGCAGAGCTTGAGCGATGCATGTATTTCCTACGCGCAGCCGAGGCGCAGGAAACCAGCCGACGTGCCGAGATCCGCTCGCTCGAAACAGAGCTGCGTCTCGCCCGCGACGGCAACAGCGCAGAACATGAAAAGATTCTCACCGTCAAGCGAGAAATCGAGGGCTTGCAGCAACAGAACGCGCAGCTGATGGCGGCCAACAGGTGCTGGGCGAAAAAGACCATAGATGAGAGACACAGGGTTCAAAGGGCAGAGAGGGATTTGGACATCTGGGCGGATAAGATCAAAACACTCGCGGACGATCGCCGTGACCTTCGCCGTAAGCTTGAGAGGGCGGAGGCGGATCGCCGACATCACGAACGCAGGGCGAGTGGGCAGCGGGAGAGCCGGATACGCGCCGAGGTAGAGAATGAGGAGTTGCGACGGCCGAGAACGGGTATGCGGCGGGAGATGTTCACTTGAAAGGTACTGCCAGAATGCTTACTTAAGATGGCAATTGATCCTAGCGTTGGAGTCTATGGAAACATCATGGTGGAAAAGGGGGTTTCACGGACGTACGAAAACTCCAATCAATCACCGTATTCATATTGTGTTCAAAACTACATCGGTACCTATCCAATAGGCAACTCATTGATCGTCGACTATTTAAATGTTCGGTGCCGGAATGCAATGTGTTTTAAGACGGTTCGGTGATAAGTGGGCAATATTTCTTGAGTGTGTGAAACCCAGCCGATTGATACTATTGATAGAGTTGATACCATGAATCAAATGATACGGTCGCCTTGAATACCGAGTCTTTTCGTGGCCTATAGGGTGTGTCAAATGTAAATAATAAATGAAGCTTATGAGATTGGTCAACATAACTGGCCAATATCCGTACTTGATTTAGCCGGATAAATATCAATGTACGTCGCACCCTTTACACTCGCAAACGGACGAATATAAGTACATAGAGATAGTTTTCGAAACAAGTTATAGTGTGATTCTATATAGGTACTATTCTGTCGCATACACAGTTCGGGCGGTAAGGTAGCTTAAGGACCGTTATATCAATCCGAGGACCCCAAGTACCTAAGAGCTATCTCGCCCAGAAGCCGATCAGCTACTCCAGAGTTAAGATCGCAAAAACTATTCAAAATGTTTCGAAACTGGCATCACGGGTTTGCGCTCGCCTGGCTTTTCACGCCAGCATCTGCGCTCCTCCGATTCTCATGTTCGCAACTCGTCACAGAGCGCCACGCCTCTACCCCTAGTCGCCGGGAGTCGTCGGCTCTCCTCACCTGCACCAGATTATCGGCGGTGTTAGTGACTTATCTCTTCACTCTTCACTTATATCTTCGTCTCGGCGTAAACTAAACTAAAGTAAACATGAGAATAGAATACCTTCAACGCATCCATGGACCCCGATACACTCAGCATCCCCGACGCCGCGACATGCACGACGTGTACGTTTGCGGATGACTTCAGCAATTATTGGACCGCAGTCCTCTTCTTCCGCGCACGAAACGGCACATATCATCGTGTTCCGCAAAAGGGCAATGTGTATTTCGAGGAGTCGCTCGGTGGCATGACGATCTATTATATCCCGAGCTATCAGAACAAGAAAGTGACGGCGTTCAAGCCCGTGAGTGGCTTTTCAAGAGCGAAAATGAAACTGAACTCTATGATGCTGAGATGCGCGTAATAGGGATTCCGAATGATCACCGGCGACCCGACGATTCGTACCAAGGAAGAGGGCCAAGTATCGACAGCTGACCTAGTACGTTTTTTATCGACTTGTCCCAAGATCCGGAGAGTCTATATCCATGGAATTGGCAAACATTGCTGACTCTCTCAGTACCTGCCTCGAAGACCCAGACAATGACGCGAACAGGCGAAACACTCGACATGCCTAAAAGCCCTGCAAAGCAGGAATCATGGCAAACTGCGTTTCCCAACGTAAGACTCCTCTCTCCTCTCTGGATTATTCACCAACTAACCCATATAGATGCTGGGATGGCGTGAACCTCGACAGCGCCGACCACAGCAGCCACGTATCATACCCCGAAGGAGGCACCTTCGAGGACGGGCCCCCTGCCCCGCAAGCCACCCAGTCCCTATTCCGCAGTTGTTCTACGAGATCGTCTGGGACACAACGGCCTTCAACAACCCGGCGGATTGGCCGGCGGACGGGTCGCAGCCTTTCGTCTGGAGCTACGGTGATGGTACGTCCCCCTAGGCCGCTACATCCCTTCCACCCACCACAACGATGATTATAGCATACTTACATCTTGAAATGCAGCCACGGGCCTTGGTAACCACGGCGATTACGTCTTCGGATGGCGAGGCAATGCCCTACAGGTTAGTTGATAGAGCTTTTCATTCCCCTCCTTCATCATAACTCAGCTACAAGGGCTACCTGGGGGTATTCCACTCTCCCTACTCCTCAAGCCCCGAGTCTCTAGAAACTCTTAGCGGGCATCGCTCATACCAGTACTACATGCAGGCCGCCATGGACATGAATTGCAACGGCGATCGCTGCAACGGGCTCGGGTACCAGCTATCAAGAAAGGCAACGCATGTACCAAGAAGCCGTCTGTCGACGAGGACTTAGACGGGTGTACGTATAGATATCCCATATTCTCAAGCTTCCCATTTCATCCCTATTCTTCCGTCCCTGCCTCTCCGTTAATATCATGTTATCTTTCCCCGTTCCGTTCTCGTCGTTCTCGTTGTATATTAGCGCTAGTTGAGAGAAGCTAATAGAACTATCAATCCCAGGGTTATCGGAATTGCCGGCGGGATGGCAGTTACCGATGCCAAAGGCAATGTGATTATGTAGACTGGTTTGAGTTCCATTCCGATGATGGCGGAGCACGATGATTGATACGTGAAGCGAGGATGATAGGGTGTAAAAGATATTAGAGAAGATTATCAACACCTGGAATCTGGATTGATCGAATCGGTTTCATAATTCCTCATCCGCCACCTGATCTTCTTTCTCTCGCCTTCATAAACAAACATCGCTGATAGGCATTTGCCTAGGCATGACGGCGAAATGTTTGCCCACCTCTGACCTTCTATTTTTTTCACTCCACTCAAGGACCGAGACTTAAGACATTCAAACAGCAAACTACACATACGCAACTATAAAATTGCCCTCCTTGAACAAAAAAGATATAATATTTCATTTGTAGTCTGAACGCCATTCGAGCAGACAAGACGCACCGTCTAGGTAGAGGTGTATCCTCACTCATTCTCGATTTCTTCCACCCCAAGCGATAGATATTATTTTCCGTATAGAGCCAACCATGCACTAATGTACAATGTGTTATAGCACAGACCGTGAGCCTCAGTATAGCGAGGATTGCGCCGTTACTCCCTACGAACCAGGACCACCACCACCTCGTGCTCTCTTTGGACCGTTCCCAACTTCTGAATCACCTCTGGGCCGTTTCGCTCCAGGCTGAAAGTTGTCAGCCGAAGGATTAAGACTTGCTCTCCCTTGATATCCACCACGCCCGCGCTGCGGTCCCCCTCCACGTGCACCTCCACGTGGTATTTGTGGACCGCTTGGTTTCCGTACTCCGGGAACAGGAAGGTTGGATGCCTTAGGAATCTGCGATATAGAAGACTGCGCAGGCTGTGGGATCCCCGAGGGCGCTGTCTGTTGGGGTGCCGGTATACTAGTTTGTCCGAATGGGTTAGCTGCCACTGCTACTTGCGGCGTTTGGTTTTGCTGGCTAGCACCAAAAGGATTGTTGGCTAGCTGTGGAGTATTAGGAGCCACAGGCTTCGGTGGGATCGAGGATGGTGTAGACCGAGCTTCCTGAGAAACAGGAGCTGGCTTAGACGGTGTGAGTTGACTAGTGGGGCCTATTTCAATTTATTAGCTTCAAATTACGAGGTAAAGGTTTGGAGAAAGCAATCCTGTAGTGGTAATGGATGTGGCGGGGCCTGCTGGTGTAGATGGTGTGGCTGGCGTAGCTGCGGGTGCCGGTTGTTTGGGCACAGGTGGTGGCTTTGCATCTTTTGGCGATTTGCCAAACTCTCCCACAGGCCGCTGCGGCGTTTCCTTCGCTGCGGTTTGGACCACCTCTATCTTCGCATTCGCCATTCGAGCCCGGTTCTCCGTCATGTTCAACTTAAGGTTCATCTTGGACGTCACCAGCTGGGTGGCCGATTCCTTGGCTTGCACGAGCTTCTGCTCCCATTCTGCCTTGATGGATGCCTCGTGCTCCTCTTTCAACTTCTTTGCTTCAACCGCGAGCTTGTTTTTAATATTATTTGCACAATGCTTCGAACGGTCGCGTTCTTAGAAACCAGTTCCCGGATTTCTTGGTCGCCGAGATTGTTCAGATCCGTGACCGGCGTGTTGGGGGTTGCTACTAACGTCTCTGGCCTTGGCTGTTGTGGTGTGCTGGGAACCTTGGTTTCGCTCTGTCCAGTGGCCTGTTCAGTTTCCCAAATCTTCCTTTCTTGCTCCATGCGTAACTTGAAGTCAGCCTCTAGCCTCTCCTTGTCCTGCTGAAGCTGCATCCGTTCACTTTCCATTGAAGCTTTGAACTCGCTGAGGCGTTTATTAAGTGCTTCTTTCATCTTATCACTTCGATGCTTAACGATGGTATCTTGATTCTGCTCCAGATCTTTGGCCTTCGCTTCCCATTCGGCAGCCCGACCTTCCGAGGCAGCTATTTGTTCTTCAAGCTGTTTGCGCTCATCATCTGACAATGGTACGGAGGATGTTATTTTCTCCATTGAGCCATTTTGTCCAGCTTCTGCACTATTCTCCATGAATGTGTCACCATTAGTTTGTGTATGAGCTTCGGTAGCAGGCTGTTTTCCTGAGATTGCAGAGTCGAGCTGTTCGCGCGTGTTTTGAAGCTCTTGCTCGATACTGGCTTTCTGCGATGAGACAGTCTCGAGTTCTGAGCGTATCGAGGTGAGTTGGCTTTGGAGATCAGACAAGGCGGACTGGGAGTCGGGCGACTGGGAGGATGCTGCAAGAGCAACATTGTTCTCCACTGTAGCCTGTAATGAATCCACTTGCTTCTTGAACTCCAAGACCTGTTCTTCCAGCTCTAATTTGGCCTTCTTGAAAACTTCAAGCTCCTCTTTTGTACTGGTAAGTTCATTGGTGACCTCTTCAAAGTTCTTTTGGAGTTGCTCTTTCTCAGCAACAACTTGGTTCTTGACTGTCGTAAGTTGTCGAGATCGTTCTTTGGCTGAGATTATTAGTTTTTTCGAGTCACAGACCAATCAGCTTCCTTTGTCGCAATTGATTTCTCCAATTCCCCGATCTTCTCTCGGAGGGAGGTCTCTGCTTCTTGCAATACATTCTTTTCGGTTTCGAGGCTGGTCACCTTCTGTTTCAGTTCCTCCACCTCTGCTGGGTCTGTCCTGCCATGTTTTGAGAGAATATCCTCCGTACGCTTTTGCCAGCGGTCACGGTCCTCTTGGAGTTGTTTCATCTCAGCCTCCTTAAAGGTTTGCTGACTCTGCAATTCTTCAATCTGGGCTTCAAGGGGCTGGATCGTAGACTCTAGCTCAGCAATCTTCGCAATTTTTTCGGTCACTTGGGCCTGTGCCTGTCGAGCCTCAGTCCGGAGAGTCACGCTGCTTTCACGGAAAAGGTTCAGTTCTTCTAGCTTGCTCATGAGATCCTTGTGAGCCATGGTGTTTCGGTCGTTGTCACTCTGGGAGCGACGCTCTTGCTCAAGCTTGAGTCTGGCTTCGTCGAGCTGTGACTGAGTATGATCCAGCTGTTGTTGTAATCTCTTGGCATCTTGCACCTTAAGCTCAAACTGGACCTCGAGAATATCCTTCTCGCGGCGAAGATAGTTGCTCAATTCGCGGTATTTATCGGCGCCGACGTCACTTGGTTGCGCGGATATTGTCTCAAGTGATTCGTCGCTTGCAGTGCGGCTTCTCTGCAATGTTGTAATCTGTGTATGAACAGCCTCGAGCTGCTGGTGCAACAGTTTGTTTTGTTCGTTTGCATCATCCCAGCGTGTACGAATCTCGGAAATTTCTTGCTCAAGCCTTTGTCTGCGGTCATCCCAAGAACTTTCGCTCTGCATTAGAGTAGCCTTTGCGGATTCAGTCTCAGCCTTATATTTAGCCACCGAGGTCTTGAGCTGGTTGTACTCGCCTCGAACATTAGATAGCGCCTTGGCAGTTTCTCCATGCTTCATAACCTCGTTTTCGTAAGCTTGTTGCGCAGTAGTCGCAATTTCAGCCTGGGCCCGGATGTCCTGTTGATGAAATTGAGACGATGATCTATAATGATCTTCCGCCTCCTTGAGTCGCTTGACTTCCTCCTCAAGTATGCCCTTCTCCTCTTCGAAGCGACGAGTAACATCCGCCTGTGAGTCATGTAGGGCAGATAGCTCGCTATTCGATCTACTCAATTCGGAGGACAAGTCCTCCACTCGTTGTTCCAGTTCCTTAAGGGTCAGATCTTTAGTAGACAGTGCATTTTCCATCTCTTGAACATATTGCTCTTGGGCCGAGCCGAGCTTTTCAAGTTCTTCTTCGGAAGCCTGGTTTAACTCTCTATACTGCTGGACCTGTCCTTCAGCATTCTCCAGTTGAGACTTCGTCATCTCCAACTCTCGCTTTAGGTCTGTTGCCTCGTGGATCAGCTCTTGGATGCGCTCATCGCTACCTAGTTGAGCGGCATTCTCGTCGAATGTAGAGAGCATTGAGCCTGGCCGTGGCGTTGGTCTGGGCTGGAGGCGTTCAGCTCGCTCCTCTGCACTCCGCAGCTGTATTGTCAATTCGTCAACCCTACTCTGGAGGTGATCCCTGCTTGTCTTTACTGCCACCAACTCTTCCCGGATTTGCCCGAGTTTACCAGTAAGTTCGTCGATTCGTTTCTGCGACTGCTGGGCATCGAATTCTTTCCGCAGTTGTGCTTTCTTTGCTTCCTCCACCTCCTCAGCAAGTTTTCGCTTCGTGCTAGTCAGTTCGGCTTCCAGGCTATCGATGGTGGCTTGTAGACGACGCTTGGTCTCAGCATCCGCGTGTTCTCGCTCATTCTGGAGAGTTTGATGAGTCGCTAGCAAACTATTAAGTCGAGATTTCTCTTGTATTAGGTTCTCATTATCCCGACTTAGCCGATCTTGAATATCCTGCCAGAGATTCTTTTCAGCCTTGAGATTCGCATTTTCGCTGCGCATGCTTTCCACCACTGCTCTAGCTTCAACGAGCTCCTCAGCCACATTTTGTGTCCTGATATCTTGCTTCGCTGCAGACTCAGACATAGTCTGGTTTCTCCTCTGCAGTTCTTTATTTTCGTTCTCCAGGGCAGCATAGTTAGACTTAAGCATCTCGAATCGTTCCGACGCTAGTGACAGCTGGCTATTTATCCGAGAAACGTCACTCTGTAGCTTGTTTCGCTCGGCTGATAGTCTCTCGATTTGGTCTTTTAGGGTCTTCCGATCCGTTGTCTGTTCCTTTCGGTAGTCGTCAAACTCTTTCCGGATGTCTTCAAGCAGGGTTGCATAGTCGAACCCGTCACCACCCATAGCGGGATTCTGTTCGATACTTGCGAGGACACCATCCTGGGTGTTACGTCCTAGTGCGGAGGCTAGCTCGTCGCCTGCCACACGCGACTCGACTATACGACGGAACATATCCCGCTCTTTAGTGATGCTCTCTGTCTTGACCTGAAAGCCCCTAAGAGTGTCTCTAAAAACGTCCAACTCCTGTTGAAGTCGAATGCGTTCTTTGTGATCTTCGACAGCTTGGTTCTTGGCAGCAATAGCCTCTTCACTTTCCATATTCTGACCGAGTTCATGTGTGACTTGAAGAAGCTTCTCATTCTTTTCTTGAAGTTCTTGAATATCCTTGAACACAACCAGACGTTGAAGGATCATACTGTTGAGCTGTCCGCATTGCCCTCGACCTGACCTCTTTCAAGCTTCTGGAAATGTAACGTCTCCTCAATCGATAACTCGTCGAGACCCTTCTCTTGACAATGCATATTGAATAGGAGCATTTGGATTTGGGCGCCAAGATCTCTTAGCTGGTTCCGCAAAATGGCAATTTCGGCCTGAGCTTGTGAGGCAGCACTCTCTGCCCTCCTCGCTGCCTTTTTAGCCACATCTCGTTCATGGAAGCTTTCATCTGACAGGTGTGACATGTTCTTGATCTCAGACTGGAGGCGCTCATTTTCTGCATACAGCTCCTCGAGCTCCGGCGCTTTGGCTTGCAGTTGCTCGAGCACATCCTCAAGTTCCTTTGCAAGATTGCTGCTTCGCTGCTTCTCAACATTTAACTGCCCCTTCACCTTGTAGTATTCGTCCAAGGCTTGAGTGGCCGAAACAGACCTGCGTATGGACCCTGGCGTTGCGAACGGTGAGCTGGGGCGATACACAGAACCATTGAGGGGTCGAGGAGTCTGAGGGACAGATCCGGGATGTCCAGGTGAACCACCAGAGCCACCGGCGATCATGGCCTCCAGGCGGCCAACTTCAGCTTCCAATGATTCGTTGGCTTGCGTGAGTGATTCCTTATCCATATTTATGCTTGCTAGTTCTTTACTGATCTGCTGGACCTTGTCTTCACATTCTCGTTTCACCTGAGCTTCTCGATCCTCCATAGCCTGTAGTCGATTCTTCTGGGTAGTATTTTGCTGCTCCGTCAACTCATGGAGTCGTTGAAGGCGATCCACCTGCTGCTGGAAATCCTCTTCTCGACGTGCAGCAGCTTCCTCCAGCTGTTGGATCTTGGCCAAAGCATCATCCGCCTTTCTCTGGGCGTCTTGAAGGCGTTGGCGAAGCTGTTGTTCGCCACGCTTAAGTGACTCAAGAGTTGATGCAGCATCGTCGTTCTGACGCTGCAGTTCCGCAATGCGAGCACCCTTCTCTTTTCGATAACTGAGGGCTTCGGCCGTCTTCTTCTTGAGCTCCTGGTCCGTCCACTCGGCATCGCGCTTGGCCGCCTCCAACTGCCGCTGCAGACCTTGCTCTCGTATCTTGGCCGAGCTGGCTGCAGCATTAGCACTTTGCACAGCTTGTTGGAGGGCCGTGGCCTCTTGGCTGAGCTTCAGGTTTTTCTGGTGCTGGGCTTGCAGTTCCTGGGAGAGCGCTTCGTTTGTGGCATTCTTGGTATCGATGATGGCCAGGGATTCGCGGTTCGAGGTCTCGAGAGAAGCAATTCGCGCGCGCAGACTGTCGATGTCGGATTGTGAGGTCGAGCTGGATGACTTCAGTGATTGTAGCTCGTTCTCGAGAGTTTGTCGCTTCGTCTCTGGCAGCGTGTGAGAAGCCGTGCAGTAGGGAACTGGAGTTGACAATACCTTCTTGGTTGAGTTTTTGGCGAAGGTCCTCAACATCCTTCAAGGCCTTCTTCACGGTATCGTTACCGGCATCGCGTCGTGCTTCGGCACCGCGGACGCAAGTCTCGAGCTCAACTTCTAATTGAAGCTTCTGAGAGAATAGGACGTCAAATTCGTGAGACTTTGTTGCTACGGCGGCAAGAATAGCATGAACCAGGTCGACAGTAGGTTCTGAAGTGGCAGTCGCAAGATTCTCCTGGGGCATACCCAGATGGGTAGCGAGGTAGCCGACGTCCACACCCGCAGCCGCCATCGTGTTAGGTGCAAGTCGGCAGCCGATGCCTCATCAGTGTCCGCGGCCGATCTACTGGTAGATGCGAGAGATGAGGAATGAGGAATGGGAAATCAGGCACACATGGGCGCTGTGCGTGGTAGAATATGTTGCAGCGTAATGATGGTGATGGTGCGCTGTCAAATTGTCGTGATAGTGTCTTTGTCGATGCAGCTTGCACCGCTCCCTTGATTGACGGTGAGCGAATGAAATTTAGGACGGGCAGCCGAGAAAACCCACCGCGTCGCGAATAGCAGGCACGGCGGATTCGGCCGTGGAAAAAGAAAACGACGGACGTATAGGTGACCGTCGGTCAACTTGTGGTGAAGAGAGGGAAGGCAAGGCGCTGGGAAGGTTGCGATTTGGTTTCTTTTACAAAACCAAAACTTCGACCGCAGTACTGTTTTCGGTAGAAGGCGCGACGAGGCTGGTTGGTACTTGCTGCTGCTAACTGCAGCTCAGGCGACAGCAAATGGAGCTTGGACCATCTACTACTGAGCAGATCCACTATAATGTGGGTAAGAGCGCTAAAACCTTAACCTCGTTCCTTACGTACTGTGTAGGTACAAGTAGTACCTACTGTGGCGTGGAAAGTGGCTGTTGTGGCTTAATACGATCACACTGAATACCTAGTTGAGTGTTCTCGGCGCCCAATTAGCTATTACCAATTAGGTACCTAAGTACCTACTTAAAGGACCTCGGGAGAGGTATACTTCAAGCCCATCAAACCCAGATATCAATCCTAGATCTTATGACATCTTTACACACCACTTCATAAAAAGATAAGGCTATTTGAACTGCTGAGTTTAATTTTGCCCATGGGAAATAATTGGAATTATTACTACCTAGAACAGCCGCAACCAGCCCCGATACCTGAAAGTAGCTCGAATCTACTGAGCCACGTTTCAGTCAATGTGCCAGAATATAGCCAACTAATTACACCAAACGAGTAGTCTAAAGAGAGAGAGATTGATACAACAACCTTGAAAAGGGAATCAATATTTCGGCGCCTTCTTCCAGATAGGTACTTTCTCAAAGTCGCGCACATCCCAGTGGACTATCCGTTTCTCATCCAGCCAGGCACCCTCATCAGTTGCTTTCAACCCGCACTCTTCGGTCTCCTGGACCTCGTTTTTGCTCGCATCCATAGGATCGCGGGGCATCCATATGATCGGAGTCTTTGATGTTAAAGCTGGGTGAAGATATGCCCGTTCTAACTCCTCCTCGGTGTATTCCGGGACCTCGTGCTCTTCCATGTCGTAGTCTTCTTCATCTCGTATCCAGGACTTCATGTAGTTGTAAGAGGTAAAGGCGTGCGGATCGAAGAACCGCGCCGTAGGCTTGACGACATGTTCCGCAACGGGCGAAGGGACAAGCACCGATCGAATACCCCGTCCCTCCTCTACCTCGGAAAGAAGCGGTGTTGTCTCGTCATTTCTCTCCTCCAAGGACACCAAGTCGGCTGGCAGGAACTTCTCCAAGGGTGACATGTACCTGTTCATCAGCACATTGTACACAATTGTAACAATAAACAACACCCCAGTCATGATGCTCGGACCCTTGGCTTGACGTAGACCGAAGAAACCAATCAGTACCAACTCGGATATGTAAACACCGGTTAGTAGGTGTTGTAAAGCCAGGGTATATGCCTGGCCTTTAGTGTCTATCTTCGGTTGTATAACATAGAATAGGTTATATCGGTAAGAGAAATAGTATAACGAAAGTCCCGCTGCGGCGACGCCGAGAACGAGGGGCGCGATGCACGAATAAGCAATAGCTACATAGCGTCAGCTACAGAGTTTCTTTGTGACATGGGAGTCTTACCAATGATGGCGAAGTTGGCGAACTATGTTAGCGTGTTAGTTTGCAATATTCTAAGTGTTGTTACTAGGGATCTTACCTTGGGGAAAACTTTACCCAAGCAATCCCTTTCATGTTTGTGTATCGGTTGAACTTCTGACGAGGCGTCTCGTCAACTAGATAGTTGAAAAATAGATAATCAAGCAAGGTCGTGTAATTGAGAAGGTTATCCGCAGCAGAAGTGGTACCTTGAACGATGAAGTAGGTGAGGTAGTAGTTGGAGGACTTAGGAAGCTGTTTTGCCAATAAAATTGGTATAGCAGTCGGGTCTTGAAGGTGTTAGCCAGTTGCGAAGCCACTGTCGCCGCCCAGAAAATACAGCTGTAACTAGGAACACCTAACCCGGCCGTGTTAGTCAACCCAGTCATCGCTACCAACACGGAACATAGTCTATACCTGCGTCACTTGAAAAACGTAGTACCATTTCTGGACCTTCAATTCGTTTGCCGTGTTCGTCGGACCACCAAATGATTTGAACAACTCTGGCGAATGATGGTTAATAGCTAGAGGGAAGCACTCGCAAGGGCTACTTACTTCTGAAAAGGATAGGGAGATCTTTGCTCAGAAGACTAGTTAGAAGCGGAGGGAGAAGACCGGAAAGAAGACCGATGACAGGATCAGGCAGCTCGTTGAGGAAGCTC
This sequence comes from Amphirosellinia nigrospora, assembly GCA_004123355.1. NCBI lineage: Eukaryota > Fungi > Ascomycota > Sordariomycetes > Xylariales > Xylariaceae > Amphirosellinia > Amphirosellinia nigrospora. The sequence goes on along the minus strand of SCHM01000003.1, from coordinate 1,925,808 downwards.
AGCCACTCGAAGTTTTCTGCGAGGTAGCTAATGTTGGATAAAGTGCCAACAAGCCCGCTTGGAATTGACCAAAACACAATAGTCAAAACAATTAGGGTATTGGCAATGCCTTCCTGGGAGACACGTCTCACGGGCGGGATAGTTAAGTTGTCCCAGATGATTTCGTTTGGCTTGACATCAATATACCTCGGCATTAAGGCGAGAGGGTTCGACGAGGCGACTTGTTGAGAGGCCCGTTGAGCTTCGGCTTGTGTCTTGAACTGAACGAAGACAGCTCCTGCGCCATGCGGTTCTCCGATCTCATGGCTCCTCCTCATCTCTTCTATAAGCTCTCCTTTCTCCTTTATCTGATCTCGAAGCGACTTTATTGTATCCTCCTTCTTGCTGTACCGGAAATCGAGAAGCGAACCGAAAGGGAATACTTTAGGCTTAGATCGTAGGCGTATCAATCTCTTCACCAAGTCAGGGAGGTCAGAATAGCTAAACCGATACCTGTCACGACCATCAATGGTCCTGCGGGCTTTCTTGGAATTGGCTTTATGGATGAGGACGGCTTCCGCGGACTCGAGCTTCTCCACCAGACTGTCTCGCTGTGAAATCAGTGCTTGCAACGTCTCCGGCTTAGTAATAGGCCATATACGTATAGCACCATCGCCGAAGAACCGAGTCATGTTGGTTTGTTCTAAGGCCTCTTTGGGAGCTGATAGAAAAAGCACGGTTTTGAAGAGAGGCGTTTAACGTTCGGGGTTGAGAGGGTCCAAGCCTGACGAAGACCAATAAGCCAGAGCCTCTCTCTGGCGACAGTGAACATGACGAACCCGAGAAACACCCATGCCATTAACGCGTGAGCGTATAGATAGTTTGTCTTCGCAACATTACTGATGGTAATTCTATCAAGCTCAGTAGATGATCCGCCACCGGCCGCATTCACCGGCATCAAAATTGGCCATGTGAGGACACATCCTACAACACAAATGAAGATTATCGTACGTAAGAAGCGAAGATAGAGATAAGAGTCCAATGACTCGTGGTAAAGCAAAACTTGTCCGGTAGCCTGCGCAAGGTTCGCAGCCAATCGAAGTATCCTTGGCCCGATGAAGGGGTTTGATCTCTATTCCAATTAGTCTAGATTGCATGAAAGTAATCAAGGAGAGGGCTCACTTCTCCGGCACGGTCCCTAAGAAGGTACGAGGGGCGTAGATGGTCGGAAATCTCTGGCGAATCAGGACGAATATTCCGACGAATACCAGAGCGACAATCTTCACTTGATGAGTTGAAACATAAACCTAAGAGTTGGGGTAATCATGCTCACCCAAGTTGGGACGAAAGCTGAGACCACGGCTGCAAGAGAGGCAGACCCTTTCGGCTAGGAAGAACAAGATCAGTTATCAACGAGCACGCGGGGGGCTATTTATTGTGTAGAATTGACAAGCGTATTATGGCAAAACATGCGACTGGCTCCAATGCAAAGGACTAATATTGAATAAATACCTTTGGATTCGTGTCCGCAGTATTGCTTCTCACTGCTTCCAGCATTATCGAGGCCATTGTGAGATAGCTGATGTTTTGTTTTGGTGTTTAAGATAACCGCTCCTACTGAGGCGCGGAGCCTACAATGCGTAGGGATGATAGCCCGTCCGTGCCAGGGCGAGCTATCTGTGTCCAGGATTTAAAGTATAATACTAATGGCAAAAAGACGTGAGATCTGGTACATTAGCGCTTTTGAGTCTATCGCAGCTTCATGGATTTCAATGTTTATCCTAGATTGAGGGCGTGATGTAGATGCTACTGAGCAGCCACATGACGTCAGTACAGAATTAGTAAAGCGACGCGAAATCACGTGCATGTCCCTATCGGAGAACAGAGGTGCTCTTATCACAAGACAAATTGGTACTTACTTGCCTACCGTATCTAGAGGTGCCTTAGGTAAGTATGTTAATTTGAGGTGTTTCCGTCTTAACATTTGTAGCGACATAAGATCCTCAAAGAGCAATACAGAGGTATGATTAGATATAATTACGAGGTCGCTAGCCCGCCATGTATTGGTCAGTCGAGTGTTTATTCTATATACAAGGCGTCAAGCCATTAAACCTGCCCAATGAACACCAAACTATTCTGAATTATTCATAACTCTACAGCCCCTCTGATCTTTCTATTGCGCATGCGGTGGTGAATGGCTTCTGCCACCACTCGCATCCATCTCGTACGCGTGTGGTACTGGTCCAGACTGCCATCCCATCCCCTGAAGCTCAGACCTTGGTTGGCCATGTGCCTCGGCTACCTGCGGTTGATACTGGCCTGGTGCCTCGTGTAATTGCCTACCGTGTGCTTCCTGGGGCGTCTGTGGGGATATAGCTTCATGCCCCTGAAGTTCTGGCGTTCGAGGAGGCTGGTTATGTAGTTCTGACATGGGATGAGGCGCGTAGGCGGCGGATACTGCCGACACAGGAGATGAAGTTTCCATCCGATGCTTCGCTACACTAGGACTGTGGCTTCCAGCCGTTAGGGGCGTGCTGTCAAGCTCAGCCTTTCCATTGTCTGAATCAACCGGCGCAAGAGCTGCCGCCTGTTGCGCCTTTTTCGAGCGGCGATATAGCAGGAATGCAATCACTGCAATGATGGCCGTGCCTACTACTGCACCTACTACGGCCCCGGCTATCACAGCGGTGTTTGACATTGCACCATCATTCATCGTCGTCGTCGTCCCGTTGGTGTTACTATTGCCGCTGGCTCCGGAGCTGGGTTTGCCCGTCTGCTGTGCCCCGTTCGTCCGAGTTTGAGGGAAGAGGTCTCTTGTGATTGAGATACTAAGGAGAGTCAGTCAGCCTCTCGGGCGTCTTCATGGAACCCAGACATTCATTGACTTACTTGATTCTGTGATTCCAGCCGGAGTCGTTAAACCCTTTGCAGCACTGCAATATAGATCCCAAACATTAAGCGCTGACGAGATGTCGTCGGCTGAGGAACTACATTCATATCGTGCGTCTGAAGTGATGGAACTACTGATGCTTGCCACCATCTCGCTCCTGAGGCATGCACATGAGGCCAAGGCCTTTGGCCCGGAGGGACAGAGATCTGAGGTTTGCTACCCAAGCAATTATTAGCTTCATCCCTAGCTTTCATGCTTCCATACTTACATGTAGGACATTGTATGACAGAGCACTTTGAGCACAAGAAGGCAATGCTTTGAACTCTTTCAAAGCCGTGATGTAGTAAGTCACTGCAAGCAAAGCCCGTCAGTCTCATGTCGCACATAACCCGGAATATAAGGCCACCAACTATGTCCCGGCGGGTCTGTAGTTTCTGGGAACGAAGTTGTTCCGTCCACCAGTCCGCAATAGCCAGCGAATATTGCTTGAGCTGACAATACATCCGCCGTGTGGCCGTAGCAGTTCTCCTTAACCGACGAACTAATCTGGGCGCTAGCCCATGCGGAGTTTTGGTTCTTGTGGCAGGCACATGATGCAAGAAGGCTGGCGTCTGTTTGGCATCGATCATAGGTCTCGTTGCGCCATTAGTGAAAGGTCCCCAAATGTGGTGAAGATCAAACTCACCATGCCCCTAGAAAAATCAGCACTTTGCAACATGATTAATTATTTTGGGGTTGGAGCAAGATGCAAACTTACAAAACGATCCCCCCAACGCCGCTTTGCGCGCAGGGCGCAAGATCGTGATAGGCGGGTAGATCGACGACATACTGCGAGACAGTATGGCTTGGTGATGGAAACGATGTAATAGAATTTTGGTTGCAGTATCCAGAAAGAACAGTAGCGGCACTGGCCTGGTCATCTGTCGCCGTCGAACCACATGCTGTTGCGACGTGTTAATGCATCGTTCAAAGAAGTTGTATTTTAGAGTTATCAGGGCCTAATATCTTCAGGCGCAAGCGGCAAAATCGAAGAAACCACGTACTGCGCCAAAAATTAGTTTCAATAACTCTTGTTTGCACGCCAAATAGTGACCGTGAGAAGAAATGATAATATCTAATACATACCTGTATACGATCGAATCTGAAATTTCGCTCGATATAGATTTCAGGAAACTGCCGGAATTCTTCGAGCAAATACACGACTGTAGTCCGGCTGCGGCCGTGGACAATCCGAGACAGTTTCGTAGTCAATGACCCCAGATACGGCTGCCTGTGCGCAAGGTGCCTATTGCCTTCGTTAGATCGTTCTGTTAATGAAACAGCGCCGGCGCATTGCACGCGCCGATATCTATGTGTCGTGATCATCAAATTGTCATTGACATGCCCGCATTGTTGAATATGTCGGTTGGAAGAAAAGAACAGTCTGATAATCCGCCCTCAGAGATTCAACTTACCAAGACGGTAAAAATCGAAAGGTCAGTCACAAAGACGACATTAGTATCAGCAACGACCAACACACCCCATCCGACTAGGGCCAGTAAAGAGCGCGACCCAAGCATGTTTGCGATACGAGGTCGCAACCGGCGACCGAAAATGAGTGACACGAAGAATAAGGAGTGAACGAAGTATTAGTTTAATATCTAGTGAAAAAAGCGAAACTAGAAATAAGAGAGGAGAATTCTCTCCTTGCGGCATTCTAGACAACCAGTCATTTCTCCTAGCGACTGTCCTGCATACACTTAGAGCGCCTTGAAGCGTCTGAAGCACCTTATCGCGGGCTATGATGCAGGGGCTATCCCATCCTCAGATACTAACCCCTTGGCAGCTGAAAATCATGTTGAACGGGGGAGGGTCCGCTTGACTAACTAGGGAAAGGTTTTGGCCACCATCAAGCAGAAATGCAATCCTGCCTTGCGCTACAGAAGAACTAAAACTTTGACCGACCGGTACACTAAATCCCATATATTAGATTCATTCCCAAGACATTGACAATTCGCCAATCTTGCACGTAAAACACGTTACGCTGCAGTCAAGTGTTTACGAGCATCACACCCATTGATCTCCCCGTTACAGAAACATCAGCTCAGAAAGAGCTGAAAGACGGAGTGGGCCCTTTATTTCTGTTCTAGGAAAAGAACATGTTGATCTTTTGTGGAGAATGGCTACTTTCGCTGGCCGAGGAGGATAGGCGGATAAGGGATGACCCGCCCGTGCCAGCGATCCAAAGTCTCAGGCATTTAACCTTAAGTACTGAAGGAGATAAACGGCGATTTAATTGGTTGGTTCTAAAAAGGTCCTTGCTTTTTACCCCAGCATTTGATTTTCTACTATAAGTACTTAGACTAGCTGGGGGGCAGGATGTACTTACCCTATTAGTAGCCCTAAAATAAATTATATTATAATAAAGTATATACTACCTTTTTTTATTAAATAGGTATAATTATAATATATATAGCATTTTGCCTATATATAAAGGATAAGATCTTTTATTTTTCTAATATATATTTTTTATACTTTTATTTTTTAATTTTAATAATTATACTTTTTTTAGTATTTTTAGTAAAGTATATTAACGTTTTTATTATATTTTTAGTTAATTTATTTATTTTAAAAATTATTATAAGCTTTTTAAATCCTTTTTAGACTATTTTATTATTGCTTTTTTAATTTATAGCTTTTTTTTTTTACGTTTATAAGCTATTAAATTTTTTAATCTAATATTTTATAAACTTTCTTTCTAAAGTATTTTTTTTTATATTTTAATTTATTAATATTAAATATTTAATTTGTACTATTAATTAATTATAATTAACTAAACTATTTTATTTTTAGAACTTATTTTGTTTATTTTATTAGCTATTAATCGATATAATTTACGTTGTTAGTAATTAATTATATTAGGCTAATATAAAACGCCTAGTTTTATATATATTATAATTTCTTGTTTTATATTTTAAATATTATTTTGCTAAAATATACTTTAGTTTATTAGTTTATTCTTTTTTATTATATTTATTATTTTTAAAAACTTTATGTTTATTTTTAGTACTAACTTTATTATTATTGCCGCTAAAAATAAAATTAATAAAATAATAAATAGTACTATTAAACTAGCTTATTTTAGTAATACTTTTAAATAAATGTTTAACTTTTTAAATTATAAAAACTTTAAAAAAAAAAACTTGCTATATAATAGTTATAATAAATTAAATATAAATTCTATTATATTAGCTTTGGAAATATTATTGAAAAATTATTAAAATTATTAAAGCTATTAATATATTATATAATAAACGTACTATTATATTTATAAATAGTTTAATTATTATTTAATTAGTTATAAATTATATATTAATTAAGTTTATTTTAAGTATAAATTTTTTTATTGTTAAAAATATTTTAAAAAAATAATTTTTTATTTATTTTATAAATAACTAAATAACTTTTTTTAGTAAAAACTTTTAATATTTAGTTTAAAGCTTAAATAAATCTTTTTAAGCTTATTATATTTATATATAAGTTCTTTTAAATAAATAAATATTTATAATATTTTTTAAACTAAGATTATTTTAAATACTTTTATATTATTTTTTAAATTGTTTATTTTAAGTATAATAATAAAGTTTTTTATTAATAGCTTTTATAATAAAGATTTTAAATCGGAAGCTATTAATAAAAATATTATTAAAAAATAATTTTTTTAAAAATGCTATAATATTATTAAAATAAATTAAAATATTTTAAAAAATAAAATTATCGCTAAAAAACGTTATATAAAAAAGCTTAAAATATAAATAATAAAAAAAATTATTTAAGCTTTTATTAGTTTATTTATTAATTAAACTTTAGTTTAATTTTATTTTAACTTTTGTTTTTTTGTTTTATTAGATTAAAATTTTATTTATAGTTTTAATTTTTAATTTATTATATTATTATTTAAGGATTTTATCGGTTTTAAAATTAATTTAAAGCTGTAAAAGTTTTAAATATTGTTTATTTAACTTTAAAAGCTTCGAACTTTTTTTTTTATATTTAACTTTATTATATTTTAATAAAATATATTTAATATATTATTTAAACTAAAAATTCGTACTAATATTATTATATAAAAAAAATTTATTTTTTAAAGCTATATTAGCGCTATAAAAAAAGTTTTATAAAAATTTATAGCTAGCTTTTTTTATTTATTTTTACTTTAATAGTTTTTATTATTTATAAAAATAATATTTTAAATATTAATATAATTAAACTTTTATTTTAAAAAATTTAAAATATTTTATTATTAATAAAAATAAACTATTTTAGATATAAATATATATTTATTATAACTATAGTTAAAAAAAATATAAGCCTTTATAATTTTTAAAAAAAAATCGATTTATATTATAAAAAAAAATTAGCTATAAATCTTTATTAATAATATTTTACTTTTAATTTATTTATTTTTTAATTTTAATTTTATTTAATTATATAAAAACTTTTCCGCTTTAAATATAAGTTTTCGGGTAAAAGCAGTTTTATTTTTAGTTTTTAAGTTTAACTTTTTTAATATTTATAAAAATTAACGCTTTTTTTTTTATTTATTATAATTTAAATAATAATACTAGAAAACTTATATTTAAAACTAATAAAATAAGATTTTTTTTAATAATATTATAGTTTAATATAATAATTATATTTTAAAATATAATAAAATTATTAAAATTTATAATAATAATAAAAATAAAAAAAAAAAAACTATTAATAAAATTTAGTTTTAAGTTTTTATTTTTAAAGCTTTATTTATTAAAACTATAAAACGTTTAATTAAACGTTATAAAAATAAAATAAGTTTTATCTTTATTAAATCTTTTTTAAATTTTAATTAGATTTAATTAAATATATTAAAAAATAAGCAAACTAAATTATTTATTTAAACTATACTTTTTTTTCGTTAGAAATATAAACTAAAAAAATTTATAATTATAAAAAAAAAGCTTATTTAATTAAAAAAAATTAACTAATCGAATTAAAATTAAATTTAGCTTTATAAATTTATTTTAAATAAATTTAAAAATTATTCTGTTTTTAATATATAGTTATTTAAATATCCGTTAAAATATATAAAAAAGTTCGGAAAATTATAAATACTAAAAAAAAAATATATTTTAAAACAAATATTAATAAACTAAATTTAATTTTTAATTTAACGTTTATTATAATTTTTATTATTATAGCTTACTAATTTATTTTTTCGATTAAATATTAAATTAATAAAAATATTTATATTTATATTTTTTTAAAAAACTACGTTTAAACTAACTAAAAATTAAATATTAATATTTTATTTAATAGTTTATATTGTTTATTTTTTAATTAAACGTTTATTTTAAAATTTAAAAATTATTTCGGTATATATTAAAACTTTTATTAAAATATCTATTTAAATAACTAAGTTTATAATTTTTAAAATTAAAATAAAAAATATATAAAAAACTATTTAAGCTATTATTTAATTATAATTTTTTTAATAGCTAATAAATAAAACTATATAAACTTGCTATTAAAACTATTTTAACTATAAAATATAAATACCTTTATTTATATATATAATAGTATTATTATTATAAATAATAGATTTTAAAAAAAAAAACGAATTATTATTGCTAGATTTTTATAGCCTTATTATTTAATAAATATTATTTATTTTAGTAAAAAATAAACTTATATTAAATTTTAATTTTAAAGTAGTTTTAAATAAAGCTAATAAAATTAAAATTAAAAAAATAAAGTTTTTTAAGCTCGTAAATAATAAAAATAATAAAAATAAAAATAGCTTGGAAAAATTATATAAATCTAATAATAAAAAATTAAAAAACTAAAGTTATTATTTTAACTAATTAATTAAATCGTTAAACTATTTAATATTAGTATATATTTATATATATGTTAATAAAATTTTATTTTATTTAATATTTATTAAAGTTTTTAAAAATTTTAAAAAAGTTTATTTATTATAATTATAACTAATAGTTTATTTATAAATTTCGAATAAATATAAATAATTAAAAAAATAATATTTATAAAAGCTTATTATTTTTTTTTTTATTATAAACTTAAAAAAACTATTTGTTAGCTAATATTTAATTTAAGCTAAATAAACTTTTTATTTAAATAAAAATCTTTGCTTTAATTTTTTTTAATAAGATTTTTTTATTAGGTTTTATTTATTTTTTATTTAAAAATATTTTAAGGTTTATAAGCTTATATTTAAGTTTAAAGCTTTTTAAAAAATAATAAAAAATTAGTTTATAAGTTTAAAAATATAATTAAGGTTTTTATATTAGATTGTTTAATAAATAAAATAATACGAACTTTTTATTTATTAAAATTTTAATATAATAAATATTTTAAATATAAAAAATAAACTTTTATATTTATTATGTAAAAATTAAAAAAAAATTAATTTTTTAAAATAAATTAAAATAAAAATATTAGTTTATTTTTTAAAAATATTAGCTTAATTGTTTTATATAAAAAAGTATTAATACTAATATATAAATTTATTATTTATACGAATAAAAAACTATTAAACTAATATAATTAACTAATATTAATTAATAAAAATTCTAAAAATTCTAACTTATAAAAAAACCTTATTTAATATTTAATTATTAAAATATTAAAAAAAATTATTTAATATATTTATTATATTAATTAAAAATATTTATTAATATTTATTAAATTTTTAAGTTAGGTTTTATTTTTTTTCGATTTAAAGCATGCTTATTAAATAGTTTTATTATATTTAAATAGTAAAAAGTTTTTATATTTTATATTTAAGCTTTTTTTAACTATAATTAACTTATATGTTTTAAAACTTATAATTAGTTAGATTTTTAATAACCGAAATAATAACTATTATTATAAAAATTATTTTTATATTTTATTTAAAAGAATTTTTTTTTTTTTTTAACCCTTAATAATATAATTTTTATTATTTTTATATAAATAATATTTTATTATATATAAAACTTTTAAAAAGTAGTAAATATTTATTTATAATTATTTATTGCTCCGATTAAATTAAATTTTTTAAAATTATTTTTAAAAAATTATATTAAGTTATAAAAAAATCTTTATTTTAAAAATTATTTATTATATTTATAAAAAACTTATAATTAATAAATTTAAAAAATAATATAAATTTTTAAATTAGCTTATTTTAAAAAATTAAACTAATATTTAAACGTTTATAAGCGCTATAAGTTTAACCTATAAATAAATTAAAATTGTTCGGAAATTGCTTGACTTTTATATATTTTACTAGTAAAGTTCCGTAAAAAAAAAAATATAAAAAATTTATTATTAAATTATTTAAAACTTTAATATTTAAATATTAAAAATTTATAAATACTAATATAATTTACCGTATAAAGTTTATATTAATATTTTAGCTATATTATTAGTTTTATTATTATTTAAATTTAAATAAATAATATATTTTTTTATATAATAGTTTTTTTTTATAAAAAGTTAAAAAAACTATAATATTTATAAATAAAACTTTTTATTATTATAAAATTTATCCGGAAATATTTTTAATATTTTATAAAACTATTAAATATTTAATTTATTATTTATATAAATTATAAACCTTTATTTTTTTATAGATTTTATTTATTATAAAAAAATATATATTTATTAAATAGCTAAGTTTTATATAGCTAATATTTTAATTATATATATTAAAAGAAAAAAAAATAAAATAAATAAATTTTTATTTCGAACTATTTTTTAATAAAAATTATAAAATAATATAAACTTAAAAGCTTTTAATAAAGCAATAAAAATAGAATATAAATATAAAAAATAAGCAATAAATATAAAAAGCTTTTTAAAAAATTTTTCGATAAATTAACTTTTGTTTTTAAATTAATTAGCTAAAATTTTAAATTTTAACTTAGCTTGTTTTTTTTTTTAATTTAAACTAATAAGCTTAAATTTTTTAGACTTAATATTATAACGTTTGTTTAAAAATATATAAAGCTTTTATTTATTAATTTTTTAGCTATTATTTTAGTTTTAAAACCTAGCTAAAAAATATTTAAAAAAACTATATTTTTATATTTGTTTATTTACTGCTAAAATTTAAAAAAACTTTTATAATTAATTTAATATTAAATTATTAATTAATAAATTTAAAACTATTAATTAATTTAATTGTTTAAAATATTATTAAAAAGTATTTAAAAACTACTTATATAAAATAACGTTTTAAATATTTTATATTAAGCTTATAAACTAGCTAAATATTTTTTTTTATTTTGATTTTATATTAGCTAAATTAATTTTATATTAGTATTTATAACTATAAATATTTAAGAATATTATTTAAAATATTTTAATATATTAAGTTTAATCCTAATAAATTTAAATTATTTTTTTTTCCGATTATATATTATTTTTTTAAATTATAATTATAGTTTTATCGGGCTATTTAAGTTTATTTTAAAAAAAATCGATATTTTTACTATTAATAGATTATTTTAGCAAATTTACATAAGCTATATTTATATTTAATATTTTAGCGTAACTTTTGTTTAAATGCTAATAAATAATAATATTAACTATATATTATTTTTTTATATTTTTATTTAAACTTTAAAATATTTTTATATTTAAAAACTAAAGAACTATATAAAATAGATTAGTTTTAATATTATAAACTATTTTTTAAGTTTTATAAATTAGTAAGTATAATAAAAATATATTATAAATTTTATAAATTTTATTTAAACTAGCTAATATATATATATTTAGTATTAAGGTTAGTTTTATAATAGATTAAAATAATTTATTATTAAAGCTATTATATATATAAACTTTTATTATATAAAAAAAATAAAATTTTTATTTTTTAAAATCTTTTATAAAACTTTGTTTATAAAATATTTAAATCGATATATTTAAATAATACTATATTTTTATTAAAATAGCCCTAACTAATAGTATTTTTAAGCTATTATTTTTAAATAATTATAAAAGCTTCGATTAAAGTACGTTTTATAAATTTAGTACTATTATAAAAAATAAATAAAATATATTAGCTAAAAAAAAAAAAATAATATTTATATTATAAAAAAGTCTAATTTATTATTAGGAGATTTATATATAGTTTTATAAAAAAAACAAAAAGTTAGCCTTAAAATAAAAAGTTTTTTATTATTTAACGCTAGGAAAAATAAGCTTTATTTCGAATATATAATTTAATTATTAATATTTTTATTTATATTTTTAAAAATTCTTTTAAATTATTTATTTTTTAAAAAGCTATTTTTAATAGTTAAAAATATTAATATTTTTGTTTAAATAAACTATATAATATTAAATAATTTATTTAAATAAAATTAAACTTTTAATTTAATTATAAATTAGTTTTAGTTTAGTAATTATATTATAAAAATCGATTTAAAAATTAGTTAAAAAATATTAATTATATTAATTTTTTTTTTTTATATTTTATTAAAATTATTAGAATTTTAGGCAATTATATTGTTTGTTATTATTTTTTTTTATAGGTTAAATAAGCTTATTAATTTTTTTATTTGTTTTTTTTTTTTTTTTAGCTTTAAGCTAATAGTTTATTAATTGCTTGCAAACTTTATAAAGAATATATTAAATTAAACTTAAATCGGCTTGTTTTAAATATAGAATTTATTGTGAATAATATTCTTAGTTATTTAAAAAATAATATAATTATTAGGATTTTTTAAATATATGTTTGCTAAAAAATTAAAATATTTGTTTATAATATTAGTAAAATAAAATAGTTTATATTTTATATAAAATTATATTTAAAAGTTTTAATTTAAAATTATTAATTTTTTAATTAAATAAGTTTATAAAAATAATTTAAAGTTTATTAAAATTTATATTAAAAATTTAATTAAAGTTAATAATTATTAGGAGCGGCTGCTGGTATTAAGTTTTTATTTAATATAAAAAACTATAATATTAAATTTTTGTTTTTATTATTATAATTTTTATAAATAAACTTTTATAATAAATTTAATATTATTGAAATTAAGTTTTTATTTGGTATAATAATATATTATAGCTTTAAATTATTATATTAAGCTTTATTAGATTATTTTATAATTATAAACTGGTTTAGCTATATTTTAGGTTATATTTTTTTTTAAATTAATATAATTTTTTAAGTAAAAATATTTTAAATTATTTTTATTTTAAGCTTATTATAAAAATTATTTAATTTTTATTTTAATAGTTTTTAAACTAATTTTTATAAGCTATTATTAAATTAAAAAATATTAATATTTATATTAAAAATAGCTATAGCCGATTAAAATTATAAAAATATAAAAGTTTAATTTTTATTTATTAGTTTAGTTTAAAATTTATTTTTTTTTTTAGTTTGTTTAAGCGGTAAATTTAATATTATATATTTTTAAGTAGTTAAAAATTATAGTATTTATATTTAAATATTTAAGCTAAATAGGTATAAAAAATAAAAAGCTTAGTATTTTTTTTATATTGTTATTTAATATTTATTAAAAAAAAAAAAGTACGTAAATATATATTTAATTGCTTTAGGTATAAAACTATTTTTTTTTTATTAATTTATATAAATTTTTTTTTTTTTTTTTTTTTATATTATTATTTTCGTTTTTAACTATTTTTTTAAAACTTTTTTATTTTTATTAATAACTATTTAAATAATATAATATAAATATTTATTATTAAATTATTAATTATAATATTTATTTGTTTTTTTTTTTTTACTTTTATTTTTTAATAGTTTATTTTTTTTTTAGAACTTTTAGTTATTAATTTATTTTTTTTTTTTTATTAAATTATTAAAATTATTAAGTATATTTTTAAAAACGTTTGTTAAAAACTTTATAGCTTTTTTTTTAATTTTTAATTTTATAAAATCTTTATTTTTAGTTTAACTTTTAAACTGTTTTTATGTATATTTTTAAAAAAAAATATTAAAAATAATTTTAATAAAAATATAAACTTTTTATAACTTTAATACTATTAAAATAATTAAAAAAGTTTATTTTTAAACTTATTTTTATATATAAATTGTTTATTAAACTATATAATTTTTATTATATATATTATTTTAATTTTTTAAACTTTTAAAAATAATTTATTTATATTTTTAGTTATTTTTTTATATTTAAAAAAATTTAAATAAATGCTAGTTTATATTATTTTAAAGAATTTTTTATTTATTTGTTTATTTTTTTTAATAGCTTTTGCTGTTTTTTTTTTTAAAGAAATAAATATTTATATTATTTTAAAACTTTTAAAAAAATCTATAAGCTTTATTTTTAAACGTTTTCTTGTTTAACTATATTTTAGCTTTTTATAACTTTTTAATTTTAGATTTATTTTTAAAATATATTTAGTTTTTTAAATATAATTATATTATGTTTAAATAAATAAAATATTTTTTATATTTTAAATTTATTATAAAATTAACCTATTAATTTATAAATATTTCGGAAAAAAATAAAAAATAAATTTTATTTTTTATTTAGAAATTTTTATAATTATTACGTTTTTTATTATAGCTAATTTAAAAAATAAAGTTTTGCTTTTTATTTTTAATTAACTAAAATATTTAAAGCTTATATAAATAATAAAAATTGTTTATATTATTTAAATAATTTTATTTTTTTATAAATTTTAAAAAATATATATTTAATTTGTTTTATAGTAAATAATTATTTTTAATTATTAAATATTTTATTTTTAATAATTTAATTAAAACTTAAAATATTAAGTTTATTAATTTTTATATATATTTAAGTTTTTACTTGAAAAAAAACTTATAACTGCTAAATTTTATAATTAATTTATTTAAACTATTATTAAAGCTAAATAATATTAAATAATTATATTTTTTTATATTTTTATAAAATTTTTTATAGGTTTTTTTTGCTTTTTAAAATAAAATAATAAATATTCTAAAAGCTATAATATTTTTTTTTAAATTTTTTACGTTAATTAACTTCGTTAAAAAAATTAAAGCATAATTAGCTAAAAATTTTCTATATTATTTTTTATATTTTAAAAAATTTATAGAATTAAATATTAATATATTTTTCGTTATTTTAATATGTTTATTATAAAAGTTTTAAATTAGCTTGTTTAAAAATTTAACTAAACTTTTATTTTAATAGTTTTTGCTATTTTGTTTGCTATTTTTATATTATTTATTAAACGTTTTATAGTTAAAAAACTTTTTTTTTTTTTATAGTTTTTTTTATTTAAAATATATAGCTTTATTTTTTTTTTCCTGAACTTTTTATAAACCTTTTTATTAAACTTATTAAAAAAAAGCAACTTTATATTATTAAAAAAACTAAATCTTATAAACGTTATAAAAATTAAAATAAAAAATATTTAAATTTTAAATTTAATAAATATAATAAAATAAAATAGTTTATAATAATTATTAATTAATTATTTTTAAAAATAAAAAAAGCTAATATTTTATTATAAATTATAAAAATATATTATATATTAGCAAATTTAATTAATTTTTTTTTATTATAACAATTTAAAAAAAAAAAAATAAACTATAATATTTTTAAAAAATATATTAAAAAAAATATTATATTTATCTAAAAAAAGTTAATTATAATAAATTAATTATTATATTATTTTATAATTATTAGTTTTATAAAAAAAAATTATTTAATAAAAATATAAACAATATTTGCTTAGTTTATAAGTTTAATATATTAAAACCTTATTTAATTTATATATTACTAGAGCTACAACTTAACAACTTTTTTTAACTACTAGAACCTTTTTTAACAGCTTTTATTATTCTTATTTTGCTTCCGCTCTTAGTCCTAGTTTTGCTCTTAGTATTAATTAGTTCTTTTATATTTTTAAACTAGTTTAGTTAACTATATTACTAATTTAAACTATATTTATTAAACCTTTTGTTTAGCCTTTTATTTAATGTTAAATTTAGTAATATATATATATTAATTTATTTATATATTACTACTAAGCTTAATTAAAGCATTTTTAGTACAAAATATTTAATAGGAGCACTAATTACTAGTTAAGCCCCGGCGTACTGTTATATATATTAAATAAATAACCGGGTAATTTATTTAGTAATATATAAATAAATTATTAATTAATATATAATTTAATATATTTTTTTAAAAAAAAAATTTAGTTGCTTTTTTTAAGTTTTAGTTAATAAACGTATAATTTATATAAAATATAATAAATAAATTATTTATTAATATATTATAATAATAAATTTTATAATTTATATTTAATATAAATATTATAAAACTAATTATTATTATATAACTAAGTAAATATAAATAATTATATAAATAATAATAGTTAATTTATTTATATAAATATTAGCTATTTTTTTTTTTTTTTTTTTTTTTTAGCTATTATAGTTTTAAAATTTATAAATAAACAATTATACGTACTTATATACGTATATTTTTAAATAATAGCCGAAATTAATATTAATTTTATATAATTTAATTAAATAATTATAAGTTTTTAGTATATATTTAAATTATTTTTAAAATATATAATATTAATAATTATTAAACTTAATATTAATATATATTTAATTATTAATATATATAATAAAAATTTATATTATATTATTATTTTTTATAAATATTATTTATATATATATAATTTATTATTAAATAGTTTAATAGTTTATTTTTATTTTTATTTTTAAACGAAAAAAATATTTTTATTCGCTGCTTTTTGTTGCTTTTAGTTCGTTTTAGCTAGTTAATTTAGGTTATACTAAATATATAACGTTTATAAAGCTTTGCTGCTATTATTTTTATATATTAGTTTATTAAGCTTTAATTATTATTATTATAACTATTATTTTTAAAATTGCTAATTTAACGCTAAACTTTTTTAGTATTTTTATTAACTCGGCTAAATAAATAATTTAAATAACGTTAGTTTTTATTTTAGCTTTATTAAAACGTTTATTTATTATTATTATTATTATTATTATAGCTATTTTTTTATTATTATTAGCTTAATTTATTGTTTATATAATTATAAAAAATATAAATTATTATTGCGCTATTTTTACTTTTAGTTAAAACGTTTATTAATTTATTATAAAACTTTATACTTTTAATATATTAAAACGTTTTTATAAATTATTTTAATAATAACTATATAAAAATAATTAATAATAAAATATACTATTAATTATATTTTTAAATATATTTATAAAAGCTATAAATAATTTTTATTTTAATAATTAATAATTTATTTAATAATAATTAGCCCTAAAAATATTAAGCGGGTTTTTTATGCTTTATATAATATTTTAATCGAGCGTATTTATTACTGCTACTATTCTTGCTTATACGCCCCTAAGCTTATATTTTTCGAGCGTATTATTATTACTGCTAGCACTAACTAGTAATCTACCTATATATTAGATAGATCACCTAGTTGCTTATTTAATATATATAGTAGTACGCCGGGGCTTAACTAATAGCTAGTGCTCCCGTTAAGTACTTTATACTAAAAATACTTTAATTAAGCTTAATAGCAATATATAAATAAATTAATATATATATATTATTAAATTTAATAATTAAAATTTTATTATAATTTTTATATTTTATTAAAAAAAAGCTATAAAAATATACCGAAAAATTATTATTATGTTATATTAATTATTATAACTTTTAATTTATTAGAAAATTTTTTATTATAAAAATAAAATTTTATAACGTTTATAATTTTAAAAAATTTTTAAAAATATTTATAACTAAAAAAAACGCGATCTTTTTAGTTTATAAAACTAAGCGTACTAAATATATTTAATTTTTTTATATTTATAAATATTAATTTAGCGATTATTATATTAATAAATTTAATAATAAATAAATAAACTTTATATATTAATATTTAATAACGCTATAATATTATTTTAAAATAATATAATATTTATTAAAATAAATTATTAAGCTTTTTAAATAAATATAAAAAATAATAAATTTAAATTATAAATTAATTTATATAAAAACTTATTAAATTTTAATTAATAATATAATAATTTAAAAAAGTTTAATAAATAATAAGCTAAGTTTTTAAATATAAATATTATAATAAATATAAAATATTTATTAGTTTTATAGCAAAAAAACTTATTAAAAACTTTATTAAATAAACTAATAAATAGCTAAATAAAATTATTAAAATAAATATTAAAAAATTAAATATTATTAAATTGTTTAAGCTTATAATTAATTAAAAAAAGTTTTATATAATATTAATTTATTTTAAGCTATATTATTAAAAAAAATTATAATAATAAAATTTTAAATAATATTTTAAACTATTAAATAATAATTATTAAACTTTAATATAAAGTTTTATATTAAATATAATATAAATATTTATAAAATTATTAAAAAAAAGCTTTTATTATTTATAAAACTAATAAATAAAAAAAATATAAAAATTATTTAGTTTATTTTAATAAAAATTAATTTAAACGAACTTATTAAAAACGAAAAGTATATTTTTAAATAGCTTAAAACTAATTAAATAGCTAATATAATAATTTTAAAAAAACTTTTTAAATATTTTTATAAAACGTTTTAAAATAAATATATAAACTAAAGCTAAAAAAAAAAACTTTAATAATAAAACTATATAATTTATTATAAAAAATATTTAATTATAAATTATTAGTGTTTTTTTAAAGTTTTATTTTAAAAAAAACTTTAAAATTATATTTATTTTAAATATATTATTTATATATAAATATTATTAAAAATAATATTAAAAAATAAAAAATATATTAAAAACTAGCAAAAAAAAAACATATTAAATTTAACGATTAATTTATAAATTAATATAAAAATTAATTTATATAGCTATTAATAATATATATAAGTTTTTTATAATTAATAAAAAGTTTGCTAAATTATATATATTTATAATTATTATTATAATAAACTTTAAATTTAATATATATATTTTTAATTAAATAGGTTATTTTTTAAACTTTAAAAATATTAATTTAAAAAATATAATATTAGCTAATAATAACGCGATTAAAATATATAGCTATAAAAAAATCGATATTAAAATATAAAAACTAAAAAAATTTATAGTTTATAAACTTTATAATATAGTTTTTTATTTTATATAATTATTAATTTTATTTTATTATAAGTTTTTAATCGTAAAAATTTATTAAAAAATAAACTTAATTTAAATTTTTTAAAATATTAATAAAAAGTTTTATATTTATTAACCTAAATATATAAATAATTTATTATAAAGCATTTTTAATACGTTTAATAAATATATTTTTTATATTTAAAAAAACTTTTTAAATTTTTATATAAAACGTTTTTAATTATAAATTAATATATATAATATAACGTTTAAAATATAAGTTTTAAACTATTAAAATAATTATTAATATATATTAAAAAAATAACGATTATTTTTCGAAAAAATAAAAAATTAATAAAATATAAAACTATAAAATATATTAATTATAGATTTATATAAAAGCTTATTAAAATTTAAAATAGTTTATAATTTAAAGTTTTTAAAGCTAATATTTAGCTAATAATTAATTTTTATAAATTTAATAATTTTAATATAAAAAATAATTATTTATAAAAAATAATATTAATTATTAATAAATATTTATAATAGAGCCCCCAAGGGGTCTGTATTACCAATGGCTTCCCTGCGCGGAGCGCGGGGGGAAGCTACCTGGTAATACTTATATTTAAATAAATAGCTGGTATACTACTAGTTAGAAAATCTATTATTAGATTTATTACGTAGATCTAATAATAGATTTTTTCCTTAAATTAAGCTTTATTTTATAACTTATAATATTCTTTTTAAAGTAATACTTTACTATGTAGTTTTATTAAATATTAAACTATACTAAAAACTATTTATTTTTAAATTTTTTAAGGTTGAAAAACATAAATTTTCCTGGCGGCAATTAGCGCGCAATTTGTACGTATTTATTAATTAAAGCAAATATTGCGCTTTAGCGTTGATTTATTTTGTACTTTTACTTTTATACTCCTCGCGAAGCTTTTAAATAAACTAGTTATTTAGCCCTAAAAAAAGCTTAGTAAAGCACTTTTATATTTTAAATATATTAATTCTTGTAGCGTAGCTAAAATTACTATAAAGTTGTAGACGTTACGGATTCTTACTAATTAATCGTTTTAAATATCCTAGTTTTACTATAAAATTCTTAAACGTTCTGGTTTGCTGTTAAAGTTTATAAATATACTAGTTTTACTATTAAAATATAATTATAAATTATATATACTTTATTTTATTTTTATTTGCGTATAGTTTACTTTATCCCTAAGTTATTATTTATAACGTTATGTAAAAACGACGAATTATAAAACTAAAATAATAATAATAGTCTTTTTTACGTATTTAATTACTTATTGAATTAAACGTTAAATCTATTATTAAAAAACTTTTACCTAAAGTTTTCTTTTTTCTAATTCTTAGCGCAATAATTATCGGAACAAATATTATTATTATTAGTATAAGCTCTGTTAAAAACGTTTATAAATCGTCCGATAATACAATTTAAAAAGTTAAAACAAAATAAAAAAAATAAAATTAGCGCAAAAATAACTAAAACTAAAACTAATATTAATAAAGCTCGATTAGCGATAATAAATTAAAAACTTATAAAATTTCGTTTAAAAAACTAAACTAATATTTAAAATTTAACGTAAAAACTATAAATATATTTTTAAAATAATAATAAAGTAATAATTTTAAACAAAATCGAATTAAACTAAATATAAAAAAGCTATAAAAAATATTAAATAAATTAATAATAAACTTAACCCGATTGTATAAATAAATTAAAATTTTAGCGCTTTTATAAAGTTCTAAAAAAATTAATATTATATTTTTGCTAATATTTTATTTTTAACTATATTAGACTAGCAAGCCTTTTGTAGTACGGCAATTAACCTTAATAATATAGCTATAAATAAAAAAAAAATAATAATAATACCCCCGCCCTTACTTCCGAATATAATAGGCGTAACAATAATACCCCGCTCCCGCCTCTTTTTTGTTGCCTTAAAAATAATATAAAAAGCATAGGAATATATCTTTCAATTAAAATAAGCAATAATAATAGCAATGGCAATAACAGTAGAAATAGCAATAGCAAAGCAAGCAACCTTAATAATAACCTAGATTTATTAAGTAGTAAAACCGGCTTTAGCGGCTATAGCTATAGTAACAAATATTATTATCACGAAACCCCGTTTTTAATTGCATTTATAATAAGAAATATTTATAAAATTAAATATAAAAATATTAAAATTTTAAACCTTAACTAAAATAACCTAAAAAAAAAAAATCGTTGTAAATAAAAAAAACATTATTTATATAAATATGTATATATTTTCTTAACGTATTTAAGCTATATATAAGCTCGATAATATAGAATTATTAAATAGCAGCTAAATTTTAAAGCTATTTAATTATTTTTTTATAAGTTCTGCCTTTTTATAATAAAACAATAAAATTAAACTTACCGATCGCTATATTTAGCAAAAAGTAAACTTAAGCTTAATATTTAAAAAGCTAAAAAAACGCTTTAAAATATGCTTTAAATACGCTATAAAAAAGTTCTTTAAAAGCAATCTTTTTTTATTCGATATAACGTAAAACAAAAACATATTTACTTAATTTATTTAACGTAAGCTATAATATACCCGTAAAAACAAAACTTTAGTATAAAATAATTCTAATTAATAAAATATTATAAAAAATATCCGCAACTAATAAGCTAAAATAATTATTAATTATATCTGTTTACTAAAAAAAAAAAATATATTAAATAAATATATAAAAAAAATCGATAAAACGTGCTATAGATTAAAATAAAAAATAAAGTATAAATTTTTAAACGTTAAACTTTTTGCGACTACCCGAAAAATAGTAATAAAAACTTTTAAAATTTACGTTTTAAATATGATAACTATAAATATTTTAATCGTTGTTGATTAAAAAATAAATACCGATTTTGCTATAAATGTTATTATTATTTTAATAGTAAGCGTAATAAATAATATAATAATAATTATAATAAAAATCGCAGCTATTATAAAAAAAACAACAAAAAAAATATTTATAAAAACAAAAAACGTAATAATAAAAATAAAAAATATAATAGCAGTCGTAATAGTAATCGAAACCGTAGCTGCAACTATAACCGTAGCTATAACCGTAGCTATAACTATAGTAGTAATTATAAGCGTTATTATAATAAAAAACATAATAGCTATTATATATATATTAAACTAATAACGTACGTTTAAATAAAAAAAAATCTAAATATAATACTAATAAAAAATATTATAGTAGTATATTTTTATTATATACTTAGTTTAGCTTTTATTTATTATAAATATTATAAAAAATATAAATTATTTAATACTTTTGTTTTATATATATAGAAATATAAGCTATATATTTTATTAAAACGTATAGCGCGTATTAATACTTTTTTATTTATTGCTTTTAAGCAATATATATACGGATATTATATTTAAATACTATTTTTATAAAATAAACTTTTCTAATATTTAAGCTAATATAAATTAGCTAAAAAAAGCACGGTTAAAAATAAAATATTTCTAACGATAATTTGTTATTTATATAAAATAAATTAAATAAAATCTTTAAATTAAAAATATTTATATTTAAAACGCTAAATATAAATGCGTATAATAAAGCTTTACGTTTAAGCTATATATATTTTCGCTTTTGCGCATATGTTTTGCTAACTGGTTAAAATATAAAAATATATACCGATTTAAATATAAATAAAACCATAATCGGCAATAAATACTTTAATATGTTAAAACATATAGTAAAAAAACGCAAAAGCTAAATAATTATTATTAAAATAAGCGCGTAAAAATAATATATTAAACAAAATTTAAATTTTTTATTCGAAAATTAATAATAATAAACGGCCTAAAATTATAAAATATAAAAAAAAATTAAATTATAAACAAAAAACTATAACTAAATATACTAATTAATAATAACTTTTTTTACTTTTATAAAACTATTATTAACTATTTTAAAAGTATTATTATTTTTTATAACTTTAATAATTTTACTATTAATTTCGAAGTTTTAATCCGCAGTCGTAAATATATACGAAATTACTAGCATATATACTATAATTATTGCAGCTAATAAAAGCGCATATTTATAGGTTAAATATAAGCTATTATTTACTAACCGTAATTTCTATTTTATAATAATATAAAAATATAATAATACTATAATAAATGTAAAACTTTTAAAGTTATCCTGGTTATTAATATTACGAGTATTTTAGTTAAAATAACAAAAGTACTAAATTAAAACAAATCTACAAAAATCGTAATAATAGCATATATATTAGTTTATAAAAATTAGCTATAAAAACTTTAGCTGTTGTAGCGGTTATTCTAATAGTATTATTAGCTAAAATAGTTAGCTTAGGATTTTTAGCTATTTTAAATTCGTTTGTCGCTATAAATGCTAAATTTAATATAACGCTAATTATTATAGCTATTATAACTAATATAATATTAATAAAACTAGTATTTATAAACAAATTAGCTAATTTTATAGTTACCTTTAAAGTAGCGCTTAGTAAAACTAGCAACTATACTACCAGCTTTACGTAAAAAATAGCATTTTTGCCCTTAGCTACTAATATTACTAACGTTTAGCTTTTAATATTCTTTTTACTAACGTAATATATAACCTTATTATAAGCACTAGGACTATGCCGCCACTGGAAAAACTATATATATTAGTACTAAAAAAGCTTTTTAAGCTTAAATTTTTAGAAATATATTTTACTTTAAGCATTAAAAAGCTTATAAATCTCTTTAAAAATATAACTAGTAATAATATTTATATTTATATTAAAAAAACTTCTAAAGCAGCTAAGTTTGCTAAAATTATTAAAGCTTATAATATTTAAATAAAAAAAACAAAATTAATATTCCTGAAATAAAGCAGCTAAAATTCTTTTTATTAATAATTAGCAAAAAATAAAACTAAATATAAAAGTTTATCCTTTTAGTTAAAAAATATAAAGTCCTTAAT
Organism: Amphirosellinia nigrospora; assembly: GCA_004123355.1. Taxonomy (NCBI): domain Eukaryota; kingdom Fungi; phylum Ascomycota; class Sordariomycetes; order Xylariales; family Xylariaceae; genus Amphirosellinia; species Amphirosellinia nigrospora. The sequence goes on along the minus strand of SCHM01000003.1, from coordinate 1,901,744 downwards.
AAATTTATAATAAACTTATAAAATAAATTATATAACTTAAATAAATAAAACCACACTTTTCGCGTATTTTATATTTATTACTTAAAAAAAATTTATAGCGTAAAAAAACCAAATAATGTTAATCTATAATAGCTTAATAAAATTATTATCTTTAATAGCTTATCCCTTTCCTTTATAAATAAAATAACTGCGGAAATTTCGTAAAAAAAACCTACGTTATTTATGTTAATATAACTAGTTTTTTTTATTAATTTCTAATTTATCCTAAACTATAAAATAAGTTTACTATTTTAGTCCTTACAATATAAAACAATTTAATATTGTACTAATAAAATATATAAATTCCCTCGGTTATATTTAAAAATATATAAATAAGTTTTTTTATCTTATTTTACTTTTATTGCTATTTTATTAATAATATTTTATTTTTTTTAATACGTTAAAAAGTATATATAGTATTTAAACATTATTTTTAGCTTATTTTAATTTAAAAAATATCGCTATATTACTAAAAAAATCTTTTATTAGTTATCCTTCTATTAAATTTTTTAAATTTCGTATTAATACTTTAAAAATATCTATTACTATTAAGCGCGTATAAACGTTTAAATAGTTTATATTTTTTTAAAAACTTTTAAGCCTTTAAATAATACCTCGTGTAAATAAATTCTTTTGCAACTTTTTTTTTACTACGCATAATTAGCCGAGCTTTTATAAAAAACGTAAAATAGCTTTACTTGCTAAAAATTATAAAAAAAAAAATAATAAATAATAACCCGGGTCGCCGCAAATATTACGTACGAACTACATATTATAACCTATACCGGTTAAAATAGCTTTTTTTAATACTATTTAGGACGCTATTTGTTTTAAAACTACGTTTTATTATTTATAACCTAATCGTATTTTATATTTATAAATCGATAAATATTTAAACGAAATTCGGCCGTTATAATTTTTTATATTAAGCTAAATTTTAAATAAAAACCAGGTAAACTTATACTTTTTATATAAATATAGTTAATTATATACTTAAATTAATATTTATCGCAAGCTAAACTAAATATAGCTTTTCTAAATAAAAAATAATATATTTTATATAAACTACAAAAAAACTTCGTACTATAATTTACTCGAATAAATATTATATAATCGTTTTAATAAATTATTTAGCTATAAAAAATATTATCGATTAAACTTTATTAAATATTTCTGCTATTAATAAAGCGAACAATCGGCTTATTAATTTATTTATATATTTATTATAGTATAGTTTTTAAATATTTTATTTATTAAACGCTTTAACTATATTCTAAATATACTAAATCGGTTTATTACAGTATAAAATACGGTCGACTTAAAAAATAAATTAAAACAATTATAAAAGCCCGTAATATTAAACTTTATATAAAATATAATAAAACATACTATAAAAGCAATAATAAATAATACGTTTAAACGCAATTTCGAACTAAAATATAAAACAAATCCTTAATATAAAAAAATTCTAAATAAACTTTATTAAAACTAATTTCGCGAACTACGCAATAATAAAAACGCTATTATTTTTTCTAAAGCTAAGCACTTATTTTTTATTGCAAACAATTTAATCTATAATAAGTACGAAAAAATTAAACAATTTTACGTTCTACACAATACGCAAACAAATATTATATACCGTATATATAAAAAATATTATTTCGGATTTAACCGTATAATAAAAACCTTAAAACTATACTTAATTTATAAAAAGTTGTAATATGTTAAAAAATACTACGAATATTATCCAAAAATATAATATTAATTGTAATAACAAATAAAAACCAATAAATAACCTACGTCTAATCAAACCCAAAAATACATTATTAATATAAATAATTGCAATTAATTTCATTTTATTACTACTTTTAGTTAAATTATAAAATATTTTATAGCAACTAAAAAGCTTTAATATATATAATTATATAATAACGGTTTTTTACTATACGTTTAAATAAACGTTATAATCCCCGGCAATATAAAATATACCGCTAAAAACTAAATAATAGTTTAATTAAACAATTATTTTTAAATAATTAAAATATTTTTAAAAAAATTATCTCTGATTGTAATTGTAAATTTACTTCTAACCTTTAAAAAAGTATAAAAAAGCATTAAGTACTAAATTATTAATAACTACTGCGTATTACCCGCAAAAAAATAATTTATCCGAAAAAAAAACTAAACGATTAAAATTATAATATGCTTTTATAATTATATATTTTAAGTTAAACTAGCTTAATATAATCCCCGCTTTATAATAGAACTTTAATTCTGCGTTTTTATAAACTATATAATTTACCCCGTATAAATAATTATTTAAGTTTAAGCTTTTTAACTTTTTCGATATATTTACGGGCTAAATAAACATATATAATTTTAAAAATATAAAATCTTTATATAACTATTTATAAAAAATATTAAGTTAGCTATAAATTTCGCTATAGTTATAGCAAAAAAACATTTTAATAATAAACACCGAGCATTAAAATTTAAACTAAATAATAAATTCTTTTCCGCTTGTACAATAGCTACTATTTGCCCGGCGAACCTTTTAGAAAATACTTGTAATAATAAGCAACTTTAGATTATTAAACGTAAGGTTAGCAACCTAGCTTACGAATTAAACTTCCTTAAATATTATTTATATACCTTGTTATTTCTGTTGCGTAGTTATACCTTATAAAAATAATAAAAACCTTTTTAAACAAATAATATTATTATTAAAGCTTATCGAAGCTAATTAATATTTTAACGATAATAACGAAAATAATATCTATAAAATTAAAATTATATTAAATATTTTTTAACCGGAAAAAAAATACTTCGATTATTTAATTAAGTAAAAAAATAAAGTTATAAACATAACGTTAGTACTCCGCGTATTACTTTTAATATTTGTAAAAACTTATTAATAAATATTAGTCTAAATATAGCTCCCGCCTATATTATTAAAAAAAAAAAAGTTTTCTATAAAACTATTTATATTTAAATTTATACTTAAAATAACCGAAACAAAAGCAAGCGTCCTTGTAGTAAGCTACGCAAAGTAATTAATGTTTTAGCTTTAGCGTTAATACTAATTAAGCATTAATCTTGCTAACCCTCCTGCTATTGATACTATTGTATTTGACGTACTTAGGTAAATCTCTTGCTTTTCGCTAAAGCTTTAGGTTATAGCTACCCGTAGATAAAATAATAAAAGAAATAAAACAAATAAAAGTATTACTTAATACTATATAAAAGAATTATAATTATAATATAGCTTAGCTAAAGCGATCTATTAAAGTTAGCAAAAACTTTTTTATACCCCGGCATTTTAATAGAGCCCTAAAGGGTCTATGTTGCTAGTAGCTTCCCTGCGTAAAGCGCAGGGAAAAACTACCTAGCAACATTTATTTAGATAAACAGCTAGCATACTACTAGTTAGAGAATCTATTATTAATCCATTGCGTGGATTTAATAATAGATTCTCTTCTTTAAATTAAGCTTTACTTTATAACCTATAATATTCTTTTTAATTTAAATATATATAAAATTATTATATTAATAATAATATATTAATATTATATAAATAGTTTTTAAAATTATATATATTATATTTAATTTTATTATAAAAATAATATAATTATAATAAATATAATAATAAATTAATAAATATTATAAATAAACTATTTAATTAATAAAATTTATATAAATATTTATAGATTAAATTTATGATTTTTATTATATATTTAAAATTTTAATAAAAAAATAAATAAATTAAAACTATTATTAAATAATAAATAAACTTAATAAAAAATAAATATAAGCTTTTTGTTTTTTTATAGTTTAAAATAATTTATATTATAATATATTTATATAATTAAACTTTTTATTATATTAATAATTAAAAAGCTTTTTATAAAAAGTTTATTATATTTTAATAATTTATAAAACTATATAAGTTTTAAATAAATTTTAAATATTTTATATTTAATAATATATAAATATATAGTTTTTATTATAATTATTATTATAAAATATAAAAAAAAAATATAAAAAACTTAACTTTAAAGCTTAAATAAAATATTTAAAATATTAGTTTTTTAATATTTATTAATTTAATTATATATAAAAATAAAATAATCGTTATAAAAAATATTATTTTTAATAAAAAAAATTTTTTAATAATAATAAAAATAAATTTAAAAATAATTTTTTAAAAATAAACTAAAAAATTATAAAAAATTTATTAATTAAATTAATTATTAAAATATAGCTAAAATAATTAATATTTTTTATAAATAAAAAAATAATAAACTAAAAATTTATTATTAAAAAATTTTATTAAACTATTAAATTAAACTAAATAAAAAATTAATTTAAATAATAATAAATTTATAAAAATAATTTAAAAAATTATACGCTAAAAATTATTTTATATTAATTTAGAATTTTTTTTTATATTTATTATTAAAATTATTAAAAATTATATTATTTAACTTAGCTATAATATAATTAAAATTTATTAATTTAAATATAAACTATAATTAATTTAATTATTTATATTAAAATTAAAATAAATTTATATTTTTAAATTAATTTATTAAACTATAAATATATATTTTAATATAGTTTAATTATATAAATTATTTATTATAAATAAAAAAATAATTATTAAAATATAAAAATTAAACTATTAAAAAGTTTTTTAAATATTATAATATTTAAATTTAAATATTAAATATAAAAAAAAATATATTAACTTATAAAAAATATTTTTATAAAATTTATAATTTATTATTTATTTAATTATAAATATTAAATATTAATAAAAGCTTTAAATAAACGAAAAAAAAATATTTTATAAAAGCTTATTATTTATTATTTATTTAATTATAAATATTAAATATTAATAAAAGCTTTAAATAAAACAAAAAAAAAATATTTTTATAAAAGCTTATTATTTATTATTTATTTAATTATAAATATTAAATATTAATAAAAGCTTTAAATAAAGAAAAAAAAATATTTTTATAAAAGCTTATAAATTAAATAAAAAAATCTTTTAAATTAATAATAAATTATTTTAAAGCTTATTTATAAAAATTATTATTTTAAAAAAATATATATATTATTAAAATTTATTTTATTTTTAAAATAATATAAAAAGCTTAATTTATATTTATTAAAAAATTATTTTAAACAAATAAAATATATTTATTTAAAGCTATTAAAAAATAAAAATTTAAAAAAAAATATTTAAAAGTTTAATTTTAAATAAATTAGTTTTTAATTATATATAAATATATATATATATTCGATAAATATAAATATTATAATAAATATAAACTTAGTTAATAATATATAAAAATTAAAATTAAGATAATAAAAAAATATTTATATAAATATTTTAATAAAAAAATTATTTAAAACTTTAATAATAATTATTATTAAATTTAATTTTAAATTTAAATAATATAATATTATAAATATTTTTATTAATATAAAACTTATTAAAAAATTTTATATATATATTTTTAGCTATAAAAAAATAATATTATAATTAAATTATTATAAGCTTTTTATAGCTTATAAAAGTTTTTTTTATTATAATAAAAAAAACTTTCGAAATTATTAAATAAAATTAATTTTAAACTAATATTTTATAAACTTTATTATTTTTAAAAAATAAAATATTATTTTTATTATATTAATAATATAATAATTATATATATTTTTAAAAACTTTAAATTAATTAATATAATAATTATTATATTAAAATTTTAATATAAATTAACTAAAAATAAAATTTATAATAGTTTTTAAAAATAAAATAATCTAAAAAATAAAAATAATTATTATAATTATTTTAAGCTTTTTATATCGAAAAAATCGCTAAACTTTAAAATATAAATATTATAATATATATTATTATTTTAATAAAATAAATAAGCTATTTTTATATAAAAAAAGTTTTATTTTTAAATATATAATAATATTAATAAAAAATAAATTTAATTTTATATATAATTATTATTATATGTTTAAATATAATGTTTATTATTTTTAAGCTATTATAGTTTAATTATAACTTTTTTTTAAATATTATAAAACTATAATAAATATTTTTATATTTATTATTTATATAATATTATATATTATAATTTAATAATAAAAATAACTTTATAATAGTTAATAATATATTATTTATTAATAATATTATTAATAAAAAACTTTTAAGTTTATATTATAAAGTTTTTTAATAAAATTATAAGCTAAAAAACTAATAAATAAAATATAGTTATAATTTATTATAAAAACTAAATTATTAACGTTAATTTAAGCTATTAAAAAGCTATATATATTATAATTTATTATTAAGTTTAATATAACTTTATATTTATAATATATTTAATTTAATATAATAATTAATAAACTATAAAACTAATATTAAAAATTAGCTTTTTATATATTAAGCTATAATATATTAATATTTATAATTATTAATTACGTTAAAAAGTTAAAAATAAACTTTAATAATATATATTATTTATTAGCAAAATAATTATTAATAATTTTTTAAAGCTTTTTTTTAATAATAAATAATGTTTTTTAATAATTAAAGCTAGCTAAACTATTTATTAAGCTAATAATATTAATAAACTAATTATTTATATTAAAAAAATTAAAAATTTTAATAAGCGGAAAATTAGCTAAATAAACTATTAATTAATTATTTTTACTTTTTATTTATTAAATATTAAAATTTAAGTTATAAATATTTATAATATAAATAAAAAAATTAATTAATTTTTATTTAAAGTTTTAAAAACTATTATATATAATTTAAAAAAAAAAAAATATAATTGTTTAAAAGGTTTATAATTTTATTACTTAAATAGCCGGAGCTTAATTTTAACTAGCTATTTTTTTTTTTTTTTTTTTTTTTTTTTTTTTTTTTTTTTTTTTTTTTGTTGCTCCGGAAAGCTTTAATAAATACGTACTATAATACGCAGGGCAACAAGCCGGCGTATAAGCTTAACAAGGGGCGTATAGCAAAAATAGCAGCAATAATAATAGCGCGCTTAATTAAAATATTATATAAAGCATAAAAAGCTTATTAATATTTTTAAAGCTAATTATTATTAAATAAGCTATTAATTATTAAAATAAAAAATTATTTATAGCTTTTTATAAATATATTTAAAAAATATAATATTAATAGCACGTTTTATTATTAACTATTTTTATATAATTATTATTAAAACAATTTATAAAACGTTTTTAATATATTAAAAGTATAAAATTTTATAGCGAATTAATAAATATTTTAGCCGAAAGCAAAAAATAATATAATAATAATTTATATTATTTTTATAATTATATAAACAATAAGCTAAACTAATAATAATAAAAAAATAGCTATAATAATAATAATAATAATAATAATAATAAACGCTTTAATAAAGCTAAAATAAAAACTAATATTATTAAATTATTTATTTAGTTAAATTAATAAAAATATAAAAAACTTAACGTTAAATTAATAATTTTAAAAATATAATATAGCAGTAGCAACTAAAGCTTAATAAGCTAGTATATAAAAATATAATATAAAAGCTTATAAACGCTATATTTAATATAACTTAAATTAACTAGCTAAAATAAATTAAAAGCAGTAAAAATAATAAACAAAATATTTTTTTTACCTAAAAATAAAATAAAAATAAAAATAAAAATAAGCTATTAAATTATTAGTAGTAAATTATATAAATAATATAAATATTTATAAAAAAAATAATAATATAATATAAGTTTTTATTATATATTAATAATTAAATATATTAATATTAACTTAATAATTATTAATATTATTATATTATTAAAAATAACTTAAATATATATTAAAGTTTATAATTATTTAATTAAACTATATATAAATTAATATTAATTTTAGCTATTGTTTAAAAAATACGCGTATATAAATATACGCAATTGTTTATTTATAAATTTTAAAACTATAATACTAAAAAACAAAAAAAAAAAAAAAAAAAAACAGCTAATATTTATATAAATAAATTAACTATTATTATTTATATAATTATTTATATTTATTAGTTATATATAATAATTAGCTTTATAATATTATATTAATAAAGTTATAAAATATTTATTATTATTATATTAATAAACGATTTATTTATTATATTTTATATAGATATACGCTTATTAATAAAATTTAAAAATAACTAAATTTGCTTTTTTTAAAAAGTATATTAAATTATGTACTAACTAATAATCTATTTATATATTACTAGATAAATTACCCGTTGTTTATTTAATATAATATAGCAGTGCGCCGGGGCTTAACTAATAGCTAGTGCTTTTATTAAGTATTTTATACTAAAAATACCTTAATTAAGCTTAGCAGCGATATATAATAGATTAATATATATATTACTGAATCTGATATTTGCCGCCCTGCGTACTATAATACGCACTTTATTAAAGCTTTCCGAAATAATAAAAAAAAAAAAAAAAAAAAAAAAAAAAAAAAAAAAAAATAAGCTAATTAAGATTAAGCTTTAGCTACTTAAATAATAAAATCGCAAGCTTTTTAAATAGTTGTTTTTTTTTTTTTTTTTAAATTATATTAATAGCTTTTAAAGCTTTAAATAAAAATTAATTAATTTTTTATTTATATTATAAACGTTTATAATTTAAATCTTAATATTTAATAAATAAAATAAAATATAATTAATTAATAATTTATTTAGCTAATTTTTTGCTTATTAATTAGTTTTCGATTTTTTAATATAAATAATTAGTTTATTAATATTATTAGCTTAATAAATAGCTTAACTAGCTTTAATTATTAAAAAATATTATTTATATTAAAAAATAAACTTTAATAAAACTATTAACGATTATTTTACTAATAAATATATATATTATTATTAAGTTTTATTTTTTATTTTTTAATATAATTAATAATTATAAATATTAATATATTATAGCTTAATATATAAAAAGCTAATTTTTTAATACTAGCTTTATAGTTTACTAATTATTATTAAATTAAATATATTATAAATATAAAATTATATTAAACTTTAATAATAAATTTATTAATATTATAGCTTTTTTAATAGTTTAAACTAACGTTAATAATTTAGCTTTTATAATAAATATTTATTATATTTTATTTATTAGTTTTTTAGTTTATAATTTTATTAAAAAGTTTTATAATATAGCTTAAAGTTTTTTTTATTAATAATATTATTATAAATAATATATTATTAATTATTATAAAATTATTTTTATTATTAAATTTAATATATAATTTATAAATAATAAATATAAAATATTTTATTTATAGTTTTATAATATTTAAAAAAAAGTTATAATTAAACTATAATAGTTTAAAAAATAAGCTATATTTAAATATATAATAATAATTATATAAAATTAAACTTATTTTTATTAATATTATTATATATTTAAAAATAAAGCTATTTTTTTATATAAAAATAGTTTATTTATTTTTATTAAAATAATAATATATATATAATATTTATATTTAAAGCTTAATAATTTTTTTAATATAAAAGTTTAAAATAAATAATAGTTATTTTTTTTATTTCGGATTATTTTTATTTTTAAAAACTACTATAAATTTTTATTTTTAATTAATTTATATTAAAATTTTAATATAATAATTATTATATTAGCTAATTTAAAGCTTTTAAAAATATATATAAATTATTATATATTAATATAAATAAAAATAATATTTTATTTTTAAAAAATAATAAAGTTTATAAAATATTAATTTAAAACTAATTTTATTTAATATTTTAAAAGTTTTTTTTATTATAATAAAAAAACTTTATAGCTATAAAAAGCTTATAATAATTTAATTATAATATTTATTTTTTTATAGCTAAAAAATATATATATATAAACTTTTTTAAAATTTTATATTAATAAAAATATTTATAATATTATATTATTTAAATTTAAAATTAAATTTAATAAAATTATTATTAAGTTTTAAACGATTTTTTTATTAAATATTTATATAAATATTTTTTATTATAGCTTAGTTTTTAATTTTTATATATTATTAATTAAGTTTTATATTTATTATAATATTTATTTTTAAATTTATATATATATTTTATATAATTAAAAACTAGCTTATTTAAAATTAAACTTTTAAGTATTTTTTTTTAAGTTTTTTTTTAATAATTTATAAATAAATATATTTTATTTGTTTAAAATAATTTTTTAATAAATATAAATTAAATTTTTTATATTATTTAAAAATAAATAAATTTTATATATACGTTTTTTTTAAAATAATAGTTTTTATAAATAAGTTTTTAAAATAGTTTATTATTAGTTTAAAAAATTTTTTTTTATTTAGTTTATAATTTTTATAAAAAATTTTTTTTTTATTTATTTAAAGCTTTTATTAATATTTAATATTTATAATCGGATAAATAATAAATATAATTTTAATAAAAATATTTTTTTTTTATTTTATTTAAATTTTTATTAATATTTAATATTTACGATTAAATAAATAATAAATAATAAACTTTTATAAAATATTTTTTTTTTCGTTTTATTTAAGCTTTTATTAATATTTAATATTTACGATTAAATAAATAATAAATTATAAGCTTTTATAAAAATATTTTTTTATAAATTAATATTATTTTTTTTATATTTAATATTTAAACTTAAATATTATAATATTTAAAAAAGCTTTTTAATAATTTAATTTTTTATATTTTAATAATTGTTTTTTTTTATAATAAATAATTTATATAATTAAATTATATTAAAATTATAATTTATAGTTTAATAAATTAATTTAAAAATATAAACTTATTTTAATTTTAATTAAATAGCTAAATTAATTATAATTTATTTAAATTAATAAGTTTTAATTATATTATAGCTAAACTAAATAATATAATTTTTAATAATTTTAATAAAATAAATATATTAAAAAAAATTCTAAGTTAATATATAAATAATTTTTTAACGTATAATTTTTTAAATCGTTTTTTAAATTTATTATTATTAAATTAATTTTTTTTAGTTTAATTTAATAATTTAATAAAGTTTTTTAATAATAAATTTTTTAATTTATTATTTTTTTATTTATAAAAATATTAATTATTATTTTAATTATATTTTAATAATTAATTTAATTAATAAGTTTTTTATAATTTTTTTAGTTTATTTTAAAAAATTATTTTTAAACTTATTTTTATTATTATTAAAAAACTTATTTTTATTAAAATAATATTTTTTATAATAATTATTTTATTTTTATATAATAATTAAATTTAATAAATATTAAAAAACTAATATTTTATTAAATATTTTATTTAAGCTTTAAAATTAAACTTTTTATATTTTTTTTTTTATATTTATAATAATAATTATAATAAAAACTATATATTTATATATTATTAAATATAAAATATTTAAAGTTTATTTAAAGTTTATATAGTTTTATAAATTATTAAAATATAAATAAAACTTTTTATAAAAAGTTTTTTAATTATTAATATAATAAAAAGTTTAATTATATAAATATATTATAATATAAACTATTTTAAGCTATAAAAAATAAAAAGCTTATATTTATTTTTTATTAAATTTATTATTTAATAATAGTTTTAATTTATTTTATTTTTTTATTAAAATTTTAAATATATAATAAAAAAATCATAAATTTAATATTATAAATATTTTATATAAATTTTATTAATTAAATAGTTTTATTTATAATATTTATTAATTTATTATTATATTTTATTATAATTATATTATTTTTATAATAAAATTAAATATAATATATATAGTTTTTAAAAGCTATTTATATAATATTAACGTATTATTATTAATAATAATTTTATATATATTTTAAATATTTATTAATAATTAATATTATTTTTTATAAATAATTATTTTTTATATTAAAATTATTAAATTTATAAAAATTAATTATTAATTAAATATTAACTTTAAAAATTTTAAATTAAGCTTTTTATATTATTTTTTAATAAGTTTTTATAAAATTATAATTAATATATTTATAGTTTTAATTTTATTATTTTTTCGAAAAATAATTATTATTTTTTTAATATATATTAATAATTATTTTAATAATTTAAAATTTATATATTTTAAACGTTAATATTATTTATATATATTAGTTTATAATTAAAAACGTTTTATATAAAAGTTTAAAAATTTTTTTAAATATAAAAAATATATTTTATTAAACGTATTAAAAAGTATTTTATAATAAATTATTTATATATTTAAGTTAATAAATATAAAAACTTTTTTTATTAATATTTTAAAAAATTTAAATTAAGTTTATTTTTTTAATAAATATTTTTACGATTAAAAACTTATAAAAATAAAATTAATAATTATATTAAAATAAAAAGCTATATTATAAAGTTTATAAATTATAAATTTTTTTAGTTTTTATATTTTAATATCGATTTTTTTATAACTATATATTTTAATTGCGTTATTATTAGCTAATATTATATTTTTTAAATTAATATTTTTAAAGTTTAAAAATAATTTATTTAATTAAAAATATATATTAAATTTAAAATTTATTATAATATAATTATATAATATATATAATTTAGCAAGTTTTTATTAATTATAAAAAAGCTTATAATATATATTATTAATAGCTATATAAATTAATTTTTATATTAATTTATAAATTAATTGTTAAATTTAATATGTTTTTTTTTTGCTAGTTTTTAATATATTTATTATTTTTTAACGTTATTTTAATAATTATTTATATATAATAATATATTTAAAATAAATATTAGTTTTAAAATTTTAAAATAAAACTTTAAAAAAATAAATAATAATTTATAATTAAATATTTTTTATAATAAACTATATAATTTATTATATTAAAGTTTTTTTTTTAGCTTTAGTTTATATATTTATTTTAAAATATTTTATAAAAATATTTAAAAAGTTTTTTTTAAAATTGTTATATTAATTTTTAATTAGTTTTAAGCTATTTAAAAATATATTTTTCGTTTTTAATAAGTTTATTTAGGTCGATTTTTATTAAAATAAACTAAATAATTTTTATTTTTTTTTATTCTAGTTTTATAAATAGTAAAAGCTTTTTTTTTAATAATTTTTATAAATATTTATATTATATTTAATATAAAATTTATATTAAAGTTAATAGCTATTATTTAATAATTTAAAATATTATTTAAAATTTTATTATTATAAGTTTTTTTTAATAATATAATTTAAAATAAATTAATATTACGTAAAACTTTTTTTAAATTAATTATAAGCTTAAACAATTTAATAATATTTAATTTTTTAATATTTATTTTAATAACTTTTATTTAGCTATTTATTAGTTTATTTAATAAAGTTTTTAATAAGTTTTTTGCTATAAAACTAATAAATATTTTATTTTATTATAATATTTATATTTAAAAACTTAGCTTATTATTTTGCTAAACTTTTTTAAATTATTATACTATTAATTAAAAGTTTAATAATTTTATATAAATTAACTTATAGTTTAATTTATTATTTTTTATATTTATTTAAAAAGCTTAATAATTTTATTTAATAAATATTATATTATTTTAAAATAATATTATAATATTATTAAATATTAATATATAAAGTTTGTTTATTTATTATTAAATTTATTAATATAATAATTATTAAATTAATATTTATAAATATAAAAAAGTTAATATATTTAGTATATTAGTTTTATAAGCTAAAAAAATCGCGTTTTTTTTAATTATAAATATTTTTAAAATTTTTTAAAATTATAAACATTATAAAGTTTTATTTTTATAATAAAAAGTTTTTAATAAATTAAAAGTTATAGTAGTTAATATAAATATAGTAATAATTTTTCGGTACGTATTTTTATAGCTTTATTTTTCGATAAAATATAAAAATTATAATAAAACTTTTAATTATTAAATTTAATAATATATATATATTAATTTATTTATATATCGCTACTAAGCTTAATTAAAGTATTTTTAGTATAAAGTATTTAATAGGAGCATTAGCTACTAGTTAAGCCCCGGCGTATTATATATATATTAAATAAACAACCGGGTAATCTATTTAGTGATGTATAAGTAGATCATTAGTTGGTGCGTAATCTAACATTTAGACCTTTCTAGTTTTTCCCCCGGCCTTGTACTGGTTTATTTCAAACGCTATAAGTTATATTTGTTTTATTAAAAAGAAAAAACAAATTATATCGAAAATCGCTTTAAACGATTACTAATAGCTTACGTATAAACTAAACTTTTTACTAAATAATAAGCTATTTTTAATATTATGTTCGAACTATTTACGATTTATTTATATAAAAAAAAAATTAAATATAATTAAAATATCGAAACCGTTTATAAAAAAATAAATTTTTTTATTTTCGACTAATATTATAGTTCGGACTACTTTTAAAATCTATAAAAAAAACTATTCGGGAAACTTTTTCTTTCTTTTTTAATTACTTCTATAATTTTTAAATAGTTAAATGCGTAAAAGTTTAAATAGTTAATTTATATATTATTAATATAATAAAAACGTTAATAAAAATCTGGTTTTGTTTACTTTTTAGTATATATTTATAATTAGAGTTTATTATTAAAAGCGGCTTTTTTGCTTTAAGAATAGCTAAAAAGCAGGATATACTTACCTTATTAGTAGCCTTAAAATAATTATATTATAATAAGGTATGTACTACTTTTCTTTATTAAATAAATATTATAGTATATATAGCATCTCGCCTATATATAGGGATAGGATCCTCTATCTTCTCTAACACATATTTCCATACTTCTCATTCTCTGATTTTGGTGATCATACCTTTTTTAGACTTATTTAGAAACGCGGGATTATATATATTGCAAAGAAGGGAATATACAATTATTATTGTTTTAACGCAGGATAACGTGGTGCTAGAAGATCTATTCTAGTCCTTATGTGGTTATGAAATCCTAAACTCGTTGCGAAAATGAAGATAAGTAGATAAACTTATTTTATTTTCCCTGGCTACTTTATAAAGCCACTGGTTATTATGCCTCGCCCAGTCAAATGCATAGCACGCGTAGTATTGGAAGGAAATGAATGGATTTCCTAACACGGCCCTCATAGTAGTGGTGGAAAACTTGCGGCACTGGTAATCGGTTTCTCGGGCCTTGCTATTTGGATTATATTGAAGAGGAATCTTGCGGAGTAGACAATTTTTATAGGTCGATGGTCAGTTTGGGTTTACGTATGTCTGCTGCCTATAGGCTTCGATCGTGCCCTGCCTGTGCGGTCAACATAGCCTGCACCTCGACTCTCTGGTCGTGGCCGTAGATGGCGCTTGTCCGGGCAATGGATCCCAACGTGCTATTAAATCCGGCTATAGAGTCTTCCTTGCCCCCCTCGTTTCGTTTCTGTCCGACGGTACATAACCGTTCGTTGTCGTGTCCACAACGTACATCGGAATAGGAAGTTTGAATCGTTTCCGCTGATTGGCCGCAGGGGCACAGTTCCGTGTCTGTCGCTCCAATTCTGTACAGATAACTGTTTAGCGTGCCATGCCTGTCCATAGCTGCACTGGTGTATTTGCTTCAAGGCGGCTTAACTTGTCTGGTATGTTTTCCCGGTAGGGCTGTATCTATTTCCTTCGAGTACTTTCCTTGACCTCCATGCTTTATATATTTGTTCCTGGAGCAGAATAAGGGCGTGCTCTGCTGACCTCTGCTTACGTGCGCCGAAATGGTTCGTGGCAATATTCCTTTTGTTTTGACCATGTTGGAGATTCTCGTAGCAACGATAGCTTCTAGAATTTTGCCTAACGTGCTTAGCAAGGAGATAGGTCTCCAGGCCTTGGCTCTCCTGTAGTCGTCCTTATTCGGTTTCTTTAGCGGAATAATTTTGGCGTGCCTCCACTGGTGTGGTAGCTCCCCATTGTCCAGAGATGCCTGAATAGGGCCGTAGCCCTCTCCTTGATAACTGGCCACATTTCTCTCCATACCGCTGTTGGTAGGCCATCTTCTCCAGGGGCTTTCCAGGGCTTTGCCGCTATTAGCTGCCTTTCCACCTCTGCTTCTGTTAGCCTTGGGATGGCAATCGGGCTTCGTTGAAGTCGTTGGCCTTCAGGCTCGATATTTTCTGGGAGCGGTGGGAAGAATGTATCTAGGAGTTCTATTGCCTGTTCCTTTGCGTCTCTTGTGGCCGTTCTATCTGTCTTTAGTAGTGATGGAATCTTGCTGCCGAAGTTTTGGTCTTCGGGGCTTAAGAATTTTGCCGTTTTCCATATGTTCGTGCCGTCGGCGAGGAAGTCCTGCCAGTGTGCCCTCTTCTGCTTCCGGATTGTATCGTGGTACTCCCTGGCGGCTTCTTTAGCCCTGCGTTGCAGGTCAGGGTCGGCTTACCCCATCGCCGCCTTGCCCTTGCTCGGTTCCTCCAGTAGGTATAAGTTTTTCGTAGCTTAGTTATGTCCGCCGTCCACCAGCGCTTGGCGTAAGGCGATGGCCTTGCTTTCGGCGTAAGGTGAATACTGCTTCGGAGACTGCCCCTGAGCCAGTCTGCTTGTCTTTTGACTGTGCCTCCGCTTGGCGTTCTGGTCAGATTGCTCCGAGGACGTGGGCGGCGAGGTCCGTGATATCCCGGGTTGGAGTATTTAGCCTGTACCTCGAGCCGAGTGGCATGCAGAACGTGAATCTGCTATCATTTCCGATCTATTCTATGCCAAGATTGACACAACTCTCCCCATCCAACCTGCCGAGTCTGTTGCTATACCGAATGCCTCACTTGAGCTTAGTGCAGCCGCCAGCGCCGCCGTTGCGGCAGCTATCAAGGGCCTCGGCTCGTCAAGCGTTTCCGTCAAAGCCGTCGACGTCAGTGATGACGCCCTCGTCTCCTATCGAAAGCGAGCTGCCGAGGGAGGATGGACGGCTGAGGCCTCTCAGATGGACGCCACAGCGCTGGAGTATCCTGACGAGACGTTCACCTTGTCAATCGGAAATGCCCTTCTCTTCGTGTTTCCGAATGACGACGGTGTTAGCGCCATGAAAGAAGTTTACCGTACTCTTAAGCCTGGTGGGACTGCTGTGTTCAACAGTTGGCGATACAACCCGAACTTGGAGCCAATCCAGGTTGCCGCCCGTGAGACGCGTCCGGAGGGACCCCTCCCTCGCGGCGGTCTCTATAAGTGGTCTAGTGGCGACTTCCTTGGGAATGTTGTCATGAAAGGGGTTTCAAAAAAATCCAATATTGTCATCAAGACGGGCCCAGTCCCAGTCACGATAGGCGAGATGGATCGTTTGGCCAATATACTCTAGAGTGTCATTAGTAGCACGTCAACCGCAGGTTAGCTATGACCCGACGAGGAGAATTGAGACCGGCCATTGAGGTTATCAAACGAGAAGTGAGCAAGGGAGAAGGCTATCACCAACTTCCCGATGGCCGCAATGCCTCGCAGTTTGTAGCGAATGTCTGCATTGCGACCAAATAGAAGGGTTCAAGGGCAACTGTAAGGTACGACGCACATCATTTTGTATATTGTCATGATTGACTTATAGTGATGATGTGGTTATACATAAGGTAGCTCTCGTATGCTATATGCTACATTGTTATTACAACACTCAATGGATTCAAAGGCGATGCTGGTTCTGCATGCGAGAGCTCTTCAACGGGCACTAGCAGTGTCCACTTAGACTCAGCCGTCTGGATCGTGTGAGCGTAGAGTGCTCACGCCTTCTGCGCTACCCATACTAGTTTGGGGACCATGACTGCTGCTCCGTTCTTCACTTCTTTCATACCTTTCAGTTCCAAATCTTGAGATGCTTCAGGGTTGTGGAGGACACTTTGTGCAAACCCCTTCCACGTGTTTACATAGGTAACTAACTCTTGCGAGCTGTGAGAATTATGTACTCATTGTCAATAAGAACTTACACATCATTCCAGAACCGTGAAGTTTCCAGTCCGTACTCATATGCAAATAGTCGAACTACAGAACACCCGATTCCGAAGTCCAAAGCCTCAGCTCGTCATCCCGGCCCATCTCCTTGAGCAACTCCCTCAGCTTGTCGCAAATATGATCCAAGGCGTCCGTCTGATTATTCGCCAACCCGTGGCTAATGATAGCCTGTTTGAGCCAAGCCACGGCCTGGTCCCGGTTACCGCCACATTCACACGCCTTTGCTATATCTTCCATAGTCAGGAGGGCGCACGCGTCGTGGTAGAGAGGATCCGGGTTGCGCCCCTCGACATCCCGCTGCCCGACGATACTGAAGCAGACGCTGAGAGCGGCGGCCCAGTCGCCCCTGTCCATGTGTACGTGTTCTAGTTGGCGCGATAGCTGGCGCTCCTGCACCGATCCGGGTCCGAGAAGAGCCTTGGTGGCACGGATGCCGGCGCGGGCAACGCGCTCCGTCCCTTCAAAGTCACCGCCCCGACGGAGATTCCCGCATAGTCGGTACAGACCCAGCTGCGTCAGGGGGTGGAGGATGCCGACCGTGCTGTGGAGGCGGTCGACCAAGAACTCCAGCGCTCCGAGCGTCACCATCTTATCCCGCCATCGCTTTTTAACTTGTTGAGGACGATGGCGATTGGGTGGTTCAGGGGCAGCTGCCGCCGCGCCAGCTCGCTCAGAAACTGGAGCATTCTCTCGCGTATATGCGGGCAGGTGGCAGTGTTGACGGGTGACAAGGTGCTCAGGATCTCGATTAGGATCGTAGCCGCGGCCTCGGTGAGGGTGCCGCCGCATCCACCGTCGATTTCTTGAGGATCAGGTTTCCCCGAGCCCGACTTCGACTTGCGCCGCGCTGAGCGCCTTGCGACACCTTCATCAGGTAAATGCCGAAATCCGTATCATCCCAGAACTGCGGCCGCATTATGACAGGGGATGTTTCGAAATTTCCCGGCGTGTAGAACGTCCGTATGCTTAGGAGTACGACTTCCATTTCGGCACCTGGAAGCTTGGCAGACGATATCACGTTGAGTTCAGGTGTAGCCCCAACTCCCCCGGTTCCGGCGAGATAACGGCGCATTTGCTCGACTCTTTCTTGTGACACCGCTGCTTCCTGAAGGAACTCCTGGTCTGGACCTAACTTGCTGCCTGGCGTACTTGACCCATTGTCCTTGTGGGCCGAGGCAGTTGTTGGTATAAGTGGGAACACCCAGGAATTTTGTGTCCGCTCAATCGACAAAGTTAGATGGCGAAAGTCAGATTGTATAGAATCGACCTGGGCTTCGATGGTGGTAAGAGCCTGGCGTGAGGCTGTTTTACTTGAGGATACTAGTCCGTGTATAGTCATACTGCTCTCGAGTCCCAAGAACCCCAACTCACGGATGAGATCAAGATTGAGACGATTCAGTCTCTCAAGTTTGGGTGGCAGCCCCTTTTCGACTTTGAGGCACAATACAGTTTTCCAAATGTGCCGGGTTGGACTTCGTCTCCCCTGACTCTTTCCGACAAGGGGTGTTATTAAGTCGTGTAAGTCCTTGAATGTCGAATGAAGTGTAGTGGCGCAGCGTGATAACCGCTGCATCTGAGAGCTATCAAGGTTCTGAAATATCCTGGAGCCTGCGTTGCAGCTGTGGCAGAGGCGAGACACAGACTCGTCTACATCGTTCAAAAGCGAAGCCAGCCTGCCTGGTGCTTCTTTGAGGTCTCTCAGTAATTGGATGGTGGCAAGCAGAGTCGTCCCAGCAACGGAAGCGACCTGAAACCCAGTTGCTACACTATTGAAAACTGTTAAGGGGTCAGCCATAATTATGGCACCGGCTGAGTAGATGCTTTAGACTTAATCACTGCCGTGCGCTAGCGTGCCCATGCTAGCAAGAATCTGAAACCACACGGATAGAAACATGATGGCTATTTATTTTATTCATTACGTCAGATTGGCGTTTCACCAGTGGGATTCAGGCTATGCTAAGCCATAAAAGTAAAAGGCATCTTGATCTACAGCTTGATTCGTGAAGATCTGCATGATGTGAGCACTGAGCCTGAGTAGTACCGTGACAGTGACGCTGATATATGCATCTTCAACCCTAAGAGGCAAGCATAAGCATTCCAGAAACGATGCCTGATATATTCGGCCAAACACCGCCAAGGTATTGGTCACCTCATTTTGGACACACGCTCGGTATGTGTCGAAATCAGAAGGGATCCTAGGCGGCCAACAAGGAGGCACATCTGCTTGGACATCCTACATCTCAAGAGTGAGGCGAGCGACAAGTGAGGCAAGCAGAAGCTTGTCGACGAAGCGAATAGAGGTCGTCGGGGTAATGGTGTACATGATGCAGACAAATTGCCCGCAGCTGGCAGTTGTGGCTTTTGGGCACGGTGTGACGCCGGCGAGATAGAACAATATTAAGTCTAATCAGAATTGAAATTCTAGGTCATTACGTGAGGCTCGGCTTCGTGTGCTTCGACATGCGTCCTGAGCAGTCCCCTACCTAATGAACCTCCCCCAAAGTATCTGCACGGTATTGATCGCGTAAAGCTGACGAGTGACTGCCTTACCCGCCTTTCACGCCTTTCACGCCTTTCACCAACATCGCAAACCCACCGGCTTCTCCAACGAAAAACTCGCAAGACCTTTTCCCCGCTTCATCTGTCATATCCCACCCAATGATCTCTCGTTGAATAGCCTGCTGCACGTAGCAGTGCGTCATGAGCAACACGACACTGGCGTCGGGGTAGTTCTCGAAGATATGCGCAAAGGTACCCCTCACGCGCTGCCAGACCTCGCCGGGGCTTTCCTTGACGCCTGTCCCCTTGTTGTACGTCGCGCCGAGCTTGTCTACGTCGTCTACTCCTTCGATATCGAATGCGGGGAAAGCGCTACGGACCTGGGCTTTGTCGCGTCGCAGCGTCTTTTCGGCCCCCGTCACCTTCTCTCGCAAGCCCTCTAGAACGATAGGGCGAGCAGAGGGCCAAACCGGCATGACACCCAGCTCGGTAGTCTCGAGCGAGCGGGTTAACGGCGAAGTCATGATGACTTCTGGCGATGCGAGACCGACGTGTTGACATGCTTGTTTCAAGCGGGTTGCCAGCTCGGAGCATTGCTGCTTGCCTAAGCTGTCTAGAGCTCGGTCGGGAATGCCATCGTCTTGTGCCGCCTCTGCATAGTTTGAGAAAGTCAGACTTAACTCGAAGCACGGAGTGCATGCTCTTCCTCTTTCCCTTTCTTGAAACTTATTCCCTCTACTCTGGAGGAAGCCTACTGTGTGCTCTTCGAAAGATGTACACGATTTTGTAATGTGTATACTTATCTGCATTCGCGTTCAAGGCCTGGGTGTGTGCTACAAATGCCGGCCAGTTAGGCGCCTCTGCTGATGGGTACGAAAGGTAAAAGTTGTCATCCCATGGCAGATTGAAGTCAGACTCTTGGCCGGCGATCTGTCGCAGGTCATTCCTGAAGTAATGCCGGCCTCCGCTGTCTGGGTCTGGTCGTATGAAGACCCATGGGATCGAAGTGACTTCCGAGTGCAACATGTCTGCAATGTGCCAAAGAAAATCGAATCGAAGCTGGCTGTCAGGACATGAAAAATGTGAACGGAAGCATCGACGCACTCGGTTATATTCATGTGATTAATAGTATTGTTTCACCATATCGTCCTGGTTCAATTATCGAGCTCGCGTTGCCAGCCTGCCTTAGGAAGTCAGGGACCACTTGATACAATAAAGTGTTACTTATCGCTTATTACCGCGCAACTATACGAATAAGTGCCCTGAAAATAAGTGCATTTGTGCCTATTGTGGGAAGCTATAGTGGCCCCTGCAGCTGCCCTAAATAGGCTAGCTCATAATGGCTTGGAGTGGATGTAAAACCTTGCTAGCGCCTGCTAATGGCTCGAAAATGAAGCTATCGCCAACCTTGTGTTCGGTAGTTTTGAGCTAATATACGTGATGCGCGCGTTAATATAGCTTTGAATTAGGCTTATTATTTGCAGAGGGGTCGAGTTTGACGGGAATTTATACCTCTTACAGTCCGGAGCGGCAATTTCACTATACTGCTTAACCAGGAATTGAACAACTTTCTTATGCAATGAATAAATCAATAAAATCATATTAGTAGCCTGTACTCGATAGCCAGTACCTCCCTTAGTCATCCTCATCTTCATCGTCACTTGCATGTTCAGCCATGTACTCTGTACCCTGATATCTTCTGGGTCGGTACGTATCTTGATCAGCCTCGTCCTCGTCCCGAACAGTATCGCGGTCATCTTCATCCTCACTCGGATCCGAGTCTTCGTCATTCTCATCGTCGCTCTAAGAACGATCCTCACTACCCTCATCATCGTTCTCTGAAGTAAGTTGACTGTCTCTAGTCTCGCTGTCATTCCAATAACGTCTCGCGGTATCAGTAGATGCTTGGTCGCCATAGTGAGTGTCTTGACCATCTTCATCATCGCTCTACCAAGTATCTCAATCGCTGTCGTGTTCTTCATCGCTGCTGTGCTCATCATCGCTGTCTTCATCTTCTCCCTGCTCTCGATTCGCATCTTCTTCATGTGTCAAGTCACAAATGAGTTTTCCCACTTTGAATTTGAGTAACGTACCATCCTCTGATTCATCCTACCTCGGATTGCCTCTGCAGGAGTTGCAGACAGGATCGCCTCAGGTAGAACAGGTCCAGGTTCCCTTGGAAACATCTTCCGAAAACTCCGACCCATAACAAACATCGTCGTCGTCGTCGTCGTCGTCGTCGTCGTCGCTGTCAGACATTCAAGAAATGGGAATGGAAGGTCTTCTCGATATAAGAGATTGCTTTGCCTCAAAGACGGAGTGACAATCATGAGAAATTACACAGCGAGTGGGTGCTCTTTAGCGTGATAACATACAAGTGTTGATATGATAATAAGAGACAGTGGGTAACCCCAGCTCGCGGTAGTAGAGGCGGCGCTCAGATATGTACCTATATAACGGGATGCAACGCTGTGTGCAGTTGGTGTAGTGAATAGGGACCAGCGCGTGTAAATAATAACGAGTTCTTCGGGTAGTATGCAGAAGTCTCATGCATATCCGAGCACCTCGAGGGCCGCAGTGAGCTGGGTAATGCCATGTACGACCATACACACCGAAAAAGACAATCATAGTGTGAGGCTAGCGGGTCTTACATTTCTCTTGTGAAATTCTATTGAAGTTAGGCCCGACTGAGGTCTTTCCGCGGGCTTGCATGCACTTGGCGTGTTTCTTTCGAAGCATAGGTTTGTGTGTCATCCATATCGCGTTGTAGGCGTGATAATAAATCGCTGTGACGACGGCAGGATAGACACGCCGTCAGTCCCAAGCCCTACCCTGGGCGTTGCTTAGGCCGTGATTAGTTTGATCAACTCGGGAGAACTCCGTAGCCTGACCGAACCAAGTCTTCTCCCGTCCATTATTCGTGACCTGCTAATAAGCTGCATGGGAAGCTGATGCATCAAAAGCACGTGTCCAGCCTATTGGACACACACGCATCATCCCCTCCTCTGAGCCACTCCGTCCAATTTGTCGCACTCGGAATGCAGCTACGTGATGACTGGTCAGACAATCATCGGCTGTGCGAATCGATTGTTCTCGCCAATCCATGCTCAATTTCGATAGCTGTTACCGTCTAAATGGGAAGTCTGTTTACCGAATGACGAAGGTCCTAGTTCTTATAAGTGAGCCGACAAGTAAGGCGACGACGCAGCGATGCCTGCAACTGCTCGTAGATTTGCTGACATTATGGCGATGGTTCGATGAGGTTACAAGCAATGAGAGAATTTCAGCACCCTAAGTGTATATTGCTCATGTATTGCTCAAGAGTGTCGACTGGTTGCGAGGGTCGTTGAAACGTCCCTGGAATCATGAACAGGGCGGCTTCACACCCGTGACACCCGCCCCAATACCCTCTTGAAGATCTATTCTTGGCGCCCCCTGTTGGTGTCAGCCCGCCGATTGCCGACCATCTGTTGGTCTTTGCCCTTCGATCTTGTCCTTTCACCTATAATGCCAACGATAATCTTTCAACGCGCGATAATATGAAATACCTCCGCAGATGCAGACGTATACTGGGCAAGTCATACAGATAGCATCACCCGCAGCTTTCTTTTTTACACGTCGGCGCATGCGCGGGCCAGAACCGCCTCTCTCCTGCGAACCCCCCTCGACGCTATCCAACAAATCTCTCTGCCTTCGACTTCGAATCTCCGATCCGCATACACCCCCTTTTGTACACCTCCTCTGATATTATAAAGGGCTGTCAAGAGGAACCAGGGTCGGCGTCCCTATGATATCGCGGCCTTACCCCCAGACGATGACAGGAACACGATCAACGAGCGAGCCATTCGAGACCAAAAGAATGGAAGAAAGGGAGAGGGCTTCAGACGGTCGAGACAGCGAGGCCCATCAACGCGCCGGTCATTCCTTTTCTAGCTTTCACGGCTCTTCACAACACAGTTACACAGTACAAGAAGAATAATGCTAGACGCCATACGATGTCAAAAGTCCTTTTACCAGAGGCGCATTCCTCGAGCAATTGACGACCCAGTCAATGCACTCAGACAAGCACGACGCGTTCAACCAGGCTGTCATCGAAACACCAGCCCTCATTCAGGGCGCCGAACAGCCCAAGCCTAGAGAAGGAACCGTCCGGCTGTCTCTGCAACATGAGCCCATCCCCGCCGACGAGACACATGATGGAAAGTTCCGAGGGTTCTCATCCGCAAGGTCGAATGACCCCCAAGCGACGATGTCATCTTCTGGCTTTCTCTTGTCCCCGACGACTCGATCTGTAACGTTCGTTCCCAACCTATACTGCGCGGGCCCAAGTAGAACATTTCCCTCCCGAGCGTGTGAAACATTAAACTTTTTCATCTTCTGCAACAGCGCGGGGTGTTCTTGCAACACTAAGGTCGAGCAACGGACATCGCGGACACACCCCAGCACTTCTAGCCGGCACTGTGGGAAGGGGTATTTCACGACCGTTGGGTCCCAGGAGTCCGGACTCCAACATTCCTTCCCACCATCCGAGCTCGGTCGCGTCGCCGCTGGGCGGCACCGTATCAGGACTCGTCAGCCAGGTTACGTTGAACGCGTCGACTAACGTGCCCCCTGATCGGACCTAACAGGGCGAGCCACGAAGGTGCACGCGCAATGACTTTCCCCTTGCGATCTCCTTGACGGCCAGAGGTCTCGACAGGGCTTATAAGAGCGATTCAGCTTATGATAGCCCGTCCACAGCAGCCCCGGGAGCATGTCGTCCTCCCATAACCCCGCAAGAAACCGGCACTTCAAAACCTCTTGAAACCGCAGTGCTATCCCCGCCATGGTGGCAAAGTTGTCCGTCGGTCGTAAACGTCCCGGCGCGAGTACTGGTGTATTATGTTGCGCCACCGCTCGAGCACCGCCCCCTTCGAGATGTTTTGGTTCTCGGTGAGTGCGACCGGTAGGTCGAAGTACTCACGGTCGCCGTGTCTGTAGGTAGTATAAGACCCGTCTTCGCGGTACAGCGCCTCGCGACAGTTGAAGAGCATCTGCTGGTCGCCGTAGATCAGCAGCCGCCTGCTGAGCATGAGCTCCTGAAAACACCAAGCCCGCGACTCCACGGCGCGTACCGCGCCGACCTCTTCTGGCCGATGTAGCATGCCGCGCCGTCCTCAGTCTCGTTGAGATATGTGCTGAACGGAAACTTGCAAGGCGGCAGCGCGGGCTGAAGACCTTGTCTTTGAACCCGACGAGACTGTTCTCGCCCCTCCCCGCTACGAGCGTCAAGTGTGCGTTTCCGTAGACATCGGCTATCTTGACGGACTCGGCGGCCCAATCGTCTTTGTCATCTTGTATGATCCCAAATGCATCTATCCACACATAGCGGTAGCCGAGCAGGCGAGCGATCTGCAGGCATCTTGGTGTGTCTGAGTCATAGAGCCTTCGAGTATTCCTGATTGGTAGGTCTCTATTGTAGCTTTCTTCAGCTGGATCTTGTGTCGCACGCCCTCACCCCAGGAATACGATAAGGCCATGTAGCATCCCGCTTGCCCATGGGTTACGTAGAGCTTTGGCTGGGCACCCGTAGATGGCTCGCCCAAATCAATGACCCGCGTCGGCATTGGAAGGATATCGGATCCTGACCCTCGGCAACGTGGATGTCGTTTGTGACACCATGCCAGGCCCTCTTTAGCCCAGTCTATACAAAGGCCATGCTCAGAGGTCGTCGTGAAGTATCTTCCTAACATGTGTTGGCGGCGAATGTATCTAGAAATCGATCTTCATAAGCTACCAAAGCATACCGGACCAAAACAAGACAACAATGTTGCTGCCGCATATTTTGACGAAGCTCTACTTACTAGGCATAGCAAATACGGGAAGACTAGTGTATGTCTTTACATGTGGCTCGGCACCAATGTAGACCCAAACGAGGTCGTTGCTTTGCTCAGACGCGGTCTGCCTCGGCAGGTGTGCACCATGGGCGCTCAAGTTGTGAAGTATCACTGAAGTATCGCGGCGATCTTCAGGGTCTGACGGGCGTCCTAGTAGACATTCCGCGATATCATCTTTGGAGCACTCTGCGTGTATCGCCGCCCATATCATAATACAAATATCGCATCTGACTGTCTCGGTGCAATTCTTGAGATCCAAAAGGGTGTCGTGAAGCTGAAATGGGACAGTGATGTTGTACATGGAGAAGGTGGCGCAGTTGTCGCATCGCGGTGCTGCCATCGTTCCTCGCTCTATAAGCGAAATGTGCGACAACTCATGTGAATCGGACCGCGTAGATTTGATCACGCACATATTGTGAAACGGACTTGAGCCTCAAGCTGAACTTCTCAGCAGAACGCGTGGTATTGTCAGTACCCCGCATGAATAGGGCATGGAGACAAATCCATGCAGAGATGCCTTACTGACTGACTGACTTAGGTACCTTACATGTGCATACGCGGATAGGCCCCCATCTTGGCAAGACTTGCATCAAGGTTTCTTTTTTGACACATTCATAATCTCCATACAGTTGCTTGATTAGCTGACTACTTGCCAAAGCTCTGTCTCATCTCCCTTTCCAGTTAGTTCAAGCAGCTCAGCCAGCTTGTCTTGAACATGCAGGAGTGCCTCCTCATTGCCCCATAAACATACCCCACTGATCCTGGCCTGCTTGAGCCACGCGACCGCTAGTTCGAAGTTGCCAGCGCATCCAATATTTTAGCAATGTCTTCCATGGTATACACAGCACATTCGTCATGGTACCGGATCTGGTTATAGGGGAGTCGCCGCGCTGCTGCCCAACAATGTCGAAGCAGATGTTCGAGCGCGGCCGTCCAGTTCTGCTGGTCAAGTAGATGTGCTCGAGTTGGCGAGACAGCTGGCGGTCTTGCAGAGAGCCCGTGCCTAGTGCGCTGCGTACCCTGCTGATGCTTTCACGGGCTACCCTCAGCGCCTCGGCATACTCCAAGCTGCGGCGGAGAAGCGCACAGAGCCGCTTCACCGCCAAGACTGTCAGCTCATGCGATGGGCCGACCGTGACTTGGAGGCGCTCAGCGATGAAGGTCAGCGTGCGGAGGGTGATGCCGTTGTCGCGGTTATCGTGCCTTAGCCTGTCGATCACCGCCGCGATCGGGTGGCCCTTGGGAAGTTGTCGCCGTGCTGAGACGCTCAGGTATTCTAGAAGAGCTTCTCGCACGTAGGGGCATGTGACCGTGTTTATAGGCGCCAGCGTACTTAACAAATCGATTAATATCCTGGGTGTATGCAGATCCATCTTATCCCACGCATCTGCGGTTGTGCTCTTCAGCAGGCGGAACGCACGAGTCTGGCTGTTGCTCTTGCCACGCTGGCCCCCTTCCGTTGTCTTGAGCAGATAGATGGCGAGGTCTGTGTCGCTCCATAGCTTTTCCTTTTGTACGGCTGCGCCGGTATTAAAGTTCGCTACTGTGTAGTAGGTTCGGACGTTGAAGAGAATAAATTCAAGTTGTGCGTTCGGGACCGCAGACGGGACGGGTTCTGTTGGTATATGGCCTAGCGGCTTGTTTATCAAAAAGCCCTGTAATTGTGCCATCCACTCGGGCGACAAGGGTTCTTTGTGGACTTGGCCAGAAGAGTTCAGACCTAATCGGATATCATAGCGGGCTCCTTTCCCCTGGTCCTCTGATATGACTGCGTGAGATTGTCGGACTGAAGAGTAGAAAGCTTGGAACTCGTCTCTTAATGAGTCTATTTTATCTTCAATGTGGATGAAGTTCTGTACTGATGTGGCGTGACTCGCTACGACAAGCCCGTTCGTCTCGACTTGGACCTCCAAGTTGATGGTGCCTAGTTCCCGTACCAACTCCATGCTGAGTCTGTCGAGCCTTTTCTGCTTTTCGACTAGCTCTTTTTCGAGCTTGAGGGATAGTAGTGAGTTCCATAGACGAAGAACTGGTGTTTTCCGGTCTCGCCCATCGCGTACCAACGGTTCTAAGAGTCTTTGGATTTCTTGTAAAGCTGGGTAGAGGGCGGCGGCCGTCCGGGACAGGCGGTCGAGCTGGGGAGGGTCCAGTGTTCGAAAGAGTCGCGAGCCGGCATTGCAGCTGTAACAGAGGCGGGATGTGGAACTTTCAACGTCGTTTAAAAGTAGTAATAGTCTCCGGGGAACATCTTTCAGGTCTTTCATGAGCTTGACCGTGGCCAAGAGGGCCGTCGCACCCGTTTCCACCAACTGTATCCCGGCTGCTATCCCGCCGATGAGCGAAAGAGGATCCATGGCGAAGAACTATTCTGTAGCGCCGGGAGTGCTTCCCTGTCTGTTTATCAATCGATCCACCCCCAGACGACACAGGAGCGAGCGGAACTAGAGGCTTGGACGCAGCTAGAAGAGGTAAGAAGGAAGTAAACTATGCCGCATGGTACTCCTTCGGCGGGCCAGCTGATATTTACCCATTGCCGATCAAGAAGAGGTAACCGAGGGACATATAGACACTAATAAGTGCAATGCCTTTTATGCACCTGTTCACGACCAGATTCGCCCCCAAAATAGATGCAGATACGTAAAATAGAATAAAACAGGGAGATGATGTTCTCACGTCATCTGAAACAGGACAGCCCCTGGCAGAGGATTCTTTACCCTTGAGAGTAAGTACACTAATTGTCAGGACTCAGGGTTTGACAACTTCGACATTCCAGAGCTTAAGAACCAGCAGTCATGTGTATTGCGATCCACTGTCTCTACTCCACGGAGTACGGACTACAGTTGTGATCGGCATGTTGCCTCAATCTACATTGCCTCAAAGCAAGTCGTTGCTGAGCTAACTCATCTGGTTAGCGCAGCGCTCTACCTACCAGGGCTGCAGCATAGCATGGATGTCCAGTGTTGTAAGAGTAGGCGTCGAGCTCAATGCCCATCTGAGGTGAGGATCTGTGTGATTTTGCTTGCGTATATTGAACAGTGATCGTACGGTATAAGTGACGTGATGTGTGCTGCAAGAACAACATTGAATCGGTGATGTCCGTTACACCTCCAGTACCTGGCAGATGAACTGCCAAGGCCCTGCATAGCCTGAGAACAGGGCCCTTTCCAGCTGCACTCGTAGGATTGGAAGAGTGTACCAGCCGAGGTGATGCCAAGAGAAAGTGAGACACTTTGAGAGCCCTCACCCTGTAGAAGTGCTCCCCCTTTTAAAAGTGTCTCAGCGATCGCCTCGCCACCCTTGCACTGCCCGGAAAAGGCCTCCATTTGCTCCAAGAGCACTACCTCAGTGGACTGACAGGTCATACTCCGTATAACTATACCAATCAGGCGGCAGAGTGTTTTAATTGGAGACGATCTTCTGTAAGTTCCAGACGATCTCGAGATTTTGTTCGAATTTGTCTTTCGTTCGTTCGGCCGGGATGTATGCGCAAACACGGAACTTCGAACCATCAGCTGCTTATTCTCCCGCCGTGGTACGAAAAGTCTGCACCTCTGGGTGGCACGCACATAGAATGTGTATTCAATACATGCGTATCTGACTTATAAGACAAGCCGCCATACTTACGCATCCGAGCTCTACTGTAGAATACAGAAGAGGCAGAAGATGGCTCAAAGATAGGGCTGAGATAAGCGCATGCGTCAGCTCAAGCATGCACCCAAGGGAACTTGCATATGCACGTAGTTTCAAGTAGAAATATATCGGAACACAACTCTTTGGTTCCTACATTGCTAGGTATACAATGCCAGCTTGATAATAGGTATTCTAAGCTCGGCGTAGACGGAGCGGGTAAGGAGTAAGACAATCTCAAACGTCGACTTACAGCTTCCAAAAATCAGTCATGGCGCCCTTCTGCGATGTGTGTGCCCATTTGACCCTCGAACGCCCAGCGAATGGCCCTCAAGGCAATACTCCTATCACCTCTGTGAGGCATCACCATAGCCTCGCAGAATTACAGAGTTGCTCCGAGTCAGGCTCCTGTGGAGTCTGTCATCTATTCTGGACTGGCATTTCGATACGCTTGACTTGTGACACACTTGAGACATATCTTCAGAACATAGTCCCTCTGCCACATGGCCCGCAGCTGATCTTGGTCATCGACTGGCAAAACCCTTCACCTGAATCTTCGTCGGATCCGATATCGCACATACACCGGTGGCTCTGTCCCAGTCCAACGCTGAGAGTCCAGGTTGGTGGAGACACCATAACCGACATAACTCTGGCAATCTTCGATATCTTTGCTCCATCTAGTAGGTGTCGTCCGGAGAATATGCCCTCGGCCGTCATGCTCAAATGCACAAGGTTGTTAACGATACTCGAAAAGACTCGCTTGCAGGTACTTGGTTGCGCGGACGAGACTCGACGTGGTCCGGGGCAGATCAAGAGCGCATCATTACAACCATGAGATGGCTTGAGAGATGCGTCAAACTCCACCCTCGCTGTGGTGGCCAGGCTCCGATGCCCATGCCTACACGTGTGATCGACCTCGGCGATCCAAATACGAACGTCAGACCCAGATTGCTGGTCACTAACGGGTCCAAGGGGAGATATGTTGCTCTCTCGTATTGCTGGGGCGTCGGACGCGGAATCCACAAGTTGAAGCTAAAAACAGAAACTCTCCAACCTTTCCAACTCGGTATAGACGAGCAATCGATGACTCGGGCTCACCGCGAGGGCGCCCAGATTGCTCGTGAGCTTGGCTACCGGTACATCTGGATTGACGCATTGTGCATCATCCAAGGCAGCGATAAGATGTCTAGAGATGACTGGGCAGCCGAGTCCTTGAGGATTCCCCAGGTCTACGGGAATGCCGAACTGACCATCGTTGCTGGGCGGAGCAAAGACAGCCGCGATGGCTTCATCGCTCCAACATACAGACCCGCGGCTAGCCCCGCGAGTCTGCAGTGTCAGCTTCCAGAACCAATAGGCCGAAGCAGCGATTTATGGGTTGGACTCAAAAAGAGTCGCATGGTCGGACCGACCGATCAGCGTGCCTGGTGTTTTCAGGAGTCAGTCCTCAGCCGGCGCATGATCAGCTACAATGAAGAGCAGCTGAGCTTCCGTTGCCGCGAGCGCGAGGATCACGAGGACGGAGACTGGAGCTTCCATGGGAAACACGATGGCTGGTTCGACCTCATCATGAACCCGACCTTTCCCACATTATCAGAGCCTGTTCTTACCAGTTGGTATCGCCTATCAATGGAGTACTCAGCACGGTCCTTCTTCGACCCAGCGGATAACTTTGCGGCTTTGGCTGGAGTGGCACTTCAGTTTCAGAAAGCAATCGCGTTAAAGCACCCAGATAACACCAGGTATTTGGCGGGTTGTGGGAAGTTGATATGGTTGGGGGTTTGCTATGGCGTAGTAGCAGGATCATCGACTCGAATCAAGAGCCGCTTCGCTATCCCATCGCCGTCAGCGGGCCGTTGGAGGGGAAGAAGATCATGATTGCGCCGAGTTGGTCATGGATGTCGCTGGTGGGACCAATTCGCCAAGGAAATGGGGAGCACGACATCCATATCATGTTGGAGAACAAACATTCGATATGTTGCTTCCCTGCAAACCCTGACGGAAAGACGTGGTCTCCAAGCGACTGGCAGCCCGGATGGTCAAGCATGAGGATCTCCCTCTACCATTTCCATTACATATCAAAGGATATCTCAGAAAGCTACGCCGTTCACACATCCCCCTCAACTTGGAATGGCTTCTCGGCGTGGCGATACAAGCGGCCACATTTAGATCAAGTCGCTGTCCTACTGGAGGTCGATGACGAGCCATCAATCAGCGGCGCCATCGTCGAAAATCCACGCCCTCGTATCGTTGCGCTGGGTCAGTTTGATGTTGAGGAAAGAAGTCCAGCTGTGACTTGGGCGTTGAGACTGACAGAGCATGAGGGTCTGCTTCTAGACCAGCTTGACGATGGGTCATTCTCACGCCTTGGGATCTTTGTGATCACAATGGTCAATCATTCAAAGTTTGAGTCTCCCGCTTTCGCTTAGAACCATCGTTCTCGTCTAGTAACATAGCGCTTCGACCCAGCCTTTGAATATCCCGAGGCCGTTTCCCCGGGTACAATATCGTGTGTAGGTGGACGCAGCCGGTCTGACGAACATTGGCCATGACTTGTGTCAGAACTAGCAGTTTCATACCAGTTAGGGTCTCGTGCTGCAACGGTTGCGTTCGCCCTTCCCAATTTCATTCCAGCTCTTCTCATCTCTTTTCCTTCTCTTCAAAGGATCACACATTAGTACTTCTCTGTACTCGAAACTCATCAATACTAACCTTGGTGCCGTATATCATGTCTTTCTATCGATGTTCTCATCATCGGGGGAGGCCCTGCTGGATTGTAAGCGGCCCTCACCCTTGTCCGGCGAGCGACACATAATCTGCGTGTTCGACGCTAACCAGAGCCGTGCTAGTCCATCTCTCCATCTCCACACTATCACGGGCTGGGAACACAAATCGCCGTCTAAATATATTACCATTCTATACAAAGAGCTGGAGATGAATGATTGCTTTAATGCTGTCAACGTCGAGATCACCAAGCTGGCACCCGTCGAAGGCAGTTCTCTGGTTACCGACAAGAGCGGCAAGACCTGCAATGGTGTTAACGAGGTGTTCCCGACAATCGAAGGCTACTCCGAGTATTGGGGAAAAGGAATATTAGTTGTTATGTCCTTGTACCTTTGCATGTTTTAAACTTGAAGTTACTATGCGGACAACGCTTCTTAGCTTCCATAACCTATTCACGCGCAAAGCTATCAGGCGGACCCCTCTAAAGTCCGCGCGGAAGTCCTTACTGTCGACTAGATTACTATGCCGCAGTTTGTATATCGCTATAGCTCCAACCTTCCAAGGGAAGCCGTAGAAAATAAACACTCGGGAGATCGCTAAGTTCGTTCGGCTGTTGTTAGACCCGAATGATATAGCCGCTCAGATCATCTTTAAAGATCGCAATACGGTAACAAAGGACTTTATCGGTTAAGCCCCTATTACGCAGTTATATAAGCCCTTCGCCAAACAGCTAAGCTACAAAATTACCGCGATAGGAGGCGATTATAAGACAGTGCTACCTTTCTTCTAGACCTCTATAAAAAGTATATATACCGCGGGCGATGGGGTAACCCCTTTTAAGTTGTGGCCCAATGCTACCTATAGTAGCCCCTACGCTGCTACCAGTACTGCTACAAACTTAAAAGAAGCGAAGCGAAATTGTCCGCCTATTTATGTTTAGCTTAAGCAGTATATAGTTGCTTGGAAAACGATCGAATTAAAGCGGGGTCCAAATAGTAAAAAGAACTTTATAGTCAGAAAACTTAGACAAAGTACCGGTTACTCTTCTAAGGCACATCTTGCAGCTGGAGGTTATTTTAGCTACTTCAACTTCCAGTCTCTGTTTTTCTCAATAAGGACTACGCATGATGAGTATTTGCCCTCTAACCCAGTTTCAACTTGATTGATACCCAACAGCTTCGAGGAACCCGACATTGGATTCGTACATGAGTCCTATCAGCGGTGCTTTCCCCTGCCCTCTTCTTCATTTTTCGTCTTTTCCGCCTTTTCCACGCTGGCCTACTTCCGCTAGGTGCTATAGCAAGTCGTTATAGTGGATTTGAGGGGGCGCTGCTGCGCTATAAATACAGCGAACTTAGCGCATATACATCGCTGTGGCCTCTGACTTTTTTGACTCTTTGCTTTGCTTAAAGACCAGTATAAAGCTACCGTCAACTCATACTTTCATCGATTCCCACACAAGTGGTATAGTATTGAAGAGCTATAATGTTCAAGTTGACTTAAGCTCACCTCGTCAGCGTCTTGATCTACCACGGCGACCGCGTCTTCTTAGTCTCAGAACCAATCCAAGTTGAGGCTTCCAACATGTCATGCCCGCCGCTCCAGACGTGAAGGCCTGCCTAGACGCCGCCGGCCCATAGCTCCAGGGTAAACATGGCGGCCTCATCGCGGAACGGCTCGGTAGAAACGACGTCGACATACGCATGCGGCAGGCCAGACAGGTCCGTCACACGTCCAGGAGAGGCGTAGTAACTAAGTAAATTGACTCCCAATTCATCCGCTTCTCCTTGTCCTTTTCCTACGACGTCGTTGCCTGGGACGCACGACCACACGTACCGTCCCCATTGCGAGAAGTTCCCCCGGGCGTTGAGATGATACTGCATACACGACAGCGTCGCGCAGCTGTCGTCGAGCACGGGACACGCGAGCATCATAGCACAGAGCTCGAGGCTTTCACTTTTGGTACAGGTCTGACTAGTACGGTTAATGTCACGCTGCATCACCAGGGTTCTCAGGCGCACGCCGGTGAGTACCGGGCTTGCGATGAAGGTGTTTAGTGCTTCGAGTGTTTCGAATGCCGTGTTCAATCCAACGTATGGATTGCCCATGACACGACCGCCCGCGTGGAGGAAGAGGCTACCGGGGTTTCGATAATATTAAGGGGGCTTGAGGGCCTATGCCGGTGATGAGGGAGACGAGAAGATGGTGACTGTGAGTTCGCCATGGCGCACGGGGACCTTGCGCTCCTCGACGCGGATGACCGGATTCCCTGCGACAGCCGGGTCTGTTGGCGGCTCTTCGGAGCGCAGCTGCAGGAGCTCCTCCAGTGATTCTGGGATCGGCCGATGCAGATCGTCCTCGTGCTCAGAGTCGCAGGGCGGTCTGATAGTCTTGAAGCTTGTGTCCACCTCGACTGGCATGTTCTGTCCTCATCTCTCTGCTTCCGTCAAGCAAGCTTTGTCTTTCATCAAGGCTCTTGAAAAATTACTTGCCCGAGTGACTGTCCGATTTCAGGCGCGGTCATTCGTCGGAAAGAAAGTCAGATTGAGACGTCTCCCAGGTCGGATACCCACTGCTCGCGCTGTCATACATGCCAACTGAGCACATTGCACAGCTCTGGGTTTTAGAGAATGTCAAAGTAGGACAACGCTCTTGACCACCAGTCTGTCAAGTTTTTTCCGGCCGCGAGAATGATGCATCATCGATGAAGGGTGAAGGGCATTGAATTTGCCTATCGATTTTGTCTGCGCTGTTAGGACGGGGCTAGACCCCATCGGGAGATTTCTACAAGCGGTCATACACTTCGCCATGATGCAACGCAGCCCGATAGTGAGATGTCTAACTTCTTGATGTTCGATAGCTTTGAACTGGAAAATGGGCCTTGCGATGAATTCCTGGTGTATTGCGGCTTGAGCGAGCCGTGGGCTCTCGTCAAAACCTGCGGAGTTTTAAAACGGGTATTACCTAAAATCAAAGAGCGATTTGCGGATTATCTATCAATAGAAATCCGCGCAACTGAGGAGGATATTCGCAGATATTTATACGGGCATTTGTTAAAACTTCTAAAGTTCGTGACTAATCGAAACTTCAAGATAAGATCATAACAAGTATTACGGAAGCTGTCGAGGGAATGTAAGTATACCTGAGAAGTATCGTAAAATATGCTAACTGGCCCAGGTTTCTGCTTGCGCAATTATATTTTGCTCTATTAAAAGATAACGATACACCAAAAGCGATTTAGATAGCATTAGGAAAGCTAGTTACTAGGTCTAATACTTATAATGCGGTATACGAATCAGCCATAGAACGAATTCGAGGGCAACTTCCAAAGCAGGCAAAATGTGCTAAGCAAATCTTATCGTAGATAACCTATACGAAAAAGCCGTTAATACAGCAAAAGCTTTTACATGTACTAGCTTTAAAACCGATAAGCTCGAATTTAACGAAAAAAACCTTTTGCAGATAGAAGATATAATCTCTATACAGGCTAGGCTGGTAACAATTGATTAAAAAAGCAGTATTGTCCGACTGGTTCATTATACGACACAAGACTACTTTGCGCGGAGCCAAAGCATATGGTTCCCTACAGTACAGCTCTTTATCGTGATAATTTGTACTACCTATTTTTCGTACTAAAGTTTTGCAGATGGATATGCGGAAACAGACGAAACATTCGAGCGACGACTTAAGCCGTATCTTTTTTACGACTATGCCGCTCGCAACTAGGGATATCATGGCTGCGGAATATCGGGCTCTCTAACTGTGCTTTCCTTTCTTCGGAAGCCAGCCCAAGTCGAAGCATCAAGCCAGGTCTTAATAGTTAACAATCGGTATAATTGGGAAAACACCAAAAAAACATGACTGGATTGCACCTAGCAGAATTCTTCGGCCAAAGAGAGTCTATGGCGACGCTACTTGGTGAATTGAATGCAGATATAGAAGATGGCGACGGCCGGCCGCCACTGTGGCCGGCGGCAGAGCGAGGGCACAAGGCCGTAGTTCGGCTGCTGCTACAGGTTGGTGCGGATCTTGATACTGTTGATGTTGCTGGAGTAAATGCACTTCAATATGCAGCATTGAATCACCATGATGCAGTTGAGCACCTGCTGCTCAGTAATTGCCACACGGACCACCCTTCGGACCCAGCCACAGGACCTAGCCACAGAAGCTACACAGGCTCCTGGAGTCTCCTAGAAGGTCCCGGAAGGTCCTGGAAGACCGGCATCGCTCCGAGGCATTATCGTGGGCTAAGACATAATATATGAGAATAATTGCATTGGTCAAAATAGCCTCAACCCTTCTCGAGGAGTCAGGCTTTCGGAGGCCTACGAGGAGGCAGAAGTCCTAGGAATTCGTCTATAAATTGAAGGCTTGGGCGAGGTTATATTGAAGTCAGAAATAGGAAATCAGAGCCCCTAGAGACCCCAAAAAGATCATTAGCTGAATTGAACTCCAAATTCCAAGCACTTGAGCATAAGCCCTTGTCACATTCAAACTTTCGATTCCACTTTGATTGGCTTCTAAGACGGCTCCGCTCGCTGTTGATAGAGCAAGAGAACTAATACGAGTTTTATAATAAGCTAATATATAGGTAATCAAACTACGTACCTAGTTGTTGCGGGACTTCGAAGTCGGAAACTTTTAATCAACGATTAGCATGTCTGAGAACTATTACTATCTACATATATCTACCATCCTCACTTTGTTGTAGATTGCTCTCAACTAACTGCAGTAGTTGAAGGACAATGCCGTGAAGGTCAGGTTTGTTTCGCAAGCGAGTGTCCAGGCGAACCAAAAACCCAGCATCCACATCAACAAACCCAGTCCAGAATTGATGGCTTCGTTTTTAATCCAGAACAAGCTCCCTGTTTCTGGACACGCTTCGCTGACTAGAACCCTGAATAGCAGCCGTTTCGAGCGAAATTTCCAGAAGATTATCCAAAAGACGACCACATGGTTGCATCGATTTTAGGATCGGCGTTCGTTCTCCTCTATACCTGACATCTCGAGAAAATCAGTGTTGAAATACTGCTTTACCGAAAGAAAAGATAGAGCTGAGTTTTGTTATCGTCAATCAGTTCATAGGTTGGGGAATGATTAGAGTGCCCGAAAGCAATCAACCTGCCTTCCCATCCAGTATCCGTAAAGACCTAGAGCCTCCCCGAATACTGGAAAAAGGCTCAAGAATTAGTGATATTGAGCCCTTGCCCTATACTTCTATCTACTAATGACCTAAAAGTGACCCTACTTCACTCTAGAGCCCAACCACCTGACATGTTGCGTCTCTCGGACTGAAGCTGTAAGGATAGAGGATACAGAAGGACAAGGAAACATGTGTTCGATCTTGATTACTAAAGGCGAAGTGAACCTAAATTACTCGATTTACGACTGCAACCGATAGAAGGAATTCAAAAAGAACACAATATAATAAGGTGAGTCGATGAAACATAGATAGGGGCTCTGTTTCGCTGGAAGCTTCAGGGCGGGGTAAATTTACATTAAATATAGGAGTTTACTCAGCTGTTGTACTCGGAATTACCTTGCAAGCTTGCGGTTACTGGAAATTGCGATTATTAGACCTCAATTTGAGTACATAGGGCGAGACCGGTCATGAGGCTCACCACACTGACAATTATATTGGCACGTGGTTTTGTTTTAATATAGTAAGCGGACTACCGCTAGATTCTGGGGTTACCGTTTGAGAATTTAAATGAAGCTATATTAGTCTGTGGCAGGGTCCAAAGGCTAAGAATCCATAAAGTTAAGGCGATTTGCCAAGCTTTCTTGCAAATTGACACAAGCACCCCGCAACAAACTAAGGAGGGACTCGGAATATTAAAAAAGAGGAGTTTGGTTATTTAGCCGTGAAGCACCCATTGTAGCGTATCACACACATAGAAACTCAAAAAGGTCCATCAAGGAAGGGAAAGAGCCTTGAATAGCTGTGTGTTGAGCATAGAGACTTATCTGAAGGTGTGTTTGGTTCTCTGCTACAGGGAATATAGCTAACGCCCTATGTACTGGTCGTCACGTGACACTATACCATAGTCTCTATTTAGCCCCTTACGGCATCTACTTGTATCTCCTCGCAATATTAGGGTCAACGGCTTTTTGACCGCCACTAATCTTTACTTGCTATATGTAAGTTAAAATAGTGCTACGGTGAAACTGGTTGTACGCTCTTTTAACCCAGTCTCGCGGAGTGACGTGAGTATCAGATCGGATTTCATTGATGTCAGTTTTGACAGTTTTCGGCAGCTTTGGCCAATCAAATACCGGCGGCAGACAGGACCGATGAGTGGGCGGTGAGGAATGCCGGCAACTCTAAGTTGACGCCAGAGGGCTAGACGCGTCAGCGGAGCTTACAAGGCGGGACCTCACGCAGGGGGCAACCCCCTTCTTCGTGCCGATCCTGCCGGAAGGACTTAATGACTCCGCCACATAGGATTTATCGCCGCCTTATTCCGTGTCGGCGCCGTAGCAAGCCAAGAGAAGTATAGGAGTTACGTACATTGTTTTCTGAATAATGCATGGCAGTGTGAACCTCAAGCTATTAGCCACAGAAATGTCTCATACGCTGACGAGGTAGGCGTAATAAGGAAGGTGTATGTAAATGAGACCCTCTTTAGAAGCGATGATGAGAAGCGTTGCAGCTAGAGGCTGTGTGGGATATTAAAATCTATCTTAGGATGCTATAACCATACTCCGAGTCTCCTTTGTTGATTCTATTACGTCTTCAACAACACCACGTTACATCGCCGTAAAATTATTTAACTGGCTTTTTTGTGTAGCCACAAGCTCGCGGGGCGTAACCCCAACTGGATTGACTTACATATCAAGGGGCTCTTTGCAAAACCGGGAGATTGAGCAAGTTTTGTCATGAGTCGTATTCTGGTGGGTTTGCTAAGACTCTAGTCTGTCCTATGTGTGCAGTTTAAAATCATACATAGTAGTCTAATATTAGGGCGTATGACGAGGGAATACTACAAGAATTATATCAGTTACAGGCTGGCAAGAGGCCTTTAATCATACCGAGATGATGCTCTCATCAGTTGTACTACAGTAATGTTTTCTTTAACTCTCATTAGTTTCTAGGAACCTATAGTAATCAGCTCCCGAGTAACGAAGTGAAAGGCATGAAGACATGGAGACTAGGTATCCTAAGCATGTAAAATCTGGGTATTGCTATTCATTCTAGAAGCATGTGATACCTAATAACCCTATACGGTAGGATGCCTAATTTCTAATTAGAAATAGATCCGCACATTCCGGTATCTCCGAATAGAACTATGCCGCAAACACGAACTGAAGTCGGTAGCGAAGCCCAACTCCACGTGGCAAACGTATACTAGGAGGCTAGGGCCGCGAAAGCGAACCTCGGCTCTTTCCAAATTAGTGAGAGTCGCCAGAAAATATAGTTTGAAGATGCACGATTACATCAGGAAAGGGGTAAGACACGCCTTATATCCCCGGATTTGGATTGTGGGGTAGTGTCATCCAGACAACTTCCCCGGTTCCTGGGCCCGCGACAATATAGCCATTACGGCTAAATTCTTGGTGCGTTGAACATCGGGCCATTGTGCATATGCTAGTTTTCAAATATTTCATTCTGGTTAGTGACACCAAGAAGTAAGGCCAACATCCCGCAAAACGGACCCGCCGAATGGTAACTAGCGTCACTCTCCGCAATACCCCGTTGCCTTTAACGGCAGTTAACAAGCTAGACCGTTAGTATTCGATCTAGTCTCTTCTACTAGACAGCCTTCATTATGCACGCTAATGTGTAGTTGTCCCCGGAAATTTGTCGGATTCCCCAGTTAGGAGAGCCATGGCGAATGGGATACGCCATTGGGAAGTTTCGATGTTTAGCACAGTTTCACGATACCATGACAACCTCAGCATCTAATATTGGTGATCATTGTTGAGAAGCATTACGAGGAGGCAAAGACTGTGAATTGTAAAAGCTTATAAGAGCATAGAGTTCTGGCAAATGTGGATGATGAATTCGATCGTAGAACACACCATCGTCGCTGAGCATACTTCAATATCAGGAAAAACTTTGGACATTATTGTCACACGGATTTTCAGCCCTTGTGACAATTATACACAATGCGTTTCACTCAGATGCTCGGTTTCCTGCAGGCGGGATTGGCCGTTGCCAGTCCTCTCGCCTCAGATGCTCAAGCGGAGACACGATCTCTGGCTCCTCGTGCCGGTCAAACAATTTTCAACGTCGGCCAGAACTATGCCAATGAGTGGAATGGCTTTCAATCTGGCGTGAAGAAGCCATCTGGAATCAGCCTTTACGGCAACATCTACGATGGTACCTTAAACCCTGACTCTCAGGCCCTTCTCGCGCAATATGCCGCCAATAACCGGTCAGTAACTTAGAACTATTGTCACCAAAAGACTTTGCTAACATGTCTTTGGTGTAGCGGCTATGTCGAGATCGGTCTAAGCTGGAAAGACGATATGGTCTCCCACGGTTACAGTATATATCAGGGTGCCAAGCTCTGCAACGATATTGCCGCCGGAAAGTTCGACTCATCTTTACGCACTTTTGCTCAGTACCTTGCCAAATACCCGAATGTAAAGTTCCTCTTGCGAGTCGACTATGAGGTGTCCGGCAACCTTCACGCCAACACCAACCCCAACACGTTTGATCCCAACACATTCGACCTGAGGGCCTACCCTGCGGCCTTTGCCCACGTAAGACAGGTGGTCTCATCGACCGTCCACAACGTACAATACGTTTTCCACCCCGTCCGTGGCTCAGCCCAACAGCTATACCCCGGAGACAATGTCGTCGATTGGCAAGGTAAGCACAACATAATAGCCGAATTCAAAACCGCATTGCATAAAACCTCGTACTGATTCAGCTGCCCTACTTAGGTTTCTCAATCTTCAACAACGACGTTTGCCTCAACGTCGGCTCCACTAGCAACTGCGTTGGAAGTAGACTGGACCCCAATGTGCTGAAGGATATCCAGTTCGCCACCAAGCCCAAGATCATCGCGGAGTCTGCTCCCCAGCCACCTGCGGTCAACGACCAGAACAGCTTCATTGACTACCTCACCCGTGTCCGAGACATGGTTGAGACATACGACTTTGCTGCCTGGACCTATATCAACAGTGACTGGAATGCGCATGGATGGGATACCGCTACCTGGGGTGATAGCCGTGTGGAGACTCACCCGCAAGTGTTGCAGTGGTTCCAGCAGAACATCGCCAACAACCCCAGATATATCTTTGGCTAAGCCCCTAGCTTAATAACCGGAGCACTATGATGTTTTTTTCTCAGCCACCTTGTGTGACAATTGTTATAGGGCTTGATCCTAAGGATGGGTGTCCGAGCTGTATATATCATGATGACAATTTTCAATACGATTGACGAGTATTTACTATATAAGCTTTCAAAGTCTACTTATGACTCACACCTCTTTTGTGTTGCCTTCTACGATCTAGTTAGTCAGTTTATGAAAACTCAGACGAAGGGTATCACTGATGTTAACAAGCGCATAAGTATACTTCCAAACATCTGGGATCAATAGTCCCACTTTACCAAGCAGACTCCAATATACCCTACCTGTAAGCTTTCTGTACCATGAAGCACCTACCTATGGCTAAATAGATTCGCGATTCTTGAATCGTGGTCGGCTCACTACCCTTTTTGGAGATCTTAATGCACTGTCATAAACCGAACCAAATTTGACGTAAAGCTTAAATACAATCTTAACTAGAAAAAGCTAGCTTGCTGGTTAGGAATTGCCTTGTCGCGCTAGCCAAGGCTTTCGTGGCCCGCTATCTACTGGATTTTGCCGTGCACCTTTTACATGGCTAAATAGACCTCAGCTGGGTTTACATAAACACTAATTATGAGTATGATTACTATGCATACTATTAATAGTCCGAAATGCTGGGGTTTTCGATCTCGGGTAATCTCAACTAGGTTAGCGTTGTTGTTATACTTACATATAGATCTCACCTCCCCTTCACGCTTTGTTATTATTACCACGTTGCCCGCGCTTCACTGCCACGGGACCCCCACACTTCGTTCGTACAAAAAAATGGAGAAAAGACTTGCTCTTTAGGCATCCACCTAACATGTATACAACTGTGTGGGAGGTGCCGATCTTTTGAGTCACGTAAAGACGGTTGATCCTGATGACGATGTCGTCCGTAATCCCGATCCGAGACCATGTCTTGCCGTGTTACTGATCAGATCATCATCCCGTCTACGAGATTTTCTTTTCAGCTTACTGATACTATTCGATGCCGGATTGTCGATAGGAGATCGATCACGCAAGAGGATCTCACAATACGACACGTCAATAGGTTGTACCGGGATAGTCAGCCCGGGATCTCACGATAATGGTGGTCATCAATTGTAACCTTGCGGTCTTTTTCTGGCTGTACCGAGCTGCACAGGACTTTGTGTCTAGGTTTCCGGTAGTCTGGTTCGCTACTACATCGGCGCTAAAATTGGAAATCAGCTAGATTCTTCCATTCACGGACCGCCGTGAAACAAAAAAAAACAAACCTAAAGCAAGTCAGTCATACGATGGCTGCTATTGGGAGAGTGGTCGGCGATGGCCATCCCTGTTTGTTGGGCTGAAACATTTCGCGGTCGTGGGAGGCAGTGTGCTGACGCTTCGTACGCCGGTTCTTATGAAGTGCCTACTCATAGCATGAAGGTGAGATATGTCATACGGAGGGCACACATATAACATGGCGGGGTAGCCTGCCCCCTAGGCAGAGTAATGGGCAAGACCGTTTCTACTAAGAATGGAGAAACATCACAACTAGTTTATCACCTCAAGTTCCGCGATCTTAGCACCGAGCAGTTATCGTCACCATGTTCGCCAACCAAGCAGACAACACCAAGCCCGGTATCGTACTTGTAACCGGCGCATGGCACACACCGGTTCATTTCGAGGTCCTCCGGGTTGCCCTGGAAGCGCAAGGGTACGAGACATACGTCCCTAGGCTACCTACTCTTGGGACAACCGGTTTGACATGGAAGGACGATGCAGTGGCTATCCAAAAAGCAGTCGAGAAACGCATGGATGACGGTAAGGAGTTCGTAATAGCGGCGCACTCTTATGGTGGCATCCCAGGATGCGGCGCAACGAAGGGTTTCACCATCCACGACCGAGCCGCGGCCGGCAAAAAGGGTGGCTTCCGCGCGATCTTATTCATCGCTGCCTTCACGATCCCCGAGCCTGGCCTAGACCTCCTGACTGCCTTTGGCGGCAACTTCCCGCCATGGATGACGCATGAGCTTCCGTATGCCAGTGTACGTTATACATCAAAAGCCCTCGGATATATGGTGAAACTGACGTTGCTGGTTCCCATTCAGAACGCTTCATCTTTCGTGCAC
This sequence comes from Amphirosellinia nigrospora, assembly GCA_004123355.1. Lineage (NCBI taxonomy): Eukaryota > Fungi > Ascomycota > Sordariomycetes > Xylariales > Xylariaceae > Amphirosellinia > Amphirosellinia nigrospora. The sequence goes on along the minus strand of SCHM01000003.1, from coordinate 1,857,574 downwards.
CCAACTGCCAAGTATGCTTTCTTTAGCGACCTCCCCGAGAAGGACGCAGACAAATACTTCGAACTCCTCGAGAGGCAATCTCAGGACGCGTATGAACTGCCCGTCGATTGCGTGCCATCAAATTGTGGGATCCCGCATACATTCCTGGTCTGCGAGAATGACCAGGCGATGCTTCTGCCCTTCCAGGAGATGCTCATCGCCAAGACACCGTCGTTGAGAGTTGAGAGATGCTCGGCTGGGCATAGTCCGTTTATCACGCAACCGCAGAGAGTCATTGAAGTATTGGCTATGATGTAAGTAGATCAGGGATCGGAGTTCTAATGTTAAGAATTTAGCGAAGGCGTCTGTTGCATTTTGGCATAGAGATTAGGGAAGGTCTGGAGTCTCACGGTTTGCCATTATGCGAAAGCTCGTTAACGCCTTTTGAGGCTTTGATTCATTGAGAAAGAGGGATTTTAGCTTCAAGCAATGGGTTTCCAAATGATTCTATTGGATGATGGTATTCAAATAGAATCTCATTTCTTTAATTGCTCGCCTCCTAACTAATGGTTTGACATTGAATGAATGAAATAATCTATTATCACGATTAGTTACGCATTTGTAGCGTCTAGCAACTAAATACTCGGCCCTCGCATCAACGGTTATTCTCAAACCCCTTCCTAGCAGCACTTACACAGTACCTGGATACGTGACTCTTGACGTGCGAGCACCCGCCGACTCGGCGGTTAATGTCAGTCAGTATTTACAGGGATCGGCTTCGGCTGGTCATAGCTATTCGAAGAGTATCGAGGCTCTTGCTCGGTGTCACACGGATCTGGCTGAGTGCGCAATACAGTGCCACACGGGGCTCGCTAAATACTACCTTGCGAGGCTGAGGCAGTCGTACGAAGTTATCGTGAGTCTCAACCAGATACCGAAGCTGAGCTCGAACACCGAGACACTCGCTTCTCCGGCTACACAAGTCTCTAGTTAGGTTGGCGGAGGTCCGCGAAGGAGAGGAGAATTTTGGGCATAAAAGGGCGCGGGGTCCTCCCTCCTGGAGAATAGGAACTTAGATCTATATGGCCCCTTTGGCGCCATAGTTGCTAATTACTCAATTTGAACCAATTCCAAGTCCTCTATCTGAGCTCTTATGGCACTCGGCTAGAACATGCCTTGCAAATCGCCGCCGTGCGCGCGTCGGCGGAGGCCATTACAGAGGAAAAAGGCTAGCTCGTGGCATGATTAGCGGCGCAGGTCATGACAGTGTCTACGTTAGTCGACGCTGCCCTACAGGCATGATATTTGTGCCGTCGAGGAATGACATTAACTATCGTCCTAAAGCGTTTACGGGCGATTCAGATCGTTTTTTGGTGCCAATGTGCTCATGTAGAGCGCGGAGAGGTTCGATGAGATGAGAGCATCGAATTTGAATCAGTAGCGCGGAGAGGGCAGAGGATGATAGACGTATAAAAGACGGCATATTGGACTTGACATTACATAATGAATAATAGCCCTTAAATATGATGAAAACTCTCTGTGAAAACAAGTCCTTCTCATAAACATCCATATAGAATTTATCATGAGCGCGTTCATTACCAAGCCTGAGCAGCGAACTTCTAGCAGCCTTCAGTATCCAACTCCAACCCAGGCAGACCATCACGGTCCCCTAGAAGCCCATCCGGGTTTTGTCTCGTATGTAATTTATACGAGAATCTACTCTTGCCGTTCTTATCCTCAGCATCTTCTTTGTCCCACCCCAGTAATGGCACGAAGTGTTGAAAGTCGAGGTGTTCTTGGCAGTTCTCGCAGCTGCTCAAGTTCCAGCGGCTCAGGATCGCATCGGCGCTGATTAGGTCCTGTTTGCCTTTGTCGTTCTCGACCCATACAGAGATGACGAAGGTGCCACTGATGTGGCGACGACTGAGGTTGGGGATTCTCAAGCGTGGTGATGGCGCTGATGCTATCTCGCGGCCTTCGCGGCTGTCGCGTGGGAGTGGGATTAGATGGTCGTAGGTATAACCTAGGTCGGCGATGTTTGCCACGTCCTATGCAAGTTATAACATGAGACTTTAGGAGTAGAAGTTTATGCATACCTGAGACGTCATGGGTGTGCATCCATCGCTGCGCTTGAAGGGTTCTAGAGGACTCTGGGGCGTGTAGTGATCAACGCCTTTGTATCCTTTTAAAAACGTAAACCCGTGAGTTGAGTTGTGTCTGACTTGCCAATTCCAGAACAGGTAGTCGATCCAAGTATGATGAAAGAAGATGGGGTCGAAGGCTGCAGTTTCATTCTCCCCCATGTCGCCATTCGCGAAGTGGATGTAGTCGTAGTCATCATCCCCTGGACCTCAAAACCGCCTACGGCAGCATGGATATTGTTGTGCGGATTTTCTATGGGATATATCACCCTCCCACAGTGTTCTGCGTTCCACTGCTCTGCCGAGCTTGTGTTCGAAAAAGTAGTGTAGTTCGGGGCGTTCAGACAGTCTTTGTATCTGTACCTAACTCCCGCTGGAAGCTTCTCTCCTTTATCGTTAATGTACGATGATGCGAAAAGCCACGTGAAGACGTTGGTATTGAGCTTCTGCGTCGTATTGGCGGTGCCCATGGCCTCGTATATCTTATTATGCTCCTCCGTCTCATGCTTATACTCGTCATTTACCAAGCCGGAGAATGGGTAGCGGACGGTAGCGTAGCCCTGAGGCTTGTCGTAAAGGCCAATCTCATGGCCTCCATCACCCTTACCGTCATCCTTGATAGTCTGCTGGAGAGTGTACGAGTATAACGGATTAGGGATGACAGCGCCGTCGGCAAATCGGTAGTCTTTATCAGTGAGAATGGTCGGGATTGGAACCCCTTGTGCGAGAGTGTCAATTTGGTCCCAGTAGGGCATGGTGACTCCGGGAACTTGCTTCTGGAGGGCCTTCTCGAGCCTGTTAAGATATGCGCGATGCCACGTCGGGAAGAGCACATCGCCATGGTGACAGTAGTAGCTTCCGGGTATACCGTGATAGCCAGCAATAGTTAAGTATGAATCAGGGTCTGAGGGGTCGAGACATTGAATGGCGCTGAAGGCCCTAACAAGGTTGTCCTTCTCGTCAGTGCAGAGATCAGCAAGATTCTTTCTTATAAGAGGAGACGACATTATAAGATACTAGTATCGTGTATAGGATAAGTGAAATGATAGGCCTAGTATAAAAGCCGTCAAGTATATTGCCGTAGATGGTGAGTTCTGCAGGCTTACTATGCTATGAATTTTCTCTCTGTGTAGATGAGCAGGTGATCCCCTTTATTATATATGAAGTTTCCCTCAATAGTCTATGTAACTCAGATAAACCCAGAGGCGATGCAGCTATCTTGCATTCACTTCTCTAGTTTTAGGCTTGAAATTGAAAGCCTGACAATCCGACTCAGCTAGTCTTCCTACTATACAATGGCCTACATAGTTCCCAAATTGGCCTCTCAGCAGGCTATAAGTTCTGCCCACCATGTGCCTGGGCCCAGGAGTGTCATACCCGCATAATATTGACATCTCGTATCACCTGTGATAGGCCATTATAAAAAGCTCGATCCCTTGATGGGGATGTTCAGCTGGGCCCAGTCAGTATGGGGTGATGCACGATACACGTGTTCAATAACCCCGATCGGCCATACTTGTTTTATACTGATATTTACTGTATAGGGTCAAATTGATAAGCCCTGTGGAATGTTAGGAGCTGAAATGGTGATAAAGACTTCATATCCCCAAAATTTGACGACCATCATGTAAGTCGAATATAATTCAAGAGCTTCGGGCGCAGAGAATAGTCCTGCATCATCTTGTTCTGCTGAGGCACTTCAATTATATTCAAGTCCCAGTAGTATGATTGTAGGTTTGAATGGAGTTTCACTAGCCTTTACTACATGATTCCTCTACCTTCTTCGTTGGTGTCCAGTCCTTGGCCGTTTTTGCTGATGGCCCTTTATATCGTAGCTTAAACTACAGTGAAAGAAAGTCTCAGAGAAACGGAAGAGTCATCAAGTTACTGGAACAATATGACTGTGCATTTAGGTAGGTTATCAAAGAGCGCGATTGCCTCGGGCTAGCCAGCGAGTAGACATATAGGGACGTGTATCATTAGCATGAATGAAAATATGGATGTCGGGTACATGCATCAACGGATCACATCCAGCTTGCTTGCCCAGTCTCTGTCTACTGTGTTCGCAATTAAGACGCTCAATAAAAGCAATATCCCTCGCAGTGAACACACAAGTTTGTTCATATAAGGTGATCAACAAAATTTGGCCCGATGAACGAATCTTCTATCGTCAATGCCTTAGCAGATGAGTTCCAATGTCACATCTGCTTCGATCTTCTGGACGAGCCCCGAGCAGCTTGTGCATGGGGTCATATCTTCTGTAAAAAGGTGAGCGAGTTCGCGTGTTCAGCAGTAGAAAACCCCCTCGGCCATGTATCCAACACCTGAGACTAACTACTCGTCCGATTTCCGTAGTGTCTGCAGGAGCTTGTTCTACAGAACGCGAGGCATGATCAGTTGACACGATGTCCGATTTGTAGAGCTCAGTTCCGACATGACGCCATCGAAGCTCGTATCCTAGGTGACAATGAAGGCTATTGGAGGGTAAGGGGATTCTAAGTAACCACAAAATATAGAATGAATGCTAATGGATACATCAACATAGGCATCTAGGATTTTGGATTGGTTGAGACAGCGAATCGTCCGGATGCCACCGCGGGACATGGGGCTCCAAACTGACCCCATCTCGACTAACAGCATTGGGCAACAGACGGATCACAGACTACCTCGGGACGTGGGACTCCAGACTGAACCCGTCCCGACTAGCAACGCTGGACAACAGACAGATACCAGACCACCTCGGGACATGGGACTGCAAACTGATCCCATCTTGACGAATAGCATTGGACAACAGACAGATAACAGACCACCTCGGGATATGGGACTTCAAACTGATCCCATCTTGACGAGTAGCATTGGACAGCAGACGAACGACAGGCAACCTCAGGAAATCGAACTTCAAGATGACCCAGTCTCGACCCGCAGCGCCGAACTACAGGCGTTTAACTCGCATGATGAACTCACAGACGAATTGTTGGATCAGTTGTATGGCCCGCCACTTCCAAGTGGTTGGCGGGTAGGGATTGCGGGTCAAATTGTACCACCCCGGGGTCTCAAATGGCATGGAATGATATGCTTGCAGCGATCACAGCTACTTCCAGAAATATATCAGAGAAGATATGAAAAGCAGGCGGCGTGGCAAGCCGAATTGTCCAGGGGTGTCGTGGAACCTCCAGAGGAGGCTGAGGCGAATAATGAGAACATAGCCTCAGACGCGTCGAGCTCCGACGGGGAAGAAGAGGTCGAATTGGATCCAGGAGTAGGCAAACAGGTTGGTAAGTCCTCACTCGCGGATATTCCAAGAACACTGGCAGCATGGATGCTAACGCTGCTGAGAGTTATGTTCTGGATGATTATGGTAGATTTTATCTACAATGCGTTTGAACTTGGCTTTCTCTGGATGCGCATTGTGCTTGAATTTGGCTTTCTCTGGATGCGTAATCCTAGTGCAGCTGAAGGAGTGTACAACGCCTTAATCATGCCGCCGGATGTCAAGGGCGCCTAACCTGGGCGGGTGGCTGTGATATTGCGTGACATGCGCTTGTTCCAGTCTGAAAGATGAAGGGGGCGACGAATAGGCTTTACGACGCAAATAGACTACCTACTTAAGTACTTAGTAGGTAGTAAAACAGTGAATATAGGTACACTTTGAGCTTTTGGCGAGGATTGATGTGCTGTTGGAATGAACTTTAGTTATAGCGACATAGGTACTTAACTTACCTAGCGCTAGGGTAAAAGTATGGGGACCGCTGAATAGCTGCCCAGGTGGTCTACAGGACAGGGCTGTCGCTGGGCCGCGCTAGAAATAGCCCTGCAGGCTCCCGCATGTAGGTAGGCCCATGTACCGGGGCGTCCTTCAATGCTACTACCTACTACATCATCCAAACCGAACACGGAAGTTCTTTTGATACTAAGTCAATTGGTGTGAATTTTTGACAGCGCGTCCATCAAGGCTTTGAGTGAAAGTTTAAGCTTTTGACACCCATAAACGGAGAATTGCTACGATGTCTGATTACGGCTCGGGCGATGAGCTGCTCGATGACATCGACGCAGACGCGTTGCTCTCGGCTAGTTCGAAGCGCGTCCGCCCGATTCACGACAACAGCGATGAACACGGCAGCAAGCGCGTGAAGCACGCTTCGTCGCATGAGCAGTATGACTCTATCGCAAAATCCATCTTGAAGCAGAACTTTGGCTACGAAGACTTCCGCATGAACAAGTGTGCAACCGTGTACCCAACTCCCTAGATAGCCAGTACTAAGACCACTCTCTGTGATAGGCTGCTGCTATTAGAGCTATTCTCCAGGGAGAGAGCGCTCTTGTTATATTTCCTACCGGTGCCGGTAAATCGCTGTGCTATCAGGTACCTGGTATTGCCTTTCCGGAACTAGATGCTGCTGGGTTAACCCAAAGACAATCGAAAACGGCAGCAATAGGCTCGGGAATCACCATTGTTGTGTCGCCTTTAATTGCCTTGATGAAGGATCAGGTTGATGCTCTACAACGTCGTGGCATCTCTGCTGCGTGTCTGGACTCAACCAAGACTTACGAAGAGCAGAAGAGTATCAATGCTTCTATGCAAGAAGGTAGCTACTGCTCCTTGATGCGTCTCTGTGCCTATCAGTGACGAGAGCCTCTTAGAAGCTAACTAATTCAGGGAAACTGAGGATATTGTACTGCGCACCGGAAAGACTCAACAACGAAGGGTTTGTCGAAAGCATCAAGTATGTTCCAGGTGGTATTCGTCTCGTCGCCGTCGACGAGGCTCACTGTATATCTGAATGGGGTCATTCTTTTCGACCAGACTATCTCAAGGTTGCTCGCTTCGTAACCGAGATCAAAGCTGAGCGTGTCATTTGCCTCACGGCAACAGCCACACCTCGCGTCGCTGAGGACGTTCGCAAGGCTTTCGATATTCGGGAACACAATGTATTTCGCACCTCGCCATACCGGCCCAACCTACAACTTCACGCAGAAGCGGTAGAAAGAGAGAGGACAAATTCCCTCGGCTACTAAAATTTCTCAAGCAACACGACGGACCTACCCTAGTTTATGTGACGGTTCAAAAACAGGCTGAGGATATTGCGGATCATCTCTCCAAGGCCGGTCATAGCACTGCTGCTTTCCATGCTGGTCTTTCCACGGATAGGAAAACTCAGACCCAGGACGCCTTTATGGCAGGTAGCGTCCGCATTGTGGTGGCTACTATCGCCTTTGGAATGGGTATTGACAAGGCGGATATTCGAAATATCCTACATTACGACATATCTAGCACAATCGAAGAATATTCCCAACAAGTCGGCAGAGCTGGGCGAGACGGGAAACCAAGTTTCTGTATGCTGTACCTATGTAGAGACGACTTTTGGTTGAGAGAGAGCTTTGTCCGAGGCGACCTGCCTTCTCGGCAGTCACTACAGAAACTACTAGAGGACCTATTCATCACCCAACCCAAGATAAAAGAGGCTGGTGGCAATGAAGTAATCAAGTTAAGCCAATTAGCATTAGGGAAGGAACATGATGTGAGAGCTAACGCACTTGGTATCATCCTCGCAACGATCGAGCTGCGATTTGGTCTTATTCGAGCCATCACCCCCGAATACAGCTCTTATCAGTTTGAAGCCGGGCCAGGCTACGATACCCGTATTAAGCAAGACACAACGCCCGAAGCGAAAGCCATCGCTGCAAATTCTAAGAAGGCGAAAAAGTTTTATAGTATCGATGTCCCCGCCGTTGCGAAAAATGCCGGATTACTGCGCGCGGACCTCATCAGGAAGCTGAATCGATTTAATGATCAAGGCATGATCAAGCTCAAAGCAACAGGCGTGGTAAACCGGTACAAGGTCCTCAAGAAACTACCCAGCACACCGAAGGAAGTAGGCGAGATCACCGACAAATTACATGCCGAGATGGAAGATCGTGAGAAGGATGCCATGGGGCGATTCCAGGCCGTTTGCGACTTGCTGACCGACAAGAAATGCTTCGCTGGGGCTCTCACGGGGTATTTCGGCATGGAGCTCCCGGACGGGAAGTCCAAGTGTGGGAATTGCACGTATTGCCTGACCGGGAAACCGATTGCGCTTGCCCAGGAACCCAAGCCGAGCGTTGACGTAGCGGGTATCCGCGCCATCTTGGCGGCCTGTGATGTCCGGGACGACCCACGGCTCCTTGCCCGCATTGCTTTCGGCATCAAGAGCCCCAGAGTGGCACAGCTCAAACTGGACAAAAACAAAGTGTTTGGGTCGCTGGAAGACCATGACTTCGAGGTATGTTTTTTGCCCCATCTCCAGTCATTGTTGATAGCCTCCTTAACGTGAATTTATAGTCGCTGCTTAAGGAGTTCACGAAAGCTTGCGAAAAGGCGGGATTCAAACCTAATGACAAGTTCAGCTAAAATAAAGATAATGCGCTTATACGTACTTCTCTGACGAGATGCGCGGGCTTTATGGGCATGCTCATCTTTTTCTCTAAATATGATGGTTATGGGTGTGTATTATAAGGGTGAAGACCGCAAGGAACGGCTTCTATAAGTGTTTTGTAATTATATTGGTAATGAAAGTCAGCTATTTGCTCCACATGTAAACGAGCAATAGGGGTTCATCCCAAATTGACTGCGTCATGCTGTGCACACATCAATTCTTAAATATGATCAAAAGATGTGGTGTGACAATATGGATAAAGTGGCAGATGTTGCCCAATCTGATAAACACGACACTCAGTCTACGATGTGCCAGGTGAGATGGCCATCCCGGCTTGCAGCATATACGCAAGTAGAGTCAATTGAAACCCATGGTCACACTTTACCCGGCGCAGCACAAGATAATTTTAAGCTTGACAGATAATGAAAAAAGTGTCTATTGCGGTTTAATTATTCTTCCTACTTACTAAACACCAGATACAACAACCGCAGAATCAATTCTAAAAAGTGAAAATGTATAGACAAATATTAAGCTCGACCATCATCGCGCTCATCCACCTCATAACACCAACAAGAACCCACGTGCTCCCATCGTCATCACATCTACCACTCCCAGCACAATCCTGCCCTTCCCCAGAATCCCCCAGATCCTTCTCCCTGAGCCAGATCACATACCTCCGCTACGAAGTATCCCGATACACGCCGACCGCCCCCCAAACTCAACCCAACTCGCCTTCGAAATCAGCAATCCCCCACCGGAATCTCGACCGGGTGCGCGCTGCAAACAAATAATGAACGGAAGCGGCGAGTGGATCAACGATTCCGAGACCTGGTACACGTGCCTCGAGCGATCCATTACCATCGGTGGCAAGGAGTACCCCGTGAGGACGAGCGCGCGCGTCGACTGGGACGCGTGGCTCCTGGCCGTCAACCAGACGTGGGTTTGCGAGGAAGGGTGAGTAGAGATAAGAAAGTGGACCAAGTATAAAAAAAGAAAGAAACAAAATGTCACTTCCCCGGTTCTGGATAATCTCCGAAACCCAAAATATGAACTGATAAATGAGCTGACATTGTGCATGTTGGATGTTACAGTGTAACGATCGATCAGTCCTCCGCCCTGACGCTGGCACCGACATGCACGGAGAACAAGACGGGTTTGCAATATATCAAGGAATGCACGGCGCCAGATGTCGTGGTCATCGCAACTTCGGACAACAGCATGGTATGGTAATTTAGCACCATGGAGAATGTTAAGGCAGAGGATGGGTATCACATAGAGCAAGAGGCAACTAGGGCAGGGAAATGAAGATTGTATCGGCTCATCACACAGTCATGTCGATGCCTATGAGCTATGATTCAACGACAAATAAACGTACAACAAAAACACTTTTGCCCCTAGCCAGGCAAACCTTACTCCTACAGACATTGATTACGCCTTGTATGCTTTTTTCTGTTTCTCTTGTTTGAAACGCCCGTAACGCCACCTATGACTTTCATCAATGCTCGCCTAGGAATGATGCCAGACTAAACAGATGCATGCTTCAACAGAATCAACCGCTGTATGCCTCGAATGTGATACTGCTGCCGCAGTTGTGATGTCTATTGTGTGAGGGGAAAGATAACATACCAACCAGTCGTGTCACCGACGTGTTACTGGTGGAATCAAAAGTTGAGAAAAAGGCCGAAGTCGGCACGTTCGTTATCATAAGCGTGTGGTGATATAGCTCGAATGAGCCGGCTGTAGCTGTATAGGCAACGACAAGTTGTGGAGTTATTGCCTTTTGGTAACAAGCTTTCAATCGTCGACTGCCCAGTTGATGTCTGGAGATATTCATATAGGTACGCCAACAGAATCCGCAGGCTCTGCATAAGAGGCAGATGACATAAACCCTCCAAATACACTGAAAAGTTCGGTTCTCGGGGAAATAATCGTTGGTCTGTTCGTGTTGGGACGGTTGACGGTAATTATGGTTGTGATTATCACGGGAACAATCCCGTTATCGATTGTAGTCCTAATAGATCCCTAAGCCCACTCTCGGGCCACCACTAGTTGTCCTCTTCTATGATGCGCTGAACCTCGGGCGCGTTGAGAAGAATGCGTCTACCAAGCTCCTCGGGCTTTTGCCGTCCCTGATGGCGCCGAAATCGAGAATCTATGATGAAATGGAGGTCAGTGACGTAATTCCAACTAAATCCTGGAGGTTTCACCACGTTACCTCGACGTATGTCAAACTATCTCGCTGGACGGCGGCAACGCAGCGTCGTTCGTCAAATCTGACCTGCCAGACCCCACTAAGATCTGTGAGCAAGTCCTGTAGGCACTCGCCAGTTGCGTGTATCCCACATCTTCACATTCCGATCGCTACCACTAATAACTTTGCGACCATCATGTTGGAAACATGTAATAGCGCCTGTGTGCGCCGTCAAGGTCGACTGACAACGTCCAGTCTCCGGATCCCAAATACGGAGCGTACTATCGGCGGCAGCAGATACGAGGCGCTCATCACGTAGATCAAGGAGGCCACGAGCAGAGAATGTCCCTCTAGTGTTGGAGACACGACCCCGTCTCCAAATCCCATATTTTGACGAAGCTGTCCATGCTGCTGATACACAGCGTTGCGCTCGGCGTCCAACACGACGCTGTAGACTTTTTGACTGTGGCCTTGTAGGACGTGAACCGTCAATCCCGTGCTAATACGCCACACTCGAACCGTGTTGTCGTAACTCCCACTCACCAAAGTCAGCATGGGCGGCCAATCGCTCGTACGGAATGCGTATGCCTTGTTAACGTGCGGATGAAATACGGGCAGTCGGCCTCGTTAGGAGGCGAGCGGTTTGTATATATCTTCTAGATCCGGGATCGGGAAGACGCCAGACGCGCAACTGGCTATCACGAGAACCAGTTATGATCAGCGGCTTCGCAGGAATCATTACTTCCCGGCCATCCTTCACAGTCTTTGTGGGATTCAAGATTTGCAGGCACCGGACAGTACTAGTGTGACCATAAAAGATCCCTGTGCAAAGGCCCTTCTCTATATCCCATACGCGGACTGTGCGGTCGGTCGAGCCTGAGACCAAGACGTTACCGTCGTATTGCAAGGCCCAAACACCACCCTCATGACCTTCTAACCGCCGTCGCAACTTTCCGGTCTTTGTATCGTAAACGTGTATGAGCATATCGTCACTGCCGGTTATGATCGTCGTCATCAAATTGCAAGCAGGTAATAACATGGCGTGGGTGAGCGGCAAAAGCGACATGACTAGGCTTTACCTTGCCGCTTGTCCAACTCTTGCGAATCATGCAATGGCGTCTGTACAACGACTTGAATAGGTGAAGTCTCCTCAAGCTGGGAGACCAACGTGCGGGTCGGGCACGGCGATGACGGCGGCGTTTGCGGCAGAAATAGGGCCCGGACTTGTGCAGTTTGTCAGTTGTGAATGTTCTTTCATCTTTGACGTTGTCTACATTGCTAGCCCGGCGTTTTGATCGGTCGGAGTTGAAGGTATTTAAAGGTCTCTTCCTCTTGGAAGTTCGGAGCCCCGGAGTGGTGGGTCAGGTCTCGAATGAAGTTCAGCCTCGGTTGAAGTGAGTCGTTTCAGTTGGCTGAAATCTCGCTCGCAGCCCTCAGGGCCAACCGGATCTTGCCAGCCCAGCCTTCTCTGATGGCCCTATCTAGTTCACCGGAGGCCAACGCATAGCCGTCACGGTCAACAATTCCTTCCAACCAGTCTCGTTGCTATCAATACCTCGCCAATATTTGGATACTTGAGTGGCACGGCAAAGGTCTCGATGATCAAGGAAGGAAAGAATGTGAAGGTGAGCTCTAAGGGGAGATACCGTAGCACGTCGCATTTAAGCGCAGGATTGACAACGTTCGCAACGACATGCAGAGTTTTCTGGAACACCGTCGAAGAAACTGATACATCATGAAAGACTTCATCTCCGAGGCATCGCATCAAAGGATTCTAGCATAGAGCGGCTATCCATGTAAGTTGCCTGGCTTGTCTGGGAGCCGTCATAACGAGTCACGGCCGTTGACTCGTTTTCGGGCATTAGGATAGAAAGATTCAACTCGTCTTCTGGTGTGTTCTGATCCTGGCTTCTAGTAACAGCCGTGCCTGATGATTCATCTTCGGCCTGAGCCTCACCCTCATCACGAATTGTGGTGTGCAGTTGTGACGCCTGTAGGGTTGGAGACAGCCGCGGGCTAGGTAGGCTGGCGTCCTGGGCTACGATAGTGTTGATGGGTCGAGGATGGTGCAGAGCTCGAATAGACCGTTGGAGTGACTCGTCAGCATCGACGAACGACTCAACCTCCACATCGGCATCAGTTATGGGGGGAGTAGCCACATTACTAAAGGCGGTATGGGAATCGCTTCCAGTTGGACTGGAGATATCGAAGAAGGATTGCTGCTGGCTGGACTCGGACTGGGGAGTCTCGAACGAGTCCAAGTTTGACGCCGAAGTTTCAGAGGTTGCTTGATAAGGTTTGGAGGGAGATCAATAATATCAGGGGTGACGGGGAAGCTACCAGTAGCCCTCTCGCTGGATCTTCTTTCGTCTCGGCGAGCTCGAGCGAGAAGTGCGCGACTGCCGACGCCGCCGAAACCTCTCGGTCGCGCCTTGTGATCGGAGAGAGAGGCGGCCAGGGCCCTTCTTGACGGTGCCGGCTACTGTGGGCGAGCCTGACTAAAACATTCTGAGAGCTTTCCGAGACGACGCCTGGAATGACGGAGAGGCGGGTTTGGAGACGAGTGTGACTCGGCAAAAGAGTGGTCCAAGGCGTCTTCAGCCTTGATGGCTTGAGTAGAATCATCGCTGGCTGACAGTTGGGACTGGTAGGTGGCGAAATCAGTATGACAATCCATTTAAAACGCAAAGTCGACAGAGGGAGACGAGAGGAGGAACATACATCGTGGTGATCGAGACCATCTTGACCGGCACGCCAAGATACAGAATCGGAACTGTCTATGTTGAAGGCGACGCGGGCGAGTTCGGGAGGCGTGGGCTTTCCGGCGAGGGGGTACTCCTTGGCATCGAGCGAGAGAAGAGGCCTCGACTCGCGGACAAGCAGCGGCGGATACGAGCGCTTTGTGGTGGTAGTGGTGGTGACCGTCTTTGTCTCGATACATTCCGCTAGACCAAATTTTATTCGGGGATGGGCGAGACGGCGTCAGGTTCATCGAAGTTGACCTCAACGGTGGTCTGGCGCGAACGAGGGCGTTTGGTTTCCATGCCGGCGGCTGAAATCCCCTGGTCGACAACACACGGCTACAGCTACTACGACCAAGTCATATATGCTAGAAAAGGAAACGGGAAATATGTCGAGGGATCGAGGCAACGCAGTGCGCGAGAACGTGACGGCCGTATCGGTCGAGGATCAAAGCGAAGGAACGAGTATGACGGATCGTGGGATCGTGGATGATGTACTAAGCAGAACGGCCTTCCAAGAGGACTCAGAACCCAGGACTCGGGACTCAGGACAACGCAACGCAAAGCAACAGAACGCAACACAACGCCACGCGAAACCAGCCCACGACTCGGCGAGCCCACAAAAACACAGTACCCTAACTCCTATCGTAAGCCTACCTAGGTAGGTATTTGGGAAGAGCGTCGGTTGTGGAGGAAATGGTTGCTTAAGGTAGACGGAGGGGAAAATAGATGCCCGAGGTTGGCGTGGTGTGGGCGAGAGGATGAGAAGGGGTGAGCGAACGGAGGTTGGTGTTGGTGGTAGGTAGCAGGCGAAGTGGTACATGTAGTAGGTACTGTGGTCTCGACGCTAAGGGTAAGGTAGACTGAGGAGGGTTATTTCGACATGGACGGCGCACGGTGTAAAACACTGTGGGGGAGCGAATGCACCCGGGCCAGGTGCCTTGGCCCAGTCATCCATTGAGTGGCCGATGCCTGCCCCGAATAGGTGTTCACCAGCCGACCTGTGCAGCAAACTTACAGGTTTTGGTCAAGTGCCACGCACCGTCCGCAAACCTCAAATCTCGAATAGGTACCTACATGACCTCTCTTAAGCACATAGAGGGTAAAGTACCTAATTATACCTACTTAGTATAGGTATGTAGGTGCTGTAAACACTACCTCTGTACACTGTAGAATGACACTGGGGCAGAACATGCGCAAATAAAGACATGGAGATAGGTATCCCTGGAGAGCATTGAAGGGAGGCGAAGCATTACGATTAGGTACCTATGTCTCTCAATAATTCCAGTTTGAACGTTTGAATAGTTTGAATAGCAGGTTTGAAGGCAGCAACAAACGATGTATTGCGGGTGCATCTGGCAGCCTCCAGTGGCACGCAAACCGGCGGCCGTTGAGAATAAGTACAGTACCTAAATGTACCTACCAGATATACGGTACTGGCGGCAAGGCTTAGAAGGGAGCGTGGGATGAGGGGGAATGCATCCGTTCAATAGTACCACTGATTTGTGTCTACATATGACACAAAGCGGCCACACAGTGTCGCTAGCGCGTCAAACGCTCAACTGGTACTTAGGTAGGTATGTATCGCCGTACTCTACCTGCCTAGGTACCTACAGGCTGCTACAGGGTGGTCGTCACCACTGAGTGCACCAGTGAGTGCTGGCTGACTGACTGGCCTCTATACACGTATTGCCGGTCCCTTATTGATGGTCATTGCCCAGGTGCCACTACTAACCTCCTACCTATACCTCACAGGTACGCAACGCTAAATATACTTATAGGTATGCAACTGTAAGCACTTAACTTAGAGCGATGCACTCGCGACCCCAACATTCCCGTCCTCCTCATCCGTCTTACCTAAGTACTTAGACCTACGACGGGCCTGCACGGGCATTTCACCTCATAGACCGGGACCGGACAGGGCAGGACACGAGGCTTACCACATTTGACATTTCCACGATGTCTTGTTCGGCTGCCATTCGGGTGGCACGCTAGTGCCACATCTCACATCATCCAGGTTGTAAATGACGCTCACAAGCCACAAGTACTGGATATATAGGACACCAGGTGCCACCGTCATATCCGCCGAGGGATCTGGCGGAAAGACTGGGCTCACTCTTTATATGGTACCTTAGGCAGAAGAAGGCTAGAACT
Organism: Amphirosellinia nigrospora; assembly: GCA_004123355.1. NCBI lineage: Eukaryota > Fungi > Ascomycota > Sordariomycetes > Xylariales > Xylariaceae > Amphirosellinia > Amphirosellinia nigrospora. The sequence goes on along the minus strand of SCHM01000003.1, from coordinate 1,841,952 downwards.
GAAAGGGATTCCGTAACGGGCATATGGTGATGAGATTTACCATCAGATACTTGTACACAAGAAAGATGGCGAAGATGACACGGCTGTGATGCCAAGCGAGCCTTGACGGCCTGCCCACACCTCCTGGGATTCCCTGCTGCCGCAGTTCACGCGCCATCTTACACTAAACAATATGTGCGCGTGCGGGTGGATGCAGATACCTAGTCGATGGCACACGGTCCCGAAGCGCTGTTTCAATCGAGTGTGATGCGGGCATGGACATTATCAAGTCCTTCTTAATTTATATGCCTCGGGCACGTTATTGCAGGCTTATCGGTGTGAAAGCCACTCAGCAAAGCAATATCCTACACATACCTGCTCCTACTTTCCGATGACTAAACCTGCTAAGTTAATCTAGCTTGTTGATTGGCCTTGTATAGACAACTAGACACCCACGTGCAAAGACTACGGTATTGCGAACTGACATGTAAAACGCGGTACCGAATATTCGGTCCTCCGTGTTGGGACTGTTTTTGTTTTGAAGCACCCGGTATCTCGTAAGCCGTCATTATGATTGGAGGTTTGTTTGCCGAGGATCAATGTCGATTCATCGGTCCCGCATGTACGTACCGACAACACATTTCTGTCTGCTTGTTTTCTAAATGTTGCCGAAAACACACTTTTCAGTACACCTTGGTAGAGAGAACAGGCCAGAGTAATGATATTCCGGTTGCTTAACCGTCGTAGCATGATAGAGGAGCAGGCGCCCGCTTCGACCGGTTGTTCAGTACAATATAGAGATTACCTGTAGTCGACGTCGCTGCCTACACTACAGTTTTTTTTAATTAGAGAAACCTATCAAGTCACGCGAACCAACTAGACTTTCACACGGGGCGAACTTATTTGATTTGCCTAGGCTCTCCAATCAGACGTACTCTCGAGCGAACCAAGTCTTGAGACATATGGTTCAGCAGTCATTTTACGTCATTATGTCGATTTCAAATCCGATTCTCCTTAATAGTACAAGTTCGTGTACCCTTTTACACCTTTAAGGCCCAATAGTTATCCCATTCCGGAGACTTAGGTCGGACAAGACTAAGCAATATGCAGTTCTTGGCGGTCGGTGATATTTGTCACGTACATCCCAACATCTGAAATAATTATCGTCGATCGAGAATGATCATCGATTTTGAAGTATTACAGCATCTACAAGAAAGAAAGAAAAGCGTCAGCTTTTTAAATATGTACCATTGTTAAGCTCATTTAATACCGCCTATTTCATTGTTCAGCTCCCGGGTAAGACGGCCCAAACAGTGTCCGCACAGTTGCTCCACTTAGACTAGACTTACTTGAAATGAAGCTATGAGGAGACTGCTCAGACAAGATTACAGCTGAACAGCGAAGGCTCTGTCTCATGATGCAGATTCTATGAGGGCACACCGCCTCTTGTCCAGTCGTCTCAGTAGAAATTCATAACCCTAGCAGGCATTGTCTCTGGGTATTTTCCAGTCTAGTCTTTGTGAGATCGGCGATCAAAAATTTTGACTTTGATCGAATTAGACTTGGCGTGTAAATACTTATGTCAAATCTTAAGACAGCATCCATCATGTCACACCACACATCCAACCAACCGCCACCGCTGCCGCCCCGAAGTCCAAGGCCGCCGATCACCGGCTATACTACCTCTCCCCAGTATCCAGTCTCAACTTTTCCGCCGCCGCCTCCGGGACCACCTCCACGGACTTCGGCCGTCTCCTCAACACCCATTGGCCCACCTCCACCCCTCCCGCCGAGACCAGCCGGCTTTGAAAATAGAACATCGAGTAGCCCCTCTGTCCTCTATGCTCATTCTCCCTCAACTAGTTATGTTCCAACTAGTCCTGATAGCCATGCCTCCTTGGATTTACCCCTACCACCACCGCCTCCTCTGGGGCCGCCCCGCCCTATACGGCTTTAGCGGCAGATATTCCTCTCTCACCTCCTAATCAACCACGTCCAGAAAAATCAGCCAGCCCAAACGCCTCCTTTTCACCTTTGCCATCGCCTGTTTCTGGGCTACCGAGTCCAACTACATGGGCCAGCTATCCCCTCCACCACCCGGGCCCCATCCCCAACTAAACCGCATCTTTCCCCCAGAATCCCCCAGTATTCATATTCCTCCTCTCCCCTCAAGTCCCACCGGAGCTCCATCGAGCATTTTAGCATCACAGTCTCCTCATGAGCCTGTCAAACAGCAGGCCAATCCCCTTGGCATTAGTGTAACTCTTCAAAATGACTTTCAAGCACCTGCGTCTCTCAGTGAAGGGTCTCAACTATGCCAGCCACCAGCCAGCGTTTTGCAAACCTCTCCTAAAGCTTCGACTACTTCTCGATCCGAGGAACCTCAGGTAAAACCGTATAGATATCCAACGCCGTCTTCAGGGCATCCCTGAATCAGACAGTTAACCTCAACACCGATCCTCTCGACGGTGTTTCTGGCAAAACTTCTCCGCCGGCATCACCACCTCCACAACATCTCTCGCTCGAATCCTCATTCCAGCCCCTACGCCTCTCCTCACCACCTATCCCCCAAAGACCCCATTGGGTCCGACACAGACTCCTCTTAGTAAGCCAGCTCCGTTCACCCAGGATCACCCCCGGGCCAGAGTCGCGTTAGATACCAGGCCTATAGCCGCCATCTCACAGGTCTTCCAGCGAGAACAATTCACCCGCTCCTAGTGCTCAATCGCCACCAGCCAGCTATCCATTCCCGCAACAGGGTGTAGTCCTGCAAACACACCCAGCACAGCGTCCTCCGCCACCAAAGGCAGTCACGGCATGCGTCGACAGCCCGGTAACCTTCACAGCGGAATGGTACTGGCACCCCGAAGCAGCCGACTTCCTCGTCTGCTCGCGATGCTACGTGGACTACATCCACGCGACGGCATTCCACTCCGAGTTCCGCGGCACGCGGTACGCCGACGCGAAGCCGCGCGTATGCCGCTTCAGCAAGGCGCGGATGAGATCCCACCTCTGGAAAGCCGCGGTAGCCTCGGGGTCTCTGCGAGACGTCGTAGCGTGGATGGGGAGGCGGGCCACGGTCCCAGACTGCAAGGGTGTTGGAGGCGTCAGGGGAAGGTCGGCCGCGGGGATAAAGTGGTTTGCGCCGCGCAACGGCGAGGATATCCCGCACTTCGTGGCTTGTGAGGCCTGTCTCGAGGATAAGATTCGGACGAACCAGTTCGCGGGCCGCTTTGCTCCTTGCGCGAAACCCCAACCCGACGACGATGTCTGGGCCTGCGATATGGCGACCCCGTTTGTCGAGGCGGAGTATGAGGAGAAGGCGAGCCGAGACGACTGGGTTGGGTTCGCCGGGCAGGTGAAAGCGCGTATAGCGATACCACCATGTCCCGGTTTCCAAGGTGACTTGGCGAACGGGCGGAAGTGGTTCGTTCCTAGGACGGGTCCGCAAGGTCTTATCCTCTGTGCCGCGTGTTTTTATGATGAGGTCTCACACTCAGGGGAAGAAAGCAAGTGGAAGATTGCTCAGGGTCTCACAAATAAAGTCCGCTGCGCCCGTGGTGCGTTCAACGTCCGTGTCCTCACGTCGTTGGCGCGCCAGGAGAAAGACTGGTCGCTGTTCTGGAGCGGATCGCGCGGCTCAGGCGGGAGAAGGTGTGTGAGGAAGAGGGTATCGTCGATGGGGTGTGGTATACGCTTTCATCGAACCCGAAGGACTTCGGCGTCTGTTCGGCGTGTTATATCGGTGTCTTGGAGCCGCTGGGCGTCACGCGCTTCTGGGTGCGGAAGCACGATGTCGCGCCTGGGGTGAAGCAACTTTGCTGCTTTAATATGAAACACCCGCGGTTATGGAAGTTTACGCCCGGTTGGATGAGATGTATTACACGCTCGACCCGACGGCGCTCGAGGAGTATGCCTCGGTTCCGTTGTGTTTGCGCAATGAGGAGAGGCCGAATCTCCGCTGGTATGGGTGGCAGGACTGTACGATTTGTCCGGAGTGTTATCTCGATTTCGCGCGGCTTGGTCCGCTAGGTAAGATGATGGAACTTCGCGGTGATCTACTAGCAGACAGCGTTAGTAAGTGATCTCCAGAGCTCTCTCTCTCTCTGTCTCTCTCTCTCCCAGTTCCGAGGAGGACGACGCTTTTGCTCTAACGCGTTGATAAACAAACCTTCTATTGACCCACGATTCCCAGTGTGCGAGATGTACAGCGAACGAATGCGGAAGCTATACACAGAGTGTGGGAGCAAGGAACCGCCCAACCTGAAGAGACTACTGGACTTCTCAACGCAACGACGGCAAGTCTACAGAGAGACGATACCCCAGGCCCGTATGATGATGAACCAAGCGAAGATGGCGCTACAGCGGCAGAGGATGCTCAATACCATGAGCTCGCACTACGCGCTTGCGGGCGAGCTCCAGCAAAACACGTACGGCGCGCCAGGCGTCGACTCCAGCTTCGCCAACTCCAACGCACTACAAGGCGCCGGATATGGCCAGCAGGTCATGGACTTTGCAGCTGATCTTGGGAGTGGGAGAATTACCCAGGCTGTAGGGCAGTTGGAGCAGAGGTGGAGGACGGTAGAATAGAGAACTGGCTGAATGTTGAATGTATCTCTCAGTTTAGTCTAAGCATCTACAGCATAGCATCTAAGAAACATCACGAAGATCATGTCTATACAAATAGAGTCACGATGAGGAAACAATCATAACAGTGTTTTTATGGCTTTTTATTCCCTATCTACTCCAGCGTAGAAAACGCCAGGCCGCAGCCTTTGAAGTGAAAACTCCTTGTGCCAAATGTGGTGGTGTAAGAACCTAGCTTGCGTCTGCAAGCTCTTGAGGACAAGAGCAAGCTGCAAAAGCTGCCACGTGAAAATCAAACCGAGCTTGTTCTTGATGAACAAGGCTAGAAACCAGAGTGAGAACACGAACTGTGCTGTTAACCTCCTTCAAACTGCAAAACAACCATAGCCTGAGAGGTACTCTCGCACGAGTAATCTCAGTGCCTTCAGTCCATCCAGTGCCAGGACAGGACATGTTGTGCTAGCATCTAAACGAAGTATTCGATACGGCCTCGGGTGATCACACATCGACTTCTTCAACATGGCCTTGGACGATCCACCATCGTCATCTTCAATATGAAACGACGAACCCGAGTGTTCTCGATGGGCGGTTATCATCATCGATCTTGCGAGACTTAAGAATGAACACACAGAGAAGGGCTAGAGCCCCACCATAGCGTAATGAGAAAGCAAAGGCGGAGATAAAAACACTGAACGTTGGTTGATTGCCTCCAGGCGGTCAAGGGCCTCGACGCCAGGGCAGGAGGTGGCGTTCAGTATGTTGTGCGACTGCGTCTGCGCGTTGAGTAGGTGGAAAGCTGAAGATGTGATGCTGGGTAATCTTTACTTTCTGTTAGCATGCGAGGCTAGTTAACATGTATTTGGATAATTAAAGACAACTCACAAGAGACTGGGAGTGTTTTTTTTCTTTGGGTGATGCAGAAGACTTGGGCTGCAGATTCCAGAGAATCTTCTGCTTTTTGCCAGCTAATGAGACTAATAACACATGTCTAATAGAGCGGAGTCAACTCACAAGAGATTGTTGCGTCCTTATTGTTGCTTTCTTCGAGATGTTTTCTTCGAGAGGTGTGCTGGCAGATGTGTACAATTTTCTGGGAGATTGTTGTGTGGGTGAAGGGGAGAAATGTATTGTACTTTATAGCATAACCTTTTCTACAGCTAAGGCAAGATCATGTCCTCCGCCCAGCACCAAACATACCTACATCGTGGGCCTTCTCGATAACTTATTGTGGCAGGAGCCACGTAAATAAGGCGGGTACTGTTCTCGGCGCATGAACTTCAGAAGTACGCAGTACACAAGTACGCATGTACGTTTTTACTGACTCTCGGCGTTCTCGGCGACTGGTCAGGCTTAAGATAAATCCTCGAGCTTGAATTCGTGGTTGCCACTTCTCGTCAGGAGAAACTCACATTTTTTCTATGTACGTAGCAAGGTGGCTGTGAAAAGCTTGCCTAGGATTACCTTTTTATGACATTGTCTCCCTATGGGCACGCATGTGCAAATAACCGCCTATGTATACGTATTGTATTGGAATGGTAGTTCTCGTAACTTCTATGGCCTGATATTGGCCCTTTTGTCTGCCTTGTGTTGGGCCTGAATAGCTGGATGGGCAGTGTCAGGTTATCGAGGCATGCATGTAAATTGACTCTTGTGATTCTGCAAGGGGCCTGAAATCTCGCTGGAACTGCGAGCTGGACTCTTGCCTCTAGCCACATGCGCACATGTCTTTTATCCTAAGGGAAATACCACAGATATTGTGGAATAAAGGGGGCCCATAGAGGACACTAGGATGAGATCAAAACATGTTGCTGGTTCCATGTGTCATTTATTAGACCTTAAAATTCATGGCTATGAACTCATGAGCACCGGGCAGGCACATGGAATCGTTTCCAGTAACGGGGCTATCACAGTAATTTCCCATTCTGGATGTAGGTATATAGCGGAGACTAGGTGAACAGCCTACAGTGCAAGGTATCCTAGGCCCTTTTGCGTGACAACAAGTATTAGATATACTCATACTTGAGAACTTGATACAGAGCTATCAGATTATATGGAATATTCGAAAACTTCTTAGATTATTATCTAACTCACAACCTCGAGTGGGATGCTTAAATGATGTTGGTAAAATGTGGAAAGGGGCTCTAAGAAACAACTCTTCTGTGCTAGCACCATACCAAGTTTAACGCTATGGTTTGCAGTAAAACGAGGTTTAATCTAGTATGAGGTGATAGCTTTGCTTGTGATGTCCTCAGTAGAGCTTTCTTTGATAGTCTGTTGTAATTACTCCAAGTATGAGGTTTAGCATTACGTAGCTTACGAAGCGGATGACATCCGTGTCATGAAGGCACGGACAAAAGAGAATATCTGTATATGGCCAAGTTATGTCTATGGAGCTGGTTTTTAGAGACTTTGCGTAACAATAAAGATAGATAACCTACTTAGTAGCTTGTATATGGCAGGGTCCATGACAATCCAAGCAATGATTTAAGTACAAGTTGTAGTCAATATTCAGAACTGTGGTAAAATAAAATTAATTCTTATCTTGAACCTCAATTGAATTATTCGTACGGATAGTATTAGCAAGTCAAGTTACGTATTTACAGCAATTGCGGATACGTATGTGGTTTCAAGTACGACTGCGAAGGCCAAAGAAAGTTGAATCGGAGATGCTGACACGTTTTTAAAAGGAAGGCATGTTTTCAAGGTGAACAAAATGAATAGTATTAAGTGTATAAGAATATACAAAGCAGCGGGGTCGCTTATATCTGCCAAAGCGGGGGAATATTTTCGTCATCTATCTGCAGGGGCATGACAACCATCCTATATCCAAACGCCCTAATATATACCCGTAACAATAGAACAATTGTAGGTTCAAGTGAGTGAAAGCAATGAGGAACTCTAGCTCGTCCTATTAATTCCTAAACGTATTAGCGATGTTCGTAGTCGTGTGGGGTGTTTGTGAGTGAGGGATGTTTTGCGTGGGCGAGCGAAACGGTAGCAAAGGTAGGGGAAGGAGACCGGCATCGAGCAAAGAGGTGGCTTTACCTCTGGGATGATCGATGTACCACATCGCAGAAATCGCAAAAAGAAATGTTTAGATGCCGTCCCTTTAAAAGAGCATCAGAATACGGCCAAGGAACAGTCGGGAAAGCATGTACCACATCGCAGAAATCGCAAAATGAAATGTCTAGCCGTCCCTTTAAAAGAGCATCAGAACACGGCCAAGAAACAGTCGGGAAATCAAATCATGGAACTCATCTATGTACGAAAACCACAGAACAACACTACGACTGAAGGACAGATCTAGCGAAGGAGAGAAAAACAATGGGATAGGTTTAAAAGGCATAGAAGAATGAGATGAAGGATACTCACAACAAAGCTAGCGTCAAATCACCATGGATTCTTGCCTTAAGCGTGACCTCTACCTCAAGGTTCAGATCGAGTCTCAGCTTGAGCGTATCGCTCTTGCCACTGTCACCTCCGCCGCCGCCTCCGAGGGCGCCGCCGAGAGCATTTCCGGTCACATTACCCAACGTCCCTTGAGCGCTATTGACGAGGTCGTTGGCCGTCTCACCGACATTGCCGACGGGTAGCGCGTCACCGACGCCGCCACCACCGAGGGAAGGCCTCCAAGAGGACCGCCACCTTGCTGGCTCTGCTGACTTTGTTGTTGTGTTTGTTGACGTCGTCTGCGAGGTGGTGGTGCCTCGTAGTCGTCTTCGCTGCCGTACTCCCTTTTATATCGGGTTGAGGTGCTGCTGGAACTTGGGAGCGGTTGCGACGCGAGCGACGGCCACCTCGGCTTCTGCTCTTGCTCTGGCTTTGGCCGCTTGGGCTTTGTGAAGACATGATGATATTGGTATATTGTGTGGAGATAGGAAGGTGTGGATGAGGTGATCTAGTGCAGTTTTACTATAGTATGGACGAGCAAAAAGAATATTTAAGATTAGTAGATAGCAATGGGATACATGATTTTTTAATTGCTAAATGATCGAGACTGCATTTAACTTTGTCACTTCTCGGTATCGACGTCAGGCGAACGGAATTTCAGGGTTTGGTGTGCGGGGCAAATAATGCATCGTCCGGGGACAACGTCATGAGCCGATGTGTCCAGGATCACTGTTACTGGGGTATTCCGGCCCAGCCCATATTCTGGACCACTCACACCCTCCCACACCATTGCCTGCTGTACCATCATTTCTTTAATCGGTAACAAATTCCGCAGTCTTGCTAATTGCACAGTTGGTGTGAGACTATCTAGAGTGGCTCAACATCAAGCCACGTTGAGGCATGAGATCTCTCGCTGAAAAAGTAAGAAGTCAGACAGCAATGGATGGAACCTGTTAAGGATATATGTTGACCATATGTACTCCCTATGTATTTCCGGGTCTAAATCTAGTATATTTAGGTTAAGTTTGTTTTGGCTGTCCCATCTGCCAGCGTACTACGAAATTCGGCTAGGTTACCAAAGTTTCGGTATGTTCTGCATATGCAAGAACTTTACTATACACGAACATCGCCTGCAAGGTGTATTACATTAATTCATTTTATAGTTCCTAATCTCTAGTCATCCGGCTAGATACACCTAGTTGCAACTCCCGATGGAGTTCGATTTCTACTACATCTCGATCTGCCATTACCTCATCCAGGTCTCCGTTCTTGTCATAATGAACACACCAGGAGCCGTCGTCGTTTTGAACAGCGACGAAATATTGCTCATCCTCGAGAACCAAAAACTCCTCATCTTCTGTCCAGCTCCAAGGGCCTATAATATGACCAGCCGTGTCTTTTCGCGATCCGTGACGGAGCAACCCCGTATCCTTATCAGCATAGATCCAGTTGAGCATAGGTGGATCAGCGTCTATGGGTGCGACTAAGCCCTGATGTTCCTCCGGACACGGATAACCGAAATAGAAGCCGTTAAAACGGAAGCCGTCGACTGGGTTTGCTGGGTGATCTAAGTAAAGCTTGCGGGGCGTTAATTTAGCACTGTGGATTAGATGCCATTTCTGACATTACCTTATTGTCCTTGAAGACCACATATGCAGTCTGTGACGGGGAAACGTCGTCGTGAGAGAACTTGGCTGTGAGATGAAATTTGATTCTTTCTTTCGCTTGCGCGTTCTGTTTCTTTTGGGCGTCGATTGCTTCGGCAACCCCAATTACTGTTGGAATTGCCCGACGGTCAATAATCCTAGAGTCGAAAGAGCCATGAAGCGGTACAGTATGATCTTCTGTGATGTGCGTGGTACCGCGGAACAACCCACCGGAACTTGAAAGTGACTTTGCTAGCTATCAGAAAATAATGAGATGACAAGGTGGCGGCGGCCTCCCGTTTGAATGTTGGAGTGTCGGAAGAAAACTGGCTCGAAACCCTGGTCTTCTCCTCTTGGTATTGCTATCGGATCGGACGCGATCGTATAACCCACTTCCAAGACTTTTCAGCCAAGACTGGCCATGTCATGACCTCATTTGTAACAGGGATGATCCAATTTAAGTACATGACGCTAGGAATCGCATGCATAAGCAGGGGTTATTAGTTCTGCATACGAGTGACAAGGATTTCCATTTTTGGACGGTAATTAACCCGGCGCGCTTGGACTTATCGCACGGGTATAGTCACGGCTGGCTATATCGGACGATAAAGAATAAAACTAATGGCCTCTGCTGATGCAATCTGATAGAATCGGTATTTCAAACTCCAAATACTTAAGTCAATCATATTTCGGCCCGTCAGAGATAGCGATTGCACCGTCAACATGTCTTCGGGTTCCCAGGATGGCACTCAGCAGCCAAGCAGCGAACGGCAAGATCGCGAAGAGGACAGTGCGGAGTCAAACGAACCGGGTGTCGGGGAAGAGCAAGCAGCGGAAGAGAACATGAACGACCAACAAGAGATTGGGACGGATGGCCATGAAAAGAATAGCCAGCCAGCGGAGCGCCAGCAAAAAACTACAAGTTCACTGATCGCGACAGGAGAACAGAACCTGACAAGCAACCGACGTCGCCGAATAAGGAAAAGACGCCCGTAAAAGAAGCGAGAGCGGAATCCGAAGGAGGTTCACGCCGGGCGCGTCGTCGTCGCAACCAGCCATCATGGGCCGAGAATTCGGACAAAGAAAACACGCAACATAGGCAATTAGCACGTCCTCGGCCGCAGCAGCAGCAGCAGCCACAGCCACGACAACAACAGGAATACCAACGGCAGCAGATGCAAACGCAACAACAACAACAACAGATGCAGATGCAGCAGCCGCAGAAAGATAGCGGCGGAAAACCCTCTTTGAAGTTGCATCTCGAACTGAATCTCGAGATTGAAGTCACCCTCAAAGCGAGAATTCATGGAGACTTGACTCTGTCACTTTTGTACGTACTACCATTCTCCTATACACGAATACCTCTCCCTTCTACGCTTGGCGGATTACCTGCAATCAAAAACTGGATTGTGAGCTAGCTACCGTCTCCAGCGGCTTTCCTATACCCCTTAAGTCTTCACCTACCCCTTAACATTGAAGTGCCCACCGAACTGATCGTTGGCCAAGCGACACTAGTTGATACAAGCAAAGCTGACGACATTGCTCCGTATAACAGCGCAGGTTTATGATACGATGGCGAACGGCTACTACTAGCAGTCTACCATTTATTTAGGTAATAGGAAGCGAGGTAGCGGATGGGAATTCCGCCAAAACCTAATGAGGGATGTGAGGGAAGGCGAGCGGTAGACCTCAACACCGTTTTGGTGATTAATTATTTGCATCGACTTGGGAATCTGCAACATATTAAGCTGTCAGTGTTCGGTAGAATAGGCGTTGGATAACCTTGGTATCCTGGAGGTTATTGCTGACTATACCTTAGGTATATAATGAGGGTACTGGGACAGAAGTGCCTATATATATGGGACAAAAGTTAATCACTCAATCAATTATCTATCAAAGCCATTTGCCTTTGATGCGCGTCTATGCCGCCCGTGCTGGGTAATTGGTATTTAAGGTATAGCTTTGGCTACCTGGGAACGACATCAATTTTCGGACTCGGCGTAATCGAATCTTAACCGACCCCTTTTCACTTCTACTACGATCACCCACTCCTCACGAAGTGACGACTTATTGCTTCTCTCTATCACCGCTTCCTCTAGCGAGGATATTTTCGTATGTAGTAGGGCTTCATAGTATGGGCGCGATGCATAATAGGTATAAAAGGCTACCTTTTTTGTTAGTTCTGCTACATAATAACATTTGACAGAGTCTTGGTCAAGGGCTCGAGCGGAACGAGTCGTACGATCATTCCCGGTACCTATAAGGGTACCTGCGCTTTTTTCATGATCGGGGACTACACGTCTTGGCTTCTCCTGTTGCGATATATCTCACTTAGGAAGCTGTATTTCAGCTGGGCTTGCCAAGGATATGCCGCCGCAGCTCGAAATGTTTTCCTACATGTTCTATAAGGGTGTGGTTGACTTGGCCCCTCCTACCTGCCAGGACAGACACCTATAACTTTCGGATGATGTGGACAGCGTTGAAAGGCCTCATTAATTCATAATTAATCTCGTTACCATATCAATTACCATCGTACCAATTTCCCACTGCTGGAGTTTTGCAATTGTCATCCTACATAATTGGGCTTAGCTTACACGTCTTCGTTTTCAGAGTACCTCCCGCCTGAGACATTTCTCAGATGAAAATGATTGATCTTTCGATATTAAATGTGAGATAAATAGTAGCCTACCTCTGCATTTCTTGTCGGATGATATTTTAAGCATAACATTCCCATCGTACAGGTGTTACTACGAGCTTTCCGACAATTCAAAGCTGATTGCGGATACGCCCACTATTAGCCGTGTTGCTTGGGGATTGTGCAACCAATAAACGTGTCCTTGTGGCGGGAGTGAGCTAGCGTCTCCCAGCGCTGTCCGCAGCAGGGACGGCCCTTGTTTTGGATCAGAGTGGGCCGGCTAAAAGACCACACATACAAGTATATCATAGCCCTCCCAAACACTACTCTAGATCTAAAGATAAAATAAATGAAGTCAAATATGCTTTTACAATTGCTTTGATGGAAATATTAATATGACTCTTTTTTTCATTATTTTTTTTATATTTCTTGGTTTCTTTTCAAAAATAATAGTGTCTGAAAGGCCTGTGGTCTTCGGTTCGGAAGCCTGCTTGGCTGGGGTATAAGTTGCCACTGTCTACTTTCAGTAGGTAGGTAGGTCCTGTAGGTCAGATCTATGACGCAATGTAGAGTTGTTGTCAGCATGGATATTGGAGCCATCGAAAGCCTTTCGTAATGGCACAAAGTCCATGATCCTGTCCATGAGACAGCCTATGAAACCATACCTGCCTAGCCTACCCACCGACTTACTGTAGTAGGCGTATTCATGCCGTGCGTCAACTGATTCGGCTGAAACTCTATCAAGAAAAGTGGCAATGCAATGCTTTTCATTGACGAAATAGATGAACGTCTCGGTAGCTGACATAGATCTTCTACATAACATTTTTTGGGCATCTTTTTTATCTTCTTCCTATTCTCCCGTGCGAATCAGATCCGACACTTCACGAAAGTCATGGCAGACGCTCTAGCCCCCCAGACTCCCCGAAGAAGCTGTTCAAGCCGGCGAGGGAAACAAAGACGCCGACTCGATCGCGGCCATCTCCCCAATTGACGCGACAGAGCTCTGCACAGAAATCGGCGAATGATGCACCGCGCTCCGTCGTGTCCGAGTCGCCAGATCCCTCGGGCGAATCATTCATCGACAGCGTTGCCAAGTCTACGAACCTCGCACCTCTGACGAACGTGTCGGCTACGTCGGACGAGCTGGGCGAAGCCGCAGGCTCTGATACCACCGGCTTAGTCGATAACTACATCCTCACCCCGCCGACACTGCCAGCCGGAGCACGGGCGCTCGTTCTCCTCTCTCCAGACAAGCCTCTCAGGGTGCGAAAGACTCTCCTCCAAGCTTCAAGGACAAGATATCTCGCGCCAAGGACTCAGCGAAGGAGTCTGCCGATGGTTTGACCAGGGGTATAGCAGGCAAGTTCACAGGGGACTCGGGCAGCGCAACAGACAGTCTCTCGCCCAAGATGATGCGGACAGCACTTCTGATGATGATTTCAATTCCCGGCCGGCATAGCTAAGTATTTTAAAGACAGAGGTATCCCCGAGATGAGTCATTTCGTGAACTCGTTGGCCGGCAATGGCTCTCATGGCTCTGGGGAAGATACCCCCCGGCCCGCCAAGTCCTCGGCGGATGAGACGCAAACTCCGAACGATCGAGCTAGCCAGGCCACTAACGGCGGCCAGAAAGACGAGAGGCTGGGCCGTGCTAACTCACAACAACAATCGCAAGATAGCGAAACCCCTCACCCGCCAGAACCCGCTGATGTCTCTAAGGCGGCCGATGGAACATTCAGGGACACCGAAGACAACGAGCCGATAGCTCAACCTACTAACAAAATGGGCGAACCCGATGTTTCCAACATCTCGCAGGCAGCTCGCCCCGCTGTACCAAGCTCAGCTTCGGGTACTAAAAGCAGCCACATGGGGCCCCTCAAACTGATGATCAGACTGGTGACGCGCACGTAATTGATAACATGGGCAGACCAGCGCATGTGCAACGGAGCATCGAAATTCCATTTCAAAGGCTAGAAAAGACGGCGAATAACACACCACAATATGAAAAACAAAGAAGAGAGAGCAACGATCTTGGAGATTTTGAGGATCTACCCAGTGTCGAAAATCTACCCAGCGTCGAAAACCTGCGAAGTACTGATGATTTGCCCGTCATATCAGAGGACGACTCGCAAGACCCTCCCGAGGAGGTTCTAGACCCGTCCGTGCATTCCACGTCATCCAGTATCACTCCAATCCCCAAAATACCCAAGATCCCTCACATCGACTCTTCACCTCCCACGGACCTCGCAAGATTAGCGCAGGGGCTCGCGGGCCACGTGGTCGATGATGTTGGCAACATAGTTGACGAGTCGGGTGAGGTATTAGGCCATGCGACGGGAGACCTACCCGCTATGGTGGGCAAGAAGGTGTCAGATGATGGGGAAGTCTACGGAGATGGAGGAGAGATCGTGGGCTACGTGTCCGAAAACTTCGTTAACCCGCCATCTCCTACCGAGATCCCCGGCGATCTCCTAGGTCGCCTCAAAGTGGACCATCAAGGCAATATTCTCGACTCGGACGGCAAGATTATTGGCAAATTTCATGAACCACCAAATAGGTCAAAATCATCTACCAAAGCAGACGCCGAGGAAACGAAAAAGCAGGAGCAGAAGCCTAAAGTCAATGCACATACGGGTGGCAGCCCGTCAGATCTGTTTTTGGATGTGAAGTCAACGACGGATGGGATACAGCTCACGATACGGATTCCTACCACTTTTTCACGTCAACCTTCTGAATCTCAGGGATAGGAAAAGTCAAATGCTATTTTTGGAATATTCAAGGAAGAAGGGAGCTGGGCAGATCTACTTGCGATTAGGTATACGGGAGACGACATAATGCTTAGGACATAATCGTGAGAGACGATACGAGGTATATATATCAGGAATACTCGCCATGCAGTTGACCAAACCATCTCTAATCCTCCCATAACATCAAAATCATTGCATATTGTAACATGCCTTAAAATATGTGTGGCGTCCATCGTTGCATAGTGCAACAAACACTCATATTCTCGCAGCTATTGCCACTTATGGATAGTGGTCAAGGATAAATACCACAGTACGAGCATCTCACAACATATGGGATTAATGAGAACAAAAAAAACCCCCCCTCAAAACATTAGAGGTTATGATAACTCTGGAGTCTGTCTAGAGGCCGTTCTTCGGTAGCTTTGCTCCTTAGCCGCATGAATCTCCTTACACTAAGCTGCTTATGACGTTGATTCGACGTGGATCATTCGTTGTGTGGCTTGACGGACGCCGGAAAACCGGTTACGAGATCTTCGACGCCCGGGAAGGTGACCAGGGTGACGTTAGCTGCGGATCACTTTCCCCACTAGCTTAAGTATTGCTTATTGCTGGGGCCTGGGTCCTGCCTGGGTCCTGCCTGGGCGAGGGCCAGCTGCTGCAACAATCAGGCGAGGGCGCATTATCCCTCCACCCCCTACCATCCGCCATGGACCATGTTACACGCCCTATATCCTCGCGGCACTCTATTCCGCTCGCTCTAGACACTTGCTCTAGACACACCTCCCCACTGCTCTGCGCACGCTATCGGATCGCCGAGACCGCGCCGCGATGATACTAAAAACGACGATCCAACGGCCTTCAAGCCGACCTAGGCAGCTCGTAACGAACCCTCGTCAAGTGTGGCTGTCATTGTTTGCGTGGCTGATGAAGATCCAAGGGGATGGGAACTACACGCCATGTTTACATGGTAACTCCTGGCGAGTTCTGGTCTTTGGTTTCGGTTCTAATATCCATGTGCTTGCTATGCAACCGGACCCTTGGAACAAGCAGCGGCATCCATCATGACACGGTGAGATGGTTCACTGAGATCGAGATCCGGAGAAAGCGCTCCCAGTAGTGTCGTTGTGAAACGTGAGCCTTCATGTCGAAATTCTTGTTTTCTGGCCGCCTAACCTCTCCCTTTGGCCAATGACAAGGTAGGCTGGCCATCCACGACGGGGATTAGCTCCCAGTCACACATAGACCTGACTTAAACACCACACGACTGCAACCGGGTAACAACTAGCAAGCCTAGATTCGCTGGGTTATGGTGGATAGTTCGCTGTTGATACCATCATAGCCTACCCACCTCGTTCTCGGATCGGCAAGGTTGTGTTCATGCAAAGTAGCCTCATCCGTGGCTTGAGTAGGATGTGAGTTCTCAACATGGGTTCCATGTGGCGGCCTGAATGACGTTCTAGCCATGTATCTCCAACGCGAACCCAGGGACATGACGTCGAACATTATGTACGAAGGGGTTAAACCTGTGGAAAGCGTGAGAGGAATGGCATTATTTCATTGAATAAGCCTTGCCCTCCACCAGTGAGTGACGTATGTAGAGCTTTCCTTTATCATTGACAGAACCTCAGAATACGTTTAAATATCAAACCCACGACACAACCTCAACATTTGAATGTAACTCAAAACCCCAATGTTTAATCCAAACTACCCCATTAGACCCAAAGCCCACGACTCTGATCCATATCCAATTCAGACCTCTAGATATACCCAAGAACCTACCACACACGAGAATCTTGTAACTACTACCCATCCCGCCGCCATGTCGGGCATCGCAGAATCAGCCAAGGACGTGGCCAGCCCTCAGGGCAAGGCCGCGTCGCAAACAAACCGATCAGAAAACAATGCTCCCGCTCCCCGGACCCCCAAGACCAAAAGTCGGCGCCGAGATCAATGCCAGACGTGTCTGAGTCAAATTTGGGGAGCTCAAGCGGCGATAACGAAGGTGAGATGGTGCCAGCGGCGGGCCGCATTAACGACAGCGGCGAAGTCATCGACGACGATGGAAACCCCATCGGCAAGGTGACGGACGGCGAGGCGTCAAAGTTTGCCGGGTACGTCGTCACACAAGAGGGAGACATATTAGACGAAGACGGCGGTGTCGTTGGCAAGGCCGAGCCCTTGGAGGATACGGCGTCGAATCTTAACTATACCACACAATCCGTCAAGGACCACGCAAAAGGCGAGGACGACGAAGAGGATCAGTACGACCAACACCAAGAAGATGAAGCTGAAGATGAAAATGAAGATGAAGGTGGTAGCGGCGGCCTTGGAGGCGCTCTCGGAGGTGTTGCTAAAACGGCAGGCTCTGCCGTTAGCGGTGCCGGAAAGACCGCGGGCTCTGCCGTCAGCGGTGTAGGACGCACTGCGAAGGGCGCCACTAGCACAGTTGGCGATACAGCTAAGGGCGCCACTGATGCGGCCGGAGAAGCTACTGGAACCCAGGATGCTACGGGCGCCGTTGGCGAGACTGCTGAAGGTGCCACGGACGCTGCCGGCGATGCCGTCGAAGGAGCGACGGATGCCGTTGGCGACGTAGCCGAGGACGCAACAGGAGCTGCCGGTGATGTCGCCGACGGCGCCACAGAGAAAACTAGTGATGTCGCCGACGGCGCCACAGAGAAAACTAGTGATATCGCCGACGGCGCCACAGAGAAAACTAGTGATGTCGCCGACGGCGCAACAGAGAAAACTGGTGATGTCCCCGAGGACGCAACCGGAGCTGCCGGTGATGTCGCCGACGGCGCAACAGAAAAAGCTGGTGATGTCGCCGATGGCGCAACAGAACCTGCCGGAGATGCGGTAGAGGGAGCTACAAAACAAGCAAAAGAAACAGGCGAAGACGCCCCATCAGCTGTCGGTTCCAAAGCCCAGGGGGTAGCTGAGGAATCCCCGTCGAAGATAGGCCCCAAAGCCCAAGGACTCGATGAGCAAGCTCCAATTCCCATGGACGATATTCCTTCGTTTTCGCCTTCGATACGGAACAAGGTTGTCGCCTTGTTCGACGGTCCTTTCACCATTGCCGATGGTGGCAAGGTCATCGATCAATCAGGCAAAGTCCTGGGCAAGCTTTCCGCGGGCTCGGACATACAGGACCTGATTGGAAAGGAAGTCAAGGGTATCGATGAGCATGGAAACCTATTAGGAGAGAACGACACCGTCCTCGGCATGATAGACATCGCGCCCGAGGGCTCCATGGCCGAACGCGTAAAGGAGGAGGTTCCTGAGGCCGCTGACCGACTGAATGCCCTGGAGGAAGCCCAGAAGCAAGCACCAATTAAGATCCCATCCTTCACTTCATCTGTGGCCGGAAAGGTCATTGCCATGTTCCAGAGCCCATTCAATATTGCAGAGGATGGCCAAATCACAGATCAGAATGGCAAGATTCTGGGCAAGTTGGCGGAGGGGCAGGATTACAAGAGCCTAGTTGGCAAAGAAATTAAGGGCATCGATGAGCATGGCAACCTCCTCGGCGATAACGATACCCAACTTGGTAAGGTTGACTTGGTGCCTGAGGGTAGCATCGTCGAGCGCATTAAGGAGGAGATTCCCGAGGCTGCCGAACGCCTAGATGCCATCGAGGCCGCGAAGAAGCAGGCCGAAGAAGCGGCAGGGCCAAGTGTGTCGATCCTTGAGGCCTGAAGATCAACAAGGCTGGTAACGTCGTTGATGAGAAGGGTAACCCAGTCGGAAGGGTCAAGAGTGGCGACCCAAAGAAGATGGCCGGCAAGGTGCCCGACAAGGACGGTAAGGTCTGGGACGATCGCGGCAACGTCATCGGCGAGGTCGAGGTCCTCCCTGAAGCCATCCAGAACGAGTCATCACCATTTGAGGATTTCCCTGACGCAACAGTCGACAAGTTCGGCAAGGTCATATATGAAGGCCGCCAGGTCGGCGTCGTAGTTGGCGATGACTGGCAGAAGCTGATCGGAAAGAAGGTCGACGCCGACGGTGACATCCTCGATAAAAACGGCAACGTCATCGGCCACGCCGAACGAAAAGAGGAAGAAGAACCCGAGGAGCCCGAAGAGGTGCCGATTGACTACTCCATGTTGAAAGATAAGAAGGTCAACAAATTAGGCAATGTCGTAGACGACAAGGGTCAAGTATGGGGTCATGTTGTGCAGGGCATTGTCAAGCACCTAGCCGGTAAGAAGGTCGGTGACGAAGGCCAGATCTTCAACGATGCTGGGCACGTTATTGGCAAGGCCGAGCCGCTCCCGGACGGCGAACGTGAGGATGCCAAGGAGCCCGCACCGTTTGAGGATTTCCCCGACGCTGTTGTCGGTGACGACGGCGACGTCCTATTTAACGGGGAAAAGATAGGTATTGTCGTCGAAGGTGATGCCAAGAAGCTCAAGGGCAAGGCCGTCGATGCTGATGGCGATATCCTCGATCGGGCTGGAAACACGCTGGGCCGTGCCGAGCGTTGGGAGGCCGAGCCCGAGGAGCCTGAGCCGGAGGTCGACATGTCCTCTCTCGCCGGTAAGCGAATTAACAAGGCCGGCAACGCGGTTGACTCGCATGGCGATATCTACGGTCGCGTGATCGAGGGTTCGCTACAGCGCCTCATCGGCAAGATGTGCGATAAGAACGGCTTTATCCGCAACGAGGGCGGCGACGTAATCGGCAAGTGCGAGCTTATCCCTGAGGCGGAGCGCGAGGGTATGAAAGAGGGTCCCTTTACCGAGCTCTCAGGCTGCACCGTAACCAAGGAGGGCAAGGTCGTGACGGCTGGCGGAGATGTCGTAGGCCGAATAGTCTCGGGCGACCCGAAGGTACTGGCTGGACGCCCCGTCGACGACGATGGCGACATCTGCGACAAGAACGGAAATGTCTTGGGACACGCGGAACGGTGGGAAGAGCCCGAGGTCGAGAAGGACGTCAACCCAATGTCTGGGCGCAAGGTGAACCGCGAGGGCAATGTCGTTGACGAGAACGGCGATGTCATCGGTAAGCTTACTACGGGTGAGCTCAGCCAATGCGCCGGCAAGAAGATTGATGACGATGGTGATGTTATCGATCAGAAGGGTAACGTTCTCGGACACTGCTCGCTTCTCGCGGAGATTCCCGACGAGCCCGAGCCTGAGCCCGAGCCTGAGCCCGAGCCGGAGGGAGAGACAGAAGAGGAGCGTGAACAGCGCCTGAGGAAAGAACAGGACGCCAAGATCGCCAAGCAGATATCGTACTGCATTGCACAGTCGCTTGACAAGATCAAGCCTATTTGCAGAATGATTGTTGATGTAAGTTGGAGAGAATCCTTTGAATTGAATATACACTATCTCTGAGAAATACGACTAACATTTTTATCTACAGCGAATCAACCAAGAAGAAGCCAAGTCCGAAGAGGACCGCGACGAGGAAGAGCTCGTCAAGCAAGTCCGCCCCCTAATCGAAGAAGGCGGCAAGATCCTCACCGAAGCTAATGGTGTGATCCGCGGGCTCGACCCCGACGGCCGTATCTCGGCGCAGGCCAAGCACCACAGCGCCGGCGGCGAGGCGACGCCCGAAGAATACCATCTGGCTGAACTCCTAAAGGAGCTCACAGGCACAGTAACTGAGACTATAGAGGCCGCGAAGCGCAAGCTAGAGAACCTCCCCAAGGCCAAGAAGGGTATCAACCCCCTGTGGGGTCTGCTGTCCGAGCCCTTGTTCCAGATTATTGCTGCCGTGGGCCTCCTGCTCAGCGGTGTTCTGGGACTCGTAGGCAAGCTACTCAACGGCCTCGGTCTGGGTGGTCTTGTCAATAATCTCTTGGGCGGCCTTGGGCTTACTAAGGTCCTTGATGGCCTAGGACTAGGCTCTGTCCTGGCTCCTATCACCGGCAAGAAGAAATAAGCGGTCAAACTTTCAAAAGAAAAGTCATAGCGGGCGAAAATTAATTCTTCTAGGATTTAAAACTACGAATGTACTTCTACTACTGGGATGTAATATGTAAAGGGTTCATTGTGTCTTGTATAAGTCGGATGGTTGGGATTGGAAGCTCATGTTAATGGTTTTATGACAAAACGATTTATTACTGTTTATCTTTCAATCTGTCTCTGTTGTGGTTTGGGAAAATTACTGTTGTACGATATGATTCATAATTTTTCCAATTAATATGTTCAATAGCATAATATGTCCCATTAAAATCGCCAGTAGGCACGCTGCAACCCTTCAATGGCCCCTCAAGGTCATTTCACATGCCACAGCACAAATGGCTTTCGGATATAGTCTAGGGCAGCCTAAAGCTTAGGGAGCCTAAAATCAAGGATCTAATGAAAGAGTAGTACGCAAACTAATGACGTTGAATGACGTATCTCGAAGCACAATGGAGGGTGGCGCATAGATGATGCAGTAGCAGGTAACACGGCGGCAACTGGTCACAATATCACAACGGCTAAGAGCGATCATACGCCTGTGGCTTGCCATCAGTACTACTAGGTACTTATCAATGGCATTCATAACAATCCATATTCTTAGTTATTTACACACCTAAGTATAATTAGTATACCCCTAGTCACTCTCACAGGCTACCATTTACACACCTGGCAGGTATCGAGGTAGATTGGTAACTTGAAGTAAACAAACATACGATGCCGCGAACGCTTTTGCTGTGCTTCTTGCACGGTTTCAAGGTGAGTCAAATTTCTTGTTTCTCGTTAAAACACCGGTCGGTATTAGTTAACACCAACAGGGCAACGACGACACATTCCGAACCTTCCAGAAGATCTGAGGACACAAGTCGCGAAACAACTGCCGGACGACAATGTCGAATCGGTCGTATACCCAAAGTACGACACCAAGGGCGAGCTGGGTCAATGCTCTGTCGCGTTTCTTGAGTGGTAGGTTTGGGGTGATACGCACCCATCGTCGAGAGAAGGTAATTGTGCTGATATTTAGTTGTTAGGTTGAAAGAAAGAGTAATAGACGTGCGAAAAGCACGCTGCGAGAAACCATGGCCGCCTCACGACCGAGACGTCGGGGTAATATTAGTCGCACATTCCATGGGGTAAGTTATCTCCCACGAATGGGGTAAGGCGATTGATATCGAGAAATATCCATCTAACAAGCAATCACCAGCGGCTTCGTAGCATCCGACACGCTCTTCCTAATCCTAAACGAGAAACTCTCCGCCTCCAAAGAAGAAGACTCTAACACCCCCATATTCCCCCTGATCCAAGGTATCCTAACCTTCGACACGCCCTTCAACGGGCTTGCGCGATCCATGTTCGTCTACGGCGCCTTCTCGAATTACCAGAAATGAGCACCGTATTCAACGTAATGACGGCTCTCTCCGCGGCGCCCGCGGCGTTCGGGAAGACTGCGTTCAAGCGAACTGCCGCAGGCCTCCCTTCTAGAGGTCCGTCCAGCCCCGCGTGGAAAGGGTGGCAGTTGGTTGCTGTGCAGACGGGTACCGTTGGCGCCATCGCTGCTGGGGGCGTCGCTGCGTTTATGCATCGGCAGCAGATCATGGAGGGTATGAAGAGTATGCGAAACCTCAATAAGGAGTCGGTGAAGGGTAAGTGGCTCCTCTGTTAATCTGATTGCGGCACTGTTGTTCCCTGCAAACACCTTGTACCCCTGTATACACATGGGGCTCGAGAAAGTCAATAAGAGACGACGAGCTACAACAACTAACTCTTTACAGAAGGATATCAGCAAGGCGTTGATACAATTAGTCAAGGACTAGCGTACATAAACCGCGGGAACGTCGGACGCTCTTTCGAGTACCTATCAGACCATTTCACCTTCGTCGGCGCACTGTTGAAGCAACAAGAACTGGCCCGAAGACTGGAGCGTATGGCGCTCTTAAAGGGCATAGGGATTCACGACTACTATACTTCTCTTGGTGAGAATGGTATTGGAGCGGCGGCTACTTCGTCCAGAGCGCACATTCTGTGCCATCCGTCCAAGGACCATCAGGCGTACGACCTCTTTCGCGAAGGATCATCAAAAACGTCGATGATGAAGTCCAGGCACACGTGAGCATATTTATACGTGACAAGAACGACGAGTACGAACAGATGACGCAAGAAGCAAGCAACCTCATCTCAAATGGTTTGCTGATGATTCTGATATTGTGGATATCCCAAGTTCGCGAACCAACCCCCGAACCCGTGAGCAACCTGTCACTACGACCCCCGACGGTCAGGAGATCCCAAAATTGGACGGCGTTGTTGTTGGCCCTGATTCAACTACCGAAGAGCTCACAAGCACCGAGGGTGATGGGATAGATATTCCAGATGAATCACCTCTCGATATCACAGCTGCGGCTGCGGCTGTCCCACTCCCCGATGACGACGAGGACATCTCCCCTGTTGCAGACACGAGCGAGGCACAGAAGAGCACTTATATGCGATATCTGATGGGATTGCGCAGCAAGCCGGGACTGGTGTAAAGTCATACGTGCCAACTAAGATGCCCGAGATGCCATCAGGCCCGAGCTTTAAATCTTTCGTGCCTAGGTCAATGCCACAGATGCCTTCGATTCCCGACCAACGGTCAACATCTTTGGGAAGAAGAAACAGCAGGAAGCTAGTAGTGTCGAAGAACAGTCAAATGAAGAAGCGGTTACCCCTGATGCGAGCTCGGAACAGCATGATGACGCTCAACCTTCCACAGACGCGAATATGTTTGACCAAGCAGCCAGAAGTCTGAAGGCCAGAAAACGCCGTCATTGGCCGTATCTTAGGTTAATTTGAAGTCAGCGAGTCATGCATCCTGACTGCATTTCGGCGTCATTTTAGCGGGCGTTTTCATGGTCATGACACCGGCCTATTGGGTGGGATGAGGTTAATGCGAAAGATCGGGAACCGCAAATCAAGTCAGAAACAAATAGGACTTAGGAAAATGACGCTAATAATAAGTAATCCATTGTTTTTATTGCTGAGATAACTCGAACTTTTAGGCCGTTCGCAGAGTCAAGCGGATAGACGTAGCTGAGGGTTGAATATTCCATGATTGTAAAATTATTTAGCCAGTTACCAGCAGAGTAATACAGCCATAATCAGCCTTCAGCTAGTATAGTGTATGATCAAAGGACCTTTAGGCCCATAGCTTTCTTAGGTGTATATCTAATGAACAAGGCAGGCAGTATTTCGTTAGTGGTTGCAACTGCTGACGTCGATAAGGTTTGAGAGTGTGATAGTTTCGGGTATTCTCCGCAGTTTGGTAAGCCAATATTAAACGTTAGCGCATCATCTTGGTGGCATCATTCAGCATCAACAATATAACCTTATGTCCCAGTAAGTCTATGACGGGCATGCTACGTCGTCGCCGCCCATTAAGAGACGGGAGGCAACTTCTTTAGACCGCTTGGACGTTATATGGTATAACATCGCCTCTGCTGTGCGGAATCCAATTGTGTTGTAGTTCCCGCTCGTCAACACGGCTTAAGACTGGAAGATCATTATCCAGAATTTAAACGATTCATTCTTTGGCATTCTCCAAAACAAACCAGGCTCTAAACTCTTAGCATCACCGCAACCATGGCAAGCGCACCCGACAAAACGAAGAAGAGTCAGCAACAAGAAGGTGGGCTCTTAGGTGGGCTTGTCGGCGGCGTTAATAACATCTTGTCAGGCGGCGAAAAGGCCCAAGGCCAGGGTGGCCTCATGGGAGGTCTGAACAGCACCCTCGGCAAGACCACCGAGGGTGTTGGCGATACACTCCATGCTACAACTGAAGGCGTAGGCAACATCGCGGGGCCAGCGGTCGAGGGCGTTAGCGATACTGTCAGATCGACGACCGAGGGCGTGGGCAACATTGCCGGTTCAGCGACTCAGGGCGTCAGCAACACGGCCAAGGGCGCCACGGGCATGGTAGACGAAACGGTGAAAGGCGTGGCGGGCTCAGGCCAGAAGCAGCAACGTGATGTATGATGATGCATCATATTAAGTTCGTGGGACGATGTTTCGAGCTTGACGCGGGCGTTCGTTGAAGCCGTAATGAGCTGTTGATCAGGTCGTCGAAGGCGGTGGAGGGGATAATGCTAGTTTCGGTTTGCGTGCTCGATTAATACCATTCGCGCTCTGCTGGCGAGGGTTCACTCCTTTACTCTTTAATGATAATGCGATTCATACCAATAAGACGTTCCTTTGCATACTGTTGTTATCTGTGGTGCCATGCTTCCGAGACGCGACTTTGGCTCCAGTTATATGTATCCATCGTAAACAGGTCATGATCGGCTGATGTTCATGGCACCACGGGCTCGCGTATCTTCGAAGCTTACCTGTATAGTCCCTGCATTAACCAAATGCGACGACCATCAGATTCCACACCAAGATGGCTACCGTATGATCGGGTTCCTCCCGGCCTTCCGATTGTGCTCTCCCTTGCGTTTAGTCTGTGGCTAGAGGAATAGTCGGAGTTCCCGTGTCTGCCGATGGTCTTAGTCTGTGGCTGACCGAAAACGAACAAACTTACCCCAGTCTCCCATCCCCACTCAAATGCACCTATTCCGGTTTACTGTTTATGTATGTATGTACAAGTACACTACGCAGGTTCGCTGTCTCGGATGGGCAGGGGAAAGCGGGGTTATTGATTGCGTGTTCGTTCGCTTGAACCATGATCAGGAAATTTCCCTCTGAAATGGTGGTCTATACAAGTCTGTTGGAGAGGGAGGTTGTTTTGCATCACAAGAATAGGTATGTGTTAGCTCTAGGATTTAACAGAACCCATTCAGGATCTTGGCTGGGAGAAGGCCGTTACGCCCGTACCCTGTGATTGTAGAACTGCTCTTGGTGTATCGCAACTACAAGTAACCTTAGGCGGGCTATACCTGCCGTACCGTAGTACTCGGTACCCTCCTTTAACGAACCAATAAGGAGATTATCCGTCATAGCATAGCAGCATAGAGCACAACCCTCTGTCTTTCCCAATTCTGTTTTCCATAGGTACTTATTGATATGTGCCATGCTCCAAAGGTGCCGGGTGCCGTGATTGGCCATCGCGGGGGCTCGTCCAGTTGTACTCAGCAGGTCGAGCATGTGACTTGTTTCATTTGGGCGCACTTGAAACCAAGCTTGAAAACAACAGCACAGAATTCTATTTCTCCCGACTCAATTCGTTCCGTAGGCGCTGTCGGAAGAGGGACCGGCGAGGATCTGTTCCTGATGAGGGGTCTCGCTCAACGTCATATGCTCTCATCGACAGGCTAGAGCCCCACTAACCTGGGTGGCTGTACTGAGTACATAGTACCACACCATTTACACCATTTAGAGTACTGTCTTGCAGCAGAGGTGGGCAGAAGTGGGGATGCGAAGGACACTAAAGGGGCTGGAAGAAGGCCGGAAGGGAAATGCCCCATCGCCCCGGATTTTACCCCAGGTTTTGTACACAATAGCGCAGCTGTGTCTGAGTCTTGTTAAGCCAGTAATAACACACGCCAAACTACATCGGGTAACAAGCTATGCATGATGATACGTTGTCAGCAGCTCTCACGCCCCTAGCTTCCCTCCCTAGCTTACCGACGCGGAGCTCAGCGTAATAGTGGGCTGTAGGCGAAAATCATGCCAGAGGCCGTCTGAACATCGAGGCCCGAGGTCACGCGATGTCACTGATAGTCGCTATGTACTGCATTTGTATCATCCCACGTCAGTGCCTTGCAGAAATGACTTCCTCACTTAGAATAGCCACTCGCTGCACTACCAGCAAATTCCAAATGGGACGTTTCGCTTCAGAGCTATAGCATGGATTGCAGCTGTCTTGGGTAAGTGATGCCAATGGCTCAGGTTTAATTGCCTTCCGACCCGCGCGTTCATACCATGCTAGGTAATAGTATTGTCGCCTATTACGGCAACGAATTACGACAGCGTAAAATAGGAACTGTATCAGCTGGTCGTCGATCGTCTCTTCACGTGTACCTCGTACACCTTCAACCCCTCGTCTCTTCTCCTCTTCTCCTCACCCTACCTGAAGCGGTTCGCTAATCCTTTAGGTACTGTTTTACCGAGATAGGTACCCGAGCTACATACCTACTTGTAGGTAGCCAAGTAAGTATTTCACAGTGTTACTTTGCATCTTAGCCAGTCTAGACATTTCCGCGACAGGAACCCCTCCTCGCTCATCTGCCCTCCTTTCAACGCGCCCTTTTTATTAGTCCCCGACATTCCCCTCCTTCTTTCTCCTTCCCCTTCTTTCGGCTCTCAGGTTTCCCCTCTCTTGTCTTACATACTCGCCAAACAAACATCTCGCTACCTACCTACGTACTCAATCTCTGTTACTGCGTCATCAGCAGCGACAAAAGCATCTAGTATCCGTCATTATTCAGTCATCGTCGTAGCTGTTCCTCCCTTCTGTAAGCTGACGAGTTGCGCCGAAAGCTAAATCGACACGGACTCAACCACCTAACACTCGTGCCTTTGCATTCAGAAACACATTCAACTCACCATGACGGAACCTTTGTCCAAAGTCGACTCCGCCGTCCAAGGCCTCTCATCTTCACCGCCAAAGGAGAAGGCTCATAGGAAGAGCTCCAGCGTGCCTGGCGTGCCTAGCGTGAAGGAGATGTGTAAGACCCTGTGGCTTTAGTTTTCTAACGGAAGCTAATTGTCCATAGACCACACGAAAACGCCTCTCAAGGTCTCTGTGGAAACACAGAAATCCGGCTGGTAGGCGCTTTGCAATCATTCGTTCCTACTTGCACACTATTATATATACAGGAAGATCAACACATCAGCCACAAGCGTCGAGGATAAGGACATTCTTACCAAGCCACTGATCAACCCGTTAGTAAGAGTAATCGATTTGCAATTCCCGCTCGGCACTACGGTCACCGCACGGAACAAGTTCGGCGTTACAATCAAAGACGCGTTTGATGCTATCTATAAGACACAAAAGAAGAAGGTGAGCCGCACGGAATCTAAAGGCAGAGACTATGATTGGCTGCTTTGTTATCTGACTTTCATCTTTTCTCTCTGCTTCGTCAGCTAATGCGCCACCCTATAGGCTGATGATGAGCTCACCGAGCCGTATCTGAAGGGCTTTGAGTGGCCACCAGCGCATCCAAGCTGGGAAGATGAGATGTCAAAGGTCAAAGAGGATGAGCGGGAGCACACGAGGGAAAAACAATGGGGGACACTACTCATTCATCTATCCTCAGTCCCCGAGACGAGCAATGTCGGCGGCGGCAAGAAGAAGAAGAAGGGCGCTGAATAGACAAATCTGTTTCAGTTCTTGAAACGTTTTTTCTCGCTTATCATCTCAACTCTCGCGAAAGGCGTACTTCGGATGGCAATAACTGCACTGGAGGAGTGTTCAATTGAAGCGGGATCCATATTCCAGCTGGGAGGCACTGACATGTACTGATATCAGACAATACGACGCTTGACGTCGGGCTTAATCAAGAATGCAACCCATTGTATGATACCCCGTGAATATTAGAGATCTGATGTAAAGAGTAATCGAGCTTCGACTCAAGTACGCAGAGCACCAATGTCAATGCGCTATTATGCAGCCAATCACAAACACCAATATGTAAACAAGTGGCGTAAATAAGAGTCTTCTTAAAAACATCCTCCCTAGACGCGAGTAGGTATGTTAACTACTTACATAAGTATCCCTCAAATCGGATAGTATTTTAATAGCGAACTATGGGCCGATAGCTTATTCATGAGCGATTGAATGGTGAACTCGTAACATCGTCTCAATCGTAGTAAATAAAGTGCTGTTCGCATTGTAGACTTCATCACATTATAATAGTAATCATGTTTCACATATAAGTACTAGGGGATGGCATGACCTCAATAACACCTCGATAAGTGAGGTTTCGTAGTGGTGTCTTGTGATACTATATCCTCCGAGAGAAAGCCTACTGTCAAATAGCATTAGATATCTTTGTATCCCTCAACTTCGATTGGGTTGTTTGTTCTTAATTGTGAAACGACGTGTCTCATGATTCTGTATTGTGTCACTGTCAGCCCCCTCATTAAAAGCGAAACATAAATTCGAGTAAATTCATTTCGAGTGAACCTCGATGGATGAACATTCTCGTGAAAGTAGACGTTGATCATGGAAGATAATAACGACCAGAATCTAACCCTCGGGACAGCAATACCACGCTTAGCCAGTTCGCAAAGCTCCTTCGATCACTCGATCCCCCCGCCCCGTCCCAGAACATCGAAAAGAACCAGAATCCAAACCAGGACACCCAAGGATCCTAATAAAGGCCGCTTCGACTCCTGTAGTTCTTAACCTATCATCGCGAGGTTTTCAAGAGCAGCAGGAGCAGTCTATTATTTTAGACTCAAATGCCCAACTAAATAGTGGAAATCGCGTGAGCAAGTTTGCTGTGGTTCAGTCTCATAACGATATAGGATACGATATCAATATAACCTTTCAGGAGCCAGAATCTTCCAGTCAGCAAAGCGCAGTTTTTCGCTGTCGCTTTTACTTCGATCCAGCTCAAGACAGCGTAGTTATCGTGAGCTACTCGCTGCAAACTATTGTATTAAGGAAGCGAAACGACAACCCACATAGCTCCTATTCATCCCAGTCCCCGGAAGAATCTCGGCTCGAATGCAAGGACTGCAAAGCCTTAGATCCTGGATGCTGGTCCGCCTTCACAAATTCAAACCTTCACATTCTGGACTTCTCGATCCTCCGACGTGAGGGCTTATTGTTGGTAAAGACGTTGATGACGGGGAAGGAAATGAAGCCAAGGCCCTCACACAACCCCCAAGAAAGAGACATCTCGAGTTGTCACAGACTATCAATGAAAGGTCGAAGGCCAGGCAGATAGAAAACACGGATGGTGCAGTTATTGTCTTCCAAGCTGCCCCACCCGCCACACCCACTAACGATGTTGACCCTACTTTAACTCACCCCATCCCTATGGTATACCATCCACTGGAGCAGCTTAAAAAAGGCGAGGTTGCCAAGGTCATTGACTCCAGTGGTGAGGATTATACTTTATCGCGTGGCGAAAACATAATGGTCAACAGCAACTCGATGGTGTTCGGCGCGACTCACTCCAGATTTCCGCGTGAAATGATAGTCGTCAAGGTGCTCCGTGTCCACAAACCCTCGGATGGTGCTTCTGATTTGATCAATACTGCCGAAATGTGGCTCACGGAAGTAAAAACCACTCTGGATTGAAACGGCATGTATGATCCCCTTCCTGGCCTCGAATTATACTCAAAATTGTTAGCTGACCCTTCTAGCCTTGTATCGTGCGTTTTTATGAGGCCGACGCCCGGTTTCTCTCCCTATATATAGAACACATCGACGCACCTAGTCTTGCGCATTATCGTACCCCGAATCTGATAACCCGTTTTGTACCCTTACAATAGGTGATGCGGAGCGGGTTCTTAGAGATATCTCTACGGCTCTACTTTGTATCCACAGCCAAGGCATCATCCACAACGATATCAAACCCGCCAATATTCTATACTCGGCCGATCGCGGGCCATATTAATCGACTTCGGTCTGTCGACGAAGAACAGCGGCGACAGCTACGCAGCCGGTGGAACCCCTTGGTACCTCCCTCCCGAGTACAGCTCCAATATGTTCAGGGGTGCATCAGGAGATGTTTGGGCTTTAGGTGTCGTGGAATTGTTCCTACTGGGACAGATCCCGCTACCTGAGATGAGGAATCCACCGATAGTTTGGCAGATGGGCGATATCGACGAGAGTGGTGCAGACGGCTGGCTAGAGAAAATATGGATAAGTGGATTGCTGTTGTTACGCAAACTAGGGATAAATTGGATACTGAAAACTCAAGAGTCGAAAGTCTCGTATGGCAAATGCTTCGACAGAAAGTTGAGTATAGAATTGGAGTTCCCGAACTGGCCCTCGAGATTACGGATTATGACGACAATGCAGGAACAAGTGAAGAGGAAGATGATAACGATGAAGAAATAAGCGAAGAGGCTTAAAATGTAGCCCCTGGCTAAAATTGGTTATCTTGTTCAGCAACACTGTTGACAGTGTTCTGACTATGGCGCGATGTGCGTCACTGAGCACCCTTGGTCTAGCTCTTGCCCTGATTACAAGGAGTCGTCAACAATACCTAGAATTAACTGAACATCGCAATCTAGTGCACTTGTCGGCCTCAGGTGTCGGTCCCGGTTTTGTCAACAAATCGACGTCGTATCTTCTGCTTTCGAATAACTGGTATTCTTCCTTGATCCATTGAACGCCACTTTATGTATCACGCTCTCAGCACCTTATTATTACTATCCTCTCAGATCAATTTTGTTTACGAAACCTCTCACTTAACCTTGTTATCTTATACAGGTGTTCTGTTTTGGCTATATAAATACTGTTAGTCAATATTAGTTTGCGTTCCTTGTCGTATATTATTAATCTCGAGTGTGTGATAAGATGCTTTCCAAATATCTGCTTATCCTGTAACCTTAAACGGTTTTTGTTACCGGTAACACTGTTATTATTAAAGCATATAATCGCAATTCTGATTATTCAACAGCCAAATCGGCCAGAAATCATCCCTGTATCGACTACTTCAATACCACCTGTGCCCATCCATTGCGAAGTGCTTGACAAATCAGGCTTTAACCATTCCTACAGCATGCTGACCACTCAAATTATTACCGAACTTACATTGTATCATTTGATAAACACGTAGAGTAACACGATTTTGAAGCCCATTTGACCGGCCCCAAAAATATAATATCCAGTAACTGCCCCTTTCTATTTCGACAGTGCCGTTAGTGGTCTCGCTAGATGCAAGTTGACGGTGTCAACATGTTCACTAACAGAGTTTGCCAAGTTCATGCAGTTATGATGGCGATCAAAATGACCGCCAATCATACACACGTAACGAGGACATTCCTCCCCACTCGGCTTGTGCATTTTAGAGCGACAGCAAACGTGAGGGGATTCGTTTGACTTAGTGATGCCGTTGCAGCTGCTGCACGCGACTTGGGGTTGTAAACACGATGCTATGCACCGGAGATGTTGTGACTAATGTATCAGCACGACACCTTATTTGCTTTTTGATCTCTCAATATGACAGATTTCCTCCTGTCTTAATTGTTGTGACGCGAGGTGCCGTACCTAGGTAGAGCCCGCATGCGGTTATCCATGTACTATATTTAGTGTCAACGAACTAGATATGATTAGGTTTGGACACATGCGATACGGACTTTGCTGTTACGCCACCCGGGAATGAATGTCATTTTATGCAGAACCCAACATTCACCATGTCACCTTTACACTTTCTATTCTAATAGAGTCCACGGCTCATAGCCGTCGGAGTTATGGACCACAATCAGCTATTACCCTCCAAATATTACAGTGGCGATCAACTAAAAGAGTCAAAGAGAAAAAGATGAGGGAATCCGCCTACCATCTTAGGTGAGTGTGAAGTAGTTGTATCCCATCTCGTAGTGTAGCCTCGGCAGGATCTGCAAGTAGCCACCGAGTGCATTTTTTAATTAGCGATACCTACTCGATGAACTTAAAGAACTACGTAACTTGATATGCACGAAGCTATATCAGGTTTCTATGAATGATACGCAGCATAAACTGTCTCTTATATCTCAGCGAACCACTATAACGATCTTCGCATGGTACGGGTGCGATAACCCCGCTAATGCGGCTAGTGCCGAGAGCATATACGTAGCCAATTGAATTCAAGCTGCATGCCTATTGGCGTAAACGCTCAATCTATCGGGTATAGTGGAGTGGAGCCAATAGTCTAGGGTGGGGAGGACGTCGCTGTGTAAGAGAGGCTATTATAGGCACTTGTTGTAGCGTACCAACCAAAATCTTGTCTGTTTGGTAAACGGAACGCCCTTATTCGACACATTTAATCCCTAGAGATGGGATATCTGCTGCTGAAATGCAAGTTGAGTGTAATGAAGACGTGCGGCCGCAATGAGGTGGCAGGTCCATAGCTGACCTGGTCACATTAGTGCCTGCAGGGTCAGCCAGCCTCTTCATGAAGACTAAATAAATGAGTGCATACTGAATATACTAAATACGTCATTTGGCGCAGCCTACCGAATGAGTCGGAAGGTTTGAAAGAATTCAACTGCATTCATCTCTGTGCTATCCCAATAATATTGCCCTTAGCCATACTGTAGTATAACCACACCTGACCCCAGACATTCTCTGCTTGGTACCGTTGATGCACTAACATTGTGCAACTACGGCTTGGGAGATGATCGCAAGCACAACGAGGACCTCAAAAATAACATGCTTGCAAATGCATACAGGTCTCCCCGAATTTTACCGGGTGTTGTCGGATTCTTTCGAGCAAAATCATCAAATTTTCAAGTGTAAGGCTGGGGGCTTGCAGCGCCCGCACATAGTCACAGTACAAACCCCGAGTGGCACTTTTGAAGACATTGTACGTTGTCTTGGTTTCCTCCGACACGTACATGGACCAGTGAGAGCCACTTTAGGCCAAATACATTGACATTAGATTCTGCTATCTACTTATGTATTACCGCTACGCTAGGTCGTACACATTGGTTCTATGACAGCCCTGATTGTTAGAAAATACGAGAGATAGTAAACACTACCTAGTGGAGAGGCGACAATATCTGCATCAAAGCGACTAACATCTCCGAGGACAGCTAAGATCCGCGATTAGCGTATCCCGGCGAGAGCTGATACATTGATCGGTGTGCGCCGGAAGGACGGAACGGTGACCACGTAATGGTGGCACAGACTCGGGCTTCTATTGGACTTGGATGTCATGTCTATGGCCGGATTCCTTCCACATCGCTCCCAATATGAATATGGACTCAATTCGACAGCTCACCCCGCACCACAGGTTGCATAAATGTGCATGAGTTGAGACACGTCCAACCACACCTCGTTCTTAATGGATGATGAGGCCACACGTGCAACGAAGGGACCGGAAATGAAATGGGAGTTCATTGTGGCTAGCTAGTTACCTGGCTACTAGGCCTAAGTACAATTAAAGGTTACGGTATGGATAATATATTATTGTGATGCCTATCCGCATGTTCCATTTTCTAGCCATCTTCACTACCTCACGGTAATCAGAGCTTCAAAGACATAATGGTGAAGAACACAATGGACAGAGCGCTCCGCTCAGCCCTCGGGCTTGCTCAGCGCGGTCTTCCTATGAGACCGATTTACGGTCACATCTTGACTATCTTTCTCAAGAAACACGACAAGGGCACGCAAGAACAGCTGCTCAAGATCATCCAAAACCTAGACCAGGAGATCAACACCAACCACCCCGACGAAGCTTTCATTGCCGGCTTTTCCCCGACACTCTGGGGCCAATGGACTGAACGGGAGATCAAGATCTCGACCGAAGTCCTCAAACACGGCCTCCACTTCAAGGACACCGGTGGAGATGTCCTGCTCTATATCAAGTCTCGTGACAGCAAAGCCGCGGCAGAGATTGTTGCGACCTTCATCCAACATCTATTCCCGCTCGCCAATGACATACAGAGCCTGGAACTGGGAAAGCGCCCAGATGGCCGAGTCATGGGTGGTCGTTACGTCGATCACATCAGCAACCCCAATGATCCTATCAGCTTAGCCGAAGACATTCTGGTCGGTGGCAATGGCCCAGACAGCGGCGCTACCTTCGGCTTCACACAGAAATTCGTCTTCGACTGGCCTGACATCAGCTCCCAGCCCGGCGAGGCCCTAGATTCGGTAATTGGGCGGCGACCGAACGGCGAGATAATTTCTCAGCAGGCTTCCAAATCCGCCAATGCTCATATTCACCGTGCTCATACTCTGGACCATAACCGCGACCAGAGAAAACTGCTGCGTCAGGCTCTGCCATACGACGAGTCCGACGGCCACGCCAGTCGCGAGGAAGGCGTCATGTTTGTGGCCTTCTGCAATGAGCAACAGCGGTTCGAGGACATCCTGCAGAGCATGCTTGGCGACCGTCCAGAGAGACCTCTTGATCGCTTGATGGATTTCATACAAGGCGAGGGCGGTACTTATTGGTACATTCCCGCGGCCCGTGAGCTCGGGGTCTCTGGCGTCCGGCCTGGAGACGATACCTATGAAGACCCCCATTGGAAGCTTCGCAGCAAAAATGGCTACCTTTTCTATAACAGCCAAGATTACATGCATCAGATGGCAGAGGGGTACTATATCGCGGGCGACCAGCCCAGTGTCCGCGTGTTGAGCCTCCTATCAAGAACATTCAATCATTGGCGAGATGGGTGGATGAAGGGTGAACACTTTCCTGAATTACCACACCTGAAAGACCTACTCACTGTCGTCAAGAAGGACGCAGTTCCCGAGTCGATTCTTGAACGGAAGGGGCTTGCGAATTTCGCGACCCTAGCCAATCTTCTCTCCTCCCCAGACTCAAAGATCGCGAAAGAGACCGGCCTGGTCCGCATAGCGGCCAAGGAGCTTGTCGTTGGCGCGATTCCCGACTTCACCTTAGGAAGAGGAAAGGAGGTAGTTCCCTATTTGACTGAAGACGAAACCATTGCTGCATGGCTGAAGTGCCAGCTCAGTGAAGGGTCGGCCATGGGACACGTTGTCCCCAACTTCCAAACTCTCGTCGATCAAGGGCTAGCCGGTCTGGTTGCAGATCTCGACAAACGGGCCGAGGAGGCCGGGAAGCAAGAAGACAGCGCCGAGAAGGTGTCATTCTACGTCTCTGCTAGCGAGTCGTTCAAAGGCGTTCAGGCATACATGACGAACTGGGTAGAGATCGCCCGCCGAGCACACGACCAAGCTACCGATGCAGATGACAAAGCCAACATGGCCGACGTCAAAGACCGCATGGAGCGTCTCGTGCACTCTCCTCCCGCCAGCTTCCAAGATGCCGTACAGCTCATTTTCTCCCTCCACGCCTGTCTCCATCTCGTCGGTGAGCTCACCGCCTTCGGCCGAATCGACCAGATCCTCTGGCCCTTCCTCGAGAAAGATCTCAAGGAGAAGATCACTCTCGACTACGCCCAGGAGATCATAGACTGCCTCTGGATCAAGATTGGCGAGAACGCCTTCGTGAACCGCGCGTTCATTTACGACTACCGGAGCTACGGCACCACCTCCATCAACGGTCTCGGCGGCAACTTTCCCCAGGGCGGTGGCATCAATCAGTGGGTTCAACAAATTACCATCGGCGGGTACAAGCCGACCGATTCTGAGACTCCAGAGGGCGGTGCCAACCCCGTCACACTGCTGTGTCTAAAGGCCTCACGCCGCGTCCCCGTCAACGCACCGAGTGTCTCGCTACGGCTATACAAGAGCATAGGACAAGAATACATCGACGAAGCCGCCGCATCGATTCTCTCAGGCGGCGCCCACCCAGTCCTCTTCAACGACGACAAGCTTTGCGAGGGCCTCTTCCGCTCGGGGGAGACCGTCACCACGGCGTGGTCGCGCAACTACGCGGCCGACGGGTGCTTCGAGCCCATGCTCACCGGCGCGTCCGAGTTCACCTTCACCAACGTCGAGCCCATGGCGGCGCTGGAACAGACCCTCAACCAGGGCTCGACCTACGGCGACGCGGGATCGGTGCATCTCCGCGGCCTGAAGCAGGCCTTCCGGACCCCGGTGCCGTCCAAGATCAAGGACTTCGAGCACCTCAAGGAGCTTTTCCTTCAGCAACTTGCCTGGCTCGTGCAGCGGAGCTACAATGTTGTGCTGAGCGCTTACGGCAACTTTGAGGGTATATGCCCTTCTGCCTCTGCTCTCCGCGCTCCTTGATGGCTGCGTTGAGTCGGGGCGTGATTTAACAGCTGGTGGCGCGAAATTCCATATTAGTGAGTACTCGTTTTTTTTTTAAATCTCTTTTGGCTTTTTCCTTCTCTCATTCATCTCTATCCACCTCAACAGCTTAAGGGTTCATCACAAGCCCATTACTCCTGACCCACCGATAGCTCAAGTCACGACAACATCTAAGCACAACTAACACGTCCCAGTCGCACCCCTCTGCATCGGCGTAGCCAACACAATCGATTCCCTCTATGCCATCAAAAAGCTCGTCTTCGACCCCTCAACCGCACGCGTGACTCTATCGGAGCTGGTCCGCTGTCTCATCTGCGACTGGGGGCACAACATGATCGAGCCCTTCCAAGACAAGAGCCTGGGCCCCGCCAACGCCGCCGCGAACGCAGTACGGTACCAAGAGCTGCGCGAGGTGGCGCTGGCGCTCCCGAAGTGGGCGAGCGGCGACCGCGACGAGGAGGTCAAGGAACTAGGCACGTGGCTCATCGACAACATGGTACGGCTCTGCGTCGACGCCGTGCGCAAGCCGACGGGTCTGAAGCCCGTTCTCGAGAGCATCTACGCCAAACACGGGCCCGACTTCGAGTTCGTGGTGACGCCGGGCGTGGGCACTTTCGAGGGTTTCGTAGGCGACGGGCTCAGCTGCGGCGCGTCCGCCGACGGGCGCCGCAAGGGTATGCCCATCGCCTCGGACATGTCGCCCGTCCCGGCGCCACAGGACCTCCCCGCGGCGCCGCCGCACAACAATATCTATAAGGCGCTCGCGAGCTACAAGACCGACTCGGTGGAGATCGGCATCTCCAACGCGGCGCCCATCGACATGAACATCCCAGAGGACTTCCCGCTCGCTTCTCTGAAGGAGTTCGTCGGCGCTTTCGCCGAGGGTACCGTGGGCGGGAACCTGCTGACTCTGACGTGCGCCGATCTCGACACGTATCAGGCTGCGTCTGAGGACCCGGAGAAATACAACCTCCTCCGTGTCCGCATGGGAGGGTGGTCCGAGTTCTATCCTACCATGTTCCCGGATTACCAGGAACAGCAGCAGCGGAGGCCGTATTCGAGGTTAAAGAGGGGCAATCATGAATATTAAGTGTTTCTAGTGAGATAGTAGATCATCTGAATACGTGCTTTTCTATGATTGACCCATTATAGTACTGAGTTAGCCCGGGTGCTCTGGGCTGCTAGCTTACGGGGTTATCTGGCAATAGGTCCTTGACTAAGATATCTGTTCATTCAAGAGCAAGTCGGATTCTCGGACGTCACGTTTTGATTTCTACACGTCAAACTAGCCGCATTTAGAAGCGTTTACCCCACGAATAACCATCTATACATAGCACATAACTCTAAGTTAGCAATTGTATAAGCAAAACTTAACGTATTATTACTAAAATAAATAAAATATTATTTAATCTTAATAGTACATATGTAGCTAAACCTGCAGATTTAACCGGGGCTATATCGTTCACCTAGCTAATCAAATAGCCAGATTAGATCTTAAAGTGGGGCTGACTTCCGCATGCGGCTAGTTTAACGTGTGGTTATCAAAACGTGACATCCAAGAATTCGACCTGATTCAAGAGAGCGGAATATATTGTCGAAATTTTGAAATTAGTCCCCGAATGTAGCTAAGTGAGTAGAAAGCAAAAAGCGGTCATTGTTTTGTTGTTTTTATATCCAAGCGCCCAGTAATTAATACAGCCGCTATCCTTTTTTGAGTCTGAGTGCCGCCCCCCCTACTTCAGCACTTTCGGAAGACCATCTCGTCTGTGTCTCAGGTGTCTCAAACTGTTTGTGTTGCACATCAGCTTCTCCACAGTTTGAAGGACGCTATTAACACGGTTTCGCGCCCGGAATTACTCTGTTTCCGGTTGACTGGCTGTAGTTAAGGACAGCATCAGCACAAACCCCTCGCGATGTAACCAACTTCGTCAAGGAGCTACATATATACAAACACCAAACGCGAAAATGAATGAAATGAAACTAGGTCTCCCAACGCCAGATCCCGTCTTTCAACGTGAATGGCGCTGGCCTTGGGCCAAGTTCGAACTTCCTCCCGATGCCCTTTTCACAACACTACATCGACGATTCAATACCACGAGTTTTGCGCTTCAAGACCGTAAGGCCTTCCTCCACGATGTCCGCGATGTTGCAAGCCGCTCTGACAATATTGACGAATTTATTCTGGCCTTGCTGAGAGAAGAGAACAACGGGCAAAAGAACTGCACGATGCTTGGGTCACCACAGCTAACTATGTTATAATGTGTCCCAGTGCCTTGAGGTGCCAATGTCAGGACCACGGCCTCCAGGGCGGTAATCGTCCACATCATTGGGGTAACTTCATGAACTTGGTGCAGATAATGTCTTTTGATTGCTTAATCCGTTATTTCGACGCGTATATTCGTCATGAGCGAGAGGCGGATGATCGCAAACACGAGAAGATCATGGAGATCAGAAAAAGTTGGAAGAAGAAACGCTCCAAACGCAACGGTACAAAAGCTCGTAATGGAGATGCGCAAACCCGCCAATTCGATACCCTCAGTTTGGAATCGGTCGCACGTTCGCCACCTGAGACAGTAGAGAGCACAACGGAGACCGGAGGGCAACCGACACCTCATGCAACTCCAACCACCTCAGTAGGAGAGTCTATGCAACCCCAATCCACAAAGCGAGGCCAACCAGAGGAGCAAAGCTCACTGGACGAGTTGGCCTCAAGCAGGAGCAAGAAGCGGCCGCGATTATCACAGAACAAACGCTCGGAAGATGATCAGTCGATGCAAAAGCCTGAGAAAACTATGACGCATCCTGATATACCAAAAAGCTCAAAGAGCTCAGAAAGCACTAGTGATGACCCCCTTAAGGTCCGACATGGTACAGAACCTCTTTTGCCCCCCTCAAGCACTACGGCAGCAGAAATCGAGTTTGGAGAACAGAGCTCCCTTGAGCCGCCAAAAGTGCTGACTGGCGCAAGCGACAGTCAAGATGCGAGTGGAACGAAGTAGGCATCAGTCAAAAGAAAATTGGGTTGGGAGATGGCCTTCACTACGGGGTTTCACTTCACATCGTCGGACTTATGTTGTGGAGTTCGGTACGTTTTTTCCTTTTATGTAGCTGCTGCTTTGTCTGGGCCTACCCTAATTACAATGTTGAACAATGTTTTCCGTATTTAGCCCCATCCGATACAAACAGGCTACGAGAGTTTCCAAGGGGCTGGGAAGGTGGGAGAAGACATCACAGTAGGGCCAGCGTCTATCTGACATGTAATTAGCTACTATTGGTTTCATTTGATTCAGGCGTTTTTCATAACTACGTATCATTGGCTGCGTGATATGTGGATTTAGTGCGAAATGCTCCCTTTGATCAAACCTCCGAGGGTATTGACAGGTGTACGGCTTCCTCGTGACCGCTTCACCAGAGCAAGGCTTGTATTCACACCACTCCAATCGAATTTAAGAGAGGTGCGGCTCATAAAGAGAAAGAAAGGGAGATCAGGATTAAAGTGATGCCGGACCGGCCACTGAAGTGGTTGGCTGAAAGCTATCTAGAATGCTTCTTTGTCCCTTTTTTCTTTGATGCGAACAAATGTAATAGAAGCTGGACTTCTTATGTCGTGCAGGTTGATTTTCGCCCACTGAACTGGCATGATATTTGATTTGCTAAGTAGGATTTCGGTTGCGATACTCTTCTGAACTGTTCAAAATCTCGCGACTAAACCTAATGGCAGGGTCTATACTTCGACGCGCTCTTGGTCTAAAGAGGATGACAAAAGGGGACTTCCAGAAGCTGAGTAAGGCGCTCGACAACGTGTTCAATTGCGTGGCTCATTTCGAGGCACTTGAAGACAAAAGGGGCTACAACATCGGCAAGCAATTTCCGGCCCATCTCTACAATCGCGGCGTTCAAAAACTATTATTAGATCACTGGATGTCTCCAGGCCCTAGCATTTATACCCTCGATGGCGAGGGCTACAATTTCGATGCTGGAATGGCTGGCTGCGAGTGGGCAGCCTATCTACGTGTCCGCAGCCCAGACGCCGTGGTGCTGCGCGTGTATCCTAAAGATCGCACGGCTAAGGCAGATCATATACTATGCCAACTTATAAGCTCTCTTATATAACTTTTCCCTCCTTGTTCCCGATGAGTTTGATAAGTTGGATGGCCTAAGCAAAGGGAATTTCGAGATTCTGACACAAGGCGGAGCCAAGGGCATTGACGCAGGGCTTATTATTCTTGAGTCGCTCCCTGAATTGGAAGTGCAGAGTGGTAGGTTCCTGTGTATTGTGGACGCGTTGAACCTAGCGGAGGAT
This sequence comes from Amphirosellinia nigrospora, assembly GCA_004123355.1. Classification (NCBI taxonomy): domain Eukaryota; kingdom Fungi; phylum Ascomycota; class Sordariomycetes; order Xylariales; family Xylariaceae; genus Amphirosellinia; species Amphirosellinia nigrospora. Next base: position 1,800,972 of record SCHM01000003.1, on the reverse strand, counting down.
AAAAACACGGCCCTGATGTAAAGAAGTTGTCGGCTGTGCTGGAGCGAATATTGGCACGTCATAAAGGACACCTACTTTACACTATGGTGAAGCGGAGGAAAAGAAACGACGAGATATCTTGATTATTACAATTGTAACTTGCAGACACGCTGTCTAGATCTCCATAAAATCAATTGACCGTCTCACTGCCCCAAGTACAACCTTCAGTATACCCTGCTGTGATAACTCGCCCGGTTTCCCCGTCCAAGTCGTCATATCGACCATATCTCTAACTCCTCTCTTCCTCCACATCTTATCGTCTATTAAACGGACAGTCGCGTCGTCTACCTTGCGACCGGCATCACCAACTCGGAAGAATTGCACGCCAACCTGATACTTAGGTGCCCGGCGGATATCTAGCCTCCTTGCCATTCGAGCGATGATTTCGAGACAGCCGCTATGACCATACCATTGCAGGTCTGAGATAACAATGATACTAATAGGAGTGATCAGGTTCTTACCACCGCTTTGGTCGAGGGTCGTTTCATATTTAGTCAAGTAGGGCTCCAGGATCGAGGCCAGCCGCCCGCTTATATGACACTTGCCCTTTGGCTTCACGTTGTGGTATATCCCCGCCACATTATCGCGCATGTCAAGTTTGCCTTTCAGCAGCCCAATATGCTCGTACCCGGTGCGCCGGGATAGGCTGTGGCCTTTCGGGCGATGGTTCACGAACTCGATACCAATCCCATTACGACCATACTTGGTGCAGATCGGCGTGATAATTCTAATGATGTCGCCCACTTCATCCCAGCAGTCTTCCATTGACTCCGAATCGTCGATAAGTAAGACTGTATTGATGTACGCCAGAGTTGCATATGGGTCGTCCTCTTTCGCGATGTGATCTATATATAAAGCCTCTTTACGCAGCCCGGGCACGGATCGTTCGTCGTCCAGCTCTGCTGGTCCAGCAGGCATCACGGACTCAAGGGGTAAGGAAGGCCTGCATTATCGTTAGTCTCTCATTATTCTACTGACATATCTGTGGGCAATGCACACCATGGTCATTCAGCTTGCTTGGCGCCATTGTAAGGGGATGGGCTGTGCGGGAAATCACACATGTTTCCTAGGTGACACTATGAATGGGATTAAATACACAACTAGTTGGGGTGGTTCACGAATTTCTTTGTTCTACGATGAAACGCCGATGAATTTAATAAGTTCGTTGCTATTTCTTCAGTTTGACCTAATATGACACGTAGTTACTGTTGATACATCATGATACGGCAGTGAACAAAGAAACTATGGTCTTCAGTCTATCGTATCTAAAGATATGATTCAACAGATACAGGAGAAATAGTAGGTATGTTCTTCATCCGTTGCTGTTACACGGATCTGGCTGAGTGCGGGATACAGTGCCACACGGACCCCACACGGAGTTCGCTAAACACTACCCTACGAGGCTGAGGCAGTCGTACGAAGTTATCGTGAGTCTCAAGCAGACACCGAAGCTGAGCTCGAACACCGAGACACTCAGTCTCCGGCTATACAGGTCTCTCTTTGGGTTGGCGGAGGTCCACGAAGCTGTAGGAAAGGAGAGGAGAATTCTGGGCATAAAAGGGCACGAATAGGAACTTAGATCTTCATGACCCCTTTGGCATCGTATTTGCTTATTACTCAATCTGAATCAATTCCAAGTCTTATATCTGAGCCCTTGTGACAGTTGCTCAAATGACTTTTGGGTGGGACTGTAAGAGTAGTGGGAGAACTAAATCGGAACCTCCTTTAATGCATACGCTTGAAAGTGGTCGTGTTCGGCGAACCTCAGAACTGGTGTGGAACTAGGGTTATGAATGTAGTGACGCGATATTCGTGCAACGGTATAGGTGAGGATCACGCAAAGCTCTGCTCAATCTGTTCATGCGGGCACCATGTTCCCGCTCTAGTTGATATTGATATATGGATGTGGGGTACAGGCTCAAGCCTGCCTTACGTAGTATCTCCTCACCGCATTCCCACTTCCAGGCCTCATCTGAGTAAGATACATTGGCAGATCAGGTGGTCAGGTAATCCACCCATTAAATGTAGTACGGAAGACTTAGGCGTACTAATTTCGATAACTGCAGAGGATTCTATGAGATTCATGGTGTGACAAACTGAGTTGTATCGTCAGCCTAATGTAACAATCACATAACATCAGGATAAGCCTTGGGTTACTGCAAGCTATCGGATTACGCATCATCAACGGCCTTGACGATTCCAATGGACAGCGATGTCAAAGATAGGTGCGCCAGGCGCCACGTCAGATCTGTCACACGGACCACCCTAGGGCCAGCCACAGGACCTAGCCACAGAAGCCACACAGACTCCTGGAAACTCATGGAAGGTCCTGGAAGGACCTGGAAGACCGGCATCGCTCCGAGGTATCGCTCCGAGGCATTATCGTGGGCTGAGACATAATATATTTGTATACTCGTATTGGTTGAATAGCCTCGACCCCTCTCGAGGAGTCAGGCTTTCGGAGGCCTGCGAGGAGGCAGAGGACCTGGGAATTCGTCTATAAATTGAGGGCATGGGCGAGGTTACATTGAAGTCAGAATTAGGAAACTAGAGCCCCTAGAGCCCCAAAGAGATTATTAGCTAAATTGAACTCTTTATTCCAAGCACCTGAGCACAGGCCCTTGTCACAAGATCTGCCCTCAGGGGCAAGTGTGTACATAGTAAATATTCTTCCAAAGCTTGGGTGATTATTATCATGGCGATCCAGCCTTGCAGGGGTATGCAACCGCGTGCTACCTCGGATGCCGATCAAAAATCATATGTTTATGATAGCGAGCAGCAGAAGACATGGTGGGTATGATGAATCCGCCAAGAGTCAGAATTCTCGCTAACCGCGCCTACGCGTTCAGTCTGTTATTTGAAATGAGGCTCAACAAGAACAAGGTTTCCTAATCGGTGTGGAAGGGTATTGTGCTCCATCATATAATACCTCCAAATGATGGAAAGATACCGTACATAGTACTTGGGCAACCAGCCCGCCGCCAACGCTATTGTCAAGATTGACCCAATGGAATGCCGAGAGCCTATCAAGAGTACCTTGTAGTCGTCCGGTCCTTCTAACCATTAGCCCGCATGGTCAGCGTGATGACAATAAGAATTTGCGCGTGAAGAGAAGAGCTTAGGTCGTAGCGGGATTAAATGGCGGTAGATGTGTTGATAATGGGGGTCTCCGGCATTGTACCGATTTGTAGCCTTTAATGGTACCTAAGCTTTATAGCCTGCAGGCGTCGTGGAGCAGAGTTACATTAGTAAGGCCATGCATTAACAGGTAGCCTGGGAGGTTTGAAGGTCCTTGAATTCTATCTAAATTCAGCATTAGGAAACCAGTAGACCCCAACATATCATTAGCTGAACACAAGCCCTTGTCACATTTAGCGTGCAAAAGACTTTCAGTTACATTCATTTCATTCAGCGAATTCCAAGCGTGTACAAACTCAAAAGCTGATCCGAACCAGCTAAGTACCTAATGAATGAATAGTGCAAAGGGTTAACACAAATGAGTGGCGTTTTCCATCGCTTCCTCTCGTATCAATACTCTGTAGCCTATCTTCCTTAATTCATAAGCGGAAATGTTGAATATGCCGCTCAATTTGCAACCTCATCCTTGATTGTCTGGGAATAGTTCTTCGCTACCCGCTCGTTAGCCTGAGCTAACAAGAAGCTTGTAGGCTGTTCATAGTCAATTGAGGTGCCAGGTACTTTAGAAGACCCAGACAGTGAATAGTATGCTTCAGAAAAAAGTCGTTCAAATTGTCTTTTCCGATATCAATCGCGTCGGCAACAAAGTCGGTGCAGTGAGTCTGATGTTGACCGGCCAAGGCATATCCGTAGCCAACTTCGTTTGTCTCTGTAAGGCCCGGTTTGTCGAATGTTGGCTGGAAGCCGAGCTCGGTAGCCGGCTTTGGCTCTCGGCCCGTGACCATCAGGTAATAATTTAAGATGCTAACGCCGCTCAGCGTCAGAATCTGTGGCGTTGAAGCGGTCTTGCAGCTCAGCAGGCACATGCCAACGATCTACCGTATCGTTGCGTGGCTTGGGGGTAAATTCGAACAATGCCTTACCTCGTTCGGAACTTTCTCGCAAGGGCTTACTTCTCATATCCTCGTAGATCCAGTCTCTGAGTGATTTCTCGTACGTTTCTTTCTCGTCTGATGTCATGGACCTTTTCCCAAGAGACTGCTCTATTCCAGATGCTGAATCAGAGTACCAGTTGGTTTTGTCATTACGTTTCAGCTTCGACAAGGATTCAGCAACGCCTGAGGCGGAATCAGAGTACCAGTTGGTACTGTCATCGCGTTTTGGCTTCGATAGAGATTCAGCAACCCCAGCAGCAGAATCAGAGTACCAGTTAGTAGCGTCATCGCGTTTGAGGGATTCGGCAACCCCAGCAGCTGAATCAGAGTACCAGTTGGTAGCATCGTCTGGGTACACAGTTAGTTGACGAATGTGGACATGATTGTACCCACGTACCTTTGTCCTTCGTCGGCAATGCCTTTACGGTATTGATGGATAGGCGATGGTAATCACAACGGAAAATGGTTTCATGTTTCAATCAGTCTGATGTTGTGTCGATTGAACGATTGTAAGTTGATGATAATAAATAAATATCGAAAGCTAATATAAAATCACGTTGCACAAGAAGCTGTGAGTTCCTGAAAGAAACATTTCGAAGAACAGACGTCTAGGTTTCATATATATATAATTTATAGCATCTTGCCACACTTTGGGCTGTGGGTTATTGAAAGCGCAATTTGCCGAAGGAAAGTGAAATTGCCTTCTTTGTTGCCTGACTGTGGCAGTACCATTAATGCAGGTAATCGTCACATGAGCATATCTTCAATCAGAGTTCTCCAAGTTCAGATCCATCGCCTAACACTGCCCAGGATAAGAATGTTAATCATCGACCTTCCCGAAGCTAGTAAATCCCGGGCCCGACAAACTGTCTTGGCAAGTAGATAAGATTCGGGAATTAATACCGGCTTTCAGACTTCACTTAAACTTCGACATCACACATATTCTGCTCGCAAAGAGACTCTGCTGAACTAATTTCGTTTCACATCCCAGCCTTATCATTGTCATGCCCACGTCTCCTATTTCATCCTCAACCCCTTTTTGGGGACTGAAAGTCCGTACGATGGACATTCTGTTCTTTGCCAGGACTGTCACGGGCAACAGGAGAGGCTAGAATCGCGTCTATCGCTCAAACACGCTTTCCAGAGGAACCGCGAGGCGCTGGTACTACTTACTACCTTGGTCTTTGGCATCTTGGTGGGATCGCTTTCCAGGCAAATGATGTGTTCTGCCAGTGGGCTGCACCTACGCCATCTCGATAGACATTACTAATCTGATGCAGGACTCGCGATGCACGAGAATGAGACCGCACCAATCATATCGACCGGTAAAATGGTGTTTCTTGAGGATTCGGCATACACCCAATCGGCTTCGGACGTCTCTAATTCTGCGTGGGAGAGCTTGATCCCTCGTAAGGTGTCATCTAGTCTCACATAGTGACGCACCACAACCTTCTAACACACACTGGCAGAGGGCCGAGGCTTTGTGAAGGTAATTGACAATGATTCTGGAAATGAGCGGCACTACTGTGTGTCGGTGTTCCACCAGCTGCACTGTTTAGTATGATTCTGACCAGACCTTGCATGCCAAGCCCAATTTGTTGACGTGTGCGGCACATAGGATATGTTGCGTCGTGGCTACTACGCTGCTGCAGGCTCTGAGAGGGAAACCGCTACTACAGCACACCACTCGCACGCAACATCAGCTGCGCATATGCGGCATTGCTTCGATTATATTCGTCAGGCTCTCATGTGTGCCGCAGATTCGACTTTGGAGGAAAAGAACGAAACTATTGGTGGCGTCCGAGGATGGGGAACTGTCCACCGATGTCGGGATTTTCAGGCTCTGAAGAAGTGGACAAGTGAGCATAGATACAATGAGGAAGGTGGTATTGTGAACTAGATGGTGTAAAAGCTGGGAAAGGGGATGCTCTTTGGATTTGAGTTGATGTTATCAACATGCAACTAGGATTAGAGACACCTTCATCTACGGAACTACGTACTGCCTAACTACAATCTTGTGGGAGTATAGATTCTAGTATTACTCTGTAAGTTGCGTACAATGAAGATGTAACATTCTATGTATGAATCTCCAATCAACACATAGATTTCTTTTTTATTCTAGATTCCTGAGCTGTGGTAATAAAGCCCGAGTTAATGCCGTTAACCTGCTATAAAGTTAAGACATCCGGAGGACGTGTCTTGCTACTATCATTCTGACATCGTAAAGTTGCAGAAAAATGATATAATAACGGATAATCATTCGTCCTAGATAAAGAGGCAGGCTGAATTCAGTCTTGTAGCTTTCCCATTCCTCGTATATTCACCTGCGCGTCTCATATCTCTCGTTTGGTTACCGGAGTGGTGTTCCACTGCATAGTATGCGAATGCAAGTTCTGACCTTTTGCCTTTTCCCATTCCGTGCAAATCAGTTCGGCCCTTCTAGCATCTCGCGGAGTGATGATGGCCTTGAAGGGATTGGGGCACATACGAAGCCTTGGGTTACCTTGGAAGGATCAGGCCGCAGCTCGGTCCCGCATCCATTCTGATCTCGCGGGCAGCGGAAGTCAAATGCCCATAATAGCCTAGAGATTGCCAGAAACAGATTTCGTTCTGCAACGTGAATCCCGGGGCAAATCCGGCGACCGGCCCCAAAGGTAAAGTGATCACGCTTAGACACATCTGGATTCGTTGCGGCATCGAAAAATGACTGTCGATCATTTTTGAAGCGTTCCGGTCTGAAACGATGGGGTTCCGGATAGCGTGTAGGGTCGTTATGGATGGTGAAGACGTTGTTGAGTATGCCAGCTCCTTTGGGCAAACGGAATCCCATATAGTGCTCATCCTTTGTTAATGCATGAGGTATTGCTCCAAGGATGGTAGTGGGCATCCAACGTAGAGACTCCTTGACGCATCCACGGATATACTGCAACTGTGGTTCGTCATCTAGAACTGGCATCCGATTAGTCCCGATGACTCTATCAAGTTCCGCTTGGGCGCGTTGCTGTACGTCAGGAAACATGAGCATAGCCGAAAGAAATCCTATCAGGGTGTTCGAGGTTGTGTCACTCCCCGCTTCGAGCAGTGTACCGGTGATATAGGAAGCGAAATCATCCGTGAATCCATATGTCCTCTGCGCTTCCACAAGGCCTACGGTAAAGGATGGGATCGGCTGTTTTGCTGATTTTATAACACTACCTTTAGCTGTATCCCAATGGTATCTATACAGAGACTTTTCTCTCGTATGATGGACCTGGGCGCGTCTTTTTGGAGGTAGAAGATAAGCAGGTAGGAGTTGCAGGGCGGGCATGTAATCCAGAATGGCTGCAGCGCCAGTCTGCGCAAGTAGAACAAATTCGCCGAAGATATTGAACAATTCTTGAAAGTGGGGATCTTTATATGTTGGAGTCCGGTACCTGCTACCTAGTATTTAGTCTCTGTTTCTAGAGGGCAGTATAGAGTTTATATCGAACAAGGTAACTCATACCCGAAGGTGGCAGTGGTTGTTATACTGTTAGCGAAGCGTCGAACATGCTCTGTAAATCGTTGCGGCTCTTGTAGGATGTCATACATCATCTGATGACTTTCGAGAACTTGATATTGTTCAAAGGAACTAGCAGCATGAACGTTGAGGAGGCGGTGCAAGATTCGTCTTATCTGACATACCGTGAGTTTCCACTACTTAGTAATGGGATATTTAACTTCTTACCATCCTCCAGGTTTGCCCATAGCGCTGGATAAGCGTTAGCAACCTAGATACTCAGTCATCTTCAATGTAACACTCACCATCGTCAAGACACGCAGACCACCGCTAGCAAGCGTATGGGCTACATACAAATCCATTCTGTCACTCGACGTGCTACTTCTCTTGTCCAGGATCTCTTTCACAGCTTGATCACTTGACAGAACGATCATACACTTGCTTCCTAACATTACACTGTACACCGGTCCATACTCCCTAGCCCAACTTTGGAACTGCAGGTGCACATCATGATTGGGGATCTGTAGATAGTTAGAACAAAGAGTTGCAGGCCAATTGAGCTGGAGGAAGACCGAATCTCACCAAATGGATATTTCCTAGCACGGGCAGTGTCGGAGGCCCTGGAGGGAAGTCCTTCGGTCTTCGACCAATACGGGACAGTCTCAACAAGACCAGAAGGACTAAGCCCACAGCGAGGGTCTTCACAAGGACCATTGTGTCCGTGTATGACAGAGTGTGACTTGATAATTTTTTTTGAATTTGGTTTTCTTTCCAGAAATATCGACTATCACAGCTTAATTATTACCGACGCCGTAGAACGTAAATCACAGATTGTTCAAGGTATAATGATGTAGGTTCAAGCTGTAACGACGTAATATTGCACTAAAAAGCTCAGGGCTTATCAAATTCTACATTATAAAACGAAGTACTCTTTAACGAGATAAATGTTAAAATAAAGGGGGTTTAGTATACTCCACCCACTTGTCAGACGCGCATATCTACTACCAGATCTGCAAGCCCTTGGACTCTGAAATTCTCACCTTTCACAATACTGAAGATACCTACTATACTGCTATGTTTCACAATTTTATTCGTCTTTACTGTCATTGACTATAAACTTGCAAAATTCTTGGATAGTTCTGCCTCAAGGCGCCTCCACAACCCTTGAACGGCGAGATTGGTAAACCACGCATCGTTGTAAACTGCAAATATTATGTCACGAGTCCAGTACACGTATAGTCAACTGCAAGCAGTCAAGTGCTCGACTTGACAACGTTCTACTTTTGTGTAGTGTTATGGTATAGTGTGCAGTTCTGTATCATGACAGTCATTATCTCAGCCACAGTGCCGCCACAGTACCTTAGGAACAAAGAGATCATCTGTATAAGCCTAGTTACGTCTACGGAGGTAGTTTAGAGACCTTCGCGCAACAACAAGTATAGATGACCTACCCCATACTACGAGGTCCCTGACATATTAATACCCTATAATCCAAATTAGTTACACTTTTGGTACAGGTTGCTACCCGTCAAGAGTCAGTCTACAGGGCTTTCTCGGATCGGCAGACCCGGGAGATGTAGGTGTCTAGGAAGTCAAGGTTACATGCCTCTTTATACGTTCGTTGGTTCTTTATGTGTACGGCATATACCCAAAGGCGGGGTCAGGGTGTGATGCAGCGTATGATCGGAATCCTCCTGTGCCGCCGCAGTCACGCCACACCCGTGAAGGAATTTGGAGTTCCTATGTGCAACGGGAAGAGATACGACTACGATTGGTAGTGATGACAGTTCGTGATATGCACGTTAGTCTGTTAATTCCGATTGGTTTGTGACATGTAAGACCGGTCGCTCAAATAAGTATTATCGTGCGTGATGGTGAACACGACGCTGTGAGAGTTGACAGCCTTACTAGATTTTTAGACTATTGATGAAGCTTAAATATGACCGAATCGTTCAACACAGCAGTAAGGCTACTATAGAATACCTCGAAAGCTTACAGTCGATAGCGGAATACCCTACGTTCTAGCCAGAGTCTACTTCTCTGCAAAGTATAATTCCTGTTGGAGAATGCGTTGCGAGTTGTTATCCACGGTGGTAGATTGCGAGATCCTTGTAAGCAATAATACCTCCCAATCAATCATGCAGGCTTGCCGTAACGTGCCTTAGTGCTTATCACTCTTCAATCGAATCCTACTTACTTGAGTGTGTAGATTGTCGGGGATTCGACAGCCTGCCTCGTTACTTACGAGGATTAGCCCCCATCTTCCAACGAGCACTGTAACGAGCACCGAAATCCTGCCCTCTAATCGTATTTCGTCCAACTCAGTTCATCTCCCACGGCCCCGAATTGGTTCCTCAATAACAGAAATCCGTGTAACCGCAACCCGGTACCGTTTTCATACGCCTGCCCTTTTCTTTCGCTTCATTAGAATATGGCAGATGTGTTGGGTGTGCTGCACTTGATTGTGCCTTAAAACCTGGCGCAGCGCTCAACCAACCTCCGACGAATGAATTCCAGAGTGCCCAGAAACCGACCGATAAATTTCACGCTGAGTAGCCGTCGCATGAGACTGAACATAGACAGCCATGGCGATCAAGAGCAATGGCGTTGGTGCCATCTCCTTGATGTGGGCCGTCACAGGCCTCACCTTGGTGTTTCTAGTATTGCGACTTTACACGCGACTCGTTATAATGCGCGCGGTTGGCGGCGACGACGTTGTTTTATCCTCGCCTTTGTCAGTCACCAGTTCTTTGGTGTTAAGACTCCATAAATAGGGCTGACTTTCTACCGAGATAGATCTGCTTGTTGCTGATGACTGCCTTTTACACCAAGTCGGCTACTTTGGGGCTTGGTCAGACCAATGCTGCGATTGGAAACGAAGATGACATCGTTGAAGCCATTCTTTGGGAAGCCATCGGCCAAACGTTCACGGTACTCGGAACAGCGATAGCCAAATGGTCCCTCGGCTTATTCCTGTTACGACTTGTCGTAGTCCGCTGGCAAAGAGTCGTGATCATGATAGCGATGGGGGTTGTCATGGCGGCTTCCATTTCTGTATTATTTGCATTCTGGCTACAGGTGAGGATGCACTCTGAACACTTACCTACTCAGTCCTTTCCACTTCATAGTATTGATCTTGAAGCTAATAGATCTTGACTTGTTAGTATGGATTTACAACCACAATACAAATGAATATTAATTAACTCATAGCAGATGTAGGCCTTTCCCTTACCTATGGGACCGACGAATTCCGGGAGGGTACTGTCCGATCAGCGCTATTCCAGCGTCGACAACACTGAATAGTACGTTACTCAAGTTGCCTATGGTGAATCTTCTCACCGTCCCTGCCCGTCCCTGACTCGACGCTCTGCAGTTGCTACCGTCGTCGTCGACATCGTTTTCGTCGTCTTGCCATGGGTATTTATCTGGGGCCTGCAGATGAATAAACGAGAGAAATACGTGATTCTTGCGAGTATGAGCCTGGGTATCTTGTAAGTTACCAGCGCAAGTCTAGATCATGTTCATGCTAAGTGAGAGTTGTCTCAAGTGCTGCAGGAAGCGGAATCCAGAGAGCGTTAGAAGTAGGAGGTTTATCGAGCCCCAATTACCTAAGTACGTATTCGCTGTCCGATCGCAATAGCTATGCTGCGCATGGAATCTTATAACCTAAATAGACGACACCGTCGGCCTACTCATATGGTCCGCAATCGAACAATCCGTGACTATGGTCTGCATTTGCATTCCAGTTTGCCTGCCTCTCTTCAAGGTTATAATTAGACGGGCCATGGGCCGAGGGTCTGGCATCGATGAGTCGAATGGAGAGGGCAGATTCAAACTCAGCAAATTGACTTTTGGAAGTGGCGGCAAACGTGCTCGCGCTCGAAAGTACGATGATCTAACCTTGACTGCAGTGGAAGACGGGGCAACTGTTGCGGAATGCTACGCAAGAGATACCACGCCGTACACCGGTAACGACCAGGAGGGGCTCCTGGATGGCAAAGCTCAGCCCGGCGAGGAGACTGGTACTCCGTCTGAGGCAGTATCTAACGATATCTACGTAACGAATGAAGTCCGCGTCTCTAGATCACAATAGTTGTAGGCTTTGGAGGAGAGAGAGTGGGCTTAGGGTAGGTCTTGCCCAAAAAGGGGGTCTAATTTGATGTATAAGATATGGGCACACAAACACCAAAGTGGTAATTATTAGTTAAAACAATCTCCAGCATCTTGACTTTTGGCCTACTTAGTTTCTTGGACTGCCATTAATTCATCGCGCTCCATTCAGTATAGAGTCTTTAATTACGCAATTATCCATGTGAAGACCCGACGGCATGACCGCCGGATGTGTGTAGAGTAGTTCTCCTACGTGAGCGAGGTCTGGTAGATGACTCGGATTGATTCGGTATGAATCCTTGCTTCACACGGCACGAGGAGAGTTATGTTTACGTAGACATATATCAAATAGCTACAGGAGGCCTTGTATGAAACTAGAACCTCGAGCCTTTGTCCCTAAACTATAGGTACTTGGTGAAGCTGATGGTGATGTCTGAATTTGGTTTTCATACCATAAACCCCGCACCGAGGTATTAATTGGTGTTCTTATCTCAAAGCTGTTTCTTAAAGTAGCCTGACGTGGAAAAAGATGATGTATAGCTTCGGTTCGAATTTACGGGTAATGGTGAGGTATTAGGATGGCCTCTCCGCCAGCGTGTGTGGGTAGGATTCGCTGGAGGATGCATGCAATCATGTTACAGGGGACAGTGGACAGGAGGGGTAGCCTGCAGTAGGCAGGCTAAGTACCTATGTAGGTACTTACTTTAGGTACCTAGGTAGGTACTTAATGCAGTGTGAAATAGCCTGTAATTCTTGTGTTACGTCGTACTTCCTGCGTAGGGGCACTGAAGTACCTAAGGTAAGGAGTGCCTCAAGTAGGTAATCTCCGAAAAAAGTCCTGTCGTCGCAGGTACCTTAATAGCCATTATTTGATTAGCAAAGCATTAGGAAAGTAAGTACTTAGAGGTAGTTCGGTAATTCAGTAAGTATATAACCACGTAAACCCTCTCAACTTCAGTCCTAAACCTCAAGCCCTCGCCATTAATTTCCCAACTTTTTGACCACCTTCGCTGAGAAGCACCTCACCCACTGCCTACTCCTGAACCCTCTCGCCATTCAAAACAACAATGTCACCTGTCGAGCAGATGATCTCCAGCCTGAAGGCCATTGATGCCCAGGCTCTATCTGTCGATGATCGACTTCTCCTACTGGAGGAGCTTCAAGGCACACTACGCAGGGTTCAGTCACCATGGGACATAGCTTGGGACCATGCCTGGGTCCACGGCTCTACCATGGCTGCCATCGCAACACTGATTGATACGTCCCTATTCGTGAAGTGGGCTGAGGCTGGAAGCAAACCCATGTCCACCCACCAGCTCGCTGATCTGACTGGCTCAGATCCTGTGTTGCTGAGTTAGTCTGCCGTTTCCTTGTCTTTCGACTTCCTCTAGCATTATGTTGTTGCAATGCGAAGCTTAGTCTCTTGCGTGTAGTTATATGCAGCATGCTCAGACAAGAGAGGGTCAACAAGTGCTTTTCTTGCTTCGTGGCATGATTCTATCCCATGACTGAAAGCTAACATTGCAACCAAAGAGCGTCTTCTTCAACAGATTGCAGGTGATCACCTTATCACCGAGATTAGTGTAGATACCTATGCATCGACTGCTTGGTCACAGAGGGTTGGCAAGGAGTCTGATTTTTCATCAATCTATGAGAGCTTCTACCACGACGTAGTTGGACCGCTTTGGCTGTCGTTGCCATCCTTTTTCAAAAAGTTTGGATATAAAAACCCGACAGAGCTGATGAAAAGCAACTTTCAGCATCTTCACGGAGAAGGGTCGACCTTCTTTGGATACGTAGCATCCAGAAAAGAGACCAACCAGGCTTTTGCGGACGCAATGGGATGTCACTCAGCAGGTAACTTTACGTCGTGGGTCGAACTCTATGACACGAACCAGATCATGCAAGCCTCACAGCCCGACCGTGCTCTGATCGTTGATATTGGCGGCAGCAAGGGGCACGATATAGAGAAGTTCCTCGAAAAACACCCTGATGTGCCTAAAGAGAAACTCATTCTGCAGGATCTGCCGGAAGTATTGGGAAAATTCACGATCCATGCAGGTATCACCCCCTTCCCATACGACTTTTTTACCCCCCAACCCGTCAAAGCGGCCCGTGTGTACTATTTTCACATTGTACTTCACGATTGGCCTGATGACACGGCGAAGAAAATCCTAGAAAACGTACGCGATGCCATGGCTCCAGGCTATTCGAAAATCCTACTCCATGAGGTGCTGGTCAGCTCACGAGCGCCCCATTGACCGTCACCACTCTTGATATGACAATGATGGCACTATTTGCATCGCTTGAGCGCAGCGAGGATCAGTGGGATAAGCTGGTCGGCAGTGTGGAGGGCTTACAGATTGTCAAGATCTGGAAGGCACGTCATGCTGTGGAGAGTATTATCGAAATCGAGCGCGTTCAACTGTAATTATCCGGGACTTTGGTGATACATGATGCAACTCCATGCCGTTTTAATCAGTTGAGTTTGCCGAACTTGTCCTGCAAAGTTCGGTCGGGTTGTCTTGGAGAGCACGAGATGCTCGAGTTCCCGCGGTATTCCTCGCTTTATCAATTTCATATGGTGCCTAGAGTTCTTTTATTCGTAAAACACTTCTGATAGAAATAGGGGTTGCGAGTACAGGCTTTTCATAGAAATTAGCTACAATACAATTAACCCCCTCTTTTTTCCTTTTTCATTCCTTTTCGCATAACATGCAGTGATATGTGAATTTTCATCCCGTTTAAACTCCGCTAAGAATTAATTTTCCATTCAGGTTACGATAGCTTGACAAGTGTTTCTCAATGCTAGTGTATGTAAGTTAATCTCGTCAGTAAATTCAATAAAATCGATAAACTCACAGTTATAGTTTGTAGCTACGCACCGTATGCAACTTCAACGTCTTTACTACTCTTGAAACAATTTACAACCTGCTGTCCTTGAATTCGCCACTAACAACGAAGTAGCAAGGTTTCGCATCGCATTATCAAAAAAATGTGGATTGCCTCGTAGGTTTCGCCGTGTTTCAAGCTGTCACGGTATACTACGGAACAACCTCGGGGATAGTGAATATCGGGCACGGGTCTACAACCACAACTATATATTGCCGAAATTAGATCTATTAGGTAGATAGGACTTCTTCCCTTTTGTGCAATAACAATAAGTCAATACTGGAAGTACCAGCAGTGTGAACTGTGACAAAAGCAATAAAAGCAAGGCCAACGAATCCATAGTCATCAAGTTACCTCAAAAACTATAATACATGATAAAGAGACCAGCAAAGCAGTGATTCATCAGTTAAGCTAGAAAACTAACTATTAAAAGCTCCTTCGCCGTGCCAAAGTTGCTTCCTGCTATCTAAAGCTATATCGCTCTGAGATAAAAGGTACTGACTGACTCCTAATTGCAGTGTTTGGTGCCATAGAAGTATTCCTCGCTTCTATCTCGAATTTCGAGGATTTCGTCGCAACTTTTTATATAACGGAAGAGATCTTAGCACCATATATATTTTGGGTTCATGCTGAACGGTACAACTTCTTGCGTGAATTAGTGCTAGCTGCGTAGCTAGCGTAAGCTTCTGAGAACAATTCTACGTTCTTCGAAGAGATCTAGATTGTGAAATCATTGCTTGGGGCTTCAATAGTAGCCTCAAGAAAGCTGAGAAAGTTCTCAATCTAACAGTCGCTGCTTCATTCAACCATAGCAGTGTGCTTATCAACTCCATGGATGCAGTCTCCTTATTATAGTACAAAGGCGGGGAGCTAGTATCTAAACTTAAAATAAGGAGCAGGCGTTTGGAAATGCCAAACTCAGCTGTCAATACTCCATAGCGACCAATGTAATGCCAAAATAGCAGTAGTAAGTTAGTTTAATGGGTTGATGCGCAATCAAGTTCCAAATCTAATTTTGTGCCTGGAGAGTGATGGGTACATGGTATGTGTTGCAACCTATTACATACTAGATCGCCCAACGAAGGAAAATATAGCGCACGTTATAGAGCAACTTCAAACCCTTCCTAATACTAGGATCGAGTTTGATGACAAAAGCGATCATATTGACGACCTTGTTAGTCAATAGGCGAATAGCCGACAAATACGCAACATGATCACCACTGCACGCTAATTGGCAATATATCATGAGGAAAACTTTCGCTATTCGCACTTGAAACATGTTATTGACATTGCAGAAGATTTGATACTTATTTACAAGACGTAAAGGATGGCCTCGTAGACGAGGAACTTGCAAGAGACCGTGGTCGACGTTCAGGTGGTTACCTAGTTAGGGCAACATGAAGTTAAGACAGGAACATCAACCCTCCCCATAAAATTTCCAAACTGATTTGAAGTCTTCGTGCAGCTCCTTCTTCAGAAGTAGCGCTCTCAGCATCTCAATAGGCATCACATTAGCCTTCAAAATGCGATCATGGAACACCTTCTCAGCAAACCCTCCACCAGTCGTTTCAACGGCCTCGCGGCGCAATTGTATCAGCTGCAGCGCACCAAGCATATACCCAGCCTGATATAATGGGGGATAACTCCCATTCAAACTCCGTCTCACCTCGCCTTCCGCCGTAAACCGTTCGTGTCCGACCCGGTCGACAAGCAGCTCAACGCACTCCTCGGCGCTAACCCGGCCGAGGTGAAAGCCGAGCGAGAATGTGATGCGCACGCAGCGATGCATGCGCCAGAACAACGACCCAATCTTATCCTCGGGCGTCACGAAGAAATCCCCGCGGTCCCAGAACACCATCTCCCAATACAGCGCCCAGCCCTCGATGAAGAACGGTGTGCTGAACAGGCGCGCGCGGTATGGCCGCGAGCGATCGCCTACGTACAATTGCAATCGATGGCCTGGGATCATCTCGTGGAATGCTGTAGCCCGGCTGAAGTGCCGATTGTTGCCTCGCAGCGTCATCAGCTTGTCTGCGTGTTCCATATCGGCTCGCGGGTACGCGATCTGCAGCCGTGGCCCGCCAAGGAAGAAGGGCGAGACGCGCTGTTTCGCTGGTGGGATCCGTGTGATGGTGATCGCCTCCTCCGCGAGTTGGGGAACGCTCACTAGGTCGTGTTTCTTTACGTATGTCGCTCCTTCGGCTACTAAACCTCGCACAAATGAGGTGTGCGTCTCCCCCGGCTCGTAGAGATTTTTCACGTGCTCTAAAGCGTCGCGCCAATCTGCGAAGCCGAGTTGCGCTGCTGCCGCTTTCATCTCCCGCTCGCACCAGACATACTCATGCTCTGCGATCTCGAGTAGTTCTTCGGGCGAGTACGGGATCATCTCCGCTTCTAGCTCCACGAGAAGTCCGTCGCGCCCGATGGGCTCGCCGACGATTGTGTTCTTGTCACCACTACCTATGATCCCGTCGCGGACCTGCCCCTCCAGCTTTATGAGCGCTGCATCCAGGGCATTCCGCGGCGAAGCGACCCAGTAGTCGAAAGACGAATGATAGCCCGAGTAGAAGCCGCATGTCTCATTTAGATGACTACGCAGCTCACTAATTCGACGCGCAGCCCTACTACCCGTAGCCTGCGAGTACTCGTCGCCGTGCGCCGCCACGTGGGCAATTGATTGTAGCACGGCATCGCGCGTCTTCGAAAGACTATCCGCGAGCGTCTGCGGATCGAAGACCTCGTCAGGCTGCTGGCGCTGTCGTATCTCACACCATTTCCGGATCGGTTCCGCGAAGGGCTCTACAAATGGCGCGAACTCGGCCTCGCGGACGCGATCGAGTTCTAGATTGCGCTGCGCGCGGGATAGGAAAGTCTTCAAGAGTAGGTAATCAACCTTTTCGTCTTGAGAGTACGAGGCGAAGGCGCGTAGGACAATGCGGCTAGCTCGGCGTCAAAGAAGTCCGATAGTCGCTTGTGGCGTGCCGGCGAGCCCCCGATGTTATAGAAGTTCTCAATCTGGCCTAGGTCTTCGGATACCCGGACGATTCTATCCTGCATTGACTCTGGCTCGTCTGAGAATGAGAGCCTAACCATCTCTTTAGGTGGGGGTGGAGCCGAGTGAGATGATATCATTGTCCAATCTCCATCATCATTGATATAAAGGTTAGGGTTGGACTGCGTGTTTGCAGACTGGTGCTGTGACAGCGACGCCTTAAACGAGTTGGAAGTTGGAATAAGGTTGGACATATTGGTTGAGTCTACGAGGATTGAACCTACTTAATATCCGAACACTTTCTCACCTTTCCGGAGATCTCATACGAACCTCCCACATACGGTGTTTCATATAGTCCATATAATAGCAAATTCAAAACATTTGGCCACCAAAACATAACAGAACGAAGCTATGAAAAGGGCCGCAGACGTTACGAAGTGCGTAATCAGATACGACCATAGGATGGGGTCGATGCGACCAACCTCCTCATCTCTGGGTAACTTTGGCCCATCATTTCTCCGACTATCGCCGAAACGGCCCCAAAATGGGATCGAAGCGGAATAGCGTGATGCTCATCCATGGCATTAAGTACAAAGTGATTCAGTTCCAACCTTCTTAAGAAAGAACTCTGAGCAATCAATCGAAACTATATTTATAGCTTTGTCCTAAGCTACTGAGGGGTGTGTTCCTTATCGTAGCAGCTAATTCCAAAGCAACCAATTGCTCTATTTAGACTCGACATGTCCTTGATAAAGGAATAGGACTCATCCAACGTCAGCTTCAATTCTATTCAATCCTCCCAGCCCTATACCAAGTTAGAATTAGTGCACAAAGCCATCTAGTCAAAGGTACGCGGCACGCATACCAGGAGCGTCACTAACAAGATCCAGCGGCATATCAATTGGTCCGTGTTAGACTAATTGGTCCGCAGCAGTTGATCAGCTTCGTTAGTCCGTCACGGACGCCGTGGTAAATCATCGTCGATCCACACCCACCATCAGGTCTAATCTACCATTCACTATCTCGATTTGGTCATCTAGCATGACTCAGGACTAACGTAAACTTTCTATAAGGCTATCTAGATACTGATAAGGAGCATTAGCGCAACAAAGGAAGCACCTGGTATAAACCTCGGTTCCGTAGAAGGAACGGAATGCGGGCGCGCTGAACGCCCGCACTATATATCGCTGAGAATCCTGGTAACGGATATAATGATCCGCTATTAAGATAAATCCTTGAGATGAACAACTTTATATAATAATAGGCAAGCACTGCGGCCTCACATGCACGAAAGACGTGTCTTAAAGAGCTCATATCGTCCTGAATATATAACGTATCTCCTCAGTTTATCTTAGCTCTGTACTCACCATGTCTTGTCCGGCTTGCTTCTCCGGCTCCGTCCACGATGGCACCCCGACAGGTACCGAGACCAAGATGCACGGTCTCGATGTTTATGTCGCCGAGCCCGCCAGTGGAAATCCGGCCAAAGGCATCATCGGTAAGTGAGCTCCCGAATTGCCAGCCCCCAGGTATGGTAATCGGCGAGGGGCTCATAATTGAGTTACTAATTTCAATCGGTGCAGTACTCATACCCGACATCTTTGGCTGGGCTTTCGTCAACCTTCGATTAATGGCCGATAGCATGGCGAAGAAGAATGATTATCGGGTATATTTACCAGAATTCATGAATGGTAAGGCCACCATTCAAGTTAGTAATACCCGACATCTTCAGCTAACGGCTAGATAGGCAATGCCGCGTCAATCTCACAGCTCAGTACCATGCAAAAAGTCATGGCGCCGAAAACATGGGCCGAGACCTTAGCGAAACCGTAAGTTGAGTCCCCCGCAGCTCGGGAAGCCCAGTTTTTAGTAACCAAAGTGCTCGGTGAAGATACCATATATTATCGCTCATTGGCGGCGCCGGGCCCGCCGTCTACTTGAACCGACCTGGAAAGACCTATCCCATCGTCAAGTCTTTCATGGAATCGCTACGGCGCAATGAAGCTGCTCACCTTCCCGTTGCCGTAACTGGATATTGCTGGGGCGGGAAGCACGTCGTCACACTAGCCGAGGGGTTCGAGGTTGACGGCAAGCCGCTCATCGACGTAGGCTTTACAGCCCATCCCAGCTTCCTGAGCTTGTTCGGCGATATCGAGAAGATGACCGTCCCCGTCAGCTTTGCCCTGGGCGACAAGGACAACATGGTGTCTCCTGAACAAGCAAAGCAGCTAGAGAAAATCGTCCTAGCGAAGCCCGAAGGCCAAAAGGGCGAATGCCGCGTGTATCCTGGCTACGGCCATGGTTTCGCCTGCCGTGTGGATGTCACAAACGATAGTCCCCAAGGCGCGGCCGAGGCGGAAGACCAAGCTCTAGCATGGATTGAAAAGCACTTTGAGGGTGTGAAGTACTAGCATCGTGGGCAGTTTGTTGCGTATAGATTGAACTCCAATGTGAATTCGTATACGTCGCGCTGAAACAGGGAGCGGTCTGATGAGCGAAGGGCCAGAGTTTCCTGGGTGACCTCCGCACAACGTCTTCTGTCAAATACCACCAGGATCAAGGAGGCGGTGGCGTTTTCTATTTTTTGTTGTTCCTGGCGAGATTCCCCTTTCATACTTCGTGTGAGCACTAGTCATGGTGCACAACATGACGCCACCGTCGTATTAATCGTATACAATTATTGCTCATCGTGGTCCGTGCTAATGGCGCCTGTGCTTATCCTCCACGCAGCTAAAATCATATACTCTAGGGTCTGCTTTGTTTACCGTCGTATTTAACTCGTCGCAGGAGCAGGTCGACATCGACCTCACATTGTCAAATATCGCAGTAACTACCATATTCTGGCTTACGTTGGATTTCTTTCTTCAATATTTAGCCCCGGCGTCGTTGAGTCCAGGAACACCCCTCGACCTTCGGCTACGTCGCCAGCTACGCTAGACGTGGCTTGCATCATGCATGGTCTACGGAAGGTAGATGCGATGCACAGCAGATCTAGTATCTAGCTTGAGCTGTAACGTGTAGTTCAAACTAGGGCTAAATATTTTTTCTGAATTCTACTAATCATATCACGAGGTTCGGAACATGAGCTTGGACTCCATTGGCTTTGGTTCCTATTCAGCTGCCATGTATTGTCATAATCAACAACACGAGTTACAACGAGTCAATAGTCAATATTAAGATTAAAGATCCCCCAATCTCGGGTCTAAGTTGGAGGGCTCGACCAAGGTAGCATCGTGGTAAGGGAGCCTGGCTGTCCCAGGAGGGTGGAGTTCTCAGCCCAACTCAGCGCTATCTAGTCATATTATTCCGTGCTACGCAACCGGGACCGAAGCACATGTAGGTAAAACCTAATTCGAATGTCAGCTATTCGACTTTTCATCGTTACTACTTGTTGACGCGAAGCTCCACTAGTCGAAACGCGAAGGGATGGCACAAAATAAAGCCTGCCGGAGATCCGAACCAAGATGCTAACCTAACACAACAAGGCGACGCCAATCAGCTTCTTCCTTTGCATCATCGTATTACCCATCAAACAAGAGCATATGTGTCAATGACATGGTGAGAAAGGTCATATTACCATCTCACAGCTCATCTGCGCTTACGACGGCTTTTCTAGCCATACACAACGACCATGCAACCCGGGTGATAACTAGAGATTTGGAATTGACCCGAGCCATCGGCATCGTGCATTATCGCCGGCTTTGAAGGTGTTATCGTGGGTTCTTACCATCGCGCGGCTCTTACGTGGCACACAGATGACGACGTCGCTCACCGTACTTCCTGCTGAACCCGGAAGAACGAGCGTCTAGAGTTATCGTATGATAGCTCCCAGCGTCTAAATTACCCTTGCAAAGCCTCATGCAAGATATACTTACCTCTACCCGCGAGGTGGTAACCGCGAAACCGGGGCAGATTTTGTCCCGAGTGTCATCAATATATGCACTCGGTTACCGGGTGCTGCCTCTGAGGCTGCAGCTCGTCTTCTCAGCAACTGCAAGATGGACGTTGCTCACGACAAACGGTGAAGGCAAGTGGCTTTCTTGTCAAGATGGCTGAGATACGAGATGCAAAATGAGTATAAAAGTATGAACGTATCAGCTATGAATACCTACTTTATTACCCAACGAAGCGTGTTAGCTGAACCAGACATCTATAGCTCGTCGGACGAACTTTCTTTTTCATTGCTATTCCGTTTTCTCTCTACAGCTCATTTCATATCTACAGCCTAAAATCTCACACTTTATACACGACTATTGATCTTTCGACGTTTCCTCTCTCAATAGGTCATGTCAACCATGAAGTCCTCCGCTATCTTGCTCGTTTGTTTCGCGACACAAGCCTTCGCCTACCCAGGCATGAGAAGAGTCGTGGCCGAGATCCAAGCTCAGGGTGACTTTGTTCTCAACGCTCGTTCTGGTATTCTCCTCGGCGACCTTGTCGCAGGTGCAAACACACCAGTGGGAAAGACGATCAAGGGCATTCTTCAGTCAGGAGAATCCGCCATCGACAACGGCGATGGTTCCTACAAGCCGCCAGGACAGCTCGGCTCCGCTGCCTGCAACAGTGATCCCCTCTGTCTATGGTATTACATCGCCACTGAGATGTGGGGTGACTTTGCCGACACGAACGGCTGCACCGACCTCGGCCGCGGCGCCATCCGCCAGGGCTTCCACGACGCAGGCGCGTGGGACGTAGACTCGACCTACGGCGGGGCAGACGGCTCGCTACTCCTGTCGGATGAGCTCAGCCGCGCCGACAATCTCGGCCTGCAAGCGATCGGTGAGCGGACGAAGACGTATTACAACACGTATCACCCGCATGGCGCAGGGATGGCAGATATCAGTGGGTAGCTCTCGCAGCTATTTCCTTCCTGTTTTGGCAACTTTCAGAGCATAATATCTCCTTTTAGGACGCGATGGCGTCTCAAAGCTTCTGACACCTTCACAATTTACGTTATAGACCTTAATAACTGACTCCCAGACTTGTAGTCCAGCTCGGCGCCATCGTCGGGACCGTAGCCTGTCCAGGAGGCCCAAGGATCCGGGCCTTCGCGGGCAGGAAGGATGACTCTCGCGCCGCACCTCCGGGCAAACTGCCCTCGGCTTCTTCGGACGCGCCCACCCTCATTGACCTCTTCACCAAGAAGACGTTTACCGCCAGTGATCTCGTGGCGCTCGTCGGCTCCCACACGGCTGCGAAGCAACGCTTCGTTGACCCCAGCCGTGCCAATGCGCCGTTGGATTCGGACCCGCAGATTTGGGATGCGTCGTTCTACAGCCAGACACTCACGGGGAACAACAAGACCTTTTTCATCTTGCATAGCGATAAGGCGCTGGCGACCTATCCGACCACGCAAGGACAGTGGAACGCGTTCGCCGGCGCTTCTGGGCAAGCTCAGTGGAATCCCGTACGTGTTTTGTTTTCATCCTTTGACGTGGGTGGCTTACGTATCTGCGTAGTAGCTAACTTGATCGCATAGGCATATGCTCAAGCGTATTTCCGCATGAGCCTGCTTGGTGTCAACAATATCAATAACCTGACAGAAATATCCAAGATCATACCCTCGCGGTGATACATCGGCCTTTTCCTACATCGCTATAATAACATCAGGACCGCTTCTTACAAATCTCATTTTCACGGCAGCCCTTGTTGTCATGCACCCTAATTAGGATGCCTAATCCCTAATAGCTATATTGCAGATGTGCGCTTTGAAGGATAGGTTTCTTGAAGTATATTATAATATTACATTATATACGACAGTCCTACAAATCTTCTAATCATTTAGTAAACTCAGTAAAAACTCGCGCTAAAGTGTATATTGTTCAGACAAATTAGTATAGAAATGTGCTCTCTTTATACTCATGATATATACCGGGTAATGATACGGCCAATTTAACAAGTCAAGGCATTTTATCAAATCTTGTTCTTGTCTTCTACTATAACCCATTGTGATCCATTAACCATTTCAGTTGCGGTAAGCTTTGCTTAGTTACATGATCAAATAATTAAACAATAGTATGTAAACTCACTAGATAGACTGAGCAAGACTTCTAAGTCCGGCCCAACTTACTACGAGTTTAACAGGGCCAGGCCAGACAACGATTCTCATCATGATGTAGCTAATCGCAATAACAATACTTCGGCGTAGTTCTTTAGCAAAGACGCAGATATCGCAATTAACCAACTAGTGAAAATACGTATTCTAGAACTCGCCTACGATTATAATAGTAGGATCCAAATAACTAAGGTTAAATATGTAAAACACCTCAAGGATGCCCGGAAAGTGGATGTCTACAAGGAATAGAATAGATGGTCATTTTTGATATCTTGTCTTCGCGGATCTCCCATACTCACCCCTCGAATTATAACAACTGTAAGCGGACAGAGAAAGCAACCTTCGATACCTACTTCTGAGGTTTTATTATTGCGATAGAATTATACGGGACATAACTAACTTAGTAGATGTGTAGTTGCATTGATTGATAAGTAGTTTTACATGAAACCTTAAAGGTGAAGCTATCTCGGAGGTCGGGATCCAAGGCGGAATATGGCCGCGGCTTGCGTCGGCTATCTCGAAGTCTGGTTCCCAAGCCGCATCTAAGCTTCTATCTATTCCAAGCAACCTCTATCTAGAGGAAGTACTTACATCATGTACTTACATTTTCGCTCAATCTAGTTCACTTATCGAGTAGAAACCTAGATACAATGAATTCTACCTGGGTACCAGACGTCTCATCAGAGACACCTTTCTCTCTAGCTAATATTCCGTTCGGAATAATAAGTACATCAAGCGACCCCGCGCCTCATGCCGCCATCGCAATCGGCTCTTATGTACTTGATCTGAAGATCCTGGCTATGTATGACAAGTTCACCGGAGCCATTCCAGCATTAAGAAGCGACGGAAACGTCTTCTCTCAACCGAACCTCAACGCGTTCGCGGCATTGGGACGCGGTGTGCATCGACAAGTGCGAAGTACCATACAGCAGCTGTTATCAGCGGAAACGACACAACCGGAGTTGCTAAGAGATAACACTGATTTACGAGAGAAGTCACTCGTCCCTCGGAGAAGCGTCAAAGTTCACCTCCCCGTGAGCATCGGGATTACACAGATTTCTATGCGGGGTACCATCATGCCTTCGCCGTTGGCTGCATGTTTCGTGGCCCAGAGAATGCTCTACAGCCGAACTACACGCACCTACCCGTGGGGTATCATGGTCGGGCTTCCAGCGTCGTGGTCTCGGGCACGCCTATCCGTCGTCCAAACGGGCAGATCCTGCTCGACCCGACAGCAGAGCCCAAGCAACCCATCATAGGGCCCAGCAGACGGTTAGATATAGAACTTGAATTAGGCTGCATCATCGCGAAACCGAACCAGATGGGTCACGCATCAAGGTCACCGATGCCGAAGATCACATCTTCGGGTACGTCCTGCTGAACGACTGGAGCGCGCGCGATATCCAGACGTGGGAATACGTCCCGCTGGGCCCATTCAATAGCAAAAACTTTGCCTCGACCATCAGCCCCTGGGTCGTCTTGGCGGACGCCCTGGAGCCGTTTCGCACAAAGGCGATTGAAAACAAGACGGAGCTACAGAGCTACCTAAAAGATGGCAGAGAAGACGCAGTTTTCGATATCGAGCTCGAGGTCGATATTACAAGTAAGTATTCGGTATCGTAATTTGATGGATAATTTGGTGGCTGACACATTATAGCCCGGAGGGAGATACCACTACACTTTCCCGCACAAGCTCGAAACATCTCATGTGGTCATTTCCACAGATGATAGCTCACCACTCCCTAGGCGGCTGCCCGATGAACACGGGTGACTTACTAGGCTCGGGAACCATCAGCGGGCCGGACCCTCGAGAAAGCGGCAGTCTCCTTGAGCTGAGCAAGGGCGGCAAGGAGGAAATCATGCTCTGCGGTATGGATGTTCGGCGGTTCTTGAAGGACGGTGACACAATCACCATCAGGGGTTGTGGCAAGCCGGGGCAGAGAATTGGCTTTGGCGAGTGTATTGGCCGAGTTGAGACCGCGCTGCCCCTTTGATGTTGGGATGCTTTCAGCTCGATGCCTCATTCGTCTATATCTTGCAGAGATAAGAATGCCGCCTACGCTGATCATGCATGCGTGGCGTGCGTGAGCTGTGTATTCCTGAAAACGCCTCATGCACTACGCGAGTAAGCGATGATACCTAGTTCGAGAACGGCGGATAATAACACATCGATCCCATCTAGTATAAACCAACTTAGATATGAGTGAATATCGGTTGACTGTTTATAACTCGTTGACTATCAAGTCGGTCCCGAAAACAGGTTATAGTATCTGAGTATTTGTAATCTCTTCATCACTCCACGAACATGGCAGATGGGCAGACTCAAGTTTTTCGAGAGTGCGCCTGGAGAGATATTTACCCACCTCCACCTGCTTTGCGATCAACCCTTGCCACCCCCGGCACCATCCCCGCGACGCCAACTATACCCAATCCATTAGGGCAGTGTTTTGAGTGAAGTACTACCTTTGATGTATTATACCTGATAGGCAATTTGGTCTCTTTCAGTAATGAAAGTCAAACAAGGATACATAGACCTATCATTGAAGGCCATTGATTGGAAGTAATGATTGGTGGTGTAACAGAAAACAAAAAGAAAGATATCTCGTTCAGGGATCCCTGAAATAAACGGCCGATCTTCTCGATCCGAATCTCACGATGACACGGATCACCAGTCACAATAAGCATTATCCCTTGTACACGGCAGGCCCACGTGGCTTTTTAAGGGCTATAGTGCATTTTCCATATCAATACCGGAAGGTGATTCGCATAAGACCGGCAGAAAGGGGCAACCCGGCCTGGGCAATCAGGGAATCAGGTCTTGGAGGGAAATGATAATTCCTGTTTAGAGTTGCGGAAGGCTTGCTAGAAGGATGCAGGACCAAGGGTTCGCTTTTCAGCTGAAGCAGATTGTCATCATTGGTAGGCGCTTTTTCCCGCTTCAGATTACCTGAAAAGGCTAGCCCCTGTCGCTCTCGAGCCGGGAATCGCGGCCGAGAGCCCTACCGTCGCCCGTTACTGGGTGGTAGTGCACCTGTAAGTGTATACTATGTAGCAGGGAGCGCCTGGTGGGCAGTAACCGTAATGAAGGTTGCAACACTATTTTACGCTACACACTACGCTACCAACATTACCCAGTAGCGTGGCTATAGTTAGTAATCAAATGGACTCCTCAAAGGGTACCTACCACATAGACTACTTAGCAGATAATAGGGAGGGAGGGACGAAGGCTCTCGGCAAGGGACCTTAAGTATCTAGGTACCTACCTAAGTGAGTAGGAGGTGCAGTAGGCAGACTACCTCTCGCTGCCTCAGGTCTCTTTTGACTCGCCATATCATCTCCAGAACCTGCCTTGCTTGCCATCCCTCCCGTTTTCTCCCGCAGGTCGTCCACACAACCATCCCGCGGCCATGATGCTTGCGACACTGGCGATGCTCGAGAGGACTGAAACAGCAGCAGACGATCCAAGGGCATGGAGTTCTTCGAGAACCAAGTCGGCGAGGTGCGATACCTGACTACTCTCCCCGATCCCTCTGAAGCCGCCGCCGTCGTGCCCCCGTCACGCCCGGTAGCTCCTCATCTCCAACAGCAATCGCCGGGATCGCGAGTGTCGGCGGTGGAGAATCCCTGGTCGCCGATGCGTCGTCGACCAACCCCCCTCCTACCGCCCAACGGACGCAATCGCGCCAGAGTGCTGCCAAATCTGACAAGAGGACCAAGAAACAGGCTGCCGCTACACGACGCGACACGATAACCTCCTCTACAACACCGTCCATCGCCGCCTCGACCCCCGGCGCGCCCACCCCGGCACCCGTCCGGTAGCCGGTGTAAAGCGGAAGAACCCGGGTGGTGACGCCGACGACGATGACGATGAAGGCCAGAATGCCCCCAGATCGGGGCCTCAGCAGAGGAGCAAGCGGAACCGGTACATATCCATCGCCTGCAACGAATGCAAGCGCCGCAAGATTAAATGCAATGGCGAGACCCCTTGCGGTCGTTGCGGTCACCTCAACCTGCAGTGCTTATACGCTCCCAACTGTTGCGCTACCAGCTTCAAGGACTCGGACGAGTTTAAGCACATGGCCGGTCAGCTCAATCACTTGCAGGAGCAGGTCGAGACGCTGTTCAACAACTTGAATTCCTTGCGAGCCGAAACCTTGCGGGCCGCCCCTCTGCATCAACCCGACCGGATCCTTACCGGACCCTCGACCTCGAGCACGCCGACGTCGACCACGATGACGATGCTACCGCAGCCACGGCAGCCGTCTGTTGCCTTTCGAGGACCCACGAGCAATCGCTTCAGCCTCGACGTTGCCAAGAATACATTGCATAAGATGGGATATTCTTATCCCAACGACAGCGCTGACACGGCTGATCCTACCCGGGAGACGCCTAGCACTTCTCCTAAGCTAGCGCCTGTGTTGTGCCATCCGTCGAGAGTTTTATGTCCGATCCACTATGGGATTTTGATAAAGACGAGATGGTTCGTCTATGCCGCATCTACGAGGAAGAAGTGGGCATCATGTATCCAGTTCTTCGCATCGACACGATCATTAATCATGCTAAAACGCTAGCTACGTGGATGCAGGCCGCTAAGAAAAACGGCCTGGCCGGTGACAACGGCGGTATCAACGACCCGAATACATTGCTGCTGAAGATTGTCTTGTGTGGTGGCTTACTTGTCGAGGGCCACGGGAGTAGCGCACAAGCCCAAAAGATTTTCGCAGGTCTTAAGCCCATTGCCGATAGGATGCTCATGAGTGATCCGCCAACTGTCCAGAATCTACCCTTTTGGCTCTGGTTGTACGTCTGCTCCCCCTTTCAGATTATCTGCCCCCCACAGTCTTGTGTTCTTTGCTCAAAAATAGCTAATTATACTAGGCCGGATATCATTTCTTTTCCATGGACGAAGTCTTATGCTGGCGGGTAATGGGCCAGGTTGTGCGACTTTGCCTAGAATTGGGTCTTCACCGACGCGATGTTATTGAGCAGATCAAAGACGATGAAGAACGCAAATTGGCCGTCAACACGTTCTGGAGCGTGTACGTTTTGGATCGTCGGTGGGCATTCTCTGCCGGTCTTCCATATGTAGTGGCGGATGAGGAGATTGATCCCGATCTACCATCTCCCGTAAGTGATATTGCGACCCTTGCAAGCCTGTGGCAATCGAAGGTTTAGCTTAACAGTTTCTCTAATTTCTGTCATGTTAGGAACAGTACCCTTTCCTGGTGATGATGATAACATACGCAAAACTTAGTGGAAAAGTGTGGCGCGCCGTTCGACACTTCGATTTGGGGCTAAAATGGATAGCCCCGTAGATGATATTGAAGATTTAGACCAGCTAATTAAGAACTGGTACAGTGAGCTACCAAAAGAAGTGCAGCTACCCCTGTCCGACTGGGAGGACCTACCTCAGTATCTGAGCCCACCGGTAAACTCACAGAAAGAATACGATATCCAGCGTCTACAAATCTGGACCTGGTTACGGTACAACCAAATCCGCATGTGGCTCCATACACCGATCCTTCACACACATAGTAGTATCATGGACAATTTGGGTCACGCCGAGGTCGCCGTCAAGTTGGCCAAAAACACGATTCGATACCTAGCACACCTCAACAACACGACGAATGTCTACCGAAAGATGCAAATATTCTATCACCAATTCCTCTCCTCGGCCATAACTATATTATTCGTGGCGTCGTGTCATGCACCTGTGAATTTCAGCTCATCGTGTCGGGACGAGTTCTACATGGCCCTAGAACTCCTCAAAGACATGTCGGCTAAGTCGTGGGTATCGAAACGTCTCTGGGGCATGGTCAAATCACTCCGGGATGTGGCTCCTCGGCTCGGCCTTGCCGAAGACCCCCACTCGAGCGCTGCGCTCACCATGGCCGGACTAGCCACCGGCCATACCCAACCAGGGCCAAGCCCCTCAACTAGCTCTCCTTTCGGCCATACTGTTTACGTCCCGCAGTCACCCGGGTTCGATGGCATGCAAAATGGCATGCAGATGTCCAGCGAGATGTCAAGAATATTCGAAGGCGTCTCGGTCAAACATACATCATTACATGAGACGCTGGGACATGGGGATCCGAATGTGGTTGGCACGACAGTCCCTCCTGGCGCCTCTATGCCGTTCAATCCGCCGCGTGGTGGCGGGTATCCTACATTTAGAGATACGTTCTTATAGTACAGTATATGAGGAACAGGAAACCTAAAATGGGGAGTCATATAATGAGGTATATATAAATATGTATTACAAAACAATATATTCATAATGTGTTTATATACCTATCAAGTTACGTCGGATAGGTATAACTATGATGTTTTATCGCAAGTTGCTTGACGGAGTACCTAGTACACAGTTATTATAGGTTTACGTGGAGTGTTTTATTATATCTGCCAGGCTCGCATATCAAACCCAATCTTATGCCTAAGCCAGTGACAGCCTTTTCACAATTGCGTTAAATGCACACCATCGTAGTTGATATCAAGCCCTCGCCTAAGCCTAGATTTTCTATATTTGTTCCTAGTCGATCTCGCACAAACCCATCAAGCTCGCTGCTCCATTCCCCTTGTTCATTTACCCGTCCCATTCGTACCTCTTGAAGCTCTTCAGCACTCCATTCTTCGATTCCCTGAAAAATGATTGACAAAAACGACGATGTTCGTAGTGGCAAGTCGCTCCTATGAGTAGAGTTGACAGAGGTAATCAAAAATATTATGCTAAGTAACACAATGGCGATAGGGAGAAACAACCAGGCCCACTGTATATAGATGACAGCATCTTGAGCCCAGACTGTGCCTTTTGCAACGCTTCCTCCTCCTTGACTCGTCCAAATAGCACCGGCCACGCTTTCCGTGATGTTAATTATCATGACGGCCATTTCGCCGCCATAGTCCATAACCTTACTGACGATGGAACGGAACCCGGGTATGGATAGCATAACAGCCAACTAGCATGTCGTCTACCTTATGAAGGAGAAAAACGTCATCATGAGACGGATACATTGGAGGAGCGCTATTATTACGGGAAGAGGTACGACAAGCTATGTAAGATGAAACGAGAGACCACGAACAATAGCAAAGGGGCAACAGGATAAAAGACAGCTGTGAATAAGGCAGGCAGAAACGATTTAACCAGGCTAAATTTCCAAACATCGATTGCTGCTGATGGCGCGACGAGAAAGGTACAATGGTCTTGAGGGGTTCGCTCTGCCTCTGTCTCTACGCCTCAGCATTTCTATCTTTTTGAAGCGTCGGTAAGTAGCGGGTCGGTAGGTAGTCTGAAAATTAGAGAATCTTCAGCCTTGGGGGCTTTGTCTTTCCGTGAACAGCACGCAGCTCAAGTATTAGGTACATATACTCCTCTTGCCTCCCCTCATCCTCAAAAGCGAAACGCCATGTTGCCAGATAGTTTTAAATCGTACCCCTGATGAGCAGGTAACTTTGTATTTTAAGGCTATCCTTTCCACTCGAGAGAAGAATGTTTATGTTAGATTCTTCTAGTACAAACTTCTCATGAATCTACTTTATATACATCAGCAAGATTATTAGCGGAATAGAACGCGGTGTTCAAACACTCGAGCACAAGTCGTTGTAACACCGAATAATCCGCATTTCAATTACTAGTCTCTCGTTCTTACACCTCTAGATAAAAAAGTGAATGCTAGGTAATTTGTTTAGTTGACGATACTCTCGTGCTGACTTTGGATAGCTGTTTGTCTTGGAAGATACACGGGATGATCAACAGCTGCTTGAAACGGTGTATAGGTCTAGGTACCTACTTAATATAAGGCTCTTATCGTCAAGCGAGCTAAGGTATGGGCTAATTCCTGGGTTTTTGCCTGGCGCATGACATATTATTCTTGCTGTCTATGGGTCATGGGTAACTTGAAGCTAAGAAGAAGCTCTGATTCCATAATTGGTGTTGATATACGCAATGCCTCAGGGTTGCCGCCGTTTTTGTCCATCATCTTCGTATTAATCTTTTTATTGATTTCCGCTCTCGTACTAATTGATTTTAGCAATGAGTGGAGTTACTATCCCACTCCTACACTCGCTGGGCTAATTGACTGCTAACAAAGGTGGGGTAATAGCTTAAAAACGCTAGTGTGATGCTTAAATAGTGAGATTTACACTACCTAAACTTGAGCCCATCGACATGGTTCAGGGGCGAGCGGGGTTAATTGTACCACTTTTGAACCTTTCCAGGTTTTTATTATTTGTTCTGATGGGGTTTATATCGAGTTTTATATGGGTAGGAGCCATCAGAAAAGTGGTTTGACAGAGTATATTGATATGTAGAAGAAACGGAGGTCTGCTACAGGGGGGGACGCCCAGAATTTCCTTATGTAGTCCGTACACACAGTTCCTTCCCATACGGTGGTAGTACCTGCCCACTACTCCCAGGGCAAAAAGAGCCGCCCCCGGCGATAGAATGAAGCCATCACAATCACAAATACCAAAGCCACCTCCGTACCCGTCGACATCTCGCACTTCCAGGTCAAAAAATCAAAGGGAAAAATACCGCCCTAACCCAGTCCAATTTCTCCTGCCCACAGGCGATTCGGGAGAGCCGATGAAAGGGAGGCCAAATAGGTGCATCTTGCACAATGGAACCACGTCCAACAGAGTAAAAAAAGTGAAGTCGAGGCAAGGCGTAGTACGTGTGTGTTATAGGGTGTAGCCACTCTGGGCACCGGCGGACGGTCCGTAAGTCGTAATGTAGTGTAGTGCAGATCATCGCCAACAGCGAGGCCGCGGAGGTTGTGGTTGTACAGTCGTCATTGTAGGTATCAGCACCATTCAAGGACGTAAAGGTGAATTGGTCAATTAGATGACAAAATTGAGGGCATAATCCAAAGGCCGAGGTGCGTTGAGCTGCCTCACCGAGGACACCAGAAAAGTGGTTTGACAGAGTATATTGATATGTAGAAGAAACGGAGGTCTGCTACAGGGGGGACGCCCAGAATTTCCTTATGTAGTCCGTACACACAGTTCCTTCCCATACGGTGGTAGTACCTGCCCACTCCATCCCGTGACATATTCTCCGGGATGTGGGGGTTCGTTGGGAGGCTGACATGCAACCGAGGTTGGTATGCTGTCATTTGGCTATTTTGTCAAGTTGAATAAGAGGTTTGGAGAGCCTAGACTAGGTAGGCCTCGAAGAAAACACATTGAAGAAACCTCGGCGCTTAGGCAAGGCTAGACATAGAAGCAGCCTATTATGGAATGGGATGAAGGCGGGTAGGAGACTGTTCATGGTAGGTAATTATTATAGTTAGTGTTCTAGAAGTAATTCATAATTCATAGGGCAAGCCATTAATAAGCGTGTTTCCGGATACCTCCGTTGAGTTGCTCTGGAACGGTTAGAGACGTTAGAGACCCCCTTTCACACATGGCAAGACTGGGACCCTATGCAGCTAAGCCGCCGTGCTCAGTCTGGCCAGTCGTGCACTATGACGAAATGAGTACGGTCGGGATCGAGACAAAGCAGTTCAAATTGATACTTCGGCCGTACACCGCACCAAGGGAAAGACTAGGAAAGACCTACGTTTCGGACCCCGAGATATCCACTAAAACGATGATTGCGAGACAATCTCATTACAGTGATGTGATGCTACGCTGTCTTGGCCCCTCCACTATATATGTACATACTGCTGGATGATTAATTATCCCCTTCTCCCTTCCATTGGTAATCGAGGGATTCCCGGGATCCCTATCGCCTGACGTGCCACAAAGATATATATCGTGGCCCCATCGGGCAATGCTGACCGAATAACCTTAACTAACCTAACCTAACCTACACTAATACTTCGCACTTGCCTAACTTGCCTAACCCATCTACCGCTTACACCGTATTCCGCCATCGTGAGATATATACTAGGGCCACCATCGCCAGACTTTGGGAGGGGGACTAACAATCTCTCTAAAGACGGCAGCACCCATGGGAAAAGCACTACTCCCACGCGCATTCTACAAACAGTAGATCGGGGTTGGTTTTGCCGCCCGCACAAGCCGAGCCAAGCCTAGCCAAGTCGACCGTGGATGATCAACTAAGCATTATTTATATATTTATAGATGGCCGTCGAGAGGTCCGCCGGTCGACCCGGCAGGGGGAACAGCTTGCTTTTATCGGCTCTGCGGTTCGCGGGTTATGACCTCGACTATCGCACTTCGACGCCGCCTGCATCGCCCACGACGGATACCAACAGAGCTAACGGAGCTGGGGGCGCCGTGGTATCGGCCGGCGGGAGGTACATGCACACCCTCCCAGCGGACGTAGAGCCGGCTAGGGCCCTACTAGAACAGTATAGCGGCATCCCGCCCAACGACGTCGACAGACATGTCTACCAAATGGTACGTAACAACTTTCAATTGTGTCGTTCGTTAGTCCGTGCAACATTACGTGCATACCTGTGCCGTCTACCAATTGAAAGAGACGGTGGCTTTTATGGATAGCATGTCATACATGTCATACATTCATTTCCCCAGGCCCGCCAGGAATCTAAACGTGACACGGGCCCGACAGATGGGATTACTAACAAACCCTAAAATCTCACACCCGTCACTAACACCTCGCCGACAACTTATAGCGCGACAAGCTCTGGGACGTCTATCCCTACGCCTGCGTCGGCCGCTTCCGCTTCGCATCACTGGACTTCGCCGCCGACGCATACTACCAGGTCGCCTTATTCCGGCTGCTGCAAGCGCAGACGAGAGACGACGACACGCGGTTTCTAGACGTCGGGTGTTGTGTGGGCCAGGTGCTGCGGAAGCTCGCCTTCGACGGCGTCAACTCCTCCCGACTGTACGGCACCGACGTCGAGCCCCGCTTTCTCGACATTGGGTACGACCTGTTTCGCGACAGGGGCAAGTTTAAGGGGCGTTTCGTGATTGGGGATATTCTTCATCAGAACCAGAATCAGGGTGCGGATCACAGCGAGGAAAGCGATGCACTACATGTCCTCGACGGAAAAATGACCTTCATCCACGCCACGAGCTTCTTCCACCTGTTCACATGGCCGACCAAGTCCGCGCCGCCACGCGCATGGTGCGCTTCCTGAACCCGGATCGCCCCGACGTCATGCTCTTCGGCCGCCAGGTCGGCACTATGGTGCCGCGGGATAATGGGAAGGCCGGCAGCGACAAGGTGTACTTGCATAATGAGGATAGCTGGCAGCGGCTCTGGGACGAGGTTGGGCAGCTCACCGGCACGAGGTGGAAGGTGAGGATGGAGCCGACGGAGAAGATCGAGACGGGCGCGGGCGGCGTTGAGAGTTCGTTGAGGAAGATGAGCTTTTGTGTCACAAGAGGCTGAAGGGGTTGAGTAAGCTTTGCAGGGGGTTGAGTAAAGCTTTTGCATTGGGTGGTGTTTAGGGTTAGGAGTTGGTAGGGCTTTTGTGTCTTTTTTTATTTATAGGCAGCATTGAAAAGGGGTTAGCACTGCGCACGGCGTCCAAATGGGGGTTTGGAGTCCTTGGAGTGTTGACGTTGGACACATATACTCTGGGCTTGAGTCTCAGGGATTATGTTCTTCGGTAAAGCAAGCGGCTTGTTTATATGCAGTCTAGCACTTTACGTCTTGATGTCGAAATTATATTACGATGTAATGGCTTGCTTGTGACAACCCGACAGTTGTTCGAACGTCTTTGATGTTCATTTGAGTTGCATGAATTATTAAACGAAGAGAATGTCAGTTGTAGAATTGGTATAGTCTACGAGAGAGGAGTATTATAAAGCTATCACCGCACAACACCCAGCAGCCAAGAAACTGAGCCCAAACATTCCAGTATCGAACCATCAACCCTCCAGACTCAACTCCGGATACTCAGGAATCTTCAGCCCACCCTTATCCTCAGGCATAAGCCTAAATGCAATATCGACAACCCTCAACTTCGCCATGAGCCAGACGAACGTCGCGACAAACCACACTCCCCACGCGGTCTCAGCAAATATTGCGCCCGGGTTGCCCGGGGCAAGCTTCTGCGCCTCCTTCACATACGGCCGGACATTCTCCTCATATGCCTTCAACGCGGCAGGGACATCCCCCTCCGCATGGCGCGAGAGCTCGCCCGCGAGGATATACGCCCCCGTGAGCGAAAGCGTAGTCCCCATCCCCGTGACCGGGGCGGGGCAATACCCTGCATCACCAAGCAGGACGACACGGCCCGAGACCAACTTCTCACACTTCACCTGCGCGATCTCGGTCGCGTAAAAGTCATCGTCAGAGGTACGGTTCCTCAGCGCATCCACGAGCTCGGGCACACGCCAGCTCGGGGTGTTGTCGAACGCCGCGGCGAAGGTCTCCTTCTGCTCCGCGATGGCCGTGGGCGAGGAAAAGGGGGACTTGAGGACTGCGGAGACGACCCCGTACGCGTCTTCGGCCCGCGAGGTCTTCACCGACATGTACACCTGCGTCGGCTTCGTGCTCTCTGCCGAGCGCGTGACCACGCCCCGCCGCCCCGGCACCTGGTGCCACGTCATCCACCCGTCGTCCTGCGCCGTGCGCGGTATGAGGTAGTATGCCGTGTAGAGGCCCAGCGGGTGGAAGCTGGTGTCAGACGGATTAAAGACGGCGCGGCGCGTGCGCGAGGACTGTCCGTCTGCGCCTACGACTAGGTCATAAGTCCCTCGCTTTCCGTTGGAGAACGTCACGCTCACGGCTTCGTCGCCTTGCTGCGAGATATCTGTTACGGTGGTGCCGAATTCGTACCGCACGCCGGCGCCGACATGCTCTACGGCGGTGTTCTTCGTCTTGTCCTCCGGGTTGAGCCCGAGGCTCGTCCGGTAGAATATGTCGACTAGATCACCCCGCATCACCTCGTACTCGCTCGTCATGGCCTGAGCGCCGTGGCCGGAGTCATTTTTGCCGAACGTCGCAAAAGACTGGCCCTGTCCGTCTACCCAGCTTACGCCGGGCTCAGGCACCGAGCGCTTGCGGAGGGTGTCAATCACTACATCATGAGGAAGATATCGCAGTTAGTACTTTTGTTGGATTAGGTAAGTGAGACTAAGACTCTAAGGAGATATCGGCAGTTTTGTACCGTGGCGAATCTATAGGCGTAATAGTATAAGAGATGAACCATGACAAGAAACAGACATCATAGATATGAGTAGGCCATGTTCACGTCTTTCGTTTCCTGCTCTACGCCCCTAACAATAGCGACCAATAAAAAAACAATTCTGAGGGAAGGAAAATAAAAACCACTTACACCCATTTTCCGCACAACTGAAATCCTTGCGCCCTAATATCGATCTGCAGGCCCGATTCGCGGAGCTTGGGAGCCCTCTCGATAACAGTGATCTCATACCTCTGCACGTCAGGATCAGTGCGCCGCAGCATAGTCGCGAATGCCGGGCCGCAGACGCCGGCGCCGATGATGAGGACTTTCAGAGGCATAATCACGTCTTCTTCTCGCCGTTTCTTAGTAATGAAAAATGTATGATTCGTCGATGAGTAGTACCAAGAAACACCAGCCCCTCTCCGGCAAGCAGGCGAGTATATAAGATCGGATTCAGCTCTTTCGGACAAATGTCCCTAGGTGATCGGACAGAGTAACTTCGGCCGATGTGGTTATAAACCGGGAGATGAACCGGCTGACAAAAAAACAAGACTACTCCCTTATCGGTCGCTGCGCGGGTATTTAGATGCAATTAGAACACTCCCCTAGACTAATTCGCCTATCTGATAGCCCCGTTGAAGGCGGTATATCGTTCTCCGTCACCAGGACCTCATAGTGGTGCCTATGAAGCTATCTATGAACCTACCAAGAACGAACGGTGGCTTGGGACTTGCCATGTCTTATACAGTACCTCACTGAAGTAATCTCTAGCTCACGGGCCCGTCCATCGACAAGATCGAGGTGGATCTGGTTTCGGCGTGTCTATTACATCATGTGGAGAAGAGGGGATCGGGGTCGGAGTCGGGGGTACAGTCAGCCGGCCGAAAATAAGAGGGCTATTGTGTATTGTGGATCAGTCGGTCGGAGCGCGATAGTTCGAATGCTTTTTGGGATGGGAGATGTATGTATGGCTGACCTCAAATTTGCCTATGTGGGGGCGCTGGGAAATGAGGCTGGTACGTTGGCGCTTCAACGGCCTCTTCGAGTACGCTTAAAAGCTATGCGTTTTATGATTGCATTATGAACGTTTCTATTATAGATTAGTCGGATTCGTTCGAGCGGATGGTGAAGGAATTAATTGTCAATTTAAATACACTAGATATGGTTATTTCATAAAGTCGGGGTATCATTGTTCTGGTCGTTTCCAATGGACCTTGACACCACCCCAGCTCTCATCGCTATAGCCCTCCTGCACCTTTCTGCACATCTTGAGGCCCCATTCCGTGACACCGACCATCAGGCAGCTCTCAACATAAATGCGCAACTCCCCTTGCCTACCATGGTCGGCTTCAGTTCCGCATTGCTCGCGCCCTCAAAGCTGCTGGCGTCGGGCCCATGCCGCTCATCACGTTGTGTAAGCTGGCACCCCCAGGCATGAATCCCCCCTGCCCCCTTCTTTGCATCGTAATCACCCGCGATTAGGCCCATGAATTCAGACATGGTGTTCCGGTGGTACCATGGCGGACGGAACGTACCTTTCAGCGACAGCCAGCGGGGCGGGAAGATGACGAAATCCGCGATCGCGGTCCCTGGATGGTCTGATAGGGCCGACAGCACCGTGAAAATAGACGGATCCGGATGATCGTACGAGATGGAGCCGATGGTGTTGAACCGGCCGAGATCGTACTTATAAGGATAGTAGTTCCCGTGCCATGCTACGACATCAAATGGCGTATGGGGCTGCTTGGTCTGAAATAGCGAATTATTGAACTTGACGGTGATTGTGTAAGTATTTGGTCCCTCTGAAGCAGTGGCACCATAGTCCTCGAGAAAGGAGGCCACAGGGGCCTGGAAATCACGAGCGTTGGCGAGACAGTTGGAACCAATGGGACCCAATTCCGGAAGGGTGAAGTGTCCCTGATACACATTCCAGAGCATAGCCCCGTGCTGGGCCGGACGGTAGATGGACCTGATACTTGATGCCGCGTGGATGACACATATCTCCATAGGCCGGACAAGGAGCCATCCCAGCTCTGTCCTGATTGTCGAGGGTGCCCTCTTGCGGTACGATCAACAGATCTCCGTCGGCCGAGTAGAAGCGGAGTGTTCATCCATCGATTTGCCAGCAGAGTATATGTAGATGCCGATACCCTGTTTCAGAGTAGGGTCGCCGGCGCCTGCAACGAGGCGGATCCCAGACACGAAGTCAGTCTCGGTGTCATGGTCGAAGGGGTCCCATCGTAGCTGGTTGGGAATGTACTCGAGTCTCGCGGGTCGCTCGGCTTGTCCGACTTGAAAGGTCGTCGGCTACGGAAGCGAATGGTGGTGAGCACAGGACGGCAGTATCCGGTATAGCCATGATTGTTGATTCTCGTGTCTTGGTGCCGTGAAGGCTGTGCCCGAGAGCTTCTCGGCATAGAGTCCGTATGGGGGCTTCTGCGGCGAGTTCTGGCCGATGGGCAGCGCCCCTACGACAGCTTCGGTTCTGATCAGGTAAGCATGTGGCACATCGGATTCTCCGGGTGAAGGGTAGCCTACTCAAAATAGGACCCAAAGCCATTCTGATACTTGTGTCGCTCGGGGAGCTCGAAGGTTGTGACGGCATTGTGACGATTGTGTGTTTAGTATGAGAAGAGAATACTTCGAGCTTCAAGGTGGATAGTCTTGTTCAATCAACAAGTATTTCGGGACGAATAGAAGCAAATCAAGCATTGCCATCTTGGAGAATGAATTTCTCATTACAATAAAAAGGAATTATTAATCATGGACATTGTAACGATGCTGGAAAGCGACGGCTATTGCAGGCTCACCCTAAAGATACCTCAAAGAGGGGCAAACTCCAAATTCCGTAAGGCGGAAATTCTAATGCCGAGCGGACTGGGCTCCAGCGATATCCGGGTAGCATATAGCGCCTTTGTATTGGGGCTCAGCGCTCACTGTAAGTGCTCAGCACTGTTAAAATGCCTTATGCCTCCCCGATGATGTCATAACACGAAGGTTGTGTTATGCGAGTGATAACTGTTGGACGGTATTTCGGGGCCTAGATATCTATCTGCATGGGCCAGAAATATGTACAGAGGATAATCAAACAGGTAATAAGAATCGTGCTCTATTTTGTCGTTGTCATGGCAGAGCTGTGGATTGAATTGATAGCACAAGTATGGAATGGTTGAAATGTGAATTATTTGTATGTTGCCCGGGAGAGTGGTTCTTCCAATTTAGCGAAAAAAAAAATTCAATTGTTTTATCGATGCACTCATTCACGTATTTCTCGCTTTCATGAGATTCACAATACGGACTGAAAGGAAGAGATTGACGTTACTTCTCATCCACCGTCTTACATCAAGTCTGTCGCGATTGGAGATCTGGGTCAGATCTGGGGGCACTAATGAGATTAGTTAGATAAACCGCTTATACCATTCCATCCCTGGCTCGGCAGTTTTATTTTGCGTAAAGAGCCTCAAAGGCCTTCACGTTTTTACATGTAATAAATCGTAACCTATAGACACCCGATGACGGAACATCAACTCAGTATGGCCAACCTTTATCACTGCAATTCTAACGAACTCTCAACCTAAACTGCCCTTGGTCACAGTTCTTGGTATTGTTCGCCAAGAGCACAATTTCGCTTTGATGCAACATCAACATGCCAATCATGGCCGATGCCAAGTCAACCGGGAAAGGCCTGAGCTTTCCTCTACAGGAAGGCGGCTGCTTCTTCTAAGCATCTAAGATGACAGCCATTGGAGACCTCTCCAAATATTCCCGCTGCAGATCTGATATGCTCATAGCCAAGCACTATTAGCGATACAGACCTTCATCTAGGCAATCTGATAGCGCGCCGGAGGATAAGCTGTGTTGAGATTAAAAATCGGATCCCTATATAATCAAGGCAGCCAGGTCCCTCTCATTTCCTTCTCCTGCTTTTTGTTCTATCTTGGCATTCATCGTGCTCTGAATTGGGTTGAGCTCTACCTTGCCATAGGTCAAGCCGCAGGGTCAAGCAGCTCATGATGAAGCTCTCACATCGTCTAATTGAGTGCCTGGCACTGCTTCAGTCCACGGCCTAGCCATTGAGCCTTCACGACAGCCCATCAACCCACTGGGAATGGTGACAAGATTCTTACATGAATGAGACATACGTGAATAACCAATTTCGCTCTAGCAGCATCTCGGTCAGCTGGCTCTCTGGCGGTGAGGATGGCCAATATGTAAGTGTTTGAGGAGGCGATAGTACTTTTTGTGCTCCATTGAAATACCATCACATGGTTTAACTTTCATGTATGGTGCTGGAAGATGTTTAATCAATTTAGGACCTGATCATGAGTGCCGATGGCTAACTCCCGGCTTCTTAAGATCTACCAAGCGGATGATGGTGCCCTGGTACTTGAAAACTTTGTCACGGGCGAGTCTTCAACATTCGTCTCTGCCGACGTAATCCCCGACGGACTTTGGGAATACTGGATTCACCCGGACTTATCGAAGGTTCTCTTTGCTACCAATTACACGAAACAGTATCGCCACTCGTACTTTGCAGATTACTCGGTCCTGGATCTCGCTTCGGGCAAGGTCACCCCATTGGTCGATGACCAAGTTGGTGATATACAATACGCTGAATTCGCTCCTGTCGGCGGCGCGATCGCATTCGTTCGCGATAACAATCTCTTCATAAGCTTAAATGGCACCATCTCCCAGATCACAGATGATGGTTCTCCCGATATGTTTAACGGAGTCCCTGACTGGGTATATGAAGAGGAAATCTTTGGCAGCCGCTCGGCTCTCTGGTGGTCGCCCGATGGCGAGAAGCTCGCATACCTTGGTTCCAATGAGACTGGCGTCGAGACTTTCACCGTTCCATATTTCATGGATAACATGAAAATTGCCCCAGTCTATCCAAAGAATCTCGATCTGCGATACCCTAAAGTTGGCACCAAGAACCCGACCGTTAGTTTGACCCTACTTTCAGTCGGAAGTAACGACAAGGTAGCCATTCCTTTAGATGCGTTTGACGAAGACGACCTGGTTATTGGAGAGTTGGCATGGGTGACAGATGGCCATGATAGCTTCATATACACTGCATTTAACCGTGTGCAGGACTTGTCGAAGCACGTTCGTGTTGACGTTGGCGACGAAGTTACGACAGAAGTAGTTCGAGAGCGTGATGGTACGGACGGATGGCTTGACAACAACATCGCTATACAATATGTTGGGCCTCTTAACGGGTCTAGCATCGACTACTACGTTGATCTCTCAGATGAATCGGGCTGGCTGCACATCTACCTATACGCCGCCGATGGCTCGAGTTCAAAGGCACTCACAAGCGGAGACTGGGAAGTCGTAAGCATTCTCAAGGTGGATACATCTCGCGAATTGGTCTACTTCACATCGACGGAACATGACAGCACGGAAAGACACATCTATAGTGTATCCTACTCCAACGGCGAGAAAAAGGCCCTCGTCGATGATACGGTGGCAGCTTCCTGGAGCGCTTCTTTCTCTTCGGGTGGTGGTTACTACATCCTTAGCTACCAGGGTCCCGACGTACCCTACCAGGAGCTGTACGCTGCCAACGATACCACGGTGCCTTTGCGCACTGTCACGTCAAATGAGGATCTCTGGAATAAACTCCAGGACTACAACTTACCAAATACCACATATTTCAAACTAGAGCATCCTGACGGCTATACTATGGATGTCAAGCAAGTCCTTCCGCCTAACTTCGATTCTGACAAGAAGTACCCCGTCCTCTTCACGCCCTATGGTGGCCCTGGCGCCCAGGAAGTTAGCAAGACTTTTGGCGCCCCCAGCTGGAACTTGTACATCTCCTCAGACCCTGAACTGGAGTACATCACATACACCGTCGATAACCGAGGCTCAGGTTATCAGGGCCGAGCCTATCGATCCCTCGTAGCGTCCCACCTCGGCGAGTTCGAAGCCGA
The DNA here is from genome assembly GCA_004123355.1 of Amphirosellinia nigrospora. Taxonomy (NCBI): domain Eukaryota; kingdom Fungi; phylum Ascomycota; class Sordariomycetes; order Xylariales; family Xylariaceae; genus Amphirosellinia; species Amphirosellinia nigrospora. The sequence continues at coordinate 1,758,327 of SCHM01000003.1, read as the reverse complement.
AGACCAGATCTGGGCGGCGCAAGAGCTCGCCTCGCGGAATAGCTTCATCGACAAGGACCACATCGGCATCTTCGGATGGTCGTACGGTGGGTACTTATCTTCAAAGGTAGTCGAAGCAGACTCGGGAGTCTTCTCACTAGCACTAATCGTAGCGCCCGTGAGCGACTGGCGCTTCTACGACAGCATGTACACAGAGCGATATATGAAGACATCCCAGATGAATCCCGACGGCTACGCCAAGACGGCGGTGCGCAACGTCGACGGCTTCAAGAACATCGCGGGCGGCTTCGCCATCATGCACGGCCTCGGCGACGACAACGTGCACTACCAGAACACGGCGGCGCTAGTCGACCTGCTCGTCGGTGCGGGCGTGCCCCCTTCGAAGTTCCAGTGGCGCACGTACACGGACTCGGATCATTCGATTCGCTATAATGGTGCGAATGCGTATCTCTATAAGGAGATGACGCAACTACTGTTTCGGGAGAAACTCCGTGGTAATGAGACGATTGCGCATCAGTGGTCGAAGAAGAGTAGTATTAGCATGTAATGTGATTAATGCTTGTATACTTGATTGTACAAGCTTTTGCCTAAGATCATATCAAACCCCAAAGCCTTCTTATGTAAGGATATGTAAAACTGTGACTATGACTGTTCAAGGCGGTGCCTCTGGGTGACAAGTATCAAGGCGGGATCTCGGGAAGAGTAGTAGTGCTGCCGAGAGCTGCAATAGCAATTTTGATGCCCTGAGAGCACCTGCGAAGAGAGGGCACGATCGCGCCAAAATTTAAATCGTATGACACGATCGGCCGAGCCGTCCAAAACGACTCGTTGCTTTTATTTTTCTTACTGCCGCCCCTTACACTGTTATCCTTCTCCCCGCCGTCCCATCTATCTCCTCCGTTTTCTCCATTCCCATTACTGAATGGATGATTCCCGTTTATAATTGAGAACTGCGATCAAAAGTGATCGACCAGTGAGAACAGGTAGCTGTAAAGCGACGGTCCCGTTTTGTTAGGTGCCAGGGTCACAGGAGGCTAGCTGTACACATTGTCATTTCCTTTCACGCAGCATAGCCCAGCTACCTCTTCCCCTCCGTCGTTGCCCCTTCTACCATCCCAGTAGCAGCTAATTGGAGGTCGTTCTGCTCGACTGTTCGATCTTTCTTTTTTGCAAGATTGAAGGGGGACGAGTGATTCATATGGGCAAATTAGGCACAGGAAAGCAAAGGGTAAATTAACAGGGGGTGAAAATACGTAAAAACACTACATTCCCTGCTGTATCTTACTTTTGTACTTAAGCTAGCAACACGCCTTGGACATTGTAAATTTGGGGATTTTTATTCATATATTGAATTTCTTTCAATCAACAGATTCCCCTTATTTCTACGTGACTACGACTTGAATTGGATGAGTAATTCCCATATTACCTCCATTCCCTAGGTCCCAGTCACACTGGGCCAATTCAACATGTATGCCTTGAGCTCTGTACCAGTACGCTTCATTTACTGGGAAGTGTAAGGATGTCACACATGACTTAGCCACAGGAGCCACACAGAGTCCTGAAAAGCCTCCGGAGGCGGATATCATTCTGATCGTCTTTGTGGGCTGAGACATAGGCATATTGACATAATAGCATTGGTCGTAATAGCCTCGACCCCCCTCGAAGAGCCATACACTCGGAGGCCTGCGAGGTGGAAAAGGTCCTAGAATTCATCTATAAGTTGAAGGCATGGGCAAGGTTACATTGAAATCAGAATAAGGAAATCAAAGCCCTAGAGACCCCAAAGAGATTGTTAGCCGCATTGAACTCCAAGTTCCAAGCACTTGAACACAAGCCCTTGTCACAAAGGATAGGCTGTGTCATTCTGCACTATCTTGACGGGATATGAATCCAACTATGGCGCAGTGCTTGCTTGTATTCGGGGACCTTACGGTAGCGCATGTAAAAAAGAAGTCGAAAAATGTCAGGTGGTTGGGCTCCAGAGTGAAGTAGGGTCGCCGGTAGGTCACTAGTAAGCAGAAGTATATGGGTAAGGGCTTAATATCATTAATTCCTGAACCTTTTCCTATTACCTGGGGAGGCCGTAGGTCTTTATATATCCAATCTCTATCTACTAGACCCACTTCGGGGTACTAGCTAGTCACCTGGTACCCTGTCACCTGACAAAAAAGCCAAAGTTGTACTTTGCTGAAATATTTAGGGACCCGCGAGCGCCCGGGATTTGAATTCACAGAGTTGTGAAGAGGAAAGTAGGGCAGATGTATGGTACGTATTGATGAAGAAAATATATCTCAGCTAGGTGGCCATGAGGAGGCTATGCAAAAACGTTGGGTGGTATTTGGCCTGCATAGGTAGAATGTGTATCTATGGGGGTTAGTAGGTAGGGACGCCGCTTTTTCCAGCATGATATAGCGATTTCAGGCTAGGCTCAAAATACTCGGCCCAACATCGTTCAAGCTATATCACTTTGGTTCTAAACTTTTCGGGTCGTACGCTGTTGGATTAAACGTTCTGTGATAATACTATTAACCCCCCCCCCCCCCTCCCCGAAAAGAGTCGAATATTATTATCCAAACACGAAATTGCAGTTATAACTGTAGTAACCGTAGAGTAAAGTAGTAGAAAGGAACTGCCGTTTTAGTACAACACTATAATCTAATACCTAATATGCAGCACGCTGCTAGGAGTTCGAACACTGCCCTATTCTAGCCTACAAGTACCCCAACACTATGCCCCCAAAAGGGGTCCGCACGGGCAGGTATATAGCACTAATTGAAAGGAAACAATAGGTATATTCTTTAAAACATGCCTAGTTATTGTCTGTAACCTAGAGGTAGTATGCAAACGGTGAACGAACCAGAACCTTGATAAAACTGCTTCATACCATTTGTGAACCGAAGTGGGCGACTTCTTACAACACATACATTGATGGACGGGAAGTACTATTTAGATATGAAATAACGGCAACTTCAGACAGTGCAAATGCCAAATCCGGCGCTATATAGATAAGTGTGCCCACTAGCCACTCCATCAGTAACAATAGTATTTGTTGGTTCAACACAACTAGGAAATTTGAAGGTTTCCCTTGTATCTAGGACAGCCAAACAATCAAAACGTGAGCCTTGGTAGCAAACCCTTCATCTTCCTCCGAATACTTTGAACTACTCTCAACCTACAGTACAGCCCAGACCTTACATTCGATATCCCGTCTGTGCGAGCAACCAGGACAGCTCGTATCGTAATTGTAACTTAGATTTATGAAGGCACAATAGCACTGCTTTGGTCAGTAGGTAATACTATACCGGAGGCAGGTGCCGACGTACACAATTCCATCTCCATTTCGACTCATCCGGTGGTTGTCCACAATGCGATCCAATATGCGAGGTTTGATGTAGTACGGCTGGGCCACTCCGATCCCCTCCGTTTATATCTCCTCTATCTCCATCTCCTCTGTCCCCATCTCTTCTGTCTCTATCTCCTCTATCTCCATCTCCTCTGTCCCCATCTCTTCTATCTCTATCTCCTCTATCTCTATCTCCTCCATTCCCGTTGCCGAATGGATGATTCCCGTTATTGTCCCTTGGTGGTCGATCTCCATCGCCTCTAGGGGGTTGAACCCGACCCCGGCGGTTGCTAGGAGGGGACTGTGCCTTGGATATCGTAGCTGCCTGCTTCGTGACATGTACGGGATCTCGCGATAGGGAGGAAGATTAATGTAGGCTCGTAACTATGCGCATCGTGTTTGAAACCCATTTCGTCCTGCTTATAAGATAAATCTTATATATATAATGAAATCTCGAGATTAAAATCAAAGTGAGAGGAACTCCGCTGGAGTCCGCGGGTATTAGGATTCAGAGTCGCCTAGAGGCAAGTTGAGCTTTTATGTATACCTGACGAGGATGAAACGAAAGAACCTTGGAACCTCAGCTATGCGAATATAAGGGGGCTATGCAAATGTGACGCTTGCTTATGATGTGGCTGGGTTGGCCGACGTAATCAATAACGTTTCATGGTAAGTAGGTAGAAATATGCATGCAGCAGCAATCATACCCCTCTTCTCAACGTAGGGTATCACTATTGGTTCATCTAGGAGCGAGTAAGATCCAAAGCTATTTCGTGAATCATCTCAGCCTTCATTATGTCACTGACTGTTTTCGTAGTTGGAAATATCCATAGCGTCTCTTGGTTCCCTATTGACGATGGACAGGCCCTTACCCGAGGAGATACAGAAGCAGCCGTGGAAATATGTAGGCTATAAGCGCTATACAGAGTTTATTTCGTCAGATGGAGACCTATTGATTTTTCGTCGTTTCGGGGCATTGAATGCTCGAATCGGCTTGCTGTTGCAGGACAAAATCAGTGAACTGGAACAGAAACTGACGGACCTAGATAGAGAGTGCAGTAAAAGGGATGCGGAGCCAATCAACAATGGAACGTTCAGAGACGACATAAAGGAGCGCGAAGCCTTGATCAACGAAGTTTCTTACTGTATGGACAGATATAGTAAGTGTTTCAGCGTATACACCCGATCATACAGCTGGCTGATGACCGTGCCAGATAGATTTCTGATCCAGCAAAGTCAGCTCCGCGAATATGTTCGAGCGCCTTCCCGAGATGTGAAGAATCTGCGGACTTGGCACGCCAACCACCAGAACATGGCAATCGATGAAGAAGAACATAGATATCTCGAGCAGGATCAAGACCTTATTCGCCTAAAATCCAGTGATAAGACACCCCTCCGGAATTGGGTCGATAACTCATTGACGCTAAGAACTTTGACCATCTGGAAGAAGCAGAGCCGAGCCATACCCAATTATGAAGCGAACAATATTTCGTACTATTCAAATACCAGCATGGATGCTTTCGCCTCCGCAACTATTGCTTTCGTCGGCGCTTTCCTCCTCCTCGCCCCGATCTGGATTCTCCAAGCCATCGAAAGTCTCCAACTCAAATTGGCTGTGATCACTGCCTTCGTTTAGTATTTCTTCTTGTTCTATCGTTCGCCATGGTCGCAAAACCGTTCGAAGCATTGGGTGCGACTGCAGCGTATGTACCAAGAACCTCGCTATATCGGATTGTAATTCCTAACAATATATTAGATACGCCGCTGTTCTCATGGTTTTCATTCAGGTTGGTTCATAGTCGAGGTCGTCGTTCGTTTGGGGCGCGCCAAGAAGCCATCTATCACATGTACCGAGAGGCTGGGCCGCATACCTGTATTTGAGTCAAGAGCTACCTTCGTTCAACGCCAAAAATTAGCAGATAGAGGAAATGACTAAATTAGCAACATGGTTTCTTGTGTTTTATTAGGCCAGCGTAACCAGGTAATTTGAACTTTTACTATCTTTGGAATTTGGAATAGGGTTTGTACGATTACGATGTTGAACTCTTGAATCGCTAAACCAGGAAACAAAAAGCCTGCGTGTATACGTACTTATAACACTCATAACATTCATGAAATGAAATGACTCTCGCTCATAATGAAACTGACCCATTCGGGAAATCAAATGGGTTAGCTGGTTATTGGGGTACTAGTACTAAGTAGTTGATTCACTGTACCTCGACTTTTATACGACGCAACCTTCGAAGTCTTGTGTAATACACTCGTCAAAATGGCCGACGTATATACGCGTGTACTAGGTAAAACAAGTGGAACGCGAACACATTCTAAGTTGGAAGTACTCAACATATTATATAGACGATCACAGCATACATAGTATCTACAAATGGTACCTACCTCAATTCGCCGTAACTGGGTCAGCAAAAGCCGATCCCTACATCATTAAGACTACCTAGGCAGCCCCTCTGGAACTGACACGCCTTATCAATGGGGCCTCGGAATCCTTATCGCTCTAGGGTCACCGGCAGTCAATTCGGCCTAGGTTGGAGCAGTGGCTGTGTATCTTTCCATTTACACCATTGCAACTGATTGCTTTGCTCCTGATCTCACTTTGGCGTATTAGAAAGTGTCACATTAAATTTGATTTATATACCAGGTAGATTAGACAAACCGACAAAATGGCATCAACAGCGGCACCAAAAGTCAGGCCCCGCCTAATCATCCACGGCGGCGCGGGCAACATCAAACGCGAGAACATGAGCCCAGAGCAGTACCAAGCGTACCGACACAGTCTCCTAAGTATCGTACGAACTTGCATTCATCACACAACCCATCACATGGAGCAATTAACTTACGAATCTTATAGGTAACATCAACGGACGCTTACATGCAGGCACCAAAAGATACCTCCGATAAAGGCCCAAAGTTTCCCTCGGCGCTAGAAATCGCCACCTACGCCGTCGTGAAGCTCGAGAACCCGCTGTACAACTCGGGACACGGCGCCGTTTTCACGCGAGACGGCATCAACGAGCTCAGGCCTCCGTGATGGTGTCGCGGGGCTTCGCCAAGCGAGGCGTAGGCGTCACAGGGTTGAGGACAGTGAAGAACCCAATCCTACTCGCTCGAGCCATGCTCGAGCACGGGGAGCGCGACCTGATTGGGAACACGGATCTCGGGTGGGCGGCTAGTACGGGGTTAGACATCCCCTCGGCACAGGGCCACACGCTGATCCACGGCGAGACGGCCGAGACCCTGGCGAGGAAGTACGAGCTGGAGATCGTAGAACCAAGCTACTTCTTCACGCAGAAGCGGTGGGACGACCACGTGCGCGGCCTGGAGAGAGAAAGCCGGCAAAGGCGTAGCGACGTGGAGCGAGTCCCGATGATATTCCCCAGGGAACTGTGGTGCCGTAGCGCTGGACCAGGACGGCGTCCTCTGCGTCGCGACCAGTACGGGCGGTGTTACCAATAAGCTCACGGGCCGGATAGGCGACACGCCGGTAGTCGGGGCTGGCTTCTGGGCCGAGGAATGGACCGAGATCGGGGATCCGAGCGTGAGCCGAGCGAGCCCGTGGAGGAGCTTGACGGAGTATTTGGAAATGCCGGGTCCGGTCGTGGAGCTCTCGTCCAATCTTTACAGCTTCTTCGCCGACTGTTTGCCAACCCATTTTTATATAGTCCCCTCGCTGCATCGACGGCTTCTCCGACCCGCGCCAGAGGGACCGATTTCGGAGTCATACGATCGACTGCGGTTTCCGGTACGGGCAACGGAGATTCGTTTCTTCGTCTAGCTGCGGCGAGATCGGTGGCTTCAATTGCGCGGTGGTCCGGCAGGTCCTCTACCAATGCTGTGAACCGCATCACGGGGCGTGGTGGTGAACTTGAGAAGAGCGCAGGGTCGCGATGGGGTAAGACAGGCGAGGGCGAAGGCGGCATGATCGGGATCGAGTCGGTTATTGCTGTAAACGAGTCAGGGCTCGTGCTGTATACGAGAACTGAAATACTGCAAGATCACAATTGTGCTGGCATGTTCAGAGCTTGGATTAGGGATGACGGATCGCCGGAGATGAAGATCTGGCATGAGGATGACGACGCATACCCTGAGAATGAACAGGACTTCGTTCGTAAAGAGACGTATGCATCTTGAAAATTTGGTATCCTACCCCCTAAATCTCCGGTTAGCTATTTAGCACAGCACAAGAACATAGACAAAGACACAGCCCGGCCGCTGTTCCTATGATCAGATCATCATTAGTATATTTTCACATGCCGATTTGTTGGTTCGGGGACCCAGTAGAGCCGGAAAAGGGTATCAAAGACCCGTCTCAGCGATGTCTATTTATTTTACACGTCAAACTCCCCCAATATGCAATGACATCCAACCCATGGAGAATACAGGAGCCCGGAGCGAGGCCGTCGGCTCGAAGGAGCAGAGTGTGGTATTAATCCGTTCGCGCGTATCAAGGAGCGCGGTATTCGTAGTAGTGTGTTCGCGTTTAAGCGAGGGCCTTTTCGGGTTGTGGCGGCAACTGGGTAGTGGGGTTAGAGTTTAGCTGAAGAGTCGCATGACTTCAAATGGAGATAGGACTCACCTCAAGCTTGGTTGACGCAGCAAACATTCTCTGGAAACCAATTCCCACGCCCTCAATGACTGCTAACAATACCGCGCAACCAATGGCACCGTTTCTCGCTGCTTTGTAACCTCCTCGAATGGCCAAGGCACCACCGGTGAAGAAACCAGCAGTGATGGCGTTCCATGGGTCCTCCTTCTTTCTAATCCCCTTTACCGCGCAATCGAACTACCCCATTCTTTTGTGAGCTGAGAAAAGTTAAGAAGACTGGGCTGTAACTGACAGTGGAAAACAAACCGCCCCAGACACCGAAGTTTCCACCCAGCACTGGAGCTCGAGCCTTGATTGCTGTGATGGCACCTATCCGTCTTTCGCCGACGGGACTGTTTCTGAAACCCTTAATGCCGTGCCAAATACTTCCGCCAATGGCTAGTATCTTGTTAGTATATAAGGATTACGCGGTGTTCGGCGATGGAGCTGGTTGGAAGGTGGAGGATGGTGATGGTGGAAAACAACTCACCCCCCATGGCGAATGCACCACCGAAATCGTTCAGGATAACCCATGGACAGGGATCGCGCGTGTGGTCCATTTTGAATTATTTGGCGGGTATAGAGAGGAGTGATGTCGGGAGCGATAGAAAATCGCCTGGACTCTAGGTGGCGGGAGAACTAGAAGGGTTTGTCGGCTCGAGTTGTCGCTAACGGGCGACGGTGATGGAACAAGGCCGGTAGAAAAGGCGTATCAAATAATTTGCTACACGGCGACCGAAGTGGCGTACTATAATGGTCCGTTGGATGGCGGTGGTGCGTGTGCGTGGTGGTGGTGGTGGTAGTGGTGGTGGTGTTGGATTAAGGTGTTCGCAGGATACGATGACAACTTCAAATCGAAAGAACCTTCAGCGCAAGAAAATTAATTGCCAACAAGGATGCACTGACCATCCCCCACCTCTCTTCTTGTCAAAGACCCACACTTCGGTACCTACCTCTGATAGCCGCTAGGCGCGGCTGTACCAGGCCTGGTGCACGCCTTTGCCGCGCCGGCCCACCTAAGTCACGCCTTTTTCGGTATCGGGGCAAAACTGTGGGTATTGATATTTTATACCATATATGCGACTAGCAAATGCGGACGTCTTTTGTTCTGGCCGGGCCCGCTACCTAAGTAGGTACCTAACCTACCTAACGGGATAACGATAAATCAGCACATTGACGACATGCCTTTCATCAATTCCGTCATTAATGCTCTCATCATGGCTCATTTCACCATGAGAGACATTTGCTGCTATGAGCCGACTTCGGCCTCCCGAGCTGGCCATGCGGGCCATCTGATTGGGCCAAACCGGCGGCCTCATTTCTATCGACTCAGCTATCTTGTTGCGGTGAGACAGGTTCCCGCGTTGTGCTCAGGCTCCTCCGGCTTGCTATGTAGTACCGTGGGAGCCTGTGTAGCAAACAACTAAGCCTGAAGTGGACGTCTTTAACTGAAGACCAAAATACAACGTGCCCTCTTTATACCTGGGGCAAAATCTCAGCTCCTATGTAAAAGCAGTCAACCTTGGAAGTCTTGTGGGGTAGGTATATCATAGTAAACTGCGTTTGATGGTACCACGTTCCGACACGTTCCGATTCTCAGCTCTACTTGCGAGCCAGAGTTGCTGATCCAGGGACCTACCGTCACACCGATACTGCTTTGCTCTCGTGAGCAGTTCCCATATCTGAGACATGAACCAATCAGATATCATCGGTACTCGTGGCCGTGCACAAGAGCAGGATGAGATATAAAAAGGATGACCCTAGTCTCCCTCCGTATTGTTGCTATGGACACATTGCCATCACAGTCATCTCATTAACCGAACGCCGTTGCGCCCTCCCAGCTTGAGCGAATATGACTGAGGAGTCTATCGGGGCGCCGAACGGCTGCTTGGGCTGTGAAAAGATTGAGTCTGAACAAGCAGAACGCAAAGAGACTGACGAAGCCGAAGACTCATCGTCTACGAACTCGAGCCATGAATTAAGTAAGTTAGCTGTTTTTTTGCCAGATGCCCTTATTCATAAAGCTCTATTGAAGCCCAAATCCGATGGAAATGCAAGAACTTGTCAACAGGCAACTACTCTATTGTAGAGCATCTGGGACACGCCTCGGCTCTACCCTTTCACACGTTATGATATTCTCCTGTATTTTATTTTATTTCAGAGAAGAGGCCAGTTGAGACTTGAAAGTGTAGAGCAATTAGCTCGGTGAGACCCAACTTCTAGTCTACTACCTGCAGTATCAGCTGCATGGTCCCCTATCTGCGCAGGCTAGCGCAGGCTTGCGCAGCGATTGGGCACGCTAAAACCTCCCTGCAGGCCTGCCCTGGCGATCTATGATCCCCAGACGATACCCAGGCGGGCCCCTGGTGGTGCTCCCCACACATCCTCTATCTCCAATGCATGCAAGCAATGCACATCCAATCCCCATCATGTCACTTCGCATTCTTACATAACATTCTACCACTCTGATCTCTATCCCAGTTCCAATTCATAAGAAATGAAGCTATATCGTGAAGGCGACTAACAACAAACAACAACTTGGCAGGCAACATGGCCCCTGTACTGGCCACGCCCGCACCATGGCCCATCCTCGAAGTCGCCCCTCACACGACTCCCCAGCTCGTTCATACCCTCAAGCACGAGAGCTCTGTGCTTACCCTCGTCGTCGGTGATGACAGCATCTATGCTGGTACCCAGAATGGCGAGATACTTGTCTGGTCTCTGGGCGACTTTCAGCCAATCCACCGCATCCAAGCCCATAAGCGGAGCGTCATGTGCCTTTTCCTCTCCAACGATCGATCCCTGCTTTTTTCCAGCGCCAGCGACCCTATAGTCAATGTATGGTGCCCCAAGACCATGAACCGTCTATATGAAATCTATAGCACCAACGATTCTTTTGGTGATATCTTCTCCGTCGCCTACTCCTCCCAGCACGAGACTGTGTATTATGGTGCCCAGAACACCTCGATTCAGTGGGTTTGTCTCAAGGACCCCGAACGTCGCGTATCCAACGACTCCGCGAGCCACCCCGACCGCCGAAATCACAGATTTTTCGATTCAAGAGCCATCGGGGCACCAGCACGCCTCGGCCCACTGACGAGCGCTATGATCTGATCCCCCGGCCCCATACCGTGCTCGAGACCGATAAGAGGGCCAACAAGATGTTCGCCCATTTCGGCTATGTGTATTGCATGCTCATAGCAAATGGCGCCACGGCGTATACAAACCCAGAAGACGATGTGCTAATTTCTGGGGGTGGTGATGGTACCATCAAAGCCTGGAAATTGGGTGGTAAAGAGATTGGCCCAGATGGTTACGAAACCGGACTAGAGGAAATCATGGTTCTCGGCGAGGACGATGCCAACTCCGTTATGTCTCTTTCTGTCGACGGCTCATTTCTGTATTGCGGGAAACTAGATGGGGTCATTGAGCTCTGGGACCTAGACACGAAACAGAGGTTGAGGGTGATCAAAGCTCATAAGGGAGACGTTATGTCTATTCAAATGGGCTGGGGGTATTTGTGGAGCGCCGCTCGCTCGGGAACCGTCAGCGTAAGTTAAATTCATCCTTTACGATGACATTCAGATACTAGGACTGTCTGTCGCATTGACACTACTGCCAGAAACACAACACCGCCCATTACGGCAAATATGAGTCGGAAACATCCCAAGACGTTAGCCAAAAGTATCAATGCTTGACACAATGGAAGGCCCATGATGGAAAAATTCTATCATCAGCCGTGACCACGTACGATGATAAAGAACTATACATATCTGGGGCCAGTGATAGCAATGTGGCGGTTTGGCTGCTTCCTGGCCAATCATTTCCAGAACAGCCCATTCCACACCACAACGAGGACATGATGATTACATCTCTTCGCGAATTCGTTTCTTATAAGACCGTCTCCTCCCGGATCGAGTACGCCGAGGACTGTCGCCGAGGCGCTTCGTTTCTCCGTAGTCTCTTCAGAAAGCTTGGCGGAGACGTTGAAATGCTAAGCACGGACTGCAAACTTCATCACCCTGTTGTATTAGCCAGGTTTAGTGGCAAGGCACCAGTGGAGCAACGGAAAAGGATTCTGTTTTATGGACATTACGATGTTGTCCCAGCAGACACTAGGAAGGGAAAGTGGGAAAATGACCCATTCCAGCTGACCGGCCTGAACGGATATCTCTATGGTCGTGGTGTCAGTGATAATAAGGGGCCGATCATGGCGGCTTTATATGCAGTCACCGATTTAATGCAAGCGAAGTCGTTGGATTCCGACATTGTGTTTTTAATTGAAGGACAGGAGGAATCTGGATCCCGCGGTTTCAAGGAAACGATACGCAAATACAAAGAATGTATTGGCCATATTGATTACATTCTATTAGCCAATAGTTACTGGCTAGACGACGAGACGCCGTGTCTGACATACGGTCTACGGGGGTTATGCACGCCACCGTCTGTGTCGAGTCCAAGAACCCCGATCTTCATTCAGGTGTTGATGGCTCTTTCATGGTCAACGAACCATTATCCGATCTCATGATGTTACTTGCCAAGTTGAAAGGCCCCAAGAATCGCGTCATGCTCCCTGGATTCTATGATGGTATCCTACCTCTAACGGCCGAGGAGGAGGCTCGGTACGATGATATCTTGTCAGTGCTCATGGAACAAGGCAAAGGGAGGGATGGTGTCTCGGCAGAAAAGCTTAAAGCCAATCTACTAGCTCGATGGCGAGAGCCTAACCTAACACACCAAAAGTTAAAGTCTCGGGTCCGGACGGGAGCTTAATCAGTAGCCATGCGAATGCGAAGATCAGTGTGCGGCTGGTTCCTGGCCAAAGGGTCGAGGAAGTTACGAGCTCCCTCACCTCTTTCTTGGAACACGAATTTGAAAACCTTGATTCTGATAACAAACTCAGCATTGAGATAGATGAACAGGCTGAGCCGTGGCTAGGTGACCCTGGTAGTTACATATTCCGCACCATGGAAGATGCCTTACTGAAAGCATGGGATCCCCTATTTGCGAGGAGGTCCAGTCTCCGCACCTCTGCTACGGCAGCCGATGCGGACGATTCGCCATCAAATGGGAGGCCGGCCAATGGGGCGTGCGCGAAACTCGGTCGGCCGCTTTACATTAGAGAAGGCGGGTCTATTCCGGCCATCAGATTTCTGGAAAAGGAGTTTAATGCCCCGGCTGCACATCTACCATGCGGGCAGGCGTCAGATTCGGCTCATCTCGTGAACGAGAGGCTTCGTGTGTTGAACCTCTCCAAAAGTCGGGAGATTTTTAGATATGTGTTTCAGAAACTGTGAAGGGAGGGGGCACTGTATTATGGCCAGTGTGGCGTTAGGCAAGCATCTGTGAGTTAAACAATTGTACATGTACAAAAAGCTCGGGGAGTTTAGGGTGTTTGCATTCAACCAGCAAGCAGCAGTAGTGAAAATAAGATACCCGTCTGTATGCAATACATTGGTATGAAGTCATATGAAAACCTCCTGTGTCTTCCTGTGTTAAAATAATATTTTCGAATCTTGCAAAATGAACTGAATAGTCAAGATCTGTTGAAGTTTACTAATATTTTCCCCTATCACCGTACTCCGCCTGCATGATTGATCACGCTCTTCTGCATGCAATGTGCCAGTGAGTTGCGGCGAATTGATACATACTTAGACAGGCATCTCAATGTCTTCGTGTCCGTGGAGCACAACATCTACACCGCGGTCTCTCATATCGAGAGTAATCATAGGCGTCTCTGTAGCTACTATCCGATTCCCCGAATAAAAACGCGAAACACCGCCGTAGACCTCGGAGCAAGATATCCCTGCCCCTCTTTCTTCTTCTTCGGCCCGTCCCGCTGTAATCTCCATCCTGACTACTGCTCATGCAACAGGGGCCCTGGTAGTCGCCTCCGCCGCGGATGTTTGCGTTGAAATGCCGGACCGGGGAGGAAGAGGGAGTTCGCGCACTGAGAAGTGGTAGCTGTTTTGATTATGATGGCGATGACGATGGCGTGATCGGGATGAGGGTGTCGGGATTGAGAGGAGGAGCGCCGTTGACCTACTACTGCTTCTATAGAGTAGCGGGCTTGCGAGGAGAGTGAGTCGTTGTCTGAGGGTGCGGGCTTGGGTTTTGCGGGTGGGATCTGGTGAGGAGGTGGAGGGGGAGGTGTACCGCCGCCATGCTGTGTCCCTTGGTGGGGAGACGAATTGTTGTTGTTGCGGGATGGGATCTGCTGAGGAGGCGTCCTGTGACCGTGTTGAACACCGTGTAGGGAGACGGGGTGCGGTTGCTCCGAGATGGCGCACGTTGGGAATGGGAACGGGAAGATGCGCTCGGAGTTGAGTTATGATCCGGTTGTGGTGTTCCTCGTCCAGTTTCAACGTATACTGAGGATGGAGGCCGTGGTGTGTTGCCAGCCGCTGGCCTGTGGCAATCTGCCTGTTGAAGAGGAGGTTGAGGTGTGCGTGTGCGTATACCGTCTCTTTGTGTCTGCTGTTGTTCGATGCCGTTCTCGCGTCCTTCCTCATCTACTCGCGGGGTAATGGGTTGTTAGGGTCAGCTTGCGAGGATCTCAACCGTTCGATAAAGGTACGGTATCCAATGCTGCATATTTCCGAATGGCCACGGCGATGTCCACATTCCGCGCATCGTGTAGATAGGTACGCCGGCAACGACATGTGAGACCGGCCCGTGTGGATGTCGTTATCGTAAACGTTTGGCTGCGTTGGCATCGAAACTGGACGCTTTCCTTTCTTTTGCCTCCCGGATCGGACCCCTCGCTGTTTCCTGGGCCTGGACCAGACGGTGCCGCTGGCGGTGTTTCTGGCCCTCGTGGAGGTTCTGGCCTTGGCCCCTGTCCTGATCCCGAACCAGAACCTGGCGGCGGGCGTGGTGAGGGTGAGGGTGAGCCGGCCGTATATGAACTCGAACGCGGACGATTAGGCCGGACAAAGATCACCATGCTCCCGTCAGAGCAGTTGATCGTGATGGAGCTCCGTTCCGACCTGAGGGGTTTTTCGCCGTCTTCATTTGGAGAGGGCGTGGGACGCCTTGGAGACGGGTTCGACGCCATGTTGGAAATCAGGCAACGAAGCCAGGAAAGGACTTCGACGGGAGCATGTTGTCAGTAGAAAGAGCTGGCAAGCTGATCTTGCAGTCACTTTTATGTAAGTTTTACTCCCGTTTGCACAGGATGGGCATGAAGACCTCTTTTAAGGGTTCTTGCATGATACAGAACCAGTTGATGACCGCCATTCTTGTCGCCTTAGACAAAGCATCATTGATACCGTCTTAATTCGGAAATGGCGGCGAGACAGAGGTTCACTTGGCATCTTTGTCGATCTGCATGAAGGTTTAGGGCATTCATGAAAATTACGATTTTGTTGGTGTCTTGTGATCCGGATTGTGCCTGTTGGTTTATTGTCCCCTCTCGGAGTACATGGCTTTGGGCTTGGTATCAAATTTTCAATGCTGCAAAATTAGCCTGTGAGCAGGCCTCGTTGTAGCATTTGACTGTGTCATCGATAAGGTATGACGATCAGACGGTCCTCGAGTGCTATTACTCACTTATTAAACGTAGAGGGTTCCTGATCTTGCTATTTCCCCGAGAGGCATAAACTCTAAGAGTAGCTACGTAATGCTAGTTATTGGTCGGTCACTTCCTTCAGAACATCATCCAGTCCGCATACTTACCTTCCAGGGCGCCATTTCCCTTGTGAAGCGGTCTTATCATTTAAGAAATGGCCCGCTGGTGATAGAGTTCAGTCTGTAAACATCACCGTCCCTCACGACCATTTGCTAGAACGCAAGCCAGCCCGCTTCACTCATATATCTCTCCTGATAATTGGTCTCCGGTTGGGATAGCGATCATTATAATCAGACATGATGGTATCCCTAATTTCCAATCCCATTAATGCCTGGCACGAGAGGAGCTCTACTCACAGAGATCCATCTCAGCTCGAATGGCCAGTGACCCCCTCCGGAGTGCATATAACACCCTCCAAAATCAGCGATAATGGCACAACCATAGTGTGTAAGAGTCTTCCGAGCATCGCGTTCCTGGGCCCCGACAAGCACACGCGAATGTATCGCATCAAACATCGAAAACGCCGACCACTATTGCCTCGACTTCTTCTTCACAAAGGCCCAGACGAGACTTCGCCGATCTGGGCGACGTACAAAGCGTCAACTTTCCGTGAAGGATGGATCGAGATACCCTGCATGTCCACCGGCTCGACCTCACACGGACGCGTCAAAGTTTTCCGCAAGCGCGACGGACGAAGGAACAAGTACGTGTTTACGATGACAGTTGAGGGCCAGGAAGAGACTTTCGGATGGAGACGGAGCAAGAACGTAATGATCAAGGACCTCGGATTGTCACACAAGGGTACAAGCTAGTTCGACTGACGGAGGGGGCGCACTCTTCGTCGTCCAATTCAGGACCTAGGACCAGCGATCAGATGGAGGTCGTCGCCTGGCCGCCAGATCCCATCTTTCGCTTCCGCGCAGCATGGCTCTCAGATACATAACTTCGTTTGGAGACGAGTGGGAAGTTGTCTCGCTCGTCACGGTACTTAGTTTCTGGCTCTGGGATCGCAAGCATATGATGAAAGGCTAGCAGAGAGACACGTGTGAGACCTAAGACATTACCCTAGTGGCCGCTTTCACGGTTGCATGGATGGGGACCCTGATTCTCATGTTACCTAAGTGTCCTTCAACCCCTTGGTTTAGCAATTAAATTAGATACATTACATGCAGAGTCCAATCGCCTTAGAGATGAGCGTGGAAAAGACAAGACGGCAGGCGATTGAAACCGATCGAGGCTGTTGAGATTACACAGGTTGTCGATCATGCGAGACAGGCAATGTTGCCATCAATGCAATCGATAACTACACTATTTACGGCAACAAGACGCGACATTACGCTTAGTCGACTTACAAACGGATACGGATGTCGTTCACCGTCGAAATAGCGGGGGAATTTCTTAGTGTAGAGGAAATACGAGGTGAGCAAACTGGTAGAACCGTTCCGGTTAGCGAAAGATCGGTGTAGTATAGGCTGTATAGCTGGCAGGACTATTGCATTGACCTCTCGTAACATCGATTCGCCTCCCAGAATCGCACGAATCGCCAGAACTCGTGATCATGCAACGTTTCCAATAATCGCTGGCAATGGGGAAACATTCTAGAATGACCTCAGCGACGGCTAGCTTCCTCTTCCAGGCGCGGCGATTAATGCAGCTAACGGGATAGCCGTTCGTTGGGTCGCCTTCCCGGCTTAGCACGGGCCCCGGAATACGAGCTCGAGGTCTTGGGCCCGTCTCCACTGACGCAGGTCGGTCAGCCCAGGCGGGAATCGAAGAAGCTCGTATGTCAGTATCACCATTGTAATTAGACATCACGGGGTAAGCAGAGGCTGGGACTAAGACTTCTCGTGGCACTACTGTACCTGATCTCGTAAAGTTCAGTTGTTGAAACGCCGTACATTAGGTAGGTACTTAGGATTACTCTGTAGGTTAGACCTCGATCAGGGGTCATTGACAAAAACTTGATATGAGTCGACTTATATATAAACCGCGAGACGTCCGGTAATACTCACGATCCTCATCTCAGCATCATCAAGATCTTCAGCACTCATCCCACAGCTTGCTTCTATCCTCTCACACACACCGATCTATTCATATAATCAAACCATCTACCAACCATCAAAATGCAGTTCACCACCGCCACCATTGCCGCCATCCTCTCGGCCAGCTCTGTCTTCGCTGCGCCCGCTGCCATCCCCAACTGGACCTTGACCGGCGCCAAGCGTGTCTGCGACAAGGCCGATACCACCTGCACATGGTCGTTCGGCATCAACACCAACACCGGTGCTGCCGTCACCCCCTGCAGCTTCAACATCACCGGATCCCCCTGACCACAGCGACCTGACCACCAAGAAGGCCTGCGGCACCTTCAGCGTCACTGCCGGCTGGAGCGGCCAGTTCGGCCCCACCCGGCTTCACCACCCTCGCCATCTACAACAACGCCAACAAGCAGATCTCTTGGCCCGCCTACACCGACAACGAGCTTGCCGGTGGCAAGGCCGTCACCCCGACAAGAGCTGGGCTGTTACCCAGATGTAGATGACGTCTTGGATGTGGACTACTTAATTTACTTGGATAGTTACAGGATCACGTTTGGGGAAATGGATAGAAAAGAAAGGAAAGCGTGAACTTCAATTTGCTTTAGCATACTGTATTAATCTTAATCAAATCGCTATGCTCCTCCCAACCTTCCTCGCTGTTGATGAAAAAACTGGTGAAGTGTCTTTGATCTCCCAATGTATGCCCTGTCCTGTTGTCGTATTCAATGATCCCCAAGTTCCTGACGCTCCACGCCTCGTTCGAATGTGTGACTGAAGATTGTTACAAGTCCTCAGCGAAAACCTCATTCCTCAGTGGGCTAGGCCCCGTTCTTCACCGCCTTATACTTCGGTCCCGTTTTCACCTCAACCCACCAAATTCTCTTCGCAACTTCGAACAAATCCTTGTAGGCCAGTTCCGTCAGCCGGCAGAGAAAGAGACCCTCGGTCTGCCAGTAAAACTGGTCGTTGTGATCATCCCAAGTATCTAGGAGATCAGCTTCTTCGGCGTCTTCTTCGTAATGCTGCCACTTTCCCATGCGAGACGCCTCTTCCTTCTTGCAGCTTTCTACTTTGAAATCCCATTGTGCCGTGCATTCGTAGAGTTCTTCCTCACTTAAAGTGACGACCGTATTCGTTCGCTTTATGTCTGTGCTAGCGCCGATGCCCTCCAGGGTGTTGATTAGCTCTTGTGATAGTGGTCGGTCTTCCTGTTCTTCTTGTTCTTCGTAGAGTGTCATTGAGTCTGATACCGAGCTTGGAGGCGTTAGTCGCCCTCTGCTTCTGCGTCATGCACCTCGTCGGCCCAAGATAGCGACTCGTAAGAATCTGTCATGGGAGTGTGCTCGTCAAGTTTTTCGACTTGTTCCATATTGTCTTCGAAGTAAAATCCGTCTTCGTCATATGTTTGGACTGTGGCTGGATTTTCAGGAGGGTCGTTCTCATTTTCCTCCTCCTTATTATCACCACTTTCTTCTTTTTCTTCATTTCTTTTCTCTGTTCGCCTGGCGATAGGCTCTATGCTGAACCCTTCGAGCTCACGAAGTTCCACTAAAGGTATGTACCCCTAGCCTGTTCAAGTGAGATCCTCAAGGCCCGCGTGTACCACTACAACACTCGGAGTCAGTTATTGTTTTTATAGCGTGAATTGGAAGGGTGTCAGAAGCATCGAAACATCATCACGTCCTGAAAGGAAACGCCGGGCTCTAAAAAGTTGCCAAAGTAGGAAGAAATAACTCTGGGAATTACGTACTAATTGAAGGAAGCGAAAATTGTCTCTCGTATCTTGGTCACTCGAATTAATGCGGCTGTGTGGAGAGGGATGAATTCTTGTAAGAAATGAGCGTGGAGAAATTTGGTCCAACATAATTTGCGGGTAACAACCCGACGCAAACTTTCTTCGGTCACCATGGCTGCGGAATGTCCTGACTTGTGTTGATTGTTGTAATGATGATTGATAATAGTAACTTGATGGTGTCAGTGCTCGGAAATTAGGTGTTGCTGATGGGTAGATCTCAGTGTGAAGTATGAGAATCGATATTGTTGATGTGTTTGGTGTTGTGAAAAAGAGGGAGAAGGATGTTTTGGCGCCGCGGCTGGTCTTCTATAAACTCTTGCTTCCTCTCGCCCATATAAAATTTTCGCATCGGTGTCCCAGCAACGGCATATGATTCAATACCATGAAAAAATGGGATGGCAAGGAATCCCCAGTATACACAAAGTCTATTGTATGATAAACAATGGCATTAGCAATGTTTACCAACAAAACTGTGAAAGAAAAATTTTAACAAAGTTTCTTTCTGATCCCTAAAAACCTTTTGAGGCTCTCGTGTACCTAGGTTGGAACTCTGTGTACCCCAGCTATGTGTACGATGCCATTGTGTTTCTCCTGTGTCGCGCGCTAGGGCCGCACGAGAGAAACACCAATCTATAGAGCGGGTCTATGAAATAGAATCTGAATATATTCAGGTCTGAGGGCTTCCCAGTTAATGGGGAAGGGTGAGTGAGTGAATGAAACTCCTTACCCCCACACTTCTACCCAACCACCTGGCACCCTGAGCTACATAGACAAAACCTAAGAGAGGACTCGCCATAACGGCGCAAAGCAGGAACTCTGAATGCATAGACTAATTGTTCTATCGTTACTTTGAGATGCTAACTACAGTTGTAGGAGAATATGAGTGTGGGGCGAAGCATTCCTGAACAACGTCACTGGCTGGCTCTAGCTCTCTACATATGATGTTCTTTGTTCAAAAATATAAAAGCATGAATGCATTAATTCTAGTACGGTCAAAAAGGTGACCCTTTGCTTGTAGCGTGTTGACGCGTCACTCAATAGAACAGTGAGTGTTACTTTTTCAGCTAAACGTTATCAAGGACGATGATAAAGGCGTAACTAAGATGTATATTAATGAAGAGGCTGGTATTGTTATTAGGTTTTACGAAAAAGTTTTTCACTCTCGTCTTACGTACGACAAAAGGTTAATAATGGTTGCTCTCGGCAACACCAATGTCCACATCCTTGCAACCGGCAACAAGTAGTTTTAAGAATACTGTAGCGAGATGCGGTACCATGGAGGGTCTGTCCGTTAGATGGGTGCTGTAGTTTCTGAAGCGAGACGATTAATAGCAGGGTAGGTGACTTTGTAGACTGTGATATCATTCGAAGACCTTATAGAATGTTATAGAACAACTGCCAGGAAACAGGGATCTAGACACACGGATCAAACCTAAACAAAGAGACTCTTTGTATACAGTCAAGTAGTCCTATAGAGCCCACGGAGATGACTTCACTGGTTCTCCGTGCAACAACAGATATCTACACCCTACCCTTGCAAGGTTCGTGAGAATAACCACATGAGAACGAGAGAGATAAAAACGGCTTCCAGCCTAAATGCTTGAACTAGTAATGTAAACTGTATAAAATAAATAAAAATTTTAAGGCTGTCAAAAGGAGACCACCGCCTGGACGGCTTGTCGATTGATCTAAGAATTGGCGCTTATATGGTGTATATGCTGAGAAAGGCTATTAAGTGAACAACATTGAAAGACTCCACATATCAGCAATAACAACTGTGACAGAGGCGTGATAACAACCTACTCCATTTAAGCAACCCAGAATGCCTAATATATTTTTATACTCCATCGTTGCTTCTTAATCATTCCCGAAAACTCGTAGCTACTGAGCATGTCTACGATGGCGTCGTACCCCCGCTGTTCTGCTATTGATTGGGCCGTCTCACCCGAGCGCGCCTTTGTTTCAACATCAACGTGGGGCGTTTAACGAACTTTTTGGACAATTTCCAGTTGGCCCGAAATAACCGCATACTGGAGTGGTATGTGACCTATTTGTCTAACGAGTTGATAGCAATTTGACCCTTGTTGAGTGTCACAAGGCATTTTCTGATCTCACGATACCTTGTCTAGCACACAAAAACCCTCACATTCCCGAGCCTCATATAGACCCGTGGGGCTTACGGCCCTAGGGACAAAGAACCTGGATGTATGTAGCCAGGGCTAGCCCCCGAGACTCCTAGACCCTTTACGCAACAACAGATATCAATATACACCCTTACCCTGATAGTGAAGTTATGATATTGAGTAGATGGTGAGTGGTATCTATTACTGTCCGCGGTATCTACATCTACTTCTTTGTGTCGAGTATTGACTTCACAAGATTGGATCTCCTTGTTACACGTATGTAGCAACTAAATCGGCTGTGTGACGTCTCCTGAGAGCAGGATTCTAATTTATCACGACGGCACGATTTAGGGGTTCACATCTTCGTAAATTGATTCATGGACTTAGGGGTTTAAGATGGTGTAAAAATTAATTAATTATTCCTCACAACCATTAGGGGCCTCTGTGAAAACCAAGGAATACCTGATTGCACATCACATGTTAAGATATCAAAGTTCCCGTTACAATTGTTATCGTTGCCCGCTTTATCTTCCTACCGCAACGTACTATCGCTTAATTTGAACAACTACAGTTCCTGCGCGACGACCGTAGCATATTACTGACTTCCAATAACTACTGGTACCGGCTGTTTTCTCGTGGGGCTCGAATTTCCGAGTTCGGGGCTGTGGTGAAAGCACAGTGGCCAATCCCGTTTTCATCCACTTTGACGACACTCCATCTGATTGGAAGTTGATATCCATTGGCTCGGTCCTCGCTGAGCGCATGACAGGCGGCGCTAATAGCTAAGCTATTCGTAGCCACCATCCGCATCGTACCGTCATATTTCCTCATGCCTAGGACACCGACTACTAGAAGAAATGCGGTGCCGACCAGAATAGCTATCGTATAAATGTCAGCAAACGATGGTATACAGGCCTAGCCAAGTGGAAAATACTTACTGACAAATGTGGCCAGATGGCTAGAGGCTGGGTCGGAAAACGAGTTTGCCTCATCCGTCGATCCATCAGGCTTCAGCGCAGCGATGCGAGCTAGGAATAAACTCTGCGAAGCGAGCCAGTGTAAGATAGCAGACGATGCATACAGAGGTATGCCATACTTCAATGGGAGGCTGATGAAGTAACTTGATCGCTGTAACCCGACAGGTTCTGAAACTCGCAACGTCTTGCGGTTTTTCTCGAGATGCATGCGGCTGAACTCTCGCTGTACCAAAAACGTGGATACCATGGAATTATAGAAGATAGAGGAGGAGATGATGAGTTGGGGCAAGTTGGCGATCAAGACGCTTCTTACAAAACCTGAACTACCGCCGCCGGCCACTCCATTGTTCAGAAAGTTGTATTGGCCCAAGGTGCCAAAGCCCAGAGCGCTAAGACCAGCTATGCTAGTTGGCAGATGTCGAGACTTCAGCGAAATGATACCTAGCCCGAGCAGGACGCTTGTAAGAATTATGATCCCTAAACACCTGATAAATGTTAGCGATAGGCTTAAACCTTAGACTAGTATTACGGCATACAGTGCAACTAGGACGAACCAGCGTCGAGGACTCGCTGCTGACATCCAGTACATATCGTCCCGTTTGAATTCTATAGGTCCAACATCTTTCGAAAGATCAGGACGTTCCTTGATCCATCGATTTTTGAAGCGGCGTCTGGTCTGGAAGTCGTATTTTGTTGAGAGGCACCTCTGGGCTGTTTCTGGGGCTGGTTCCCTCAGGAACGATGCTATGGCATCTCCGAGGGTGTAAATAACTTGATTTTGTGGTGCCTTTGGTGGCCAGCCGCATTTTCCATCTCCTGCTTCTCTAGAGCTTTCTCTTGCCACTGCCTTAAGAACCAGACACAGAGAATAATGAGTGCCTTGAGAATGTTTAAGCTAATAATGACGTAGAGGATTGGCGGAGAGTACTGCAGAAAGCATCTCTTCACTTCCAAGTCCGGCCGCTGTATGAGACAAGACGACATTTCGTACTTCGGTGGCCCAAGGAACAGTGTTGCGACAGGTGGTTTGGGCTCGACTGCCACCAATCTGCGCTTCCATTGGACGACATCCACATGTTCTTGGGTAGTTGTTTGGCCCGGGAATGATGTATTGGTACATAAGTAAGCTATCATCTGCACTGGCTTGCAGACTGTCATTCTTAATTAGAACCACTACATTCCCTTGAGCCGCAAAAAAGTCGTTATATAGATCGAAGCAAGCTGACACGTTTAGAGGTTCGTACTCATTATTCACAACTGCCAGTTGGATGTCATTAATCGTGGTGGATATATTGATGGTAGATGGCTTGATAGGGTGAGTGTACGACGAGTTCCATGCTATAGCACCTTGTCGATTCGTATCGGCTGTGGCGAGGGACCAGGGGCTCCCTTGAGTGAAAGAGTCCTTCACGACAGCAACAGCGTATTCATTAGAGGCTAGTGTCTGAAACACTGCGGAATTGTATCTTCAAAGCATGTGTTAAGTAATTGAAGCACCATTTTCGAGCGAGTTGGTATACTTACATCAGATGAACTGGTACGGAGCTAAGTGCCAATAAGACCCACGATGCGCGCCTCCAGTTGCTAATGAAAGCAAGGTTCCGTAGGCTCGGAACCCCAATATCTAACCACTTGCCTTCGTGGTGAGCACGGTTGATTTCGGCGCGAGTGGGCGCTGCTTGTAGCTGCATGCAGTAATTTGAGGCAGAAAGCAACCCAGTGCTCAGGATATTGATGAGTAGGTGGAGATATCGATCGAGATTATTAACCGTCCCGCAATCGTCGTCGTAGAGCAAACCAATCCCATTGACACTCGGATAGCGACTGACTGCGTAGATTGTCAAGACGACATTGGCAAAAAGGACGACGACAACGAGGATGATTTGCAGAACCAGCGTTCGACTGCGCTTCGACTTCCAGGCTCTCAAGCTGTCCTTGTCGTTTATCCTCGGGAAGAACTGTGCCAACTCATCCTTTTCCGCAAAGCGTTGGGGTTGGAAAGGTTGCTGGTCCACTACGGGTTCGGAGTAAAATGTTGGATCATCGTGGTCGGCTGGTTGGTGCCATTTAGGTTCGAATGACTGCTGGTTAACTGGTTGCTCCCATTGGGGATTCCGCAGGCTGCTGGTCTGATACTGGGTAGCGTTGGGGATCGAACGTCTGATGGCCATGGCCAACTGGTTGATGCCACTGAGGTTGAGGTTGGAATGGCTGCTGGTTGACCGGATACCCCCATTGTGATTCTGAAGGTTGCTGGTAAAATATCTCTTCCTCTTGGGGGTTTCTACGTCTTGTACCTCTCTAGTGACAAGATAGGCTCGTGGTGGGATACCAGGCCTCGCTTCATATCCAGACATTGCCAATGTATCGACCGGGAATATTATGGAGCTAGAGCTCTGTTGATGCTCACAGATAACATTTGAAGCGTATGCACCCCTTTTCGGAAGTCTCTAGGCGAAGTGTGTTAAACCGCTGAAGAGGATGAGGTGAACCTTCTTGACGCACAAGAGAGATTAGACTTTAGTGTCTCTAACGTGGAATAGAGATATATCACACGCTCTCGGACGCACCCCGGAAGTCCCTTATCATTGGAGGTCTCATCTAGCAAGGAGCAGTAACTTAGGCTTAGAGGATTCAAGCTGAGCAATAGTTGGACAGGGGCTGGACGGCCAGCCGTTGATCACTTCCGAATGTGCCCAGGGCGCTATCGTGCCAACAAGACCACGACCCACGCCAGAGCCCTACCAAGGTTAACAATGTTCGCCGGAATAAAACATGATAGATTATAGTCGCCGGTTATTTAAATATTTCCTGGGCACACTTCCCGAGCAACTCATTGAGAATCCCATTGAGACGGTGTCTTCGCATACACATATTGGGCTTTGAGACTCGAGCAGACTCTAGCATCGTGCTAGGGTTCGATTAGAGTCATGATAATTAGTGTAGAGTCAAAATAACATCCGTTTTGGCCCCCAAGGCCTGCACGTAGAACCCATCGCCAAGTCTTGCTGTTTACCCTGCGAGAACTTGCTTTTGGGTAATGCTGCGGCCAACACCAGAAGAGGACTAGCTGGCCCGAAGCATACTGGGGTGAATGGTGTGATTCGTCGTTTTGGTCGAAGTTGAAACCCCGTCCTCTGCTGGAGACACACACAATCAATCCAACAAAATGTGTGCGTACGTAATATATAACTCAGCTGCCTGCCGCCACAAAACAATGCTGGCATGGTGGGATGTAGTGTAGGAGGATTCAACCGATCTGGTATTCAACCCCGCGCGACCTCTAACCCCAGCCATTACTGACACCCTGTATCCCATCCTCCACAGCCTTACATGAAAATTATTTTTTGAGCAACTCTAGCCTCGAGGTGTGCTATTTAATCACAGGCGATATTATCATAACTCAGATTGAGGTACGCGCTACGATAACAAGTTGAATTCATGTTTTTGAGCCGCGAAATGCGCCTATTAGGCTACGTAAACGTGCACCACCCCATTCCTAGGTAGGTTGTTGATGGCAATGGAGAGTCCATTTTTGGAACCCTGCTAACGCATTGATGCGGCGCAGCAGTTCTAGCCGCCGGCGATTCCTTTTGATATCAGTGTCTAGACTTCGCTTCTAAAGTACCGGTATTGTGGATTCTTGGTTCACACCTTGTACGTCCGGTTCCTTAGTGCCCGTGTTATCTAAACAGGGGTTTCCGTCCGTATATGCACTAATGACAAGTTAACACCAGACCGGCTAGTATTTCAGACTGTGCAGACCAGAAAGAGTTTTATGTGCACCACCACCAGGGTTACTACCAATACGCTATTTTAAGGGTCCTGTCGCTCTGTAACTACGCCTGTAAAACGACCACGTTTCGGGCAAAGCGGGGAATTAAATTTTCCGGTTGGAGTGAAATGGGTTGGGGGCTGTGACTGATGGATGCTGTGGATGAGGCTCGATGAGAATGGGAGGTTACGCCCGTTTCATCGGGAATTCAACTGCTTCACTCCATAGCTAAGAATTTCGGGAGGCTCACTAGGGTTGTTCGCTACCACCTAGTTACTTAGAGTCACCAGGTTGAGTGTCGTATTGACAAGGTAGTGCGGGTGGTTTTCAAAAGGGGCAAATTAGGTCAAAAGTCAACAGGGGTGAAAGCAAAATCACCCAAATCGTTTCTTTACTTGGCTTTTCGCACTTGTCTACATGCACTTTGTTGAGTTTTAAAGGTTCTATCAATATATTGTGTTAATTCGACCAACAGACGCGCCTATTAGCTACGTAACAGAGACTTGCCTTTGGATGAGTAATAACCGGAATACTTACTTCCTAACCTAGGGACAGAGGCGCTTTGGACTAATTCAGTAGTTGTTGCCATATTTTATAAGTAAACTCTACGTCTTACGGCATCTTGAGACTCTCATACATCTTGGAGATTGGCTTGAATATACATGGACAGCTTTTATGCCTGTCATAGCGATTGAGCGTGAGGTAGGGTTGACCTCGAGCAGCTCACTATCACTATCTACAAAATACGTAGCTCAGCTCCTCGCGGCATTATGTTGATGCAAAGCTTTCAGTGTTTGAATGAATCTGCCTCTAGAGCTCGCAAGGCGTATTGCTCATGTCGTTAAATATTCAACTATTTGGTTGTGATGTTGTGTTTGTCTTAACATTTTAGCTATGATGCAAGAGCCATCGCTACGGTAGGGGCAATAACTAGCATTTATTCTATACTATATTGAGTAATGTGAATGCATCATAAAACTCATTATTCAGACATAAACTTTGTTGTCCGTTTCCCTTTTGACAGGCCCTATTAACGTCCTCAATCACTCCCGCTTACGCATATTCCCATTTGAATAAGCGTCTACTTAAACGAGATCTAGTGTGACTTTAACTCAAGGGAAATGGGAAATCGCCGAAAACATTAAGACGAGCGAGACTAATTCAGCCTAAGAACCATAATAAATCAGCCAGTGTGCTCTAGGTCCCTTGCCTAGGACGTAACCTAGCTACTACTTATTCATAGGCCAGAATGATTCACTCAGATAGATGGGGAAGTGTGTGACAAGAACTCAGTGCAAACAGCTGAAAAAACATATCTGATCTCGGTGCTGTGTGTCGATAGCTGAGTGCAAAAAAACGAAGTGAGCAGCTGGTTGTGATGTTTTAACCTCCAACTCCCCACTCCTTAACCCTCGATGGCCTATTTACCGAAGTGCCACCCGCACTACTTCATTAACATGTTGTCTTTTTTCCCTACTAGGCTTCCACCCCATCTAGTCTCTTCTCATTGACCGTTCCCACTGCTCTCGCCTGTTGGCTGTGCGCTGGCATCCGCTAATGCCCGCCCTGATGGCAGCTGAGTTCGTAGCGGTGGGCAATCTGTGTATCGTTTTCAGGAGAGTTGTGTTGTTGGCAATTACAACCTTCCTCGCATCCTCTAGCTCCTTCAGTGCTTTACTTAGTTCCCTTTTGACTAGGCCTAGGAACGCCTCGAGACTTGTATCAAGTTCACCCGTGATCGCTTTGGCCGTCTCCGCGGGCTTAACCACCGTGCCTGATTCGCCTGCATAATCTGCATTCCCAAGGTCCGTATTCTCGTCTAGACTAGAGAATCGCCTGTCTGTATTAGACACGTTGGAAGCAACTTGGCAAGTAGGTTAGCAATGGTTCAGTGACCGTCCTCCCTACCCAGAAACCGTACTGGACCTAACTACTGCCTCAAGCTTGAATCAACGTACCTTTTGGTTCTAAACTCATCCTGCACGTCGCTACTGATCAAATTGGGAGATGTGGCTTTTGTGGAGTGCTCGCTCGATAGACTCGACATAAGAATGTTGAACGGTGGTGTGCTAAACGAAGGCAGTACAGTCGCATTGATTGTTGATTGAGAATGCTTTATATAGCGTCTAGGCATGGGAGATATCTAGATGCTAGTCACCTACCGTTTTTTTCCAGCAGAGAATGCCATACCCAAAAAATCAAATTCCTAGCATGTTTGCAAGTGAGGCGTTCCTGGTCGAGTACTTGCGTCAGTCAAGGCGAATGGCCAACCCGAGGACAAGATACGTGTTAGCGTGCCAAGCATATTTGACAGGGAACGGTGTGCTGGGCAGCAACCAGAGCTCAGCTGAAAACGCGTGCCAGGGCCCAAATGTGACCAGTAGTCTTTCAGAGTGACCCTAATCCCCGCGTTACATCATATAGAAGCGGTAATTCTCATCGCTGAGTTTACAACACTACTTTTCAATACTGAATGAACTCTCTAGTGTACAAAGCGTAGGTTTAGCTTTGTGTCTCTCCCAGTACTCTGTCAGCCACTTTATCAAGAAATAGTGCTACATAGGTGTGCGAGAACAGGGGTGGCGCGACCGGTACGGAGGTTAATTGTGGCACTGCGTATTATAGGACAGTTCTTCGCATGGACATCTGGGGTGGAAAACCAGGTGAAAAACGAATTACCCCGATGTCCGGACTTTATCGATTGGTGGCCCTTGTACAGTAGACCCGGCATACCCAGGTGCCGCAATGCTATTTCGAATGGTACGAGGCTGTTGGGCCACTTTGTCACGACCACGTAGATTTGTGCTTATCTTTCTTAGATGTGTGGTTTGAGCCTAATCCGACGCCCATGCAGATCATTTCACGCATCACCTTGCTCAAAGTTACGGGCGAGGCTTTCCATCACAGCGTGAACTTGCAGGCAGTTGGACGTGCGACATCGCCACGTCAGATAACTTTTCCACGAACCCCGAAAATGTGAGAACTGGTTACTGGACTGGCCTAACAAGTAAGCAAACCAAGACCTCCGGACCCGTGACAGAAGAGCGCACCCTGTTGTTCTACCCAACTACCACCTTGTTCCCCTTTAGGCGTTCGATTTCCTCCCTAAGCCTCGCTTTTTCATTTTGTAGCATTTCGATCTCATTCTGTTGCCCTATTTCGAGGCCGTCCGTAGCTTCGGTGGCGGGTCTAACCAATCTGCTAGAGGAATGCTGTTCTGCAGCATCAACTGAAGTATTTCAAGCTCTCGAGATTGGTCTTGGTACCGTTTTCTAGCGCCCAGTGCTCAGAAGCTTTCTTCTCGTACTCCTCCTGTAGTTTTCTCAACTCTTGCGCCATCTGCTTGTACTTCTGTTCCCAGTCTTGTGCGAGAAGCTCCGCCTCAACTTTCGCTATCTCAAGATTTCTCGCTTTCGCTTTGTACCTATCAACTTCTGAGAGTAGATGGCTAAGCCTTGGTGGAGAGTTCGACGTGTCGACCTCCTCGCGCTGATCATTTGATCTGTCCATAACGCGGACCTCAGTCTTGTCTCTAAGCGTTATTTGTCTGAATGAGTATTCTAGCAAAGTGACTATTTTGTTTTGCAACAACTTACGTGAGCTAGTCGAGATAAATGTAACTAGCTGCTAGTTAGATTATGGCCATCACTTGGTAGGTAACTTAAAAGAACACGTACTCAGCTTGTTTTGTATCCCAATCTATAGAACGGTTCGAATGCAGCCGGCGTAACTATTCTTTTCTCCTATTCTAAGTGGAGCTGGTATTGGTTTGCATACATATAATGAAAGAAACACTTCGTGAAAGTGTCCTTCTTATTGCCTATTGGCACCAAGTAACCAGGCACTGATCACAAGGTTGTCTAACCCATCCAATCGGATCATTTGTAGGTAAGCCCTCTATCACATGTATGAACAGGGTGACAAAGTCTTTCAGCTCCAAAGCATCCTGTCCTATCCAATAGCTTTTTATACTACCTTGGTAGTATTGCTTTTTCTGTAGCCTACAAGATACAAGATAGTGCTGATAGGCACGCACAACAACGACGTTCGGCAGTTAAATGAGCACATTTGTGTACATTCTTGGCTTGCTGTTGACCAATGGTGCATCGGCGTAGACACGAAGACCGAAAACATCATATGTAACCCGGCGCACCACTCGCAGTCTTTTCGGTATCAGATCACTTACCGGATTACTCTTCACACATTTCACAAGACACACATAATCTTATAAAAGCATGTTTATGCTCAGGACTTATTTGCTACGATTTCAAGAATCAAGGCCGATTTCGCTGATGTTGGGATGGAACCCGACTATCAAATCTAAAGATGTTGCTTCACGAGCTCTACCCGGACCCGGCTCAGGGACTTCCGGCTCTAGTGAGATCCATTTAGAGTAAGTCTTCCCTATTTCCGTGCTACGATCACACACTTGTGGATGCTTGAAAAATGTGAGTCGCTTAACATCAATCGTTTCAAGCGTGTGTTAGTTCACGGCCTTGGGGGGCATTATACCGAGACATGGCAAGCCGATGACAAAACACTCTGGCCGAGAGATCTCTTACCGAAGTCCCTCCATCCTATTAACATTCGTGTCTTATCATTCGAATATGGAGGGTCAATTAAAAGCACTAGCAGTAAGGCCGGAATTGATGATACTGCGCAAAATCTGTTGCAGCTCTTGGTTGATAACGTTATGGCCACGTGAGGAATGCAGGCCTATCATATTCGTGGGTCACAGTTTAGGGGTATCATTATCAAAAGGGTGATTACGTTTCCTGTATACCTCATCTATACTCAGCATATCTTTAACTGACAGTCTTAAGGTGATCCGAGCTGCGTATAATGACCCCGCATTCAAGCCTATTAAGAATACACCTAGGAGTTGTAAGTAGACCCTACATATCACCAGCTCGTCTAGAAAGAACTAACGTTGCGATATTCAAAGATGTTCTTTGCAACACCCCATCGTGGATCGCGCAAAGAGTTCTCGTATTTCTTGTCCAACGTTTTGGAGTGCAATAGGCAAGAGTGGTGGCTTTTCCAGGAAAGTGGATAAAGCCCACATCTGGTATGGCAAAGGAGATCAAGCAGGATCCGGGGTTGTTTACCTTCATATCGGACGACTTCATCCACCTCTACAGCAGACTGAGCTCCAGGGCTTTCCAGGAGGGCCATAAGACGAAACCACTAGATGGAATGGTAAGTTTTCCTATCGCGGCTACAGTGAATCGCAATAAGAACATGGTTAGGAACTAAATCATATTTAGGTTGTGGGGAGCGATCTGGGGAAGCTGGGCATCATTGCGGAAAATGATGTGACTATATCAGGTGACCATCTCAGTCTTTGCAAATTCAAACGCGACCAGATTGGCAAGGATCGCTTCCTAGTAGTTTGGAAAGGGATGGAACGAATGATCTCGGAGTCTCCTCGGCAGAAAAGTACGGTGATGAGTTCTTCCCGACTTCTTTTCAATGTTGCGCAACTAATTGTTATAATTACTAGAAAATATCGAGAGACGCACGAAGGCACTCAATTCTCTATGTTCCGATGAGTTATGCCAATCCATGATGACGAGAAAACTAATCAACAGGACTGGCAAGTGGATTTGGGATCGAACAGAATTCAAAGACTGGCTTGACCACCAGTCCGGGAAGCCTGGACTGTGGATTACAGGCAACCCGGGATGTGGCAAAAGCTACCTCGCAAAACATATTGTCGACAAGCTTAACGAACAAGGAAAATCGGTCATTTGCGCTTTTCTGTGCGAGCCCGATCCGACGAGTATCGACGCACAACGTCTGTTTTCTGAAATCGTCGAACAAGCTATCGGCATAGAGCCTAGACTACGTAACCACCGTTCATCCGCGGAAGGAAGCGGCGTGCGAGATTTGCTGATAGACGTTCTCAACCGAGTCGCTATGGGGTCGCGGCCCATTCGCCAATCACACCCATCAGAGAACAATCTGCAAGGTATCTTGGCTGCAACTACCCGCCAACTTCTCGAAATGACGCCAGAGCTGATTGATAGCATCCTAATACGTGACTGGAAAGCTAATAAGCAGTCTAGTAGTTGGACCGAGGAGTCTTTGAAGGCTCTGTGGATAAAAGTTATGACTCGAACTTTGGCAAGACACCCAATAATCGTCATCGTTGACGGGTTTGACAAAATGGAAAGACATTGTCAGGAAGCTTTCCTTGGGAACCTTGCAGACCTGAGGAAATGGCCGCAGGCAGCTCAAAAGCTAAGATTTCTCTTCATTTCTAATGAATATCCTGATTTGCAATCAGACGCGAAGAAGTATGGATTCTCCCGATATTCGATTAAGACAGAGGATACCGATGCAGATATCACGACGGCGGTCGGCCCCCGTCTAGAAGTACTTGAAAAAATCCACAAATACCCCCTGAGTTCCGAGAGAAGATAGGCAAGGCAGTGCCCAAGGCGGCAAATGGCAACTACCTCAGGGCTGACTTGATGCTCGGGAGCCTGAAACGCACGCGCTATGAAGAAGACAATCTACATGAACTGTTAGATAGTCCGTCCAATAACACTTTTGAGCTCTACGATCACTTATTTGGAAGAATGTGGGCCCGTGAAGGGAATAGGAGATCCGTGAAAGAGATTCTGTCATGGGTTGTGTTTCAACGAGAAGGGCTGAACCCAGCCGAACTCAGCATCTCACGTGCCCTCGGGCTGGCGAGAGAAGACGTCGGTGGGAGCAATATCAGCTACGAGAAGATGTGCCAATTCTTGGACGAGAACACTGAGCTCTGGGTGAATCGCTTCTGTGGTCACCTAGTCAAGCTGGAAAACGGCCGGTTCGAAGTAGTCCACCCGAGTCTAAAGAAGTATCTTACCACGAAACCCGACCGACTACTGGACCTTGAGCTCCATTACCATGTAGAATCTTATATGGATGCCGCAGAGAGTCATGCAAGGCTGTGCGTAATTCTCGAAGTTCATTTCTTCCTGTCCACGACGTTTCCTTTTGGGACGTGATAGTGTCTCGAAGCTTCTGAAACCATCAAAGTTGACGCTATAAACAGCACAAGCTAACTCCGAGTGTTGTAGTGGGAATCTTTGTGCCACCTACCTCGCCATGCCCGTCTTTGCGGGGTCCGTTCGGTCTGAAAGCAAAACCTGGTTTGCTTGGCAGGAGGGGGTCAAAGAAAGGATGAAGAAGTACAAGTTCCTCCGATACGCAGCCCTACATTGGTCAGAGCATCTGAAGCTATCCCGAGATCTCGCTACTTCGGGGAGTACTATTAGAGAGGGGAAAGCCGACCGGGAGCGGCGGCAGCTGCTGGAAAACGAGCTCCTGGGTAACGCTGAGAGCTGGATTGAGGTTGGGTGCTACTTTCACGATTGGCACATGCATGATTATCCCAAACTCTGTTCGATTAATGAGAAAATCAAGCACGAATTCTCTCCACCCACTCAAGCCACCATCGATATCAGCACTGAGAAAGGCAGACGGACCAGCGCGCTGGAAGTTAAACCCCAAGCCTACCTACTATATCTATAAAGAAGGAGGTTATAGAGGTGATAAAAGTTCAACAAATAGTTTCTCACTCGCGAACCAACCCAGAACCAACCCCACCGGAGCATTGGCTTGTTCAAAAAGCCGCCGGCCTGGCTCGTGGAGTAGTAGGCGTGCTACGACTCGACCAACCCCCTCACGCTCAATCTGCCTGACCTTATGCATGAAGACCGTCTCGATGTAGATGGAAGAATGAATTAGCTAGATTTCGCCTACATCACCGCTGATTTTGAGCAGGGGTTTCATTCGTGGGGCCGGTCGTGTATCACTAGCTATATTGCTTGAAAGTGCGACAACCACGAGGTCCAGAGCTCAATATTGTCGAGCGTTAGACGAAGACTTGTGAGCCGAGAATTTTGCTTCTCAATTTGAAACTCGAATACATTTAGCGCAATGGAGAAAATTCAATAACAGACACTATTGCACGGAATAGCCTACCCTCGCGAAGATATCTATCGACGAAACCTGCGTTCGAGGAAACGTAACAGTTGAGGTTCCCTTCTGTGGGAGCCCATCCCACGACCTTATGGGCGTCCCCATGTACTGCTGCTGCTCCAGCATTCTCTGCAGCAGCTCTAGCTGTTGGAATTGGGACCATTGAGATGATAGCAACGGTGGGACAACGGCCGTCGTTGATTTCATCGGTGCTACAACTTGTTCCTTGGCCTTCGGGATAGACTCCCTGATGACCCGGCAAACCTCGAGAAATGTTGAATCCTCAGCGTGCGAGAACTGGCACAGGGTGAGGTGGTCTGCAGTGACAGACAGCTCTTCAAAGCCGGTTACCTTGGTTGCGCTCGTCTTGTCCACGATGAGCTTCTTTGTGCCACGCAACGGTTGTGTCTCGATGAAGTTCACGATCGTATATTTGGATATCAGGCGACAAAAATCCTCATCGATCTCGATTAAGTCGTCCGTATTTTTCCCAAGTACGTCGATCATCTTGCACTTACGTCCGAATCCCTTGTACCTTTTAGCCAGCTTCAGCCACCCTTTCTTATCACCGCCGCCATGAGGCGTCCCGAAAAACATCTGAGTGTGCCAGTCAGAGAACAATCAACGGTAATCCTGCATGAGGGTAACAGTGCAGTTAGGGGGGAGCTAGACTTACAATAGACTTGGTGGCCGATGCGATGGACTTGTATTTATTCTCCTTTTGCGAAGCGCATGGCCTATTTTGTCCTCGATATCAGTCACTGAAGAAATGATATAGGTATGACAACCACTTTGCTTACCTGCCTGATAATAAGGCCGCCAAGACAATGACCTAGAAAGACAATAGGTCTACTTTTGCATTCGCTGTCCCGCTGGCAGTTCAAGTATGCCAGCATTGTCCGGGCATTGTCGCGAATAGTCGCTGCGGCAGTTTCACCGGCATCATACCCAAATGATAGAATTCTTGTTCTCGGCTGTTTTGGAAGGAGTAAATCCAGTGGCCAGAATACATCGCACCCACCTGCTTTGCAGGTCCAAGTACCGATGATATCGCCGCCAAAGCCATGCACCAGTACGAGACTACAAGGACAAGTGGTTCAGCATGTATAGTAGATAGTGAGTGATCTGCTATGCGTCCGGGGTAGTGGCTTACTCAACGTCTGGAACACATTTCTCTTCCTTCTCCGGATCGTAGATCACACTGAGTTGTAGTTCTTTCATGGGGCCATTGTAACAGATAGGCGGCGGTTCACGATGAGAGCAAGCGCCAGCGAAGAGGCCGTAGGAGAGAAAGAATAGAACCCCTTTTGCGTAATATAATTACTCGTCTTTGCTACGTTACTTTCGTGTGATGTGCTTAAGTACCAAGATTGTGGTTCTGGAAATGCAAGGGTAGAGAGGAGGTTCTCCTCAGACCATGCTACTCCCAACTTTGGGAGAGCGTATTGATACCCAACCGGCTAACTGTGATGTTGCAATGCAAATAAAGTCGCCCTAGGATTGGTCGCCTCAATTAATGCAAGACATGCAATGTGTTGTCAATATTTGTAACTTACGAGCTGAAAGTTGAATCGCTGGCAATTCCAATCCGCCAGCAAACATGGAGGCATGACAGGTAATCGATGCGCGTAGACATGCAAGTGTTTCGACCTGATGGGAAAACACGCAGTATAGGGCATGACCCACTGGAAGAGTCCATATCATGCTTATCCCTCCTTCTCTCTTCACCTATCCTCTCTCTGACGAGCTCGTCATCATATCCAAGCTACGAAAAGGCAACTCATATTTACAATGGGATTCGACTTACATGTTCTAACCTCAGAGCCAGAAAGGCCCTCCCTCGAGTAAGCAACTTGTACGGCCCCTGTTTATCCATCCGTAGATTAACTTCTGAAACAAAGCGTTGTTGCTGTCCATGGCCTAAATGGCCACTATCGGAACACCTGGGCAGATAAGTCCAAGTCCAAGCCGGCGACAATGTGGTTGCAGGATCTCCTACCAGAGAAAATACCCGGATGCCGTGTCATGACCTTCGAATATGATGCTTCTGTCAACGGCATGTCGATAAGAAATGTACGGGACGCTGCACGGAGTCTGTTAGAGCTGTTGAAGGATAAACGAGAAAACACTGTACGCATTCAGTCGCTGACGCTTTAAGTCAACTTATAGCTATTGTGAACAATCTCGGATGCTAACGTTAACTAGAGATTCTGTGACGTTCCCATTGTATTGGTTGGGCATAGTCTCGGAGGAATTGTGATCAAGCAGGTATGAGTCCGGCCCTTAAAGGCTGGTATTTGATGTTGTTGTTGCTCTAACTTGAGGCTTGACCCAAAGGCTCTAGTGCTCGCCGGGGATCCTGATATGGCCAGATGCACCAAAGGCATAGTACGTAGATGCACACTACTATACACCAATACTCTACGTTCCTCGCTTACGAGAGTCGCCGCCATCAACGTATAGGTCTTTTTCGGAACACACATCGAGGGGCAGACGCAGCGAAGTGGGCACTACTGGTAAAGAAAATAGCAGGAGCTGTGTTCTGGCGTCCTCGGTCTTCATTCTTAGAGATTCTTCAGAGAAGCTCGGACGGGCTATACAAAATATCTGAAGATTTTCGCCCTATCGCTGCCAATTACGCCATCGTGAGTTTCTACGAGGAGTGCATACAGGATCTGGGGTAAAGTGGTACGGATTTCATACTCATTGGTGTGTGCACTAGCTGATGTGAAGGCTAGATCGTAGACAAGGACTCTGCCATCATGGGATTGCCGCATGAACAGAAAATGATGCTGGGCGGTACGCATACCTCCATGTGCCGGTTTTCAAAGGGCGACAAGCAGTTTGATGCTATATGGAAACGCATCAACCGCGCCGCTGGAGGGGTTTCGCAACCAGGTGTAAGGTGATTGGGAGGTAGTTGGTTAGGTAATTCATAGGAAGGGAACTGAGCGCTGTCCAGGTGCTGCAGGTGGTGAGAGTCATGGATTCTCGATATGCAATTATTGGTATAAAACATGTCTGACTATCGCATAGCTAACTACGGCCACAATTGCATCACATGGATTCGCGTACCTACACCCTTAGCATCCCTCGTTAGGTAGGTATCTCCAGACCAACCATCACCCACCACATACACCACTCGTTCACCAAACATGGGTAAAGTTCACTCGTCGCTTCGTTGACGTAACTACCGTCGGTGGTGGAAAAAGCAAGGTATGTGTCGAATAAAGATATCCTAGTTCATTCTACCATCCATTAACCCTCCTAGCAAATGAACCCGAGTCCATCTACCGAAGCCTATGTCGCGCGACCGCCTCGCATCCCCCTAATCCGAGACGACCCAGCCTAGATGATTGATACTCTTGCCGTGCGATGTTGCAGACGCCAGTAGTTGTCTAAGGATCATTAAGCGAAAGTACCATGCAGCGATATACCATTGTTGCAGAGTAAATGTAACCCTCCCACTACAGTAGTTCTACCTTGCCGTATGCTTGACCTACCGCCGAGTTAAATGTTGAGTTGGGTTCGATTCCGCGAATGAAGGTTACATACAGTATACCCACCACCAGAAGCCGAGTTGACCCGCTTTCAATGCAAGAAGGGTCTAGCCAACGCAACCGCCTCACTTCGAAGTTTCAGGGGGGAATCCCTTGCAAGTCCTAGAACACGACGATAGTAGCGGTCTGGAAGCTACCATGCTTTTGAAGCAATAAATCCGAAGTGACTAGGTACCACGCACAATAGATGGTGCGATCTTCTATCCAGCCATGTAGCTGGCCAAGTCGAAGCGTAAGGTGATTGGGTCCGAGCCCTGTTTAGCGCTTTACCGAATATGCGCCATACCCTCCTGCGCCTTGGGTGCCCCTAAAAACATACCTGGGTTCAAAGTACGGAAGCCTTAAAAGATATTATTCAAGAGTTAAAATAGCATAGATAGCCATTTCTATAACCTTAAACCCAATGAATTAATTAGTAAGTGGAGTTAGAAAACAGAGCCCCCAAGTCTTGCTGATCACGTAGATCTGCGTTACATACACCTGTTCTCGTAGCGATGTCGAAACATCCTATTTACAACAACATACACAGGTCACCGTGTGAATATGGCAAAGGAATATAGTGCCCAATATAAATAGAGACCAAAGGTAAAAGGTAGAGACTGAATCGAAAATGCAATTAACCGGGAATTAATCACCTAGGTCTGTAGTAGAACAAGGCAGCGACAGCGTGTCAATCACATACGTAGATTGATATGTAACTAACATCGAGGCCGTGGCGCAGACTCAAGAGAGTGACCTCCATTAATTCAACAGAGAGCATAAATATAAGCTGGCTTGGTGGGATGTAATTAGTATCGCAGCTGTTACATCATGCGCCGTAGTTGGGTTGCAAAAATGTGACGTGTTTGCTGATTTGCTGTGTTTGCATACTTCATGCATGTCTTGCGGCGTCTATGCAGGCTCGATGCTAGGCAGCTGTCAAGCGGCTACGCCTTTTTCTTTCAACTCACCTCATTGAGCGGGCTATTTTTGGTCGAGATATCCATGAATCAGACCTCCGACATTATTGGAGTAGATGCCCCTTATGAGATAGAATGGCATTTATCGCAGAGGGTGCAGTAGCAATCAATGGTTTGAAGTTTCGCATTCGTAGGTCAGTTTCGCGGATGTCACGTTTTACAAGTTTGCGGGATGATAATTGTGTCCACTTGCAACCCAGGGTTGTTGAGCCGCAAAAATCCTTCGAGATTACGATACCCATTTTTCTTCTGAACTTTTATGGCAGCCTTGTGATTAACAGTACTCTTAACTTCCTAGTACTTAGCAGGGCGCTACACCATTATCATCCTTCACACTTGTAGTCGGTGAACATCAAACTAGTTGCATTCAACACCTCTATCCTCCCACCGCTTGACCCCTGGAGACCTTATACTCTAGTTTTGCCAATTCTAATTAGGAAAGTTGGACAATCCAGGTTTTATTTATGTTATCCCTTCAGTATTGTAAAATAATTCGTGCTAACACAAACACCTAAGCGGTTAACTGCTTCAAACAAGACTCTTGATTATTGGATGTACCACTGTGCTAACATATTTGGGGTCATTACCCAATTCATGCTGAAATCCAATAGCAATTGACGCGACATTTCATGTGGAAATTGTAACCAAAATAGTCACAGCATCCTCCCCTTGATGTCAGCTTTTACGAGAAGGGAGGTGAGTAAGTGGCAACCATACTGTGTGTTGTGGCTATATCTGAGTGATCTGCCTGCATCTTGCAGAAATGATATAAGCAGTCAATGGATTGAGTCCCCAAATTGTATAATTGCTGACGACTGGTTCCATAAGATGACGCTGCCCACACACACGGGGCTTCTCTTCGGGATTGACGTATGACCTACCCAGATATTTTCTAAAGGCAACCTCATCGGCTGTGTCGAAGGATTCTCCAGCACCACGTTAATAGCCAATCGAATATCAAAATGACAAACTCGTATTGAAATGTGTTTACCTACGTTCGATAGTGTATGCCCAATCATGGTCATTACACTATTTCTAATTACTCGGCACGTAGGGGTTGCCAAAATCAAAATGCACCCCTGTCTGTTGTACATATCTGATCTCACATTCGTTTTTCAGCACAGCCTTACCGTTAGAGAAATCCACGGGTGACGGCCTCAACATGAAAGACTTAGGGCGATAAATAGACCTAGGTAGTACGTGTGCGTCGATACACAATCTTCTCTCACTGAGCTGCCCGAGCGCCTCTTTCATCCGTTTATCACACCATTCTTAGTCTTAATTCAACAATGAATCACGAATATTTAGTACTACCTCTACATCGCGACTCCACCGATGTTTTATGGTGGAATGGTACTACATCCGCTTGGGACAAACTACGAAGTACAGGGTTCAATGAACGCCTCAATCAGTTTGTATGTGGCGGCTACTTCACAAGCCCCTATCTATCATCCGCACTAAAACCGACTTAGAGTAGAGACCAAAGGAGTAAAACGCCCAATTCCAACTTCTCCATCGACGTTGTGTAATAAATTTCTCCTCTCTATTAGATTTTCCATCAAGCGATCTCTGATTGGTATTCATTACTACAGCATTTTAGTAGACGAACTGGCCCCGATATCCGAAAGGGGCCGTTCCATTGGTAGAGATCCCTTCCATAACTTGATCACTACTTTCCGCCTTTCACACCCGTTAGCAGAAGGACGTCACCTTGCACCGGATACCACCATTTCATCAAGGACAATACCAGTATTCACGACGAATCACCGCTTAGTACGTAATGAATTGTTTCTCGTCATACCGCCCTATAGGCTTCATCGTAGTCTCACTGATCATCCGTTTAGTCTTCGCGGCACAATCACCTCGTCTACGCAATGAAGCTCATTCTTTTACCATGAGGATATCACCCCTTACTAACTCGACAATGTGTATCATCACCGTCCCGAGGGAAGACGACAGAGAATGGCTTAGGATAAGGATAGCTGAATACCAGCATAAAATCATGACTTGCCCAGTCTATTTGTTCAACATACTATGCGGGAGGCTCGACTATAATAACGACATGGTCATCTCACAGGTATTTAGGGTGTTCGAGGAACAGAGTAGAGAAATGGAATTGTTCTGTGGGAAGGCCAAAGATGCCGCCGAGGGAGGGGGCAGACACCCTGACGAGAACAAAATATACAAGGAACACGGAAAGGTAATATACAAACTCAATACCGTTAACAATCAGTTAATGGCCTTGGGATGTACTGCCGACTTCGAGTTGTCTGCCTTGGGTTTTGCTAAGAGCGTCATGGCCCGGTATACTAAACTATGCACGGCTTCCAGTCCACCAAACAACCTACCTAGGTTGTCGGAAGAAGAGCTGCAGGGCTTCTACGATGATATAGAGTATCTCCAGACCAAGACGCGGCTACGACAGACAATGCGGGTGTCAGATCAGCGGCGGGCTGAGCAGATGGTTTCTCTGGTAAGTCTACTTCAGAGCCCATAAGATGATCTAGAATACGCAGCAGTGTATCATTATGCAAACCGATCCTTATAATCAAAATAGCTTCGTGCGAGCAATTCTCAACGCGACATGGTATACAACCTGGAAATATCTGAACACTCTCGAAAAACAAGTTCGCAGGCCATGAGTCTCACGATACTGGGATCGGTGTTTATACCCGCTACTTTCATAGCTGTGAGTCTTTTAAGCTATTATTCTATGATCATCAATCAACTTGTTCAGGATGTCTTGTCCTAACTTACTAACCTTTTTCTTCCAAGACGTTGTTTGGTACCAATGTATTCCGCGTGGTCCCGGAAACCGGAAATCTCGATATAGCAAACTCATGGAAGCTACTACTTGGCTCTGCCGGGGGGATGACGGTGCTAGTTCTTGTTGTGATGGCCTGTATATGGGTAAAGAGATGCCCAAGCGTATGAAGAACCGTTGCCCTGTTTCCGTGTAGTGGCGCCACCACTACGCCGCTTATCTACATACTCTGTAGCGTCATTCTGTCACTAAAATGGAAAGCTTTGCCGGCGAAGCTCCGTTTTAAATATGTCACAAGGTATCTCCTGATCTCACGATACCTTGTCTGACACACCAAAACACTCACCTTCCTAAGCCTCATATAGACTCCGTAGGAACAAAGGACCTAGATGTTTGTAGCCATGGGCTAGCCCCCAGGGACCCTTAGACTCTCTGCGCAACAACAGATATCAATATCACCCCATATCCTGATAGTGAGGTCCTGACAAAATACAATGTAAATCAAAGTGTCAAGGCACTTCGATTTAAGTATTGTTATATAATACACAGTAAATACTTCCTCACATGATATCCCCGAGGGGTCCCCCTGGACCCCCGAGTAGGTACCTAGGAGGTAAGGGCGAAGCCCCTAGTAAGCAGATATACCCGTTAGTGACCATGTTCACTATTGCAAGTACGTAAGCTACCTAGGTACACAGTCAATTTTGGTGCGAAGACGTTGTGGCTAATGCCTCGACTTAAAGTTTGACCAATTAAATTGAGCAATATGACCTTAACTCTTTCTTTTCAGGTCTTATTGTCACACTAAGCAACTACCTACTGACAAGAAACCACTTAAAGAACACCGAGTACAGAATACCTATTGGCAGCTTTTAATCCGAGTTATTAGAGCCTGATTTTTAGCGGAAATGTTAGCTTTACGTAAGTTGACCCTGAGAAAATAGCTTCAAGTCACGGATCTTGTCCAAACTCCGTGGGGTGACGGTCATGTGAACAATACGGAAGCGAATCGCAATCCGTCGTTTTCAAGTCCGCAGTACGCGAACTTCAGAGAATGCATTCAGCTCATCTAAAATGGTTTCCGATAGCTAAGATATTTATTCACTTGAGAACTCTTAAGGCATGCAAACTTGCCCTGTGTGGGGAATAAGAAGTAATAATACATCAAGTCTATTCAGTATATTGTCCTGGAAACCACATAAATATGAGGCTGTCCCTCTTTTCTCCCCACAAGCACATACGCCCGCTCTTATATCTCTCACTGTCCCATCACTCATTGACCACACCAGGTATATCCGCGATATTCGCCAGAGTAGTTCCAAAATAACGTTATATATATACGAGTCGCAGGCCGCCGCCCCCTTGTTGTTTAAGCCGTTTCCATATAACCCAATCTTAGGATTTGAGTTAGCATTCCCGCCGCCCGGGAAAAAATTGCCCTTGAGCTTTTGTGTCTTCTGCCCAGACGCATCCGTCATCGTGGCTAGAGCGCCATTAAAGTATAGTTGGATGTAGCCACTGCTCTGCGACGTGTTGACGACGAGTCCGAACGTGTACGTCTTCCCCATAGTCAAGGTCTTAGACCAGACGACGAGTGCCCCGCCGTCTTTGGCGCTGGGGTTGACTTGGAGCACACTAGGCCTCTTGTATTAACTTTACGGTGGGCGCAGTATCGTAAAATGGCTTGAGTACTCACATCGTATGATAATCAGAGTCATCCGTGTCCTTCCTGAAGGTGAGAACCGCGGGACATTGTCGGGAGTAACAGTTGACGAATCATAGTTTTTCCACTGCCAGACGAATGTCTGGTAGTCTACGGCATCGAACCGGACCTTGTACCCGATATAGTACGTCGTATCTGCGACAATCTCGTCCTTGAGCATATGGTACTCGGCGCGCGTGAAGTCGGCGCTCTTGTGGACGTGCGCGGCCGGCACACCCTCTGGATCCGTCGCCGTCTTGAAGTAGACCGAGCTATTCTGGCTTTGGCCCGTGGGCCAGTCTTCCCGGTGCCAGCCATCGAGGTTCAATTGACCTAGAACGCTCGGCTCGTCTCCGGCGCTTGCGTTGTAGCTCACGAGATATTTTGCCGTGGTCGACGTTAGGCACAACGCCGAGAGGAGACAGGTCCTGAGAACATGCATGTTTGAGATTTTATGGTTAATGGCGGGATGCGACAATTGTGGATGATGGTAGCAGAGGGTACATTCAGACGGGGGAGCATAACTCAGTATTTATAACTTCCAACTATCGTTTAGTCGGTGTAAAGCCTCATACCTTTACCCTTGTTCGATTTAGGACTCCAGTCTTGCCGCGAAGCTTATGTGATATGGTAAACGTGTTCGCGCCCATCGCTTACGTGTTTTTGTGGCCTTTAAAAAATGCATTCCAGGGACCGGATAACGATATTTAATCTGTTCTTCTCAAAGTTGTCTGCATTCTGGCCAATTAGAACAGATACGCGGTTTTGTTGACAATGGCGGAGGACTTTCAGCTGACGGTAATCGCACCATGGCACCTTAACTCCACTGCAAGTCAGAGGGGTAGGCTGAATAGGCTATTGGGGTGTGCATGGTTCAGTGGGACCTCGCCCAGAAAACACCCCGTCAGCGAAGTAGAAAACCATCAGTCGGGTGGAGTTCAGGGCCTCGTTTGGAACTTTGTAAAAAGGAAAAACGTAATAAATATGGTCGCGAAGGTTGTGCCGAATGCTACTTACATAGGTACTGGAAAATCAGTCTGTCGGATCCAGCTATACAA
The DNA here is from genome assembly GCA_004123355.1 of Amphirosellinia nigrospora. NCBI lineage: Eukaryota > Fungi > Ascomycota > Sordariomycetes > Xylariales > Xylariaceae > Amphirosellinia > Amphirosellinia nigrospora. The sequence continues at coordinate 1,714,088 of SCHM01000003.1, read as the reverse complement.
TTAGCTCTATTAGTAGCTAAGTAGGAGCTGACCTCATTCCTAGACAGCTCATGTCACCAGGATAGACCTTGTTGATAGGCTATGAAACGAAGTTTGGCTCCATCAAGGAGCTTTGACATGCCTAGGTTCATCAAGGCCAATGGCTTTATTTCCATGTTGATCAACTCTCAAATTGCATCCATGATTGAATTGAATGGGGTGCATATTGGTTAACATCGGCAGAAGTTCAGTAACACTATTAATGCTCTGCTGGTTGTAGGCAGATTTGACTATTCGAGCCCTGGCTTTTGATCCTTTTATGAATAAAGTAGCTAACTGCCAAGGTACCTAAGTTAAATAGGTATGTACATATCAAGATATTCAGCCGATCCAGCTGGTCAACTAATTCTGGGTGCGTCACTCACTAAACCTTCCTTTTGAATTCCTAAATGGCAACACCAAGAAAATACTGTTTCTATAACTACAAACCAAATATGCCACAACCAGGCACACCTAGGTCGGAATCACACGACCCAGAAAGATATGCAGCTTGGGACCGGAAGCGCTTTGGAGAGCAATGATACAAAGAACGAGAAATAATGGTCAGGGAAAGAGATGTCTATATGATGCCCGACCCGGTATACAAGCAACGGCAGGTAGCCTTGAGGTTGCTAGAACATCACGCCGAAGGGTGGCCCACCATGCCAGTGATTGGCGCTGGCGAGGCCGGAGATCAGGGTTATATGGATTTGTGGGATCAATTTTCTGACAATGCGGCCCCCCCTTCTTCTCCTAGATCGGCTTATAGGTATTACAATAATGACAAGGGTGATAACAACGACATTCACACCCCCCCTCCGCATCCAAACCGCTCCGCGCCGCCCCCATATTACCGAGGAGAACAGAGTCTGCCTGCAAGACACCGACGAGGACATAGAGCACACTATCAAAGATAGCACCGACACAAAATATAACTAAGAACAGTTGGAAGAAGGAAAAAGTGCCTGGGATTGCTTGGGATTTAGGAAGGAGCTGCAAGATAGATTAGTTCGGAGGTTTGCATTGCCTCACCTATGGCCGCCGAGCCTGGAAAAGAGTTCAGAGAGCGGGGTGCCGTCACCGTCGCCAGTGTCGCCTCGGCAAACAAAGAACGCTTCTCACAAAACTCGCAGCGGACGAGTCGTCAAGAACGCGCCAAAGAGACAAGGTGTTGGCCAAAAACCGACCGCTTCTCCGGAATGCGCTTCATCACATACTGAATACCGCGAGCTTCGGCGGCGGCCCAAAACGTCTAGATCCAACATGGTCGAGGAGATGGGCGCCAACACGCAAGTAGGAGCAGGGCCGCAGCGTAGCACCAAAGCGCGTAGAACTTATACAAGGGAGCGTGCAAGCCGGGGACTTGCGGGGCAGCCGCCGGAGTTCGGGACACTGCCAAGCCGAGGCGAAATAAAAGAACAATCTTCGGACACGGGTAGGACGACTCAAGGCATTTCAGGGCGCCCGAAGAGGGGAGCGAAGTAATCGAGAGGCACAGATTGAAAACTGGAGAGGGAGGGTACGAAGGCAACAGAGGTTTGTGCGTTAGTTTAGCAAAGTTTAGCTTTGATACTATCGTGGTGCATTCTATTCCAGCATCTATTTTCTTATATTTTCTACTGTCCGGAACTATAATTTCCACGGAGCTCTCTAGCAACCGTCATTCATAACCCGTACATTTCCTTTTTATATATGACTTGTTGGTGTCATATAAGTTGTATCATTAAAGTAATATTATCCTGATGATTTGCTTGATCAACCGAAGAAAACCCGCGTCCCTAACCCCATATCTCCAACATTTTGCGAGGTCTTCATCTACCTGCATGATGGGGGTTGGAGGCTGATGATAGGCATCATCCGTCTTCTTTCTGACTGTTGAACCTCTCCACTGTAGGCCTACCTGTCTTAGGTATGGGTCAAATTACATAACCCACTACCCCATAGCATTGCAGGTTGCAGGTCTGGGCTCCAGGCTCAGCGGCCTGGAGTGGGCCTAGGGAGCTAAGGTAATCGCCAGCTGCTACTTGGCTGCCACGAATGCTGTCCATGATTGGGCTACAATTCGACTCTAACCGACGTGGAATGGCTCCTCAATAGATGATTACGCAGGGCGGAACTACCTGACCTAGTAGCCAGTCAGGTTTTCCTATTCAATTATTTAATTGAAGATGTCCCTGTTCAGGTGGTCTGAGGATGGGGTTCGCCAAAAGACTTGGCGTCATTACAGACGTCACACTGCTGCATCAGGTAGCTATTTTGTGCAACCTCGTTTGTTTACTTCGCACTGGAGTGAAGTCGTGAAATCACTGTTTATTCTCCTCTTTGGATTTTATAAATTTGATCACTATAGGTAGTGAGATTCCATCTCCCACAGCTCGTGCAGCCGTCTCAAAACGTCATCAGGCCGTTGACCCTCGCAATGGCGGAGACCACACCCCTCTCTCCGGCGAACAGCCCCACGCCGCCCAGCAGTGACCAGCCGAGCTCTCCCAACCGCGTGATAGCGGACGTCAACGCCTCAGTGCTACCCTATCTAGAGCGGATATTCAACGCCCACGCAGGGCCCGAGAAGACATGGCAGCGCGACCAGCTCATCAGTTTCCTGCACCACCGGCAGGCGGACAAAGTAACAGAGGCCTCGGGCGCCATCGCCGGCAAGGAGGGGCTCGACTTTGGCGGCTTTCTGGTGTACATGACCTCCCCGGCAGCAGACGCCCAGGCGCCGCCCGAGGAGAGCGACCTCTCCTGGCCGCTGTCGAGCTACTACATCAGCTCCAGCCACAACACGTATCTCACGGGGAACCAGCTGAACAGTGACTCGGATGCCGACGCGTACAAGAACGTGCTGCTGCGGGGTGTCGTTGTGTCGAGATCGATGTCTGGGATGGCGACGATTCGGATTCCGAGTCGGGTTCTTCCAGTAGTAGTAGTAGTGATAGTTCGTCGGGGGAGAAGAAGGGGTCAAGGGGCTCAGTCGAAGGCAGCGGATCGCGTCTAAATTCCCTCAGTCGCTCACTAATCGCTTGGAGAAGACTTCACTGGGCAGCAAACTAACATCTGATAAAGAGGAGAAAACTGCAGAAGACGCACCCAAGGAGGCGCAGGGGAATGTGGTTGATGGCACGACGTCTACGGAGAACATCTCCGGCCCAAGGCGGTAGCGATAGAGCCGAGGGTTCTACACGGGTACACTCTAACCAAGGAAGTATCATTCCGCGACGTCTGCGAGGCGATCCGGGACTACGCCTTCGTAGTCTCCGACTTACCCGTGATCGTCAGTCTGGAGGTGCACTGCAGCAGCCAGCAGCAGGAGCTGATGGTCCAGATCATGAACGAGACCTGGAAAAATTACTTACTTCCCAAGCCGAGCGAGGACGCGCAGTGCCTCCCGTCCCCGGGGACCTACGTCAGAAAATTCTAGTCAAGGTGAAATACGCACCGCCTGGTGCTTCTCCTCCAGCTGTCGATGATGATGGGGCTAGGGATAGTCTGCCCCCGAGGCCCAGGCGAAGGCTAAGAAGCCGTCTAAAATCATCCAGGCGTTGTCCACGCTTGGCATATACATGCGCGGTGTGTCATTTAAGTCGCTGACGCAACCAGAGGCGTCGATGCCGACGCACATATTTGCACTGTCGGAGGGCAGGGTCGAGGAGGTGCATGATAAAAATGCACATTTACTATTCGAGCACAATAGGCATTACATGATGAGAACTTATCCTTCGGGATGCGCATCCAATCCTCAAATCTAGATCCACCTGTATTCGTAAGTAATTCTCTATTGACAGTTCTTCTATCTTAGTCGCTCTATTTTACGTTCTGGGCTACTGAATGAATACTTCATGGATGCTAAATGGGGAGCTGGGAAGTACACGCTAACGGCAACTAAACTACAGTGGCGCAAAGGCATCCAAATCGTCGCGCTGAACTGGCAGAAATGGGACGAAGGCATGATGCTCAACGAGGGCATGTTCGCCAACACAGGCGGCTACGTGCTCAAACCCAGCGGGTATCGCGGGACCAAGAAAATCACCAGCGAAGCAGCAGAGGCTGGCTCCATCACGACGGCAGTGGACGACGGCGCCACAGCTGTGGTCCTACACTACACCCTTGGCCTAAAGATCACCGTGTACGCAGCGCAGGACCTACCACTCCCACACAAGGACGACAAAATTAGCGGGTTCAAACCCTACGTGAAAGTCGAGCTGCATACGGAGCCGGCCCAGACGAAGCACGAGGACTCGCGTGCCAAGGAGGGCGAGTACAAGGCGCGCACGCGCACCCAAAAGGGCGTGCACCCGGACTTCAAGGGCGAGGTGCTCGCGTTTGAGGGCGTCGAGGGTGTCGTACCGGAACTCACATTTGTGCGCTTCCTCGTCAAGGACGATGAAATTGGGCGCGACGACCTCGCTGCTTGGGCTTGTGTTCGGCTTGATCGCCTGCGCTCGGGGTATCGCTTTGTGAGGCTGTTTACGGCAAAGGGGAGGGTTAGTGCTGGCGTGTTGCTGGTTAAGGTGGAGAAGACACTTGGGTGATGCGGGCGGTGCAGGCGAGGAGCAGTGGCGGGGATGGGTTAGCTAGAGTTAGTATGCGAGTGGATTATCTTTAGGGGAAAGGATAATAATGAGGGGAAAGTAGATAAAAATTGCATAGCGTAAGTAAAGTGGATACGCCACGGACCGTCCCCTCACGGACCACCCAGCCACCTCATTTACGCGACTTTTTAAGAGCTAATTTCCCACGCGTGTATTGTAATTCCTCTATCACTTTTACTCCCATAATTAACTTTTTATTATTATTAAATTCGTTTTTTTTTGCTCTTTTTAACGATACTATCTATAGATTAAAAAAGCGCGCAGAAGCTATAATTCGCGTAGTAAAGCTTAGTATGCCCGTTCGAACTATAGCAATGAAATAGCTAATACTATAATTATATTTAATACGTTGTTTTTAAAAAATTCTAACTAAAAAATAGCTAAATTATAATTTTTAGTTTTTATTATTTTATTTAAAATTATAGTTATTAAATTAAACAATTAACTAAGCTAAACTAAACTACGCGTTTAATATTATAAAATGTGGAAATGGTGTCGATACTAGGGGGCAATACTAGGTTGGTTGGCTCAATTGGTGTATTCGTGCTGTCATGTACTCTCAGTCTTCTGGTCATGAACTGAGTGGGCTATTCCCTTACTAAATACTAGAGAATCTGCCCAGGCAGCTACGGCAGCCTGACACTCCTTTCATCCCGCGTAGAAAGGGCTCTTTCCACGCGTGCCGCGCAGTATCCAGCGCACACACAAAGCCACGTGCCACTGTGCCACACAGCCACCCAGGCACCAGTGATTACGTAATCCATCACTGGGCCAATCAGGTACTAGATCTATATGCTGACATAAAATTTTAATTTATAGCTTAATATTTATTTTATATTAAAAGCCCTTTAATTTAGGGGCAAAAATGCTTGAGTTTTTAAGAACTACATATTTAGGTCAGTAAATAAGTTATAGTTGCTAGTTATACTAGTTTGCTTTTTTTTAATAAGTTATATATAATAAAACTTGCTATTTTATTTTAATTTATTAACCGTAATATTTTGTTTTCTTACGTAATTACGTAACTACGTTATAAAAATATTCGGCCGTTTGGTTAATAGTAGCAATAGATTTGCTTATAAATATAAGCGTCGGCATACGGTATTTTTTATATATTTATTTTATTAATAGTAATAATATACGCTAAAATTATTACTATCGCTTTATAATTGGACTATAATTTCGAGCTACGGGGCAAAATTAAAGAGTTAAATATTATAGCGAATAATTAATTTTTACTTTAAATAAAAAAGATTTACCGCAATATTAAAATTTTTAAAACGATTTTTAACCCGGGTAAAATTAAAAAAGTTCTCTAGTAAGCATAAATTGCTATCTTAAATTTTAAATATAACTATAAGCTATTTTTAATCCTAAATATAACTATAAGCTATTTTTAATTTTAAGTATAACTACGAACTTTATATTTTAAGTAATAGCGCTATTATAAAATTACTAATTTTTATAACGTATTAAACTTTTATTTTTTCGAAAAAAGCTTAAACTTGCTAATAAGTTTAAAAAAAACTTTATAAGTTAGCTAAAACGTTTAAAAAAAAAAAACCTTTCAAAAAAACCTAAGCTTATTAATAAATCTAAAAAAACTTTATAAGCTAGCTAAAACGTTTAAAAAAAAAAAACTCGAAAACTTAAAAAACGCGTTTATTATAATCAATTTAAAGCCTTAAAATCCTCAAAAACTTAAAAACTACGCTTAAAACATTATAATAAAAAAAAAAATAAACCAAAAAAATTATAAACAAATACTCCGTAAAAAATGCCGCTATATTTATTATATTAGTATAATAGCTAATTTTGCAGCAACTATAGTTTTTTTAAAAAATAGCTTAATAAAAGTTATATTTAAGCAAAGTTTACAATAATAGTATTAATTTATAACCCAAAAATAATAAATTTTAAATTAATATTAAATTAAAAAAACAAAAAAATAAAATAACTATAAGCATAATTAAACAAATAATATTAAATAATTACGTTTAATACAATATATAACTATTAAATAATCGCGTTTAATAAAACATATAACTATTAAATAATTAAATTTAATATAAAATTAGATTTAGTATAACTTATAACAAAAAAAAATCAAAAATAAAACTTTATAATTTATTTATATTATATTATTACTTTTAATATAAATATTTAACCTTAAATTATTTTATTAAATTTATAGTTATCTATATAATAAAAATAAATACTAAAAACTAAATATATACAATAATAAATAAAAACAAAGGGGTTCCTAATTCGGGTAAAAAAATTTCCTATTTAAGATATAAGTTACGGATCTGCAGGCTCTGGTGGCTGTGCCCCACCACTAGCCACAGCACCCGTAATCTCCACTTGCAGTAACTGCCACTTGCAGTGAATGCGTGACTGCCATTCGCAGTGAATGCAGTTGCAGTGAATGAAGGCAGGCACTGACAGTGAATGCAGCTGCCCCACGCGAGTATTTAAGCAGCTGCCTATACTGTAAACTTAGACCTTCCTTCCTTCCTACTTTATCTGTAGATTTTATATGCAATATACCACATATGCTGGAGCCCTGTCTCTTCGAGTGTGTGAAGCGTAACTATATAAAAAACAAAAAATTTTTTTATTAATAAAAAAACCTTCTTTTTACTTAGTCGTACCTTTTTTATAAAACTCAAGCATATTTAATAATAAAATAATATTTAGCTAATAATAGTATTATTATTTTTTAAAGTAGAATTTAACTATAAATATTACGTAAATTAATATTATTAATTATTTAAAAGTTAATAAAATTATAGCTATAAATATCGATTTTTTTTTAACTATATAAATGCTTTTAAAGTTTATAATTTATTTTTTTGCTATATTTATAATAGCAACGAAATTAGGTATAGCTAAAAAGTTAATAATAACTATTTTATAGTTATTAAATATAATATTTAAAAAGCTATTAAAAAAATATTAATCAAAATAAATAAATTATTTTTTTAAAATATATTTATAATAATAATAAAGCTTTATTGCTATTTATAATCTTTAAAAGTATTTATATATAAAGTTAATAGTTTTTAAAACAGAATTTCGGGTTATAAAATATTTAAAAATTTTACGCAAATTTTAATAAATAAACAAATAATAAAATTATATTATTTTAGCTTTATAAACTATTTATTCATATAAAAAAACTTATTATAGCAATATATAAATAGTTTTAATATATAATAGCTATAAATTATATATAAATAATAAATTTTTATAATATTTAATAAATAAAATCTAGCTTATATTTTATAAATTATATTATAATTATATATTATAGCTATTAAATATAAAAATTTTTAGCTTATTTAAAAAAAAACTAAAATTTTATTTTAAGTTAATAAATTTTATAAAGCTAAAGTTTAAGCTTTTAAAACTTAAATTTTTAATAGTTTTTTAGCAAGTTTAGCTAAATATTATAAATATTAAAATTATTAAAAACGCGTAAAAATTTATTAAAATTTATCCGTATAACTAATTAAAAATATTATTATTAAAATATATAATATTAAAGTTAAAAAATATAGCTTAAATAAAACAAAAAGTAAACTTACCCGAAAAGCGTTTTAAAATATTAAATTTTATAGAAATTATTATTAAAAACGTTATTTTTATGCTTTTAAATAGTTAAAAACTATTTAAAATAAACTAAAAGCTAGTTTTAAATAATATATAGCATTATAAATATTTTTATAAAAGCTATTATTTAAAAAAGTTTCGAAAGTTTTTAATTAATAAGCTAAAAAACTAACGAATTTATAGCAAAAAATCGCTATTTTAAAAGTTAAAAGTTGCAAAAATACGTTTATATACTACTAATAAAGCCTTCGGTAAAATAACGCTTCGTTATTATAAATAACGTACGAAAGTTTTTACGCTGCTTACGAAAAAAAATAGTCTATAAAAATAAAAATAGCGATTTTAATATGCTAAAACGTAAAGAAATACTAGCAAAAGACTAAATAGAAGCAAAAGAGTATATTAAGGTCAAAAATACCAAAAACTAGGTTATCGTAGCTATATTTGCTATAAAAAAAAGCTTCGTTGCGTTGTGTTAATTTACGTGTGAAGTGGTCCGTGAGGGGACGGTCCGTGGCGTATCCACTTTACTTATCGAGTTTAGTAGCATGAGTGGCACATTTCGGGCTGATTCGCGAGGTAATTGGATAGTAGCGAATCATAAGGCAGTTGATCGCCCGGCCAGATAGTGGCTCACTGTAGAGATCCCGAGAAAGCTCTTGACGAAATGAGAGGAAAGAAGGCATGACTCATTTTAATCAATGGACAGCCTCATCGTGCTCTCGGAAAACTTCAGCTTCCCGAGTGATGCCCAGGTAATCATCACTTTCGGTACCGGCAGCCAGGTTTCGGTCCCGGACCCCGCCATTTCCACAGCGGGTGGGACAAGCTTTTTTGTGGGTGCCACCGTCGCTCCCTTAGCCCCTCCTCGGCGAGGCCTAATCTAGATTGTTTCGCAGTCGGTAGGCAGCCACTTTCGTGCCAGAAGTCGAATGTCCTGGATCTCGTAGAGATTAGCGCTACGTAATGTCGTGTGTTCGAACGTGATGGGATTCGTAAGAGGTTCCCGGTGTTCGGGACTTTTGTGGACTCCGGGACTGAAGCCGTTCTGTGCCGTAAGCTATAAAGATGTCCTGACTCGCTTAGTATTGGGAGTCTAAGATCCAAGACTTACTCAACAAAGCATCAAAGAAACACACTCACAAGCACCGATTTGGAAATTCAGTTGACAACATTGAATTTGCTCCTTTTGTGGTTACTTTTCATACTTCCAACATGTCGCAATCCAAACCGGCTCCCATCGCCATTGTAGGTGGTGGACCCTGCGGGCTGACATTGGCGCGTCTGCTCGAGCTGGCAGGGATCGACTACGTCGTCTTCGAGCGCGACGCCTCGGCAGCGCCCAAGAGCTATCACCAAGGCGGCACTCTGGACATCCATCCCGGCACAGGACAAGCGGCGCTCGAGGCCGCGGGGCTGAAGGCGGAGTTCGACAAACTAGCTCGCTACGAGGCGGATGTCTTTACCGTCCAAGACTTCAAGGGGGGCAATCGCTTTAGGACTGGCGACGATGGCGCTGTGGGCGAGGGAGATCGTCCTGAGATCGATCGGTCGCAGCTGAGGAAACTGTTGCTTGATTCTATACCGGAGAATCGCATTCGGTGGGGCAAGGTTGTCAAGTCGGTAGAGCGTCAAGATGGAGGGATTGGAGCTGCGGGTTGGGTACTGCAGTTTGTGGATGGCTCTTCTGAGACTGGATTCCGCCTTGTTGTTGGTGCCGATGGTGCCTGGAGTAAAGTGCGGCCAGTGGTATGTACTTTCCGACTCCCTCTTGCCTACATCCTTCTTTCCTTATAACCCTCTTCCCTTTACCCTCAAGTCACACCTGCTATTTTACCTCAGGTTTTACATTTACCCTACGATTGACTGACTCGTTTCCCACCTAGATCACACCCGCAAAGCCAACATACTCAGGCAAGGCGTATATCGAGGGCCGGATATCACCCAGCAACCCCCAATACGCCGCGGCGCAAGAGCTAGCCGGTCCTGGTACAGCCGCTTCATGCGGTGCGGGCCGCCTGGTGATCTTACAGCAGTTGTCCGATAAGACATACCGCATCTACGTCGGATTAGAAGGGGAAGAGAGTCTCATAAGGCCAAGCGGTGCCCTCGACTTCGCAACAGACATCGAAAAGTCGAGAGCCGAGCTCCTGGAGCGATTCACAGACTTCGCGCCACAGCTACGAGCATTCATCCAAAACGCAGAGGGCCCCTGGCGCGTATGGCCGCTCTATTACCTCGACGCCGAAACCTTCGCCCCGGAGGCCGATGACAAGACGTGGACGCGCGCCCCAGGCGTCACTCTCCTCGGCGATGCCGCACATGTGGCGCTGCCGAACGGCGAGGGTGTGAATCTAGCTATGTTCGACGCGCTGCGCTTATTCCAGTGCTTGTCCGACGAGCTGCCGAAGAAGGGGGAGACATTTAATACCGAGGCTGACGTCGCCGCCGTCGAGCGTGCTATCGTCACCTATGAGACTGAGATGCGCAAGAATGCCGCGGCGCATGTCGTCGATGGCATCCAGATGAATGATATGATGTATCAAGCCGACGGTGCGCAGCGCATGACTGCCTTTTTCAAGCAGTTCGCTGAGGGAGGCGACCAGCAATAAGAGGGAGACCCTTGATCTCTTTTTGTTTACTTGTATATTATAGTCATGAAACCATGCTACTCGTTTTGATTTTATATTGTACTAGATAGGTAGGTAGATACTAGGTAGTTAGATAGCTCTTATACCCGCTCCGTCGTTAGCACAAAACGGCAAATTTAGATAGATACCAGATTAAAGAAAAATCAGCAACTCATACTCCCACTCAAACACTCCTTACGCGTCATACTCTGCAGTTTTGTCACAATAATTAGTATTATACTCCTTGCAATACTAGATGTAGCTACGACTTTAAAGCTCTCATACTTCACTATCTAGACATGTGTGATTATCTGTTGTAGATATCAGCCCAAATGTCTTCCAGGGCTCACCATTAATATTAGCTGTCATAATGTCAAATGCTTCTCGCCTAACTGCATAATTCCAGTCGGAGATGGTGGTCATCGGGAGTCACCCAGTAGATCTAGCCCATCATCTAACTGAACACTCTCCTCGGATGGCTCATAATTCAGCCTGCGGCATTCAGTTACCCCTAGGTCTGGTGAGCCCCCTTCAAGGCTAATTCGTTCTCCTTCTTGACGCTCCGTGGTAGGCTGGGGCGTGGAGATTATTTCATCCAACTTGTGAACAATCTCACTTAACGGAGTTAAAGGACTCGATTCACGTGGAGGGGATTCGGCGGTGCGCTGAGTATCGTGGCCCTGGCTTTTGTCGTCCGGTTTCCATATGGCTAACTGTTTACCTAAATTCTCGAGAATTATGTCATACTCGAACTCACTGCCAAAACAGCAGTCGCCAAAGAGCCCAGCGATGGACCATCCCTTCTGCAACCACAAGTCGGCGTCGAAAGTACATGGTGTAATATCTTTCACTTTGAAGACATTGACGAAATCTCGAAGCTCTGGCAGGGACGAATGACGTGCATAGGGAAAGTTGATGACATTAGGAAGTGCTGCGGAGGTATCTGTTTCGTCTTTCTGCTGAAATGGATCACGCATTGCACTGAGCTTACGGAATAATGACTCGATATCCCTAGGAACTGGCTCGTCATCCGGGCCCTGAATATCGTTGACGAAGCTGATGTCTCGGCCGTTTGCCAGGGCCTTCTTGAGCAAATATATGTATGGGTGTAGTAATGCCAGGGGCGTGTCGCTAACAGACATCCTAGCATAATTAAAAGTCATTCAATAATGCTTGTGTTTTCGGACTTACAGTTCGATGATAGCGCTGATATCTTCAGGTGTTAGAATTGTAGCGTTGGTTAAGTCCTCGCCTCCGCCGCAATGCCGACCTCCATCACATCTCGCCCATCTTTAAGATGCGTCACGATTGGCCGGATCCAGACGATCGGTTTAGTCTCCATCACGCTGCAGCCCATGCCTTTCTCGCAGCTATGAATCCTGACATTCTCATTCGTGGTCAAGCAGCCCTCTTGCTGGTTATTCCACATGTAAACCCTACAAGGGCCGGCGCTTCTTTGGCTACGTGTGTTTGGGCGGCCCATCGATTGCCATTTGGTTTGGTGACCAGCGAGTTAAAGACGCGCATTTTATACCCATCAACGTGGATCTTGTAAAATGTGAGATGTAGTTTACAGGCCGAAAAGAGCATCTTACCTGCGAGTTTAGCGCCTTAGATAATGCGATCCAGACTTCTTCGTAGCTATGTGAACGTTAGGTTACCCACACCAACAAATCTAGCATTCTTACCCGTATGTCCAGGCCTGAAAATGGAAGATGGTATCTTTTGATACTTATGCAACTTCACCAATATATTCTTTGTATCCCTTCAGCTTTGGTTTTTAGAGATAGTTGTCGAGGATGGAGTGTCTAGGTAAATCCTATCAAGAGTTTTCAAGCCTGACGAATACTCGATCATAATCGGATTTTTGCGTCATCGCCGTAACGAAGCGTGGCTCGCACCTAATATCCCCAGTATATAGCACAGCCTTACCTAAGCCTTCGAATACTACGTTCTAACGTTAGTGAATACGATGCTCTTGGCTAGCTATCACTCACGGAACATGACAGCTCCCACACAATGATTGGCATCGAGGAGCGTGACCTGTATGGTATTACCGGGTTGAATCTCAATGGCCGTCGGTGTGTCTAGTGGAATAGGTTTCAGCTTGTTACTAAGATGCCTATAAGTCTGCCGCCGTGGATCTTCTAATATTCCCTGTGCATGGTTGTGGCGAACAGAAGACTTCTCGAGGCGGAGCAGTATTTCCTTTGTTGGGGCCGAACAGTATATACTTGTCTGGTGAGTTTGGCTTCAATGAAAGACCAGAAATACTTACAAAGCCCCATTGAAACTTTCTAGGCCAGCGAGATGATCACTGTGGACATGGCTGAGGAAGCAAGCTAAAGGTGGTGGAAAGCCAGGTGGCCGACGGAAGAAGTCAACTAATTTGACGTCAGGCTATACAAATACCTAAATAACCTATTCTTTACTAACCTCTGATTCCTGGGAACTCGGATACGATGCCTTTGAATGTCGACATGGTGAGGGCAAGTCAGCGCAGTTATGCTGCTACCATGAACTTAGGCCCCAGAGTCCACGGATAGGTGATGCAGGTGGGCACATGGTCGCATTAGCTTAATGGTCGGGGAATAAGAACAAAATCGATCTGCTCTCTCCGAAACTTATATCAATGGTTAGATTAAACGTGTCAACGTTCACGTTTGGGTTGAATGCGACAAGAGTTAAAATTAAGCAGCCACACAGGTGGAATTGAGGAGGGCGGCGGCCTCAGGTGCTTAACTGAGTAACTGCACTTGCCTAGCTAGCATCTGCGGGGGGTGGTGGTGATTCAATTTAGCGACGGCAGGTGCTGAAACCACCAACTGTCCACAGTGCTTTGTAGCGCTGAGTAGCACATCCCAGGTCTTTTTCTTTCTTTCTCACTCATAATCACACCTACATCTTCGCACTTATCTCACCAATGCCCTAGTGATACATCATCGAGTCTCATCAAACCAAGCACCGTTTCCTCCCTGACATGAGTGCAGTAAGACTGCTACAATCCTGCCAGGCACGTGTCCAATTGCCCAGCTTTAGAGTAGTCAGTGAAGTGCAGGTGGAGGTCGGGCTGACATCATTTTACCCCGTCATTCAAAGTATTCTCTAACTCATCTCTTGCTTATCAAATTTTGTGTAGATAGCGCGGTTCCATGAAGATTTGAATACGGGACATATCATTATGAATGATGCGAACCCACGGTATAAGATCCACAATGAGTATGATTCATGATGAAGACATCAGTTCGGTCCTACAGGAAACTCGTCGGTACAGCATCACTTCAAAAGTTCAACATTCAAACCGCCTCAGCAATTTCAAGTCACCGACTCACGTTACATAGGGTAATAAGAGCCAAGAAACGACCATGTGAATATACAATGTCTCTTTTCTTGTCTGGGGAACAATTTATGTTTACACCATTTAGCCTCAAGTTGTTACCGATGGAGCGTGACAGGCCCCTGTTCAATAGGCAAAATGGGATCGCCGGACCTTACAGCGCCGCACTGCTTCTCATAAAATACATGTGGACTATGTATTCCAAGTGTCTAGCTGGCTGCCATAGGAATCCTAACCCACTTGTCGCATAGACTTTGAGCGCCTCGATGATGCGTCCATTAAATCTCATTCAAGCCATCACCTTGATCGGCACATGGTCGATCTCCACGGCCGCCAACCCTATCGATGTACAGGAATTCGGGCTTCAAGCCGAGCCGCGTGCAGATCCAAGCCTAGTGGGCTACTTAGGTGCCTTCTTTCTCGGAGCCGATCCATATGTCTACCTCTACCAGAGCAATGGGAACAGCCCCACGTCATTCAAGGCCTTGAATAAGGGGCAACCTGTGTTAAAGCCCACGAAAGGTACCGGCGGCGTTCGAGATCCAGCGATAGTCCAAGGTGGTGGCGCTGAAGCTGGCAAGAAATGGTATATCGTGGGAACAGATCTCAATATTGGCAAGGTAATGTCGCTGTGCTCTAGGACTGCGTTTAAGAGACTGACAGCTCCGTAGACAAATTGGGATGCTGCTCAACGGAAAGGTAGTAGAGGCATATTTGTTTGGGAGAGCACAGATCTCGTCAATTTCAACAATGAGCGTTTAGTCACAGTAGAGGATGCGACAGCGGGCATGGTCTGGGCACCCGAAGCTATCTGGGACGCCACGAAAAGTGAGTCTCGCGATACTGCCTTGATACAGCATACTGACATAACCAGATCAATACCTTGTACACTGGGCTTCGAAGTTTGTGGGTGTCCAGTCTATCTTTTCTACGGGATATTCGCATACTGACAAGTCATAGTACCCGACATCTGATCCTAACCACACCGGCAATCCTTCAACGATTCGCATTCGCTATGCCTACACGAGCGACTTCACAACATTCACTGCACCCCAGACCTACATCGATTACTCGCCCACCAACATCATCGATCTAGATATCGTCCCTCTAGACAGCGAAGGCAAGAGCTATCTCCGATTCATGAAAGATGAATCTGCAAAGACTGTATTCATGGAGTATTCGACGAATGGCCTTTTTGGGTCTTGGACGCGGGCGGGTGGGAGCTCAGGTATTATCACTTCAGGGGTCGAGGGGCCTGCAGCATACCGCGACAATACGGAAGACTCAAAAGTCCACGTGCTGCTTGACTTCTACGGGAGCGACGGCTACAGACCCTATGAGAGCACCGACGCCAAGAATAACAAATGGAGTGCGAGTAGTCGCACGGGCTTCCCGTCAAACCTGCGTCACGGTAGTATTTTACCAATTAACCAGACTCTCTTCGATGCTCTGGGTAAGAAATGGGGCTCGTAGAATAATATACATACTCAAATGCGCATATTTGAGTCTTTTTAAAAAGGTATCCAGCCCACTTGATTGCTAGTGACACTAACTACTCTTGAATAAGGAGCATTCGTAAGACATATTTTACCTGTCGTTGTCGAAAGCTGCGCAAACTGACAACTCACACCGGGAGACCGCTATATATAAGGAACAAATACCGTATCATGTGAGACGAGAACAATATTAGAAACCAGTTTTCCATTTCTAGTACTAAATTTACCACTTACCTCACGAGTCTAATCCACTTTACTTCTGATATGTTGTCCGACAAGCCTTACCATGTCGGGTTCCTCCTCTACAGGCCACTCAAATCAAAACTCCCTTCGCCTCTCGGTATATATCGCGCTGCATAGTTAGTATGTGTTCCCGCATAGCGTGTAACTCAATAGCCCTCTCCGAAGACAAATCGCCCATGGCCACCAAATCCCCACGATACTCCTGGTAGTCCTCCAACGCCGAATGGCACCGTCTCACCATCGAAGATAGCTCGCTCGTCATAGCGCCCTCGATGAAATCGTCGTCGTCGCTACTCTCTCTCGGCGGGTATGGTCGCTTCGGGGGGTATACGTGTCTCGCGTTCGTCGGGCATCGGGTCGGTAGGTATCTAAGTACGGACCAACGTTAGCATGGACTTCCCAATTCGGTCCTAGGGAAACAGGTTTGCGAGGCAGAGATCGCCGGTGATGGCTTTCCCAGCGCCAGAACTCGAGTTGCGGCGACGACGCCCCGCCCTCTTGTTTGAAGCGTCGTGCCAGCTCTGTCATGTACCGCGCTGGGTTGCCGTCTTCGTCTAGCACCACGTAGGCGTGCGCGGATAATCTGCACGAGTATAGGTCTGTGCCTAGGCGGAGCGTGATGTGCATGTCTGCGTCCTGTGTGAGATATCCTTTCTGTGAGATCCGGATCTTCTTGCCTTTCTTGTCACGGGCATACTGTACGGCGTGCGCGCCCTTGATTATCCAGGTATGCGTTAAACCTAGGACTTTGGCTATCGATTTCGCGAAGTTGTTGTGTGCCCACACTAGGCCTCTGTTTCGATGTTCTGGTCGATCGATCCAGACTACCAGTGGATCGTCTTGGGTGCCTTGACCGAAACATCTGTTTGGGTTACTTAGTGCCACGTCGCTGCAATACTATAAGTCAGTTATCATTATTTATACTGGAATTTTCGGTTTCCAGGAAGCTTGGATACTGTTTTATCTTTAAAATGACATCTCATGTTTTGAGGTTACTACACTAGGGAGAAAATGGCACTGAGAAACACTTACTACTCTTGTTCCTCTCGGTTGTTCTTGCATGGCTCGTATGCTGGGGTATCGGGTCCCAGTGTCGCCATATGCTCTTGTCGCTTTCCATCTTGAAGTATACTATAAGCTTAATAATAGAAGTGATTTGCCGTGATATAATCCATTTGCAAGAGGTCATCGTGAAGGATTTATATGAGAATAATGCAGTGTATTGTGAAATTACAGTTGTCAAATTCTGTTTATTTTTAGAATTATTTCTCTCCTTCGTTGTTGTATGATTTATTGTCTAAAAATAATGCTTTGTGATGGGACGTCTTTGACAGCCAACCCTTTATACCTCACCTTCAACCTCATCTCACCGTACTAGTCATTCAATAAGTAGGTATACTATAACCTCACTGTCGATAAAAGTAGGAAGTGACATATATGATCTGCATATGCAATATTCTTATACTAAACAAGGTCTGTTCCTTTGTCTTTTCAGATTTGGCTGTCGCCGTAATGTTTATGGGGAACGAAGACAACGACACAGATAAACTAATTAGCTGAAGCAGTTTCGATCCGTAGCTCGAACTGGCGGTTCTTATTTGGGACAGTTGAACATTGGCATCAACCAAAAGATTTGAGACCGATGACCAGGAGGGTGACGATAATTAATTGCTTAAAAACCAATGTCATGAAGTCACGCCACATTACCAAGGCCACACTACCACAAGGCCACAGTACTTTAGGAACAAAGGGACCATCTGTATATAGCCTAGTTACGCCTACGGAGGTGGTTTAGAGACCTTCGCGCAACAACAAGGATAGATGACCTACCCCATACTACGAGGTCCCTGACAACCAAGAATAGATACTCGACCCTGAAGGAACGGCCTTAAACCTCTAGTAGGACATCAGAAGATATGTGAAATAGTTGAGTTTACGAACAGTAACGGGAAGAGACTGTTTACAACAGGAATTAAGAACAAGTAGGCTGGCTGGAAGAATGGAAGTTGACCATCATTGAACATAATATTCATAGCTAAGTCAAATGGGTCAAGTAGCATAGCATCATGACCAATTTATCATATCACCTTCAAATTAAGAAAGTCGACGTTCTGGCTCTTACTACGCGACATGCTGAGGAACGACCTCAATGAGTGCATCAGCATAAGTGAAGTGCTCCACCGTGAGTAGTTTTAAGTAAGTAGAGAGCGCCTTGAAAATATGTAGCCATTCCGTAATCTAGTCCATGAGTTAGGGTCCATCCCCTTTCCCGGGAAATGCCGCGATCGTGTGAGCGAAGAACAGTGTTGAGGCTTCGAAGCGATATGCCTGATAGAGTATCTGCCCAGCAATAAGGTACGCCCAACAATAGCATATGCCCGACAAATCTGCTCTACGACCGCTCTTGATGGATGTACATACATTTTTATGACAGCCGACAAAAGCTTGTCTGAATGGCACAACTAGTATCACGTTATCGTTGTCGCATGATGCAACTTCCTTGTCCTATACCGCATAGTTGTGAGCGAATAAATGAGGCCTCGATTTGGGGTGGTATAATAGAACATTGACATCGTTGAGGAGGAATTTCAGTTGCCGCGCGATATGAACGTTTTCCCCAAACGCCCGGAGATTTCGGGGTGACGGCAATGACCCCAGTTCAGATTGATAAGCCATGTGTCGAATCAACCCGCATATGGAATCGTCACCTGCTAGAATAGGCATAGTAAGCAAGATGGCTGGAAAAACGGATACCTCAATGCACATTGCCCGACCGCCATGCAGAGATTAGACCAGCGCCAGTTGATAGTTTGAAATCTAGGACGGCGAGGACTCATCAAGCTCTCTGATTATATTTCCGACATTCTTCGGTGGACGTCGTTCAATAACAGACTGAATTGTCCCTTTTAGTTCCCTGGGTTCTTAGGGGCAACTGCCTCTCCTCTCTATCCGTTTTAAGCATCGCGCCAAGAACTCTAGAGTAAACCCAATGGCTGCTGACGACGAGACAACGCCCCTCATCGGGGTGAGGGAATGCGAAGACACGAAGACGAAATCGAAGCTATCGTTCTTCTCGCCGTCAACCTTGATTCTCTTTGGCGGGTTTATAATATCCCTCTCATTTAGCTATACGCAAACCCCGTAAGTTTCATATATGGTACTATTTTTCACCCGTCGGCTCGCTGTCATTCTAATTCCTCATAGCATGCTTTACACTTTTCATGTAATGGTCTGTGAGGAGTTTTATAAGCATGCTCCACCGTACGAAGGAGACGGCGATCGTTGCGCTCGAAATGAGGTCGATGCCGGCGCTGCTTCTCAAATTGCCATCATGGGGTCTGCAACAATACTCTGTGGAATCACCAATCTTTTCGTTGCCGGCTGGGAGATGAGGAAATATGGCCCGAAAAAGGCACTAGCGATTCAAACCTTCTTCCCCGCAATTCGCGTTCTTATTCAGACTACGTCGCTGTTCATCGGGGCTCGTACTGGCATTATCATAATGCAGCTGAGTCAGTTGACGGGAGTCTGGGAGGGCCTGCCGGCTACATCCTAATTCTGAACACGATTGTGGCTGAAACTACCGAACCACAAGGTCGAACAGCCATGTTCGGACGGCTTCAAGGAGTCCTTATGTTGGGCGTTGCTCTGGGACTTATTGTGGGAGGGGTTGTAGCTGAAAAATTCGGCATTGAGACGCCTTTCGAGCTCGCGGCAGTTTCCTTCCTAGTGTCTACTACGTACGTCCTGTCATTCGTGCCCTACATCGACCCAAAAGACCTATCATCAGACGACAAGACCCCCAAGTCAAAGGGCTTATTCGGCTTTTTAAGCCCACTGAAGGTTCTGGGATCTCAAAAGATGAGATTGACAAATGGGCGTACTGTAAACCATCGTGGGATTTCCTTCCTAGCTCTGGGCATTTTTGTTGGAGTTCTTGCGACGGGCTACGCTCCGACCTTGATCCAGATGTATTCCATGACCGCATTTGGATTCAGCTCGACTAACAACAGCCTGCTCATGTCGGTGAATTGCTTAGTGAGAGGATTGTTTCTCATGTTCGTGTTTCCGCGCATAATTGATTATGGACGGCTTGCATTCAAAACAGCAGATGTGCCTGGCTCCGATACACCACCCGACTCACCTTTTCCCACCGAGCCATTAGACATTGATCCTTTACCAGCGACCATCGGCGACCAAGAGGAACCGCCAAAACCACCAAAGCCTATCGCAGTGACACAGGGTGCAGGTTTCGACCTCTTTTTCCTAAGAGGGAGTCTTTTGATCGATGGCATAATCACGACCTCTTCGGCTTTCGCTACACAAGGCTGGCATATGTATCTCGGTATGTATCCTCCAGCTGACCCAATCCAGTGCTAGTTATGAGACTACTGTTGCTGACATGGTATCAGTCGGGTTTTTATTGCCCTTGCATCGGGCTCGGCACCTGCGGCGAAAGGCGTGCTCACTGAGATGGTACCAGCCAGTCGCAAGGCCGATGCACTGCAAGCCATGACTCTTGTAGAGTATTCGGCAACTCTGACGACGATGGGGTTGTTTGGGTTTATTTTCTCTTCGTTCGCTAATATTGGAAAGTCATATCTGACGTTCTATTGTAATGCTGTATGATCCCTATACCTTCGTATTCATCACCTTTCACTAAATATGTTGTCTAGGCCGTGGCGATCGTGGGCGTCTTAATCCTCTTGTTGTCAAGATTTCCAGCGCCAGGCAGCGAGATCATCACAGACCGCATAGAATCTGAACCCCTATTACCAGATGAAACGCAGGGCGACGCAAACAGGAGCTGAGCGAAAATAGCCGCCTGGAAGTTAGTATTCCACGGCATCATGGCTGCGAGGCTAGGTACTTAAGGTGCTTCGTCGGAGAATGATAGAGATCCCGCTCCGACGCAATTATGGTTATTCTCGATATTACACAACGATGCGACACAAAGTACCTGGTTACCCATGTGGTTGAAGAGTTACGTATTGGTTCGCGATTGAACTGTCGACTAAGTACGAAGATGTCGGAGCACTAGAAGGTTTCAATAGGGGCATGCTCTGGTATATATATATATATATATAGGTATAGATTATGGCGTCCATTATGGCGCCCCAGTACATGAACAGTTATGGACACAAGGCACGTGCACTGCCCCTTTTCTAAGCCCCAGGACCCTGCCGACCTTTAATTTTCTAGCGTGAACCCACACGGCCGGAATCTACCCTCTCAACAACCTTGAGTGCTCCAAAAAGAGCTGCGACTCTCAACTTATCAACCCCATATTTGAAAATGAAACCCGGAAGTCCTTTTCTGTATTGCGCACCATGAATATGCTATCAATTTTCTTTTATTCAGGACCGAATGCACATAGTGATATCGTCTCCGACGGCGCAGGACCCCTGACAAATCTAACCTTAGCGTACACGGCAGACCCGCTGAAGGACTGGTTAGCATCAATTATATTTCCCGTGTTACATTGCGAGCCGGCATCCGCCCTGGTACGATTCAGGGTCCGATGGCAGTAATTCAAATTGCGTTCTGAGGTTATTTCGGCTCTAACATGAGATCCGGCGCCACTGTGGCCAAGGAAACTTTCATTGTTTGTTGCTCTTGAATAACTCACCATTTCCTTCCCCCATTATACCTATTACCTATACCCATTCTATCAACGGCAAGCAATACACCTACACGCCACCCAACATATTTAACTTTCACACTTTCACTTACTTACGTAGGTAGACTCAAAAAAGACTCAGTGCTACTTACATTATCGTGGGAAGGTGACTCCGGTGTAGAGCAACGTTCTTCTGACGTGCCTGTTCTTTATCATCCATGTGACGAACCTGCCTTGTCCGGCCTATCCGATAGACTTCTTTATCTCACGCCCTGGCATGTATTGAAATCTTAGGCGTCTTTGTGCATTTCCACCCCTACATCGTAACCAAATTAGTATTCTTATCATGCGCTGGGCGACACACCCCGTCTTTCAAACGAGGAGCCCGACCGAACAAGCTACTACCGACGTGGAGGCCGTCGGAGATGCCGGAGTTGATGGGCATACCGGCGAAGCAAGCGGCAGCACCAGTCCCGAGCCCAAGGATAGCCATGCTCTGAAATTTCGGCCGCCGAGCGATCACTTCACGCCCCACCAAATATTTTACATCTTCATCCTAGATGGGATAGTCTCCGCCGCATCTCCGGCGGTATCAACTTCGCTATAGCTTACGGTAAGCCTCTCCTCTAAATTCCTCCCGTTCCGTTTTGAGCTAGCAGCTCACTCGGCTATAGCGTTGTACCATGATAAAGGCGTCGGCGACCAGCCTATTCGGTTGTTCAAGTTTCCCAACACTCTTGCCGGAGACACAGCCGTCACTATCTTCATTCAGTTTCTCACCACTTGGATCATAGAGGCCATCCTTGTTGGCTACGGATCTGAGGAAGGGAGGAGTACAGCCGATTGGATTTATCCCCCAGCCGAAAAGGAGGTATCTTCGATGGTTCATGCTCCTGGACCGGAAGGAGCAGACAGACGAGGTTAGGAGCGTCAAACACTGGCTGCGGTTCCTCTTTTCACAGGTCATCCGATCCCTCATACTAGCTGTTGTATTCTTCCCCTTCATCTTTGGCGCATGTGGGCTTGCTCACCCTGGTCGGCAAACATCAAGGTGATGATTGGGATTGGTATTACACAGCAAGGTGGGGGCCAGAAATCTTCAAGCTTGTTCAGGGGCGGCGCTTGGATTACTGTTTACGCCACCCATGGTCATCTTCTGGCTTGCGAGGTGCGGATGGGCTCTACAAGCTAAGGAAAGACAGTCGGATGGGTAATAGACATCCCCTGGATCATCTCTGCCTTAAACGGGAAATATGCGACCAGCTTCGCCCAAGTCTCGCAGATCGAAGCCTCGCTAGCTCGGTGGCTTGAGCGCCTCCGGTGAAGCGCTTACGACACTCTCCTGACAGGTTTTGAACTCCTTACTGCCTTTGCAGTTACTACGAGCACTGGTAGCTGTCTATACAGAACGATATGCCCAAGGTATACCGACCTTGCGACGCACCCGACAGGCAGTTCGGACACCAATCGTTTGGGCTTGGGCGAACGGGGACTTATCCCGCTTCAATGATTGCGGTAACCCCTAGGTCCGGACGTGAGCTATGAGGTGGGAGTCCAAACAGGCCTTTGTATATAAACTAAACTATATTAATTGGATAATATTGCCATGCCTTGTGGCGTCGATAGAAAAAGTACCTGAATAACTAACCATATCTTACTGCCCCAGGCTGCTCTCTGAACCAATCGTCTGTAGCCATGGCTTCTTCCGTTGAGGCGTAGTTGATGATCGTACTTTTGGCTGTCGTATACGCATGATAAGCCTCAATACCATTCTCCACACCAAGACCACTCGACGACTTGCTTCCGCCCCAAGGACTGCTGGGATCATTGCGATGATGCGTATTCACCCAAGTGATACCCGCGTCAATCCGTTCCGACACACGGAATGCCTGCGACAGATCTTGGGTCCAGATTCCCGCGCCGAGCCCGAACTCGCTATCGTTCGCTAGCTCCACCGCCTCGTCTTCGGTGTCGAACCCGACAACGACGATGACGGGTCCGAACGCCTCCCGTTGCCAAAGCAAAGTCGCCTGCACATTCCCGCTACCCCGGTAGCTCTCCACCAGAACAGTAGGTTCGTAGAAATGCCCCTTCGAGAAATCTGTCCCGTCAAGGGTGCTGGTGCCAACCATTTTCTTGGCTCCAGTCACCACACTCACTAATCCAGTTTTTACGGACTCATCTACCAGCCCTTCTACCTTCTCCAACTGCTTCGCGGAAATCAGCGGCCCCATCATAGAGTCAGGGTTCGTGGGCGCGCCCATGCGCGCACGGATAAACTCCGTCTTGGCCTTCAGAAGCTTCACCAATCCATCGAAAATCGCGTTCTCGACGATGATGCGCGTACTGGCGATGCACGTCTGCCCACTGGCGATGAAGCTCCCAAACGCAATCCCATTCACCGCGAGCTGGAGATCCGCGCTCGCAAACACCACGAGCGGCGCCTTGCCCCCTAATTCCGCCGTGTAGCGAGCCAGGTTCCCGCCCGCGATGGCGCCTATCGCGCGTCCCGCCTCCGTGCCGCCCGTGACGTCGACCTTGCGCACGAGCAGGTGGCTCACGAGGGCCTTCCCCGTGCGCGCGCCGTACCCGGGAAGCACGCTCAACACGCCGTCGGGGAGTCCCGCGGCCCTGAAGATGGCGCCGAGCCGCAGCGTGGTGAGCGGGGTGAGCTCGCTCGGCTTTACGATGACCGAGTTCCCGGCCGCGAGCGCCGGCGCGAGCTTCTTCACGGCGATGAGCAGCGGGTGGTTGAAGGGCGTGATCTGCGCGACGACGCCCAGCGGCGCCCGGTCCACGAAGTTGTGCAGCTTCCCGACCGTCGGCAGCACGGGCCGCTCCTCGACGCGCAGGAGGGATGCGTAGTACTTTAGCCAGCGGACTAGGGAGGGCACTTGTGCTTTCACTTTTCGGCCCGTGTGAGCTTAAAATTGTCTTTGATGCGGGTAGCGGGGGGGGGGGGGGGGGGGTCATGGTATACTTTCGCGAATCGCGCGCCCTGTTTGGCGCACTTCCAGCGCGATCAGTTCTGGTAGTGAGGCCTCGAGAAGTGTCGCGGCTTTGTCGAGCACGTCGGCGCGGTGATGGCGTGAGGAGCGCGACCAGATGCCTGATTTGAAGGCCTCCTGGGCGAGGGTGACCGTGTCTTCCACATCTTTCTCTGAGGCGGCATGGCAGCTATGGATAGGTTAGCGACGCTCCCTTCGTTAGGCTTGCCGTGCCCCGCGGGAGGTCATAATATGTGATTCTTACTGCGCAAAGATCTCCCCTGTGGCGGGATCTTCAACTGGTATGCTGGAGGTGGACGGTTAGTCCTTGTTTGGCATTCATCCTAGATTTATGGTATTTCTTACAGTTCCCCCCTCCCTGGCCAATCTTTGCCAGCCACCCACATCATATATGGCTCAGGCATCTTGGTCGGATCTTCGCGTGTGTGTGTATGAGTGAGTTATCTAAGTTGCATGCCGTCTCCGCACGTGTGCGCTACGTTCCACTATTGGAGGGCCCGTCTCACATCGGAGTTACGCGGGGTATTGAGACATGTCTTATCAATTAACAACTACCTCAAGTAATACGTCCCAACTACAACTTCCGCCTGCTAACCCTTTCACAGAATGGCGCCTGTCTGGCTTTCCTCTTCCTCACAGCAAACCCGCAGGCGGCAGTATGCGCACCTCTAGTTCCTCCACAACCACAGCAAAAGTCCGTGTGGCAATTCTCACAAGCCACCCTTTTACGGCCCTCGACTAGTACCCGAGCTTTACATCCTTCTCCGGGACACACTGCTACGAATTCATCGAGGAATTCTTCCGTGGCTTCCGATTCCAGCCTATGCCGCGCCTGGTATTCGTGGCACGTCAGCCCGTCGTGCCAGGGCACCTGGCATTGCGTGCACATGGCTAGCTCGCAGTCGGGGCACGTTATGCAAAGCTGGGGACAGGGCGCGACGGGTTGATGTAAGGCTGGCATAAGTTCGGCGTGTGGATTGCCAAGGAAGACGCCCGACGAGCATCCCGCGCGCAGACACCATTGGAAATCAGGATCTGCGGAGAGCCTTTTTAGCGTACACTGCTCGTCGTAACGGCGGAAGGTGTCGGCGGGGACCAACGCCCGTATGGCATCCGAGGCGAGGGTCGTATGACATCCCGGCATTGGACACTGGATGTTGTTCGCCGCCGTGCGCCCGCGAGTCTTCATTTGGTACTCGATGTACTCCCGCCAACAAGAGCAACATATATCGCGCCGGTGGCTGTGACACTGGGCGGGTTCCTCGCAGGTAGGGAACTTTAAGAAGTCGGCGATCCACATCTCCCCGAACCCCCGGGTCGCTCTGCGCCAGTTCGCCAGGGGGGCGAGTACTCCCTATCCTCATCGCATATGGGGCATGGAGACCGAGGTGTCCTCGGCAGCAGGTTTGGGAAGAACGGGACCTTGATCTTACTCCCGTCGCCACTTGCGTCGTCTACCTCGATCATGACCATCTCGACTCCCTGCGTAAGGAAGTAGCCTGGGGTGAGGTACATCATAATATCCTCATCGGCGAGGCTTTGATGTAACTCGATCGATCTCCGCAAGCTGGCTTCCGTTACCTGTGGCCTCTCATCTTCTGGTCGGGCATTTATCATCTCGGCAAGTGACGCTACCAGTGCCCGAGATGTGACAGGTGGTTGTAGTTGTATCTCTCCGTGGAGATTCTCCCATGGAGGCAGCGAGGTCTGTGGGCTCCATGGTGGTGGAGGGAGAGAGTTTGGGATGGATAGGCCATTTCCATAGTTGACAACCCCCTGAAACGTCTGCGTCGGAGCCTGGTGGTAGGGATGGGGCTGCAGACCATCGACAGGTCCTATCCAAGTCGAACTGGCCGGGTGACTAAAGCCGCTTTGAGTAGAGCTCAAGTGCTCGGGATGATCGACCGGTGTTTGTGGTCGGGGAAATTGGTCGTGGTGTAAGTAGGGGCTTCCATGTGGCTTTGAATCGGGCTATGAGACATGGAAGTGGAATAAGTAGGCTGTTTTGAATATGTTCAACATTGACCTGTTTCGAAACCACCCCAAAGATCTACGTGTGACAATACGCTTGAATCGTATGGATGTCTGGTTGTGATAAAAAGGACAGGTAGGAAATTTAATGGAAAAGGTTCCAATAGGTTGATCGTGATGAAATGGAAAATATATGAGCGTACTATTCAGCTACGTGAATGTGGTAAAGTAGGGGGATGAGGTGGTTATATACACGTTGAGTACCTAGGTACTTTGTACTCCTGTGATGGAAATCATATTACAAGAAAGCGCACGGGTAGGAGCTTTAGGTAGTAACTTGCATATCTGCCTGAAAGTACAACCTTAACGTACTATCTTATCCTCCAGTTGGAGGTGGTTATTGGTGAGTAACGTTCCTATGAGGTAGCCTCAAGTAACACATAGTATTGGGCTACTTACGCTTACGTCGCTCGGCATCATAAGTATCTGTGTAGATTCCAAGGCAGCTATTGCCCTCGTACTAGGTAGATGACGATGAGACCGGCTGTCTAGGCTTTTGGAAATCTAGGTGTTTACTGGATACCTTGGGTAGGTACAATACTAGGTAAAAAAGTTGCTAACTTGCCATGTTTCACAAGGCATCTCTGATCTCACGATACCTTGTCTGACACACCAAAACACTCACCTTCCTAAGCCTCATATAGACTCCGTGGGACTTATGGCCCTAGTAACAAAGGACCTAGATGTATATAGCCAGGGGCTAGCCCCAGAGACCCTTAGACTCTCTGCGCAACAACAGATATCAATATACACCCCATACCCTGATAGTGAGGTCCTGACACCATGAAACATCATTGTAACATTTTGCCAGGCCATTTGGTGCCTCTTGTTATAACGAATGTGGGCGTCTTCATCGAAACCTTGATATTCGATTTCACTCTCTAAAGTATGCGTAGGTATAAAGTCTTATTGTTTCTGTTTTAGTCTGTCGATGCTCATATTCATCATCAATCCTCATGTACATTTACATAGATACAACATAGACACCCATTTGCCTTCCAGGTTGCAGGCAATATACCTTACATATCCGTCGAATAATATGCGTTCCGCCTACCCACGGGCCGACGCTTTAAACGCAACATTAGGAACTCAGAACCGTCAAGCCGCTGGGTCATGCTACTCCTCCTGCCCCAAACAATACTGCTTCTACTTAATCCCGTATAATTAATGGTCCTCATTAGGTAACTGGAATAGAAGCGGATGATTAAATTCATCACCAGAAATAAATGATCAGCAGATGCATAGCAAAAAGAATCTTAAGGCCTGCTAAAACCTTACCCACAGGTTAGGTTTCAGCAGGCCCTAGTTGAGCGCATCACAAAAAGTATATACAGGTTTCCAGAACCTAGAAACGGGGGCATCTCTTAGACGGCATCATAGAACAACCTAAGTAAATAAAGAGCCCCATTTATGGTGCCGCTACCACCTATCACAATTTCCACTTCATTTTCTACTATCTAGGACCATGTTAGGATGTGTTAAGGCGCCAAAGCGATCTTATAGAATTGTAGACTTTAACGCTGACTCTAACGCTAAGTGTTATGATTCTTGTTAGCGTAGTCTGTAAGGATACCAAACGCTACTTCTACATCACGTAAAAAGACACGGGGGTAACTTCGGGTTCCCAAGCCCTTGGTTCCAACATACTGAGGGTGGTGGTGATCGGAGAGAGCAGAAAGAGAGGTGGGGGAAGGGGGTGGGGGTAACTTTGGGAAGGGTTCCCAAGCCCTATCTCTCCTCGAATCGCCGTCGCATCTCCGCCCAGCTGGCTGCCATATCATCTACCAGACCGATATAGGGCTCGGCGAGCAATTCTAGAATCACTGGTGCCTTACGGCCAACCCAGCGAAACAGCCTGCCAAAGAGCCAGAGCCAAAGGATGGCGAGGAAGACCACCAACACCGTCACGAAGGCGACGGCGGCGCCAACAACGGCAAGCCAAAACCCTCTAGCCAAGGCTACCGCAGTAGCGATACCCAAGACAATGATGATGGCCGCCAAGCCTATCATTCCACCTGCGGCAAGTTCGCCGCCGACGATCCTCACCATGAGCATTACCCCCGTCTTCACGGGGCTCGGTACAATGGCTAGCAACGCGCCAAATGCCCTATTGATGACGGCCAATGCTGCCTTACCAGTGGCTACAGCGAACATGCTTCCTAACGCCGCGATGCCTACTTCAGCGCTATTTGTAACAGCCCCCGAAAGAGCTTTCGCAAAGTCTAGAAAGATCGACATGGTGATGGTCTCGTTGGTAGTAATGGTAGTTATAGTGTACCTGTCCCTATGTGCGGTCAGTATGTCAGTGAGCCTAAAGAAGAAAAAGTAAACAAAGATTCAAGCATAGGCAGCCCAGCAATTGAATAGGTCTTCTTGGAAGGACGGTTGGCAACTTCTCCGTCTACCTGGGGCTTCCGTCACTGGGGGCTCATTCCTGGATCATATCGGACAGTTTTCCTTATATGGTAGAATTGGGGTCGCTCCCGGCCCTTATTTGAAAGCTTATGTATAGCTGGGCAAACTCAAACAGGATAGAATCAAGGAGGTCACATGTGTGTTATAAGGGTATAGTAGTGGAAACAAGCCAAGGTGAGAAGTTTCAATTTAAGATTGCAAAAGACTGCTAGCTGATTATAAGCTATGAAGCCTGTGATATGCCGATACGGCTAAGCATTTTACCCATCCGCTATCATACATAGACGCATCCTGGCATGGAAACGCTGAAGTTGTAGACGAATTGCCCATATATTCAACCAATATCGGTTCTGTCTTGCTACCCTGTCGGCGAGTGTGCATGTTCTGAAGGCTCTGCAGGCTTGCCGTCCGCGAGGCGATGTGTCGCCATCGCATCATAATTGGTCGGAATTGAATTGTTGGGGGCAGGTAAAGTGCTATATGGAGGAGGGTTGTCGTCTGGAGATGCTTCACCGTTTGCAGGACAGTAGCCATGTGTCGAATTGTTGTTGTATGATATACAATATTGTCTGTAATCCGTTCTTTCATCGCGTATTGGCTGCATCTCCAGTGTCTCGTTTTGGCGAGATTGATCGAAGTCGGTTGTCAATCGGGGTCCAGGAAATGGGAAACCACACCATACGTCATGATCCGCCCAAGCAATCAAGACTCCTGTCAAGACAGTCGCAGCCATAAAGAGAAAAATCCCTATTAGCCAGTTGTATAGAACAGCCAGTGGTAATGTTATAAAACATTGCGCAATCCAGAGTGGAAACAGAATATCCTCTGTCTTGTGTTTGTCCACAGGCGTTAAGTTTCGAGACTGATGGCGCATTTTAAAATACGTCCAATGGTAGGTAGTGTGAGTGATAATGATTCCAAAAGGATAGGTTTGGAGTAAGTTTGGTGGTCTGTTGGGAGAGCGGGGCTTTTCTGTCTTTAACTGCGACTGCCCGATGGAAGGTTATAACGGCAGCCACAGCTCTCGCAGCCACCCATTGATGAACTTTATAATTTGCGAGGCAGTGGCGTCAGTGGAGGGCCGAATTTGCAGGTGTAGTCAGCAGTGAGTAGAACAAAGTTTACGACGGAGGGATAATAGTCACGGTAGACCGTCATGGCCCCCATGATAACCAATACCTTCACACTCGACAAGATCACGAGAAACCACCCGCTTGTAATAAGCATCACAGGAAAGACACTGTACTTCGTTGAAGACATCACCGAACAGAAACAAATGTCAAAAGAGATAAGATAACGTTCGACAAGAACCAATCAATCATCCATTTCCCCTCGTACTACACCCAAACATTTACCCTGGAGAAAATAGCACACCATGCATGTTCTCCTCCATTCCGAGGCAAATCGACATTTACTAATTATTGACAGGTTCTACTGCAGTTAATACTGAGAGAAACCCTGGAATACGTCGCTAGCAGCCAAAACTCCTGGAGCTAGGAATCAAACCGTTCCGACGTTTTCTATACTACGCAAGCGATCCGCCCCAGCCTTTAAAACCGAATACTACGGCGCCCTCGACTATACCAGCCAGAGCACGACCACGTCACTATCTTCCTTAGTCTGCTCGATATGATTCTCCTTCCCTTCTGACTGCAGTAGTAGCAAGTTCTAAACACACATACCATGATTATACGATGCCTTCTCAGAAAGTCTAGAGGACAGCCGACTCTCACTTAAGCTGCAACTATGGCTACAAGGCGAACTTAGCGCGGACATGGCCAAACCGGTGCCAAGGTGCCAAGGTGCTGGGAGGCAGAAAATGATAAGAGCGACGGTGTTACGTGCTATTGTTGGACCATGCCGCAAAAACGAGAGGTTTACTCTCAAGTAAGTGATAAATTACACGCTCCGCAATTTCACTTGATTAACAGTCTCATAGCTTTCACAGCTCGACTTCGGCCGACACAAACATCTGCTGGCTCCCCGATACAGTTTCCCCTTGGGCTAAGCGGTTCTGCTTCTGTCGCGACTTTCGAACCAGAGATTTTCCATTTGGGACGGTGGTCTAATTAAAACTCGGTGCCGCGACGGATTCATCTTCACGGTGGATGGTATTCACCACACTAGTCGTCGAAAATAGGGCGAAAGCTTGCTCGCCTCTATCACTATGCACGGTACGTCCCATCACTCTACGCTGTCAGTATGTCAGTGAAGCCTTGTATATACCACTCTTTTTATTCAAAACAAATTCTTCAAAATTACTTCTACGATGCTTGTCTTTTCATTTCATACCTACGGGCGGTTCCTTCAAAACACCCCAGATATCATCTCAACATCATCAACTCGACCGACACTATAAATAGTACGTGAACTTCTTTTGATCCATCCCGAGACAAATTCTCGACCTATTTCCCCTCTTTCTGTTGGGAAGGTCTTGCATGTGTTTCTATTTCCAAGGCTAACGACCCAACAGCATGTGTGTCATGATACAGAACTGCACACTATACCACAACACTACAAAAGTAGAACGTTGCCAAGTCGAGCACTTGACTGTCTGCAGTTGACTATACGTGTACTGGACTTGTGACATTGCGGTACGAAGCCTTTCAACACGGATACGGAATCAGAATAGGTAGCGAGAATCCAATGCTCAATTCACAGGCCACTTTCAGAATCAATTGTATTCAGAACTCCAGGATATTTGGGATAAGCTGGATACGGAAACAAATCTAGAGGTCTTTTAAACACACTTGGAGAATAAGTAGAAGCATCACCGAGCTCGCCTACTAGCAAATACTCTAGGCCATGGCAAGCCTCTGCGCCGCTAAAGGAAGGAGCATTATCAAGGGGCTAATGACCACGCGCCCACTCAAGCCTCGACTTGCAGGACAGCGGATTAAGCAACCCACCCCATTGGTTCTTGCACTCGAGGAAAAGAACCAGGAGGCCACCAGTCACATGGTAGACAGGGATTACCCAGCAGATTATGGATGACATCCTAGAGGATGATCAAAGCATCGAACTCACAGTCTTTGACGGTATCAAGCAGTACATTAAGAGCCACGCCGATGGCGTTTTTCTGTGGGTCAGCACAGCGATGAAGGAGGTAAAGAATCTGTCTGACGAGGGCTGGATGCAGGCAAACCTCGAAGAGCTCAAGACGACCCTGCCGACCGAGCTGATGGACGTCTATAGGCGCATGACCAAATGCATTGCCAACAGTGTCCACCCCGAAGCGATCCAGCAAGGGCGCAAGATCCTGGCTTGCTCCGTGTTCTCTCGAAGATGATTGACGGTTGAGGAAACGGCTGCTCAATTCTCGTGCCGACGCTATCTGAGGCCGCGGAGTTTGAGCTAAGTCCGGCGGTCTTCAAGAACGGGGTCGGCTACTTGTAGAGGTCTGTCACACGGATCCTGGCGAGTGCGCAATACAGTGCCACGCAGTGTTCCACACGGAGTTTGCTAAATACTATCCTACGAGGCTGAGGCAGTCGTACGAAGTCATCGTGAGTCGTAAGCAGATACCGAAGCTGAAATCGAACACCGAGACACTCGCCTCACCGGCTATACAGGTTTTTCTTTTCGGTCCCGTGGAGGTTGACGAAGATGTAGGAAAGGAAGGCCATTCTGAGCATAAAAGGGCACGAATCCTCCCTTCGAGAAATAAGGAACTTAGATCTATATGGCCCCTTTGACACCATAGTTGCTTATTACTCAATCTGAATCAATTCCAAGCCCTCTATCTGAGCCCTTGTGACAAGGTCAAACCGCCGTTGGCCGTGCAACTGATACACGAAAGCGTGCGCGAGTTCCTACTGTATTCATCGCAACGGGCAACCCTGTTTCATTTCCAGGACCAGTGCGGCCAAGACGACCGTTTCTCAAATAAATCTAGAAAGTGTGGTTATGTTGGAACATCTCGTTAAAGTCCCTCCCTTCCCTCCCCCCTTCAAAATTCTACCACGTTATAGCCACTTAGTTAATACCACCCAATTTCGTGCCATATTATTGGCTATTCCCCTTAGTAATCTCGAAGGAACCACCAGCCCTGCTTCAATAGTTATCTTAAACACAAGTAACAAGCGCCCGGTAAGGCGAACGCGGGATAGGGGACTCCAATTTCGGATGCCAGAACCCTCCGGTCCTGGAGGCTTCCATCCCAACACTTCAGCATTTGTATGCAAAATGGCGAGGTTAAAATTTTCCCAACTCCTTGTACGCAGCCAACAACATGTTGTAGAATAAATAGTTTGGAATGACGTATGATGTTGTCGAGCTTGAAATGGAGAATTTTGTGTGCAAACCTTACCCATTAAAATAGGCTCTAGGTTTAATGGTCGGGAGTTTAGGAGATGTGGCGCTTGACGTTGCCGTGATAGTTGGGTAGTCACGGGTACTGTATCTGTACCGGTGAAAGTCGCACCGGGTCCTGTTGGTACCGGGTGACTCAGAGGGGGAATCGTCTCAGACTTCACTCCGCTGATAACAGTTGGGCCCGGGATCTTATACGTGGATAGACCATTGTAGATATCTAAATGTACATTGGGTTCGTCTGGGCTGTAGAGTTCCTTCCCCAGTGTTCCACTTGGCAGAAAGGTACCGTTACCCGCGATGCGAATGTTGAGACACTGGGGTAATTCGGGCACCGAAAGCGTTGGTCGCATTATGTAAGGCGATGATCTCGGTGCGTAGTACGTAGAAGCCAGGTTTGATCTGGGGGAATCTCAACTATCCATGAATTGTTGTTGGCGATAAGGAGGTCCGTGCCCAAAGCCCCCCCGGTCCGGCTGTGGTGTTGGCTCCATCAACCAGCCCAAGCTCGCTAATCTTGAAGAAACGTAAATCGTTCTTATTAACTTTTTCGCAAGGTTGGTTTTCGCCACACGACGCAAGGTAGTCCATGACCGGGCCCTTGTGGGACATGGGCCATCCATTCCATTGCACGTGTATCCGGTCACCAGCGGAAACGAGACCGTGAGCGTTGGCATTGCGAGAACCCCGGTGGCATATGATTTCCTCTGTTGTAAACCCAGTTTGATTTACGTAGCCTTGGTCGAAGGCTGTAGTAGACCAGCCGATTGCCAGGGGGTTAGAGTCTGGCGAGGTCGGGCGGAAGCCATCGTACATCAACCTATCGACATTGA
Source organism: Amphirosellinia nigrospora (assembly GCA_004123355.1). Taxonomy (NCBI): domain Eukaryota; kingdom Fungi; phylum Ascomycota; class Sordariomycetes; order Xylariales; family Xylariaceae; genus Amphirosellinia; species Amphirosellinia nigrospora. The sequence goes on along the minus strand of SCHM01000003.1, from coordinate 1,679,939 downwards.
TGTTGGAGACGTAGCTATGTGCTTCACCTGGAGCAGCGCTGCAGGCCAGCAGGAGCGACCATACATAATAACTTAATTGCATGTTGGCTTGCGCGGTATCGAAGTCATCAGGTACAGAGCCAAGTATCAAAGATCAGCGAGATCAACGCGTGCTGAATCTTGGCTCGTAAACCGAGGTACTGGGTTACTACACAAGAGATCTGGTTACCAGGTTCTGTAGTGAACACTCGGTCATTGGATTCGCAGTGATGTCGACCGGGAAAAGCAATGTAGGCCGTGTATGGTATATTATAACAAATGGACGGCATTATAATACTCGCGATGGCCTTATATGGTCATATAAGAACCCTGATAGTTCGGAATAATCTACCTGCTTTATGGAGACATACGGAATTACGGGTGGTGTATCTACCCTCGTAAAGTGATCTTGACCCATAAGAAAACGGCCTTGACAACGAGGAGGACATATTTCAGAAATGATGTGCTCTTTTGAATGCCGGATTCAGCTTTTTAGAGTTCTTCTCACAGTTTGACCATGGGGTTCATAGTGCTGATCGACCAAACGAGGCAGAGTCGGCGGAAATGCTCCCCGGATCGACAGCTGTATGTACAAAACCGTGTACTTTGTCCTCCGTCAGATGTATAGGATCTAGGGTATATGCAGGGGATGCTAAACAACTTGCGCATTACATTGTTTGTAGTTGCCTTTGCCCCTTTAAATTGAGGATGCTGTGTGCGCGGTCTGCATTATCGGGCGGAGTCGCGCGTGTGAGAAAAGACCGTCAAGAATTATGTCGATGATCAGCTGACGTTGATAGCATGGCAGTAATTGAGCTGAATACTGACTGCCATCTGTCAGTGTTTCGCTGGGTAATATAGAGGAAATTGAGACCCCTGTTAGGGTATTGGTGTGAAGGCGTTGGCTTGATTGAGATTGATGAAAATTGCGGAGCTTTATGCGGCTCGGCGTCAGAAGCCCCGAGTCCTGGTTGGGTCGTGATCGCCAGAGCTGCTGTCATTGTTGAGGCTGATAGTGGCTTAATCCTAATACAGGTGGTCTGTGCACCAGTCCTAAATAGCTAACTTATACTACCTACATAGATAGTTCAAAAAGGGGCCATAAGGAAACTCAAGTGAATTAGGGTATAGTGATAGCTGTGAGTATTTTTTAACACGGGAAAGCGGAAGCCGGTGTGCTTTTGACCTTGGAAAGTAACACACAGCCACTTTTGGCATCTATAGAAGCTTACGGATGCATCATTATGATTCCTCCCGCGTTGGAGTTGTTGTCACGAATTTGCTTTTACGAATAATAACTTCTCCCGTTATCTTGAGTACTGTAGGCTTTTATTCATGCAACTTAAAGCAGGTCTGAGTAGTCTAAAGTATCTTGTTGATAGACAATCATATTCACCTACTAAAGTACTCATTTGTTCACATTGCTTCCACACCTTTCGGTTTGTAAAACCAGATAAAACTATCAATTTCAAATTGTAACCGCGACATGTTATATATACCTAGAATTGAGTGATATTCATGAGACCATACCGGCTACTAGTTTCTTATGCTATAAAAGGCACCTCCACCTTGTTGTCGGCCGCCGCCAACTTGTCGGCCTTCGCAACCTCGAGCGCGTGAATAAGCGCAGGGTACCAGATGTTAGCCATCTTAGTATCTCCTCCCTGGTTGGGGTGCACACCATCGCGCAAGTCACTGGCGCCATTAAACCCGGTATATTGATCCACAACCCAGATTGGTGACTCGGTTTTGTTTAGCCCCTGAGCCCAAGTTGGGATGGCCTTGTTAAGGTTCTGAATTGCGGTATTGTAGCTTCCAAGACCCATGGGAATGATCTGTGCGACCTGGAAAGACACGTCAATTGTTTAAGATCATATTTGTAAAGCGCGAATACTCACAATGATTTTCATGTTTGGGTTGCTATCTCTCATCACGCCAACTAGCGTTGTGAAAGCGGCAATGATTTGGTCAACCGGCTTGTTCTGCTGAACGATATCATTCGTGCCTAGGTGCATTGTAATAACGTCGGCGGGGTTGGTCTGGAGCCAACCAACAAGCTGCTTGCTATTGGCGATGTTGATAGCGAGGAATCCAGAGTGGCCTTCGTTGTCGCGATCGTATTTTGAGTCTCCGCAGTTGTTCTCAGTCTTTCCGGATCCGACCCAGTTTACCGAAGCGAATTCAGTGGCTTGTAGCTTCTCCCACAGCATAGCCCGCCAGCAGATGATCTCCGTGATAGAGTCGCCGAAAGGCATATAGCGGAGAGTGGCATTCTGGGCGACCGCCGCGCTAGCAAGCAGCGAAGAAGCGAAAAACTTGAGGGCAACCATGGTATTGAATGAGAAGACGCTTGTAAAGGTGTTGTGGCCAACATATAATCTCCATTGCGTACTGAAGACAAGTATGTTATTATATATATTTCTAGTCTTAAACTGCAACAGTCATTATGAATCAAGTAGCGACCCCGATCTTAGGATATTATTCAATCCCTTATTAAAAGTGCATATGTTTTAGGATCAGGGGTGCATATCGGGTAGGAGGAAGATTCTAGTCTCGGTGTTGTCGGACACCGACGATACTTCAATTTCCTTATATGGACAACTATGATGTTTACATTTCGTACTTTGCTCAAGAAAATGTGTGGTGTAGTTCTAAACTGACGACCGGAGTTCTAAGGGACACTGGTTGCGAAGTACACTTTTACTTAGCAGCGTCGGGGAATGGATAGGAATACAGCCAGAATTGAACCCTGGCTCCTAACGAACCGCGGCCAATAAGGTCAATTCATGAACCTAGCTATCCCCTAATCAGGCCTTCCGTGCAACTAGATTACACGTATATCCGGTCTCCAACCCAAATTTATCCCCATTGTTCCGTTTTGGATTGGCTAGCACGTTGCCTAACGGAGAACTTCTCAACCCCTATAACCAACCACCTGTCGCATCCGCTTATATCGTAGGAGTTTCCATCACAGTAGCCCGCTACTTACCCGGAGCTAAGTCTCGGAACTCGTTAAGGTTAATTAATTGACTGTCAAGCACTACACACACCAACTAGATTATCGGACTTGCTTGATGTCCGAGGCGCGGACTTCTTGCGGTTGGTAAGCCAACATTGTGTGGAAATAGCCAGGCAAAATGTAACATAGCGTTGAAGCGGGTGCGGATTCCAAGTCTGAACTCAGTTACCTATTATGTTCCTGCATCCCGAAATAATTTGGGCCTGCGTTATGATGCTTGTTCCTGGATGCAGTTGGTGGCATATGTGTAAGAAACTGACCGAAAGAAACGATATACCTAAAGCTAGGAGGTAGGAACAGAAACAACGATTACGAGGTTGTCTAGATTCTAGTTAATGTTACCTAATCCTTTAAATTCACCGGTGCTGGGAAGGAGAATGTAACAACCATACGTAAAGACAGAGCCTTCATACAAGATAAATTCCTGCCTACCAGTGGGATTACTTAGGAGGCTCCCTGTGGTGAAACTCATACTGGCAGGCGATACTGTACCTGTGACGTCATGTGATCCCAACAATCGCTCCAAGGTTATCTGACCGTAGATTCTTTAGTCGCCGTGACGGATACCAGCTGCTACTCACGGTTCGTGTAATGCTATGAACCCATCTTGTTCCTGCCGAGCCTTGATTCATGTTTGACATCTAGCAGGCCATCCTGCGGCGATGACTGCAAAATTATTTTTGCCACCTTTCTATCACCCCCTTTACCTCGTTGACCCTATTCCCTGTCGAGACAACATCACCTAAAGTCCCTAATAAGCAACAGCACCGAGATTTACCGCGCAGATCCATGAAATGCCTTTCAGGATTAACATGCAAAATGGCGACAGCGACTGCAACAAAGGCATTCTAAGGAATCTCCGTGATATGGTAGGACGAACTGATCCTCGTGGGTAAGCTTCTACTATCCTCGACAGGACTAAAACGAGGTCTACAGAATACTGACTCAAATTGAAATCAGCTCCTACTATATTGAGCCAACCTGGCGAATCAATGGGACTCCAATCTCAGAATGCGGTAGCTCCTATCCTTCACATATGACGAGTCCAATGAGACGAGCCGGATTCGAGACCTCGGCACGACCTAAGAAGCTTACTCTTAAGCAATGCCTCTGGGGACTACGCAGTTCGGAGCTCCGGGAAATCATCATGAATCTCTGCCTCAAAAGCCTCAACACCCACAAGGACGTTGTCACGATTTTGAAGCGCATGCAACACAAAAGGCCTAGGCCTATATCCTTTGGGGAACACATCCAGAATCCGACCGTGGGTTTGTATTTGTACTGTCGCTCACAGAGAGAGCTGGTAGACATCATCCTCGAGATATCACAGTACGATGAGAATGAACACTTCAAGCAAGATCTTAAAGGCCTCATCACGGTTATCAAGGAAAGAGAGAGAAGCGGGGGTTCTTTTTGATTGACGGATGGCTGCTCCTCGGAGATTTACTTGCCGGGAGTGGAGTGGTTATTCGGAAGGTGACAGAACAAGGCTATATAAGAACACGTTATTTCTTACCGCAGGAGGTGGTTCTCGCGTGACTGTATGGTGGCATAAAGATCAGTGTTAAAGCACCAGAACTTGGAAGCTATCGTTGTCAAGGGAAATACACGAATGTCATAGAAACATGAGCGACTATTGAGCCGTAGTAGGAAGATACGATCCCAGTTTCTCTCGGCTTCATCTCTTCACTTAATATTTCTAAATATTTGATAACAGTCCTTGCTGTACCTCGCACTGAGTGCTACCGGGCGACTTGAGTTGAAATACCAAAATTAATTTCTCATTAAGCGACTACTACCAACTAGCATGTAGGCAGATAATACAGCCGATGTAATACTGGCAGGTTACAGGAACTTTCTCTCACATGGTAATATCCGGTGTTGGTTTGCCCCAACCAGCACTCAGCGGGTCAATAGGTAAATGATGCATAGAAGTGAAAGTAGTTTGCTCGGCTTCAATGTCGGTGATCAAGTCCCTCGATCAAGCACTTCTCTACAAAAGATATTGGAAGGTAGATAGCTGAAGAAGCTACAGAGGTACTTGCCTACCTACTCAAGACCTACCTGGTCCATAAGTGCATGTCGGCAGGTACATATGTAAGTAGGAAGGCACCTCCTTGATATTTGTTGCAAGCAATACCTACCTGCCTACTTAGTAGGCATTCTGACTCATTTTGGCACTCTTGACTTTAGGGTCTCCAGCACACTTCGCGAAGCAGGACACCATCGCCCACACAACTCGCAAACACCCACCGCTTCTACCTATCCCGCAGCTCGGTTCTCCCTGTGAAGATTTCCAGCCAACACGAAGTAGGGCACTGCAATCTTTCCGAATCCCCAAAACTCACATTCTACTCCGCACGGAGCGTAATTAGGTCTCTATCTCACACACTCTTTCATCCCATGCACTATGCCCGTCAAAATGAACGACAATTCAATACTAGAACAGCTCCAGACAGATGGACAACGGCAGGTTCTAGATATAATTATTTCCCTGCGCGAATTCGGCCTCGACGAAGATCTATCCCCGCCCCTAGTTGTTGTTTGTGGCGACCAGTCGTCAGGGAAGACTAGTGTGCTTGAGGCTCTAACCAATATTACCTTCTCAGGAACCAAATACCCGCCTACTAAGTTCGCAACTGAGATTATTCTGCGGCGAGAACCAATAGATAGAATGATGGTCAAGGTAATTCCGGACAGCACCCGTCCTGTGGAGGAGCGAGAGAAGATTGAACAGTTTTCGCCGTCAATCACCAACTTTGGAGACTTGCCCACGCTTTTGGATTCTGCTATGGAAATCATGGGATCTCAAATGCCCAAGGGGCATCTGGCAAGACTTTTGCCAATGACATTCTCAGCATTGAGATTGAGGGCCCCAGTCGACCTCAGGTTATCTTGGTAGATATTCCTGGCTTGATCCCCACAGACGCAACCAGAGTTCCTGATCCCGATATTGCAATGGTAGAGGAAATCATGGATCGCTACATTTCTCAACCGCGGACTATCTGCCTTGCTGTTGTTCAAGCGACCAAGGACTTCTTCAACCAGCCGATTCTACAGAAGCTTCGAAAGTTTGACCCCCAGGGAGAACGAACTTTGGGTGTTATCACTAAAGCCGATCGCATTCCCCTTGGATCAAGAAGGGAAGCACAGCTCATCCAACTTGCAAAGAATGAATTGATGTTCCTCGAACTGGGCTGGCATATTCCCTTCTGTGATTGTTTATTGGAACAACCGATATTGGATAGCTTACCCGAGGATAAAATTGGGATTGAGATGTTACGCCTGCGCCTAAGCGACATTCAATTCGAACACATCAAGAACCAATTGCCTGGACTAATTCGGAAGCTTGAAGATGCGCTTCGCAATGCCAAGACAGAGCTGGTATTACTGGGTGATGCAAGACTAACGCTGGTCGAGTGCCGTGGATACCTAACCGAGCTTAGTATGGCTTGCCACAAAATTTGTAAAGCAAGCATTGAAGGACACTACGAAGACCAATATTTCAATTTGAATCCGGGGGAGCCATCCTCGTCGGGGCCCAAGTCCCGTATCACTCGCCTACGAGCTGTCATCCACCGTGCTACCATCGACTTTGAGGACATACTAAGAACGAAGGGCTATAAATACTCTTACGATGAGCTGCTTGAGATGGGGAGAATGGAAACCAGGCAGCCGACTCGTCAACGGAGGACATGAAGACGTGGCTTGACTCAATCTTGTTTCGGTCACAGGGAGGTGCACCTCGTGGGGATCTTAACTCTCAGCTAGTTGCTGAGATATACTGGGAGCAGTGTTCGTCGTGGGAGACACTGGCTAGCGATTACATTGAGGAAGTTTGTGGACTTTGTGAGGAGTTCTTGACGAACCTGCTAACAAATCAAACACCTCAGCACATCAGAACACGATTATGGTAAAGTCACAAAAACTTCTGTCTATATTGCTTGCTTGACGCTAATGGTTTTGCTTGAATAGGTCCCCTATTATTGCGGCCGCCATGAGAAAACGACGTGAAGCGGCGTTTGATGAATTGAAAAAGATACTTGATGACAGCAAATCTACACTCATAAACGACCATCTTTATTATGCCAACAACGTCGGGAGGTACCGTGCGAAAAGACTGAAAGTCCAGCTGCAACCTAACCTCTCAAAAGTCAACACAATCACCATGGACTCGGCGGTTACCGCGCTTTGTCCTAAAACCACGAAAGATTTGGAGAAGCTCAACTGCAGAGAGGCGTTGGATTGCCTAATGGCACTTTATGTGGTAAGGACATCTTGGCGTTGAAACTTCTATGATATTGACGACGATACAATGTAGGTGAAAGAAAGGGTATTTCTTGCCAATGTGGCAACTCAAGTAGTGGAACGACACATCGTTAAAGGTCTGGAGAGTATTTTCTCACCCCTGGGAATTGCGAAACTTTCTGATGACAAAATCAAAGAAATCGCCGTTGAGCCAGCATTCATCACAAGACAGCGGAACATGCTGGTGGGTAAAATTAGAGAACTAGAAGAGGGGCAAAGAATCTTCAACTCGGCGATGGGTTTGTCAACTCTACTTATGTGACCTTTATTTTAGCGAATCCGTTCTGCCTGATCAAGCAATAAATGATCTATGTGTAGGGCAACAAATGTCCTAGGCGTTCAGGAGCTATGAGAGGGTTCGAATTTGCAACTGGAATGGAAAGGGGTAAATGGGGCATTTTGCTACTATCAGAAGCCGAAGATCGCGGAAGTTAGAATGACGACTGAGCATATGAACGCTGCTTGACATGGATGGTCATAGTAGATGAGCATTCGTCTATTTGGGCTGAATATTCGCTTCGAATTTTGCACGGGTAGTTAAAAGCTGAGAGAGATGAACTAGATGATGGTTAGCTTGAGTTCCTTATATCTGTTGCAGGTGTTAGTTCTATGTCAAATCACATTTCAAGACTACGCATTATTTCATTTGTTCTTTTCCCAGACGACATCTACACTCGGCACTGAATGGCTGATCACGAAGAACCTGATCTTTGGATATTATGGGCGTCGGCGACTAACTAGCCCATTAGCTCAGCGCCATAAACTTATTCATCGGGCTTTATTAGCTGCAGTATAAGGGCTACTTGCTCGATGCCGTTGTAAGCAAGTAGTCATGTGGAAAAGAGATGATACTATCGTGTATTAAACGATGCCAAGATTGACTATGATTTATGAGAACATGTTCGACTTCAAATTTTTGTTTTCAATTTAAATAATGTATAAAACTAGCCATTAATTACCGGAGCAGTAGTGTCACGGTAAAGTGGATATTGCCCCCCCCCCCCCCCCCCAGATGAAGCTATTCCCAAGGGTCTATAGACCCATATGGGGATCTTCGGAGGTTGGGTCCCGTGATCGCGTACACAGGTCTATATATAGGGGCCAGGGCAGTCAGACTGCCCTGCGCGCACACACACAGAAATATATGGCCTTTTGACCCCTGCAGACCTCCGTGACAAGTAGGTACCTAACTGTAGCCATATCTGAAGTGCCGATAATAAGATAACACCAACAACCGTAGATTAATAGCATTTAAAGAAGGTAGATTCGACAAACGCCTCATCACCACAATATATCAGACAAGTCCTTCGTAACAGGCGTTCGATACTATAACCCATCAGGACTGCTGATGAAGAGAAGATCGAGCTATGCAATTTTACGTTTTTCAGGAAGCAGTCAATCTTGTTTGCCACAAAGGCCTCGTTTGTTTCCAGCGCGAAATGACCTGCGTCTAAGAAATGCAATTCGAAATCCTTCACATCGCGTTTGAATGCCTCAGCGCCGGGAGGGATGAAAATCACGTCATTCTTTCCCCAGATGGCCAATAATGGTACAGCCGAGTCGCGGAAGTACTGCTGGAACTTGGGGTATAAGTCCACGTTCGTGCGATAGTCATAGAAGAGGTCGAGCTGAATATCTTTATTGCCGGGTCTTTCCAAGAGCGCTTGATCAAGGTGATAAGTCTCTGGCTCGATCTTGTCGGGGTGCGGCGACCCATCGACGTACTGTGACTTTGTCGCGTTGAAGGACAGCCCGGGCAGCAAGGCTTCTCTATCGGCCTCGCTACCGCTCGCCCAGTATTTCATGATCGGTGCCCAGAAATCATGTCCAAATCCTTCGACATATGCATTTCCGTTCTGGGAGACGATGGCTGATACATTTTCCGGTCTGTTTAAAGCAAGGCGAAGGCCAGTTGGCGCGCCATAGTCAAAGATATACATGGAGAAGCGATCGATCGCGAGAACATCTAGAAAGGAGCCGATGGTTTTCGCGAAGTTCTCGAACGTGTATTGATAATTCAGCGCGGCGGGAACATCGGTGAAGCCAAACCCCGGTAGATCCGGAGCAATGACCCTGTATGAAATGGCGAGGAGGGGGATCAGGTGTCGGAACATGAATGAAGAAGATGGCAACCCGTGAAGGAGAAGAATAACCGGTGCATCGTGCGCTCCAGCTTCCCTGTAGAAGATCGATCCCATCGACTGTCACGTTATTGACAGTGAGTAGATCCATTTTGGCGATGGTGTAACTGAAAGCGTAGTTTCTTAGAGAACAGGTTGTTTGAAATGGAAATTTTGATCATATTGACTACTATTGATGCGATACATGTCATATTTTATGTAGATTGATATCCATGATGCTGTGCTTTGTAAGGATCTAACTACTAAGCATTGTCGCGCGCCCTGCGAGTGACCTATTACCGCACTATCTCCATTTTTGACGTTGTTGAATCTAGTAAGGTAGACTAAGTTGGCAGGCTAGACCAATTAGGTACCAGATGTCAGCGTGTATTACCCCGATTAGGCCACTGGGCGATCTGCAAGTGCCGAGTAACTCTCCCACAAAAGCCGATGACCACAGACACCGAGGAAATTCATTTTCCTTGTTGCCGAGGATTAATCAGGGCCTCAAATGCGGCATTCATGATTCCTCAGCTTACTTTTAATTGAGTACTTGTTCGTATCAGCCTTCAACTAGTGTTGGATTCGGCAGTTCGGAGATAACAAGGTCGCAGGTGATGCTTGCTTTGATATGAATGGCAAATGAGGCGATATTCAGCAAAAGCCTGAAGAAACTCATATTTTGATAACGAGTATTTATTTCTGCATAGTTGATTATTACCAAGATGTGATTATCAAGTTTGTATGAGAATTTACGAACTGTAATGATAAATTGTTTCCCTCTACGCACTTGAATCGCATTTCTTTCAATCAAGTCTTCTCTTATATCAAAATACTTTCTAAGGTATACTGCAAGAAAAGCGAGGTTTGAAAGCGGGTGAGATATCGTGTTAATGGCGTCGTTTTATTTCCGTGAGACCATCTAGGCTAGAAATGGCAAGGCTTCCCCGTATACTCCTTTCATAGAAGGTAAACTATGCTCCGTAGTCACACATGTTAGTTGATGTTAGTTATCCGTTCGGGCTCTGCATAACTTGAGAGCGCTACGCAACGGCGCGGTACGACGGGTGCTGCTTCTATTATGTCGTTTGAGAAACTAGATTGTAAACAGTGATAAAACTTTCGTCCTTTGCCTCAGACACCCCATACCTGATGGTCTGCACAAATCAAGTAAGGTCGTAACTAGTCTTAGCATGCACCTATGTAATACTCTACGAGTTTGTCAGCTATCTTTGTCATGTTCTTGCTGAATCAAACCATAACGCATGGGGGACTTTATAAACACAATTACGCCAATAGTGCTTATAAACTCGCAAGATAAGGATGAGAAAAACAAGCTCAGTAATCAAGTAAGACACCAGCATTGGTGCATACCCTGCGTCCTGAGTACACGGTTTTACCTCTATCGCCATTATGCACGCTGAAGGCGAAATCTAGGTGCTTCGCTAGCAAACCTCCAAAGCACTCCATGGCTTCGCCATTATGTTACTGCATATCTGTCAGAGATTTATCTGAGAATCTTGAGTCTGTGAAGGCCACAAAGTGGGCTCACACCAATAAACAAACCCTGTACATTATCAGCTAGTTATGTACTTTTCTTCTTGATTATTCAACGCTGTAGTATGGGACGCCCTAAACTTGCGGCAGCGTTATCGGTAGTCCGAAATTCTCGACTTTTAATCTCTCACATTATTCTACTATCGTCTATGGGCGAGTGGGTCGAAAGCCTGTCTTCAGTACTGTCTCTCTTGGCGTTTAACTGGTCAGCAATGGGGTCTAGAAAACCGTTGCTTTCAACTACAGGTATTTATCATTAGCACCTCCCCATCATATACAAAATATCATGGAAAAGCGGATACTGCTAGGTGAAACTTTTTTGAAGGGGTATATAGGTGTCACAAGGGCTCAGATAGAGGGCTTTGTATAGTTCAATTGAGTATTAATCAACTAATGTGTCGAAGGTGCCATGGAAATCTATCTTCTCTATTTCTCCAGGCAGGAGGATTCCGTGTCTTTTATGCTCGGATCCTTCCTCGAATCCTTCCTACAGCTTCACAGACCTCCGTAGACTCGTGTAGCCGGAGTCTGTGTGTCTCGGTGCTCTATTTCAGCTGTATGAGTGATTGAGACTTACGATAACTCCGGACGACTACCTCAACCTCGTAGGGTAGTATTTAGCGAGCTCCGTCCGAGATCCGTAGATCACTTGCCTAGAACCACCATTTGTCTCTTATTCCTCTGTCTAAAAACATTCGAAGATAACTCTATATCACTTCTCTCGTTAGTTATAGTAACCTTGGGATCTCAGACGGCAAAAGGCCGTCTCCAGGGGCTTACCTCAGTAGTAAGAAGAGGCATGTCTTAAGTATGTCTTAATCGCAAAGCACGACATAGCTAGCATCCGCACTTGAATAGACAGCCGCAGAGGAGTTGCAATAGACCACCCCGATTATGTTGCCGGATTGCAGCCGCCGCCGGCGCTGACCTGGATCCTACAGTTGGAATCGCCCGGAGCTGGAGGATTTGAAGTAGCAAGAGTTGGGATGTGAGTTTGAACAACTGTCTCCCTCGTTTTGGTCCCCAGCCTTGTGGCCAGACGCGCAATTTCCTGGCACTGCCGGCTTGAAGCGTTCAGCAGTGCAGCGCGATGCCGATGCCGCGGAAATCAGGGCGGTAAGGACTAGGGCGAACTTCATAGTAATTAAGCGAGGTTTGATATGATGATGCGTGTACTATATGAGTATCAGCGTGGTATGGGATGTCCAGCTAAGTATCGTGGTGCTCAGGTCGTTTGAAGATCTTGGAAGATGCTCGTGCCTACGTATTTATAGGAATTCCACATCCGAGCTCGGATCGATATCCAGGGTAGTAGAGCTCTTGCATTCCACCAGAGTCGTGGTGACTGTTAAGGGTAACCGTGGATTACGAGTATTGCAGTGCCAAGCTGCATGAACGCTAATACTGCGGTTGCGATTCAGCCGCGGCTAGTAACTCCACACACCAAATCCGATATCCATGAGCTGGGTTGACCCTCATACGTTCAGATGGTTTGGTTGTCAGGGTTTAAGATCGAGCTGCTAGCCAGTTCGAGTTGATTAGTTCCCGAGTTAAGGCGCATATATTAGAAATAGTGCTTAATTCCTGTCCTTCTATGTTCAGCAAGGGTTAGATACCACGTAGCTTAAGCCAAAAAATACTGACTTCCTACACTGAATTTGCCAATTGAGTAATAAATGCCGCCTGTTCTTTAAGGTTTAGTAACTCGACAAAAGGCGGTATGTTATTTTACTGTACTATAGAAGGGGCTATGATGTGTTATTGGTCCGGATCATGTATTCCAAACGATTCCGTATTGCAGCCGCCGTACCCTTGGCTTCAGCTGTGACGATCCGGGCAGGTTGTGAGCTACTTGCAAGAGACTAAACCTAAATGTAGACTCGGTAGTCTTAACTGATTTAGTGTTAGCGCGCTAAGTTGTTGATACTTTCCTCGTCGCAATTGTACGGAGTTACGTCAGTTCTTATGGAGTACACTTACACCTAGATGCAAACTCTAGGTGACGATACATCAATAAAATACAAAAAAGGAGGATGAACATTGAAGTTTTTATCATTATATGTCAAAGACCTATTATATCGAGTTGTATCATGCAGATATCAGTAGTCGCAATTGGGTATCTACCGCTCAGCCGACAAGCACAACAGAAACGAAGCTAAAAGAGGCGATGTCACTCTACACACCAAGAACAACAACCTCAAACCAATTCATCATTTCATGAATAATGGAGCCAAAATATACTATGTTCAGGAAGCTGGCCGCTACAGAACACATCATCCTGTCGTCTAATGATTTTGCCGACTTGAAAACCACCACAAAAATGGCAGAAGGCTAACTCTAAAACGCCGCGCCATGCAGGATTAATGACCATACCACAACACCAAAAACAATGTATGCCAGTAAAAAAAAGCTGAGGGTAACAAGGACGAAGTAGGCGTAAACACTCCACAGCCCAAACATCTACCAAATTCGCTTCGCAACCATTTCGTATCGGACAACCTTCGCCAGTCCGTCGTCACCTTTCTCCTTAAACTTTTCCTGTGTCTTCCGTTCGCGATCCCGCATCCTCTTAAGACCCTCAGGATCGTCTTCGTAGAGCCATTTCCTTCTGTCCTCGCCAATCTCGATGGCACTAAAAGCCCCAACACGCGTTCCAGGCTGGGAAAAGTTTTCATACTCCGCTTTGCCGGTAGCGATGGCATGCTCCTTCATTTTCATCATCACGTACCGTTTGTGAGAGTATCGAAGGAGAAGCATACCAAGGAGCAGCTTAACGATTAGCAGCACGATCCAGGCGAGGAAGAAGAATACAAGCATAGTCAGGAGTGCAATCACGTCATCTGACGAGAAAGACCACCATGGTTGATCCTCAGATGATTCGTGAGGGTATACCGCACGGCCAAGGGCATGGCGGATGAGGTTGTCGAGTTGCTCGAAAGCTGCGATCATAGCGGCTGAGGATGGCGTGGAAGACTCAACTGCCAACTCGGTAGTCGAAGTGGCATGGGGAAGGGATGTGAGTGGCGAGGAACATGTGGTATACTTGGAAAGATGCGCGGATGAAGAGGCAAGATAACGGTAGTAGTGGTAGACCCAGCCGACGCGTCAAAGATGGGGCAGAGAAGGCCTGAAAAAGTGTCAGTAAGGTTAGTCCTGGTACAGACAATATGACAGGCTCACGTTGGTGTAGTAATCTTTACATAATATGTCTAGCATTCTCCTGTAGATTGTTGGTTTGACGTTGTTGAACTTGTTAATATACGCATGCTTGATCCAGTCGACCAGCATCTCGATCCCGACGACGACAACAAACGGGGAAAGAACTTCTCCTGATTGGAGCCATGCAGGTAAAACCGTGAAGCTAGCGGTAGGATTGAGGTGGTGTGCATCGGTCCTGTCTTCGGACCGCCTCCATCGAGTTCAACACCAGCTCCTGGGACGGACAAGCCACCCACCTCCACCACATTGCGCATGCCAATAATTAATAGGATGATCCATGTTTGGAACCGCTCTACCACGTCCGAACAAGTGAGCTGGAACAAATTTTCCTTCTCGATTCTTGAAGACGCTGCCTTTGATCTCAACAAATTGGTTCGATATGAGTAGAGTCAAAAGTGAGTTGGAATACGAGTTCACAGCCACATTGAGCGTGATGACTTGATAAAACAAACACCATGTATGGATGACATTGTATATCAAGGAGAGCACAAACATGCCAAAAGGCAGCAACACTTTAGACCTCCCGGAGCTGTTCCTAGACAGCGTCTCAGAGCTAAAGAGGCATTCTAGGATGTCTTGCCCAATCGCGGAAAGGAGCCGGTCGGCAACCTGAATGTTGATTAGAGAGATATAATTCTGGAAAAAAAAAGCAGTGCTTACTTCAAGGATGTTATATATAACGTAGAGTTTCATAGATGACTGGGCACGAATGAAGTGGTACATGCGGCTCGCATCCAGGTTGGATAGAGCGATGGAACTGCAAATGAGGATGGCACCTTGTAGAAGATCGGCTTTGTTATACGATGTGAGATTCGAGGGCATCGACTTCGTCCTACGATGTCGAAAATTGCCCGGTCTCTGCATCACATTTTGGAGGAAAATACTCCGTTGGGGGTAGGCCGCGACTGCTCTCCCAAGGAAGGTCTGCGCAGATCAGATGTATTGCGCTGTCTGGTAGATCCATTCCGTCGCTGGTCTTTACCAGTACCTCTTGCACGGCTTTGACTTCGCTCTGTGTCACTTGTAGCCTGGGTATTATCGCTAGCATCGCGAGATGGTGTTCTGCCCCTCCTGCCTCTACGCCAAAGACGGCCCATACCAAACCAAACAAAACCGACAACCCATCGGACCTCTTTCCAGATCAGGTATAGCCACCATCTCACAAGCACGCTTACAGCAGTTATAAACCTCATGGGTAGTATGGTGAATGTATATAGCCATGCATCAAAACAGGCCAATGTTCCAAAATACATGATTTGCTCGAGGTAAGGTGGAAGAAGTAAGGCATTGAGCAGTCGCTCAAACTTGACGGCGCTGGATTCATAGGGAGTATCGTCCGGTTGGGAATGATGGATGTAAAGTGGACTAGGTCGCTGGCCAGCGAGTTCGAGTTGTAAATGGGTGGGGAGTGACATGGGCGGCAAGGGTATCGTAGGAGCATCGGCGAAGGAGCGGGCTCCGGACGTTCCGGTTTTTGAACTGGTGCTGATTTCGTAGTGGATTGGGAGGGCTTGGGCGGCGCATTGAGATTGAATGGTGCCATCTTGGGGAGAGGATTGAATGAGTTTCGTCGGTTGTGAAGCGGTGCGTTCGCGGAGCCACCTGGAGGGCGTCTTCGGCTAATAGGGGGACTGGAAAGAGTGCGGGCCGACGGAGGGGGTCGCTGGAAGTCGGCGGCAGCGGTGTGTCGAGCGTTCTTCCTCCCATCAACAGAGCCAGTCGGGCGACCAGGGTCGTGTCTCACCCGCATGGCCATCTCGATTCCGTCCTGGAGCTGGCTGTTCATGGAAACATGCGACATGTCGTCGATGGCGCTGGCTGATAGTGGATACTCGGCTCCGTTGGGTTTACGATGTTGCGGGGTGACAACAGCCACAGGTAGCGAGTCCGGGGCCGATGTCAAGGCCTGCATCTGGGAAGCCGAGAGTTTCCTAGTCCTCTCAAAGCCCGTGTTACTGCTGCCTGACTGCGTGCGGGCTTGGGGATGATGCCCATGTGTTGTTCTAGTTGAGGCGACTTCACGGCATTGTCCATCTGTGACGGGGCGAGGCCGCCCTTGTGGTTGAGAGCTTCGGAAACAACACGTCGGCGACCGGCCCTGTCTTCGTCCATGTCCGTATCGTGGCCAAGGGCTTCCCGGGGGTAGAGGCAATGGGAGCTGTCGGGGTCGTGTCGAGGTTGGGAATGGGTCGGATGGGGGTGTCGGGCATTGTGTCGTGAGCCGCCTCGCTTCGCCAGGATTATCCATGTCGGTTTGCCTCCTCTTCATCACCACGACCCCTATAATCATCATCAATTCCCGTCTCCATCTCCGTCTCCACCTCCATCGCCGTCCCTCCGTCTCTTTCCATATCGCCAGACAGCCGGCCTGGCATTATTAAATCCCTCGCTATCGAAACGGCGGTGTGGAAGGCGAGGAGCACATCCTTGGCTGAGTCTAGCCCGCGACTCGATAAACAAACAAAGGGGCGGTTGGTACACGTTGCCAGTTGAATGAAAGGAATGACTTCTGTATCAGTCAACAGCTTGAACAGCTCGTTGTCGATAAGGAAGGCTGCTGTGGGTGATAAGAAATTGGCGGACACGTGGGAGGTAGGCGTTGTGGGTAGCCATTCCCCAATCGGACAAGCTCCTTGGCGGGGCGCTTTTGAGGCGCATTCAGGGGTCCTCTTCCCGCATGAGACTACCCCAGATCCGCTACGTCACATCTTTTAGCATTTCCACAGTGCATACTGCTATATTACCAGCACTTCTATATATTGCAAACGTAAGTACCTACTTAGTAACTACCTAGTGACCGGAATACGTAGCGTTCAATCGCTTTCTTCAATAGCTCTGCAAAATATTTTTCTTTCGTTCTCGACCTATTTAGACACCTGGGGTATTTGACCCTAGGAGCCTTTGAAGCCGATAAGTTTTGTCTTAGGGTACGGAACCACGCCACATGTTTCTAAGTGCCGAACTTGTAGGTCACAATGGTCTTGTGCCCAACTGCTCGCCATCACGGTTTCTGACCAAGCCCTCAATCAACCTCGTCTAATCGATTGAGACTATCACTACATAAATTTCAAGTATACCAAGAGGATGCTAAATTCACGACGTTGTCCGGATATTGGTCAAGCGGAATTTAACGGTAATGACAATGGGCTAGTTTATTAGAGAATACCTAACAGTAGCGCTAAGGCGCATCTATACATAACAACTCAGACAAAGTAAAATTTGTAGTCTGTGTTGTCTAAGACAGATGATCGAGGGTTTACACTAACCCACCTCAGATCCAGCTACTTAACCCCTAACAATCCTAGTTTGGTTTCATCTTCACTCGACTCAGGTGCAAATCGATCTATGAAATGGCGATGCTAGGGTTAGTCACAAATTAAGTTTCTTCTGCCTGCGCTGTTCCAATTGGTATTAATAACCAACCGCAGCAAAAGTCCGAGGGAGGGGCTAATAGATGCGAGTCCGAGCAGACCAATGAGCAGCCGGCTTGGCAGCCAAATCAGGCAGTGTCCATCCTTGTAGACTCCCATAAGCCCAGCTGTAAGATTATTTACGACATCTCACACACTTTTCATTCATTTTACCAGGAGGCACCAAGGTGGGCTGCAGTCCGAGGGTGTCGTAATGTTCAAACCGCAGTCTCAAATGATGATATTATTACTCCGATTCAAAGCAAGCTAAAGGAAGGGGTAAATCTCAGATGTAGATATATATACCTTGATAGACGATCTAGAAAGAGGTGGCTCCCAACTCATTTTATTCACACATTCCTTGCCAGTCTCTACAACCATGATTTCCCAACCTAATCATTCTTTTTTTTTCTTTTCGGCAATGTTGCTCTCGCAGCTCGGGATGGTATCTGTCCACCTCTCGGGCCAGTCCTGCCCGCTCCCATAACCCCGTCAGGTCATGATGCTGTCGCGATCAAGACAGCTACGGATCAATTCTATAATGCTACATCGGCATTTAACACGACGGGTCTATCAATCGCAGTAAAATCGATACATGAGGCGACCCCAATGTTAGAGCTGCACCATACGCCACCTATCCTCGACAATACCAGCACAACCACCGTAAACTCCGAGACCGTATATCGAATTGGTAGCATATCAAAGATCTTTGCGGTACTTTCGGTGCTAACACAAGGACGAATCAGTTTAGACGACCCCATCACGAAATATGTCCCCGAACTGGCTAAGTTGAGAAGTGAGGCGGCGCCTGTCGCGAATGATATCACGGCTGTGAATTGGAACCAAGTCACAGTCCGCTCTCTTGCATCTCATATGGGCGGCATCGGAGTAGATCGTATGTTTCCCTATCTTAGGCAGTACCTATGCTAACACGACACAGTCGTCAACGACTTGGGTAGCTTTCCAGCAGACTTCACCCAACTCGGCCTCCCAAAGTTAACCAATTCTTCTAAAACCGGCTGTGCTGGTCTATTCGGTCTCCCATCCTGCACCCGCGCAGAGTTCTTCAGAGACTTTGGGAAGCGTCACCCTGTGTATGCGCCATGGACGAACCCCGTATACTCCAACGTTGCTAGCTCCATTATGGGGTTCGCCGTGGAGTCCGCGAGCAACATGAGCTACGACGCTTATGTCCAGAAGGCCATCTTCGGGCCGCTGGCATGACGAACACGACGATTTTCCACGGTCCGAAAGAGAGATCTTGGGGCTTCATTCCAAAAGGCGATATCTGGTTCGGAAGCAGTCTCGGGTATGAGGATATGTAAGTCGTTGCCCTGAGCGCGTTGCCGCGTGATTGAAGCTAACGACAATAGTGCCGGCGGTCTCTACTCCAACACGAAAGACATGTTATCCTTCGGCACTGGGATCCTCCAACATCGTCTCCTAGACCCACTAGAGACGCGCAAGTGGATGAAGCCGGTGACTTCCACCTCATCACCGGGGTTCATGCTAGGCGGGCCCTGGGAGATCCTACGCTCCGACACAGTAACCAAAGACGGGCGACTGATCGAGTACTACACGAAATCCGGCAACCTAGGCTCGTACAATAACGTAATCTGCCTTATCCCAGACTACGACCTCGTGATCACCATCCTGTCAGGCGCGGGGAGTCCTCAGCCGACATGGTCGACTTCACCCTCACAGATATCGTCACGGCCCTCCTTCCGGCAATCGAAGACGCGAGCAAGACGCAAGCGAACTCCAACTTTGGCGGTACGTACTCCGACGCTACCACAAACTCGAGCCTCACCCTCTCACTTGACGACGGCCCCGGCTTCTCCGTATCGAACTGGACCGTACACGGCGTAGATATCGTCGCAAACTACGCCCCTTCGGCGCGCTATCGAGCAGCCAAAGATCTCCCGGTGCGCGTCCGTCTGTATCCCACGAACCTATCTTCTGGGCGCGACGCGGCCTGGCGCGCGTACTTCGATGTTGGGACGCCGAGCAACTCGCTGAAGGTGATGCGGGGCGCTTCTGGCCGAAGGGACGTGTCATTCTTGGGCTTCTATGGATAGGCTCGTGTACGGCTTCAAGTCGATTGATGAGTTCGTATTCAGTCTAGGTAATGGTCGGGCGGAGAGTTTGAGTTTACCGGCGTTTGGGGTGCAGTTGCAATGAGACGCAGAGGTCTGATTGGGATTTGTTGATCCGAGTTGCATTTGCGATTATAGATTGATTAAGGAACTATGTCCTAGTCATTCCCTCTTTCTCTCTTTCTTTCATTTAATAAACCCAAACTCGAGATATGTACTATAATATTAGATGTTCAGGGCGTATGGTGACAGTGTTAGCTTATACTGCTGTGGCCCAACTGGCGACAACGTCGTCATTTCGCCGGTGAGGCTCTACTAGTACATGCATAGTATAGATGCAACCATAACAAGAGCTTCAACTCAAGTACTCGAAACTCATAATTCCATTCAACCAATTCCATTCAACCAATAATCTTTTTAAGGAGCATAATGTCCCTGATTTCCTATTTCTCCCACAATGTAGTCTTGTAAGAAGCCCGGTCCTAGACTCTTCGAGATGGGTCTGTACTACACGAGGCTATTTTAACTAATACCACTTTTAGCTCCCTTTGTATGGCTTCAAAACACGGATGTATAAATGCCAGGATAGAATTTTTTTAGCTAGTAACAATCTAGCTAACAAAATACTAATCTAGGTATTGCTACTACCCCAGTACCCTGATTGTCTCAGAGGAATTCGGCTGTAGCAAACATCGTCAGTCAGCTCATCCCTTTTGTGCCGTGTAATACATGTACACGTCGCTTTCTTTCATTTCTTCAGTAGTCACGCCTCTAGTGGCGAGTGGCTGTGTAACCACACCAAAAAGCCATCGCGGCAGGTTATTTCATTTTGGCTGAATGGCTGGGGTAGTATCCAGGACTGTCATGAAGTCACGCCACATTACCCCAGCCACTTTAGGAACAAAGAGATTATCTGTATATAGCTTAGTTACGCCTACGGAGGTGGTTTAGAGACCTTCGCGCAACAACAAGTATAGATGACCTACCCCATACTACGAGGTCCCTGACAAGGACATTTTCAAAAGCAGGCTGCTTATGCTTGTAACCTTACCTACTTAATATTTGATGCACGAAAATGCAGGCTATGAGAAGCCATCCACTGGGGTTACGTTCATCGGGCCTATGAACATTGTACGCCCGGATTGTTGCGGAATAGGGTGAATGTGATGAGGATTTTGTGGCGCAGATCCCCCATAATACAATTACCCAGTCAATTTCTAGATTACTCCTGTAACCATGTGATAAACAGGACAAAGGGAACGGGGTGATATAGAAGTAAGCTCAATGCACAATGTGCCCAACTATCCTGCCGCTATACTATGCTATGTCTCGCCCTCTCCCCCTCATTAGGTCCTACCAAGACCCTCGTATCAAAGGTAGGCATGGGTGACACGTAAGATCAATCACTGGAACCCAATTGCAAACCTTCGTTTGTCCCATCACGTGTGTTGTTATGTGAATTCCTTGTTGTAAGTGAGGACCAGCTGTTGAAGATACTACAGCCATTTGGATCAAAGATCTTGGTAAACCACGTGCCTAGACTGAAGTTCCTAAGCTGCGCTATCAGAGGCCAACACACAGGAATACAGGCACAAATAATACCTGTACAAGAATGAACCGTAGTCCAAACCTGCGTATGATCGAATGAAGGGTCTCGGCTGTTAGGCGCATAACTCAAAATGACTTTATCGATACCCGAAGTAATGACACTACTCAAGATAGAAATAATTAACTGAAGGTAGCTGGACAGTTATGATTAAGTGATGTTGACTCACAGGACTCCTACCAGAAATACTCCAAAGATAGCGTATTATTTACCCTTGGTGAGTCGCAGTTTATATATGACTGGAATTGGCAACATCAAGATTTTGATGTCTATAACTGCCTCGGCAATCCCACTCGCTAGCCAAATAATTATAGTTAAAGCAGTAAGTGTAAAGATTTAGTTGTTGCAGTGCAGAAAATTCGGGCCCGACACCCCCTGTCAATATGCATTCAATATGATCCCCTCATTCCCGAATATGACGTTGCCTTTCTTTGTTCTAGTCAGGCTTTCACTACACAGTAAGGAAATGTTATCTTCACCTAGCTATTCCGAATTTCCTCCCCTCCAAAATTCCTCGTCCTCATGCGGCGCCTCTTATATTCACACGATTACATCTATAATTGGCGCTCAACTGAAACGAATTTGCGTATCCATACCTTCAGCTAGACTATATCTCGTTACTCCCGCCAGGCTTTCGAATAGTTCCTATAATGGGGAACTATCTATCACAAAACCACTTCCCTGTCCAGGCAAGGTATGTGGCTCGCGAATCCCGGGCCGAAAGCAAGTTAGCTAAAACATCGAAAGACGGTAGTGATTACGGGAGGTTCGAGTGGTATGGGCCTCGCGGTCGGACAACAACTTGCAGCAAAAGGTGCAAACATTGTCATCATTGCTTGCGATCAGAACAAATTGTTGCGTGCAACTGAAGAGATACAAGTACACCGCCCAATAGCCCCTTGCCTGTGCACCATGGCTAACTCACAATAACGAACTCCCAAGGACACCCAAACGCAGCGGCTTCTCCAGCTAAGCGCCGATTTTGCTCGATCGATGAGATTGTGACATGGAACGCGAGACACTCACCGGATATTGCATAGTGCTGCGCTGGTAGCTCGACTCCAGAGTTGTTTATCGAGACATCAGTGTCTCATTTCCAAGCGCAGATGGAGTCCAATTACTTTACCAGCCTCTATATGGCACATGCTGCTATGACATGTTGGGTCAAGAAGGCCCAGGAGCCTACCTCAACTCGTCAACTTGGAACTCGTGCACTACCTCGGCACATTATCTTTACCGCATCATTCGTAGCCTTTTATTCCTTCGCAGGCTATTCCCCATACAGTCCAGCAAAGGCGGCGCTGCACTCTCTTCGTGACACGTTATCACAAGAGGCCAATCTATATGCTGCAGGCTATCCTGGCGAGCCTCCGATTCGGCTGCATACCGTCTTCCCAGGGACCATTCTAACCGAGTCATACCAATCGAGAACACCATCAAACCAGACATAACCAAGAAACTCGAGGAAGGAGATGGGGGACAGACACCCGAAAAGGTTGCCACCGAGAGTATCAAAGGGTTGGAAATGGGCCTGGAGCTTGTCACGACAAACACTCTAACCGCTCTTGTGCAACGGAGTGTGTTGGGCGGGAGCATTCGAGGTGGCTTTGTGCGAGTGTTAATTGATTGGGCCTTGGCGTGGTTGATGGCCGTTGTTATGGTAGTGGTGAGGAGCGATATGGATAGGCAGGTTCGAAACTGGGGTCGCACATATGGTGTCGCCGGGAAACGGGCAGAGAGCAAGCAAGCATAGTGCTGACCAGCGACCTACGGTCCGGTGGGACTCAGCTGGTCGTCAAGGTGTTCAACATGAAACATTGTGTACGGTACGACTGTACTATTGTCTAAGAGAGCTATTGTTTGTTGTGATTGATTGTAGTGCAAGCGCAACTGTAGCTTGCATCAGCAAACAACTGGGGTCTAGTACAAGGAATCTGGACATGTAGATTAATTGGGAAGTCTGATCATCTGACACATTGTCTCTCTTCAAACTGAAAGAAAACAAAGAGATTGAATTAAGAATAGAGCCGTTGTTTTGATCCAGCGCATAATATTCTGATATATATACGGTCTTCAGTCCCAAGAGAGGGACAGGATTTCAACTACCACACTCAACTCCCTCATATCACTCCATTTTCGCCTCATCATCAAGACCAGCAAATCCAAACCTCGCATTTATTGTTATTACTGAACTCAGGCAACACTACAAGTATCTTTTCCAAAATGTGCCAAGACATTCAACAAGTCACCTTCTTCTGTGGCCACCAGACCAAGTTCTGGTGGGGCACCTCCCGCTTTTGCTTATTTGCGGGAGACAACGCAAGCCGTTTCCACACCACGTACCTCTCTTTCACGCGCGACAATGAGAACTGCCCTCGTTGTTTGATCGGAGAGCGCATTAAGCAGCAGCAGAAAGTGCTGAAGCGAGCAGAGTTTCGACAAATGGTCCAGAACAACTACGCGAAGACTCGCGATGGCTTTGAGGAGGAACAGGCGAGAAGTTTGAGACCTTGTCACAGCAGGCTCGCTCTACTCTCACGGCAGCCAGGGTGGCTGAGTTAGAGCTTCAGATTAAGGAGAGCGTCGCCTATCATCTCGGAAAGGACAACCTAGCTCCCAACTCCAAGGTCGTCTTGCTACGCACGCTCACTAGATTGCCGGATGTTTTCAACATCCAAGAGCTTGTTCGATTATTCGCCTCACGCTACTTCAGAACGGACGACAAGAAGCGCACTCTGAGCAACTGGGAGCGAAAGACGTTATTTGGTATCGCTCAGCAGGCGGGGTTGAATCGTACTTTCAAGGCTGGGTTGAAGATGCAGCCTCTGCCAGCACCGACTCGCAAGGAAAACACGGATTCTGAATTGGCAATGGACTCGGCAAAAGAGAAGGTTACAGAAGGCCTTGCAAAGATGGTGCTTTCCCCAGAAGCTAAGGTTGCATAAGTTCCTGTGGGGACATCCTCTACTTCCGTTAATCTCAATAATCTAGAACCGCCTGTTTATGAGTTTGCAACGTTGTTTATCTAGTTACTTGTCTTGTTTAAATATAGAGCAATTATCGACCCATTATAGACGATTGAACATTTTTCTTGGGTTTATTAAACCATATCTAATAGATTGCAACCTAATGCAGTGCTTGGGGCCTTATGGCAAATAAATCAAGAAGGGATAATACACGAATGAAGGGGCGGGGAACCCCACTTAGCTGAACACATGGTATTCCCCCTTCTTCTAGATGTCTCAGCCCTCCAGAGAAGGAGTCAGGCATCGGTGCACGGGTAAATAATAGTCCGGCAGATGTTGGGTACGCAGCCACCTCACGCACTCTATGGAGAGTGTACTTGTTCAGCTCCTCTAATCAACCTCATATCTATAACTACACAAGAGTCAGAGGCTATTGGCCATTTAGGGCAGCTAGCGTCCCTATGTCGCTTGTCAGCATGACACTTTGAGCTTTTTGCTATACTTGTGGCAGTAGTGGCATCGGCTTATTGTATCCGATTGCAAGTGGGATGAAGTTTTATTCAAGATTAATATTAATTATATGCTGTCTTCGGCAATCGAACGACTCATTTGCATAGGATCCAATTCAAAATGCTTGTGTGGCATCAAATCTTTTCTATCAAGTCTTGCCCATTTTCGTAGTGCTGCCATAATTATAGCTGGCCCATCAGACTTTATGGTTGCGCCCCGCACCTTTCGACTTTTCTGGTTTGCAGTCCAATAGCTTACGAATTTGGTTTAAATGTACGTATGATAGTTGAATCATGAAAGGAATTATTTATCTAATAATCTAAATATTTATAGTTTTAAAACAAGTTTTTACACGTGATAGATTTAATGTGAAAATTCAAGGACGTGCGTGGTTAAGTAGAACAGGTGTGGCGGACGTGGCGTAGCACCCTTGGCGCTTTGCCTCACTTGGAGTTCGACAGCAACTGTCAATGTTAACCTGCACCGTGACGCCAGCTGTATAGATTTCCGATTGATCAAGATACATTATTATCGCTGACAACCTTATTATAAGGTTTCCTTTAAAAATTTTATGCATCTTTAGTCATTTGACGTTCGGACTTTCAACCTTTACGTAATCCTCGTTGGTCCAAGGTTCGAGATCGCGAAGAGTGTGCAAACCGGTCCCACAGAACTATTCCCCTGCTTAAGTACGTCCCTCGCTCTTTCGTTTCCCATGAGATGGTGCATTAAAAATATGTGGTGAAAGCTCCTCGGCATATTCCCCTTGAACCTTCTCACAAAGTAGCTCAGCTGTCAACTTTCAGATTTCATATGGTTGTGGGGCTCGGGTTTCTGCTCGCCGCATGTAAGCAGCTCACAGTGTGCAACTTAGGTACTCTCTATTTCCGCAAATAAATTGTGACAATCGATGACCCTTCAATCGCTAAAAGAAACTGGCTGTTACACTTAACACACTCTTGAAGACGGGGCTACAATATATGTCGTATATTGTGCTATGAGAATCTATAGATAAAGAAGGAAGGAAACGCTAAATCTTTTGCAGGCAATTGCCTACATATAGACATTAGTCGCAGGTACTTACTCAAGTACCTAGTACTCGCGATTTAGTGGGGTGGGGTATAGGTGGTCTGTGCATAGTGCGTGTGGCGCTTGACACTGGAGATTTCGGGTGTTGTGGCTAGTGGGGCACAGCCACCAGACTCTAGCAGCACCCACTCAACAAAATTACAGACGCGCATAATGAATGGATGAAGCGCGCTGTCAGATCGATGAGCGTGATAATGCACGACGTTATCCAACGGCAAGTCGGCCTGCATAAGGCGTAGTAAAAGGCGACTAGAGCTTTCAACGAGTCAATGGAGTCGATCTCCATCGGATTAGATGAACTAGCAAGACGTACGCTGCCTCCACCGAACACAGCAGAAACGCCCATCATAATCAAAGACAAAGCACAAACTACAAGGACATCCAATACGCCAACAGGACAAATGGCGCCTCCTAAGTCAACGACGACGAATCCGCGGAAGCGACGGAATTTATGCACCGAATGAAGTTCCGAGTCTCATACGACAGATGGAAGCGTACGGAGTCTATAGACATCCCAGCGCGCCAACTGATCATCGCTGCGGCCGAAGGCACGAAATATATAATCCTACCTAAATACTTACTATCAGTAAACATAATTAAATACTCATGGGCAAACTATGATTCGGTATCTATCCGATGACATGGCTATACCTTCGGCAACACGACTCCCAACAAGCAGTGTTTGGGAGATTGTATTACTAACTGGGACGCGATTCGAACGATACCCGTCTATTTCACATTACCTTCGTAAAGTACTAATCAAAGCTGAGCTGGGTGCTCTGAGTATCGATTTGGATGGACAAGTAGTGGTCAGCTTGTGGCTCGAAGTGATAGATCGCTTGGCCATTCAAGGCCAAGCGAATTACACTATCCCAAATAATCGCCATTCGTCCTTACCTGATCCTCATTTGGGCACGTTCCCTGGCTGACCCTACATATTCGCATGTGGCTATATGGCTTTCGGCTATCAGTCAGGACGCTGATGAATTCGTACAGTAATATATCAGTGATTTATCACAAGGATGGGTAGGGGGCCAGTCTAGCCGTGGTATTGCAACAAACGGTAGGAGTCGAACAACAGTGGCCATAACCATGCCCGTATAACGTTATTCGGGAACGGCTTTGTGCAGCACACCTCCTGCCTTCCCGCATAAGCCGAACAAGGTTACTCTCTATTTACATCTACCGTTTGTATTTTGTCCTTCCCCATTTGTGAAATGGCTAGTTCAATCCATCAACTTAGACGATCTCGAAGGTAGAAGCGTATGCCATTCTACCCTACGAAATCATTCCCCCCCTCGCTCATCGTACCATTTCTATTTTGAACACAATAGCAAGGCCTACTCACTTCCAAAATGGCTACCAATACTAGCACATTGACATACATATTCAACCATCTCTTCCTGCCACCGAAGCTACCTCAGCAGGATGACGACGATGCTCAATACGAGAAATCCCTACTATCAACTACGATGGAAGGGCTAATCGCGTGGAAGAACTGCGCCAAACCCACGCATCGAGGGCAAGCTGATGCAGCCATATCCATGATACGTAATATGCAGCGGGCTCATTCAGCAACGGATGGCTCCCTGAAAGAAGTTGAAGTTCTTGCCTTGCTAACGCAGCTCGCCGAGAGTAGGTACGGTAATGCTGGTTTCAGCTTGTGCTAACAGATACTAGATACTTCTATACCCCTATACATTCGAGAGCAGAACGCGGCAGTGCTTATCAGCAGACGCAGTCGCCACATCTTATTTGAGATTTTTGAGGTTGCGCCTAATAATGCCTCGACGATGACAACAAAAGGCAGACTGAAGCGCTTTTTTCCGGCTGCGGGTGTCATCCTTGACGAATCTGCCTTTCAGCAACGTCAATTTCAAGAAACGATTGCCCATACTCTTGCAGATATGAGCAAGCACCCTATCAGGGCAATGCAGCCAGAGGTAATGAAAGCGGGTAGCATCCTCCTGGAAGATCGCGATACCAATCATCCGGGGATGGTGTCTGAGCTGTTAATTGGCTTTCTCAGATCAATAGGTAAACCTATGAAATGCCCTCTCATTGCCAAAATATGCGTGATGATGTGCTTTGGAATCGTGCTCGCTCGCCATGGCGTCGCTCACCACTGTGGCTGGTCGTCCGTGTCGCTCTACAGCTCAGTTTCAGCCGTATACCAACAACGACATCAGATACTATCTACAAGGAGGCCATGTTATGTATCTTGGGCTATACCCTAACTCTCGCTGCCAAACAATCTCTCCCAAGCGAGACACTTTTCTCAATGAGCGCGAAGATATCTAGGCGCCTGGTCAAGATGGGCCCATCCGTTGATGAGAGAGTTTTCTCTATGTCAAGAATGCCATGCAGGTTGCCCACACAAAACTTTACGGACGGTGGTCAATTATTCAGAAGCAAGATGGCACCGCGATATCTGTCACGGAGCTTTCTAACCTCGACTTCATCAGCGATTGCTATGTTCCTATTCCGGACTTAGACAGCCACATTAAATGGATGGACGTCCGACAAAAAGAACAAATTTCGGGAAGTTTCAAGCCTCCATCAACAGTCGTGGTTTTATCGCCCCATGTCTTACCTCAGCTCCCGCAACGTTTTCCCACAGAGCGCGAGGGCGACGCCATTGCCAATCTAGAAGCCTTCGAAAAATGGGTAGCACTGCACTGCCGACAATGGGCCCAGGACAATCAGCAGACCATGGGTAAAGATCTCAACTCTCTTATTGTCACATATCATAACTTAGCCGGACACCACTACTCGAAGAATCCAGAGGCGCTTTCGACGATGCTGCTCACGATCTTCGAGCTATGGGTTGCTTGCGACAATGTCGCAGTTAATTTGTGCCCATTACTTAAGGAATATTACCCCGGCGTCCCATCAAACGTTCTCCAGAATCTTCTTCTACCATTTGCCTCTCAGATGCAGAGACTACATCGTGTTGAGAAATATTTAGCCAATCGCTTATCCTCTGCTCGATTCCCATCGACAAGTCTCTACTACGATCTCGACATTCCCGAGTGCTTCCCGGTGAAATATTTCGATGAGTCCCCAGAGCTACAAGCAACATACAAGAAGATCACTGAGGATGCTCAAGCCAAGAAACAAAAAAAGCTAGATGAGCTACATGCTCTAAAGACGGAGTATGATATCCTCATAGCCCGCTCTAATCAGCTGGAATGCGAGTACAAGGATATCTTGGTCGATTCCACCAATGACGTCTACGAATCTCAGCATGTGCCGAGTTGCAAGAAGTGCGGACACGCAACCGAAGCAGCAAACCTTCGGATTAGTATTTACGAGTGTCCACTCCCCCAAAGTATTACAAAAGCGAAATCTATAGTTTTCGAACTACATATCCCAAAAGTCTTCCAATCGTGGCGTCAAGTTACATTCTATGTCCTACGAGATGTCATAGGGATGCAATACTCGGTGAAGAGCTCTGCTCGTTGCTCCTATTATTTGGCTTCAGATCCACTTCTGCCTCGTGGACCATCTTCCTCCTCGCAAATTGGCCTTGTATCAGAGGAAAAATCTCAAGTCGCCACACACAGGCGTACGCAAAAGGTCTCCACAGCTACAGAGCATAGCATTTGTGTAAATAACGGTTCGATTTATCGATACTTCGACTCACAGTAAAGCAGTTCGTCGCGCCCTTTGAGCCTACCGAAAAGGTTCTTCAGATGTGTACATACCATCTACCTTCGCGATCAAAAGGTCTACAAAAGTACTTGTTCCGCCCTGCTAATTCACCTAATGGCCCTGATTCGAATGTCGCTCTAGCGGATCAATCCGAGACCCCGATCCACATGAGCATTGAAGAGGGGAGGAATTTGGCCACGTTACCACTCGGTCACCACTTACAACTACACAATATCCTAGTCCAGCTAGCCGCCCCGTCCGTCGACTTCAGGAAGGAAGAGACTGCGATTTTCGTTTTGCAATGTTTATATCAATCAGGGCCGCCGGGCAATACTGCCCGACGGGCTAGTCACGCTACGATGGGCAATGAAAGGTTCACTTATAGCATGCTTGAGAACTTGATGGTGGCCTGGAACAGAGTCAAAGACAATTGGGAATCTGCTCAGGCCTTGGGCGTGTTTGCAGCCGCTGCAACACGGTTGCTTTCGCTGACTTCGTCAGAGAAACTGCAACATAGTTGCCTCAAGTTCCTCAGCACTCTCCGTACCGGGGGTTTTGGCTGGGTTGAGCTTCTCAGAGATAAGTCCCACAGAGCTCTTGCTCAAGAAGACAGCACATACTTCAAATCAAAAAGCGTCGACGTCGCTCTGATCTGCATCTCGTGTTTTGATGTCGAAAATTTTCATCTTTCTGAATTATTGAAAATAAGCACTAATGCTTCGATCCTCGTCCAATGTTCCATCCTTATCCAGCAAGGAAAGCGCCGATACGACCCAAGTTCTGAGCTTATGCTCGCTTGTCTTAGCCTTCGGTTCCATCGACTACTATGTCGCAGCTTACCGATCCTCTCCGCAACGTGCTTGGGAATTTCGGACGCCGTACATAAATCCTGGTCGGCATACCGTCAGGGAAGTGGGTGGCAAGTAGCGTCTAACACGACGCACTGGCTGGTCACCAAAACAGCGCCAGACAAGAAAGGAGTTCAATTCGAAGTTCACTACAATCTTCTAAGTGGTGAGCTTTTGGTTAATGGCATTCCGCTAAGTCGCCCCCCTCAAGAGTATACTGGTCACTCAATGTGGCGTGTCCTCTTTGGCAAAACCACTCTCGAAATCATGCCCACCTCTGCTCCTGCGATGCAGTTCTCGGCAAGTAAGCAATATAAGGGCTATGACATTCGTTTCGGCATGAAATGGGCCCCGTTTGGGGGTTCGGACCTACTCGTCCAAGCATCTTATTCCAACATTGACTATGAGACGGTCCCAAGTCGTTTACTTCAGGGGATATTCCCAGACCATTTCGTTAATGATTTTGTGCATTGGTACAATCACACAAGCCACACATTGGAGTTTCGACCTGTGGCGACGCCTTGGAATTCGGGGGACTCTACCTGGGTGTTGTCTAGATCCCCTATAGGTTGGACGCTAAAGAGAAAAGGCAGTACTGTCCTCAGTATGAACAGTAGAACGGCGACCACCATTGCAGATGTGCTACTGCCGCTCGCTCACAAATCTGATATACACGTAATCGTTCAAGCGTCTGAAGGGTCTTTGCTCCAAGTGGAAATGCCCGCGCTTCGTCTTGGTTTCTCCCTTGCCGCGGGCGAGTCGACTTTACAATCTAGAGAGTTCCCCGGCATGTTCATCGACCCCGATCAGACTCTCGGGACTCTGACTGGCTTTGCCAATAAGATGATTTTGAAAGATGCCAGCCGTCGCCTCGTACTTGTGCCAGAGGGCCGAGTATCGTGGGCCGCTTCAATGGCCATATACGCGTTACTGTTTCAAAAGCATATATTGTCAAAGTACATCCCCTGTATGTCGATAACGTGCTCGGACGATTGACAGACAACGGCAACCTCCAGGGCAAGCTCTTCCTATCGTATTTACATGCGTTAACATCCTACTGTTTGCCAGACTCTCTTACGAAAAGAACGGGGGTAGAGCAAGCACTATCTATTCTGGACTCGGCTGCCGTGCGATCATTTGACCGGTTGTCACAACAAAATATCGATATCCTGTCGCGAATTGCCAAGTTATGTCCTACGAGACAGTACTATCCTCTGAACAGCAGGTACAGCAAACTGTGTCATGGGTATCGAATCTTAGCTACTTGTCACAGCACGATGGACTCTACAAGACCGTAGATGCAATATTGAAACGGGCTCATCAAATGAGCTTGTTTCTATCCGGGTTCGGACCGGGCGAAGCTAGATATCAGTAAGCATATCGAGACGAATGTGTTTTGATGGAACGTGATCGTATCCGTACCTCCACCTTCCGTGTTTCAGGCTTTGGCGCGGAGGAGCATGCTACCGCTTACGATGTCACTTATCGCGGCGTGACCATGATCAACGGACAGATCGCGCGACTAGGGCGTACATATTATCAAGTATCTTGTACGAAGGGCGCACAACACTTCACACAGAGGTTCCACGGAACGGCGAGCTCTGGAAAATCATGTCGGCCGTACGAAGGTCCTTGGCCCTCACCAAGATTCGGACGTGTCGCTGTTGAAATACGGTGCCGCTGCGGTTAATTCCGGACTTGACCTGTCTCGATTCCCAGCACTGCACAAAGCTCTATCGTCACAACCTGCAATGGCGAACAAGTTTAGCATAATGATTTGGTTATCGGCTCTAGCGGCCCACGAGCAAGCGGACATGGGGCTCTTGCAAGTGTTGGCGCTCTTCTTCACGGCCCGCGAGTTCGGAGAAGTTGGGTTGCCTCCTAATCAATCATGCCATCCGCCCAAAGGGTACGAGGCCACTGATAAAACTCTTAGAGTCATTGTCCGCTCTAATCTGTGGAGATTTTCACCCTCGTCTGAAGCAAGTTACGGGTTGGCTCGGGAGAAAGCGAGAGCAATTTTCTGGTTCGTCGCGAGAAGCAATTCCACGCCAACCAAGACAAGGCTGTTAGCACTCTTGTCACACAAATTCACAGGTTGTGGCCAAGAAAAACCTTATCTGAGTTAGGGCAAGTGGACAAAACGGTATCCGACTACATTATGCTGACCAAAGTCCAATCTACTATGAAACAGCAGTTTAAAGAATGGTTTGCCAACCTCAAACTCTTTGAATATTTACAACGTATCGAAAAAGTTCTATGTCATTTCAGCAAAAGTCCTCTTATACTCGATCAACCTGTGTTGGTTACATTGACAGCGCCCGTAAGAACTTCCACATTTATCTCTACGCGAGACCTTTTCATCGGCCCAGCACCTGTGTTCCCGTCAGCACCGCCTAGGCTTAAACTTGAATCGTCCTCTATCCGCTATGAAGAGCGGACTTCTCGCCTTGTAGGACTTCTTGGCGACCTAAAAGATACGACTGCACAGTCTCGGTACGAAGCGTCTTATATCGAGGAGCTTGAAATAAGCAGGCAATATTTGCAAGAACAGAAAAGTGCGCAGTATCCAAATTTGCGAAATAGGTACCCAACTACACTATTACGTCAACATCTCAAAAATTGCAAAAATAACGTCGATAAATTGTATCATCGCCTTGAGGCTGCAAGTACTGATGCTCAACACACGACCTTGGTGCTTGAGCACGGCCCACGACTTTCCCCTATAACGTTTCTTCAACAGATGAGTAGCAATCTATGGAAACTCCTCAAATCTGACTGGAGAGAATGCATCACTCGCTACGGCCTTGCTTTATCCGCTCTTCAGAGGGCAGAGAGACTTGTGAAAGCTGCCAGTCTGCGAAGTAATGAGGAACTCATTAAGGAATTGATAAACATCGGGCATCAGACTTGGGATCCGTTAAAGCACCCTGAATGGCTGCTTCTCGAGGTAGA
Source organism: Amphirosellinia nigrospora (assembly GCA_004123355.1). Lineage (NCBI taxonomy): Eukaryota > Fungi > Ascomycota > Sordariomycetes > Xylariales > Xylariaceae > Amphirosellinia > Amphirosellinia nigrospora. The sequence goes on along the minus strand of SCHM01000003.1, from coordinate 1,646,564 downwards.
GAGCAATATCATGATCCGTGATGTGCAAGAGCGAATAGCGTCAGATATGATAAACCCGCGCTCTCATTGCAACACAGTTCTACAGCTGAACATGGGTGAAGGCAAAAGCTCTGTAATCGTGCCCATGGTAGCTGCGAACCTAGCTAATGGATCGCAACTTGCCCGGGTAATAGTTGCCAAACCGCAGTCAAAACAGATGGCGCAGATGCTTATTTCAAAGATGGGGGGTCTTTTGAACAGGAGGGTCTATTACATGCCGTTCTCGCGAGCTTTGAAAGTCAAACCAACAGCCCTGGCTGGCATTATTGACGCAATGTTGCGTGATTGTAAGCACAGCGGTGGTATCCTGTTGGTACAACCGGAACAACTTCTTTCCTTCCAGCTGATGGGAATTGAATGTTTTTGTGGCGAGAGCACTAGCAAGGAAAGTATAGGCAGCTCATTCATACGCCTTCAGGACTATTTTGACAATAATTCAAGAGATGTTGTCGACGAGAGCGACGAGAACTTTAGCCCCAAGTTTGAACTTATCTATACCATGGGAACCCAGCGGCCAATTGAATTGAGCCCTGCTCGCTGGATATGCATGCAACAAGTGCTTAGCTTGGTACGATCCCTCGTTGGCGATATCTCAGACGAGTTACCGAAGTCAATAGAGATTGATCGCCGGCATGAGGGTGAGTTTCCCAGAGTACGTATCCTGAAGGGAGATGCCGGCGAGCTTCTCCTCAAGAGGGTAGCAAGACAGATTTGCGACAAGGGACTCGATGGTTTTCCAATAGCCAGACAACAAAAAGATGTCAGAGAAGCCGTGTTTCAATATCTTACTCAACATAATCTGAGCCCAGGAGAAATCAGTGCGGTTGAGGGTTCTAGTGGCGAAAGGTTTTGGACCGAGAGCACAAAGCCTCTGCTTCTTCTCCTCCGTGGCATCCTGGCTGGGGGGTCCTTGTGTTTGCGCTCAGGCGAAAGAGATGGCGAGTTGACTTTGGACTTGCTGCCGATCGTACACCACCGACGAAGTTGGCTGTACCATACCGAGCCAAAGACAACCCAACGCCCCGATCCGAATTCAGCCATCCCGATATTGTCATCGCTCTCACAAGCTTGACATATTATTACGGCGGGCTCGAAGATGAAGACCTATTCATCGCACTAGGGCATCTCATGGAATCGGATCAGGCGAGCATTGAATACGATGTTTGGATGAAAGACAGCAGCAGCATGCCAGCATCTTTTCGTCAACTAGAAGGTATTAATATAAAGGACCGTCCACAGTGTATTGAAAATGTGTTTCCACACCTCAAGTACGCGAAAAGTGTCGTAGATTATTTTCTAGGGCACGTTGTGTTTTGCAAGGAGGTAAAGGAGTTTCCTTACAAGCTCTCTGCCTCTGGGTGGGATATTGGAAAGCAGAAAGTCAATTATACGACAGGATTCAGCGGCACCAACGACTCGCGGAAAGTCTTACCACTTTATATGAAACATCTTAATCTCCCTTCGCAAAGTCATACCAATGCACTCGTTTTGGAGCATATTTTACAGCCAGAGAACTTGGTTATTGAACTACCCGACCGATCACCTCTTTCCAGTACAGATGCGCAACGCTTTCTCGACATAGTCGTTAACTTCGAAAGGCCGATACGAGTAATACTCGATGTCGGGGCTCAGATTCTAGAACTGAATAACCGGCAAGTCGCACAGACCTGGTTGCAGATGGTTACAGACACCGGGATACAAGCCGCGATTTTTGTAAACGACGACGACGAGCTAATTGTCATTGATCGCGGAGGAAGCGTAGAGCTCCTCCAGACATCTTCGTATGCCGCTCGACTCGATGCTTGTCTCGTATTTTTAGACGAGGCCCACACACGAGGTATTGACCTCAAATTGCCAGACGACTACAGAGCCGCCGTAACTCTTGGTGCAGACTTGACTAAGGATAGATTAGTACAAGGTAAGCTTAAGCCTGATATGTTCTGTATACGAATGCTAATTGATTTCAGCCTGCATGAGAATGAGAGATCTTGGAAGGGGGCAGTCTGTCGTCTTCTGCGTAAACGCCGAGATGAGGGAGAGAATTCAGAAGGTCACCGCCATACCGCCAGGCGCCGCCATCAGAGTACAAGACGTGTTGCATTGGGCTATCTCCGAAACCTTCGCGGAGACCAAAAGAAGCATGCCACTTTGGGCTGCGCAAGGCGTTCGTTTCCTACGTCAGGTAGAGCTCTGGAAATCGGCCCAAGCCAACGGAGTCACGAGCATGACTTGTACCATTGCTAGAAATTTTCTGGAAAAGGAGGCCCAATCTATAGAAGACAGATATGGACCCCGCCCCGGAGATGCAACGTCAATCTCAAGCTTGCTGGGCACCGGGACTCGAGGACTGGGCAAGATCAGGGAGCGCTGCAGCGAGTTTGAGCACTTAAACTTCAACTCAAGCACATTAGATGAGGAAAAGGAACAGGAGCGTGAGCTAGCTCCAGAAGTTGAGCAGGAGCGCCAGGTGCAGCGTCCAAATTCTGCACGGCCAGCTGGTCACTTGCTGCATGCTGATGTCGTCTTTTTGTCAACACGGGTAACTTGAAACCTAATTCATCAGCCTATACGCCAGCGTTTCATGCGTTATCGAAGACAAGCGCAGCTAAGTATTTTAAGGCGTTGCAACTCAACAGTGGTAAACTGCTTGTGACAAGGGACTTCGCGCTGCCGGTACATGCGGTAAATACCCGGGCTGCTGGTTACGTTTCAGACTCGCACCAGCGTCCCGTTCAATGGATTCTATCGAGTCGTGCTAAAGGGAGTAGTGTTGTCGACGTTTTGATGGTCATAAGCCCACATGAAGCCGAGAAAATCATGCCAATACTTCAGTCGAGGAGATCGGACAGAGTAACGCTGCATCTCTATAAACCGCGTTGTATAATCGGTCACCAATCATTCGACAAACTGGACTTTTTTGCCATTCCAGCTCGGCAACCGCAACTGGAGGTCCCGCCTACTTTGCGAGTTGAGCTGAACCTCTTCGCAGGTCAGCTTTACCTCAATACATACGATGATTATTTGGCCACTTGCCAGTTCTTGGGCCTCGCATCCGATGTCCCCCAACAGGGTCAACTTGTCGCGGTGGATGGATATATCATACGTGATAGCAACGGAAAGCCCAGATTTGACAAGAGCCCGGTTCAATTTTGCCAGATCTTGACGTCGAGGATTCGGCGTAATGGCCAAAGTATTTCTAAGACACATGTAGGTAGCATACTCGAAGGGAAGCTACTTCAGAGGTCGGATTTTGAGCAATAGCCCTGCAGGCTCTAGATTTGGTCGAAAGTGCGATGCTGAAGCATCAACATGATTTGATAGCTTTAGCAGCCAATTTGCAGTGCTGCCATAAACTGCGACATTATCCAGAATGGAAATATCTTCTTTCGCAAGGACATTGGCCGTGATGTTGGCTGTATGGTAGTGAGGATTTGCGCTTCTAACATAAGCTCGAGCTGGATAGTCTAGCCCCTAGACTCTAGCATCTAGATAATTCGCTTTAGACTTTTCATAAGACACAGGACTTCTTACAATATTTTCGCCAGCGAAAACTAGTAGTGTCGCCTAAATTTTCAAATAGAAGTCAATTTCTTATGTCCCGATACAGCACTAACTGTCCTCGGAAGGTGTTATCGCGGAACCATCTCTTGTCCTAGACTCTAGTTTTCTCTAAAAAAAAATTCAAGCTGCAGATAAGGTTGAACGGTCATCGTTAGAGTTATTATATATTAACCTAAGATCTTAATCTGGAGCACACTTCAGGGCACTTGTCTAGTAGTTGAGTACTTGTATTGGGAGCGTGAGCGGGGTGGGCCAGCGCTAAAGCTGCGAAAATTGACCTACACGTGCCGAAACTAAAATACACGCTCGCTCCGCTATTTTCAAAACCCTTCCTCGATCAAGACTAGAATGCCAGTACTAAAAACGGCCACTACACTACTACATGGATGGCTAGCGTCCTCATCTCAAGCTGAACTAATTTCTTAGTTAATGGACGGGCTAATGCTCCATAACCTGCTAATTTACTGATCTGAAATCCTTACAAACGGCGTTGATCGTCAGTCCTACGTTAGTAATTGTTTAGAATGTTGCGCAACAGAAGATTCTGCACATATCACTACATATAAGGTGTAGAGAGAACGAATATTCAAGATCTAACGCTGAGATATTCATTGAAAGCATGTCAGAGCATCTCTAACACTCAGACAAAGCTGAAGGTACTCCGTTCTACAATAGCAGGGCTACGTCGTTATACAAATAAAATATAATAGCCTTTATCTTAGACTTTAGTGACATAAGTCAGCCATAAAAGACTCACTAAGCATGATTGATAGACTGAGCGTTTCGAACAACGGCAACATGCCCCGCAGAAGCCATGAAAGATGAGATTTCCCCCCTCTCCCCTAGTTCGTTTCCGATCAGATTACAAGGGAATCCTACATCGAACGATGTGACGGACTCAAGCTCCTCGATCTGTGCCGTGGTCAATTTGATCTTGAGCGACTGGATATTGTCCTCCAGGTGGCTGATTTTGCGTCCTCCGACGATGGGGTAGCAGTATGGGTATTTGGCCAAGACATAGGCGAGCGCAACTGCTGTAACGGATTCGATTCCATGCTCCTCGGCGACTTTGGCGAGGGCCGCGCTGGTCTTAACTTCTTGTTCGGTTTGTTCAGCTCCACCGAGGCTTCGGAGACTTTCACCCCTCTGCTTTCGTGCTTCAATCTCCTTGGTGCCTTGAAATTTGCCCTGGCCGAGGACGTCCCAGGGCGCTAGAGCCATGCCGAAATGTCGAGCCATGGGGATAATGTCGCGTTCGAAATCCCGGCGCATCACGTTCCAGCGCCCTTGGTAGATGGAGAAGGGGGTTTTACCGTGCGCTTTGGCGTATGTGTTGGCGGCACTGACAATCCAGGCAGGAGTGTCGGAGATACCGAGATACAAGACTTTGCCTTCTTGAACAACGGCGTGAAGGGTGTCCATAACTTCCTCGATAGAGGTTGTCCAGTCCCACCAGTGAAGGTACAGAATGTCGATATAGTCGGTTTTTAATTTAGCGAGAGAATCTCGGAGGGAGATGCGAATGTTCTTCTGTGATTGCCACAGGCATTTACGAGCTTTCCTTTGCCAAGTTCATGTGATCTGTAATCGGTAGTGAACTTGGTGGCCAGGATGATATGCTCCCGATTCTTGCGTGAAGCCATCCATTCGCCGAGCCAGCGCTCGGATTCCTCATCTTGGTAGTTGTTGGCAGTGTCGATGAAATTGCCCCCTTCTGGAAATACGCATCAAGGAGCTCAAAAGACTGGTCCTTGTCCATGCTCCCCATGAAGCTGGACCAGGCACTTCCGATAGACATAGCACCGAGTTGGAGAGGGGACACTCGTACACCTGCAGACGGGCACATGATGCGATATCGACCGAGCTCGGTCGCCGGTTCCGGGGCGGCTTGATAGAAAGACATGATGACAACTGGATTTTGAAAAGGTTTAAGATGATGAAATTCGTCCACTAAGAAGTATTAGTTTGAAGTGTTGAATAGGTAAAGCAAGAGAAAGAACAGTCGACGGCCCCGACAACTTTATAGTTTTTGTAACATGCGACGAGTCATTTCATAATGACCTTCATGATGCCTACACGAGACCATGAATGCCCTACCGCAGCCGAAAATCCCTTCTGTTTGGTTACGTCGGTATTAGTCAAGATTTAATCCATACTACTTCATCTTATTGGCTGTTGAATTAACGAGCCCGCATGAAGCCACACTACTGTACATAAGCCATGGAAGTAGCTGCTGCGGCGGACTTTAGGGGTCGTTTGACATGCCGTTTTGATAACGCTGGCGGACATAATTGTGGCGATATCATGAGAATAGTAGTTGATATCTGCTAAAATAGACGGCATTAAGAGTGTGGAACGGGTTGATGAGCTAATGCAGGTTGATGACAGGTGCATGCACGTGCAGGGGCCGTCGCGGGGTTAGTGCGTTTAATACGCTAAACTCGATATTTGCCCCTAATCTCCGTCTTGGTAGTCTCAGCCCTCAACCCAAAAATGACGCCAGCGCGACTTCATCGAAGCACGATGGGTCGAGATACCTGCACCTGTCATCCGTCTGCATATCTAGCTTTGCTCTTGAACGCGTCGTGACAGGATACAGGTGAAACGTGAATGGCCTAGCTTTATACGAGGTTGATGATCTTGTGGATCATCTTGTTTATCATGTCGCAGCCCTCGAACGGCCCCCTGAATCTCCATCCGCCATCGCTCCCGTGGTCCTGTGAGGACAATTGGCGGGTCTGGGTAATTCCCGTGAAAGAAGAAAAATTCAGAACCGGATTAATCAGAGAGCCCGTCGTAGGTGCATAATCCCCGATACGATGCCGACGGCTAATTCTCTTGTAGGATCTCGTCGCCGGAACGAAGCAGAAGTATCCACAGATAGCTCTAGTCCTACGAATACCGTCCGGGCAAATTCATGTCTGACGTTAAGGCGTCTTCAGACCACCTTAACACGACAAGAGGATTTCGAGAAGATTGTTAACGCCATAAATATCCGTGATCCTGACTCTTGGGAAAACCACTCCCTCGTCCGCGCTTTCGAGGCCTCCGTCTACAACAACTGGCTGGCACGCGCGCTAAGGCCTACCTTGTTGCCTAGCCTAGTTAGGTTCAATTTTGCTCGTGCAATAATGGCAAATGCAAAGGTTCTTGGCATTACATCGAGCGAGGGGCTCGACGACGAGGCCATCTCGTATTTCAACCTGGAAGGGCCATGTCCACTAAGTATAAATCGAGAGGTTAGTGCCTTACCGACCGAGTTGCAACCTACGGATATACAACGCCGCACACTGCACCACCCCTGGCTCGACCTTCTTCCCATACCTCCTATGCGGGACAATTTGCTACGTTGTGGCACAGAATCTTTCGATGAGGATGAGCTGTGTAGTGCTATGGTAGGTCGTGGAGGCCTCACCGATGCCGCGTTTATTGTGTGGAGTGATCCGTGGGACTCTTATGGCTGGGAAGTGACGGAAAGTTTTGCTCAATCTTCGTGGGGATGGACTATCGCAGGGTGTTGGGAACTTTACCGATCTACTAATAGATGGCGGGCGAAAAGGGGCGAATCACCTCTATTCTCCCTTCACGATACGCAACTTGGGTAAACCTAATTAAACCATGTCACGCGTCCCCAAGAAAATTATTTTACCATCATTATATGTAAATTTCCAAGTGAAGGCGGAAAACAGAGGCTGCATTTTGGGCGGAAAGTCTAGATATAAATCTCATAGAGGGAAGATGCCATGTCCTCTAGCTAGTATATAGACAGTGTTGAATCCCCAAAAATGAGTTGATCTTCGCCGACTATACATGAGCTCCGCATAAGTTCTCTTGGCCTTACTCATGCTCAACTCCGTGACAGTAGTATCCCCCCAATACTTCGCTAATGACCCGCCCATTATCGACAACAGGTTTGTTGATATGCGCGTCTGCAGTGTCAATGCGACCCCTGAAAGTGCAGAAATGGAAACATGTATGATGAAAGCATAGCTTTAGCTGATGTACCGGCCAGACCACTTTACTTGGCAATGCATGTGAGCTTGCCGTCTCGATTGGAGCAAGCTAGACAAGGGGTTAATTGTTGCGGTCAGTTATAGACAGAGTAAAATCAAGCTTACTGCCGTGAATCTTGTTAGGGCTGTCCGATGGCCCCGCGTAGTACGTACAGCTACTTCCTTCCTTGTGACTACAATTGTTCGGGCAGTTGCACGCGGAGTCTATATTCTAGTTAGCAGGCAAGCAGCGTTTTGTGTGCATTGTCAGATACTGACAGGGGTCAGTGGCAGTCTCAATGGCGCGATGGACCATGTTGGAAGGGTTGACAGCGGCACTGGAGACCTGACTAGAGAATAAAAGGAGAACGGAAACGGGGACAAGCGCGAAGCGGAACAGCATCTTGTAGTGATGAGCGAAAATTTAGTGTACTAATTGTGAGTGATGAGAATTGCCTAGAGTCTTGATGATGAGCTGTCTGGGATGTGAGCATTATCCACATTTCCCACCGGGTGGCCACATCATTTATACCCGCTGGTTATTTGAACAGGTCATGATGGCTATGTGGCTAAGGCCTGCATCGAGATATTGGTCATTCTACTCATGTCAGAACTGTGATACCGCTAGTAGCTACGTGTTGCGTCTTGTTGTAGTTCATGTGTTTTCTCTGTTTCGTGTTCAGGTCCTACTGAAGGATCGATCAGTAACACCATGTTCTGACCGTAATCACTGTGGAACATTCCGTGCGACAGACCCGTGCTTGCGGTAGGTGATAGATATTTATTGTTGTACGAAAGGTCTAAAATGGTCTCTGTGTTCGCTATCTGACTGTATATGGAAATCCTCTTTGTGTCTTTGTGCTTGTGCCTGTGACAACCTGCATTTGTCTTTTTCGGCCATTTAATCCGGGCAGCTCATAAATAGTTTCAAGAATGTGTTACAACGCTCTAGATCCAGGTCGCCTGTGTAAGTTGACCACGGAGTTGACCGTCTTTTCGCGAGACGCAGAGCGCTTTGGTTCATCTATGATGGGCATACCACCCTGTATTACATCCATTAACCGCCATCATTAGTATCTACCGCCGAATGCCGTATCACTCAAGTTATATTGTTATACGTGTTAAACTCAGCGTCTCCCTCCTCACCGCTCATCCTACGGCAGGTCGGCCCTTCACCATGCAATATCATCCCAACCAAGACTATGATGCAAGGTCTCCAGGTTGCAATTATTATATTGCGTACCAATCCTACGCACAATCACACCCTTCGTCCTTTTTTCTTCTTAATTCGCGCAGCTAGTGGGGAATACCATGGTATTTTGGTGCTCACCAGGTCACTCCAAGCGGTTAACATGCTACTTGAACTGATTCTTCAGCGCGGTGTTCGCCGCAACATTCACACAGTCGTATGCCATAGGGGGCAATGTCTCAAGGGTAGCTTTCCGCTCACATACCAAGTTCTAGGTGCAAGTGATATCATTCAACCACTGTTGTCAATTGTATGGGCTGGCATCATGCTTCTGCTTGGGTACTTGTCTGCACAGCACTCTTCATGGGTTGACCATTGAGCTATAGAGCGGTGGGTAGGCAGTGGAGCTTAGAGCAGTATAGCGCTAGGCAACCACTTCTCTGCGGGGCTGCGCGGCATTTGGTCTAACACCACCACACCATACCCACGAGGTAGGTAGATTAAGGCTGATGCCCACAACTTGACACGCGATTCGGCATTTTTTAATTCATAAACTTTCAGTTTATCCCATCTTCACCATGGATCAGCCAGCCCACACAGCCGGCCCGGCCAAGAAGATCCCAATTCAATATGGTGCCGAGCCAAACACCATTGTGGTTCGAGGCAAAGATGGCGTTGAGAAAACACTCAAACTTCCAGCAGGTCCTTTGCCAACTGCAGACCCAAACAACATGGATACGAAGATGACAATGGCGTGAAACACAGCATCTACCTCCCGCAGGGAACTATGCACGCAGCTTGGGACCACTTGAGAACAAGCGATGGGATGAGCTTGCGAAGTTTGCCCCGTATAGTGAGCCACTGTTGTCGCAAGGGGTGTCGGTATTTCCACTAATGCCATCGTCAGCAAACCAAGGGAACACCGCGGCAGACTTCAAGAAGTATTGACAGGATCAAGGTTCATCCGACACAGATGGAAAGCCCAAGGGAGCGAAGTCGGTCGGGAATTGATCAAATAGAATGTTACATAGACGATGAGAGGTATCTTACCTCGATAATATTTATATGACTACAACCTTCTTAGATTAAAAGGTTCAAAGACCCAATTCAGTACATGGGCGGCTTATAGGAAATCAGAGCCCCTCCATTGGAACTGTTACCTGGATCAATGCCTGCGGATCTTGAGCGATGCGAACGAGACGATGATGGAACCGCCTCTTGAATACGCAAATTAAATGTAAGCTTATTACTTACTTATCAACTAACATGCCCGTCTAATGGTGCAGTAAAAACAGCTGGCACCACCTGTAATAGAGCTGCCAGCTGTGTCGCAGCTTAGTTCCTTGAGTGTCACTGGTGTGGCTAGCCTGCCACTAGCCACGTATGTGGCTAGGGCAGTGCTCAGGGGCTAACTATCGCCGATGATTGGCTCCGCAGCTGGTGGTGATCTTGTGCCCGGAGTGCGGCTTCAAAGTCGGGTTCATGTCGGAAACGGCCGTGGCTCCGTCTTCCCGGCTTCCCATATGGTTGATTCTTGAGACACTGGCATCTTCTGAAATGCCTTGCCAAGAAATGCTTCTCGGATATGAAGCTCACAAGCAAGTGCACCTTGTTATTCAAGGTGTCATCACCAACGTTATGCTTTTCCGGAAGCCTATTAGTGACCTAAATATGGATCAGATCATCTTGCCGGATATGAATACCGGGGGCGCCATGCCAGATCTCTGCAGACAGGTAAAGCTTTTGGGAATATAATGAATCAAGTGTACCAAAATACGGTGCGTTTTATCAGCCATCGGCCAGCCAAGTGGGTGCCATGATAGGGCTGGAAATGGCTGTCATTTACTTGATAGAACCCAAGTTGCTTGACTATCCCTTGTGTACTAGAATTACGCTTCGTTTATATATAGGAAATACTAACCTCATTATCATTCATGGGAGTAAAAAATATGCTTGAGCTTCCTTAGTGTTGCCACCGACGATATCTCCATCTTAGGTAGAGAGGCAACACTACTCAAGTTAACAGCCCACGTCACCTAGCCGCTGTAATACTGTCGAAATGCTACTCTACCAAGGGGATTAGAAGTGCTAAGAATCTTTCACTTATATACAGCGGCTACTAAGAGCCCTGCATACTTGTAACCCTATATTTATGCTGAAGACAAGAAAGTGATCAAGTTTGTGCTGAGAATGGCCTATTTAGCAAAGACTCGATATATAAACTAAGATGAAGACTTTCGGGTAAAAAAGTAACTCTATCGTACGAGGAAATATCCATAGTGGTGGTCACATCCACAGCACCCTGTCGTGAATGTGTACGAGTTGCTAGAAGGAGATCACGTGCATGAAATAATGGAGCACTGATTGTTAAAAGCATAGGAGTCCCTTAATAGTTTTCAGAAGATCGTTATTAGTAAGAATAACGGCGGTGGCTAGCCTTTAACTCTAAAGGGGACCTTGTCGAGCTCACGGTAGTCTAACGCTTAACCGTACCAATCCGATCTTCCAAACATCGAACAATAAGATGTGCGGTCTTACTACTACATCTCCATTCACATATAGTACAGTATCCTGTCGGTTTAGGAAGGCATAGTGATAAAATAGTATCTCGATTTAACAGGAAAATCTCGAGTTGGTTGAAAGTAGCAGATTTAGGATGCACGGTTTTATTCAGACTATCGTCTTGAGCTCGCTGTATAAGTGATAGTCAAGCTCAAAGAAGGTAACTCCCACCAGTTAATAAACCACCCGTTCCCATAGCTCCCTTGCATTCGCCTTGCCGGATCAGGTAGTGGTAACAGCAGTCCACGAGCTACTCAACCACGCGTGCCCAGTATTCACATCATGGCATGTTCCTGGCGGCGCTGTCACGTAGACATTATAACCATTCTCGCACTTCTTGTGCTCATAGAGGCCGACGAACATCGTAGGGCAGCCGGCACTGATGTAAAAGGAGGTGCTGCCCTCGCGTAGATGCACCGTTCGTCGTAGCCAATGATATCGCCCATGGTCCCAGTGCAGCCATAACCACTGAACCCGGTATAATAGCAAGAAACGTCGGCGGTGGCCCTGCTCTCGAGCTCTGCAAGCGCCTCGTTGTTGGTAACGTTAGATAGGCTGCGTGTGACTATGATGTCGGATGATTCGAGAGGTACGGCTAGAGCCGGTATCATCATCGCGGCGACGGCGAAATGTAGTTCTGCATGATGAGAAATATGTGAGGTATTTCAAGTGATGGAATTAGATGTCATGGGATTGATGGACGAATAGACCGTTCTTGAAGAGAGATCTACAGCAAGCTTTTTATATGTCTTCATGACATTGAGTATTTGCATAATTATCTAGGGTTATAGAGACGCAGCCAAGTCTGGAAATCCTCCAACGTGTAACGTAACAACAGTCAGACGAATGTTGTTCATAAGAAAGAAGTCAGTTCTCGAACCTAGCAACATGGGTTGTTGCGCACAATTTGTGAAGCTAGAAACGCGACCTCGTTCACCTAACCACTGACACGATGCTTGGCATCAGAGCAAACAGTAATAGAAAATTCCGGACTGTCCAGGCATGGGTATCGATTCAGCTTGTGGAGGCTTCCAAGCTTTCGCTCTCCGAACACAATCCCTTGTTACCCTGCTACGAGACTTCAAGTAGAAATTTTAAGCGAAAAGACTGAAAACACAATTAAAAGTCCTTGCAACATACCGCAGCTTACACCGCAACGACAGACTTGGGGGTCGGAGGTTGTCTTTCGGCAGCCAGTCCCCCGCATCTAACCCCTGGTGGCGCAGTGTTTGTGGCGCATCACTTCCAGTGGCTTGTCGAGGTGGGGTACCTGTCTCGGATACTCCCTAAAGTGGACAAACTACACCTATATTGGCTCTAGTTATGATAACCTCACAAAGTTCCGGCGCCTCGGTTATATGATCGTCTGAACATTACCCAAGTCGCCTAGGTATTGAGGTTCAGGACGAGAAATAGGAGGCCTATGCCGGTCAAAATAAGACAATTCGCGAAGAAGATTGCACCATGATAGACGTTTAATCTAAGAGTTAAAGTGCGTCCGGACTAGGAATTCTCGAGCTGAAGCCGATTGAAAAGACTCGGTGTAGGTTTAGGCCGCCGTCAAGAAGAATAGGGAACTGTCACTAATAACGCGATATTTCAATGCAAACCTTCCCCAATATCTCCCGCCCTCCAAATACTCATATGCTTCCTTCAACTCCTCTATCCCGAAGACCCTTGCATCAAGCACAGGCCTAAGCCGTTCGATATTCCCTCAATAGCACGGCACATATCCTCCATCTGCAATCTATTCCCCACCCATACACCGCGACTAGTGAACAGACTCGCCCACGAGTCAAAAAGTGTCGGCACCTTCGCATTCCCCCCAAACCAGCAATAGCCCGACCACAGCCACGATCCCATCCAACCTTAGGCTTTTGGCACTCTGTTCCAAACCCGAAGGCCCCGTAGTATCAACGACAAGATCCACACCCACCCCCCGTGAGCCTTTTAGCTTCATCGCCCCAAGTGGGAGTCTCACGATAATTCAAAACATGATCCGCCCCAAGCTTCCGGAGTACCTCCGCCTTCTCAGCAGAACTTGTTGTAGCGATGACCCTTGCCCAGCAGCCTTCCCAAACTGCAGAGCGAACAAACTCACGCCCCAGTGCCTTGCGTGAGTAACCACTGTCCAGGACACAATGGCCTTCCACCGCCAAACAGGGCGTTCCACGCCGTCAGACCGGCACAGCTTAGCGTAGCGGCTTCAGTAAATGACAGACCCTCGGGCATTCTAACGAGACCTTGTTCGTCAAATGCTCCAAGGGTGCGGAACGTGCCGTCAGTTGACGCGCCGAGTTGGGATGGTGTTAGCATGTGTCGGTGGTCCTCCAATGTGAGCTTGCAACAGCATAGTTACGACTTTGTCGCCTGGCGCAAACCGGGTTACATGTTTGCCAACCGCGAGCACGGTGCCAGCGCCGTCGGAACCCGGAACTACGTTGTCTTTGGAACCAAATGGGTACTGGCCTTTAGACACCATCAGGTCGCGAAACTACAGTCGAGAGGTTAGTGACAAGTGTAAGTTGGAGAGTGTTTGTCTTACATTCAGGGATGCACCTTGGACTATAGTTCTTAGTTATGGTTGGGCATTTGACGGTAAGGTAGGATACTTACGCTTAACTAGGACTTGGTTATCGCCTAATTCGGGTACTGGCTGCTCAGCCAGCTTGAGAGAAGCTCGACCATCCGTGCCAGTGACATTCCATTGTGATGCAATCTTCGGGATTGACTCTGCCATCGCGAGGGTGTGCAATTTGTTCATGTGTTAATTTCAGGTATTTCTGTCGTCTTTTTCGTTGGACTTGGAACGTAACCTGTGTAACCGTATCTTGTAATTTATCAACCTGCCGGGCTATTGATTAACCCATTATTTGTCAGATATGATCGCCGTGGAGAGCCGTGGAGTGGCCGAATTGCCCTGCATTATGTAAGCTACACCCCAACCATGGGCACACGGCGAACAACGAATTTCATGCGTCCATCACATCACCTTACTAAATAAAACTGTTGCAGCAGAGAAGATAATTGAATTAATGCGGGATATGTGGACCTGAACGAAAATCGTTCCTGGCGTCTTCTGAAGATTCAAAGACCGCAGTAGTCATGAAGCTTGATCGGTTATTGAACAGAGAGTTTACTAGTCTAACACCCAACAAAAATTAGAAAAAACATTTCAAATTACGGTGTCAAAATTGATACTATGAGAAGTAGAAGGAATTTAATTGGTACAAGAACTATGCCTTAAGGTCATGATGGGTAAAGAGATATAACATAGAATAGAAGAACGGGTGTTCTAAGTGAGTTACTATTGCCTAGTAAGTATCCCCTTACTCGCATTGGTACTGGTTAATGCATATGCCGTCGCTTTCGTGACAATCAATACGCGCCGGCCGGCGATTCGAGTAACTCCAACTATTCTGAGATGACCGCTTCGGCGGTGAGAAGTTCATAAGCCTTATAACTGATAACGAATGTCGGACAAACAGGGAACGCGCCTGGAGTGCGAGGGAAGACAGAAGCATCTACCACACGCAGCCCATCGACCCCATTGACTTTGAACTCGGAGTCGACGCAGTAGTCTTCGGCATCCTTGGGCCCATACGACAGGTCGACGTGACATGGTGGCCGAATGCAAGATCCCGGATACCCTGCTCGACACTGACACCGGAACCAGGCACGGACGGCTCTGAAATCTCGAAGGGTCCGTATGGCGTGGAGACGCCGTCGAAAATGCGCATGGCGTGTTCCACTCCTTCGATCATGGCTGCGATGTCCCGGTCCCCGCCCTCCTCGAAGAAGTTGAACTGGATATCTGGCATGTCACGGGGGTTCGCAGACTGGAGCCGAACTGTGCCGGCTTGGTTGCGCGGCTGCATCTTGACCATGGACCAGAACCACGTCTCGGGCGCGGTTGGTATTGGCTAAATCCCGGATAATGCCCATCAAATACAGCTCCCGGGGCACCGAAAAAGAATAAATCCGTATCGTTGTTTTCGCTTTGGCTCGACCGGTATAGCATTGACACCGGGCCACCCTCGCCGTAGGCACCTGTGTGGGTGTTGTGCCACTCATTGTAGCAGGGGTCAGTCTTTGGGTTAGTGTAGTCAAATGTGCAGTTGGCGTACGGGCTCACACCGAAAACGGTCGTCGCGCGGGCTACGATTGGGCCTTCGTAGTTCTCTTGCATATAGTTACCCTGTTCCCTATTCAGCATTGCGGTTTTAGCTGGAAGAAAGGCATTTTTAACTTACCACGCCGGCAGGTCTTTATAACGGGGATATCGAGATTCTCCAGCTCTTCGCGTGGCCAACACCGCTGAGCTTTAGGATTTGTGGTGTGTTGAATGCACCACCTGCAACGATCACTTCGCGCGTAGCGCTAACCTGCCTTAGTTCGCCAGTCTGTGAAGCGTTGTATCGACGATCTGCCCGTATAGCCCTGGCCTTTCATAAACTCGACTCTGTAGGCTTTGGGTCTGTCCCCTGTTGTATCGAAGAGGATCCGGGTCGCGAGGTTTTGTGCTTAGAGTATTTCTGAGTACCATGCGACGTGCGGCTGTTCAACGTCTCGATGATATAGTCACGGCGCTACTTCTTTCGTGTAATGCGTTGACATGGAGTGGAAATCGAAAGACCCCTTCTTCTTCATATCGGTTACATTGATCCGACTCATGTCTCGTTGCAGCAGCTCAGTCATCTGTTCTCGACTTTCGACTTCGATACCCTCAGTCTCTTGAATACTGCTGCGAACCATGTCGAAGAAGCCTGGACGGTCGAGACATACGAGATGTTGTTCATATTACTCTAGTCTTCTAATTAGCACGACGGATGCATTACCATATGATACATACCGAGATGTATCCGTTATAACCATGACCAAGCGCGTGGCCGTTGGTGTATAGATTGCGCTCTAGTTTAATGAAGTGTTTTCTCATCTTCGGCGCCCTCCATGAGTCGTCACCGTCAGTTCTGCAATGTGCTCCAGTCATTGTCGGGGGCAAAACGAAGTTCATCGCATTAGCTTGCGAGCTTCCTCACAGATGCACACGAGGGTAGAATATTCCGAGTCTTTGAATTAGTACATATACGCCCAATAAAGATTGATGGCCGGTTCAAGCTTACGGTTCGGCATCCTCAGGAGGGTCGAGACCATAGTAGAGTGAACCATTGTTGAGGCGGTAAGTGAATTCCAATCACGGCGAGCTTGCGTCTCATTCTGATAGTGACCAACAAAGAACGCCCATGACTGATCAGGTTGTTCGGAATTGGTCGGCGTATTTATGGCGTGAGTTGCTAGTGAAAGAAAATTGAGTAAATGTCCTTACTAAGCGGGTGCACGCTGAAGCAAACTGTCGCCTTTATCCTCCCTGCCTCAATCAAGAAGACCGAGTGACCATCGCGAGCCAGATTTGCCTTCAATGTCAGCGATTTCTCAGATATAAGGTCTACGGTTGACATACGCCAGAGTCCTCCCCAGGGCCTGATCCGATGATAACATATTCGTACTCCGTATCGTTAAGCCCCCTGCTTTAGGGAGACTGTAACAATCCGGTCAAGAGCGCAAGTGATAAGATTGACTTCATCGTGGCGAAGAACTGTCTGAGAAATGTGTCTTGTGGTAGTTGGATCTTGAAGCCTAACCTTGAGACATCGGCGTTTATATCTATTTCGATGCTCTATGCATAATAGAGTCAACGTCCTTCCTCAAGTTCATGTTGCAGCCGAATCGGATTACTTGTGTATTTGCTACATGATCATCCGCCTGTGTAACGGAATTACAGTCCTAACAGCATATAAACCCGATTTTAGTTTTGAGATTAGCTGCTAAGTTCCGAAGCCAAGAAGCACAGCCCAAGATGTCACCGGCCAGGAGGAACTGATCTCGTAGCTGATCTGAAAACACTAGATAAAGGAAAATATGCATTTACACAGTACGTAGTTAAGTAACCCTATTAAAAGTGGTATCATGGCTGGGACATCTTCATGGACTTTGTGCTAATCGCCAACAGCGAAGAGCGAATGCCGTCATTTTAATTCTATTATGCTTGGCGAAACTCCACATTCATTGCTTAACCTCAATTGTGGTCTTTGGTAATACGCGTATACGCGGCGGCCGTGCTTGCTTAAGTTGGCTCTCGGAGTTAATCCTTCGCGCTTAACTTTCTCCGCTCGACTCTCTCTTCAGTTTTCACAACTACTCTCATACTACAGAATGACTTAATTATGGTAAGATATAGCATACCGACAAAATTATTAGAAAATGAAAAGTCCCTCCTTTCCTGCTACTCATTCTAATTGCTTCCTTCTGAGCTGAGCTTGGCTCGTTTCATTTATTCTCTACATAAATTGTGCTTTATATAGGCTCAGTGGAGCTCTCTTTCGTGGAATCTTGCGCTACTCATGTTGAAGGATATTTGATCTAAATCATAACCAACATTGAAGCCTACCTAGTAGTAAATGACATTGACTCTCGTAATGGACCCCTTTGTACGGCCTTTAGGTATCGATTACTATTCTTACCGTGATACTCCATCTCTCTACAAATCAGACTCAGCTCACATTTCTATTATTGTAGAAATGATGGTAGTGCCTGGGCAAAGATCATTCAAGCGATCGGTATTATTCAATCGGATATGTCGGAAGTTCTTTCCTCTTAGTTACCGCACCACAAGACCGTACTTATGACGACGCACTTCCATCTAAGTATGCTATATATTTATTCTAACTGCAAGCATGAGCAGTAACTTGAATTGGCCTATATCATCATGCAAAGGTAGAGTTTAATGCCCCGAAACGGAAGTTGCTAAAGTGACACGATCATTTGCCTGCCCGTTTCGGACTTCCTCTATATTTCCTGAGTCGAACTACAGGATCCTCGCAAGGCACCAGGTTCGGAAGAGTCTGAGTCTGGAGAAATGTTCCGTCAAGCCACAGCATATTTGCGTAATCCTGTTTCATTGTACACCGATTAGTCGGGTTGTCCTGCCCGTCAACTAATTTTTTGTTGTCACCACTTACATCATGCCAAATAGACATGCTCAGGACCATCCTTCGACAGGGCTCGCTCATCTTCTCTAGCCGCCTTGAGTTGAAGTAGTCAGGGTCCTTGAACACTTTCTTCTGAGCAGCGCAGAACATGCTGTCGATAGCATTACCCTCAACACCAGGGATGAAGGAGTCTGCATTGGCGATTGTTTGGCCACCTTGTTGGTAGAGTCGCCGGATCGATTCTAACTTTCCATCTTCGCCCTTCACAAACTGTGATCACAGTAAACTTCTTATTCGTGTCAATCACCTTCCCGGGACCATAGAAATCTGTGTTTCCTTGACGATACGGATTGAACGCACCCGTCGGCATCGCATTCCCCGTCGTAACGATCAGGCGCTACGGATATTTTCCACTGCAGTCCGAGGCCATACACTCTTCTTGTATTGTTCTCTGACAGGGATGGGCGGCCATTGACGTCGATATACGGTTGGCGGCTACACATTTTATTAGTGTTCTACACGTCAATGAGACGGAATCAGAATGTTGGCCAAAGAAGCAATGAGAACCGTATGATGCCAAGGATAACGACACTCTGGATATCCTTACACCATATCGCCATTTGCGGCAAAGGAGCCTAAGCCCGTATCCCTCGTCAACGTCGTTATTGGAGGGAATCCAGTTTTCCGAATTACCCTTGCCGTTAATAAAGCGTAGGTCGCGGGACAATTCGCATCGCAATATCCAGTGCCGTAATAAGCACCGGCCTTATTTCGGCGAACCGAGACAATCTCCGTCTTCATCCATCGACTACATGTAATCAATCCTCTTCAGCATTGATGCTTAGGAACGAACGCAACCCTTTCCCGAATATGAGGCTTATGGTAAACCTTTTGTACTTACCACAAAGTTGAGAGCCGCGTTTAACCCACACCCGACTTGGACAAATCAACATCAAAGGAGAATTCGTTCCCAAGGAGAGTGAACATCTGGTACTTCTCGCCCATTCATCAAGAACAGGCGAGACCCGGTGTTGGAAGCTGGAAGACGTACACGTTACACGAATATCCTAGTACACTTCACGGGGTGAGCTTACAGAATTCAAAATTCGTCACATATTTCATCATGAGTGTATCGCTGCTTGTTGTCACTCATAGGCTTCCTTATACTGAGCCCGTCTATCGCGCAATTGTCTGCGCGTCTGTCCATCCGGCATAGGGGCATCCATTCAGCGTACTGAATGCAATTGTACCAGTTGCCTTCTGTCTTGTCGTGGGCCCATCGCCACTTCCTCGTCGATAGTGAGCTCCCCTTCTACTGCTTCGCAAGTGCCAGCACCCGAATTTGAACATTGCTTCCAGGTCAACTTTGGGTGTGTCTCTGATTGCCACGTACCTATGCTCTGAGCGTTTGCATATGTTATCGCTAGCAGAACGGCGGAGTAAGATGATAAATATGTCCCGAACATCTTTGAATGCAACAGATATCAAAAAAAATTCCCTAGCACAGACTGAACTCTAGGTCACAACCATTCCGCAACCAGGCACAAGACTCAGACATTTTTTATCAATTCGATTTCCGGGGTTTAACGTGCCGGGTCCAAGTTTTGTCGAGCAACGTTTGTCTGAAAAGGAAATTCGGATGAGGAATTCCTGTTCCAAAATGGAACGTGCGCCCACCGCCTTGGCGGACTTAACGCGGTTAAATTATCAGGGGTAAAAGCAGGAGCATGTTTTTAGCGTATTTTTTCTCTCGACCATCTAGTACTTATACATGTGCTTTGATTCATCAACACTTTGAGACGAACGGTGCATACCTACGTTGGCCACCTTCACCGACATCTTTACGATTGATCCTACAGGTGGAGGACACTGAAACCTGTCACTAACAGTAGTTCCTATAGCGTTATCCCGAGCCTCTTCTTATACGCTAGTAAGTTCTACTTATAAACTACTCTTTATACTACTTCATAAACTGGATTGAGAGGCATTGAGTAGTAGTCCCGCCCAACTATAATGAAAGAAGTGCGAGACTTTTAACCATTTATTCTAAGCATCAGAGTCTTGGGAGCCTCTAGGCTGTTATATTTAACTTTAATTTATTGTATCATTGCTGCCTGAATTCGATAAAGTGAGACTTGGTGTTTCATTTGGAAAACTTTGTCAATCTAGCTTACACTACACCTCATTTTGGGAGGGCGTCGATAAACGAGAAACTTTGAGAGGATTGAGTCTTGATATGATGAGGTACGAGAGAACCTTTTCTGTAGCGATCACTTGCCGACTAACAGTAACTCGTAGCCAGCACGCAGATATTTAACACACGAAGATTGAATAGGAGGGGATGCCTTGAACATATTCATAAACCTCATCGCATTACTGAGACCTTCGTGTAAAGACGGTTCGTGCCTAGTCGCTTCGGTGCTGGCAAGGCGACTTGTAGAATATACGTGTTCTTCGTGGTGCGAATGGTGGTGCTGGACGGTAGAAGAATGGACAATTGAAAGAAAGTAGGCGTGGGTGTAGATGTCCGAAGGCATTCACGTCTGTGGTCACAATCTAGATGGGAGAGCGTGGCCGTGCGACATGGGTGTATATAATCCCCGGCATACAGTAATTCTGAACAAGCTTGCACGGTGCAAGGACAACACGGGTACCGCATGGATTGCTTGGCAGCAGCTCATATTACCAATAACAGAGGCGACCTATCGCAATATAGGTAGATAGAAATATCACCTAGGCACAGTACCATCAGTCTAGCGCTCCAGATGTGCAACCAAAGCCAGGACCAAGCCAGTCGCTTTTAGAAGAGCAAGGGAAACTATAATTAAATGGATGGCCGCGCAGCGATTCCGGTGTCTCTGCCGAGGGATAACCCCACCAGAGCTACTGGCAGCTCGACGTCGACGAGATAGCTGACCTACGCTCTACCGAGTCACTACCCAGCAAGGCGGACACGGTCATAATCGGGAGCGGCATCACGGGTGCCGCTGTGGCGTTTAACCTCTTAAGCGATGGAGCGCGGGACATGTGATGATTGAGGCGCGCCAAGCCTGCTCTGGCGCCACCGGCCGCAATGGTAACACCCGCCGTCACGATCTAAGCCGTCTCCTAAGTTCCAAGCTAACCGGGGGTCTCTTGTAGGCGGGCACACAAAGGCCGCATCCTATCTCAGTTTCCTACATCATCAGCATGAGTATGGGGTCGAAATGGCAATCAAGATCGCGCGTCTCGAGCTCGCCAACATCCGCGCCGTGCATGCGTTCGCGAAGGAGCATGGCATTGACTGCCAGAGTAACCTTGTAGTACTGCGGATGTGATATACGATGCTGCACAATGGGAAATGGCCCGCAAAGCTGTCAAGGCCATGCAGGATGCGATGCCCGGTGATGATGCATCCATATATAACTTGCACAGTCCTGAGGAGATGCGCGAGAAGTTCCATTGCGGCGATGGTATTGTGGCGGTCTTTCATATGAAGCGGGTAGCATAAACGCGTACAAGTTCACCATAGGGGTTCTGAAGCTTTGTCTTGAGAGAGGTTTGAACTTACAAACGAGTACAGCAGTTACTGACGTAATGAAGACATCAGAAGGGATATACAGGTCCAGACACCTAGAGGGATTATTGACGCTAGGAGAGTGGTGATGGCTACAAACGGATACACCGCACATCTATTGAAGAGATTCCAAGGCATCATCGTCCCGTTGCGGGGTCACGTTACAGCGCAGCGACCTGGCTTGAATATGCCAGATGGGTTGCCCGGCACATATAGCTTCTTCTATGAAAAAGGTTACGACTACATGATCTCACGGCGAAGGGCAGCAAATTTGAAGGAGACATCATCATTGGGTGTCGTCTAACTAGCGCCGTGTCCGATGGCTTAGACGAATACGCACAACGGACGATAGCACGGAGGACGAGACACGATGCGGATCTTCACAGCACACTGCCTCAATACTTCGGCGATAATTGGGTCATGACCACCCGGAGGGGCGGGTCCGCGAACCAATGGACGGGCATAATGGGATACGGCCGGATGGCCTTCCTTTCGTGGCGAGATGCCGGGCGAGAAAAACCTCTGGGTTTTCTGCTAGTTTTCAGGGGCACGGTATGGTGCTATGTTGGATGTCTGCAAGGGCTTTGGTAGAAATGATGGAAGGTCATGATGGCGACGAACTTCGTCGCTGGTTTCCGGATGTCTATAGGATCAGCGAATCACGGTTTCATCTAACATCAAGGGGCGCACGCATAATCGTAGCGATCTATGTGGTTCGGAAGGATAATCCCACACGTTCGTTGTCACGGTGAGCGGGAGATCTTTGGGGCATCAAACATGGATTACTAAGTGCGATACAATCTGAAAACACGGAATAAGGTCAGCTTTTGACTAGCGTGACCGAAACTATCTCATCTCTAAGTTTAGTAGTCATGAAATATGAGCTTTACTCATAAATACCGAGGCAACTAATCTGGGTGAAGAATGGCTAGGTCGTTGCGGCCAAGGAGATAGAGCGTAGTAGGGCCAACGGAATCCCTGATATCCCATTCAATAAGGTATCATAGCGTGGGTTCAATGTTCCAGTTCTCATATAGGAGATAAATTGGAGAAAATATGCTCTGAATCTTGAGGCGGCCGAAGACAGACTGAATCCGAAGATTTAATACCAAAACGCATTTTGGGTATAATCCATGTACGGGCTTTATTATGACAAGGTGGCACACGGTACCATACATCACTACCATGGAACATGTAAACTAGAAATTACATGAAAATTACATAAGAAGTTAGTATTCAAAATGGAATATTGATAGCTACTTTTAAATTTACTACGGAAATACGGTCAACGTTCACGTCAAAGAGCGGAAGGGAGGGCAGCCCATCCTTGTAGGGCACTTGCTTGAATAATTGCTTTGCTTCTATTATACAATTGAAGTTAATGCGCATGAATGTCTACACTAGCATCTTTGTCTATTGTGCTGAGTGCGATAGAGATGCGTTCCACATCTCTATGATTAGCTTCACCATCCCAGCATAGCCAAGAAGCGGGTGTTTATCACTTTTCGATAATCCCGCGACTGCCATGTTGTAAGTACCATGAATAAAGAACTCAAAGTATTCGGGGCAAAAACTAGCACTTTCCCAGTCGATAATACATATTGAACCATCCTTGCGCAATACGATGTTCTGGGCTTGGAGATCGCCGTGGGTGAATACCGGCATGGTGTAGCCCCTGGACATCTCAAGAAATGGAACTTCAACTTTTCGAGGTAAGGTCGGGAGGACACACTTACATCTGAGAAATGCGCGTTAAAATATGTCTCGAAGAAATCACGGTCAGATTTGAATGGGCCCGCTTGGCTTTTGAAAATCCAGTCTTGGGGCAAGTAGGGACGACCCCTAGAGAACAATAACTTCCAGGAGAGGGGATCTTCCTAAGCTCATCTAAGTGCCGTCTCAACTGGGCCCCTACTGATTCGATGTGCTTCGCATCAAGCTTGTGATAGCAACTGCTGAGGACTTCACCCTCAACGTACTCCATGATAATGACGTTATCACCAGTAGGCCCGTGATGATACATTGCATAAAGTGTGGGGATGGGTATACTAGTATGACGCCGAATGGCTAACATGTTCTCGCCTTCTAAAAATTCAACGTGCTTACCGTATTTGACCACGAAGTGCTCCCCGATCTTGACAATGTTGCGCCCAAACTTTTGGCCCAGCGTCGTTGAACTTTGCCGAGCGACAATTTCCTCGTAGGATGGAAGTGGAACAGGCGCAGAGGCAAAGTAAGGTATGGGTGTATATGTGGCCATTTTGAGAGCTGCTTTTTGTTCAGAATAGTTTTGGTTGTGGAATGGTTGTGATTAGGTTGTTTCGGAGCAAGTGTCATATGTTGACTTGAAAAAATATGAGGTTTATATAGGCAACTTACACGAACACCTCTCTTTGTAAGTAAAAAGAAACACAAGGGGTTTGTTAAATCCATAAAGAACTTTGCTGATAGCCGAGACATTGAGGGCATAACAATCAAAGTAAATTCTTATAGTGGTTTGTTTAATTTCCATCCACCGTATCCTCCAGCTTCTCCTGTGTCACCAGGACTCAGATAGAGGGCTTGGAATAGGTTCAAAATTGAGTAATAAGAAACTATGGTGCCAAAGGGGCCATATAGATCTAAGTTCCTATTCTCCAGGAGGGAGGATTCCGTGCCCTTTATGCCCAAATTTCTCTTCTCTTTCGCGGACCTTCGCCAACCCAACTAGAGACCTGTGTAGCCGGAGAAGTGAGTGTCTCGGTTTTCGAGTTTAGCTTCGGTATCTGCTTGAGACCCACGATAACTTCGTACGACTGCCTTAGCTTCGTAGGGTAGTATTTAGCGAACTCCGTGTGGGACCCTGTGTGGCACTGTATTGCGCACTCAGCCAGAATCCGTGTGACATCCGGGGTGTTACAAGGGCTCTGTTTGAGGGCTTGGGAATAGCTTCATTCCTTCAAATCTAATAATTGGCCATGGCGGAAAAGGACCCCTTACTCTCTAGATTCCCTAGTAGAGAACTCGGGACCTGCCTAGCCTATATATACACAGATATCGGGCTACCCCAACGGACCTCCGTTGGCCTGTGTACCTAGCCAATATAGCTAAAAATGTTACAAATTGCCGAGGGCTGAAGCCGTAGGCGAAATACGTGTAATACGGGGTCACTAAAGTTGAACTTGGCGAACCGGGAATTCTTGCTTAGCCTATATCAGCGGTATGTTCAAAGCAAAGTTCTGTCGAATAGCGCCTGGTTCGCTTGCTAATCTTGGCTGCAGTTAGTTTTACCCATCTTCAAATTAGCATCACCTTGTTATCCGCGAATGTCTCTCAGTCTCTTTGGAAGGCCTCAATTCGTATGGCTTTTGGTCAACCGTTAAAGTTAAACATTTGGTATAGCGCTTGATTATTGCTCAAGTTGTACCGCGTCTAGAAATATCTCAAGCCTATAATAGCTTCACCATCTCGGAGTAGCATAACATAGGGCTCAGTCATATGATTCAGGACATACAACAAAAACGTAGATGTGAGCACTTACATTAAAGCCTCGTACTAGATTGTTAGGCCAAATCAATGGTTCGCTATCATATCTGTTTTACAGTAACATCAAATTTCGACTTCACAAAATGCTACCATTTCAAATTTCGGCATCAATTTACATTATAAGTTTTATTCTCTAATAATCTATGCAAACTGGGGTTTTAACATAAGATAAAGCATTGAATGAAATCTTTTCCAGTCCTCTACTACACGCCGTAGTTGCTTAAAGCATAGCCGCAGCTCCAAGGATACCTCCCGCAGCAGCCGCACCTAACAAGGCACCTGTGGGCCTGGCGGCAGCAGCCGTAGGGATCAGACTGGTAGTGCCATTGGGGGCGCTCGTGACGGTCGGGTGGAGAGTGGCTGTAGCCGTCGGGTAGGTGCCGTTTGACGAGCCGCCGGGAGTAGCCGTGGCCGTAGCCGTCTCCTCGCAAATGTTGCCCGTGGCCGTGAAGATGTAGTCGAGGTAGCTAGTCGAGGCGGCAACCTGGTCTTCGGGGTAGCAGTCGGTAATATAGGCGATAAAGTCGCTGCTGTGCGCCTTGCCGAAGCTGAGTAGTCCGGAAGCCAGGGTCTGGAATTCCGGCAGAAGCGAAGATGGCAGCGCCGTTGCCAGCGAGCAGAGTTGGGACTGGTGCAATGCTGGATTAAGGGTGGCCCCTGCTGGTTGGTCGCCGGCAAGGGTGGGGATATCGGTTTGTGAGGCGATGAAAGAGAGGATATCGGCAGGGGTTGTAGGAGCCTCTGTTCCTATTATGTTGAAGAAGGTACTCAGGTATGAGGCGCAAAATGCACTATCAGACTTCTGAGATAGAGCTGTTCCTGCCACAGTGGCGAGAGCAAGCAGAACTTTGGCGTTATGCATTTTGTTTGCTGTTGAGAAGTTCTCAAGGTATCAAGTTTGTAATGTGGTAAGGAGGTGAGTAATGAGGTTAAGACGATGTATTCAAAGCATATCTATGCAGGCTGAGGCCAGTTTTTTATATTCAAAGGAGGTTTACTGACGACAATATCAAACTCAAGCACTCCTAACTCCGACCCGTCCGACTCTGTCTAGCAAGGGTAGAATTCAACATCCCCTGCTAGCTTGAATTGTCCTTTCCCAACCTGGACAAGACACGTCAGCACTATAATTGGTAGGCGATGGTTGCTTACAAAAATGCTTCCGACCTGAAGTGTCTGTTCCTTTACGGGGTTGATTTTCAGAATTCAATTAATCAACCATAGACAGCGCCACGGAGCCGTGTAATCACCCTAACCCCGTCGGTGTATGGTAGTCATATCCCACTATACCATAGCCACGGATTCTCCCTTCTCCCGCCCTATACGTGGCCGACCGGGATTCACTAACCCGTCGCCATGCGCCGCCACTGAGGTTGGAATGCAGGACAATTTCGCCGGCGCTTCACCTTCAAGACGACCACTACTTACTTCTCCACTAGTAAGCAAGATGTAGCTATCAAACCATGGATCCGTTCGTATAATCCTAGGGGCGGTTCAAGATTCCATGCGGATAGGCCTTGGCTAGCAGATGCTGATTCTCGCATGCTATTACCATCCATTGATGCTTCCCTACCAAGTAAATGAAAAAGGCAGCGGGTGCTCAGGACTCAATAATCGCAGCTGTATGCGAAAATTCTCTTTCTTGACAGATCTAGGTGCGGTGCCTAAATCTAAGGTCTTTAATGATTGTGAAACAAAACATAAGGGTGCTCTTGACGAATTGGGAGCAATTGAGGAATAAATGCGGGCGAAACAAGATGAGGAAATAGTGCTTCTTCCAATTCGTCTCCTCTTTAATCAACCTATATCGTAGCTCCTGATTACTAGGCGGTTAAAATTTAGACACAAGTCGGATCACAGACAGACTACTGGGAGTTAGAAATGTAAGGACTTATATTATTGAGTCATGACTCCTTTCTCGTAAATTGGGATGCCCTCTAACAGTTACCTACCTACACTCTGTGTCGTATATCCTTCCTTCTAAATATCCCTTTTTTTATTGTCATCGACCTGGTATATGGTACCTAATAAGTAGTTGGTCTTCCACAAATATCTTTGAAACTAACCCCCTGGAGACTATCTAGCTATACACAGGGGGAGTCTCTTTGACTACGTCTGTGTGCCTATACCTTGGGAAAATAGCTTTACAAGCATCGTTTTCATTCTACTCAGGTTATACGTCTTATGGCAGCTGTAGGTGAGCCGTAGCGAGAAACTCAACAAGGAGGGGTATATTGCCTGCAGTCGCTGCCTGCTCTAGATGAAGGAGCTGGAAAAGATATACTCATTCCACGAGCTTAAATCTTTTCAACAAAAAGTCGGCGGCTTAGTGGCAATGCGGAACGACTTGACAAGTTATGAGAACAAATGTCAACAGGGATGATAGATAAGACTTACCAGTATTGTCACAGGGGATCAGATAGAGGGCTTAGAAATAGTTCAAATCAAATAACAATCAACCAAGGTGCCAAAGGTGCCATTAATATCTAAGTTTCTATTCCCTAGGGAGGAGGATTACGTGCCCTTTTATATCCAAATTTCCTCCATCTTTCCTACAACCTCGCGGACCTCTGTAGACCTGAATATAGACCGTGTAGCCGGAGTCTGCATGTCTCGATGTTCTATCTCAGCTTTCGGTGAATGGTTGAGATTCACGAGATTCGTACGACTCCTTACACTTCATCAACCTCATAGTGAGGATTTAGCGAGCTCCGTGCGAGATCCGTGTGACAAGTATCGTGTCATGGCCAGTCGCTCGTTTTCCACTAGTAGCCCTAGTCGAAGCTGACGGCTGGCGACCAGCCTCAAACTAGTCCCCAAGATGATTTACCTCTTACGTGGGTGGAATTTCGGGAGGCTTAGCGTAACGGATATTGGAGCCCAACTGATCTCGCCGTTGCTAGGACACCTGCATCTCGGGGTTTCTGGGATTGTCCGGAGTGATCTTGTTCAGTTGATAAGCCCTCGCCTATTTACGTCGAATTGTCGTATAGCATGTTGAATTAAGCACGGTTTCGATAAGAATAGCTGGTGAAATAGGGCGCAAAGTGCTCGTCCACCTGTGTTCTGGTTTTGGTTTTGGTAGGTATCCTCGTATCAGAACTATACCTATCAGTATCACTTGGAGTAATTTAGTGTCTTTGGAGTTCAAAGACCTTAGAATGATAAGGAATGATGATGTTTGCATTTGTGCTTCATACATACGGGCTTGGTTGTGTTTGCAAATGATCCCATGAGGTAGCCCTACTATTGGGTTTATTTTGAAGTGGGAGTTAGCCCGGGTACTTGTCGGGATCGTCGGTCGATCTCATGCGACTCTCGACGTTGTTCAGCGCCATCGCACTGACCGTGACCTGCTGCTTACGTCGCAGCGCCCGAATAGTCGCCTTGTCGCCCTCGATCTCGTCGGCCTTGTTCTCGTCGGCCTTATTCTCGTCGGCCCTGTTGCGTTGAGCGATGGCGTCCAGAACAGTAGTCGTTTCTACAACTTTAGTTATTCACTCGGTAGCGTTGCCATCCTCCTCTTCACGGCCCTCGGACCGAGCTTCATCTCTTTTTATTTCCTCCAGTCGCTGGACTGCGACAGCAACCAGAGCGTCCCACTTGCGTGTGTCTGGTTGAGTCGAGTCGGAAGATCCCTGAGATGCTAGGGGTGGATGCAGGGAGGCTGGCTGTTTGCTCGACCCATTTTTGGCGCTTTGTGGCATTTTGTTAGTAGCAATCTTGTCTTAGGCGCCAGATATGTCACATATAAGTGTTGAAAGAAATGTAACGATAGTTATGCAGGCAGTTTGAGATATAAAATGATGGGTGAGGGCGGAGTGTTCTGTGACTATATGTGTATCTGGTGGAGTAGAAGGTAGATGAGCAGACTGTCAAACTACATGGCCTTTGTGCGAGAGATGTAGGAAGAGATGTCTATATATAAACTCAACAAGAACCCTAATGCGATTTCTTCTGCCGTTTGAGTTGGAACGCTTTGAGCCGATAAACTTTCAACAACACGGGAACCTTAATTCTCAGATGAGAACGTGGACTAGAAACCTTGTATAGATACCAATATTTGGATGCTGCGTCTACTTGGTAATGACGCGATCAGTGATTTAAAGGCTAGATATAAGAGGGAGGAAGAAAAGATAGACAGGAGCTATAAGCCTAACACACTTAGAAGAGATGGAAGGGCTAGGGTACGACATACCATACATTTTAGTTGCATATATGTATTCGGTATAGCTCCTTCGATGATAGGTATGCAACAACATCCAATGGTATCGTAACCAACCACTAAGCACATGATACGAGCAGGCACGATGACGACTATATACTTCGATCTCACACAACATCACATCATCAATCTTGTAGAAAAGAACAGAGAATGGGATAGAAATAACTATTTGAGCTGCCGTTGACGCCCATCTTCTCAAAACTAACCGAGAGGAAGGGCTATTCGATAGCTGAAATAAACGCAGTCATTTCAGGCAGCACAAAATGGGCGCTATCACGGCCGAGGTGACCATTTAGACAAAAATTACTAAGGAAGAACATATGTCGGCAGGTTCAAACCGATGTTTTAGTTAAAGGAATTTAAGTGATGAAAATTAGGTTCTACGGTAGCGATAAATAAGCAACGGCCTATACATAGCTGAACTCTCAACGAACTCTAATGTATTATAGTTTCGGTTTGACGAAAGTTTGCATGACTAATAGAGGCTT
This sequence comes from Amphirosellinia nigrospora, assembly GCA_004123355.1. Classification (NCBI taxonomy): domain Eukaryota; kingdom Fungi; phylum Ascomycota; class Sordariomycetes; order Xylariales; family Xylariaceae; genus Amphirosellinia; species Amphirosellinia nigrospora. Next base: position 1,616,438 of record SCHM01000003.1, on the reverse strand, counting down.
CAAGAGAACGACGACATCCGAAACCCTTGTTCAAAGACAGGGTGTCATGCACATAACAGAGGTGCTCCTGCTATAACAAAGAACATGAAACATAATGAAAAGTGGCCTGCGAAGGTAATCCAACAAGTCCATACCCAGTGAAAGGAAGCATGTACTAGTTGGGTGATGACTACCTAGTTAACTAATATGTACTTCAGGCCGTTCCGTGAAGGCTTAAAGTGCAAAAACACACCTACCCAAATTAGACAAAACCAGTACTGTGTAAAGAGTTTGTCACAATAGGTAAATGCACCAAGTTCCATGACTAAGAAGAGCATTGTATACTATCTCAGTAGCCAGGCTTTCCGCATTTACGAAACAATGTGCTTTACGAAGACCGCATGCTTTCAAGGCAACACATCGCTCTGTCTCCTAATGCAACGCACAGCTGTTTCATCGACCTACGGTGCAGGGCAGGTTTGGCTATCTTGGAACTGTTTAGATCATAGGGAGCAAAAGAGACATCAGGTAAGCCGCAGATAAATTTCGAGTGGTTTCAGACTTAGTTCGGGCGTCAAGGCTCACAAGGCCAGGTAATTAGGACTTGAAATCACTAGAAATTGTGTGAATTGTTGTCGAGAGAACCGAATGAATATTACCTAACCATTGATGAATTGACACAAAGACAACTACTTCTAACATTCAAGATGAAGTAACCGTAAGATGTCACAAGTACTGTATGTGCGCAAAGATTTTGAAGACATCCAGTAGATCGGACACAACCGAGATTATCAATGGTATATTAGCAGCGGCGCATCCAGTTACGACAAAATCCTTAATCAAGATCACACAAGCCACCACCACTATTCTTTCATAACGTAAACTCCAGTCGGTTACCGGCATAGTCCCGAGCGAAGAAGCGCTGCGGATACTCAACGCCCTTCTCACCACTATCCTCCTCGCCGGGGCGATCGGCAGCCTTGGGTGGCCAGGACCGCCACGCTCTAGATGTGCGTAGTCCTGCGCCGTAGTTCGAGGAGCTGCTCGCCGTCCGCGACGCGAAAACATGGGTGCCGGCGTGAAGCAAAGGAGAAATCATCAGGTTCCCCAAATGCCACGTGGACCTGCTGTCCGGATGTCCCAATGTCAAACCAAAGGAGAGTCCCCTTTTGAAGCTCGGGCACCGCTCGCGGGTTAGGGCCAGCGTCGATCCGTAGAATGCTGCTGCGTCATCTAGAGTGTCTGGCGGGACGACGAGGTTGATGTGATGGAGACCGGTTATCATGTTGGTGGAATAACGGGTCGGAATAGGGGTATGCTGTTTGTTCGGTGCTTTTTGAAGCAGCAAGAGATGTTCGAGAAGCTCTCCCTCAATTCCCAATTCCATGCCCGGTGTCTGAATTGCGGGCAAGATTATCCCGAGGCAACGGCCGAGAAGTGGGGAACAAGTCGCTAAACCATTGGAGGTAGTGACGTCATCGCAATGGCCAATATCTCTTCACTGTAGAGCGAGAGAGCAAGGGAGCAATCACTGAGATATCAGTTACAGTTAACTTCCTATGATCGGCATGGCTAGGCAAGTGACGCTGATGGAGAAATGGCTGGATCGTGAAAGCTGCCGCGGAACCTATGGTTATCTCATTAGAACGATGTTGTTTGTTCCTAGAAGACGGTATGAAGGTAGGTATGTCGAATGACGAAGGAAGAAGAACTAGGAGAGAAATAGGTGTTGAGGGCGCCGCTAGCTTATAGACAACACATCGTCGAATAAACAATGCGACCATGTACACAGACGATGACTAGACCAGGAGCTTGTATCAGTGTAACAGGACGCGCCATAGCACTAATTGCAAGGCCGTAATGATAGCAGCCAGGATGAGATTATTAATCGCGCATCGCATATACCATGCTCTATAAAGCGTTATTGCCAGCCGAAAATAACGCTATCACCTTTGCGACAGCACGCAAGAAAAAGACCCTCCAAATAGAGTCGGCACTCTCTTGGCATAGTCCCAATTACCACGTGGGTTGGCGGCTTCAGTATTGGCCTTCAGCAGAGCATCAACTACCGTCTTAGTTCTATACCGACTCAACCTGTCCCACAAGAAAGCCGCCTACCAATCGACCAACCTAGCCACTGCCCTCAAATAGATGGCTCACTCTCTCAACAAATTCCTCGACATCCTCTAATAACGCTCTTGGTTGCTCAATGCTCGCGAAGTGGCCGCCCTTGGCATTGATGTTAGTGACTTGATCATCTCGGGTTGATCGACGCTACTTACTTCGCTGTGGGCTTTGAAAAGTGTCAGGTTGGGATAGATCTCCTCGGCCCAGGGCTTCGGCAGCACACAAAGGTCGTACGCGAAGAGAGAGTACCCCAGGGGCTTCTCCATCGACGTTGGATGAGGCTTCCCTGCAAAGATATTCTTAACCAGAGTGGCGTGATAGAGACTGCGCGGGAAGGTCTCGGTAAACCAATAGAAGCTGACCATGCCTAGGATGGTATCCAAGGAGAATTGATGACGCGGGTCGGTCCATTCCAGCAGCTTCTCGCCGATCCTAGATGTTCGTCATCAGCTGACGTTCGGCCGTATCACACATTATCTATGGCTACACTTACCAGGCAAGCATGGCGAGTGGGCTAGCTGACATAGCCAAGCCAACCGTGGCTGGGCGAGTGCCATGCTCAAGTGCATATGCGAGGCCTGTCTGGCGCCAAGCCTCGGTGCGCTGGATGATCTGGGATTCTTCTGGCGACAGCAAGTCCGGGGACGGGGATTTTAGAGCAGGGTCCGCCACGAGCATGTTGACTATATCGTGTCAGAGACGGCCCAAAGATAGTGGCTAATGTTGCGGCTCGTTCACGTACCATGGAAAGCTTTGCATGACTCATATTCGACAGACATGATGCGGGAAAGCATACTACCAAGATCGCCACCCTGTACTACGTATCCCTGGCCGAACCCGAGGTCCAGCATTAACTGGTTCATGATCCGGGCAGCCTGGGTCAGAGTCATCTCGGCTTGCTGGTTCGCGCGACGGGAGAGCCCATAGTCCGGTAAAGAGGGCACTAAAACGTGGTACGGCAAGGTCTCGGGCGTGTACTTGCCGACGAGCAACTCCAGCATTGGTAGAAACTCTACGAAGGAGGAGGGAAACCCATGCCTGGAAGCAACAAACATCGCATGTTAGTTGTATTATCGGCAACATTCCTCTGCAGGTGCCGGAGACTTTGTATAAGAGTCGGGATACCATTTACTCACTGCAGAAAAGGTCAACACTCACGTCCCAAGCGGATGACCGAGGAAGAATCAGTCGCGCAGGATGTCTATGTAAGCACTCACCAGAAACAGAAGAGGTATAGCATCCTTCTTTGCCGAGAACAGGGCGGCGAAATGGACATCGACACGACCTGCTTCAGGGTCTGAGACGGGAAGTTTGAAGTTTGGGAAGCTGTTGATGTAGTTCTCATGTTTGCGCCAGTCGAAGCTTTTGAGCCAAGCCTCTTTCGCTTCGATCAGCCACTGGCGAGAGACTCCATACTGAGGATCATTCTGCTGATTCCACCAGGTCGCAGGCCCAATCTTGGACAGTCGCAATAAATCCCCGAAGGCGACGAGGTCTTCCTCGGCGACGTGCAAAGTGAAAGGCTCTGGGTTTGTTGGAATGTTGTTTGGAATGACACCAAACTTGGAGGCCATGGTGGCGGTACGGTTCACACTAAGTAGATGGTGATGGCTGACTTATGACCGGAATCAAGAAATCGAGCAATCTTGAAATCTAGGAAATGAGATGCGTGTAGGTTCTCTGATGCCATAGCTGCTCGAATCTTTGGCGGGATCAGTATATTTATATTTTGTCGAACCATTTGCGTTGATGTGTGAAAGCGTGGATAAGGAAGTAATTGTCCTCCGAGATCACGGTCGCCGTATTGTGTTGTACCTATGAGGTACTTGTCAGATGGTACCCCGGGCCTAGGAAATCCCTTGTGGCGCTGGACAATTCTTCCGCCGAGTTCGCGGCCAAGATGGAGCTCCACTTGCCGCCCGAAGAGCTTACCCAAAGCATCGATTTTTGTAGGTCGAGAGCGAGTCGACGTACGGCACCGACGACAGACCCCAATCGCAATTGGACTATCCGGGTCTACAATAGTTATCCCGGGCTTGCGGGGATTTCACTTTTTCATGGCCCTTCCGAGCCAGTTGCTGCGGCTTCCGAAGCCGGCGACATACTACCAGTATTGCCTTCTCCCCGTCCCAGGCGAAAAGTACGGAAGGGTACAAAAAGCTGCTGGGAGTGCAAACATCGCAAAATCAAATGTATTTTCAGGTCGCCGACCGATGAGACGTGCATGCGATGCACAAGGCGTGGTGCGCGATGCGTTGGCCAAGAGCATCCGGAAGTGATGACGACGTCTCTCGACCGGAGTTTGCAGATGGGCGATCGCGTCGTCCGGGTCGAAACACTCGTCGATCAGCTGTTGAGAGAGATACCGGCCCATTCAACAACACGTCATTCCGCCTCTTCGCCAAGGAACGAGAATCGGCAGGGAAGTCATGCCCTGGAGCCTGCGACTTCGCGCACGTTCAGGCCCTCCGATTGTGAACCGTCGCCCGGCGTCTTGCCTGTAAGTACGAGACAGAAGACCGCGGCCGTGTAACGAATGATACTGAATGTGAATGGGTGCTAGGATGTGCGTGCACCCAACTTTCAAGTCCTTGCCCGAGACCAGGGTGGTTCGCCGTCTCGGGCGCCTCGAGTTTCGCTAGCGAATGCGTCGGAGCATGAAAGACTCTCGCAGACACTACTCCAGTATCTGCCATCGGAAGAGGACGTTCATATGATAGCCAAAGCATCTAGTAGCACGTCTTCCATGTTTTATCAAATGCAAACAGTGCCATACAGTCATCTCGACGACACGAGGTCTATTGATAGCATGTTCGAGAGACCGGGCCCGGGGGCGCATCCAATCCTGATAGCTAGGCATATGCTCTACCTCGCTACCTCATTACAGCACCTCCACCCTCAATTTCACCAAGAGATCAAAGAACTATCAAAAGCACCCGATGAGATGAGGGACAGCTTGGTAGAGATTGCTAATGAGATGGTTACAGCTAAAGATGGACTAGTCGACAGCATCGAAGGACTGGACTGCCTCATCATGGAGAGCTGGTACCATGCCCACAACGGGAACTTACAGAAAGCCTTGATAATAGTCCGGCGAGCCATAACTATCGCTCAAATCATGGGGTTTCACCGAAAAGGGAACGCACGATGTACGGTCGTCAGTCGCCAGACCAGGGCCTATCCAGATCTCATGTGGTTTCGAATGGTTGCTCATGAGAGGTACCTCTGTCTCATGTTGGGCGTGCCACAAAGCACACTTGATCAAACCATGGCATCTGATGTGATGCTTGCAAGCGATACCCCTATGGGACGGCTCGATCGCATACACTGCGTGATCGCATGCCGGCTTCTCGAGCGCAACCAGACAGATCCAAAAGAAGATGATTACGCTTTAACAGGGGAACTAGATGAGCGGCTACAGATCGCTTCTAGAGACATGCCATCAGGCTGGTGGCTCGCTCCGAACCTAGCGGCTGGGGCTCATCAGCCCACCACGTTGTTTTGGTACATGCGACAACTCTTTCATCAACTACTCCATCACAGCCTCCTCGTACACTTGCACTTACCATATATGCTACGGTCTTCTCAAGGTGGTCAGCAGTATGAGTACTCGCGGGTGACGTGCGTCAACTCGTCTCGCGAAATACTCTCGCGCCTCATCATGTTTCACAGCTTCAATCGCATTGCCTTTTCCTGTCGCACCATGGATTTCTTTGGGCTAATGGCGGCAATAGCGCTTCTGATAGCGCACATCGAAAAAAGCCAGCGACATAGCGCCCCTATGGGCACGACGGAGGGGTTGCTGACACATCAACGACCATGTGATTGTGCGCTCGTTGAGCAGGCTCAGATGAACATGGGAGATGCTAGTCGGTTGGCAGCCGACGAGACGAACGTGTCATGTTCAAGTCTGCTTCGGCGCCTCTTGGCAATGGAAGAAGAATCATATAATCACTCCATGCGTCAAGACCAGCCAGAGGGGCCTCCCTGCCTTTCACCGTCAAGCGTAGATGCAAGTATTCAACTGACTATCCCGTTTTTCGGTGTTATCAACGTCACTTCGAAAGCCATCATCCCGAAGGATACCTCTGGCCAGGATTCTACTACAGAAAATCGAGAGACAAATTCTCGTCCAATTGACACTGTCGATGCAGATGGCGTCAGCGCACAGACTGCTACCCAGCCGTCATTCAATGGCGTTCTAGACAACTTTTTGAATGATGCCGCCGAGATGTCAGTCTATCCGAAACATCACTTCAATGAAAATGAACCTGGAACGCCAGTATCGATTCCGAGCAACGATCTGAGCCAATCCTCTCCCAACTTTGCTCTGCCATCTAATGGGAAGCGTTGGGTGCTACCAGCCCTCAATATTCAAGTCTTTTTGCCAACGAGACGAGCAACTGGACGCTGCCTTCGAGCAATGGAGACTTTCTGAGCGCCCTCGCCGGTGCAGATCCAAATGAGTATATAACAGGTCTCGCGTATTTATAGATGCGTGATCTATTATAGGAAGTGAATTCATGGGCTCTCCAGAGGGCGCCCTGACAGGCATTGTTACATGCGTACGCGACGGCGGTTTCGCGTCTGAGATATCCGCTACCTCTCGATTATGGACTTTGTGTTTGTGGCCTCTTGAATCTACAAAAAAATTCCCTCGAGAAGCGCGCTATTTATCGAAGTCTCTATGAGAGAGAGTGGGAGTTGAATAGTGAAATAGTAAATCGATGGTTCATGATACCCCTTTCTAATGGTAACTTGTATACCTGGCCATCTATATACCAAACGCTTCAATCTCATCAATTCACCTCAACAGGCGCCTCTCCTTTCTCCTGGTCGGGAGTCGCCGGACTCCCATCTGAATCTATCACAGCCTCTGAACCCTCTGGCGTGCTCAAATCCCACCCTCCACCCCACCCGATCCAACCCTCCTCATGCGGTCCCCTACCAGCCAGAATCACCAACGCAGCACCGAGTTGCGCAATGTTCAACCCCCCGGACCAAGTCCATCCACCCCTAGCATAGAGCGCATTGCCCACCGCAGTACCAAATAACTGTCCCGCAAAGGTAAAGATCATATACACTGAATTAACCGCATTATGCGCCGTGGGATCAACATGCGCAATCGCCATTCGGTTCGCCACAATGGTAGTATTGACCCCCAAATCGCCTAGCAGCGCCCATATAATCGGGCCAGCGAGGGAGAATGTCCCCACAAAGGTCCCGATCAGAACCGCGGTTAGGGTCGCGAGAATCCCGAGGAGCATCGTAGCATGGGTATGCAAGCGCGCCGTGACGAGACGAGATACCACTGTGTTCAGGAACACGGGGGAGATCCCCGCGACAGCAAAGAGCCCGACTTCAAGCGGGGTGAGGCGAAACACGTCAGCAAGTTGGAACGTCAACGTCGTCCAGAAAGACGTAAACGTCCCCATCACCATGAACGCGACCAGCGAGCTCTGCGCGAGCGGGGGTTTCTGGAAGGGGAGTTGGACGATTCTGTACAGGATGGCCGGGTATGTCGTCCCTGGACGAGCAACGGGTAGTCTTTGAGGAGAAGAATAACAGGGTGAAGATCAGGCCTTGGAGGCCGAGAGAAAGCCAGTACACGATTCGCCAGGAGACGTATTGTGTTACGATGCCCGATAGCAGTCGCGCGATTAAGATCCCGAGCACCACGCCCGACATGACGAGGGACGTCATGGTTGCTTTATGCTGCGGCGGGGCGTATTGGACCGTCAGGGGGAACATGAGTTGCGGCGTTACCGTGAATAACCCCACGAGGAAGGACAGGGCGAGGAACGAGGGGTATGAGGTCGTCAAGGTACAGCCTAACCACTGGCAGCAAGCCGCGTTAGACACAAGATTTTACATGCTGGGAAAAGGTATTATTATGCTTACAACAACGGCGGTCAACAACACGAGCCCGAGAACGAGATATCGTCGCCGGAGAATATCCCCCAGCGGAATGATGAATAGCAACCCGCCCGCATATCCAGCCTGCGTGACCGAGGGATCAGCGCAGCTCGCTCGTTCGACACACCAAACTCGTCGGCTAGGATGTTGAGGATCGGATTTGCGTAGTATAAGTTCGCGACGCTGAATGCGCCCGCCTGTGCAATATCATTCATCATCAGCCCATGCTTTTAGTCTTCGTCTTCAACCCTTGACACCAAACCGCCAGATGTAATAAGACATAAGGAGAGATAAGAAAGAAACGAACAAACTCACCACCCCAAAAAGGACGGCAAGACCCCAAGTAAGCTCACAATCGGCATCGCCATCCCACCTAAGCCAAGCCGGCGTCCAGGCAAGAATACGCACAAAGCGTGCTAGCAGCACCCTACGTTTCTTTTCAACAACATCCATGCCAGCGAGAATATGCCTCTGTTTCCGTGTTGCCACATGAAAAATAGTATTTCAAAGATCAGGTTGCAAACCCAATAAATAAAATCCAAGGTCGGGGTTAATTTAACCGGCATGAATATGAATGGAGGTGTTATCTCCAGCAGCGAAGTCGTGCGTGGTCATAACTAGGTCTTTACCTCCACAGATAGATCGCCCGCTGCACAACCACCTCTCATTGACACTGACTGAGATTGACAATTACCAGGAACGGGAAAGAGGATATCATCGGGCAAAGGCTACTTTCCTACCTGGCAGGTTGATGATTCATCTATATATTCGCCCAACGTCATCTTTAACTCCTCAGTTACTGACCAAGCGAGCCAAAACAAAATTAAGCAAGGGTCGGTACAAGGTGGTGTGAACACCGGCCGTATGAATAGTCAACTGATTTTCGTATGGAAAGCGACTACATGTTTCCCGGTTTACCTGCCACCACAAAGCCTTGATATGGCAGACCACTCATCTACAGAATTAGCACTGTCAGCGAGCTTAAGACCAGAGCTCAAGAAATAACATCTTTTAGCATTTCTAGTTATTACTTTTCTCGCGAATTGCCCTGTGACCCTAGACTAGAGACACAATCATACTCATCTAATCATCAGTAAAGAGATCACGTCCATCGTCCCAACCTTAGTACGATCCCTAAACGCCAAGTCCATGTAATTTTTTCATCTAATCATCGTTCATTCACGGTATTCGTAACCCTTCCAGCAACTGCAGGCATTCACTAAAGGCCCTCAGTTCCGGCACTCGCTGCACTCTCGCCCACTCGCATTTCCGCCGTGGGGACATTCGACAAGTCGATACCACGGCTCGTATTTCTACGCTCATCTCTGCGACCACCCGAAACTCTAGTGCCACCGCCAACTGCGCCTCCAACACCGGTAGGACCCGTCATGCTAACGCCGGTCGAGGTGCGATCGCTCTCGCTTCTTGGTGGGCCACTTTCTAGATCACTGTCCTTGCGTTCCCTGAGTATCTTTTCAAGCGCCTTAACACGTTTCTTCAATGACTCGTTCTCGCGCCTCGCTGCTTCCAGTTCGTTTCGGTAGTGAATTGTCTCCTCGTACCGCAGAGTAGCCGGTAGTAGGCCTGGTGAGAGGTCCGATCCAGACGTAGCCGCAATACTAACGTTCGACGAGGTCCAATCGCGATTGAAGTATCCCGAGTTGGCGTCCGGAAATCCATGTGGCTGCGAGTGCGACGAGGGTAGGAGACCGGAGCTGCTCATGTGAGGCTGTGGAGAACGGTTGCGACTAGAGCTCCTATGCGAAGTCGTACTGTTCTGCCGACTCATGCCGGCAGCACCACGGGGATTTCGGGCAGCTTCCAGGACGGCAGCGCTCCCGGAATGTGATACCGAGACGGTGGCAGTAGATGCAGTTGAACCTTGGTTATTCAGCAGACTCAGACTGCGTGAGCTAGCGCTAGAGCTTGTTCGATGATGTCGGCGACTCGTTGGCACTGGGAAGCCGGGCCCGGAAAGTAGATGGGAATCGGTGAAGGAGGACGAGTGGAAATCAGCGGCCGAGGTTGAGGCACTCGTCGACGAAGTATTCGACACCACAGAGGAGTTTTGGGCTCTTCGGAGCATGGTCAAGTCCCGTGACAAGCGGTTGACCTAAACCTAGCATTAATACACAAGACATGGGAAGGTAGATGGAGGAGAGGCTTACAATTTGCTCCTGCTCTTGTTCCAACTGCGAGTGCAGCTCAGCGGCGGTCAAGGGACGTGGGTGACGAAGGGGGCCAGGACCAGTCCCAACACCGGTGTTGTCTTGGCCTGGAACAAGTGGGGGAGACATTCCACTAGCAGCCGGAGGGGGAGGGGAAGGGAGGTAGGCGGCCGACCTGCCTTGGAACGATGACTGGTTGGAGGGCAGAATGTTGGTGCACGGCGACGACGACGGTGTCAAGGCCGAGACAGAAGATGATGTTGCCGACATGGAGATGGGGAGAGGGGATGAGGTGAGTGTTGTGGACGCCTCGTTGAGTGCGCTGTTCGTGGTGGCCGGGTCGCGAGGAGAGTTTGCGGCAACGGGCCGTGTGAGTTTGACGGGATGGAATTGAGGTCAGGCATGATGATAGGCAAAAAATTCAACGTGCGGTGCGGTGCGGTACTGTGCTTTGTGATTGTTGTCGCGGCTATGGCTGGGGCCGTAGTCTCTTGCGATGTGACTGATTACTTATACTTGTCGAGCCAAGTATTTCAGGGTCTGCTTTGCCTAGGGTTGTCAAGTCATACACTCAATACCAAAGCTCGCTCGGAGAGTTACGAGGGTATAACCTAATCTGTGGGCGTGCAAGGTGTCCCTCGCTCAGAGAGAGAGGACATGACAAGTCTCCCTTGGTGATAACAGCGATCGTTCGACGCACAAGAAACAGGCGGCTAAGTGAGGGAAAAGAGAGACGGAGAGAGAAAGACAAACGAGAAATCTGTTGTCTCTGCTGTTAGACGAAATTGCCAGTAGGTAATCAGTAACAATACGTGGACGTGAATGTGGATGTGGACGGGACGTGGTCGCGTCGGTTGGTCGATTCGTTACGGGCGTCGCTGCCTTTGAGCTTACGTGGGGTCATAAACCACTTTATGCAGCCGACTGGGTAACCTTGCCTGGCAGGTACCCAGGTACCCACTACATGTAGGCAGGTACTTATGTAGCTGCCGGCTGCGGGGAAGTTGCTCCTAAGTCATTTGCCTAGCTTTTGCCAGATTTGTGGCTGGTTACTTGTGGCTGGCCCGTTTTGTGGCTCACAGCTTGGGCGGATCCAAAGTGGAGTGAGCCAGGAAGCTTCCATGCAGCCCCACCATTTCCCGCACAGCTACAGTACATGTACCTGATGAAAGCAACAACGTATGACGACATAACGTAGATATGACCGCATCAATGATAAGAGATATTTATGAGACCAAATTGAATGTGGTTGTGGTACTTATTAATCCGACCGTTAGGAAACCATGACGTATCCTAAACTCCCAATTTCCCCAGGACTATTTAGTTACTAGCTTCAACATCCAATTTCAATCCTGACCGTCAAACCATCCAATCCTCACACATCAGTCAAACACATACCCAACACGAAGAAAAAAACCAATTCCCCAATCTCATCATGTCTTCCGCATCAAAGAACGAAGGTCGTCAGTCCCCTCCTCCTGAGGCTCAGAGCGGCGCCAGATCCACGACACCCCCGCCTCCGGCCAGGGCACAGATAAGGCCGACAACAAGGAGCAGACCAACAAAGACCAGCTCAAGGTATGTGATCAGTCTAGTATTCTTGGTGTGCAATCTTGACTACCGGATATTGAATGCAAAAGAAACACAACTAACACCCTCTCTCACCACATAGAACCTCACCTCCAACCCTGCCGGCCCCATGGACGCTTCATTAGGCGACAAGTTTGCCAAGGGCTACACAAAAGAATAGGATCGGAATGACAAGTTGATACTGGTTAAAGGTGCAAGATGTGTATGAATACTGCTGAGCCCAACGTTACGTGGCACGCGAAATATGCGGTACAATGGAAGGTAGTGCGCGGATAGTTTTTAATGACCGAATGAACATTTTACGTACAACAATTTTGCCTCAGAACAGTTCTAAATATGATGTTGCAAAATAGGTACTTGATAATGTTTTGAGTGGTAATTATCGGGGGTCGTAATACAAGTGATAGGTGTATAACATAATGAGAAAAATACTGGATTATTTGCTATTTTCACTGCCATCGGTTTTGAATCAAGAAATAAAAGATTCCATAAATCCATACGAAGTAATGTTGTAGAAAACAGAAAAGATAACGTAACAGTTACAGCCACGATTTTGGACGCGTCAGAATAGGTTGTGTGGTAGTCAGAATAAACACTCCGTTGTTAGCGTAGAAATTGTTGAATGATCAGGTACACAGTTGCAAGTGGTAAGACTTCCAAAGAGTCATCAACTGAGAACAGCAGACACACCGGTCTTTTCCATTACGAAATAAGTTTAATATAAAATACACTCAGGTCGTAATCATTCATGAGCTCATCAAGCCAACGATTCGCACCGTACATTTACTACGCCTTCTCATCCGATGCCACCTTGGCATAACTGGCATCACCTGTGGACGGTTGAGCTGGCGCGCCAGCAGTGGGGTTTGAGGATGCTAAGCCATAGCTATCAGTAACCATAATTATAACGTTGGGATTGGTGGATTGGTCAGCCTTGAACCTGTGGTGATGAATGATCGATGCAATGCAATATCTGTCCGCAATAGTCGACTGCCGCTACGATAACCCACTCGTTTCGCGCTGTGTTTTCACCAGCGCGTGGGCATCCTTCGCAGACGCAGTTTCGTGTGCATCGGCATCTTTCTGCGGAGCCGCGACAGTTGCAGGTGCTTTCGCCTCTTTCATTGACCACGGGGCCCAAAATTTGACCTTGGGACATAAACTCACAGTTCTCGGAGGTTGAAGCTTCAGTCTTCTCCTTCTCCTTTCCAAAGACTCGCTCTAGGCCAGCTGCCTTGTAAGAGCTCCCACCATGCTCTTCTTTCTTTAACTCCATCAGTCGTTGAGCCTCGACGTGAATGTCCTGGACTTGGCGTTGGCCATCGGTGTAAAACTTTACGAGCTTCTGACCAGTGGGGTATTCGAGGCTTTTTCAAAGTACGAGGTCAAGCCACCGAAGAGACTCGTGGCTCGGTTGGTAATTCCGTACGACTGGTCCGCTGCCTTGGCACGGTCGGTGGCGTGGAATTTCTGGTCGAGTTGATTCAAGGTATTCATGAAACGGGTTGTCACGCCACTGATAAAATGAGGGATCAGTAACTGTCTACTTATCACAAGTAACGGTGAACACAGCATAGCTAATATATGGCACGATGGTAACGTGTACGGGCCATTTGTGCGATGACGAGGGTGGGTAGTCGGACACCAAAGATGCATGGTATACGTACTGTTTGTGGTCAAGTTCTATGGCACGCTGGATAGCAGCGTCGCCTACGACATAGCCATGTGCGAGGTACTCGGCGAGGATGCGGCTGCGGGGTTTTTCCTCCTGGGTGATTTCGTCCGTGTCGCGATCAGTATTGGTGGTGTGCGGGGAACCGTCGTCGGATTCACCGTCGGCGGGGGTGACAGCAATCTGTGAAGTGCCGAGCGTTGTGTTGTTGAGGAGTTGCGCTGTCTTGGCAGCCGTCTCCTTCTCGAAGGTTACTGTGGCATCCTGGGTTCCGTCGGAAGCCTTAGAGACCTCGATCGTGGTAATCTTGCCGCTGTGGAGATAAGTTTTGTTAATGCGTTTGTGATCGACAACCTAGATCTAGTAGCAAGACTCACCAGAAGCTAAAGAACTCTTTGATCTGCTGCTCCTTTGTCTCGGGAGAGATGTTCTTGACGTGAACGGTAAGATTGGACGCCATGTTGGTGAGGGGTATGCGCGAATGGGTAAGAGATCAATTGAAAAGTTGAGAGATGGCTAGAGAGAGTTATGGTGCTAGGAGGAAGGATTAGGGATGTGTTGATGATTTTGAGGAGCTGGTGTTGGGTATAGTTTTTAGATCGGCTGAGAAAGGCAGAAGTTGTGGGTTGCTGGTTGTAGGTTCTATCAAACTTGATATATAGAGGTAGACAACAAATAAAACGTAAACGGCTGCCTTGGACAGGTTGTGTTGAAGCCACGCCAGCTTATGGAATTCACTGCCAGCTACGCCTGCCACTTGTTGAAACGAGGGGCAAGACACACACGTCATAGGCTGTAGCGCAGACCTATCCTTGCTCATAGTTACGTAACGGTCTGGCGCAGCTGTTTAGACAGCTACAGAAGACTAGGCCATATTGGGTACTTAGGTAGATAGTAAAGCAGACACTAGCGCCGTAATGTACAGGACCTAGCCTATCTAGGCGATTCGACTACAATTATATGATACTGATGATACCGATACGCAATATTCAACCCAGCCACAGCAAAGCCTCGAGACCCCAGCACTTTCACATGTCTACAATCTCGCTCTTCTTTGCCCTCGCGTACCCCAGTCTAGTAGAACTCTCTTCGTCTAGCAGCAATCATCTCCTACACGATGACACCGACGATTATCACGAGGAGGTCGTCTTCGCACAGGCTCCCTCCTCGACCTCGACACGAATGCCAGACAAACAGCCAAGCCCAACCAAGCCCGCCAAACCAACACTCGTCCAGTAAACTGCCCTGTGACCTCTGAACCTATTGTGTACCGTCAATTCAGCCCCCATTACGCCATGTTCCACTGTTCCGGCCACGGCGAGCCCAAGTCCCATGCCGTAGTATATTGCCAGCCAAACCAAACTAGTCGCTATGCCACGGTCCCTCCTGTTAACTATGCTTGAAACCATTACCGTGGCCATGGGAATGGTCATGTACAGGCCCCATGCCATAAATACTGTGCTTATGAACAGCTGCTGCCAGTATGTCTGTTTTATCGGCATCGTGGCAATTAAAACACTCCCTAGCATCATAGCCAGCATGGCCACACAAAATATTCCCTGTGGCCTAAATCGAACGAGTATCGATCGCGTCGTCACGGCAGCGAAGCAACCGACAAGCAATACGGGACTGAAATAGGCAGTAATCTGTGGTTAGTCTAGTTAGCGTGACGGTTCACGATTCCACGACCGTGCAGCTCACCAACAATGGAGGTGCAGACCTGAAACGCTGCATAAACTGCCAACCATAGAAGACCCAGATGCCGAAACATGACCAACCGCTGCCTGTGGCGACCAAGATCCAGAATATCTCTAATGACTGTGCCGAGTGTGAGATCAAAGGGTTTCGGGAGTACCAAACTTCTATCATCGCAAATACCGCTGTAAGGACGACGCCAGCTACCAAGATGATCCAAATATACCCCTGCAGCCACCCTGCTGCATAAGCCTGGCTCCAGGCAAATCCAAAAAGTCCAAGGGAAACGCATAAAGTTATTATTCCTGGAATATCGAGATCCACAATAGCTGCACGCGCTCCCGATGGTGGCCTTCTTACCAGAAGAGTCGAGGGATGACGAAGCGACTTATAGCCCGAAGCGCGATGAGCGTTATCGAAAATGCCCAGTATACCCACGGCCACCAAGTCAGCTCGTCAATAACGCTTGCACCAAGCGCCCCTATTATGATGCCAGATGGTGACATCGCAGCGTAAAGACTCATTATTACAGTCTTACGAGTACCTGTCGGACGTGTTGCATTGAGCAAAGCGAGGCCGGTCGGGAGAGTCAACGCAGCTCCCAACCCCTGAAAGGCCCGACTGGCGATGAACAGCGACCGCGTCGAATAGAAAGACGCGCCAACGATTAAGGACGATGCGGCAGACCATACCAAACCTACCATGAATACGGGTTTGTGGCCGAAGGTCTTGCCGAGCCTTCTAGCGATCAAAATAGATGTACCCAAGACTACAGCATATCCCGTTATAGATGAGCTAAGGTTAGTGGCATTTGCAACTCGAAATCGAGACGCTACACTTTTCATGATTGGTAACGTTTGGCCGATCCCCGCTTCTACCGTCAAATTAATCACCAGGTGCTTGTCAGAGCAAAGACTGTGAAGAACTGTCTCACTCACGAGCGCATAGATGGGCCACGCAAATTGTTGTGACGAACAGAACCTCCCTCGACAACGACATTTTCAGCGGTTCAGGTGCCCGTGCATCTTCGAGGCTGATGGCATCCGGTTGTCGTCTCTGTCGCTCCCTCTCATTTCTGGCATTCCTACGACCCCTCTGAGCCCCATTTCTACGAGGTGTTTGGGTCTCGTGTAGGCCCGTGGTAGAGGTGACGGCAATAATTCATAGCTCTGTTCCGGCGTGTCTAATTTCGCGTCACATATCAGGCGGGATAATCGTGAAAATCCCCGCATCTCCGTCGTCGTTATCATTGCTGTCGGTCGACCACCTAGACACAGGTTCCGGGTTGAGGGGGGTCTTCCGTTGCTGCTGGAGCCGTTCGATGGCTCCTCGCCCGACGCTTCGAGGCCGTGAAGTGCAATGTCGTAGTTATCGCGACCCCAAACTGAGTTTCTCCATAGGCCCTGTTGAAACGCCATGGTTTAATATTTCATTGGCTTTGACTAGTCTGGCATAATCGTTTGCTGTGTAGTTAGTATCCTAGACTGCGAAAAACTCAAGCCTCGTTCTTAGATTACCTTGCTGGGATGTCCCTAGAGCACTAATCATGAATTTTGATAGATTTTCTATGCAGTGGAAACTTACTTCCTACGACACGTATCTTTGTGCGTATGTGTGTGTGTGTATGTAGGGTTTTGTACTTGTGACTATCGGCTGAGTGCTGCGAAGATTTTAGCGCACGGCAAGTCTAAGGAAGTCTCAGTATATAATATTTCAAATTTGCGATGCCCATCTCCTACAGCATTGAAAACCTCGTCTAAGAAATCTGTTAGTCGAGTCTGCTACATATCTCTTCCATGTTCGACCAGGCTCTTAACTCGTCGCCCGTCGAGTGCCCTGCTGCCGCCGCTAACTCGCCCAATCGGTCCAGCTTCCAGTACAACCATCGGAAGCAGTAGGGGCGCTCAGGGCACTTCATCATTCTTTTTTCATATTGAGAACTAGATCGTGATGAATATTCCCGAAAGTTGCCAAGCATGAATTGCCGTACCTGATCCATTCTGTCATGGCCGTGTTCGTTGTCCGCTAGTTCAATATGATTGCGTGCCAATTCGTAGTAGACAGCTTCTCCAAGTCAAGTAGCGAATTAGGGGACGCCTTACCCTTACCCTTATTCCAGTTGTTCCCATTGCCCCCCCTTCTTGGGCGGCCGCCCCTTTTTCGGCCGTGGTGGCAGGGGGGATCCAGACCGAAACCGGGCTGTTAGCCTCGACAAGGAGATTAAAAACCTCGAATCGACATCTAGCGAACGACTTGATAAATCTCGATTACTGGTCACGCATAGTCGGCGTGAGCGCACCGACCTCGTCGATGCCCAGATATGTGTCGCCGGAGGTCTATATGGTATACAGAGGATCTAAATAAGAGGTTCCTGAAGCTCAGAATCCGTGGGAGGTCTTGCCGGGTGATATCTCGTGCACATGTTATACAAGCCACGTAGGGAACCAGAGACGATGTCTGGTAGGGCTAGTTGTGAGATGACATCAAGCGCTCGATAATGCAAAGCTCGCTCCCTGCGAACAGCGCCATCAAGCTGGCGATTGACTACGGGTCGAGTGGCAATGTCCACAGACGTGCAAGATCCAGAATTTCAGCCCGCCTAGCATTATCACCACCGCGCGTATTCAACTAACAATCTGCTTTAAGTCTAAAAAGTCTCTAGTTTCTTCTTTCTTCTTTCTGTCTACAACGTAACCTCGTCAGCCCTCTCGCAGCTCGGCTCCATTTCGAGCCGTCATACGGACAAGCTACAGAGCCATCAGCCACCTAGAGTTACAAGGGGCTGAGCAGCCTCAGCCTCTCGAGGTTTGAGAATTAGTTTTGGAGTTTACAGACGTCTCCAGAACTGTGTGTCCTTTTACGCTCCAGAGGGGCTAAGAGCTGTTACGGTAAAGTGGATACTGCCCCCCTAGATGAAGCTATTCCCAAGGGGTCTATAGACCCATATCGGGGATCTTCGGAGGTTAGGTTACGTGATCACGTACACAGGTCTGTATATAGAGAGCAAAGGGCAGACGGGCTGCCCTGCGCACACATACACAGAAATATATGGCTTTTTGATCCCAGTTCTCCGTAACAAGAGCAAAGGCTCGTTCGCAGCAAATATACTTACAGGATACGGCAGATGATAGCAAAGTTTAGCAAAGTTCACGGGACTATCCAACCAAGACGCCCCTTGAACATGTCGGCATCTCAGAAATGTTGGGAAAGGGTACAAGGGGCTTAGTTATTTCCCGCCAAGAGCCGTCATGTTAGATCGAGATAAGTCTCGACTTCTTTTGGGCTCTGATATGGCCCTCTTACTCGACCAACTCCCAATGATAAGTAGCCCATATACCCTAAAGGCTTCATCCCTTATTTCCTATTTCTCTATTACCTCGGAGTCCGAAGGTCAATAATCCAGATATACTCGGTACACCAAAGTAGAGTCCGAGACCTAAAATACATAAATGCGTGTGAAAATCAGTTTAACACTTAGAGATATTCCACAGATATTCCACAGATCTTAATCTATATATCTTAAGTATGACCAATATTTTTAAATAATTTATCACAATTAAGAGAAATGAGGTGGTATCAAAGAGCAGTGTATTTAAAAATCAAGTAGAAAGAATTTGAAAAATATAATGAACAGCCAAGCTAGGGACAACACCAGCCCATTCAATAACCCTATTCCGAAAAATAGGAAATGAAACTCTCAGAAACAGAACCGTCAACAAATAAGTCTGCAAAAGCTAATTAATCAAGCAGTCCAGGCCAAACCCTCAAGCCCGCGCTTAGAGTTCCCAGTTTCAGAGCAATAGTCGTCCGATTTATCACCTCCAATACAGCCAACCGAGCAGAGCTCCTTAAACTGGATGTCGCCATGGTCGATGCAAGTCCAAAGAGAGTTCTTGATGTTGAAGTCTTCAGTTCCCAAGCCGTTGGCTCGTAGGTTGGTGATGATCTTGTTGATGTAGTCTCCTGTTAAGTCCGTTAGTAGCCGTTCCTGTCTCTTAATTCTAACTGCCAATTGGGGAGTGAATGAAGTGTCATAAATCCAAAGTCAACGAGAAAGGGAGAGCTCTACCTCTTTGTAGCAGATAGGTACCACAGTAGATACCGCCGTTGTGGCAACTCTTAGCGGAAACTAGTCCAGCGCTGGAGACAGCCACAGCAATGATAGCGACAAAGTTGGTGATTTGAACCATTTTGACTTAAAGTGGTTTGGGTTGGTTTGGGTTGGTTTGGTTGATATTAGGGCAAGTAGCGTGTGATTGATGGTGCTGGGATGAATAGGCGTTGCTCTGGTGTTTTAAGCTTGTTGGTGATCGAAACTTTTACGATTCCACGAAGGGGGCATCGCGATATTTATGCTCCTGGGTAACATCCCAACCTCTCATCCATTAACTATTGATACCAGCCATGCCGTAATCATGAAGGTAGCTACGTCGTTCAATACGGCGATAGGAATACCAATCCTTCATACGACGTCATCCGAGGCTATCACCGTGATATAATTAGGGATCGTCTGCAATTTTCTCTGTTGTTGTGCTTTATTTACTCGAAGCAGTGGGACCTATAGGGATCTAATCCTGATGTGTAAGGATGTAGCAATTCTAAGGGGGCCAAGAAGAGGAGTTCCTAGCACTTCGCCACATTCGCCCTGGCTTTTATTGTTGTTGTTTGTCGATTCCTCCATCCATGGTGATGCCTTCAATAAAGAAGTCGCCTGTACATCTAGGTAGCCCATTCCAGCGCCGGTAAAGTATTGGTCAGCCTACCTTGCTCCTTACCTAGGGATCTGGGTGGCGCCATGCAAATGCAGCGTACTTAGGGTGTAGTTATTCTTAGTGTGATGTGAAATAGCCTCTTTTGGGTTGAGCTACTGAGAAGATGAACGCCCATGATGATCCCATGTCGATTCAAACCAATCCAATGACAAGGTGCAATGTTTGAAACGCTCCTCGAGAGAATATTTGATCTGTAATTGTGGCCTGTTCGAATGCTTACGCCCGGGCCAGAGCGAGATCATCCGACGATCTATATCAAGTACACACTCTATCAAATGACAGTACCTCGCCGAGGTCTTAGCGCGTTGACGCGCCTACCTATGCTCTTGGCGATCCCTAGTCTACAGCTGATGATGATCAATGCTTCTACTCCATGTTAGATCAGCAAGCCGGAGATAGTATCTACCCACTATATATGCTTAAATTAGCCCATACTACCCCGGAATAGGAAAGATGGGGCTCGGATCTCCCGGCGACTACTATCAGACTAAGCAGGTACTTAAATAGACAAACTTCCCACGCCGCACAACTCCATCGCCGCTATAATACGCCGTACAAAATACGGCCATAATTCTTAGCAAGAAAGCCTCCTGACGTCAGGCTCAATTCATGTGCTGGCCCTGTTTAACTCCTTCACTAGGCAACCGACATTACGTTACATGACTAATCACGCCAGAGGATGCATTCCCGGATCGAGCTGGGTTTTATTTCTTAAGCCCCCAACCTACTAAATCCACAAATACACAGTACTGTAGCTGGCCCAATTCCCTCGGCATCATCCGTGAAACGGTTCCGCCTCTTTCCCCACGTTCCCAGACTCGTCTCCACGTGAAGTCGAAATAGGCTTAGATAGGACATTAACCTAGGTGCCTTAGCTTAGTCGCTCACCTGGCTAGACACGGAATGAAGTCGACCCGAAAGCACACTTCAACATAAACAGTCTACATTCAAGACTGGGAGAGCTTGTAGAATTATAGGTATAGCTAATTGTTGATTATAATAGCGCAGCCTTGTATCTAACAATACGCTATATTCGTACTCACTATCGAAAAGTAGTGGGAGCGTGTTTAGGTACCTGGCTTTAAACGAATTTCAACTGATATGACCAATGCAAAAACTGAACGACAGGCAAGACAGGCATGGCAAAAGTATCAGTTTGAAACGAGCGTCCATTCACATAAACCTCTACTGTACTCAAATATCTCAAGTGTTTAACAATGAACAAAAAAAATCAAGCTGGTCGTGCCCATGAGACCCTCCTTCGCGTCGCTTTCTGCACCAAGTTCGCCCCCCTCCCCCCCCCCCCCCCCCCAAAAAAAAACCGGCAAGTGTCCACATGACGAAACACCAGCAAATAGATGCCCAACGGGGTAACCTAGCACTTATGAACAGTACCTCCAGTACCAACGTCCTTGTTAGTGACGCCAACGTAGTCGTAGTTATCTTTCACGATGACCCGGAAAGTTCCAGGCGTAACACCATCTGCTCAATTTATTAGTCTTAATTGTAATGCAAACTGTTCATGGCGAAGAACCACACAAGAGTCTGTTGTCACTTACTCTGCCAGACGGGATCAGCCAGGGGAAATTCCCAAACTAGCTGACGAGCCAAATATATTTCCGTTGTTGCTGAATGGCTTAGGATACGCATAACCAGAATTCTCTAGAGCCCTGGCTTGCTGGATAGAGTCGTAGATTTGTTCTTTTGTCCAAGTGTGATCATCACACTCGAGAGGGTCTGGGATTTTGGCTCTCGCTACAAGATCGAATGAAGGTGTTGGCGAGGCGATGGAGACAGCCACGAGACCGAGAAGGAAAGAAGATTTCATATTGAACAACATGTTTACAGTAAATATTGTATTGCCAAAATGTAAGAGGGAGGAGGTCTCAAGATAAATGAACAGTAACAAAGCTTTAGTCGAGAGGCTGTAAGCTACATGGATAAGAGCACTTGCAAGAGGCCCTCCATGGCTTCTTATAAGTGTTCAAGCTCCAGAATAGCATCACACTTATCAATTTTCAAAAAATCCCCCACTTGAGGGCCTTACGAGGCCAAGTGCTTGTGACCTTGCCGGATTCCTCATGAATTCCTAAGACTTAACTCCTATCATCCAGAAAATACGTACCCATGCCCAGCCTACTTGCTATCATTACATCACACTTCCGCCCAATCCCCGACAAAACATCGTTGCCATTCCCCCTCACGCCTATGGTAATGATAGTGGGATGATCTTCGCTTGCCAAGAAGATCGATTCCTATCAAGATATTTTGGGACTTGTTCTTCGCGATCTCTCACTTTGAAACGAAGATAAGATCTTCTCATAGTGATGGATTCTCCAGGATTGTGTATTTCCGAAGGATCGACGTGTGAGGCTGAATGAAATACATGTGGCCCCCAGCTTTGTTATCGATTTCGCGGCTAACCGAGACAAACACTAAGTGAGCTTTGCTATTGGTCAATGTTACCGCACCGCCTCACAATGTCAGCATATTCAGGAACAAATCCTCTAGACAGACATCCTCCGATGATCATGACCATAGCGCTATAATCGCATGACATAATAGAAACCGTGTTGAATTAGGTAAATTGAGGTTCCTATTCAGATTATGCACCCAAGACATAATTACGTCGTATTCTATTTGTGACGTCAGTCTAAAAATAAAGGGGCGAATGCCGTATTGTACTTAGATCATGCAGATACGGAAGCGACAAAAGCATCTCTACATCTATCAAGGGAAACACTCGCTTGCCCTCCTCTTTTCACCTCACCGTACACGTGTGTCGAGTCACCATATACCAACACCAACATCACAATGACCTTAGGCTCCGACCAAGCGCGTAAGGCGAGGCAGCGCGCTCGAGATGCATATCCTGCACTACTTGAAGGGTATCCCGAGTGGAAGATACTCAATGCACTCGTCAAAAATACCGACGCATCAGTTGCCGATGCCGTACAGCAGATGCTTAATCTCGCCCCGGCGGAGCCAGCCTCAGATACGCCAGCTCCCCTCGGTGATCATCCCTATCACATTTTCTTATCTCTCATTGAGATTGCCAAACGTACACCGCCCGAGGACCAAAAGAAACTTGTTGAGTTCGTGGCACGCCTCCAGAAGAATACGCTCGTGAACGAGGCGACAGGTCAACCGCTGAAACACGAGGGCTACCTGGTGTGGGCGCAACTTCCTTCTCTCGGCTACACGGCTGCTGATGAGTGGGCATCAGTCTGTTCGTATATTCCAAATCCCCCCCTCGAACCATGCCATTTTGTGCACGATGAACTACCATATTGACGAATGTTTATTCTGTAGCTGTCCTAGATTCCAGCTTAGCACCCGATGAGATACAACACTACGAAAACTTAATTGCTCTCCTGGCACAGCTGACCGCTGCCGCAGACGTCAATTATGACGATCCAGTCGTGGGAGAAATGGATTTCTCCTTCTGGTCTCTGCATGCTTTCAAGGAGGCCTTCGAGCCCGGAGAAGGCCAGCTAGCGCCCACGAGGGAACCACTTCGTTTAGCGAGCCTTTGGCTCGTGTACGCAGCGAAGAGGCTCTGGGCTAACATCCAACACGAACGTGTTTTCGGGAGAAGGGGCGACGACCCTGGGACAATAATAACCCGCGAAATGTGGAACAGTTGGCAGCATGGTCTTTTGGCGGCCGGGCTACTTGCAACGATGAGGAAACAGTAACGTTGATAGACAAAGCTCTAAGATGTTCAGAACAAGCCTCGGCGGAAGAGGAGTGATCTTAGCATACTTGAATAACTAGTCAGCTATGAGATAATAGGGGAAACTGTATTATATTTCAAACGCTAACCAACTTATCGATTAAGATTATCAAATCTCTAAATTAAGCGAAGTCCTCTATATAATATCACTGGTCCGTGTTGTCACCTTCACCATATAATTGCTTTAAATCCCTTAGCGTTCAGGAAATAGAATTGATAGTACGCGCTATTTCATTAAAACATGGCGGCTATCAGTCCACCAGCAAGCATGACACCAGCGAATGCGCTCTCCCGAGTTGCACCATTGGTCTCGCTGGGGCTGGCGGAGCCTGAAGTCGTACCACCTGTGGTAGATGGCTCGGAGGTAGTAGTGGACGTAACAGATGAGGCGGGTGAAGAGGCGGAGGGGGACGATGAAGCAGTGGGAGTGGAAGCAATAGTGCTGCTATCCGAGGCAGAAGCCGAAGCCGAAGCCGAAGACGCGTTCTTGACGTCGATGGTGAAGGAGGTGTCGCCACCGTAGGACTGTACCGTGTGATCGCTGCCTGTCGAAATTTCCAGGTCTTTGTGTGAGAGAGTGTGGGTTCCAGTGAGCCGCCCGCCGTCCGATGTCACTGTCAAAACCAACAATTCGCCATTGTCCGGCTTATCGAACGCGATAGTATACGTTCCGCACTGGGTCTCGCTGACGGCGGGCAGGTCGCCGTTCTCACTCGTCCCCATCGCCTCGCAGCTCACTACGAATTCGGGATTATCGCTAGTAACTATACTGATTCCATAACTTTATCGTGCCAATTGTCAGTTTATGAGCGGTCATTATTTTTATAAGTGTAAGGTGGG
This sequence comes from Amphirosellinia nigrospora, assembly GCA_004123355.1. Lineage (NCBI taxonomy): Eukaryota > Fungi > Ascomycota > Sordariomycetes > Xylariales > Xylariaceae > Amphirosellinia > Amphirosellinia nigrospora. The sequence continues at coordinate 1,591,943 of SCHM01000003.1, read as the reverse complement.
CGAGTGGAGGGCGACGGACAAACAGTAGATGCTTTCAACCGTGCAGGCTGCCGTGAAATTGCTGATCTCGTACTTCAGGTCGGTAGCTTGGCGGGCATCGATATGGACTGCCGAGCCCAAGACCGGTAGGAGAATGGCAGCAGCTGTGAACTTCATCTTATTATTATTATTGCTTAACGAGTGACGAAGTTAGAAGTAAATGAATGTGGTGATGTGTGGCTAGTGGCGACAAGAATGACTGAGGAAATAGCGCGGGGGCATCGTGACATATCATTCAATTAAGTCCCAACCAGCATGCCATCCAAGCAAGGATTTTGATTGCTCATCCATGCAATTCATCCATCTCAGCGGCGTAGTCGGGACCCGGCACTAATAAAGTTAGTAACATCGACCCATCACAATGGCTAGGCTTAACAAGTGGTTCATGGCCCTGCACATTGCCTTTGCTTCAAGGGTCAGCTTTGATTGGCACATGAAGTAGGAATAGAGCCGAGACCAGATCGGTCCGCTTTCTATAGCAGGGGTCGCAGAACCCCATGAGACTGTTGCACCGCCACAGCTGAATGTTCAATATTGCGATATACCCCTGCTTTGTTAATTGTTTAAGAAAACCCTAGTTTGCTAGTCCCTTATCCCGATGAGTGTCAAACGCTTTGCGCAGCGTCACAATGTAGCGTAATAAACTCTTAGTTGGAGCAGTGAGCGTGTCGTATCAATGAAACTCACTCCATATGAATAATGAGAAGCAACTTATCATAGGTGCGCTTGACACCTCAAATTGGCACTCAGAACCCCTCCACCAGAAGGTCTCGTCACAGTGAGCTGGAATAACAGACCAGCTACCTAGTTTTTAATCATGAATTGGGCGACCTCGCCCCCAGCATAAACAGAATAGGAAGAAACATCTAACCAAGACGTAGGCGATATAGAAATGAAGGTCATTTAAGCATAAAAGCAAAACAACCCTTTATTCATATTGGTCAGTCGATTGAGGGCCTCGGAGATCCACGGAAATTCCCACCAATTAAATCTTGTCCTCTCGCTACCTACATTGAAATTCGGCTGGGGTAAAGATGGCAACCCAAGGTGGCTTCCGGAGGAATGCGCCCTGATTCTGCAGAAACGCACAAATGAGCTAACGTAAAAACAATGTGTGGTAGAGTGTAAATACAAATAAGAGCTCAGAAAGAGCCCCGAGCAAAATATAATTGGACGGGGAAATTAATTCTGAAGATAATAAACGAGCTGAACTCGCATGTTCGTACCCGAGTAGCGAACGATGTCGGTAGGATTGGAAAATAGACTGTGTCAAGAAGTCATAGCATATCCTATAAAAGGCACATAGGATCTCGTCATGTATGTGTTGGAATGCTTTCGGCTATTCACACGTCCAAGGCAAGGTAATAGCAGCAGCTCATATACCATCACCAGGTACAATTTACGACCCAGTCCTCCTCAGTGACGATCATCACTTGTACCGGAGTCAGCAACCTGGTTTCTAACATTTGTGACAAGACCGTACAGCGAAGTATAACATGTTCGGCAGAAGTGCAGTGCTATCCGCCTCTCTGGCCGCCGTTCTCGGTGTCGCCCATGGCCAAGATACTATCGGCTTCGGCCCCTATTTCTCTCTTGGCCCAACCCAATCATGGATCCGAGAGTCGACGACCACCTTGGTGCTCCCAAAAGTGCCAAGCCCGCAGAGGAGCGCCTTGCGCTTTGGCCTGGCATGGGAACGAGTGGCGGCGATCTAATCCAGGCCCTGGCCGTTTCATTCGAAAGTCCTGCTGCGTAAGAATTTCTATTAGTGGGCGAGTAGGTGTACGATTTGCAGGTGTTAACGTGCTCCTCACGCAGGAACTGTGGTGCATCAGCAGGACAGTGGTGCACGTGGGCAAGCACACTCCAAGGTAAGTGATTATTGTAGCCATGCACGACGAAGTAAATGAGTGACGCTGACATGTTTCAGGGGAGCAACTTGGAGGAAAACAAGTCCCAGCCTCGGCTGGAGACCACCTTACCATGCATTGTGCGTTCACAAGAATACCAGCACATATTTTCGACGACATGGGAACAATATCTAACCTTGTTAGACGTTTATAACGATAGCACTGGCAAGTACGATCAGACCGTGGCTATCAACGGTAATGTAGTTTCAAGCCTGTCAACCAGTAAGCCCCCTCTAAGAACCGAGGTCTATATGTAGGGCTAAAACTGATGGCTTAGGCTCCGGGCACGCCGAAGGTTGGGGAACGGCCGTCGAATGCCAGGTAGACGCCTGCACTGGAACCGTCGCCTCACATCGTATGTATCCTTTATTATCACTAACTTATGAGGCACACGTCCTAACACGGCAACTATAGAGTATATCGACACCGTCATTACATTGGATGCTGCAGACTCGACATTCGCCCGCACCTTAGCTATCAACGAGGCCTCATCAAGTGGACTGACTACCTCCGATAACAAGGTCTTCAAGGTTTCTACGATCAGTATCCAATCTCATACATTTAACATTTGAAATAGAGAGATGAAACGATCTCGAGTATATAGGGTATATAGAGTAGTTAACTGAGAGTTATACAAATGTTTTCACACTATTCAAGCGTCATATTTTTCCTTGATAACAACAATTCGAGCATATTTCATACTGGCAATCATCAACCGAATGGTAGCCACACGCAAATTCACGAGAATAAGTTACGAAGCAAGGCATGTGAATATTACACTAAGCGGCTTTACGTTTGTACACTGTTTATCTGATGTCATGATCGTGTAGATCCTAAGGAGCTCCGAGGAGTTGATCATTACGATCGACCGGCTCACACACCCGAGGAGTAGTAATGTGTTGCCTGGGTTGCCATGAAATTTTACGTTATTTTTAACAACCAAATCTTCCAGATAGTTCAATATGCTTCTAACGAAATAAGCCACTTGAGTGTTGCGCAAATGGTCATTAGTGGTTGAGTTGTTAAATGATATCGTCATGCCGGATTTTCAACTCACGAAATTAGGCCTTAAAGGTTTTATGATCTCTCCCTACTTGAATAATATTCACCCCTAGGAACGGTAGCTATTAATATGTCGCTCTTTTAGAAGTTATACTTCCTGGTAACTGAGAAGACTCCGCCACGACGTTGCTATATTTAAAATCTGGTTCATTTTGCTGAAACTTCGCTTATCGCCAGTATATTAACATCTCTCAAGTTCAGACTGGGCGCCTTCGGTTCAACTCCAACCATGTTGCCTTGCAGCTCATTCGCCGCGTCGATAACACTAGCCACAACTACTACCATTAAGCCCAATCCTGTCAGGGACTAGAAGCTCTTTTAGCCGTGTACCAATCTTAAACGACTTAGAAGTCATCGAGGCCAAAATTAAGTTTAACCATTTGATTTTATTTTGGGGAAAGGGTCGCTTTTGCACCTTTTCGATAAAAGATAGAGTAGTCAACCCGTAAGAATGGTTGTAGAGAATGAATGAGACCGTCGGGATCCTCGCTGACTTGATCGAAAGTGACAGTAATGACTAAACAACTCTCTAAGGAAGCTCCGAGAGATATTATCACATAGGTTGCTCTACTATTGGAGTGAAGAAGCCAAATCAGGTTCTTCCCGAACTCCAGAGAGGCGTAGAAGATCCCAGGAAGCGGATTCATGAGACAGGATCAGTAAAAGCGCTCGGATTGCGATACTAAGTCAGTGCCAATTTATAACTAGGGGCAAAATGTATCAACCTTAAGAGCCACTACCCTCTCGACAACGCCTTGTCTTATAAATAGAGATTAGTTGTAGAAAAAAAAAGAAAAGAAAAACATACAACACCAGGGATTCGCTGGTCGTCACCGACCCAACTACTAATCTGGCGGTATCTGGCTTAGCTATGGGGAGCGGACGGGACCCCGCGTTTTCCAGATCCTATGGTCGTATGTACTAGATTGTCGCCAAAAGTTAATTATATTGTACTACCGGGCCACTTAGTGATTCATCTCTAAGGGTGTTATGTTGTGAGGGTGTACATTACCTAATGTCTTCGCCGCACCCTGGGTTGAGCATTCGCTCAAAGCGAAAGTCTTGAAAGGCTTAAAGAGGCAATTGAACGACTTCTACTATATAAAAGGATGTCGACAATCTAATTTCCCTCGAAAACGTCGTGAGGTGGTAAAACTCATATACCCCTATCCCAGATGTTCCCGGACTACCGCTATAAACATGCGGGCAATCTATAAAGCTGTCGGGATTTTCTTTGAGACTATTGTATTTGCCATTCGTACATAGTTGAATATTTGAGAACATAAATTGCGTTAACCTCATCGCGTCTCTCAGACCTGACTTTATAACCGGAATCTCCTTCAATCCTCCCGCCGCTCCCGATGGCATTATATCCAGCCCGGAGGAGCAATCCCTATATCACAATAATAGAGAAACAATGCGGCGGCCGCTCTATCCGAATATGATAGAATCGAATTCAAACTCAGCCGTGAGCCTCAGTTCGAGATATGAGCAGTCTCCTAAAGTTCGGGGCACTTCCATCAAGTCCGCTCGTCCAACGATTAACACGAGGCAGCCAGGCCACGGCGGAGAGATCCAGTAAACAAGTGCGACACACCGAGTAACTACCGGCATCGTCACCATCTAGTATTTCAAACAGCATCAGCCCGAAATTACGTACGTTCTAACTCAACCCACCACCAACTCATGCAAGCCAACCTCCTACCCTGCTTACCAAAAACACACGTATAGAGAGAAGGCAAGAAAAGAACAACTCAGCAAGGCAACACAAAAGCTCAACCCACATATGTCTCTATCCGGCAGTCACGGGTCCGATACGCAGTATAGAGTTGACTGCGCATATCCGCCTCGTTCATGCGGCTACGTACATTCTCGCGACCTGCATATCGTGCCATTACGAACTCACGTACGTAGCCTCTTACCGCCTATTTTATTTCGTTAAGGTGGGTGTAACTATGGTAGCTAGCACGTGCATCGGGATGATATACGTACGAGGCATTAGGTGGTGATTACTATAGGGGGTTATATTCGGGGTTTCTAACTCTCTCTGCATGGCCTGACATAGTAATAGCATGGGCCGAGTATACGTGAAATGCATAGTATTATGTCATATACATATATCCACGTGTGCGTGCGTGGAGAAGCCGCGGCCTTATGTTGGGTTGGGGAATGTCTATGCAATATCACGGCAGGCAAAAATAGGTAGCGTAACTAGATCGGGTTCTATATGTCTATCTACATCATAAGATGGGGGGCTAAAAGCCCTTACTTGGCAACCACCGGCCCTACTATATCCATCTAGCCAGACAGTGGGTGAATGAAGAAGCGAAGGATCAGGCACACCACGGCACCGGCGCTGACCAATGTGTGAGTCGCAGTAGTACGTGTAGCAACCCCTATATCCAGGCTCACCCACCATACAGCAAGGCTACGGCGTGGCGGGCACGGTTGAAAAAAAAAAACGCGCAATAGTCGTCGCGGATAGAGACAATGTCTTACCCCATCTTGCGTTGGAGGCTCTTTATCGGTAGGTAGGGAGGCCTTGTTCAGCTTGCGCGGATAGGCACAGATGAAAATCATCTACCTGACGCAAGGATTTCTGTGTGAGGTGAGGAGGAGGAGATGGTGGGATAGGTACACGTCTAGCTACGCGCACATCAAGGAACGGGAAGCCTATGGAATCCGCGCCCCGCGGCCGCGCCGCGGGAGATGTGAGTAAGTATCAACTGGCCGGCGTGACCCGGCTGATTGGTGAAGGAATGTACTGTATGTAAGCAAGAAAAGGATTCAGCTTGGTTTATTTAGACATGAGGTAATCTAATCTCGACGTCAGACATGCAAGCATTTTCACAATCGGGCGCAAATAGCCCTGGTAAAGGGGGGTTGGTGGGCGGGAATCAGTCTAGAAGTTGGGGTAGAGGGACGGACGGCAACGCAAGAAAGCCACGAGGGAGAGGATTGATCTGCCCTGCGTGTTTCTGACCTTTGACGGAGTGAGGGAGGTTTCGTTGCAGGGCAGTGTGGTGTGGTGTGTAAGGATCCTATCTGTGTATTGGGAGGACGGCCAATGTCACCACACCTGCAGTTATGATTGGTGGCTTGGTTTTTTTTCTTCTGTCTTCGTGGGCTGGGTTGGTTGCTTTACACTATTATTATTCACTTGGAATTTCTTGGTTTTTTTTTTGCTCTACTACTTACTCCCAGCCACCAACAACGGTGATGACATGCATGGCGACATGGATTACGGTCGCGCGAAAAAAAGGGAAAGGATGGGTGGTATCGAAGGGGAAGGAGGGGGAGTCTGCACTGGGCATCTAAGCGTCATAGCTTGGGTGTTCCCATTCCTGGTGAGTGATGGCATTCGCGACATTGTTCTCGCAGGCACCTAATGGTGTCACACATCTCGTCGCATCGTAAGTAAGTGTGTGTTCGTTGGGTCGCTATTTCGCGTATTGGTTCTACATCTGGTAGCATTTTTTCACTCTCACACCAACATAAGTCATGAGCCAGCCCCTCGACCGATGTTTCGGCGGGGTGATTTGGAGAATCCATTAGCCTAATTGGACAGGCCATCTCCAACTCAAGGCCTCGTCCCAGTTCAACTGCCATCCCGGCTCCCGAATTAGAAGCGGAAGCCAGCGGGAGGCTGGGAAGGGGGGATCGAACGTAGTGTAGCAAAAAAAAAAAAAAACTGTCTCTCTGCGGTCAAAAGCGTGCGTGTGTCTTTCTGTCTTCCGTGATCCGGGAGGCGAAGCAAGTTCGTTAGAGATATGTGTGGTTCACGCTTAGCCTGGGATGACACAAGTTAGGCAGCAGAAGCAATGTGATGAAATTACCAACCTCTCGTCCACACCAACCCCTAGCGAGGAAAAATTCGAGAACAAATCCAATGAAAATAGGAATAGGGAGGGAAGGATCAAAAACGGTTGGTGAGAAGGGCGATATTGCCGCACGTTCGCATCACACTATTTGCCCATCGGCTGACGTTAACTCGCCTATCGTAGCGCACGTTGGCTATGATGTCGCAGTTGCGGCACCCAACTGGACTAGTATACCACACACATGTGCATGTAAGAATGTGCTGAACATGCCCATTCATCCATTGTCGTACGCTTGCATACGTGCTGCTATTTTCGTGCGATTATAGGATGGGCATGGGGAGAGTGAGGCAGCAGTAGCCTGCTTTCTCACTGTAACAGTAACACACATTTTTAACTTGTTGGTCCCCCCAGCCACCTTTCATTGGCAGTAAGCATCGCTTTTATCGAGCGATATACTTTTGATTGGCAATACAGACGCCCGTCCGTCAGCCTCTGTCGCAATACCATCCGTATCTGCCGCGCATGATGTAAGCTCCAAGGCGTATGAAGATGGCTGGGTGTCGTGCGTTCTCAAGTACTATCGAAGCCGTCCCTGTCTTGGCTATCGTGGTGTTCTACCGTTAGACTTTGTTGGGCTAGCTAGCCAGGGGCTTTTCTGTCTGATCGGATGATTGAAATTCGACAGGGAAAAGAAGTGACCGCTAGCAGTGTTTTGCCGGAACATTCCTAACCCAGTTTTTTCCTTCTTCGGTACCGCTGATGCAAGGAACCAGAGAGTGCGATGTCTTATCTATTTACTGTATAGTTGTTTTTAATGGTTTGCGAGAGAGTCAGACATTCCCTGCATACCGGGTATTTTTCGTTTCTCTCAAGGATGTAGTAGTGTAGTGTAGCAAATACCGACTAGCTGGGGCTGGAAATAGTGTATAGCGTGTAGTACACGACGCTAACAAAGTTGCAAGGTTGGCATCAGCACACCATCACCGTGGCTAAGTACCAAGTATATAGAATGAAAAAGAAACAAAGACAACGATCGCATTCCCTTGCTGCGAACGAACGGGAACGGGTATAGGACCGACCGTATGGAATTTTTTTCGGTTCTATACACACACCCCATTCCCGTCATCTCTGCACTAGATAATAGCGGGATTATTTTGATTTTAATTTTAATTTCTTCTCGTCTAGTTCTTCAGCCACAAGCGCGCACACACACACACAGTATGCGAACCATGAGCCGCGTTTCTTTCGCTGCCTAGATAGATGATGACGAGCCCTGTTGATCCATCCACTGGTCCGAATGGCTCATACATACGAGGACAGGGACAAGCTGAGTGATGGGTCCGACCATCTATCCAAATCATTTTGTCAGACAGATATCCGTAGATATCTGATATCTTCTGAGTACGGGCCACCTTGCATCAAAGCACAAGCCCTACAGGCCACGAAATCGGCAGCCTGCATCCCAAGGTGAGGACAGGTGTACAGGTGTAATCTGCACTTTATCGACAAGGCCAAGGAAAAGAAGACCGGACCAGCCACTAATCCATTCCATCCGAATTCCCCGTGGCACTCTACCCCTGAAGGTACGCTACGCTCTTCACGCTACACGGTCCAGGGTACCTGGCTACAGGTAGTGTAGGATCGATGCCCTGGTGCGGCGTTTCGCAACCCTGCGCTGCGCTACCAATTCATGAGCTGCCCTTCAAGGTGGGAGAGAGGTTGAGTCATTAATTTTTTTCAAGACAACGGCCCCCAAAACGCCCGTATGTTGTTGGTATGCGAGGAATTTATCGTTATTGTTTATTTATTGATGCGTAAATACAAAGCACAACTATCTATCTAATTTCCTAATCAGGCATGTATACAACAACAAAAACAAACATCAAAATTCCCAATTCGGCCTAATTACGGCATACACAACATACCAGAGCTCGCCCCGCCCTGGTGCGGATTTACTTTGTGTGCGGCGAGCGGAAATCTAGTGTAATTGAAGGTAGTGATGATAATCTCGGCCGCCGCCGGTGATTACCCAAAAGTCCCTGCCTACAGTAAAGCCAAGATGTGCACCGTGCGCAATAGCACACACAAGGTAAAATTAATAGAGAAAAAAAATAATACTGATCCCAAAAAGTGAGCGGGAGGATTTCAAATTGCGCAACAAAAGAAGTAGGTGATGCCATGTGGCTTGGTCTTCGTGATGTTGGTTTTATAACATATGTGTCCTCACTGTTTCTATCCTATCAACTGAAGATAGATCTAGCAAGTTACCTACCACCTTAAGTACCTACCTAATATCAAGTGGACAATACGGATTACGGCATCCCCGATAACGCCTTAAGAAGTTATTATGTGCCAAAATAGATAGAAATCTACTACTCCGTATGCAGCGCAACGCCGGCTCTTGGCGCACGAGGTATCCACGCGGGACCGCAGGCTGCGTGGTGCGGGAAGCGTGCATGAAGCAGGGACGGACGCCGTTTATCAGAGACGTTAAAAGTAGACATAACCTAGATCGTACCTTGATACTACGATGGGCAGGGTGAAGGCTGGGGTATCAACAGGCATCACCACCTATGGCATCATATAGGTCCCAAATGGATATTGAATAGAGATTGATAAGATAGTTTAAATATTTCGAACCGTCCTCCTCTTCTACCACTACAGTTGAGTACATAAAGCAAGGGTATATCCAATCCAGCCAGCCAGGGTGAACAAACCCGCCAGCTAGCTTTCGCTCCTCCAGAGTATTCTATAGATAGCTGCAAGTCCAAGATGAATGAGATGAAATAGTAACGCCCTGCGCTGAAACCGAGAGATCCGAATCCCACCGTCCATGAGATAGATACCATAGACAGTGAGATAGCCTTCCAAAGCCCATTAAAAGTTTGTTCATCACGGCGTAACAGGTGCCGTGAGACATAAGACGTAAGTGACTCTCTCCAAGAGTAGCTAACAAATAGTAGGTGACCCAAGTCTAAACAAAGGAAAATATAAATTCAATTCCTCCCAAGATCCGAACTTTTATCTTCATAGCCCGAGTTTGTCCCGGATAGATCGGGTCGTTCGTGCTGTCATTCGTGTCCTGCTGTGCTGTGCTTGCGCGGTGCGGTGTGTAATCGTTAAGAGAATGATGGAAAAGCGCATAGAATTGCGCCACCTCCTCCAACCGCGTCTCTCAACTCGTCCTCTTTCTGCTCCTGGGTATCTCAAAAATTGGAAACAGCTGAGACAGGAAAAAGTGTATCGAAAACCTCTCTTCCCCATCATGCCAAACTGCCCTGAGGCCTGAGTAATATGACAGTAGTAACACATATGAAATTCCGGGAAGGGAAGTCCGTGGGATGAAAAAACCAAGAGAAAGTCCCGGTAGTGATACACGACGGCAGCAGCCGTCTAGCCTAGTGGTTTTGGTTTTTAATGGTATATGGTGATAACCGAAGGATGGTCCTGAATTAGCCGAGGGAGACAGGAAACCAATGGAGAGGTAAGAAATCCAATGGGTCCATCCATCCGGTGGTTCATTTATTGGGTTGGCCGTTTCAATATGTCCTCACAGTTGGCGTCAAACCGAAGGTTCCAAAGGCGCACGGACTGCATGAAGCGTTCCGACTTCTCGAGTTCCCGCTCCCGGCCAAACAGGGTCTCAACAAACTCGATGCCCGAGTTCTTGCCAAGCTGGGCGGCCTCGCGTTTCTTGCTGGCCTTTAGCATGGGGGCCTCACATCGCTTGAGGAGAGACCTCAGCTTATCCGTCAAGCGCTCGCCTGATTCTATAAAGTCCTCAATCATTTCCCGGTTCTCCTGTGTCCGGACCTGAGGAACAATCTCTTCTGAACGTTTTATCTTCCCGGACAACTGGATCAGGAGAAGCCACATCTCACCGGCCATGTCCGATATGGAGTAGCGGCGCCGTGGTGGTAGACGGTCCAGTCATAGATCCACTTGCCCAAGGAGTTGGCATCAAAGACACTACCGAGCAACATGATAGGCTCCTCAGTGGGGTCCCAGTTCTTCAAGGAATAGCCGGCAGGGATCCGGTGCTTCTTCGCGTCCGCCTCCGTGGCCCGAGGGGTAGGTGCTGTGACCGACTTCTTGGGCAAGGCTGCCGTGGGACGAACCGTGGCCGGGCGCTGGATGTTAGGCACGGCTCCTGACGAGGGGCGACGCGAGTGGGAGTGGTGACCAACTCTGGTGGCGGAGCGTAGCGGGGGTTCCTCAAAGCGAGCGTACTCAGCCTTGTCCTTCTCAAAGAAACCGGATGGGATAGCCTGTGGGTAGTAGCGGGAATCAGTGCCATGCTCGGGACGAACAGTGTAATAGTCATAATGATTTCTCTGCCTTGCGCCCCCCACTGCGGCCTCACCACGTAACGTAACCATTGCCGGCCTCGATGACTTCGTCCTCGTCGGAGTCCCATAAGAGGCCCGATAGCAGGAAAAGGACCTGCGTCGCTCGCCGCGCCTCGTCGGGGCATACTGCACGTGTGCGTAGTGGGGAGGATAGTCTTGAGAATGATCTAGAACGTGATGGTGTTTCGACCCCTTGTTATGGGAAAAACTGCGCTTTCGCGAACTCACTTGCGGGCTTGGGCCAGTGGCGTATTCACCGGTGCTCTTGTATCGCGGCGAGAAGGCGGTCGTGGACGGGGATGTACTCGCCGAAGCCGGTGCTGGCGCCGCGGGCGTGGTTGCGCGTCGAGGATCGCTGCGGGGTCTTTGCTGGGTAGAATGGGTAGTGATGTGGCGACGGTGTTGGCGAGGGGCTATTCACGTCGTAATTGTAGTAAGGGTCACCGCCTCTGTGAGGGGTGCCCGTGTAGGGCGAACCGAAATGGCTCATGTTGGGAGTCGAACGAAGCCTGCTGCTGCTGGCGGGAGGCTGCGATATCTTCGACCGTGTCGCCTCGTCGAGACGAGATGCGCGATGGATTGCGGGAGGATCGAACTTCGTCTGGTCCTGTTTCTATGTTTGCGATCGCCCCCCTGGCCGCGCGCGAAGTGGGGTGAAAGGTGTGTTGTAATAATAATATCTCGAGATCTGCTGGCGCCTGATGTCGTGACGCTGTTGAAAGTGACGCCCGTCACCTGGGTTTGTGGTCGGTAGGAAGAGGAGAGGAAGACCGACTTCTTTGTGAGAACATGCTATATGCTGTAGATGTTAATCCCCAGGGCGAGGCCGTGTGGGCGGATCGTGGTCAAAGCCGAGCGGACGTCGACCTTGATTTCCAGAATGCACGAGAAGACACTGGATCGCTCGGGAATCCAGTGTGGGTGATGACGAATCGATTGGGGTATCGATCGATATCGGGCGTGGTCTGAGGCGGTCGCGGAGGCGTCGTTGCGGTTGAGTCAGAGATATGGCGAAAGCCAAATTGGGAGAAAAGATCAATAGGCGAAGGTGTGTTGGGTGCGGGTGAGTGTCTTTTGTATGGTGTTCTGTGTGTGTGTGTGTGTGTGGGAGGGAGGATGGTGGAAGCGAGGCGTGGTGGACCTGGTGGGGCCTAGCCTGTCCCTTGAGAAATTTTTTATTGTTATTTTTCCCAGGTCTCTTTTTTTTTTTTTTTCCCTGCTCTCTTGCGCCGAAGGGGCAAGGAAGGGAATCAGCCAAGCCTGACAGGGAGGGGCACCGCTCGCAAAAAGCCCTGATCCCTGGCAACTAGTAACCTGCTAGTAGAGCCAGGTAACGCTAGCCCGACAGGGGTGGGTGTATGTGCCTCAAAGGGGCCAGAAGGCGCAGAAGGGGTGGGGTGGGCGACACAAGAGCGGCCGGGGAGTGCCGTCATCCAACAACTACCCCTTTAGGACTAGCCGCACCGTCGCACGATTGGTAATTGCTCTTCAACACAGCCACAACGTCCCAGAAGCTTCGGGCTCGCACTTTGCGCCCGAGACAGTGCTGACAGTCCCTAATGCACGTTTGCACCAGCACCGATCTCTGGCGTACCGGCACTGCGGTCCGGCCACTAACAAGTCTCCGTCGGCTGCCACTTTCACCCGGCCCTATGCTAATAGTGCCCAATGTTGCCTGTGTTACAGCGGATAGCAGTCATTCGGTTAGCGGATGAGGATTGGATCTTTCAGCGCCTTCAGCTCTCGCCTGTCGCAATTCGCCCCTCATTCATCAGCTGTCTGTCGCTCTAGTTGTCCTGACTGGCTCTCGTTTGTCGTCATGTGAAAGCTCAACCAACGTAAGATGACTGGTTGATGAATCACATCCAGTCAATCAATCAACCAAAGTGAGTCTGTTTGACACAACAGCTTCTCCCTTTTCTGCCTTCTTGCCTATTTCTTCTTTGCCACATACAACCAAGAGATCGCCTGTCGAGGGAGGGTTTAACTTGATATGTGTAATGCCGTAGAAAACGAGGGGAGCAGCTTGGAACGCGAATACGATGATCGTTGCGTACTGTGTAGCCGTCCGTAGGATTGCTGGATAGGATCTGTGCCGAGTGTCCCTTTCAAACAAATGGCGTCACCGGTAATTCACAGCCACTCGCCGATAGCAATCAACGGATTTCGTGTGCTGACTTCAATGGCTTGTCACTATATCCGTTCGTTGTAGTATCTCCGCGTTGAGATACTAGTATGTACGGTAAGTCTTAACTGTGCGAAATACGCTGCACATATGTGTGGTAGCGAGTCGGATAAGAAGGATCTTAGTGTTGCCAGGGTTGTCCCAGGTGGCCAGGAATAATACAGGATCTGTGCGAGGCTGGTAAATTGCCTCGGAGTTTAGCGAGATTGAGATATGGTGGAAGGGAGACGATGTGGTCCAGGACACGAGCGCCGCCGAGGCTGCTAAAATCCCCGCCGTCTGTGTAAGGTTACGGCCTGCGAATACGGATCCTAGTCGTCCAGAGAGTATAAAGAGGTTGGTGAAAATTTTCCTTCTTCCAGGTCCAGGGTTCGTTTCTCGATAATCAATAATCCATTCACTTAATTGAAGTTGAATGAGACACAGCTATACGTAGCTCTCGCCTTGCAAGATCGCCAGACAGAGATGAACTGCTGTCGCGTTCATAAATCAATAGCAATGATGGACAAGTCGCCATATAGCAGATATAATACTTCCCGAACAGAGTGTTGGAGTAAATGCCTGGCAGAGGAGGGGAGGGGTTTCAAGGGTTGCGGTAATAAGTGATGCTAGTGAGGCGCACAGACGAAACAGTCTGTTTAAGTGAAGTCAAACAAGCAATCCTGACACCAGGTTCGCTCGCTAGTGTGCTGGCCACTTATCGAAAGGTTTCTGATGTCTTGTTTCTTCTCTACAAAGAGTGTTAGAATGATGTGGATAATGGCAAAACCCAACAGGCAGGTCGAATAGTAGGTCGTTTGCCCATGTAGTTTAGCCGTCGAGTTAATCGCGCACCTTCTCATCCAGAACAATCATAGACGTGCGGTTCGGTACACCCAAAAGCGCCACCAAAGGTCGATGAGGAGATGATCGAACGGATGTCGGTAGACTAGGAAGCCGAAGATACGCCTCTGTCGTTCCGGGTCACTGTTTCCCAAATGACTACTGTCTCTGCTGGTTTGATCAACCGAGTGAGAATCCAGGAAGGCGCCTTTAAGAGGATTGGCAGACGGCAAATGGCACAAATATGTATGTGTGATAGATGGTAGGCAGAGGATGTACGCGTCTGTTATCTAGACGGCAGAGACAGGAAGGCCAACCACTTTCGTCATCACCGAGTTGGCTTGGTTTATAGCGTAAGTTACGAGTGGGTGGGTGGGAGTAGAGGGTGAGATCGCCAGATGCGATGTGTGATCTACCTCAAGCAGAGTGCCAATATTGGCCTCGGTCTTTTCCCCGCCTTCTAAATTCCCATCAGGTGTCCAAGACTTTCTTCCGTTCTGGGCCAAAGAGGGGGGAGGGGGCCTGCATAATACCAGGCACAGGCTGGGAGTTGGCTTGCCTGCTTGGGTATGTGATATTATATCCGCCCGAAGCTCTCTCTGTGCAATAGGTACATGGGAGTATGTCGTGCATCACCTCATGTCTTTATATATAGTCTGTGCTACCCACCCAGTAGACATACTTCACCCCTGATAGGAACACGGACTAGACTGCCAACTCTGACAGCACATTTCAACTTCTTCCTCGTTTCTCGACGTCTGGGCGCAAATGTGCCTGTTGAAACAGGGCCCAAGATCCAGCTAGAATCAAACGGCCAGTGGTTTTCCAACATGGCCAGAGTGTCCTGTGCTCACTCACTCACACACACCTTTACGGGCCGAGGGTGTCACTGAGCGCTTGCGTTCTGTGACTGGACTGGACGCCTCAGCAGTCAATCACAGCTATCACATCACAGCTGTGAGGTACTATACCACCCTACCTATTGACTTACTAATATGCAGAGTAGTAGTCGGTGCTTACCCGTATCGGATGCGACGGGAATAGAGCCTAACGATAAGTTTTGCTGCTGCCTGTGAATCGTATATAGACTACTTCATGTATTGTGCTACTGGCTGCTGATTACCTCGGATGAGTTGACTTGGAATTTGACTTGCTCTCTTGCTTACTAGCTTAGCTTGTACGATAAACACCCCCCAAGGCACGGTCCCTGCCGATGTCAACGATATAGGTTAGATAGCTTTTTCACACATATATCGACAGCGACTGAAACCCTCAACAGGAATGGTTCATGCTGGAGTCGGTCATCTGCACCTCCACATGCATCGCGGGGAAGAGGAGGCCCAGGCCAAAACGTGGAGTTCGCCGCATAGCGTGTCCACCCTGTCCCCTCTCCCCAACCCCTCTACCAATGAATGTTTGAGAAGCCATACTCTTCGTCATGTATGATGTCGTCCCCCATCTAGCCTTGGTTTCCCCCTCGGCCTACCCTACATACTGGGTAAACTAGTCTAGATCCCGCGACTTAGGGTCTACTCCGAAGATTTGGTTATCTGAGATGCATGTGAGGATGGTCATCAAGAAACAGGAAGTACTATAAATGATTAATCGCTCAATATTTGAGAATATTGTGTTTTTCTATTGTAATTAACTGATAAAGACGAACAGTACGGACATTGTCTAGAATAGGTAAGTATTCTATCGGGTTACACTATGCCTTTCTAGAATATTAAACAAATACCAGTAATCCGATAGCCCAGTACTTTACTTCTTAAGTATAGTTGCATTCGGCGTAATTGAGACGAGCTGAGTCAGGATCAGCAATTCAGAATCCAGCCACCAACGATTGGCCTTGAGTGGTTGACAGACTCAGTCATACACCTAGTCATACCCTCAGTAGTACGCTATTAAAATTCACACTTCTCATAGGTCACCGTTTGCTCCTCTCATTCAAACGGTCGGTTCATATAATTGGTAGGCCGTCGACCACATGAGCCGTCTCATGGCTGCCTCATTGATGCCATATATCTATACCGACTGATAGAATTATTGATCTTGCGTCCACTACATTGGTTCTAGATTTCTGGTCACTAATGTCGCACCCTAACAGAATAGCACAATGGACTGAGATGATGTATGATCCTTGTGAGACTGTTTTCTTGGTCAGCGTGTCTCGCGCCGACCACCATGTTTCGGTGTTATTAGCCCGCCATCATGTTATTTGTGGCACATCGCCACCTACACGAAACCAGCCCTAGCTAGGACCTAGCCAAAACCATGCCATGAAAATTTCCCCAATCCTACCTATCTCCTTACAACCTTTATCAATGTCTGTGGGAATTAGCAGTTCTGCAGCTGATTTTGCTCTGATGTATGAGTCGAAACGGCCTGTAAATATCTAGGCAGATAATCATGGGCTAAGCTGGTGAACGATGGGGGTATCTGAATACACACTCACTCTCGATGGCCTCACAACCTTCATGACAAGAGATTATTTATTCTCAAAACTATCGGGTCATGCTCCATATTTATCATCCGATAATACAAGTTCAACATTGATGAGGCTCAAAAGCTAATTAGAGAAAAGGGGTGCGGCTCAACAACATGCCTGCGCGGACTTTCATGCGCATGTTGGTCATCAAAAGCACGGATAGCATTCCGGCCCATCAGCTGGGTACGTATCTACTCAGCCTCGAATCCAGGGGGTGGCATGGCAATGCTCCATACAGTATCGCCAGAACTGTCCCAGAAGCTTAAGCATCAGAATATTATTCCTTTCGCATTTCGACCTAATAGATTACACCCACGACCACGGGTCGGTCCAACAAGATGTGGATCGGCCGGCGTGGGAAATTAGCGCTGCGCAGGCAATATCCACCCCGTCATCCTTCAACGTTAGCAGCACACCTCCCCATGCAGACCCAAGACCCAAGACCCAAGCTTCTTTCATGAAGAGATTAGCATCCGTCTACCAGATAGACACCCCCTGTGGTCCTGCGACTGCCGCCGGTGCATAGCTCACCGGTCAGAGACTAGCGTTTGTCTCTCTTCCCAACGAGGAAATTTTGCTTGCTCGTTTCATGTTCCGTGTCCATCTTCCCGCCCATCGTTCCGCCCATCTCAGGCCGTGGGAAAAGTTCCCATGGCCAAGTGTACTGATTTCATCTCCCCTCGAGCGAGTGCTCCGATCTCGTCGGCCTTCACCAAGGTGACTCACAGCAACGGACGTCATGGTGCGGTACCTTGTTGTGTTTATGCCGTGATGCCCGGCGGTCGTTGCTGCTCTCAATGCACTGATGTCCAATTTTGTGGGCTGAGAGTTAATCCTGATAAACGTATGGCCAATTTGAGGGCCTCGCATTCAGGCCGCATGCAGTTGTGTAGCTCCCGATTGGAGCATGCCGGGGTCCTGCAGGGTAATGCTCCAAAGTACACGCCCGACTAACCTAGATTTGCAAGAGTCCGACGACAGTTGACTGAGCAATCCTCTTCTCGATCCTCATTCACCCCCTACCCAATACCAGTAGCTCGACCGAAAAGGTCTGGACACACTCCACCGAGCCTTCTTTTTCTTGACACATCGTCGACGAGGAGAAACAGTCCATTGGCCTCGACCCCAAAATAGGAGCCCTCACCCGACAACACGGCGCGACAATCAAGCTGATCCTCGTCCTCTGTCACTCACCGACTTGTTGTTTCTTGTCGAGAAAGAGGGCGGTCTGCATTGTTTCATGCCTCCTCGCCTGCAGGAAGAACGAGGCGGCTGCTCTCATTTGGCCGAGCTGGCCCTGGTCTATAACCCATGGATTCTGACGTAGCTCAGCGCACAAAAAGATATATAGAAGAGAAATTTTCTTATTAGCTGATATCGCGAGATGACCCCTCCTGCTCATGCGACTTGCCCTCTCGATAGGGAGCGAAGTCGCATAGCTGTCGAGAAAAAAAAATCATATAAGTATGGTGGGGGGCAAATATCAACGGGACATGCATAGACAACGAAGCTACTTGCTTCTCCCGTAAATGCTGGCACTTACTACTCTTACCATGATGGCCTAGATAGCATGTGACGGGTAGGTGTCGAGACATCGTGAACCCTACAATCGCACTTAAAGCCCTATATAACCGATAGTGAGACCGGGCGACCACTCAGACCACTCAAATTTATCGCAACTCACACCCACCACCTGCACTACGAAAAGGATCGCCCAACCAGGAAGTAGGAAGCACTAACCTAAGTAGTATCGTGAAGAACTAATCACAAGATGATGTTCAGCTTGTGCTGTGTTGTACAATCTAATGCTCCATGCGATGCCCTCACCTGGCCCTTCTTTCTCCCGCTTACTTCAGGTATTGGCCCAATGGTATGTCGTGCCCTCTAGATATCGGCTACCTCTCGCTCGCATCATCATCGTCACTCGTATCATGGCTCAGATCATCGAGATAACGGCATCTCATTATTGCGAGATGTCACCCAAGACAAGCGGGCGACAGAGATAAGTGAAGTGGACAGCGCATCAAATTTCGCATCTCAACAGGTTATTTTATGCGCAGGGAAAAATGTGCGACAGAAGCCTGCAGGCGGTCCGGTCAAGCGGCGACGCACCCGGGTGCCGCCAACATGGTGAGGATGCCGGAATACGTTAGGAGGGGTGTCTCCTTTGACAGCATGCACATGCACGATGCTTGCCTCGCTTTCGATCCCTCTCTCCATTGGCACGTCCTTCCTTCAGGGAGCCCTCGCGACCCAGACCCAGATTTTCGGGAGCGGTGCTCTTGTTGTTGACGTGTCACTGGTGAACTGCCATTTCCGAGACCCAGATTACGCGCTTCGACGTGTGGCTGAGTCGGTGTTTGAACATATGAATGGATGGCCCAAGCCAAGGTGTGACATGGGCAATGCGAGCTTTTCAACAACAGCCCTAGGGGAGTCGAGTCGCCACTCCACTTCGTTCCGGAAACTTGCCTATTTCGTACTCGTTGCCGCGCTGGTGACATTTTGTGCCTGAGTGACAAATCTCGACGTCATGAAAACTTTTCTGCTATCGATAATTTCAAGATTACAAACATAATAATTATTCTACAACCTATTCTATAACCCTCCCTTTCATATTATTGACGCCCCAGCCCCATTATAGGCATCCCTAGGTCTAGCGTATAAGACCTACTACACAAGGGGCGGCGATAAACCCGACTGTTGGGAGAAATGGTATTCCACATCCTTACATATAAGTATATCACGTCGGCGCCTATTAGTCATCTACCTATCTTTTTGCGACTGATTTTGCTACACACATAGTGACTTGCGGCCTTGCACTGCGCACGCCGGACACCTGTTAATGCCCAGCCGGCTAAGTTGCACCGACTATGTGACGCCATGAGTCACAACAGAGTTTCAGCAAATATGTAATCACTTGTGCGCGCCCTTATGGACCCTCCTTCCGATTAAACACTCAAAAGGACCTTAATGCCATTTGGGAAGTCACCTAACTGGGTCAGCCAGAGAGAGACAGGGTCTCGAGGAGTGGGCTCCGGCATCGCCACCAAGGACAATGATATTGGTAGCAGCCATGCTGTACACGTCCACCGCTAGCAGGGCTGGGGTTACGACATCGGGGGGCTGGTCGATGTGTGCAATGGTGACTGGCAGCCGTCTCTGTCTGTGGACTGCACGCTGACCGGCACCTCTTGTTTCCGGATAGTACGGGAAGTTTCCTTCATGCTGGAGTTATGGTCGCCGTGCTGTAGGCAGCAGTGTAATTTTCTTCGAGTAAGTGAGTGTGATCCACCTGAGACGGTGGTCTGTCCAACTGGATTTGTGAAGATGGCGGGAGTGTGTGCGGGTTAGGGCTGGCCGCCGAGGCCTGCCGATGTTATGGTTGGTTGCATATCAGGTTTTCCGTCAGCCCAGACCCTATCATACCGCGCGCACTATCTTGTTGAGGACTACCGACCGTCCAAGCTTAACTGCAAAAGTTGTGTCGAGCATTTGCGTATTTGCCGCCCTATTTCACGAAGATTTAAGGATCTTACATTACCTGAGACAATTCTGTTGCCATGATATCTTGAATTTGCCTTCGTCGTGCTTCGAGACCGCTGGATAGGCCTACACAACTGGGACTTGAAACCTTTGTCTGTGCCCTGTGACTCGCCACCTGAAGTTCCCTCCACCCCTCTGCCATAAATAAATATCCTCCCTGACGCTTGAGCTCATTCCTGATTCTTGAGGTTCTGTGCGACAGTGTTAATGCACTGGGTATTAGTCTCCAAATGAGTAACACGCGTCAGGAGGTGGCGTTTTCTTTTAAGAAAGCCTGATATGTTGACTCTCACGAACGCGTGGTCAAGTGACTTACCCGCGCACTGATCGACAGTGATCACCACCTACTCGGTAGCGAGGAGTCATAGTCAACTAGGATGTCATATCAAAGGAGATGTCTTATCGTTGCATTCATCACTACTACTGCCTATTTGTGCTACATGGTAGGCACTCCCACGCTGTAGCCTCCCTTTGGTTACATCGTGCGGTATGCTCGGACCAACCAATTGCATCGGCATAGTATTAGACCTATGCGAGTGGCTAAGATTTGCGCGCCAATCTGACTTCATCGTCAGCTTGGCTGACGATTAGTTAGTGAGGCGATACGTCTAGACACTCGACGAATTATTCTACCGGAATGTTATAGTCGCGGGTGTGGCGATGATGAATCCAGAGGCGAGCAAGGACATTCGATCATGGTCACTACGCTTCGACGAAGTTACGACACCTACCTGTCGAGTCATATCCCAAGTTGCTATTGACTTGCTCCAGCCCGTAAGCCGAAGCGCAGTGACTCACCGACCGAGGAGGATGAGTCGAGTAACCATAGTGTAATCCTAAGCAAAACTCGTCTCGGAAATGTATTTTATTTCTGTCTAAGCATATTGAGTAATATATTCTTACGCACTCCGAACCCCTATTGACACAACTCCGAAGGATGATGGAGGCTGTTTTTACTTACTATTACAGTCATAATATGCAAACTGTTATTCCTAGACAGCTACGTCGTGGAATGTGGCCACGACATCCCGATGTCATCCCAAGACATGATTTGTAAATGGCATCGACAAGTACGCGTCGCAGTTCAAGGCTTCGAAGGCAAGGCCTGACTAGCCATAACTAAAAATAAGTTCCCACCTTATACTACAAGGGGAGTCGTAAATTGAATCTGCCACGGAATAGAACTGTAGCTATCACAAGGCACCACCCAATCTCACGATACCGCACCAGACTCCCAAATCTTGCTATGCTTTATAGAATCTGAGACCTTAGGGACGAAGGAACTGTATTGATATAGCCGGGACTCGCCCCAGGAGACTCCTAGACTCTTCACGCAGTAACAGATATTAATATTGACCCTATGTCCTGATTGTGAGGTCTTGACTACTAGTAGCACTATACCACAATACCTTATATTAAAGATAAGAATGTTGTCAAATCGAGCACTTAAATGCTTATAGCTAGCTATATGCATACTACTACAGGGCTTTCATCTTCTGAAAAGGAATTTAAACTTTCAGAATACCGCTCATCTTATCATTGATGCCCATCCACTCTTATACAAACATGTAATAGTTATACCATAAGTATGGTATGCTAAAGGAGATATATATTATTGCAAGATACTATTATAAATAAATATCATTTATTTAGTGAAACTAAGAGTTGCCGATTTGTAAAAATCCATCACTTCTACAATTAGCAATATAAAATGGCTTTAGTAATAAGGAGGTATATTATAGTACAGACAATAACATATCCCTTTAATTTCCAACTTTTTTTGAGGTTTTTTCTACGATAATATTCTGGAAGAAGAGATTTTATAGCTTGTGAGAATCTAATGCTTCGTGGTGAAATAAAACTTCAGATTTGGTAGGTAGTAAAAAATACCTAAATAAAGCGAATGAGCGATCTAGCTACTGCTTCGGATACCGCGGGCCTTGCTAGTGCAGCACGCAAGTCAACATTAATCTCGGCTGCCAGCTCGTCGAAGTATGGAATTGTAGGAAACCACTTGGCCAGTCGCGTTATCATAAATAGAAGAAGGTACCAGAATTGGGCCCCATGCTTGTCAACGAATATCTCATGGTAATACCTGGAGGCGCTATCATCGCGTACCAATACTCCTAGATAAACGTGTAGAAGCTCGTGAACGACAATACATATGGCCTTAGCAAAAGGTTGATACTTGTCCCGAGAATCCCACAGGTTGATATGGAGTTCCCCTTTTTTGTTCTCGAAAATTCCGTGTAACCATCTTCCGTCTGGAAGGTAGATTTCGCCCCACAATGAAGGGTGATAATTGGTCTGCCGGCTACCAACTTGCCCTCACGTCTCACTGGCTGCGTGATAAGGCCGAAGAAGAACAGACGGTCTATCCATACGAGGTGTTGGCCCAGTAGCTCCGCCAAGGGCTTATCTTTAAATGGAGTTATCTTATTCATCTCCCACTCTGTGTAAAGCTTCTTCTTAAACTCCACCAGCACCTCACTATCATGGGCGGCTGTTGCCGCAAGACAGTTAGCTGTAGTAAAACGGACAAGGTCAGAAGCTACCTGTATATAAGGCCTGTCTGGGTCGTCCATATCCCAAAGGCCATCCCTCTCGGGGCCTGGGGTGTCCTGCCAGAACTCTATACGACGAGCAAAGCTCTCAATAGTCGCTCTAGACGCCGGGGACAGAGATGAAAGATCAGATGAAGGGTCAGACATCTTAGTTGATTTAAGAAAGGGGTTGCTAATTTTAGTAATAGACTTGTTGACTGGTTTGTTGATGGGTTTGTTGATTTTGATGTGAGATTTGTTGATTCGAGAACTTCCCAAGAAATTGCACCCCTTTATATACACGTCACAAAATAAACCCCATGAGTAGGATCGTAGAACAGGATTTTTATTATTCAAACACAAACTATTGAGTGTTTGAAATGAGCTGCCTGTCAAGGGACACAAAGAACAAGGGCGCTAGCAAGGCCTTTATATGGCAATAAAGCATTGTGTTACGAGTTTGTCTAGGGATTGTACCGGTGATTTTATTCAGTGATATTACCCCTACGCTAGGATCGGCAATATTACATTATATTCCAAACCGTATACACTCGACGAGCACACGAGAGAATCGTTGGTCTGTGCTTAGAGGCCGAGTGAATATCCGTTGCCCTTCTCTATAGACCGCTTCCAGGCCGCCTAGCGACACACCGATCATGCCACGCCTTGACGTTCGGATACGGCGCAATGTCCAAAACCTTGCTATGGTACACCGTCTGCACGAAAAACAGCATAACAAAGTCGACCCTCGTCGGGTTCTCATTGCTCATGAAGTACTCCTGGCCTTTGAGAAGGCTATCCATATACTTGAGCTGCGCATCGAACTCCTTATCAACATATCCGACGTGGATCATGGTGCTGACGGCCGCGATAAGAGGCCGGATGAAGAACGGTGACATGACCTTCAGATAGTAGAACATCATAGCCGTCATCGCAGTAATGTTGAAGCTCGCCTCGGCGAAACCCACGAGTTCCTGTTCTCGCAAGGCATCGTGATCATCATCAGCGCCGGAGACTTTGAATTTCCCCGCGCTGTCGTACGTCTCAATTAGGTAAGCTGTGATCGCCGAGCGTTCGATTATGACGCGCCCTGACGCCGTGATCAGCTGTGGGGACTTGCCGAGGGATGCGTCTCCTTCAGACTCGCGGGCGCGCGGTTCTTGTCCCGGCCGCTCTTCCCGCGTTCGAAGAGGTTGAGATTGTATGGGATCTCAAGCTCTTCGAGGAGCCAGAGAATTGTTTGCGATTGTGAATCCTGGGGTGGCGTTAGATTAATCTTCTCTTGTGCGGGAACGCCGTCTAGGGGGTAAACTTACGCTGAGATGCTGTAGAGTTGGCTTGCCTTCTGTCGTCGCCATTTTGTGTAAGGGGTTTCAATTATAATCACCAATTGACGGGAAACTCTCGTGAGAATAGATAGTTGGTGTTGATGGTATAAGGATCCTCAGTTATGGGTGGTGGCTAACTGAGTGGCTGGCGCTACAGCACCCGCAATTTTCTTGTGGCTGGTTGGCCCGGCAAGCCACTGCCAGTACGGTATTTAGCTCGGGGCCTGCTGCGCAGGTCCTTCACACTTTTTCCTCACTTGTAAATTCAGTACAATAAATACTATTTTGGAGCCACGCCTTCAATTTTTTGTGAGGCGCAACATCCTCTCATTTCCCATCTGGGTATTAATGGCCTGGCTAAGTGTGAATAGGGCTTAGCGCCCGCTGTTGAGCTTGTTTGACTAAAGTCTTGGCCATTTTATGACCACATACAGCGTCTTTGGACCGACAGATAGCCCCAAGCACTGAGGCGCTGGTAATCTATAGTCCAGGAGATCTCCGGGTATGTATAGGGACTTCGCACACTCTAATACGCTACTGCTGAGCCTTTTAGAGGGTGCTAGTTCACCTCCCATGATAGATCGTATCTACAAATACGTGAGAATCCTCACTGGGTATAATAGGTATTCACAGAAGGCTAAGATCCTCGAGCTAGTGGATCATCCGGAGTTGTCTTGGCGGGAAACACGTAAATCTGAGTACTCACTCCCAAGGTAGGACAATATAAAGCAACCGTGTGCGGATGGGACCGGTGGAAAAGGCCTAGTTTACTGACTAATTAACCTATTTTCGTGATCGACACCACCCCCTCGTTTTCCGTCTTGGGTCTAAAGCATGTAGGTGCTTTCGCGTGTAGTATGACACGCGTATGTGGTTGGGAAACGTGTTCTTGACATCCTTGATGTATCACCAATCACATATGCCAACTACAAGCCAACCGCGACGGAATCCCACATCCAAATCACCTCATCTTCTTACTCTTCGGGCTGGCCCACATTCTCGGGGCTCTCCTGGTCTTTAGCATCCTCGTCGTCGTCCTGAACAGAAGGGGTGAAATCTAACAAAAGTTCTTAGTATCAAAAAATATTTGCAGTAGGGGGATTTATTTCACTTACCACCAAGCGGGATGTCTGCGAAGCGCTTGCAGGTTTCGGAACCCTTGATAAGAACCTCAACTTGATTTGACAATTTGGTTCTTTTGTCTCGGCTTTCTTGCGATTCCCCAGCAATGGCGGAGACGAGATCCTCGGGCATGCTAAATACCACGGTGGGCGAGAGTATAGCTGGGAGAGAGGTCGTGAGCTTTCGCTCAATCACTTCGATAGATATATCATCCACGATACGCTTGAGAGCGACCTAGAAGAAATGTCAATTACTCTCATCAGACACCGGGAAACTTACTCACACTGTAGTACGCTTCCATACAATCTACAGCTTCAGAAGCAGCGAACCGCTCGTCATCGAGCTCCGTGCGCTGAGATAACTGGTTAATAAGACCTTTGAAGTCGTACGATTGTCGATTGGTATACGTGGGTGTAGTAGTGACAGTGCATCCGAAGAACCCTCAATGATCTTCGAGCAGAACTCACGCCTACGTTCATCATGAATGAGATGAACTGCTTCAAGGTACTGCTCATTATAGGTTACTGGATGACAGAAAACTTGGGAATCAATGAGCTCAATCGCTTTGGAGGTGATTTCTTCTTTAAGCTTCGTTAACGCTGGGTCAATCACGTTTTGAAGCAAACGTGAACCAACTGGGCCTCCAGCGGCCAAGGTGACGGCAAGCTTCAGACACTGCTTGGTGGCATCCCAACAACGACCAACATGGGTAGTCACAATCTTCCTCCAGGGCTTAGACTGTTCCAGAAAGAGGTCAGTGATGATCAACGAATTGAAACGGCCTGGCAACTCGCGGCCCCGTGTTCTCCGCATGATCTCTTGGGTTTGTGTTACGAATTCATCTCTGGTGACTGCATCTCGATGCGTGGACGTGTCTTTCGAGGAAACGATGTTTCGTGCGTGCCCGGATTCTGTCATCTCTGCAGCGAAGTCCCTGTTGAGGTTCTGGATGACTGCTCTCAGGCGTTGCTCATACCCAAGGTCTGTATCGGCCTTTGCGAAGAAGGAACTAGCATTATAAGTACCGTTCGTCACTTCATAGACAAGAGATTGGTATTTCTCGCTGATATTGATCAGATATAGTTTCTGCTCTTCAGCTGTAGCCCGGGTTCCCCGAGTTTACTTAGGAGGTCGCCGCATTGTCGCAGTTTCGCATCGATCTCCGTAATCAAGCTAGGCAGCTCTGTCGCCACCTGTTTGAGAAGTACTGCACTCAACTTAGTTCTGAGTGCCTTGACACCCAGCATTGATGAAGGGAGCTGACTCCACACGCCTTTCGAAAAAAAGTCCTGCTCTTCTTGGTTCCGATGACGGAGAAGTGATGACCGTTCGGTCTTCTCCGAGTCGAGATTTCGAAGTACGTGCCAGCCGAGATTAAATTCAACCTCCTTGTTCTCAGCCAAAGAAACATACATGGCTTCAGTGCCCGATCCCTCGACTAGCATGTCTGGTTTAGTGATAACTCCCATGGTTCGCTTGCCCTCCGGATCAGCAGACCGTGCGAGTTTCAGGACTATTTGGTTCGCAAAGTCGTTCTTGGCCGAAACTACAGCGAGTATGATGCTCCGTGGCTGCTTCATATATGTCTGTACAACGTCTCTGACTAGTTCGACATCCCAAGCGCTTTGCTGCTTAGTTTCTGAATGAATCAACCCGGGTAAGTCGACGATAGTGAGGTGCGGATGATGCGGGCCACTAATCTCAATGCGAAGGAGATCTTTCGAAAACCCTTTGCCCTGCATTGAAATGCCCATGGCTACCTTGGCGCTGTCAATCAACCCCGCGAGGCCATCAAACCCGTCAAGCTTTTCGTGGAAAGCGGATAAGGCATCTCTCTCAGCTCGACGTTTGTTCTGTGGCTTGTAAGGAATAATGGAAACGGTGACATCTGTACGCGAAGATCTTCGGAGAATGAGCTCGGTGGGGAAGCGGGTGCAGAGGTTGCTCTTGACCGGGAAAGGAACTCCAGAAATGGCTTCAAGGACAGAGCTCTTTCCAGACGATTGATCGCCACAAACAATGATCTGTGGAAGTGAGATGTAGTGATCGATACCTTGAAGTCTCAGCTGATCTACAGCATCTAAGAGCTCCAGTTGGTCATCGGAACATAGTCCATTGACCTCGACCTTAAACGAGGACACCATGTTGTGAGTCACTTCAGAAACCAGATGAGTTGCTGTTATGCAGATATCAAAGTAAGTTGAGAAGCAAGAGATGTGGTAATGTCAAGCTGGGAAAGCGATGACCTTGAAGGAGAAGGTCTGTCAATCTGTCCGAGGGTTGAGGTTCTTTAAAGCAAGTAGTATATGAGATGGGCCTCTTCCCTAAGTCCCTATTCCAGGCCACTCGGCAGGAAATACTCCACATGCAAGCAAACAGATGCGAAATGACTACAGGCTTGAATGAGTGGCGCTCAACGATGCAGCCTGCCTTGCAACGCCTCATACAATATGGTGTTCAGCTTTCATATAGCTGATTGTCTGTTTACCTTCCATGAAAGAACAGCTGATACCTAAATTATTAATATCTTGTTTGCCTAATCACCCTACTGAAATCAGCTCTAAGTCTTACGACTGGCCAAGTCCGTCATGCGCATTCCCGACTAACTTGGGTGCCCTGAATGCGTTTGATGTGCCGCAAATAAGTCGCCCCTTACCGTACTACCTCTGCTTGACGCTATCTTTACAAGTTCTAAATGCCTATTTACTATCAAAGAGTGGTTCATACATCTGGAGTATCTAACTTATCTCCGCTTTATTGGTAATAACTACCTATTTGGAGCAGTCATGAATGTCAAGGCGTAGGCCCATTTTTGGGTGTACTGGGACTGTGATTTCAATCACCATTATGGTAAATCGCTTCGTTTGCTTCAACAATTCATATAAGTTCGGTTATATGCCGTCCCTCCTCAACCTTTCTCCAACAACCAATCTCCGTTTGCATCCATCTCCGTTTGCAGGTAGGCCGAATCATAGATCTCAACCAAGCAACAACGTACCCCAAGGAGGATATGCATCCGGGTACTCAAGTCCGTATCTTACCTTGCAACCAACCCACCACCTACCCCAATTACTTTGCGAAAAGATTTCTTGTTTGCAGCTCTCTAGAAAGTCCTGACTTGCTTCTTTTAGACACTCCCACATGGCACGTTGGCGAATGATGACGTTGTGCGACTAGATGGCAAGTAATACCATCAACCAGTTCCCTGTAGGCTTTGGCGAGGTGCCGTCGACGCTATCCTGTCGCCGGTTTTCTTTTTTGGGGTTTTTTGCATTCGGACAAACGAATTGGATTACCTTCTGAAACAGCACCGTTTGTAGAACTATGCTTCCAATTACTGTTAAGGTCCAGCCGCTTATGTCTTCTTCGCTGAAGAGAAGCCGTATGGTTCATTCAGCAGCGTGCGAGTACCGTGCAAGCCGAGACGATGGTTATGTCGGCGCGAGAGGATCACGGCACTGATTAACTCTCCGTAAGGATTGAGCTATAGTGAGCTGTATGTCTTCGCTTTCCTGTGATCTTGGAGGTATTCCTTCTCGCCGTCCGGACGACATATAGCTCCTCATTTTCCTTGAAAACCAGGCAGTCCACCAGCTGTAATTGGGTTGGTCGCGATGTGCCCCCATCACGAGACGATTTGCGCATGCCATCCCGTGGCGTCTTGGTTGGTTTAGCGTTTTCATCGTTCGACCTGTGGCGCTTTCTACCAGGCCGTGACTGGACTCTCGCGGGGCCCAGAGTATTCTCATTCGCGTTGCCGTCCCCGCGTTTGACCTCCTTGGCCCACATCGTTCGAGTCTACTTTAGGTCCCCCTAACCTTGTATGGGGTCGATTTGGGGATCCTTTAGCTGTAGGATTTCCGTCCACACGGGCCTGCACACGAGCTTGGGCATCCAGCTCAGTGTGCTCATTGAATACTACACCCATGACAATGTATGACGTAATCGTTGACTCTTCATGGAGAATAGATCAATTGGCCGCTAGTCACGGTATAATAACTTACCTAAACCTATTACTCGGAATTCAGCACCGCTGAAGATGTGAAAAGAGCCGTGACCTGCAAGTATACAAGCTATGTGAACCGACTAGCTCCGGCTAGCACTCTGCTACCCTCTGGTAAGCTCATTGCTGATTCACCATTATCGATAACGGGAATGATGTTGTAAGTAAGGATGCTTATGAAAATGCCATATACCACATAATACTGCCACCTCCTGAATGCGATTACTACTGTAAGTCTATCATAAGCATCCTATGATATGATTTGCGTCAAGTGCCGGACGGAACAGCCCTAAATTTAAGGGGTAGGTATCATTCCCGGTGGCGTCAGCCCTGAGAAGATCCCCGTTAATCTTCTTCAAGAGGAGCTTTGATCATGATTAACATCTTGAAATCAATTGAGTCTTGAAATCAAACAAGAAAACCAATAAGTGCAGTTGAAGCTGATACTTACTTAGTTACCAATGCAAATCTTTGGTTTCAATCGACCATTATGGTTGATGAATATTTAGTCCTAGCTACGCTCTTGGTGTTTTCGAGCTGATCGGCAGTGGGGGTCAAAAAGATCTCTTGGCGGCGCGCCGAAGTGCGTCCGCACCGGACGTTTTATTCTGAAACGAAACGAGCCACGCGTGCTGGTAGGATCCCAACCAAGCCTTGATCTTCGCTCGTGGGCGACGATGTGGAGCCGCGATCATCCTAGCTCTGCCTGCATGCGGGAGGTGCCTGGCTCAACTTCCATAATCGTCGGCTTGGTTTGCTGTGTTGTATGCTGCGTCTAACGTCAGATTAGTTTAATGCCACTTCAATGCAGAGGGGCTGCGCGGCCTGCATTTTATAGCATCATGTTGCCGAAGGAAGTTTATTAAGGACGCAACGACCTGATCTTGGTCTGATGAGATGCGTTCCTCATTCCTCTTTATATTGGGAATCCACGTCTGCTTCGTGAGTGCGCTTGTCTAGTTCAGTCTTGCGCTACCAACATCCTTCAATATGCGGTTCAGTTCACAGACGTCGGTAGCTGTAGCTATCGCTGCGGCCTCACTCGCCGAGTCAAGACGTAAGTTGCACTTACTTGCGCCCGTGTTTACTTTTTACTCACATGCACATATATAGCCTCGCCTTCAGCCAACGACGCGCGCAGGAATGGCAGACGCTGGCTACCGAGCGCAGATAAGATTCGGGGCGTGAACCTCGGTTCATCATTCATCATTGAACCATGGATGGCGGGTGACGAGTGGAACAGCATGGGATGCGGCAGCGCCAATGATGAATGGTCGTGTGTTCAGTCGCTCGGCCAAGACGCAGCAGACGCGGCTTTCCAGAAACACTGGCAGACTTGGATTACGCCAGACGACCTGAAGGAGATTCAAAGCTACGGGCTGAACACCGTTCGAATACCAGTGGGTTTTGGATCAACGAAGATCTCGTCAATGACGGCGAATACTACCCAAGGGCGGGCTAGAGTACCTCGACTATGTCGTCGGGAACTGCACCCAATTAGGGCTGTATGTCATCATGGATCTCCACGGAGGACCCGGATCTCAATTCCCCGGCCAGCAATACACCGGCCATGTGGTTGATTCGCCCGGTTTTTATACTGCCGACAACTACGAACGTGGATACAAGTTCTTGGAATGGATGACGGAACGCGTCCACACCAACTCGGCATACTTCAACGTCGGCGCGCTCCAGGTCATCAACGAGCCCGTGCACTCTGGTGATTATCCTTCGCAAGCCGCCGACATGGTCGCCAACTACTACCCGAACGCCTGGACTAGGATCCGCAACCGAGAAGCCCAGCTTAACGTGGCTGACAACAACAAGCTTCACATCCAATATATGGTATTTCTACAACTATCCCAGTGAAATATGGCAGATCTAACAACCTTGATAGGCCGAAGCTTGGGGCTCCGGCAATCCAGCCAGAACCTCCCGGACACGACCTTCGCATTATACGACGACCACCGGTATTACAAATGGGACACATCCGTCACGGCCACGCAAGACGGGTACATCTCGGCGATATGCGGCGACAACCGGGGCGGCAGCGATATCATCGTAGGGGAGTGGTCGATCTCGGTCGCAGACGACGTGCAGTACAACGCAGAGTTCGACATCCGCAGCACCGACGCCAACAACGACTGGTACAAGAAGTTCTTCGCGGCGCAGGTGCACACCTTTGAGAAATCCGGCGGATGGGTCTTCTGGTCGTGGAAGTGCAACTGGATCGCGGGCTTCAATGAGTGGAGGTGGTGCTATCAGAGCGCTGTCGATGCTGGTATTATTCCTAAGGATGCGTCGAGCATCGCGAGCCAGAGCCCTTGCTAAACATTTTCAATGCTTTATGAGGAGTGTTGAAGCTTGAGAAAAGCATTCCTACCTATAGCGATGCATGTACACGCTACCTTTGTATATAACTGATAGTATATATGATATCATCTAACCGTCTACTTTACCCCCTATTGACTCAAGGTGGCCCCCCAAATTGTCTTTTGAGTATAGCGACTCTAACAGCGGAATAAAAGGCCGCCGGAAATAGGACTCGAGACCTTGTGTAATCTCTCATCTCTTTCGAGACTTAGACAATGCTGACTTTTAATCGACCAAAATTGACTATTCCGAAGACTATTGTTAAAAGCTAGGCATTATGCTCCGTCCTTGTTCTTCTCGTCTTAGAACCTAGCCTATTGTACTTGAAATTCTCATAAATACAGGACGATTCAACGTCGCCAGAAACGTATACCACATCTCCTAGTAGTATTCAATTCGTCCTTTTCAGTTCTTATATATCCTAACCTTTACAGCCGTACAGCGAGTTCTGTAACACGGTAGATCTGTCAAAAACCACAACTTCGACTCCAAGCTGGTCTTTCTCTTCTTTTCTTCCACTCATCATCCCGTTTCCCACGGTTTCTCAAGCTACAATTCACAATGTGTCGGCAAATCATAACTCACTGCATGCACCACGATGTAGCAGCAGCCATGATCCTAGACCCACCTCCGCCGATCCCATCATATACGCAAACCCGCTGCGCACTAATCACCACAGATGCGAACTCGAGTCTCAGCCCCCACAGCTAAATGCTCATATCACACCTGTTGCATACCCACCGAATTGGTAGAGTGCTGCCACGACTTCGTCGCGCGTCTACAGAGCAAAGAAACCAAAGGCCCCGGTCCAGAGCCAGAAGAATGCGGTGCCTTTGTCGTCGAACACCACCACAGGCGCCTCCCCTACTTCGGCAACGAGGACGCTTACAACGTCTTCGTGCCAGCGAGGTGGCGCGAGATGGTGCGCGTTCGCGGGGCCGAGACAGATTCATTCCCCGGGTCTGCCGCCTACCGCAGGTCATGGGAGGGCGGATACTTCGCCGCTTGTGAAACGCTGTACACCCTCGACACCAACAGGGCGACACTCTTTGCCATAATGAACAGGTTAAGGGGGCATAGTTCGTGGGGCGAGTTGCAGGCCGCAACGGCCAACGTTTTAGCCGCCGAGAGAAAACTTCACGAACAGCGGAGGCTAGTTTCCGAAATGTGTTCTGCGATATCCTTCAATGGGCTGCTGAACCGTGCTCTTTCTTCGGTGACACATGGTAATACGGGAGCGCTAAGCTTCTAGATAACATGAAAGGGTAAAATGGGTCTTGACTATGGTAGGTAATGCTCGGGCGCTTAGCGATTCATTATCGAGTACTGTGATGTGCTGATTAGGATATGGGAAAGGAGTGTAGGGTTGGGGGAGTAAGTCGTCGAAAGCGCCGAGAGCAGGACTTAGTAATGGTCAATCAGTCAGTTAATTATTCGTATATACACATAGAGGGATAAATAGACGAGGAGCTTGCTATGCTTGTGCTGTTTTTAGAGTGTCGACATTTGATCATCTTGGCTACCATTACTGTTGCTGTCTTTGAGCCATCTTATTATATGTGCGTGTCCCTTGATGACTATAGCCTGCTTCTTCACAGCATGCCTTCCGTGAGCTGCTAGCAGCGCTTTGCACTTTTATTACAACTAGTTGAAAAGAAAAAAAACATTTTGACCGATATTACCTCCTTTGATTTTTCTCGTCCGCCCAGGGATCTGCCGTTTATTCTGTTGCGGAGTTTCATGATTACTTTGATGTTGACGGGGGAACTATGGCCTGACGTGGGGAAATCCAGTTTTGTGATAAGTTAGGTGACAAGTTAACTACTCTTTTGTAAATTTATAGCATTACACTTATTGATGTTGGAAATAGAGTTAATATAGATTAAGACTTGAATTTATGTTTATCGTAATGCAATATAGACAGCGAGCATCTTTCGTGGAAAGGAACTTGAGTTTAGGATAATTATAAGGAGAAGAACGGATGTCTAGATTAGCTACTGTAGACCAACTAAGGTCATGAGTTGGTGCTGCGGTTTCGAATATTTCAGGGCTCATCATGAATATCTGAGCACGTTTGGGCAAAAGTTTGGCCTTTCTTGCCACCAATTAACGGCAAACCCGGCGTAGAACAAATGAATTGAGATGCATGCTCACGAGGGATAAGTAAATGAGAAGATCATGTGTAAAAATAAAGCTCTAAGCATACTCCTTGTCCGGAACGAATTGTCGTAGTACTAGGTATGTGCACCGTTAGTAATATTAATAAAGACCTAATATTATTGCATCCGTTATTATAGACTCTTGGCTGAGAGTATAAACGCTCGGTAGTTCAAAGAGGATTAGGTACTCCCATGGACAAGACACTTGAATCTCGATCCGGGAACGAGAGGGATAGAGTCGTTAGATTATTCTTGATTCTTCAACGGCTCACCTCCGAAATAAGGTTCGTAATGGAACTTATACCTGCGAGGCGATTGCATCTCGGAACACCTCTCATGAGCGAGACCAGGATTCTGACCAAGAAATGATCCTAGTTACACATTTCAAGGTTAGAACTCAAACTCCGATTTGACTGCATCCCTTCTCACCAGTACCAGTCTTCATTGGAATGATGTCGGGCTCCCTCGTGCTGTGAAATTGCTGTGTGAGTATTCAGTCCATACGTTTTCTCCCGCGATGTTAAATGTGCGAAAAGTTTTCCACCTCCCTTACTCGGGCGCTTAAAAAGCCCTGGAGGATCGTCGAGATTTTGATGAATGCTAGAAGACAAGAATGAAATAAGACACCTCTCTTCCACGAGGCAGAACAGCCGATAGGTACAGCGTTCACACTACCGCCTGATCAGCAACAGTAGATTGAACCAGACAACTCGATCGGCGGAATGTTTTACCTCATAAGTCAATATAATGCTGAAGGGCAATAACAGTGGCCAACCGCAGATGTATATGGACCGCCATTGCGTCTTGTCCCAGCTGCTGGAACAGGAACCACCGGGTCCAGGGTCATAAAAGCCTGTAGATCACGAAACGGGAAACATTGGCGGCACCTACCATCCTAGATACCTTTCCAGTTGACAATTCGCACGGCTACCAAGTTTTGGTCACCACGATAATGGTTCGGTCTGCGCGCACACCATTTCCGGTGGAGTCGGCGTCAGTAAGCTGTATCCATTGATGTCATCGAGTCGCATTTGCACCATATAACGCCATTCCCCTGACAAAGTAGCGCATGCGTAGAACCGTAGATATACAATTCAAAAGCCTGTGTTTTTAAATTGGGCATTGGGTGGGTATGAGGTGAACTGGCCCTGTAATCACGTCCCCGCATTGTTCCGCGGTCCGGATAAATGACGCGAGCGTTGGAGTCACTCAGAGTAGCGCTCCCCGGCAATTTCATTGGTACTGTTTTGTTTCTCTGTCTTTGCCTTTTGATCGGGTCGATATTAGGTAGTATTCCTAGATGTCAGCCGCTAGCTTGCATACTCTACGTTGCACCGGTCGATTGGAGGCGGCTGCTCTTGATGCTTAGCAGAGGCTGATAATAAAGTATCTGGGATAGTTGCGCCTTAATTGGGTTTCTGACTACTACTCCTTACTAGCGGTGAGTAGTTCCGGGCTCGAAAGTAATAAGTGGCAAATTGCTATGGGTCAAGAGCCTCTCCGGATGAAGGTTTGCTCTTTCCTGGTCGATGAGGTTGTGTCAATTCGAAAGAGTCTGATGGAATCTCTGGACGGCCCATTTTCTGTTAGCTGAGAGATAGATCGACGCGATCTTCTCTGCTGAAAAGAAGCTTAAATGTGAACTACTATATCGGTCGTGATCATCAGGACGCAACGCAGGCCCTTGAGCATATACACGTTCCCGCCGAGAAAATCAGACGGATAGTGACTGCTACTATTTGGGATGACTTCGTTCCTCAACACAAAACCTGGAAAGATGGCATTTTGACATCATTGAGCATGTTTTGATGTGACCTTGAGCTCTTGTCAACTGGAACGGTGAACTTGACCGGCCATCGTCGTATGGCCACAAATGGACAGTTTTTAAAGGGGTAAATGCTGTCCTTGGACGTGCATGTAACCTAATTCCTAAGAGATATGTCAACTGACCGGTGCATCCGCATTAGAACTGTTTGCCCAATCCTATATGCATGTGCTTGCCAGGGGCCCGCCAAGCTTTGGTGTCTTCTAAATTTCATCTCATGGGCCGGGTTGGGCGTGGAGACCCGGGGCGAGGAAGATAGGCTGATCTTTACCTCAAGAGGGAGCAAATGCTAAGAATAGGTAGAAATCAAAGAAGATGGTGTTTCCTTAGCCAATGCTCAGCTCAATAGCACTTCCGGATGAAATATGTCTGATCACGCAATGGAGGGTATAGAGGAGCGGCTGGGTACCGAAAATTCATCGCAAAAGTTTGCCAACATCAAGAAATAGGGGGTAAGATCGACGTCAACCTGCATGTTCGCGAGTCCATCTGGCGTCTAGATACCCAGAGTGCCGAAGACGAGTTGTCCAAATCAAGGATATGGCGAAAGGAAGAAAAGATATGAGCTGGGAGATGAGCGTTGGTGGCGAGTCGACAATGGTGGAAACGAAGATAAATAGGGGAGCTTGCTCGCTCACAAGATGTTGGTTCTCGCTCCTCATCCGCACAACATCAGCAGATCCAGAAGTCTATTCTTTTCTCTCCAGCCCATCACCCACTTTCTAGCGCTTCAGCTTCACTTCAACCTCTATCAAAATGAAGGCCGCATTCCTCACTTTCTTCGCCATCGGCGGGTTTATCGCCAGCTCTATCGCCAACCCCATCGCGGTTTCCGACAGTGTTGCCAAGCGCCAGGATGATGATGGTCTTGCTGAGCTGGGTGCCAGCCTCGAGACTCTGCTGACCAACATCCAGGAGCAGACCGCGATCATCAGTGAGTATCTGCCCGATTTGTTCGCCTACCCATGAGTGGCAACAGGTTGTGACTGACAAACGTATACCAGACTCGACCCTTGAGTCCGTCCCTGACGCTCCCACCGACACTGAGGCTACCGCCAATGCGGAGAAGATTGCGCCTCAACTCCAGGCCATCACCGACCTCCTGACTGCCGCGAACTCGGCTGTTGTTGTCAAGGGCGCCCTCATCCAGGCCCGCTACGGCAAGCTCGATCTCTTCAAGACCGTCTCCCACATCCTCTACGAGCTGCTCTTCACCGTGAAGGTCATCCTATTCAAGCTCGGTCTCGGTACGTTTCAGATAATAGCGATGAAGTATGTTGTTTATCTGAGTACATGCTAATACCTGGTACAGGCAAGGTCGTTATCTACCTCACTCCCCTCGTCATCTCTCTCAAGGGCCTCTCTTCCAGCTTGACCTTGTCGTCGGTGGCCTCCTCTTCGCCGTCGGCGCCCTGGCCAACGAGCTTCTTAAGGCCGTCGGTGTTGCGCTCATCGCCCTATAAGCCAAGTGTTGGAACACTGAATTTAGGAGCGAGTGTTTTGGTGCCGGATCCTTGCTTAACCCTCTTTTACTTGTTCTAGATTGGAGGTGGAGATGAGGTCTTTTGATGGCAGATGCAGTCAAGAAAACTTCAGCTTGTACTAGGTCGAAGTCTATAGATGCCGCGATGCGAATTTAGTTGATTTATGATAGCGTCGTTGACTTGTTCTTTGCTTAATGGCTGTTGCTATCGTCACTTGTTTGAATTGGCGTCGAAATGCGGATATCTCGGCGGCGTGGCTCGTGCAGGATTAGGGAGATCACACACAGCCACGACCCTTGATTGGACACAAGGCATCGTGAAACCCTCCTTAGCGCCTGGCCTTGGGGACATCTATAAACGAGTTCGTCGCAAAACCTGGTAGTGGTACTTTTGCACAAATCAAGGAATGGCATCATGAGGCTCTTCGGCTTATAAACCTGTCCTGCTCCACGCAATAATAAAGGGACAACTCCTGGTGACCCTTTAAGGAGTCAAATTCGTCGTAAGAGGGTGGATCGACCCTTTATAGAAAATTGCCGAAGTGGTATTGAGTGAACCTTGGAAACCCCCGTAGAGATAAGGAGTGAAGGTAAGATACTGATGTCGCAGAGAAGATAGTGTGAAGGCGAGATACTGATGTTGTAGAGGAGATAAGAGGATTTATTCTGGGAAGTGCTCATAAGCACTATCCCTCGTACCTACTCGATTTTCCAACCTTCCGCGCGTTGATTGGTAGGATGTACCTTTATCGGTGGGAAGGGACGAGCAGAAGCAGAAGTACACAAGCGAAGGCACGTCGATTACTCGATTTCATATGACACGTTCGCTTCGCCAGTCCCTGAACAATTATCGTGATTGAACCTCTTTACCAAATCCCAGTCAATAATACCAGTATAAAAAAGACAAAATGGCACGCCAAGAACCAACGTATCCAGACATGAGACGACGCGCCCCGTCGACTGTCAGGACGTATGAAACGCGACAACATCTTGGCAGATAGGTCGTTAACGCCGTGCACTCGACCATAAAGCTCACGATGATGCGCAGTCTGATAGACCAGATCTGCTCTCCTCTACCACACTTCACACTCACCCTCTCTTTCAACGTCACAGTCCTTCGATAGGATTGATTGATTGCCCTTCGTTTCTATTCTTTCCCGTCGCTGGCACGTTCGGATCGGCCTTATCAACATATCTTAATCCAACCATCCATCTATATATCCCTACACATTAATATCCGTACCTCACCACCAAAGATAAACCTAACCCACCGTCAACATGCGCTACCAAATCTCCATCTTGGCCCTTGCCAGCGCAGCAACAGCCCTGCCCAAAATCCCCTTCACGACGACTTACACAACAATCCCCACGTTCAAGGCACCGAGCATCCAGCAGCGACAACAAGCATGCTTCGTGATCGGCAGCGAGACCCTCCCCAGGAAACGGCAGATAGCGCCAATGCGCTCGCATCCAGCGTAACCTGCGACACCTCCAAGACGACGCTCTCCGGCGTCCCAGATGTGTCCTCCAACGGCCTAACCTTCTCCTCGGTGGATTCAGCACATCGGGCCAATCGCCCCTAGCTTTCGCTCTCAACACCTTTTTCGCAGCCGATACCCTCGCAGACTCCAACCTCGCCGCCTTCCAAGACGCGCGGGACGTCTACCTCGCTACCGAGGCGGGGCATCCGTTCCGTGGGCGGCAACCTGGCGATCAAGGTCCCGAAATTCTTCCTCGAGTTCCAGGTTAGTCGTATCCAGACGGCGCAGGGGAACCCGCCTACGGATGCGGGGCTGCAAGTCGACCATCTTCTCGATAAGGTCCTTACCAACGGTGCTGGCGAGGATCAGTCGTTGTTGGATCAGGTTTCGGCGCTTGCGGCGCAGCTATCGTAGAGTGATTAGTTAGAGATGGGTAGGTTGGGGGAGTGCTTGATGAGTAGGTGCTTATGGTAGGGGATAAAGATCGATAAAGCTTTCTTCAAATTCATATGAGTTGACATCAAAATTTACATTTCATTTCTACCGTATATGTGACGCCGACGTACGTATCTATTCTATTTGAGTAGTGTACAGCAGTAGAGGGGTACCCCCTAAATGCGAGAATACCAAACGCCAGTGTGATGCTACCTGCTTTTATAATGACACACCTCTATACTATGTTATACATTTGGTGACAATAAATCATATTTGACGCATCGTTCAACCTAGTTGAGTCGTCGTTAGCAGATGGTTCGCCGCGTTGCAAAGTAGGGGCGGGGGATTATGTCTTACATCTTCAATACTGGCCTGCATGAACCTTCTCGCCTCAAGGCCGGCCCAGATGAACACCATGGGAATGTCACTAACAGACCATCCGCTCTGGGCGCCCAGTTGTCTAAGGATAGGCAATGATCTACTCAGGAGGTCGAGGTCCGGGTCGAGGCTTCGACCGATACCCTCCAAAAGCAAGATGCTGATCACAACATTGACAAAGTCGCCTTCTAGCCGAACGTGATGTCCGCGCACCATATCAAGCACTTGCTGTAAGATGTCACCAATCTTGACGTTTCCGAGAGCCAGGGTGTGACTCTTGACAGACAGCACGAGATGCTGCATTTTCAGTGCGAAGACCTCCTTGTCGATGACGGCCTCGGGTTGCCTACACCGCTCACACATTAAGTGACCCGCCTTGTACCCGTCAAATTCGGCCACCGCTAGAAATAGATCGAGGAAGTTCCGCCGATTGGTCGCGTTCAGCTCTGTCACGAGGCCGGTGTCGATGAAAATTAGCTGCGGCCGGAAGCCCTCGGCGTCGATCTTGTGCAGTTCGGCTTCCCAGGCCGCCGTGTCCTTCTTCTTCCGGTAGGGTCGTAGACGTGAAAGGACTTCCTCTGTGACATCGGGCTGCTCTCCAGGGTGGGCTTCTTCGTGGCTCCGGAGACGGAGGTTCGGTTGCTGCGTCTGGTAGAAGCGAACCATGATGTTGCCTGGGTGTAGGTCGGCATGCACGAAATTATCAATGAGCAGCATGCGTAAGAAGCATCGAGACCTCGTGGGCGATATCTTGTTGAAATACGCCGCCACCATTCTCTAGGAAATCGGCGAGCGGAATACCCTGGGCGAACTCCTCTAACAAGACCTCTCGGGTCGTGAACTCGAGGTATGGGAAAGGGAACCAGGCTGTGGAGCGAGATTTGAAGTTCTTCCGGAACTTGGCGAGATTGGCTGCTTCGATGCGAAGATCGAGCTGTAACCTCATCATCTCCCCGAACTGCGCAACCTCGTCGGAAGGGATAACCACTCAATCGTAGGTATTAGGTTCAGCGCCGAGGCGAAGAATCCCATTATACGGAGATCGCGTCTCACTGTGCGCTCAACACCAGGGTGGAGGACCTTAACTGCGACATACGAGGACGGTACGCGGTGCGGGGTGCTCTTGAGCACAGTATTGACGTTGCGACGGACGTTGTCGCGAATGTTGGCTGAAGCGTCGAGGACGTCGATGTCGCCCGGAACTGCTAAGTCGCGCTTCAGCTTGGCCTTGTATACTTGCGCAATGGGCGACACCTAGGGGTTGCTCTTGAATTCTTCGAATATTTCGTGGAAAGATCGGCTCAAATGCGGCCTGGACAATTCGTTTTGTGGCGTGGAGGAATGCGCCGGAGCGTTCGAGTGAAGCTTGGACAAAACATTGCAGAGTTCGTGGGGGAATATCGGTTCTAGATGCGGCCATTGGCCAAGCTGTCAAGTAGGTAAAGAGTCAGCTTTAGAAAGGTGGAGTGAGAGACAACAGCAGAGGGACGCCTCGTACCTTGATGAAGGCAGGCCCGGCGGCCTCCATGCTCCAAACCAGGAAATTGTACCACCAAAGAGTTCCTGACCTCTCGTTTGTGGTCTGGCTGGCGACGTCCAATCCATATTGCCGGCACTGATAATATGACGGGCACAAAGATGACTACCAGGTGGCAAAACCGGACGCCTGTGCACAACGGTTCCCATATGTAAATATCCAAGAACAAGGCAGTTTCCTGGGCCCAACGCGACGGCCCCTTCTTGTCTCGTCGACGGTCTTAGTCAGCTCTTCCTCGACGCTTGCAACATGCGCTCCTCGGCAGTATGCTCTGTGTCGCCATTGTCCTTCTCAGAGA
Organism: Amphirosellinia nigrospora; assembly: GCA_004123355.1. NCBI lineage: Eukaryota > Fungi > Ascomycota > Sordariomycetes > Xylariales > Xylariaceae > Amphirosellinia > Amphirosellinia nigrospora. The sequence continues at coordinate 1,550,759 of SCHM01000003.1, read as the reverse complement.
GCTTGACGAAAGCTGCAGTCCCGAGAACACCGTTCGCCGCGGCCGTGAGGACGGTGCCTTCGTTCGGTACTTGGAGCCGGGGCTGTCCTACCTAGCGCATGTCGAAACGTTGAATGGATCGGCGGAGATTGGCGGCGCCAGTGCCGGATCCAGCCGGGGCTCTAGGAAGGATTTGTCGCGCGGAGAATCGGGCGAGGAAATGGAGGGATCTCATATCTTGAACAAACGAGAGGTTGGCATTGATAAGGCAACAGGGACATAGTCGCGTAATGCCTCAATTGCCAAAGTTGATAGTACAGACGATGTTCTAATAATAAGCGTCATGAAATGGTCATCCGTATTCCAGATGTTGAAGGGACCTCGGGAAGCGCCGCTTCGACAATGGTGACGTAAAGTATATCACAGATCTACGGTGCATATGAACAAGAAGAAGTGTGTTTTAGTGCATAAAATTCTAGAATTTTGCTTATAAGGTAAGCTCTACTCAATTAAAAGGTTATATTCTATTAGTGGTGGTGCCGCCTCCTCTCACTGTGACATCTCACTGTGACAGGATCCTCTAGCCTAAGTATCTTAAAGCGACAACCTCCGAGTCTTCTCACACATCTCCGTCAATTGCATCTCCCATTCTGAACGTACCTTATCAGCCTCTGATAGGCGACTCATACTTCGTAGGCACGATTCCAAACGCACCATTTTGCGAGTAGTTGTGCAATGAGCATATCCGTACGCCTCGGTGGAAAACTCTACTGCCTTTTTTATCATGTCGAGAGCCAAGTCATGCTTATTCTCGGCTACTGCAACATCGTACAAGAAATCGTAACATCCAGCTGTGACGCGAGGGTCGACTATTGGCTCGCCCAACATCTCCAGAGTCAATTTAGTAGCATCTTCATAGCGCCTTGCATAAAAATGCAGCCAGGCTATGCGGCTCTGAAATCGTCGCGGTATCTTCAACTGAGTTAGTATCGCTGTACGGTCGTCCCTGGAGCCGCTGCCGGAGACGATGATGCGAGATGCCGGAGCTCGCTGAGTGCGACGCTCGTGTCCATAATCATGTAGTGGAACATGTCGTAGTAGATATTGCCGTAGGACTCCATCATAGGATGTGGCATAATATGAATTATACCGCCCAGAAAATGTTGGAGCGACGCGCCAAAGCAATAGGCTAGGTGGTCTACCCCCACCTCCTTGAATTTGCGAAATAGCATACTCAGCGGATGACTTGTTCCAAGGACAATCTGAGACATCGTTAAGACGAAATCGAGGAACGCTTTTGCAAGGCCAGGCCAGTCGTCCAAAACCCTTAGAACAGCTAAAATAGTGATTGCCATAAGCGACAGGTCTTGGGAAATAAGTAGAGACCTGTACTGGTGACAGCACACATCAATCAGCATCACAGCCCCCGAAGATGACCGAATGTCAATAGGGTCTTTGCGGTTGTTACGCAATTGAGCCACTCAGCGCCAGCGGCAGCAGTTACTAGGCTTTTATCAGAGATAGGAGATCCGAGAATGGGAAACCCGATGCTGTTGAGATACGCCTGCGTGAAGTGAAAAGTGCCTTCGGCGAATCTGTAGCAGTCGGGTGGCGCCATGCTCCGTATTGTTGATTGATTCTGGAACCGTTGGAGGGTATGAACGAAACGGTGATACATGATTTGTTGGACACTCCCAGTTGGAGAAATGGGTTGCCCACTTGTGCCGGTGACAGAGGGGGCACCCTCCACTCCTGCTGGTTTCGGTTTTTTTTTCGTCAAACCCCATTTCTTGAAGCGCGTTTTGTACATCCTCTGACTGAACATGATGACGTAAGAATAAGAATTTCATCAAGGCGAAACGTTTGTAAACTTACGTGGCATGGAACCCATACTTCGCCGCCATGATTTGCGTGAGGTCTTCCACCTTCCTCCTCCGATTAATATATAATTCGGTGATTATTTCACGGTGTTCATCCCAGTCGTCCGCCTTAGCCCAGGGGGTTGAGGTTTGATTCAAAGCCATCCTGATTCGAGTGGTGGATTATTCCCATGACGGCGTAAGACAGTCGGGAGTAAATAAGTCATAGTGAGTCACGACTATTTCGTGTTGACCTTATTATTCTATAAGAAGCGTCTTGCGTCTGAAGTTGGGTAGTTCCTAAACTGCCTACCCAACTTAAATCGTCCGGTAATACGATAACGAAAGGTGTAGCCTCCCTTGGTAGGAGTCATACCCTAGAATGACTGGGCTGGGGGCGGTTGGAGATCATCCGATGGCCTTCCGGCCTGGAACGAAGGGTTGCATAATACGAGGTTGACTGGCGGATCGTCTTTGAATCGTGCGAGTGGTACCATGGTATCACTAATCAATAGGGGTAGATTTACGTATATAAAGGAGTAAGGGGCTCACGGGGCTAACCGCCTCGGCCAGCACTCTCTTTCGTCATATGTCAGACATGTTGATGACGGACCGATGTGGAAGACAGTGGTGGTGTGGTATTTTGGGGTATGATTGAGTAGGTTAGGTACTTCTAAGGGTGTTAGGTGGAGAGTGTATTGATTCTTGTGTAACCACAGATCCATTGAGACTGAAAACTGGTAAATATAAATAGCTACAAGACTGTAAGCACTCGCATTGGTAGCAAATGTTACGGTAGCCCGCGATGCGGTGTATGCTTACTTATAATTACGCTACGCCTTTTATACTCCTTACCTGCGTACCAAGAAACTGAACGACCTTAGTCGACCTTGGCATAGTTGCTGGGGCTATGGTGAGATTCGTAGTAATTATTGTGTCAATGCTACCAATAAGTTCCCTGTACGTTAAAATATTCTTTGTCTCTCTCTGCAATCAAAACGAGGGCGTGGAGATGGTCTTGTGATTAGGTAATAAAAGGACCTCAGTGACCTACCTTAGGTAGTAGGTACCTACCTAGATCTTATCTTATAACCCACTAAGGAAAAGAGCATAAAGCATAATATAATTGGTATGAAGTTAAACAGGAATATCCTATCAACGATGCCATGCCTGGTTCCCGGCCGTCATCGGGCAGTCTCCGGAGCAGATCGGAATCAATCTTATCGTCATCACGATTAAATCCAAAAGTTGCGACAGGAAACTTTGCCTCTGGTACCCAAACCTATACCACTCAAGAACCACCACAGCGCACTCTTCCCAACTAATCATATGCCCTAGTACTGCGAAGTTCTCCCGCAATATCTTATATTTATTTTAATATACCGCCATGGGCTGGTTTTGGGCCGACACTCCTAACCAGTCACCACCTCTATCCCACCATACCTTCACCCTCTCCCAAAATGGCGCGCGATCACCACCCGTAAGGACCTCGTCCACTATACCTTCCTGCGTACCGAGTAATTAACTATCACGCAGCCCGAATGCCCATGCACCAAAAGAGCGCCAACGCCATGACCCGACCATCGGCATGTCCCATAAAGCACGACGGATCAATACCACCATCCACAACAGGCTGTCCAGTACCGCACGGGTCGCGAACCTCACAGCCCGAGCCACAGTCAACATTATCGAGACTAAACCCTCTAAACTACACATGTTCAGTAACATCTCCCAAGCCCGTGCGCCGAATCAGACCCACGCCCTGCCCCTCGAGCGCGAGCCATCCACGATCCCGCGCGGTGACGGCACAGGAAACTGGGAGTATCCCTCGCCACAGCAGATGTACAACGCGCTGTTGCGCAAGGGATACACGGACACGGACGTGACGGCCGTCGAGAGCATGGTGGGCGTGCACAACTTCTTAAACGAGGGCGCCTGGGCCGAGATCATGGCGCACGAGCGCCGCTTTGCTGGGGGTCTGTACAAGGGCTGGCGCAAGTGCAGTCGCGGCGAGGAGAACTTTGAGTCTACGATCCAGCAATATGGCTACGAGAAAGAGGTCGAGGAGCTTGCGCCTAGTCTCGTGCGTTTCCAGGGAAGACCGAAAGAGATGACACCCAAGGCCGCCATGATCCAGGTCATGGGGTGGATATATCCTGCTAGGTTCGGGTATGTTTCTTTCCAATTGCCTCCTCCTGTTGACTTGTCATGAAACCATTACTGACACCAGGTGCACACAGAACCCCACCCCCCTTCGATCGACACGACTGGTACGTCTCGCGAGAAGTCAACGGACAGAGGAAGGAGATTCGCTATATCATCGACTACTACTCAGGCGAGCCCGAGCCGACAGGTGAACCCGTCTTCTATCTCGACGTGCGCCCCGCTATCACGCCCACGACGGCCGCCGAGCGCGCCCTGCGCTGGGGCTGTGACGTTGGTGGCGTGCATCCGGGGGCAAGGCGCATGAGATGGGGAAGCAATGAACGTGGCTAAAAGTGTGTTATAACAAACGATTTCAAGTGGCTTGGAGTTTGGGATATGTAGAACAACATGGGAACATGGGAGCTAGGGTACTCAGTTACGTATCATCACGACCTCATTAAATATCTTTGTAATTGTGTATAGTAACGTTGTGTATTCCATAGCCAACTACTCTTCTTCACTTTTCACGATAAGCTAGATATGGATTCTACTGCGTTTGGCCAAGAGTGCTTCAGACCGGGGTGAGTAGGACCCCTGTATGTCGAGATGCACTTATGGGCACCCGGGTAAAAGGATGCGCCACTACTATTTACTGGCAATCTACCAACAAGAAATTAATACATACTTGCTCGGGATTACTTTAACATGAGCAATGATCACCTGAACACCCAGGTGATTTAGTCATAGTGATAAGAGTGGACAAGTAATCCATTCCTAATGCCGGTTTTTTTGGACATCGTAAACCAAGAAGCCGGGATTCGGCAGTCGTTAGCTACCAGATCGGGAAACTGCGTGCGAACGGTCTATACCTACAACGTGTTCATAACTCGGAGGCGCTGGTCAGGTGCCTTTCATTAGTACATGATAGAGCGAATTTCGACCCCATTTGCGTTCTTAATACAGATGGGCATTACCTCTTGACGTGAGAGAAGCCAGAAGAGAGGGAGAGTCAAGTTCTTTATATCGTATACCGAGTGCATTTAGTTGGACACCTACCTATTAGACTGTCATCTCTCTTCTCATATATGCATCACCATAAATATATTACCTTGTGATTAACCTCCCTCGTGAAACGCTCGTCGATACAACTTACCCATCTTCTGTTGCTTTATTAGCAGATTCAACTCGCTTTTGGGCTGCCGATTGATAGAACGGGTACCAATCGGGCCTGAGGGCTGCCTCATGAATACATCCACAGCAGAGAAGAGACGACCTTACTAGTCTCTTCTTGTAGGAGAACACAAAGTGTTGCGCGTTGATGTATTTCTGGTGAAAGGTAGGAGGAGGACCGGATAGGTAAGACGTCTGAACAAAGACCTTCCAATTGGCCACCCGCTCTTAATTTCGTCTTTCATACCCAGTTGAGCCATACCCTCAATCTTATGCCGCTGACTCTTTGTAGCGCATAGCACAGGATTCCTGTATACCTCATCGCTCGCTAGTATCTAAGTTAGGATATCCACCCTTTGAATCCACCGAATAAGTCCCTCTGCGAGCGGCGCCAGGATGCGTTTTGAGATCGAAGATTTGCTCGGCGACTATCAGGTTACTTTCATTGACGGGCTGTGGATTGCGCTCGTGGCTGTCGAGGCCGGTATCATCCTCTCCGTCCTGATATATCGCGCTCTGCAGGCTCGCAAATGGAAGGCGAGAGAGGGTATCTTTTTCTCGACGCTTCCGTCATAGACGTAGATGGGGAATAGAACATATGACGAGAAAAGAACAGAAAAAAACAAATTGAAAAGAGATTGGGACATTGCTTCTGGCCTCATTGGTTCGATAATGTCTTGGTTCAATTGTGTACTCGATTCTCTCATCGCGCCAACGACATCGCTGATCGCCCGACTTTGTCGTATCCCAATGCCCTGCACTCCGATTCAAATTTTTCAATTGGACGAATGTGTGTCCTCTCGCAGATATTCCTTCCCCCATGTTAAAGTCATCGTTAATCGCCACTCTACCGCCTCGGCTAGCAACAAATTTCTCTATCGCTAGCTCTCCTCTAACTCGGCGCGTGGAATGGGTTCTATTATAAGAGCTGTATTACTAAGTCGAGCTTAGAAAGGTAGGGTACGAAGACAAACCCCGGATTTAAGAATCGGCCAATCTCGCCGCTTTTGCTGCCGAGCTTCGTCTCGCTTCCGAACTCTTGACTCGGAGCGGAGTTAGTTAGCTGCTCGGCTATCTGGCCGACTTGCATGTACTAATAACAGTAGTCCTCCGGGCGGGTCCCGGTTCACGATTGAACACATCCCAGATGGGTAGTCCCTGTCCGCTATAGATATTTCATTGTGAAGGATCGCGGGGTTGAGGTCTGCCATAGGTGTCCAATCTTGGAGTCGGCCTACATATGTAGTGCAACGCTTCTGGCGTGAGTAGCCCGAGGCGGTTCTTATCCAGGTAATTGATGGTCTTTTTGCATGTCATCCACACATGCAAATGCAAGGCAGGGGGGAACTTTGAACCAGACAGACTACTATACGTTCATTGCGCCGTGCGGAAGCTATCCCGCACCCGACCATTGGCCGCAATACCTCGCAGCCTGCTTCATGTAGGTAATAATCTAGGATCTGGACTAGCTTGTTGATTTGAAGCTACCTGACCCATAATTGCCGGCGAATTTACTCTCGCGGCACGAGAAACTCACCGGCAAGAAATGTATTAGCTCATCGGCGTTGCAATGCGTCGTGTGCTTGGAGATGGTTAAGAATGGGGAAATGAGCTCCATCTCGAAATGAGGTGTTCTGATAGGCCGCCTGTGCGCCGCGGCTCCGGCCCCTCACCGGCTCGTCTTCGCGTGGCTAAACTCCGAACCAACGTCATTAGTGATGATGAACAATCCTGGTGTGCAGAGTAGGGCATTGGCCCGCATATAGCACCAGCGCAACATGGCGCTGTAGGTGTAAGTGGTGGGCCGGCGGTATATAAATCACCGTGAGGAACGACGACACAAATCTGAAAGAGAAAGACAATCTCTTGCTCGAGTCTTTGGACCGTTCAAAATGCGTTCTACAATTCTTGCTGCTCTTGTCGGATACACGGCACAGCCCTCTCATCCTCTGTGCTGCTTTCAGGCGGCACCATCATCGCGTTCGATGATGTGACCAACTCCCTAAATGTGATTCGCGATGGCTCACTGCTGGTGACTGACGACCGCATCGCCGGTCTCTACAACGAGGCGAGCCCAAAAGGGATCCCGGCGGATGTGGAGATCGTGGACTGCACCAATAAGATTATCACGCCGGGGTTTATTGACACCCATCGACATGGTGCGTATAAAAAGTGTTCATGCTTGATCCCTTCATCTTCTTGTTTCGTATGATCTCGCAAGTTATATCACGTAAGACTTAGAGATCTTGACTGACATTTTCTATGCAGGCTGGCAAACGGCGCTCAAGACACTGGGCTCCAATACAACGCTGGCCGACTACTTCTTAACTTTTTCCAGCCCGGCTGCTGGCCCACTTTATAATGCGGAAGATGTGTATGCTAGCCAACTTGCTGGGCTACTCGAGGCAGTCAATGCTGGTGTGACAACGACTCTAGACCATGCCCATGTCATGTGGTCAACCGACCGCGCTGAGGCCGGACTCGCGGCCAGCGTCGAGAGCGGTGCTCGTGTGGTTTGGGCCCCTGCGATTGATTCCTCAAGTGATGGATACTCAACACCAGACCAGATAAAGGACTGGAAGAAGTGGAATAAGCGATCTTTCCCTGATGGCCTCGTCACGCTAGGTCTTGCGTATGATGGTTGGATATTGGTGCACCGGAACACACACAGGCTGTAGCCAAATTGATCAAGTACGCCCCCATGCTGTCTATGATGAACAACCCATCTGACCGGATCTTGTAGGGAAGCGCAGCCCCCAGTCTTGACGATCCATTGGCTTGGTGGTCCTTGGCCAAGTAAGCCCCTTATATCCCCATAATCATAGCACAACAGTGCTTCAAGGGTCGAATGACTGATTGGTATTATAGTCGACAGTTCCCCGTCGCTATTGCATTCCTTTGGGGTGCTGAATACGAGCACTGCCGTTGTTTCTCCCACGAGCTGGCATAACCGCCCCGCAGGCTGGGCTGCTCCGCTCCACCAACCAATTCCTATCCATCACCCCCGAGTCGGAGATGCATTACGGCCACGGCCACACCCACTCTCATCTCATCCATGACCAAGCCGCGCTCGGCGTCGACACGCATTTGACCTTCTCCACCGATATCCTGACACAGGCGCGTATATGGTTGCAGCGAACTCGCTCGAGGCTGTTTGATGAGGTTATGAATCATTGGATATCCCTTCAAGAAATCCCAGTAAGCACATTACCTTTATGTTCCCTCCCCCTTAGCCGGGTTATTTGAACTGGACATGATTGGCTCCGTCGGGCTCGTAACGTATGAGGAATCGAATCCTGCTTGCTGACGTCTAGTGTCCGTGAACCAGGCCTTCCTCCTAGCAACGCGTCAAGGCGCCCTCGCTCTCCGCCGCCCTGATCTCGGCGTCATCCAAGTTGGTGCCAAGCCGACCTCGTCGTCTTCGATGGGCAATCTCCGAGCCTGCTAGGAGCCGACCCAGTTGCGGCCGTGATCCTCCATGCCAATGTCGGCGACATGCAGCATGTCCTCGTCAATGGAAAGTTTTTGAAGCGCGATGGTAAGCTTACGTACGAGAAATATGGGGAGCTTGTCGAGAAATTCTTGGCTAGTGCTGCGAAGATCCGGAAGGCGTATCTCGCGCGTCCTTCTCCCGTCCTCACTGGGAGCTTCTTTGGCGCCGAAGGGTTTGGCCATTACGGAGAAGCGAAGGATGTGGATGTAGTCCGTGGCGAGGGGACTGGGTATGGACCCCTTTACCGGTGAGTAGTTGCTTTCCTCATTCGTGTCTCTCCTTCTTTAATTTCACCGACATATGCTTCGAAATAAGAATACTGACTTCTTGCAGCGGCCCCAGCGACCAGACATCTACGAATGCTGCGGCTGGGACCAAGCATGATGAGCTATGATGAGCTAAGAGGGGGGAATTTGATTGTTGACGCGGCAGCTGGAAAGGCTTTCGACACGAGAACTTCAAATGCGATATAGCCAAACAATAGTCATTCGCTACAGGTAGACCTCTGACGATTGGGCATTCGTGATGACGTCGTAAGACCTTTCATTGGGAGAATGGAAGGTTGGGCACATCTCTTTTCAAATTGCCTAAGGGATGTAGCACTTTCTGTATGTATTAAGTACCTAGTCTATGTGATTATGCATACACCCACGCGCCTATGTTAACGTCATTTATGGTGTAATGCCTGGTGAAGAGAGATAGATACCTATCTAATGCACCTGCAGCCAGTACCGAACACCATTGCCGATGTCTTGGCATAGATAGATGAGTGTACCCAGATAACTGATAATTGGCCCCTTTGCCCACAGACATCTAATACTTCAGACGTAATCTCCTCGCTACAAAAACACCAACGGTCGTGAGCTGGTCATAAGCTGTTATAATCTATTCGCATAGCACTGCACCAGCCAATACCCATCCAATCGACTAATCTTCAGGGTTGAGCTTAAATTGGGGCGGAGGCGCGGCTTGGACGGTTGATAGGCGAGAAGCATTGATGCGGCCCTAACATGCCTGCATGCTCATGGCCGGCTGGAACGTGAGCCTTGACCGGAGACTCGACGAGCGGGTTCGGCCTCGGGGTCATTGGCTCGCTGTTCTTAGATCGGTGGCTCTGGGGAGTACCAAATCGGCGTGGAGCGGTACGCGGAGTTTTCGGAGTGCGCATGACATGTAAGAGGGGGAACCAAATCGGCGGCAAGGCGAGGTTAGTTCGGAGGGCTTTCGCTCGCGTTTTGGCGTCGCGATCTTGAAGGCTCCTACACCTGCATTGATGTCGTCAATAGGGAGTTGGCCGTGCTTGGTCGGTTGCTATCGGGTACTAGGTCGCAGTTGGTTATTGAACTGGTGTTGCTCTAGGGCTTTCACCTTTCCCTCGACAGCTTCGATGACTTTTGGTTTAAGAGCCTCGGCTTCCTTCTTAGCATCCTTGAGTAGGTCGCGTCGCATCTCCTTTTGATACTTTTGGATGACGTCGCGACATTGTTTTTCCCACTCCGCCAGCATCATGTCTGCTGTCATGTCTGCTATGCGCTTCGCATTAAGGTCAGCGAAAGAGGAGAGTTCTTGGCGGATCTCTGCCGTGGTGGAGTGAAGTATGTGTGGTACGAATGTGTGCATCCCATGACTAAGGCGCTGCGGACTACCAACTCTCGGAAGATAGTGAGCTTCGATGTTAGCAAATCGACTATCTGGTCCTTAATAAAGGCGCCTAGCGAGAGGAGAAAAGAAACAAGGTCGGTGCCTGAGATTGGTGGCTGTCAGGGCTCTTCTGCTCCTGAGAAGCCGTGGGGCTCGCGACGATATTGTTGAGGACCGACCGGGCTCAGGCGCAGTATCTCCCAGAACTGGGATATCATGACCCTTCTGTTTCTGTGGTGTAGTAGGCTGATGATAGCTGATTGGGACCAGGGATCTGGTTCTTGATCGGGCTCATGATCAGACTCGTGATAAGATTCGTGATCAGATCCAGGGGTGTCTTCTGCCGAATGTCTGGCGACACTGCTCTTCAGATGTCCAGGACGAGCTGGGGATCGAGTTCGTGATCGGATTCGTTAGTATCCTCTACCGGAACTCTGCCGCCAGGGCACTCCTCGTCTTCGGGATCGCCGCCGCCCATGATGAAATGTTGAAACAACTGGCGCAGTTGTGACTGGATTTCAGTCCTGTTGTTGTTGTGGAAAACTTCTCGTCCTAGACCAAGTGTCCCTCAGTTGTAAACTGTACCTTGATATCTTCTTACCTCTGTAGATACTGCTTTTCTGGATGTTATGTTGGTGAGCAGAGAGAAGGATGGATTTTTCGGTTGATGGCCGAAGCATAGTTATATATGCCTTGTGCCTCTTGTGTGAATTTAGTTGCCCCCGTCTCAATAAGTCCGTTGCTGGGGATTCCAACTTGAATTGCGGAGAGACTGCCATAGTTGCGCAGCACTCACATGGCCCCTCGCAACAGGGAGCATATGTCAAAGGTTGCCTCCTTAGATCATCGCCATGATCAATCCTCTTAATGTGCCCAGTAAGCGAGTCACTAGTAGTGATTTACTACTAGGATGGCAGAGGCGACAGGACGGAGCCTATGGCAGCATAGTACTTGTCACCAACCTATGTAGTTCAAATTCCTAAGTTAACATTGCTTCAATCATCCAACGATGAGCTTGGGAACGTACGCATGTGTTATCTAAGCAATAGGTTCACTAGCCCAACAATAAGATGAAGCTAGTTATGATAACATGACCTATTCCTATCTACATAGACAAATTATGGATTACCATATCCTACGAAGTAAGGGAGAGCAACGCTATAAAGTACCGATGATAGCAAAGTTACTGATAAACATATTGCACAATGCACTGAGCAATTGGAGTATTCGGTTGGGAATCATTGATGAATGTTTTAGTTGGGAAAAGCGATACAATTCATTCGAGGAATCTGTGACAGTTGAGGAACTCGCTTACATATTTATAGCCGTGGGCGGCTTGAGAGGTGTAGCGAAGTTCGCAATACCTAGGTAGAGAGCGATAGCAGATAGAAAGAAAGGATTCTTTGTTTTTGCTGTTTACCCTAAAACTCACTCATAATTGAACCTAATCACATGCGATATGCCTTGATTACCTACTAGGTATCTAGTAGGTAGATACCTACCTCGTCCACAATTCACAACAACATGCAAGGTCTAACGCAATACGTATCTTGAATACCTACCTAGGTGCAGTATGTAGTACCCAGGGTGATACACTGAGTTGTGACGTAGCTACTGAATATTTAGGTTACCTGTACTTCTGTAGCCAGTACCTAATCGCACTATCTTATCAGATCTTGGTGTCTTGTGACTTGCCAAGACGGCCTATCTATTCTTGGCTTAGCTTATACGAAAGTGTATGCTACCGACTGGGCGCAATTTCGATGGAATTTCGCGTACCGCAAGTGTGACCGCCCGACCAACCGACCAACATCGCCCACCAACCAACTCGTACAGTATCTTTCCTTACACGGTCCATCTTTGTGTCTCAATCTTCCAGGTTGCTGGGAGTTTCTATCTAGGTAAGCAGCGACATAGCTGCATATTGCAGGATGTATAACAATAATCACTATTCTTCGTCGTCATCGGGTCCCCAACATCAGCCGCCTCCTCCGGGTTACGATCGATACGAAGCCTATCCACCGCCGCCACCACCTTCGGCCTCCCACCTCCGCCGCCGCCGCCTCAGCAATGGGACAGACGTGACAGGGGTGATGGCCGTGATGGTCATGATAACTACTACCCGCGCGACCAAACTAATGACCGTCGATTCCGCGGCCCTTATTCCGATTTACGTCAGTCTCGTGGTCTCACAGAGACAGAGACCGAGATTATCGAGATCGAGACGACCCGCGCGATTCTCGTGACTATCGCGATTCTCGTCATCGTGAGCATCGTGACGAGTACCGCCCACCCCGTGGTGAATTCACATTTCGCCAGGAGGCCCCGGGAAGCATTGCATCTTACAGGCCTCCCCAGTACCCCAAGTATGCCTCTTATCGCAATCCTGATCACCAACAACATCGTCTGACTCTTAATGCCAGTAACCACGATCGCCAAGGCGCCGACACCCATGCTCCCCGCCGGACGACTCGCGCCGCACCCGAGGTGGCCAGCGATATGACCGGCCGCGTCGCCCGGCCCGTACCAGCGCCGCGAGAAAGAGAAGGCTGCTGATCGCTGTTGTTATCTAAGCGATTCGACGACCAGCCCGAATTGATGCTAGGCAACACGGCCATGCGTGCCACATACCGAGATGTCGATGAGCTTTCCGATAGTGACGAGGTTGATATGGAGATCTCGGACAACGATAACACAGATTCGAATGCAGCAGACCGTCCCGCGAAGCGCACCCGCACCGAGTTATCGGCTACCGCACAGGCCCAGGATGCGCCGAAATGGTCGAACCCAGACCCCTACACTGCCCTCCCACCCCCTGAAACTACTCGTAAGAAGGATGTTGTGCAGCTCATTAGAAAAGCCCGTGTGCAAGCCGAGGCCCAGAAACCAAAAGTGTCAACGGAAGCAGCTGACTTCATATCATGTGATTTCTCTGATGACGATGGCAAAGTTACCGCCCATCCCATTGACCGGGTAGTGGGACTTTACGGCCGGACGCAGTGAATGACAGCCTCATTGATCGAGTGGCTGAGACTTCACAGCCAGACGCAGTGAATGACGCGGCTAAAAGTTCCAATGGGCTCACGCGGTTGCCCGCCGCGTCACTAAAACTCCCCCCAAACCTACTTTTGCTACTGCCAACCAACCCACACCATCTCACTCTACCCACCACACGAAACGCGGCAGCAAAACGTCTGTGCCTGTAGATCTTACCCCGTCTACATCCCTCGGCAATCGTAAACGCACTATTGATGACGAAATTGTACTACCGGCACGACGTCCACATGCACCACTGAAAAAGGTGAACAGAATGCCCGATAGCTCAATTATTCCCTATTGGCAACCTGAGCCGGGTCAAGACCCCTTGCCTTGGGCTGTTGTCGATCATTCTGGCGTGCCTAATGCGGGCACTCGGTGAGTCTTGATCGTGCCGCTACTTGTGTCTCGGAAGACTAATTATTCTAGTTTGCACATGGAGATAAGGGACTTCTATGACTACGTCGCTCCCCGTGACTTCGAAGAAAGAGTTCGCCAGGAGCTTGTGTCTAGACTAGAATCTCTTGTGCGGGCGAGATTCCGCAATGCTAGGGTCCTACCTTTTGGCTCCTTCATGTCTGGCCTCTACTTGCCTACGGCCGATATGGACATTGCAATCTGTTCCCAAGGTTTCATAGATGGGAAAGACCCCTTATTCGACAAGAAAAAATATCTATGGCAGATGAAAGCCTATCTTGAGATGCAGAGGGTGGCTTATGGAAACTCAATCGAGGCTATTACTAGGGCTAAAGTGCCTCTCCTCAAATATACCGATGATCGCACCGGCCTGAAAGTCGATATCTCGTTCGAGAAATTGGACGGTTATAAGGCAATTGCCACTTTTAAGAAATGGAAAAACCAGTATCCTGCCATGCCTCCTCTCGTTGCCGTCATCAAGCACTTCCTGCTTATGCGCGCTCTCAATGAACCAGTCAATGGTGGCCTTGTGGGTTCTCTGTTATCTGTATGGTGGTCCATTTGCTGCAAATCCATCCCCCAACCCAGAGCCATTCGATGACAGATGAACACCTGGGAGAACTGCTTATGGAATTCCTGGACTATTATGGCAATCTATTCAATTATGAGAAGGTTGCGATTCGGATGCATCCACCCGGAACCGTCAACAAGGTGCGTATTCCAACCGAGGTATCAGCCCAACCTACTAATGTTGAAAACCAGGCCAAAGCAAGCACAATTGTCTATCGGAATCTCGATCGACTTTCCATTATTGATCCAAATAACCCAGAAAATGATATCTCTGGCGGTTCTTCAAATTATTATGCGATCAAACACTGCTTTGCCGAGTCATATAAAACTCTGCATACAGCGATGATGGAATCGGCCAAGGATCCTTCCTCAACCTCCAGCGACCGCCCCAGGCAGCCTTTATTGCATCCGTTATTTGCTGGATGCTATTCGGATTTTCAGCTTCAGCGAGATTGGCTACAAAAACTAGATCGCGAAGGTTCGCCCGAAGATGTTACAGGAAACCATAACAACAACAATGACGAGCAATGGTAGCTCCCAAATCCCCAGCCCATCTTTCAAATAGGAGAGGATCGGCAGCCATAAAACTTTTATTCAACAACTATAGACAATGGGTCTGTACGACTACGATGCATGAGACCATCACTGGCGTCATGGAGGAGAATGACGGCGAACGGAGAACAGGGAGTGATTTGATAGAGGTTCACAAACGACTTATGGATCTGTGCGTTTTTCGGCTGCCGCGTATCGAGATACCCCGTTTCTGTTTGATTTCAAGCCCTTTCACCCACTTCTGAACCCAAGTCAGGGTAACCTGTATAGCAAGACGGGAGTGTGACTCGACTATTGCTTAGTCTCGTCGATCTACTGCCCTATCAGTTCCTCTTTTTGCATTATCTTCTTACACATACTTTACCCTTGCCATACTTCACATGACATGGAACCAGGTTGATTGCAGATCCATACATACGTACATAGCCAAGTGGCGGGGGGAAAGGAAAAATATGATGTGGGCTGCTCTTACATGGCTCTTTTCTTTACTTATCGCTAACGGCGAGGCTTCGAGACGTTACTTACTATCTGTGACATACCGACAAAATGATTGATTGATTGCTATTTCTTCTTTGGGGTCTATGACTTGAAAACTCACCCCTGGCTTGCTTGCAGAACTTCATGGCGAGCGAGGGTGAGTTTTTGAGCCCTGCTAAATTTTCACAGGGTTTGCATGCGTGCGCGGATGCTGAAGAGTTGACTCAACTTAACTCAAAGAAAAGAATCGAATTCTTCTTTAAGATGATGAGCTTGGATATTTTTCAGACGCGTCATGCTCGGTGCTTGTCACCACAATTTTCTCACTGGCTGCTAGACTGCGTGTCTGGCGTTGGAGAGGAGACCAGGCTATTGCCATATGGTGATTTTTTGATCATTACGTGTACTTGAGATATGTAAGTATTTACCTTCCTCGAAAGGCAGCTGCCTAGTGTTAGCAGTAAGGGGTTTACGCGTGGGAGTCGCGTCGTGTCGCGTCGCTAAGTATATCGTCGCCGGCATTGTTCGGGTATCTACTTAAGTACTTCGCCATTTATGTTAGACGTGTTGTAGGGGAAAGGCGCAAAAAGGGCAATGGCGTTAATGTTTTGATCTTGCACATTTTCTTATATACACACCGGCAGCCAACAGTACCTGGACTTCTCTGCGGCTGGACAGCCAAGCACTTGGAAATATATCAGCCAAGCCTTAGGTAAGAAAACCCTCCAACCAATAATGTAACCACACAAACGTACAATGTGTACAATAAGCAGCTTATTTGCTATAACCACCATGCATAGGCATCTTCAGCGTCTTGGATTTTTTTGTTGCCCAAATATCACCCAAGATATTATGGCTCGAGTTATATAGTATCTAGAAATATTTCAAGCCCATCTGTCGAATCACTACATTCTACGATTACTTTTACATAACATCTAATGGTAGATTAAAAAATGTGAAGTCATGATTAGAATCGTCTCTTATGGCGTCTTGATTAATTGTTTCGTTTGTTTCTAGGTACACGATAGCGGAAATTCTTACAGCTAAGATCAGACAAACGAGAAATTTCTAGGATTATACTTGTCCGCGAAACAACCATGTAAGGCAAATATCTTGCTGCTTGCTGTAATAGGCAATCTACTAGTCTTGTTTGGCACCTGGACCTCGTATTGTCGCGTGCCGCCGACCCGGAGTTTTTTGCACCATACCATTGTGTATCGGAGAACCGAGCTGCTGGCATTGTGTTCCCGGAATGTCTTTCCCTATAAGGATTATCCTTCTGTGGGGAAGCATAAAACATGATTTCTCATTGGTAGCTGGGATTATATGGGCAGGAACGCTCATGCCCGCTACAAGAAGTCTTAAGTACCGTAGAATTGGAAGGAGCGCCAGTACTTATTGACACATGCTGCACGGCCCAAATTATCAAAAAACGACTATTTGCTGCGGGTGGGAATTAGTCCAGATGTTGTTATCTGTGGCCTCACAAACTAAATAAATATGGTACTTTATATATGTAGGATTTGACGCGTTTGTATGGGTCTATCCCCACTGTCTGACAGCAACACGGCAGCTTTTTTTGCTTCGAAGTAGTAGTTAACTTCATTTATAGACGTCTTTGAATTGGCACAAGCCTACCATCTCCAGTGCGGAAGTATTGTTCAAAGAATGCTGTCATGTCCTTGGATATATCCTTAAGGCTGTGCCAGTCACGGAAAGGCTATGCAAGAACCCTATTCTCCATCCTAGGAAGCGAATAGCATGCCACGAGGAAACAGTCCCATGGGTGATTGTTTTTATTAAATACGTCATATCCCTGTAGACTGCTGTCACTCTCTATTGTTGTATATACGTTTGTTCAGTTACTTATAGAGACAATAGGAGTGGTAGCGGGGAAAATAAAAGTGACTGATCGCTCCCTGACTGGCGATGCCTTCGTTAATCCATTCACTACATGAGTTTTAATCATTAGCATAATATCTACCTATTCCTTGAGCTAAAACCGCGTTACTGATACGTGCGGATTACTTTTTTCCACATGGCATTACCGCTGTACACTGCTCTAGACAACTTCCGCCGCAGCCAGCCGTCTGTTGTATTACCCTGGGGCCGTTGATTGTAGCTAGATATGTAGTGTTCGTATTTAAACCATAGAGTAAGTGGCTGCTAGTGAAATTTGGCATAGAAATAGGACAGCTATTCACTGCCGTAGGCCTGTAATCTTTGATCTAGTCACATGATGTTTGTTATGGAGTTGGCCCTAGTGAATGGTTCTGTTGTGCTTGTGCGTTAAATGCCACCCGGTTAACATATTATTCAACCTATATACGGAATACTACCTAGGTACTTTCGTATTTCCCTACACCTTATAAAACCTTCCTAATACTTAGGTCTTTTATGTTCCTTCCTTTTGCCCACAACATTTCACTCCGGTTCTTGATTGCAACTTGAACCACTTTGTAAACACAACACCAACAACTCTGCAACGCCGTGCATTTCGAGTTTGGCAATTCTCATTGACAACGCAATCATAGACGCAGTGGTCTCCCTCTGCAACTATGTATCAAGCTAGCAATATTTACGTGATCTGCGGCTTCGCCGCCATCGGTGAGTACCCGCGACGGCATCCTGCATCGGCCCTTGCAGGGCGGCAATGCTAACAATCCACAAGGCGGTGGCCTCTTCGGCTTCGATATCAGCTCCATGAGCGGTGTCATCGGTACTCAGGCCTACAAGAACTACTTCGACAACCCGTCTCTTACCGACAGGGTGGCATCACGGCCTCGATGCCTGCAGGTTCTCTTGTCGGTGCGTGAGCGAAAGGTAGTATTCGATTCACTTAAAAACTAACTGACTTGTGCCAGGTTCGCTCATCAGCTCCTTCATCGCCGATCGCTTCTCGCGCAAGGTAGCTATTCAAGTCTCGTGTCTTCTCTGGATCATCGGTTCAATGTAAGTCTACGCATATACCAGGCGAACACACGGCGTTTCGATTAGGACGACGACACTGACAACTCTAGCATTCAATGCACCTCTGTCAATGTCGGCATGCTCTGTGCCGGTCGCGCCATCGCTGGTCTCTGCGTCGGTATCGCCTCATCAGTCGTTCCTATCTACCAGTCTGAGATCGCACCTAAGGAAATCCGTGGTCGCGTCGTCTCGCTTCAGCAGTGGGCCATCACCTGGGGAATTCTAATCCAATTCTTCATCCAGTACGGTGCAGCTCAGATCGGCGGTGGCCCCAATGATCCGAACCAGCCACGGCCGCATTCCGTATTCCTTGGGGTGTCCAGATCATTCCTGCCGTGATTCTCTTCTTCGTCTCTTCTTCCTTCCGTACAGCCCGCGCTGGCTGGCTTCCAAGGGTCGTTGGGAAGATGCTGTTCACGTTCTGGCTCAGTTGCATGGTCATGGAGATGTCATCCATCCTAAGGTCCTTGCCCAGTATCGTGAGATCCAGGAGGCATTGCGCTTTGAGGAAGAAGAGGCTTGCTCTAGCTTCAAGGCTCTCGTCCAGCCCCGAGTCGCCAAACGTGTTGTTTTGGGCATGAGTATTCAGATGTGGTCGCAGGTACGTTGTTCTCTCGGATACAATCACTGGTGCATGTGTACTGACTGATCCTTTTTGCAATATAGTTATCAGGAATGAACATCATGATGTACTATATTGTCTATATGTGAGTAATATTGGGAGCCCTTTCTTTCCTGGTTTGCCAACTTTCAGATCACACTGTTTCATTGATGGGACGTGACAATGTCTCGAAGTTTTGGACACCCTTATCATCCATGCCCCAATCGGCAAAAACTGACTCCAGTGTTGTAGCATGGAAAGCGCTCAAATCGGCTCCCCCTTACGTCGGCTGTGATCCAATACGTTATCAATGTTGTCTTGACTCTCCCGGCTATTATCTACCTCGATAGATTTGGTCGTCGACCTGCTCTGATGATCGGTTCCTTCCTCATGATGATTCTCTTGTTCACTTCTGGTAGGTTGACATCATCCCAGGTTCTGATCAATATTTTCATTGCATTGCTAACTGATTTTAACAGGAGCTCTCCAAGCTACATACGGCCAGCCAAACGATGGCACGGGAAGCAAAGACATCACCTGGATCGTGAAGGATATGCCAGCCGCGTCACGAGGCATCGTGGCCTCCTCGTATCTCTTCGTCGCATCGTTCGCCACAACTTGGGGTCCTACCTCTTGGACCTACCCCGCCGAGATTTTCCCCAGCAAGGTCCGCGCCAAGGCCGTCTCCCTCTCGACAGCCGCGAACTGGTTTTGGAACATGGTCCTCGCCTTCGCAGTTCCACCACTGCTGTGGTCCATCAACTGGAAGATGTACATGATCTTTGGCGCATTCAATGGCTTGGCCTTCATTCACATGACCCTCGCGGCGCCCGAGACCAAGGGATTGACCCTCGAAGAGATGGATGACGTGTTCGACTCTGGACGCTCCGCTTGGAGAGCGCATAGGCGGATTAGTAGACTTGATCAACTAACCCGCGACATCGAATTGGGCACGGTTAAAATCTCTGCCCCTGGTCAAGGGGTAGCCTCTCGCCCAGCGACAACTCGAGGATTGGAGCCGATCGTGGAGAACATCAATTCTCACTCTCCTCGTGACACATTTCACGAGAAGGAGTGAAAGACGAGATTCTACTTGTGATGGATTCTTCGGTGGGAATTTGAAGGACAGACCTTCAACGAATGACAGAGAATGATGATGGGATTACCTTGTTTCGTAATCGATTGCAGAAGGTTACATGGCCACATCGCAAAGCGTTGTGCGTTGCCATATTATGTGTGATGAGAGATGATAGTGTGAGGGACAGCGCCCTCGGCCTAGGAACTGGATGGCTATCCTCACTTTTCGTACAAACTAAGTTTCGTCGATAAACTCTAGGTATCTAGATGTTCAGTGGTGTTCTGGCCGGCTCGGGCATCTGCCTGAGGAAATCCAGGCTCATAAGGTGTAGACCTAACAACTAGTATAGTGCAATGGTCTTTGTCAATTCAGTAAATTGAATGTATTCGGTGAGAGTTAATCCGAAACCAACCGGTGTGGATGATGAGCTTCATACATTTTCCCCGTTGATGTGCTGTCGATAGTAGATGACAATTATTATTCCAGCAACACGTCTGGATTTGGCGTATGCGCGTCACCTATGGGGCATCGCGTGTATCTGAGACAGGTCCACCGGCCCATAAAGTACGAGCATCATTGGTGGAGGATTTAGGCCAGACTAGCTTTCGGCTACTGTTTCCGGCGCGATAGATCATTGACGGGTCTGTTCCACAAACACGCTAGACTAAATCTCTTGAGTTATTGGAAACTCAACATTTGTGAGGATGGCGATGTGGGAAGATGCAAGTTGCGAGCGTCGGGATCTATCGTCATCTGTAAAAATAACTTTTTATGAAATACGCCAAGGTTCCAAGAACCGTAGTCTGAGATCCCAAGAAGAACGTCTCAGATGAGGTCCACCAGCCTGGGGCCAGGAATATTGTTCAATTGGCGGACTTTCTACTCGACCAGGGACGGAAACAATGACGGACAACCCTTTTCGGCATCTCTCTGAAAGACGAACCATGGCGTTGCGACGCAAGGCATGATTTTACTATAAGAGAGTTGCTTGGCCATGGGAGCCTCAAAGCTTGTCTCGTCGTCCCAGGCCAATTGCCAAGTCGCTTCCTCTCATAATTGGACAATATGATCTTCGCATCTTCTGCTCTCCTCCTCGCTGCCTTTGGGGCTAGCGGTGCCCTCTCGAGCCCTGTCGCTGGGGCCCCTGTCGCTGCACCCGCCGTCACCCCTGCACCCTCTTTGGACAACTCTCTTCAGAAGCGGGCAAGCTGCACCTTCTCTGGATCTGCGGGTGCTTCTTCAGCTAGCAAGTCCCAGGCTTCATGTGCTACTATCGTTCTGTCTAACGTCGCCGTACCCTCTGGCACTACTTTGGATCTCTCTGATCTAGAGGATGGTACCCATGTAAGAGGAGACTCTACTATATAAACTCAAAAAGTGGTAGACACATGAATCTAATTGCTATGCCTCACCTATAGGTTATCTTCGAGGGAACAACGACCTGGGGTTACGAAGAATGGGACGGTCCGCTACTCCAGATCGAGGGTAAGGACATCACCATTGAGGGAGCAAGTGGATCTGTGCTTAACCCCGACGGCGCTCGATGGTGGGATGGCGACGGTAGTAATGGCGGGAAGACGAAGCCTAAGTTCTTCGCCGCTCATGACCTAACAGGTTCTTCTTCCATTGTCAACCTGAATATCATGAACACGCCCGTGCAAGCCGTCAGTATCAATGGTTGCGAGGGCCTGACCGTGACTGACATGACCATTGATAACTCTGCTGGTGACTCGGCAGGCGGCCACAATACGGACGCCTTCGATATTGGTTCTAGCTCCGGCGTGACTATCACTGGAGCTAAAGTGTATAATCAAGACGACTGCGTGGCCGTCAACTCCGGAACAGTAAGTTAATCTGTCGCGAGGAAAGGATAGAACTGGGCTAACGTGTTGCGGTAGGATATCACATTTTCTGGCGGCCTCTGCTCCGGAGGTCACGGGTTATCTATCGGCTCAGTTGGAGGCCGTTCCGACAACACGGTCGAGAATGTCACTTTCAAGGATACCACAGTGACAAAGTCCGTGAACGGTATGATTCTTCTCACAAATGCGTTTAACCTACTTCAGGGACGTGGGAAGCGGTTGCTAATTTGGTCAACTCCAGGTATTCGCATAAAAGCCGTTGCAGGGGCCACCGGTACCATCAAGGGAGTTACATACAGTGGAATTACTCTAACAGATATCACAGGGTATGTGATCCTTGAGTTGCTGCTCAATGCTGGAGGCATAGAACTTCTTCTTTATTTGAACTAACGTTGAATTTCCCAGATACGGCATCCTGATAGAGCAAAATTACGACGGAGGTGACCTCCACGGAGACCCGACCAGCGGCGTCCCTATTACCGACCTCACTGTTGAGAACATTTCTGGATCCGGTGGTGTAGAGAGCGGTGCCTACAACGTCGTCGTTGTTTGCGGTAACGGTGCCTGCTCTGGTTGGACTTGGTCGGGCGTCACAGTTACTGGCGGTAAGGACTACGGGTCTTGCCAGAACGTGCCTAGCGTTGCCACCTGCAATGTCTGACGGGGTCTTGAGTCGTTTGCGCTGCGGTTGACCGGGTCATTATAGAACCGGAGCCCGATGGTTAGGGTAAACTGTGTAGAGATTTTGTGTATTCCGCACATCTTTCTCTTTGATTTGAAATCGAAAGTAAGGACCTACTTCAATCTAGTAACTGTTTGCATTTGATTAAGATTTCCTTTTACATCAATGTACCATGGTTTCGTGATGTAGTTGGTTATCACGTTACTTTGCGGTCCACATCGAGAATACTTTTAAAGTGATAGCGTAGTAAAGAAGTGTTTTGATATTGGACGCTGCTGTAAAAAATGACAAGATTATAAGTTAGGTATCAAAAAAAGGAATCAATAAGACTCGGACGTAGGCATATGTGTTCTACGTGTGTTCTAAGAGTTCCTCATCGCAGTAAAGCAGCTGATGGCGCACGGACGGCTTCAGTTCGATTCCGGAGGTTGCTAACATATTCTCCTTTTCTACTTTTATTCCGCCTTTTATTTTTCGGTTCCGTTTACTTTTTCTTCTACTAGTTTTTCCTTCTTATTTTTGACTACCTACAAAAAAACACACGGGGCTTCCAAAGTCAGCACTATTATTTTCTGTTTATGTTTAGGAGATCTTGCTAGACATAATCGACGCCCAGTCGAGGCAACGCCCCATAGCTCTAGGTTTCAATCTAGGGGCTTTAGGTTCCTTGCCTATTTTATACACCGGCTGTCGCGGATTGAAGAGCAATAATAATAGTAAGTAGATTCATGATGAAAACAGTATTGTGGTGGTTTTAGAGCAAAGGATAGAGAGGCCTTTCGTAAATAGTTGTAAGTTGATTTTTGAAGAATGTTGTGACGGGATGGGAATGGGTATTAAGTGCCTATATATAGCTATCGTCCGTTCAAAACATAACACGAAATAAGCTTCACAAATATTGACAATAAGAAATCGGTATTAGTTTTGGAATTACGAAATTTGAAGAAACCTAGGCAGACTCTGACGCGGCCTTTATGAATTCACTTTTATTTGGCCGGCTGTTAGCTTTACGTAGTGTAAGCCGAAACTGGGAAATCCCTGCAACTTAATTATTCAGTATGGGTTAATCAAAGTAACCCAGTGATTTATTAACTCATACTTTCCCATTGAATGCCGTACAATTAGGTTCATTGTTGTACTAAATAAGGTTGGGCAACGCCGGCACGTTACCGGGTCACGGGAGCTAATAATCGCTTTTGCAAAATGATGTTGATTCAAAGAGCAAATGGCTACACCGCGTCATTTGAAATAACCCCTACGATTGTTCATCCATTCCGCGTTAATGTTTCATAGAAAAGAAAGTAAATGGGTTCGATCACCTCTTATGTAAGCGTAGAGAAGGCTCGTTGCCCTGAAAGGAAAGTCGGCCTACTAAATATTTTTTTAAACCCGAATTGTGCTATACCAAATCAACAAGCCGCTGATTATGATATCAATCAACATCAAACACTACCGGGCGCATGTCCTGTAAGAGGGTAAACTGGCGTCAAACCGGGTATTGATTTGATTTCTCAAGCTTCAGTGTTTCTAAACAGCCATGCCAACTGAAAGGAGTTTGGGATAATTGGGGCTACCTAAGCCAGTGACGGGATCCCATCCCTTCAAATAATTAAACATTGTCAGCACGGCAAGTCTGGATAATTTGCATGAAACTATATTGCGACTTACAGGAACGGCAGAGAACCCGGGCTTGGAGATGGTCGTATCAAAGCAACCATCGCTCCTGCCACTGGTAATGTCGTTTAGACCGTTAGCACCGGAAGGGAGGCTATACTAAAGCCCAGCATGTTAGTTCCAAGTATGCCTTCAAGTTCGAGTCAAAACGACGTACCAGCCAGGGGTTCAGGAAACCCAGAGCAGGTTTTCCTGCATCAATACGCTGAGAGTTAACGAGCTGGATTATGCCCGCGAAGACAGGAGCGGCGCAAGAAGTTCCGCTTACCGCTTTTTCCGAGCCCAAAGTGATGATCTCGAAAAAGTCAGCACCAGCGGCAACGTCAGGATAAGCACGGCCAGACGAGTTATAGTACTGCGTATTTCCGTCCGGGTTTGAGGCCAACCATGAGGAAACTATCGAGTTTTGCCATGAGGGACGACCGAAAAAGTTTGAGAATCCACCTCCAGAGCTGGACCAGACAACCTCCTGCCCGCTACCGGACGTACCACCGACCGTGGTCACCCAGGGGCAGCCGGCAGGAAAGAAAGGCTCATAAGCGTCTTGTCCATCAATACTGCAACTATCTCCGACCCCAGAGTCACCAGATGCGAAGATAATAGAGACACCCGCAGCACCGAGTTCGGCAAACACATTGCAGGTAGCTTCAGCAAGGCTCAAGCCAAACAGGGTCTCTTCGCCGCCGTAAGACACCGAGAGCACATTGGGCTGTGAGGCCGCATCAAGACTCAGGAGATAATTGGCGAGGTCCTCAAAAAAGTCATACGTTTCACCTCCAGTGGAGTAGTACATGTTAGGGATCTCACTTGTAATGGCGGCCGCGTACTGAGTATCTAAGTTCCCCTCTAGGCCGTAATCCCTAACGTCCGTCGGGCACTCGCCACCATTGACGGAGACACATGTGAAATCATGGTCCGCGTTTCCTAGCACGGCATAGTGATCCATGAAAATGGAAAGATCCCGGTGGCTCGCTGTTTGTCCTTGGAAACCAGCAATGCCCATAATCCCGCTAGTCAGCTTCGGGGCGTCGCCAAATTCATACAATTGGGCGAGCGTGCTAGGGACTGTCTGAGCGAGGGAACTGAGGTTCCCGTTTCTGGCTGTAGGAATGAGAGGCTTGAGGCCAAAGAAGGTTGTAGGCTGGATCATGTCGATATGACCAACAAGAGCCTGTGGGATATGGATCGAAAGGGCCCGAGACGCTTGTGCACCAGTCTTTGTATCGATGTAAGAGTTGTAATTGGCATGCAAGAGCGCTTCAGCTTGGCGAACTGTGGCGTTGACTTTGACCACGTTTCCGCGACTATTCAAAGTAGCACCGTTGGCCAAGCTGTGGTTGCCGAGCCACTGGAAGAGGAGATCTTTGGACTCAGGCTTGGGAGCAACTATGGCATCAATCTGCTTTAAGGTCAAGTGTTTCCCGTATTGGGCATGACCGGGGGTAGCAATCTATATCATGTTAGTATTCTGTCTCATAATATGACATTAGCCTTAAAACATTCTGTATACCATCCATCCAGGGAGAAGTGTTCGTAGAAAGAGTGGGATATTAAGATGGCTGATGCCCTATATCAAAAAGGAAGATGACGTACGTTTAGTGCTAGCTCTTGAAATTGTGCAGTGTTCTGCTTAGCGAGATTGAATCGAAGCTCGATAGTTTCATCCTTGGTGGCCGGGCCGCTCATAGCCCAACCGTTAGGTGCAGACTTGACCGTCTCGAACAGAGACATGGGCACCTCAGTTGGCAATGCCAAAGCAGCAGCGGCAAAGGCCAGGAGGGCGGGGACTTGGGCAGAAGCAAGCATGGCGTTGTTTTGATTTAGTATGCCTGGCAGGCTAAAGAACAAGACAAGAGCTAGAGGCAAATGCCTTGTTATATATCCATGACAACAAACTTCTGCCACATAATGCCAAAATTTTACCTAGCTAGCATAGGAAATCATCTTACGAGTGAGATACCGCCGAGACAGTGAACGCATAACACCAATCAAGACACCCACACCACTATCCATAGAATGATCACCCTCTCGACAAGGGCGCGAGGATGGGCATGGATAATACGGACCATGCCCGCGCAGTTTCTTAAGCGCCTTCCGGATTAGTGAAATTTCCAAGAACTGACAGAGAGCACAAGACTTGGAGGCAGCTTATTCTATTTAGTTCTGTATCAACGATTTCGTTAGAGACAAGTATCATTCGTATTGCTAGTATTAGACATACCCATTCGGTTTAGGCAGCATTTGTCCGTATAATCCGTTTCGTCGGCACCCCTGGCGATAGTCGGATTCTACTATTAATAGTAACAGCTTATATTCATTCATTCAGTTTCTTCAAGCTCAGAGGAATTTTAAACAGGAATATTGATATTGATAATAATTACACATTTATGAATTATAATTTGAATCGCGCTGCTCCTCGTACGGTGAAAGCTGCATCACGAAAGCGGCTTCAATCGATGGTCTTGTTCAGGATTCGTGGGTAAGGGCACTGTCCTGTGGGGTAAACATGGGATGTCGGACCCCAATTTCGGATGCCAGAATTATCCATTTTCGGAGGCTCCTATACACCTGTTGAACACCTAGGTAATCGTATGCAATATAGAACACTCGGTGTCCGCCGATTCTCCTGCCTGCCACCAACCACTGTAACTATCCCGCTCGCAGCGCGTCCACTCTTCTAACGTACTGAATTAACGGAAATGAAAAAACTTGAGAGTTGTTCATAGCACTGTTCGGCTTCGTATAGACCGACCTGTGAACATATAGATCAGTCGGGTTATCGAAAATGACTTTATCTTCGCCCAAGTTTGAAAAAAATGGTATGCCGCAAGGGGCTCTTGAAAACCCTCGAATAAACATTGGTCATTCGGATACCACCCAAGGCCAATGACAAAAAACAGTGACGCCCGGGAATTAAAGATGTGCGTCGGGGAATCCCAGTGGCGAGAGGCAAGAGAATACCAGATTATGCGCATTACCTCACTACTGCCTCACACCCCGCTCTAATATGATCAACGGAGGCGATAGTAGTTACCTACTTCTTATCTCTCGCGCACCTGAACTAGTAGCCACTTCACAGCAATTCAATCGAACGAGCTTCATCTTTTATGGTAACAAATACGAGTATGGTTGGTCAAGGTTAAGTATGGGCTTTCGATATCATCCTCTTCCGCAAGGGTCTAAGGTCATCAGACTCCTTGAGCTACAGCCCGGCCGAGATAAGGAGACGATACGATGCAAGCTACAGGAATACCTGCTTACGTCAAAAAGCGTGGACTATGAGCCGCTGTCTTACTGTTGGGGAAACCCACAACGAAAGCTGTCTATTATCTTGGATGGACAATCTATGGAGGTGACTAAGAATCTCCATGCGGCTCTTCTTGCTCTTAGACGAGAGAAATCCACGCGTTTTCTATGGGTAGATGCGCTGTGTATCAATCAGAATGATTTTCTGAAAAAGGCCAGCAGGTCCAGATGATAAGACAGATATATCAACACGGGAGTCAAACGCTTGCATGGCTGGGGGAGCTCCCACTCCTGGCTCGACTCGCACCCCGGGTTATATCAAGGTCGGCGGGCGACAGCGAGATTTCCACATTCGACACTGAATCTCAGGACTTAGAGGACCTTCGGGCGCTCTTGGAGCTTCCCTATTTCACACGGGTATGGATAGTCCAGGAGATTGCTGTTTCTCGATCGGTCCGGTTTATATGTGGCCGCGATTCTATCTCATGGGATGATCTCACTACCATCGTCCAGATGACAATTACTGACGAGATGGGCCCACGTGCCTACATGGATGCGCAGTTTTACTACATGCGCAGCTTTACACGCTTCGCGAGTCTGTCTTACACTCGCTACAAGTTCTGGGCTGACGATCACCTCGAGTTGACCGGACTCTTGGCAGATCACCGGAATTGTGCGGCATCAGATACGAAGGACAAGGTATACGCCTTGCTAGGACTGGCTGACAAAGCTGAAGTTGTGAACGAATTACACATTTCTCCCGACTACAGAGAAGAGCATACGGCCATAGAGGTATTCACCGACACGGCAGTTTCGATGCTCAAATTCAGCGGGAATCTCGACCTGTTCAGTACACCCCGCCCATTAACAAGAGATCCGAGTGGCTTTAGTTTACCGACATGGGTTCCAGACTGGAGCAGGCCGGCGATCGCCTATGCACTCCCGCCGATATCGATCAGATGGTCCTTTAAAGCGACACGAAAGTCATCTAGTCACCCCGTTCTTCGCGATGCGGCTACTCTTGGGCTATTTGGCTATGTGTTTGACAAAGTTACTTTGACCACGCCCAGCGCAGCCGAAAGGCCGGCCCCGAAGTCATCGGGATCCGAGCTCTGGTTCGCCAAGGTGGTAACAACTGCGCGCTTCGTGACTAAGAATATCAGAGCATGGAAAACCTGGCGCCGCGAGCTTGGTTCACACGGCACTGGGTGCTATATCACCGGCGAAAACAAACAGACAGTTTTCTGGAAAACACTGACTTGTGGGCGGCCCTTTCGGGATCGAAATCATGAGTTGGAGGCTCATACGGAGTGGGAAAAATACGTTGGAAAACCAAGAGGTCCTTCCGGAGCTTTTGACTTTTCTGTCCTCTGGTCGATATACGCCTGTGCAAGAGAATTCAGAAGGGATCTAGGCACCTCTCTCTTGGGTATTAAATCTTCCGAACTGATCAATGAGGCTGTATTGATGTCGTATGGAAGGAGTATGTTTGTCAGTAAAGGAGGTTACATAGGTCTAGGACCTGGCGACCTACGTATCGGTGACTGCCTGGCATTCCTTGAAGGGGGCAAAGTTCCATATGTCCTTCGGCCGAAGGGCGAGGTTTACGAAATTGTTGGTGATTGTTATGTACACGGGGTTATGCAAGGGGAGATTTTTGACAGTACCAAGAGCGAAAGAATTTGGCTGCGTTGAGATAAGAAATCCGGATCAGGTTGCGCGCGAGGGTCACTGACTATTCCGTGGCAGAACATTTCAAGGAGCCTTTAGTCTCATAGTTGTAAATAGCGGTACTAAGAAGGATTCAAGGATAGGATTTGGACAACATGAGCGTCTGGTCCGCTTATATGGACAGCATGTTTAATTGATTATAGGGGGCTCAGGAGGCTCGGGGAAAATTTATGACTGCCAGCTATGAGACTGCTGTTCCGGTGCCAGGTTTTATGTCAGCTGTCTTTCACATCATATGTCCACCTTACAACTAACTACCTTCATGTTAACTACACTAGATGAGCTTGTACATCCTTCAAGAGAATATCCATAACATCCGTTGTATTCGAGCCAGCGAGGACGCACTGGGCCGCCTTCACGCCCCTGAGCAACGCAATAAGGACATACAACTGTTCGGGCTGTGTGAGCTCCTCGTCAGTAAGAAAATCCATCACGTTCTCTGCAAGGCCTTGTATATCCTGAAGGCCACCCTCACGGGCTGAGAGGTCAATGTTCTGGAAGTCGATCTCGAACTCTTCTATCAACAGGTGCACGAGTGCTGGCGTCTGGCGGAGTAGGTTGTGCGGTCCCTCGGCGATCTCAGGGACACGCCCCACGTACGAGAGCCAAGAATCGAGCCGCATGAGCTCTACGTTCTGTTCCTCGCCGTTTCGGACTGGTCGTGTAGATTGCTGTTGACTTGCCAATGGTACGAGTGCAGTAGCTCGAGTGCGGGAATCATGCTATGGAAGCAGGGGATGTGCACGCCCCTGTATGACGCGGTTGCGATGACGCCACCGCGTGCGTTTTGCCCGTAAGCTGGGTAGGTAAACTTCCCCCGTAACATCCAGTCTGCCGTTCTACGATAGGAGAACTGGGTCCCGTAATGCGAACTTGTGAAGAATAGTGAGGAATTCTCATCGAGAAATCCGAGGAGAGCTTCTAGGATGACCGTCACGGCTCCGTCGAGAGCCGAAGAGATTGGTAGGTGTGACTCCCACGGTGTTGCCCACGTGCCGGACATCGCGTCCGTCTGACAGAGCCAAAACATGTCCACCTTGGTGAGGTCGACGGCGCGGTTGCGTCTGCGATTTCGGTCGTCACGGGCTTGGTTTCTTTCTTGACGCTCCTCCTCGCGTTTCTTCTCGCGCTCATGGGCTGCCTCCTCCTCTGCCGTTGGCCCGAACCCGGTGGCAACTGTTTATCTGGGAAGTGTGCATAGTTTGTTAATAGTAAGGGGGCCTTTCTAGATTGTCTTACGATGCCCTCAGCTTCTTCGTATGGTGAGCTCATCGCTCCCCTCTTCATCACATTATCGACCGTAATTTTATCCTCCTGTATTTGTCGGAGTTTTTCTGCTCTGGCATCCTGCCGTTCCTTTGCCAACTTGGCTCGCTCATTAGGTGGTGTGCTGGGTCTCTCGTTCTTTTCAGTCTCATATTCGGCCTCGATGCGCTCTAACAATGCAGAGATACGCGGATCGTGATTCGTCGATGAACTTATTCTGACGTTCGTCCCCTCTTCGTCAGGGGCCTCTTCTACTGTTGCCC
This sequence comes from Amphirosellinia nigrospora, assembly GCA_004123355.1. Lineage (NCBI taxonomy): Eukaryota > Fungi > Ascomycota > Sordariomycetes > Xylariales > Xylariaceae > Amphirosellinia > Amphirosellinia nigrospora. The sequence continues at coordinate 1,520,047 of SCHM01000003.1, read as the reverse complement.
GTCTAGGTGGCGGAGGATAGCTCGTATGGTGTTCCAGATGGAGAGGAGTCGGAACCAGCTTGTGGTCTTCTATAATATGTGGTTGAGATGGCTGTGCGGCAGCCTTGGAATCCGCCTGGTCTCCACTTTGCTTCATGCCAGGGATTTCTTGCATCCCCGAACCTTGTGCATGATTGTCTTCCTCTCCTGGTTCTTTCATTATTGAACTGTCCGTCGGCACGCGAGGAATCGCATCATCTCTTGAACTTTTGGGTACCGTCTTCGATGTTGTCTCCGAATTTACGTTTGCAATCAGTTGGGGCGGGCTGACCAGAGGGTAAATAACCCAATCTCCGTCCTGCATGCGCCTCTCCGGAACTTGATATCTACTGAACGGGTGGAGGACTACCTGAGTCGAGTGAGCTTCGCTGGGGATTGTTAAGCCGGCTTTCGTATCAGTTTTGTGAACGGTTCTTTTCGTCTTCTTCTTACTCCTGGAGCTGTTCGGGTCAAGGTATTCATCTAGGTCATAGCTTTGCGCCCCTTCTTTGTCTCTAATCCAGCGTTCGTCAAGTCTTCGCGCCGTTCGTCGGCGACTGAAGTTGTAGAAGCTCCCTGCTACGGAGCAAGTATCCCAAGTTCTGGGAATCCAAAATTTGTTGATTTTGCCATAAATTTCCCCTACACGGTTTCCAAACATCATGGGAAGCGAAGTCTCGACATTGCGCGGGGTAAAATGGAGTATTGGACCTAGAATGGCATGATTCGAACTCGTCAAAGTCCCTACTGCTCCTTGCATAGAAATAGACTTGTCAGGGAAAGAGGCGCTAGTCAGTTCCATACCAGCCATCAATGCCATTATGACAACGTCTCGCATAGACACCTGCATGGGGACAGATATGAGATCGCTCGGACAACGGTCCGCATCGTATTCGACGAAGTCTATCCGTACCGAGCGCCGACACGGGATCTCAATGGCGCGGCAGAAAGACACCCAAGATGCTTCTCCTACATGGGAAGCCTCGTGACGAGGGGCCGACCGCCGCGAGTCACTGCTCTCCGAGTCGGTGGGAGCGCTGATAATTGTTATAGGGCCCCTTATCTCTCTCATTCGGCGTCTTGGAACCCCATCCCTAGTCATCACACTCGACTGGTAGCTACTACTAGCACAACTCGGGTTGGGACTAGGCCGGCGCCGGCGCAGTGCACCAGGAAGCTGGATTGATAGCTTGAACTTGTTCTTCACACGTGTTATAAACGTGCTGCGCCTGGACAGGCTGTCTGTGGAATCTGAGCTAGATCGCTCCCCACTCCTATGACGGAACCAATCTATGATCCTTCTGCTGCCAGACTTCTCGAGAATTTCCCTGTGCAGAGCCATTGGCAATGAGGCACTATCCAGGGTAGCCGTGTCCGGGTAATCCGCATCCGCATCTGCTAAAGACGGCAGCTGGTGTTCACCGATTGCATGTGACTTCATGTGAGCGCCACCACTAGGCCATAGATGGGTTTCCAGACTGATCTGCGGGATAGAATAGATGACGCGAAAGCGAAACTGCGAGAACTGCCACACCCGACGACCCTGTCCAGGCATCGGTCCAAACACAACGCTGTCACATAACCTAATCAGTTGGCCCGTGATAAGATATTGCTGCGTCGCTTGCGCGATAGCCACGAACAGGGCAACGATCGCGACGACGAGAGCGGCAACCGCCGACGCCGTCGCAGCATCCCATCCAGCCATTCTAACAGATCGACAACTAGCAGATAATAAAATTAGGTGAAGTAGAAGGATTGATTTCCGAGGACCTCAGCCCCGCGAGGGGGCACGGGTGAGTTAACTATAACAACTCTTGTTACGGGATCACACCCTCCATGTCGATATGTTCGCTTGTGAAGAAGCGAGCTGAACAATCTAAGCCACCTTCGTGCTGCTTTTGTGCATGCTACCCATGTTGCCCAGGTGCTAGCATTGCGCCCTAGACGGGTCGGAAAGGTTGTATTAATTACCATTTTGGGCGAAATAGTGGGTGACCGCTGGGCATCATTTGGAAGTATTGGCAACCTCTCTTTTAGTATATGGGTGCTGTTTTGAAAAGGGAGTCAGAAGAAAGAATCAGTTAGCTAGCCCGTGGCCGTAAAACTACTAATATGACTATTCGAAAAGCGCCAGAACTGATATGGATGACTGAAGCTCGAAGCTATCACTGCTTGGGCACCGATCGAGTGGTCAGCGCTAAGCTGACACGTGCGCTAAAATCCTAGGTTAGGGCTGATCTAGGCCCAACAGGCACCTGTGGTATTAGCTCCACCGCGCGATTCAACACAATGTTCTTACCTAACCTATGTTGTTCCGCAAACCCTTAAAAAATTTCAAGCTAGACTGATAAACGGCTATCTTTAATTCTCGTGGTAGGTATTCATTCTTCAGGCTCAAGCGCAGTTAGATATGTACTTACCCACATGCCGAAACCGTCACTTACACAGCCACGCCATCGCCACAGGACTGTTAGTTAGTGCAAATGACGTCGTGCCGAGGATCTGGGCTGTGCATCTTAGGATTCTCAACTATACTGCCAACCACCTATCGTATTAATATGTCACTGTGCGGGAGCTGTTGGAATTAAATGACTTAACCTCCCTATTGTATGCCGAATTTGACATATCAACATCTACTCTAGTCATGTCGGTCGGCACGCTCCTCACGCAAATTGTATTCAGCGAACCTGGCAAGGTGCACTATGGGAACCGCGATCCAGTCCAAGGGCATATCAACATAACGTACTCCGCTGGGCCATATAATCCAAGCGATGGGCTTTTCGGCCCTCTCCAGATCTACGTCATCCTCCACGGACGTGCTAAGACGAAAATCTGGAAATCGAACGGCCAAAGTACCAGCATCTATCGCGGACGCGCGCCGTTATTTTCCCGAAAGGTGCTGGTGTACGATGACTCCTTCAGAGCAAAACCAAATGAACGAGCTAAATTCCCATTTAGCTTGACCTTCCCCGAGGTCATCGATGCCATGGTGATCGACGACTTTGTTGAAGATCCCATTACATAACCCAACGAAACCAACCGCTACCGCCGAGCTTCCAAAGCTCCTATCACGGCTTCGCACATAGGTATGAGGCCTTTGTCGAGTACCGTGTCGGCGTCGATGTGATCATGCCTCGGTTGCCTATAGACATTCGCAAGCCAACCAAGTACGACGAACCCATCGTTCACTATGAACGCCCCAGAGTTTCTCAACCCGTGGGAAGAAAGCCATGCGACTGGCGCGGCTATGTGGCAGTACAGAATGAGCTCCTCTTGCCGGAGTCAGATCGACCGTCCGGATTCAGACAGAAGACCAAAGCCTTGCTCGGCGCGACGCATTTCCCCACGTATGCATTTGACTGGCTTTGCTTAGCACCTCATGATATTCATCTTGGACAACCCCTTTCATTTGTAGTCAAGATCAAGCCTCGAGAGCGCGAGTGTACTGCGCCTCTGGTTCCCGAAGTTCGGCTAAAGCACTTCTCCATTCAAATCACGGCCCACACACATGTAAGAGCGCAGCGCCAAATATTCAGATCTCCAGAGTCTGAGGGGAACTACAAGGTATGCGAAATGTTCGGCGTCATAGACAACTACGACCCGTATTCAAAAGCCGACGAATATACCAAGACTATCAACACAAAGGCTCTCGGCGTGGGTGGGATGGGCGCATTGAGCTCGTCCTTTGCGACGTTTAACATTTCCGAGACTTATACCATGAAGATCAGTTTTGCCTTCGGTATTACAGATAAGGTGGAAAAAGTCGACAGAGAACACGCGATAATGATCCACCCGCCACTCGAAACGGCCCCTTCTTCGGGCTCCCAAATCGCGAGGGATGTGGAAACTGAGCTGCCACGATATGAGCCTCCGCCTCATACGAACAGGGGGAGTCAAGCAGCAAGTAAAATTCTGACAGGTTTCAGACTACATGTGTTGTGCACATTAACACAAACACCTCCTGACCATCCAACATCCGGTTTGCAAATCACATGTGGTCAGATACTTGTCACATACACTACTCATTGACCATCTGGAAGTGCATTGATTCCCTTCCTATGATTAATTGCTTACCTAGGTATCTAAACCCGCGCGGGAATACTCTCTGGTCTCCAGGCGCGGGTCATTGTAGGCAAAGTGCTCGGCGATGGCAATTGGCTGCGATCCATGAGATTGTGTTATGTATTAGCGCCTTGCATCCTGCAAACTTGTTTGGCCACCTGTTTCACTGCAAACAGGTAGGTAAGCACACCGGCTCGTATGCTTGTTCCCCTCCCACTGTGGCAACGGGACGGAGTCGGGGTGCTTTCCTAGCACAAAACTTGTCGGTGCGACAAAAGGCAAACATGTCATGCTTAGCGAGGGAGACGCCCTGTCTATCGTTGCTTCAAGGGCTACCAGTCGAGCCCTCGCACACACCGTTATTAGCCATGTTCTACCATGGTGGCGGATTCACACCCCATGACTCACGCACCACGAGGCAACCTTCACACGTCTTGGTACAAGGTAGTGAGCGAAGGAGTCTTTGAGAGTGCCGGATATCAAGATGGATAGTGATCTACGGTTTTACAAAGCAGACGTAGCTTGTCAGATGAACGAACTGGGTTTTGTAAAATTTAAACGTCCATCTAGCTCCTCCGCGTGGCCATCAGCTACAGCTACCCCTATCCTAGTGGAAATTGAAGCAGGGCGACTGGAGGTTAGTTATACAGGCCGCATCGAGGATAGCTTTAGTGAGCTGATGAGAGAGGTACCATGGAGCTAAGTAGCGAGAAGTCATAATGCGCATTACCTAATGTTAGGGTGGGCCAGGTACCTGTCTGCAATAGCCTATCTTGAGGTTGGTGGCGTGTGTAGTGGTTCATTATAGTGGTATCAATGCACTAACTTACTAGCGCTAGCATCCTGCGGGAATACGGATCTAACATCACTTATACCTAACCCAATGGAACGCTGCTAGGCGAATTAGTTTGAACATGTTTTGAGTGGAAAAGCTTATTTTTACTTCATACACTACTATATACATGAATTTGACGTGTTGGCCACCAATGTGAGAAATGACTTGTTGATATTTCAGGGGAATATAATACATCAGCCACGAAAAGAATTTTGGTGAGGGTATTAGAGGAAACGACACGGATATCTGCTCCGGAGGTCAACTAAGTACAAGGTTCCATTTTGGAAGGTATTCGCAAAGTATTTACGTCCAAGTCAGATTACGCTTTTTGGCTTCTCTTTTGCTTCAGATCTCGTCGTTTCAAGGCTCTCGCATTCCTCGCCGGTACCGCCGGCGCCAAACCATCCGCTTTGGATGCCCCACGCCTTGGCCGGCCCTTGCCGGCCGTCGCCGTGTCCAGCGCCGCAATGACTTTCGTCTCTTGTAGGCGTTTACTTCTTCGAAGTTGTACGGGGGATCGCGGGGTGGCGAATCTAGTGTGGGCTTCTCGCTTCGTCGTCGCGGCCGCCCGGTCGTCTTTTCTACCGGAGGAGGCGGCGGACTTGTGTGTCGAGAGGGGATATGATGGGTCATATCCAACGCCTCAGGGGCATCGATAACCATCGGTTCTACTTGCTGGTCTCCATTAAATGGGGCGAATACGGTGATGGGTGGTTTTCCTGATTCGGCTCAGGGGGAGTATTGGACACTGACAGAAACGGCATCAGGTTTTCTTCGTTAAAGTCAATATGTTGTTGGTAAGCCGGCGTTGGCGGGCGGGGAAAGTGAGCATGCTCAGCTGGTGTTCGATCCACTCCTCAGCAGGAGTTTCATGGTGCCAACACATCCCGGTAATAAACCCCATCTACTGTCCCAAATCTTTTTCTTCGTCCACGTCTCTTTGACCTTTTCATATGCCGTGGTATTTATATCGAGAGGGTCGGCCGCAGTGTTTCCGTCGAGTCTCGACTGCTGTTGAAGTCTCTGCTGCTCTTCCGATAGCTGGTAAATAAACTGGTGGATTGGACGCGACGCCTCGCGCTTATGCTCTTGTAGAGCACGCGCTTTCTTCATTTTCCGGGTCTCTTCATCGTCCTCGCTCTCGTATTGTTCATTGCTTTTATTTTTGTTGTATCCTTCTTCATCACTTCTTTCTTCAGCCATTTCGTGCTCTGGTATTGTCGGTAGTTCAGGCTCGGGCTCTAGAGGCTCTTCGTGCGCCCAAAGCCAACCTCCGGAACTGTCACAATTCCAATTATCGTTCCAGATACCTTGCTTGACCAACGCTTCTTAATTTGCTTTCTCCAATATAGCGGATCATGCTCGCGATTAGGTACATGTCGCGATAACTCTTGCAAGTCTTTGAAGCATCGACTCAGCTCTCTTTCTACTTCCTTATGGAACATGGTGTAAGCCCTCGTCATTATGCTCATATGATAGTCGAACACGTTGGTCCGCTCGCCAGTCTTCTTCGGTATAGTCTTGAGGAGTATCAGGTACGGTGGTAGACCCGCCGGAGATCTAATTTGGGGAGGGGGCGGTTAAACCGGTCTCTTTCACGCTCAAGTTTCTGAGGGTATTTACTAGGTCTTCGAGGGCTACATCGACCCCCCTAAGACCATTGATCTCGACTTTGTCATAGAGAGAAAAGAGAAGGATGCATTGTAATGTAATAGCAGAACAGCACTTGAATGGAAAGAAGCGGGTCGCTGGTTGAATTGCAGAGAAGGCTTCAAAATAGGGGAAAGGTGGAAAGGCGGAGGGTGAATGTAGCAGATTTCAGGCGGGCCAGCTGGGGACGAGGGACGCCAGGCGACTGCGACCAGCCATCTGGAATATAATTTCGTCGTAGGTACTTCACGCTAACCAACGCCCTGTGTAACAAAACACATAGATAGTGCGTCAAGACACATACGATTGGGCCCAACAAGCACTGTACGTTGTTCTCCACTTCTGAGGTCATGCCAACAGCCAATTGTTCTACATACAAGCACCCGGCTCGGCGCCTACAGATACTTATCATGAATACTTCAATACCTAGACAAGTCGAAACTTCGAAATGACAATGTTGGAATAGAGAATTAATATTCAAAGCTCTATTGAATTAAAAGCAATGCGATTAATCATTAGTTCGTCGTTAAATTCACGTCTTAGAACCTTCTGAGTGTTTACAGAGGGTAGCTATTCAAAGACAGCAGACTTATCCAGTTCCTACATCATGTGTCTTGGTGACCTTTGCACGTAGAGCCAGTTTATAGTATTACAATTCGGAAGTCGCCATGTTGCAACAATACAAAAGCGAAAGAAGAAGACTGCCTATTCCTTTGCGAGCTACAGCTAGTTACATAATGTTTAGCAACTCATCGCTTTCAGAGCACAAAATGCGTCTTCCTAGGCTTTAACGCTTTTTGATCCATTATTACCAAGGAGAACTTTGAAGGTCAATTTATTTACCTATGCGTAAGCCTGTATGCCCCTTTTAGCATCGCAAAATAAGCTATGACTGCTTGGATGGCGGTTTCGCCTGTTCGACCCCTGGATGAGCATGTGCTACCCGCCGTGAATCAAGCTGTGGTTGTATAGGATGTGGTGGGGCTTGGTTATAATAAGCTGGGGCTTCATCTTGAAGACCTGGAGCTTGATTATAAAGGCCTGGAGCTTGATCATAAAGGCCTGGAGCTTGATCATAAAGGCCTGGAGCTTGATCATAAAGACCCGGAGCCTGATCATAAAGACCTGGAGCTTGATCCAAAAAGGCTAGAGCTTGATCCAAAAGGGCTAGAGCTGGATTATAAAGAGCTGGGTCATAAAGAGCTGGAGCTGGATCATAGCCATCTGGGCCTTGGTGATAAGGAGCTGGGGCGAGATTATAAATTGTATCCGGAACGATCAAACCTTGTTCGTTATAAACTCCGGGTGGAAGTTGATGGGCGATAGGAAAATCTTGATAGGTTACAGCTGGAGCCTGACAACCTACCGGCGCGCTTCATAGCCTCTAACGGGAGCTGGATAATGCATTGGCGGATCCTTATGAAAGATAGGGCAGGGGTCAGCGGCTTGATACACCGGGCCCGGAGCTTGATGAGCTATGGCATCGGGTTGAGGTATAGGGGCCACGCGACGCAATTTGGTAGTCAGACCTTTCCCGCCGTAGTTCTTGACAAGCATCTGGGCTGCAGATGCTCGCATCTTGTGGTCAAGGGCTCCCATTTCCTTCATGTCTACGAGATGATTTTCGCATGTGCCGATTGCGTGAATGGTGTTGTATAGATCATCTTTATCCAAGTGAATTTGGTACAAGTTGCGGAAATGTTTTGCCTGAAGTCCATAACAATGTAACATAAAGCCCCCAAACATCAGCTTTATGGGTTGTATTCTCAGGTCGGTGAAGCTCAGGGGCCACTACAACACTTGGAGTCAGTTATCGCCGATTCAAGTTGATTTTGAGGGGCCCAGAAGCTTCTGGGCACACTCTTGTCCCAAAAGAGGAAACCTCATGCTCCGAAACCAAAACAAGTAGAAAACGGCTCTGATAATTGCTTACTATAGTACTTGGTACCGACCACCATGGTTTTCGCGATGGACTGGGGGCTGCTAAGCCCAAAATCACCAAGCACAAAGTGGTATCCTCCTGCCTTTTTCGAGTAAAGGATGTTATCTGGTTTAACATCTCGATGAATAATCTCCTTCACCGCAAGGTAATCAAGCGCTTGCAGTATGTGGTGACAGACGAGGTTGATAAGGTCCTTGGTACCCATGAGAAGTTCTTTACTTGGCTGCTCGACTAGAGACTTCAAACTTCCATCTTCTAATGCCATGAAGATTTCAAAACCTTCTTCGCAAGGTTGGGACGAAATATATTCCACAATATGGGGCTAGAATGAACATTAGCCTTCCGGGTTTAAGTCATGGAATTCTGAATGTAAATTGCTTACGTGTCGCGCTTTCGCGAGAGTTTCTATTTCACGTTTTCTACGTTCCCATAGCCAGTTCCGATTCACTACTGTATCTGGCTGCTTGAATATCTTGACCGCCAACAACTTTCCATGGTCCACTTCGACCGCCTTCAAAACGGTTCCAAATGTACCAGACCCTAATTCATTTATCGAGATCCATCGTATTCGTACCGGTTGGCCTTCGACATGGACTCGGGTCCGCATTCCGGATGGCATAGCAGTTTCCGAGTCGTCGTACGTCTCAGCGAAACGTGCATTTTCTTGCAAATCGATACCTGCCCGCTCTCTGCCTCGCTTTGTCGTTTGTTCCAGATTTTTCTTCCATTGCAGCCGAAATAGGTACTGATCGCACCCAGAACCCCCAATGCCAATACAAGGATTCAAAGCAGAGCATACGACAACTTGACGACGCAGTCGATCAAATGGTATGACATTTTCGTTGTTTTCGCCGTAAACTTGTGTTGTTCTATTGTTCGATCGGTCGCGGAACATAACAATGTTAGTCTCCACGTTAATTTCAAAGGAGCATTGCTCTTTTGAAATGTTTTTGCCCTCGAGGATGATATCGGCGTTACGACCCAGTACAGCAAGGGTGGTAGGACCGTATTTTGAGCGGATATGGCCAATATCCAGGACTGATGCACCATGCAGTCCCACAGAGACGAACTGCTTGTTGGCAGGGGAATTCACAGCTTCAATGGCCAGTGCATTCATCGGCACAAGAGAAAGTACGACGAGGGATTAGTCATCTTGATGTAATAGGATAAAACTGGCTTTGAGCAACGAAGTAGTGATGATATATGTAGGATCGATTATAGCTTCAAGATGAATTCCTAAACTTGTAAATCATTTTTAGTTGTAGACTTAAGAGTGCCTACCTCCTTTTTCGCAACGCGAAAAAAGGAATGAATGGCAAGACGTGATTATATTTAACTTGAGCAGACACGAGCTCCAGCTGTGGCGCAGCAAATATTACTCAACATGCAAGCCCGTTACTGAATGGTACGTTTTACTTTGATACACATGCGGGGGAAGCACGCCAGGCATGTAGACCAGTGAAAATGTGTTAGAAGCTCTCGTGTAGCGTTCACGGTATAACCCATCCGTGTGCTTCACAACTCGACAAATGTCTCCTCGACAACAGCTGGAGTATTGGGCCAACTACGCAGACACTACCTGTAAGGGATCGTAGAAAAGATTATTTGATTGGCCTTTGGGTGGCACCAGCCCCGATATTTAGCCACTGTTATACAACATTGATGCGTCAGCTTCTTCTGTCTGTACACAACATGTTGAAAAGGGCAGTTAATACGACGTCGTAATTGCCTCGGTGGATCTGGGGGCCTCCTGATTCATCCTCGTTGTATGCCGGGCGCCTAATACTTGTAGTGCTTTAAGACAGTCCATCCACTTCCAGCCTCAGCTACAAGTCAACAGAAGGGAACTTGAGGTACCCTTGCATAAACATCAGAAATTTTTGCCCGAGTGAGTCGGGTAAACTGGTGGAGGGAATTGCCACACACGTATAATTGCATCTACTGACGGCTCTTTGTACATTGGTAAACAATAAACCGTGTTATGAGATGAAACATTAGGTATCTCCAAGGTAGGGAGGCGTCGGGTAGTACTGATTGTTATTTTGACCAGCGCACAGTTTGCTATATACTTTATCCACTGACATGTATCTCTCTTGTATTCCTGTGCCCGGCAATGTACAGAAAACGGTACGATATTTGAAACCATGATGTTTGCATACAGAAACTAACAATTCCTCCAACCAACCGCCATGATACTTTCGGGTTAACCCTTGCCTATCGCGTTTCCATGTTTGAAATGATTAAGCCCGACGCAACTAATTCCTTTTCAATAGGCCTCTCAGCCTCGGTCTCCTCACCGCTCACACTCGCGGTCACCTGCAGTGTCAATGTGGCAACTGAGACAATTGTATCTCAATCCGTCCACCGTAATAGCCCATCGAAGCGCTTTGTTCAACCAACCATATAAATGGAGTTGATACATTGTGGCCCCACGTAAAGTAAAATAATAAGCATGTCCTAAGATAGACTCCGCGGTCTCACACGTTTCCAAGATTGAGCGATAAGGGCAATCGTAGAAATGGGGGCTCGGCACTGTGTACAAGAGCTCGTTTGGTACTTTGTGTTGGGAGCACAAGTGATGAACGGGCCGTGGTGTTATGGCTGACTGGGCGGTACCGGCGGCTCTCAGGGGCAAATTAAGCCGAGAAGCCACAAGGGGTAATAACAGGGATACTAGGATGTAAAAGCAAACTCTTGTCTATACATTGGTTCTATTTGATAAGCAGGTCTCCCAATCATCTACCCTCGACCCCGGATGAGTAATTGCCAGGTCCCCTAGCCGGCTTTAGTCGTTTAACAATACTACATAGGAAAAAATTAAGATAACATGTTGGCAAACGTTAGTATCTCCCTCGCTAAACGTTCTGGTTTTTCGAGGGGAACCAGGTGCCCACAATCCTCGATGGTCTTGTTCACCCATCCAAACTTTGCGCCCAGCTGTCCAACCATGTTGCGCTCAAAATCTTTATCGCCTCTTAGAACTAGCACTGGAACATCAATGTTCTCTTCTAGCTCCCGATAGTCCTCAGCAGACGCATAATCAGGCCATGCCGCGGTAGCGGCTTCGTTGCCACGTGTTGAGTCCTGGATGCACTGGTTCATTGTCTCCGCGTCTAGCGTACCCGGCCCGGCGGTAAGTACATTATCCAGTACAACCCGCACGCTCTCTGCGCTCTGATAGGCTGCTCGCTGTTGTGCCTGGACATCTGGAGGGAAGTCTAATCCCCCAAAGGTGCCGGTGCTATGAGTACAAGCCCTTTAAGCGACGGCGACGTATTCATTGCGGCAAAATGCTGTACCACTTTGCCACCCATTGAGTGCCCAACGAGTATGTATCCAGCTTTGTTGTCCGCAAGACGAGTTTCAGAGACTATGGCCGATAGATCAGACGATAATGCAGTGATTCCGTAAGAACCAGGTTCATGTGGCCCGGTGCTGGGGGACCATCCGCGAGCGTGGTAAAAGTATCTTGTGGAAAGGATTTAAAGCAGGATGCGATAAAACATGTCTATAGGTAGCGGGTGAACCGCCGTAATAGTGATGGAATATTAGGGATGGGAGGGATGACGAAGGCTGCCCAATAGCTTCGTAATGAAGTGTTACTTCGTCACAAATTTTAACTATTTTGTTAGACGTAGACATTCTTAAAAACTGACGTTCAGAATTAAATAGGAGAAAACTAGAAGAGTTCAAAACTGAAGTACAATTATATCAATCGTCACAGCAAGCTTTTATAGCTTTCATATCATTGTTTTATATTTCACATAGGAAAACCAGACTATGACAAATTCCATATCATATTACCATAATCCGTCGGAAAAATGCAATACAATCGTTTTCTTCGTAGATCTTAGTCGTGTCATAGATTCAACCCCGTTCAACCTTTGCCTTTACGATATCACGCTAGTCTAAAAGGATGTTTAGCTCTTGACCTAAAGCTGAACTGCCGCAGCTTAGTGGCAGTTGTAGGGGCTTTAATCCCGAACGATCACGGAGTTAAATAATTCCCTACACGGCCTGTGGAATCTTCAATACCACTTCAAGCTAGTTAAATAGAACTCGATTTGTAAATTCAGCGATACAGATTCGATATCGACTTCTCACGAGTCATGATAACTAGGCACCTCGGCGATAAAGGGCATCTATTAAAGTTTCCCCATTAACCCCTGAACAGCACCGGTTATCACAAAATAATGGCATAACCTGTCACTTCGTGAGCATTTAAGCGCCATACATCCCAAATCTCACACGTTACTGACCGCGATTTATCTATTGTGTTCTATGTTGTCAAGCACTATAGCCATCGGCCTTCATTTATACTCACATTCTCAATTTCCACCTCTGGAAACTTCACATTTGAATTAGCCGCAAAGTGACAGATTCTATTTCTTCTTATCTTCTGTAAAGGCCGCATAATAAAGATAGAAAGGGTAATATTATCATCTCCCCTCTCCGGGTTTTCTCCTCGAACAATGATGACAGGAAGTTTCTTCTGTGTTTTATGGCTACTCGTTAATCAGTGGCCACTATCTGGACGGCTGTCAGTTAGGACTAACATTGGGCCTCTGGTCATGTGAATCCCCTAGGTAGAACACTCTTGGCCACAAGCACCGCCCTGTGTAAGTGTTTCCTCTCCGATCAACTTTGCATGGCAATTTTCGGACTTGTCTTCGAGCATTGGGCCCAAGACTTGAAGCATTCTTTCAGTGTCTCATACAGGATCCTCAGTCAGGTCAGAGGTCTAAAAATATCAACACCTGTACACATAGAGGGAAGAGAGTGCGACGTAAAAAAAGACTTACAACGATGCGGTCGAATTTGGTACCAGAAAAGACCTCGAGATTTCAGTGTATAGCTCACCGCCATGCTTACCACGGAACCTCACAGCATGAAAACACAAATAGCGCACGAGCCACCCTGCCCAACGAATATTGGCTAGTAGCGCAGATTTGGTAGGAAAATGTTGAAGCGTTGGAATGAAAGCCTCCAGGACTAGAGGGCTTGGGATCCCAAACTGAGAGTTTTGTACTGGACAGCGGCTAGTTCCACATATAGTAGCCAACCCTCCCCACCAGTCCACCAGCCTGTATCAATCTTAAATACTGTAACGCAATTGCAACCGGCCGGCTCGACAGCCGGATGTAGCCCTTGAACGTGAGCCCTATAAGATAACACAATTGGGCTGCGGCTTCGGAGTAGGGACATGGCGCTTGCTCTTCCGTTTTCTCTTACCAGTTGGAACGCCAAGCCTCCTAAATTGTAACCTTTCCGTTTCAAAGCCCGCTCGGGATAACTCCTCGAGAAAGTTTTCTCTTGTGGCCCGTGTTGTTGTATTCACCTTTCCACCTCGCTGGAGCAGTATGGATATCGATTCATAACACAAGCTGGGCTCTCTTCGGGAATCGAATCAATTATTCGGTCGACAACCGTCATTTGTATCTCATCTAAGCCGTTCACATCGGCGCCATTGTCCAAAAGCAATGCGATAAGCCGCGGGTTTTTCCAGCTAGCGTGCAATGGCGTGTAATTAATGAAACCTTTATACTTTCCAAACACGGGGCATACTACCCCGACATTAACTTCTTGGCCATGCTCGATAAATGATTGTAATAGGGTAACATGTTCGTCGTTGCTCCTACTATCATATATTAGATTCATAAGCACTTGGAATGCACCATGATCTTGGTCCAGTGTGAATCCGTTATTCAGTAACAGACGAATAATTGTGGTCGAATCTTGGCTCGTCGAAAGTTGTTCGAAATCGATTGTGGAGAGAGACTTAAGCGCATGAGTCAAAAGCTTCTCGTCCGAGTCTCGGAGTAAATTTGGTGTATAACTCAGTGACTCTTTGATATAGAGGCTGAGGCCTGTGCGTACGGCGTAGATTAGGGGGTTGCTGCCTGTGCCACTCGTAGCCATTAGGAATTGATGCCGGGGGACACTGTCCAGAAACGTCTTGATACTTCGACCAGTAGTATGTTCCACCATTCTTAAATGCAAGGCAGTATGTTCATTCCTCAGATTCGGATTATTTAAGCCCCAGTACTCCGCAAATAGACCCTTTCCAATGAAGGTATGGCCATTTTCGACAGTGAGTTTGGCTTGCTCTCCAAGAACTAGCGTCTTGAATTTGGGGTCTTTCACAAAATCCTCGACCGTCTGATGGAAGACTTGTACGAAGGAGCTGCCCTGTACGTATACAACTTCGACCAAGCCGCCACAATATTCCTTTAGCTGCTTCTCTGCCAGGTCTTCAATCAAGCTGCCACAGTATTCCTTTAGCCGTTCCTCGGAAAATTTTTCGATGTCTCCTAGATTGTGTATCTGCCCTATTCTGCAAGCAACGTGTGCCAATTGTGGTATGCTTCGTCCCATGTTGTAGCATTGGAGCTGCAAACTGCAACCAGCACGTCAGAGAGCCTCAATCTATCAGTTGATCTTACTATAACTTCCAGCATAGCATATGCTTTCCACCGGTTGGTATTTGGAATCCGTTTGATTATCTCTGCGTAATATTCGTCCAATTCCGTGGGAAAGGCATTAAGGTGCTCTTGTAAGTTGTCTTTCGATAGCTGTTCTCTCTTTGTACCATCCGCGAGGTCTTTAATGACTAGTTTCACCCATAAAAACACGCCGTTTGCGCGGAAAACAATTTCCGGCACCAGCTCCTGAAGAATGTTCGCCGATTCGTTCCGCATGGAGCCTAGGCAGTAGTCTTGAATGTCTCCCCGGGTGAAATCTTGGATGCCAAAGCCGGGATATTGTGAAAGGCGGTTGTGAAAATCTCCCAAGGTCGACTAGAAAAACATATTTTGATAGTCTTCGTGTTAGATGGGTGGACGTCTCCCAGATCCTTCAAAAAGCTACATAGAAACTCCAGTTGCCCGTCGTATTCATCCAGGGCATCGAGAAATAAAAATAAACAAAGGTGCAATGGTATCTCGTCCTGGAATATGATTCTGCGAAGCCCTCTCTGGAGTTTTTCCAAGTTCCAGCCTTCTTGTAGCTCGTCAAACTCGAGGAGCAAGCGGCCTAGATCACGTCGTTTGGAGATGATTTGAAAGAGAATGCTTTGAAGCAGCCCGATAAAAGTCTTTTCCACCGCATTTCCACGGTGGTGAAAGAAGAACGCCGCTTGAATCATGTTGTCTCTCTTCCAATCATTAAGCAATTCATGAGTTCTACAATCTTGGTATATGAACTTCATCAGAGTGGACTTTCCTGAACCAGGCTTGCCATTGATCCAGAAAAGACCAGTTCCAGATTGAAGCCATTCCGTGAATTGTGTTTCCTTTCGATGATATATCCAATCAAATGTGTTTTCAAATCGACTCTCAACCTCTCTCAGTCGTCGATATGTATTAGGTGTAACTAACGAGGTTATTAGGCCATCTAACCTTTCCTCTTCGCTCTTATCACCTTCTATTTCCAAGCGGTATTTTGTTAGCAAATACGACAAACAATAAAGGTAATTCCTTACCAGGTGTTAGAGATGGCCGCTTTAACGGATTGCTTGCGTCGGATATGTTATTTGTGCCTTGGCGAACGCGACTCGTTGGCATGATAATCTGTTCCAGTGCGTGTATTATATCCGTGAGATCTGGGCTGTTACGTGAGAACTTAACCATTTCAGAATGGTTTTCGTTGATCGGGATTATGCTTTCGAGTCCAGATCTCCCCTCCCGCAATCCACGGGTGGCAGACTCCCGGGTGACTAGAATGTATTCGTCGCCTCTTGTCCATTTCCCTGATGCATCACGCTGATTCTAGTTAGTCGCTTCGTTATTACTGACAGAAAGGGGGTGTGAGTAATCTTGAAGAAAAGTAATGATAAGGTGTTCGGATGATGATCTATAGACCTACAGTTACCGTAGGCGATGCTTTTGTTTCATAACACCAATATAGTTGAGACTTTTGAAGAAAAGAAATTCCGCTGAATTGGCCGTCGAGTCGCTGTAGATATGAAGAGTTGGGCGAGAGATCCGCAATGAGTTTTTCGTTATATTGACCTTTGACCATTTGCATGAGATGTGACTGTTCCATGCCATAATTAGGTGTACCGAAGAATATGGCCCCTTGAGCTGATCTAACGATTGGGTTATCTGTTCTAGCTTATCTGCCGCAGTAACTATTGCTTGTTTCAGAATAAGACCTCCTAAACTGTGTGCAAGAAAGACTAGGGGTTTGCGACCTGGCAACGACCAGCCGTGAGTCCTGAGCTGCCAGATCAGCTTGAGTGATAAATCATCGATAAGCTGGAATGAGCTGGGATCTTGGAGAGTCGTATCATAACCGTAGAGAATGGGTCTAACGTTCGGTAACAGGCGTGGCAAGTCGTCTCGAATCCACATGAAGGTTCTTGGGCCGCCTTTGGGTTGCCAAGAACCAAAAGGGTGGCTTGCCAGCCCTGAAATTGCAATACAGCTAGAAATGTTGAGATTATGAGTATTAACGAGTAAGTCATATATTGGTTAAGTAAAAGAACAAGTCTAAGTACAGGGTACTAAGGTAGTACCTTAGTATATATAGTAGATATATATAGGGCGAAATACCTAGCTACTAGAATTACTAGCCTTTTAATTTTAACACTTTTATTTAAACTATATATATTTATTTAAAGCTATTATAAGCTAGATTTTATAACTGTTTTTTATTATATTTAGAGTTATATATATTTTAAATTGTACGTTTTTAATTTTTTAATAAAGTAAATCCTTTAGCTTCGACTATTTTACTAGTTTAAACAGTAAATTAAAAAAGTATTTATTTTTTTTTTAGCTTATATTTATATTATATTAAATTTTTGCAATAGTTATTTTCTGTTTTTTTTTAAGTATTTAATAAATAAGCGCTATTTATTAAATAGTATAAATTTTTAACGTTTTAATTTAAGCATTTTTATTAGATCGTAGTTTTAAATTAATATATATTTTTTTTTTTTTTTAGCTTAATAATTACTACTAAATAAACGTACTAGATTTTTTTTTTTTATTCGCTATTAATTAATATTTTATTTAAAACGTTAAAAACTTTTATTTTAACGTTTTATTTATTTATATTAAAAAGTTTTACGAAATAATTAAAATAGTTTTAGTTTTAAGTATTAAATATAATTATTTTAATTAATTTTGTTTTATTTGTTATAAAAAATAATAAACTAAAAATAAATATAAAAAGCGTTATTTAATATTTTTTAGTAAATAGTTTATTAATATTAAAAATTTTTTTTTTTTTAATATTGCTAAAAATATGTTTTAATTATAGATTTTAGCGTATTTAAGTTTATTAAAAGGTTAAAAAAGTTTTTTAAAAAGTTCGCTATAGTTTTTTATAAAAAAAAATTTAAAAATTCTAATAATATATTTAGCAAACTATTATAATAACTATAAAAATTAAAGTTAAATTTTAAAATTTTTATAAAGTAGTTTAATATAAAATAGCTTAAATAATAAAAAGGTTATAAGATTATATAGCTAAATCGTAAATTAAATATTTTTATAAAATATATTTCGAGTTTTTTATTTATATTATAGCTAAAAGCTTAAAATATCCTAAAATATATTAAATTTATTTTTTAATAACGGTTTAATAAGCTTATCGGCGATTTATTCGGCTATAAAAACCTATAAAAAATCGATATTATTATATTATATAGCTTTTTTATAAAAAGCTTATTATATTAAGATATATTTTATTTTATTATAAAACTATAAATTTTTAGCTATAATTATAGCTTTTTAGTTTTTATATTATTATAATAAATATGTTTTTTTTTATAGCGTTTAGTTTAAAAAATAATTAGCAAAGTTATATAGCTTTTTTAATTATTTAGGTTTAATTTATAAGTTTTAATTCGTAAAATAATAAAATAATATTTTATTATTTTTTAAAGCTTTAATTAATAGTATTATTTTTTATATTAAAAATATATTTTGCAAATCGTTTTGTTTAAGTATAGCCCGCTTAGTTTATATTAGTTTATTTTATAAAATTTTATAGTTTTTTTTAATAATATAGCTTTAAATTAATAGTGCTATAAAAATATTATAATATTTGTTTAACTGCTTTAAAGTACGCTAGTATAAAGTTTTTTATATATTTATTAAAATATAAAACTATATATTATATTAAATTTAGTATTAAATATAGCGTATATTAAGCAGCTAATTGTTTTATATATATTATTATATATTTTTTATTAGTTTTATAGCTGTTGGCTAGTTTAAGAATTTTATTAATATTTATAAAAATAGTTAATATATACTTTTATTAACCTAGTTTTTAATAATTTTTTTAAATAAACTTTTTAGCTAAAATAAATAATTTTTTTTTTTAGTTTTAAATAATAGCTATATTAAAATAGTAAGAATATAAGCTTAAATTTTATATTTCGAATCTTTTAAATAATATTTTTTAATTTAGTAGATTTTATTTTAAAAAAGCTTGCTATTAAAAAATCGTTAATATAAATAGCGATATAATATAGCTTTTTGTAAATTTTTAATATTTAAATCTAGTAGTTCGAATTTTAGCGTTTTTAAAAAATCGGCTAAAGTTTAATATTATATTTTAAATGTTATTTTAAGCTATATAGTTTGTTTATTTATAAACTTTTTTGGAGCTATTATTAAATTTAAATAGTTATTAAACGTAAATATTTTTTTTTATTTTTTTATAAAAAAATATTGTTTTAATGTTTATTTGTTCGATCTTAAAGTTTAAAGCAGCTGCTAAAACAAATAAAGCTTTATAGCTTATTAGTTTAATTATTAAAATAAACGTTTTATTATAGTTTCGCTAGAAATTTATTTAAACTAATAACCTAGCGTTTTATATTTAATAATTTTATTATTTAAGTTTATTTTAATTTTATAAACTTATTTATTATTAGATTTTTTTAGTAAATAAATCGTATAAAGTTTAGTTCGGTTATCGATTAATAATTAATATTTTGTTTTTATAGCTTTATATTATTCGAATTATTTAGTATTTTTTTTAGCTTATTTATAGCTTTTAAGCTTTATTTTAAAAGCTAAAAATATAAATAATAAAAGCTATTATAAACTTAAATTTAAAAATAATTATTATAAGCTTATAAATTATAAGTTTAATTAATTTATTTTAAGCTTTAATTATAATAATTATTTAATATTTTAAATATTAAGCTTTTTAATTTTAAATATAGCTAAATAAAAAATATTAATTTTTTAGTAATATTTTTAGCGTTTTTAAAAATCGGAGTTTTTAAAAAAAACAAAGTTCTTAAAAAAGCTGGAGTTTTTAAGGAATTTATAGCCCTAAAAATAGTAGCGCTAATAATAAGTCCTATTAATAATAATAATCGGGTATATAAACTAAAAAGCTCTATAAATAATAATAAAATATAGTTTTATATTTTTATATTTGTTTTTTAATTTTTTTTTGGCTTATTTACGTTTTTATTAGCTAATAAAGTTAAAAATAGTAATTTTAGCGCTTTTTTACGAATTTTTTAGTTTTTATAAGTATATATAATATTTTTTAATTAATATAATATTATAAGTTTTAATAATAATATAGTTATTTAATTAGTAAATAATATAATTATACTTTTTATTATTATTATATTTAATTATTAGTACTAAATTGTTTTAAATTTAAGCATATTTAACTTAGTTAGCGTTATATTTAAAAAAAACTAAAATTATTATAAAATAATAATCTAGTTTTTTTATATTATATTTTATAACTATATTGTTTTTTTTTTTATATAGCTTTTTATTTTTAATATAAGCTGCTGTTTCGATAAAAATAAGCTAATATTTTATAAAATAGTTTTTTCGCCGGTAGTTATTAGTATATTTTATATTATTTTTTAAATATATATAGCTTTTTTAGTTTTATTTTTATTAATATTAATTTATAGTAAAATATTTAATAATAATGCTTTTTTATAAAATAGTTAATAAAATCTTTGTTTATATAAGCTTTAAGTTTATTTAAAGTAAAAAAATAATAATATTATTTAAATTTTTTTATTTTTATAAAAGATTTTTAAACTTTAAAAACTATTTTTAAGCGTTATAGTAATATAGCTTAAATTTTATTAGTATAATTATAGTTATTATTATTTAGCTAATAAACTATTATAGCTTTTAAATATATTATTAAATATATTAGTTTCGTTAAAATATAATAATTTTATAAAGTAAGTTTTTTTAAATAACGTAATATACAAATATTCTGTATATATAAGCATTTTGTATACTTTTTCGCACTTTTGTACAAATAATTAATATAATTTAATAATAATATAAAAAATTAATTAAAACTAATCAGAATTATTTTTACTAGATATTTTTATTTTATTTTAATATATACGTATATTATATTTAGGCTCGCTATAAATTTTATAGTATTATTTATTTATAATATTTTTTTTCGTATAATAATTATTCGACCGTATTTTATTATTTATTTAGTTTTAATAGCTTTTTTAGTTTTTAATTTTATTTTTTTTATATAATAAATACTTTTTTAATTTAAATCCGTTTATTTTTTATATAATAATATTAGTTTAGTTCGTAATTTATTTTTTAAAGTTTAGTTATTTTAAATTAAAATAATATAACTTAATATTTTAATATGTTTATTTTTTTTACGATTAAATTAATTATATTTAAAACAGCTATAAAAAAGCTGTTTTAATATTATATAATTTTTAATTTAATATATTAAGCTTATAATTTAATATTTTTTGCATTATAAAATATTTATAACTTTTAAATCTAAAATCTATTAAGTAATTTTAAAAGCGTTTTAGTTAAATTTTTAGGCGGAAATTATAAAATAATATATATTAAATCGTATAAAATAAAGCTAGCTTTTTAAAAGCTTTTTTTAATATTTTTTAATATTATTATAGCTTTATATATAGTAAAAAATATATAGAAAATTTCTTTTTTAATATAAATAATATAAACTTAGGTTAATTTATCGATTTTTTACTATATAACTATTTTAAAAAACTAAAACAACTAATATTTAAAAACTAAAGTTTATATAATAAATAAATAAATATATAAAAAGTAATAATATTAT
Source organism: Amphirosellinia nigrospora (assembly GCA_004123355.1). Taxonomy (NCBI): domain Eukaryota; kingdom Fungi; phylum Ascomycota; class Sordariomycetes; order Xylariales; family Xylariaceae; genus Amphirosellinia; species Amphirosellinia nigrospora. Next base: position 1,498,460 of record SCHM01000003.1, on the reverse strand, counting down.
ATTTTTTAGCATATAATTTAAATTTAATAAAATAATAACTTTTATAGCTATTTAAAATTAAAAAACAATAAATATTTTTATACAATATATTATATAGTTATCGAAATATTTAATTTAATTTAAACTTTTTTTGTTTATAGTTTAGCTATTTTTTATTATTTTAATTTTTTAATCGGTTAATAAATAATTATTTTTATACTAAAATAATAAATAAATTAACCCGGCTAAAATAATATATAGCAAAATAAAATAACTATATAATAAAATAATATAAATAATAGTTTTTATTTTTAATTATTTTATTAAATAACTTTTAATTATTTATAACGTTTATATAATATTATAATTATTTTAAATAATATTTAGCTTATTATAAACTTTATTTTATTAAAATTATAAATATTTTTTTTTAAATATTTTTAGCTATAATTATATTTTATATAAGCTTAAACTATTTTATATATTTATTAAGATTTTTATATAAAATTCGTTAATAATCGATTTAATAATTAAAATATATTTAAAAGTTAAATAATTATTATATAAAGTTTAAAACTTAGTTAATTTTTAATAAAATTATATTTATATAATAATTAATTAGCTATATTTTAATATTATTTAATTTAAGCGGAAATTTTTACATATTTAAGTTAAATATATATTATACGACTAATTTTTTTCAAATTCTAATAATTTATATATTGCTAGCTATTTAGTTTGTTTAAATAAAATTTTATCGTAACGCGTACGAAAGGTTAACTAAAAAACATTATAAATTTTTATAATACGTTATAATAATAATTTTCGTTATATTTATAGCTTATAATATAAACTATAGATTATTTTATTCGTACAATAGCGCTATTATTAGTTATTAAGATATTTGGAAATAAAAATAAAAGGTGTAAAAATAGAAAAAGTATGCAAAATGCTTATGTGTGCAAAATGTTTATATGTTATATTAGTTGTTTTTATATAGTTTAGCTTATAATTTATTATTAATATAAGCTTTATAGAAATAATATTTAGTTTATAGTTTAATAATATTATTAATTTTTATTAGTTTTTATATTTTTTTATTATTTGCGTAGCTAAATTCTTATGTTATACTTTTAAAGTAAGGTTAACGGAATAAAAATAAAAAATAATATTAAATACTACTATATAAAAAGTTTTGTTTAGTTAGTTGATTATATATAGTTTTGCTGCTTTTTATATTTTAAAGAAAACTTAGTTTTTATAGCTTTTTAGGCTTTATTATAATAAAAAAAAATTCTGCTTTTTTTTTTGCTAATTAAAAGATTAAAATTAAATTAGCTTTTAGTTTAAAGCAGTAAATAATATTTTTAATAATAACTATTTTAGTTTTATTATTTATTAAAGCTAAAAATTTTATTTTTTTTTTTAATTATAAAATTATTATTATTTTTTAATACTATAAACTAATAAGCTATTATATAGTTTTAGCTTAATAAAAATAATTTATTATTAAAGTTAGTTTAATTATAGCTACTATCGAAAACTATAAACTTTAATATTTATTTTATTAGTTTTTTAGCTTTTATTTTAAATATATTAAAAAAACTTAATTTAATTAAAAATCTTTTAGTATTAAAGTTTATAAATATTTTAGCTATTAAGCTTTATAGCGTAAGCTTAACGTTTAGCGGTTAGTTTTATAAACGCTTAAACCGCTAAATTTTGCTAAAAATACTAAGCTTTTATTTTAGTACTTTTTTTTTTAAATCTAGGTTATTTTTAGCTATTAAAAAAACTAGATTTAGTAGCTTTGCTATATTATTTATAACCGCTAGTGTTATAATTGCAGTATTATCTACGTACGGAGTTAATATATTAGTATTAACTACGTACGATAGCTAATCATTAATTGTAGTATTAGCTGCTTATATAATAAAATTGGGCTAATATATCCGCTTAATTTAGTTATATAGTATACCGTAGCAAAATTTTTTTCGTATAAAAAATTCTCCGCACGAAAGCTTAGCTTTTATATAATAATTAAAAAAAATAAATTAATATATACTAATATTTATCTTATTTATTATTACGTATAATATTATACTTTTTAGCTATTTAATACTAATTAATATTTTTAGCTAAAAAATATAAATTAACAAAAATAAAAACAAAATCTAAACTTAATTATATAAGCTATGTTTTTTATATCGTACTTTAATTCTTTTAATATATTTAATAAAAAAAAAAAAATTAATTATTTTAATATATTTTAATATTATACTTTCGTATAAAAATTTAATTAATAGCGTATAATTATATTATTTTTTAATTATTATCGTATAACTATATAAAAGTTTATAATATAACTTTATAACTTTTTTGTCCGCAATATTTTTAAATATAATAAAAAATAATAATTAATCGTATAATAGCTAATATAAACAAACATATAAAAATATTATACTTTTAAAAAAACAACTAAAATAACTTTTTACTTTTTTAGCTAATATTTCGTATAATAGTATAGCCGAAAAAATCGCCTAAAAAACTAGTATATTTTTAAATTTCGTACAAAAAACTATTAACCTCCGTATATATAAAAATACTTTATAAAACTTTAAAATAATTACTATAAAATAAATTAATATATAAGTAATATATTTATATATAAAATATAATTATATTTTATATAATTTAAAAAACTTTTAAAAAATACTAATAAAAAACTTTAAAATAATAAAACTTAAAATATTTAATAAAATTAATACCTAAATTATTAAGAAAATTTATAACGTTTTTATATAAAAAACGTTTTAAATTAAAAACCTATAAAATAGTTAAAAAAAAACTATATTGTACAACTTATAAAAAGCAAATATATTTTAGCGTATAAATTTTAAATCTTTATATAACCGTTTTAAATAATATCCGCGTTTTTTATATTAAATTAATAATTTTAAAATTAGTAAAATTCTTCCGTATAATAAAACAACTTTACGATTTTTTTTTTTAAATAAAAAAACAAATAAAAAAAAAAACAAAAAAAACAAACAAAAAAACAACTATAAAATAACCTATATAATAACTAAAAAGCTAGCCTTTTAACCTATAAAATATAAATATCGTATAAAAACAAAATACTAAAACGTACAAGTTTTTAAAAACTTTTTATAACTATTAAATTATTATTTATTATTTGTTTTAGTTAATAACTTACCTTTTATATAAGCTAAAAATATATTATATTTTTAACGTATAATAAAATACCTAGTTTTTTAAAATCTCCTGCAAACTTTAAAGCAACCTATCTATTATATAATTAAATATAAAAATACTTCTATTTAAAATCTAGATTTTTTTACGTATAATATTTAAAATAAAGCTATTTTATCCGCGAAATATTAAATTTTTTTTAAAAACTTAGTAAAAAAAAAAACTATTCCGAAAAGCTATATAACTTATTTTATAATAAAATATAATAATTCGTTAATTATTATTAAAAGCTTAAAATTATAAAAAATTAGTTCTATATTATATTTTTTATAATATTAACTAATCGTACAAAAAATTATTATATATACTATATCGGCTTTAATTATACGAAAAAAAAACATATAATATTATAAATTTATATTTTAATATAATTATAAACTATAACTAATATTAAACTAACTAAACTAATATTATTTTCGTATAAATATAAATAATAAAAAAAAACTTATTTTTATATAAAATATTAAAAGTTATAATTAATAATAAACTATTTAAAGCTTAAAAAACATTTAAAACAAAATATTTAAAAAAAATTTATTTAAATATAACTATCGTACGCGTATATAAAAATATCCTGGAATTTAAAATAATATTTATTTTTAAAAACTTACGTATAAAAAATTTTTTTAAACTTTCGTTTATATTTCCGGGTTAAAAAAAACCTAACAATTTAATACTTCGTATAAAAAATAAAAAATTCTTACTATATAAATTAATAGTATAATTAAATTAACTATTATCCTATATAATATAAAATATTGTATAATATTTTAAAAATCCTTAAAATAATATATTAACTAAAATCGTATAAATAGCTATTTTTTAAAAATTTATATATAAATAAAAAATATTTTATTTATTAAAAAAAAATATTAATTAACTAACTATATTCTTTAAAAAAAATCTTATATAAAAACTAATATTTTAATACGTACGAAATAATATTTAAAAATAAACTAACTTTTAAAAAATTTTTAACTTATTTAACTAAATATAAAAACTTTAAATATATATAATAAAAAAAAAAAAAAAATTCGGATATATAAAACAAAAACGTTATATAATATTATAAACAATATATATATATATAATAAAAAAAAACATTTAATTAATAATTATAAACTAACTATTTAATTTATTTATATTTAATAACTAATATTGTATAAAATACTAAAATATTATTTAAAATATAAAAGCTTCGAAATTTTTTATTATAAAAAAACTATAAATAAAAGCTTATATATAAAAAAACCTAAAAGCTAGAATTATTTAAACTTTTAAAACAGCTAAAATAAACTTTAATAAAAACTATATAATAATTTCGGTTAGTATAATAAAAATTAATAATTAAATTAGCTGTATAATATTTTATATTTTAAATATTTTTACTTTATTCTTATTTTTTTTAAAAAATATAAACCGCTTAAAAATATATTTTAATAATATAAAAAATATTATCGTATAAAAAACAAAAATAATATTCTTATTATATATAAATAAAACTACCCGTTTTTTAATATTAGCCCGTATAAAATAACTAATTACTTTATAAAAAACTAAACTACGCTGTTTATATAAATAATTTAAATATTTTTATATAAAAAAATTATATAAAATATTATTTTGCGCAAAATATAAAATCGAACAACTTATTTAAAAAAAATCTAGAAATTCTATTATTATTACTAAACATATAAAAAACTCCGCAGCAATTTAAATTTATAATTAAAAATAACTATAAATTTAACTATAAAATAATTATAAACGTTATATAAATAAACAACTAAAATATTACTATATTATTAACGCTACTATATTATTTTAAATAGTAATTTTTTTAAAATTAATATTTATAAAATATATAAAAAACATTATATAAATATTAAATTAATATTTACTAAAAACCTTTTAATAATATTATATATAACTTTAAAACAAATTTCTTATCGGACAAATTTAAAAAATATAAAATAATTAATATATAATACTATAAATATTTATTAAAGCATACTAAATAATAAATAAAATAAAACAAGCATATAAACTATTTAAACATATATATAATATTTTTAAAAAAAAATCGATATACGTACAAATAATAAATCAATTTTATAAATAATAATAAAAATATTAAATAATACCGTTAAACCTAATAATTTTATACTAACTTTTTTTATTTTTAGAACTTATTTTCGTATTAATAAAAAATCTTTTTTATTTCCTTTTATTGTATAAAAAGCAGTAGCTATCTAAAAATAATAAAAATACTACATAAAAACCGTATAAAAGTTAAAATCAATCGTATAATTAATAAGCGAAATAAACCATTTTTGCATAATGTATTTATATTTCTTTTTTAAAATAAATCCTAATATAAAAAAAAAAATAAAAAAAAAAACCATATAAAATCAAAACAATTAAAAAATCAAACATAATTATAATTTTAATTAATAAACTAATATACTTTAATATATATAAATTAAACTATACTATATATAAAAATATTTAAGTAAATAATTTAAACTAAAATAATATATAATTTATATAGCTAATAATTATTAAAAAAAATATAACTAGCTAAAAAAAAAAACTTAGCTTTATTATTGTATAACGCCTAAATATATTTATTGTATAATATTTAAATACTATAAACTTTTTTAATAAAAAAAAAAAACAAGCTTTTAAATTAACAACTAAACTATATATAAATAAAATTATTATAACTTTTAATAAACCGTTTAAAAAATTAAATATAATAGAAATTAATAAACTTATTATACGAAATATTTTTAAATTTATATATATATAACTTAAATACTTATAAAAAAAATATATTTTTAAATTTTGTTTATATAAAAAATTAAAAAAAAACTATAAAGCTATATAAAAAGTTTAAACTTATTATATAAAAGTATAATAATATTAAAAAAATATTATTTTAACTTAATTGCTAATAATTTAACGGATAAACTAATAATTAATTTTAATATTTAGCTTTATTTTTATATAAAACTTTAGAGCTTTATATAAGCTTAAAAATATTATTTAAGCTTATATTTAATCGGAAAATAAACTATCGCGTAATATTTATATTTATTTACCTTTAAAACTAAAAAAAAAATACCCTTTAAAAATTATTTTATATATTATATAACTTTTATATAGCTTAGTTAAATTTAAACTATATTAGTTTAAAATATATTACTAATATTATTAAAAAAAACTTAAAATATAAATTATTATATATAATTTATATTTATTAATTACGTATAATAGTTTAAATATTTTTAAAATAATTAAAATATAAATAAATAATATATTAAACTTTATTACGCTAGATTTTTTGTTATATAAAAAAAAAAAACTTAAACGAATAAAACTTCGTATAAAACTAAAAAAAACTTTATTTTTTAAATATTTATTTAAGTTTAATAGCAAAAAATTTTTTCGTAAATAAAATATTATAATAATTTAAAAAACTAAACTAAAAATTTAACTAAAATTAATTTTCGTACGAAAAAATTCGCTTAAGCTTATATTTTTTAACAAATTAAAAAAATATATATTAATAGTATATATTAACTTAAAACTATATATAATCTTATTATTATAGCTTAAATTATTAAGCCATAATTATTAATATTAAAGTATTAAATAAACGGATTAAATAATAAAAAAATAACCGTTAAAAAAGCTTACGTTTATCTTTTTTAACTTTTATTATATAAAGTTTTTATTTTTATAAACAAATTATTTATAAACAATATAAATATAATTTATAGCTTAGATTTATTATTATATTTATAATTAAAGCTTGTACGAAAATATAATAAACCTAGATTTTAAAATTAAAAATAATATCGTATACTAAAATTCGAACAAAATAAAAAAATTACATAAAATATCCTAGCTAACAAATTATATAATATAATTAGCGGTTTTAATAATATTATTATTTTATATAATATTTTAAAAATTATAAAAATATTAAACTTATTTTTAATACTTATTATTTTATACTTAAATTTTAAATCGTTATATAATTATTTAGTTAAACTAAAAATAACCTAAAAAAAAAATTAATAATAAATATTATATTTTTCTAAAAGTTATATAAAAAAAAAAAATCTTTAAAGTATAATAAATTAATAATAAAACAACCTAGCTAATATATTTATTAAACGTACGCTAAACTAAGCATTAAAAACTCTAGTTTTTATAAACAAGCTATTTATATAAATCGAAACATTTATTAAAAAACTGTAAAAAATACGCTCGTATATAAATAGCAACTAAATATATATAAAACAACATATTATATATAAACATTTAAAAAGCAAACATTATATATAAATAATAAAAAATTAAAAAATCATAGTAAAAATAATAACTAAAATTTATACCCCAAAAAATAACGCATATAACTAATCCTTTTCCCCTCCCCCCCCTTAAACCTAAACTATATATAAAAATAATAAACATTATATAATCGCCACATATAAGCACTATAAGCGCCGCCCTAAAAACCTAGCACTATATAATATTAATTAAACAAAACACCTTAATAATTAATATAACTGCTATATAAACTATCCTAATATAAAATAATAATTTAACTGCAACTTTAAATAAAAATCGTATAAAATATCCTTTTTAACGTATAAACTTCGCTTATATATTAACAAAATAATAATCAATAACACTTAAAAAATAATATTATATAAAAAGCCAAAACAATTATACTTTTTTCGTTTTATTATATAATAAACAAATTAACTAAAAACATATATTAAAAATTATTTATATAAAACAAATAAATAAAAATATATATACGTTTATATATAACGCTAATATAAAAGCTCTATAAGCTTAATTTTTAATAAAAAAACTATAAACTTTAATAGCGCTATTATCTTTTAAACGTATAAAGTTTTAAAACTATATAATACGCTAAAATAAAAAGCGCAAAAATAAACAAAAAACCCTAACAAATTAACAAGTTTTATAGTAGTTATTATTAATACTAATAGTAATTTTACTTTAATTATTTATTAGTATAATATTTAAAAAAACTTAAAAAGCTTTATATATAATAATAATAATAGCAATAATAATAATAATACTACTATTAATATTACTATACTATTAATATTATTATTAATATTGCTATTAATATTATACTTATTATATAACAATTATTAAACTTAATATTATATAAATTTATAAAATTAGTTAAAATATACGTATAAAATATATATATATATATATATATATATATATATATATAAATATAAATATATGCGCATAAAAAAAAAAAAAAAAAAAAAAAAAAAAAAAAACAATACAAAATAACCTAACCTATATATAATAGCAACAAACATAAAAACAATATATTACTTAATCCTTTAAAATATTTAAACAAATTAAATAAAAAATTATATATAATAATTATATATAAATTAGCTTTTTTATCCGTACCTACTAACCTTTTTTCTTACGTACAGTTATATAAACATTAAATACTTTAAAAAAATAATAATTTAACATATTATCGGGCGCTTTTTTATTTACACATTTATTATATAATATATTTAATATTTTTTTTACGTTTAGATTTTTTATATTAAAAAAAACAATCGTACAAAAACACGCTACAGCTAAAAAAAAAAAACTAATATTATAATTATAATATTATTTATATATAAAATTAACATATTAATATTAACTACATATAATAACTAATTATTAATTATAACATTAGCTGCTTATATAATAAAATTAAGCTAATATATCCGCCCGATTTCGGTCGTATAATATACTATAGCAAAATTCTTTTCGCACAAAAAAATTCTCCGCACAAAAGCCTAGCTTTCGTATAAATAATTAAAAAAAATAAATCAATATATACTAATATTTATCTTACCTATTATTATATACAATATCGTACCCTTAGCCACCTAACAGCTAGTATAATTATATTAATATTACTAGTATTATTTTAAGCTTTTATTTTTTGTTTAAGTTTTATAACCTTTAGCTTTTTAAAGCTAATTTAAAATATATATAATAGTATTTATTATTAAAATAATTAATAACTTTACGTTTTATACTAACGTAATAATTATAGCTATTTCGTGCTTTTTATTAAAAGTTCTTTTTATATTTTTTAAGTTTGTTATAATATTATTTAATTAGTAATATAATTTTAGTAGTATTTTAAGTAACGATTTTTTTGCTTGTTTTTTTATTTAGTTTTATTAAAGCTATTTAAAAATTAATATTTTAGCTAGTTTTTTATTAGTTGTTTTTTTATAATAATAAAATAGTTTGTTTAAATAAAAGTTAATATAAAAAAAGCATAGTTATTTTTTAGTACTAAAAAAAACTTTATTATTAAAAATAGTTTTTTATATGTAATTTTTGTTTAGTTTTTTTAAATTAGTACGAATAAAGTAAAATTTAGCAGCTAATATATAATTAATTTTTATTAGTTAATAATATATTTTTTATTTAAATATTAAATTTTAAAAAAGTAATACTACTAATAAGTTTAAATTATTTTTTAATAAAGTTTTAAAAGTTAGTAATAATTATGGTTTTATTAATAGTTTTTAAAAAAGTTTAATATTTAATAATAATATTTTATACGTTTTTTTATTTTATTATAAAATAAAACCGATAATTTTTTATTAAGCAATTTTTTAAGCTTTTTAAGCTTTATATAGGTTGGGCTTTTCGAGTATTTTTTAGATTATTTTTAGTTTTTCTTTTTTAGTACTTTTTAGTAATAGGTTAGCGTATTTTATAATTAAAATATAGTTTATTATTTTTTTTTAAATTAAAAAAATTTAAAAATAATTTAAATATAATTATGCTTTATAAGCTAATAATAATTTTAGTTTTTTATTTATTTTAGTATTATAGTAGTATTTATAAAAAATATTTAATAAAATAAAACTAAAAGTATAGTTAAAATTAAATTTTTTTAATAATAATTTTATTATCGTATTAATAAATATTCGGAGTTTAAATCGCTAAATATATATTTAAAATCCGAATTGCCGGACGTATATTTAAACTTAGGATTAAATAATATAGTTATTATTTAATTCGGAAGAAATAATAATAAAAATAATTTATTAAAAGTATTTTCGGTAAATTATTAATAGTTTTTAGTATAAATAATTTAATAATAATTTCGAGTTTAAAAAAACTAATAATATTATATTATTAAAAATCGAAATTAATGAATATTTTTTTATATAATAATAATAATAATAAACTTAATAAAAATTAAATAATAAAAAAAATATTAAGTAATAATTTAAATTTATAAAATTTTTACTAAAAAGCTATATTTATTATATGTTTTTAAATTTTTATAAAATAAATAAAAAATTTTTTTCGTTAAAAAAACGATAATATATAAATAAATAAAAATTTAGTTTTAAATTCTATTTAATAGTAATTTTTTAAGCTTTTATAAATAAAGTTAGTTAAAATTTCGGTAGTTTTTCAGGCGAAATTTCGGCTTAGCTTTAAATATTCGAGCTATATTTATTATTTTAAATTAGAATTTCTAGTAATTAACGTAAAAATAATAGCGCTATTAAAATTTAGTATAATTTATATTTTTAAATATAAACGTATATATATTCAAAATTATTTTAATCGTAAAATAGTCGAAAATATTTAATAAATTTAATAATAATAATAACTATTTAAAATCTATAATTAAAAAGGATAAAAAGCATAATTATTTATAAAATTAATATTATTTTTAGTATATAATAATAATAAGTACTATATTAAAGTCTTTAGTATATAAAATAGTACCCGACTTAGTATATTAGATACGGTGCTTCTATTATATTATAATATATTATCTTATAATTTAGCTCGGTAGAAATAATAATAGCTTCTAAGTTAAATAATCGCGCATTTTAAAATGCAAAGTAATAAATCAAGGTAATCTAGGTAGTAATAATAATAATAATAATAATAATAATAATAATAATAATAATTTTGGTATTAATTCAACAAAATAATAGGTATAAGCTTCCGGGCTTATAACCTGTTAAGATTATGAGTATTGACGAGTAAGTTATATATTAGTTAAGTAAAAAAACAAGTCTAAGTATAGGGTACTGAAGTGGTACCTCAGTATATATGGTAGATATGTGTGGGGCGAAGTACCCAGCCACCGGAATTACCAGCCCCCTAATTTCAACAAGAAAAGTCTATTAGAAAATCCAATAACTAGAATTCGCGCAAATCTCACTCGGATTCATGCAACTTCGGATCATGCAAAGGAGTTAGCCCTTTAAAATGAACGTCAATGATCAGCTTCACAGGCTTGTTTAGGTCATCGAGATCGGCAGTGATATGCCACTCATCTCCTTGCTGTACAATACTCGACCCTTCGGGGGCTTCTCCAGTATGGCTCCGACATTGCGTGTGTGCTTAAATGTGAGGGTAGCGACTTTTGTGACCTCGTACGGATTGACAGAGCGAGCTAATGAAGATATGCAAACGGTATTGGGTTGAATCCCTAAAGCCGTGCTCAGAAGCTTGCGTGTAAATGGTCTGTCGGCGTTGATCGGAATTTGTCGCAACCTAAAAACCTTCTGATCCATGATTCATCGGTCGCAACAATGTGAATGCTAGATGACCTGGTGGCTATATCCAAAGTAACCTGCAGAACCGAATGAAATTTCAATATAGTGGCGCCTCCCCTAACTGGTAGCCGCAAACAAGTAGCAAGAGACATGGTAGTTTCTGGTCATGAAATGTGCGATGAGATCAAGAGTTAGTGCTTGGAGGTAGGAATCAGCATGTCTGCTCGCATTCATCCAGGAGAGATGACCAGACGGCGCTCACTGCATTTCTGGCTAAACCTTTTAGGGAATTCCAACCAGCGTTGCACTCCGCTGCCAGGCTCCTCACTCTGTGGCGTAGTTGATACACCCAAGGAAGGATTATGGCGGAGAAAAATACGGAATAGAATCGCGCTCATTCGTTGAGGACATATCAGCTTGACGTCGCATGTGATCCCTACCTAGGTACCTAAATGCATCTTTCCCTTTCTATTTACATATCGATAAAACCAGCCTAGAGCCAAAACCCCGCCTATACAAACCAGAAGGCATCTACAACACCATCATGTCTGTCAAGAAACCTTAACAAGCCGATTTCCGCAACGCCGAATTCTCAACCGCAAGGACCTTCCCATCCTTATCCATCTCAAAAACAAACGCGTCTAGCGGCTGCGAGCCATAAACTACCGCCGAGAGACTACCCACGTCGAGCAATCCGTCGTAAACGGCTTCGCGACTTCGGGAAGCGCAAGATCTCGAACGTCGCCTTAAACCCGACCTTCCTCCCCCCGTCCGGCAACGCATCCCACAGTCCGTAGGATATAGCCGCACGCGGGTTGATCTTATCCCAGTAGTCGCGTGAGATGTTCTGGCCCAGCGCGACGACTAATCCCATCAGGTTTGTCCCGTTGGATATCCAGGGGCCGACGCCTAGGCCGGGCTTTTCGGTGTCTACGGTTATGGTCAGGGAGGAATTTAAGGAGGTGTCCTCGGAGGCATATTGTCCTGCGAAGGTGGCGTTGGCCTGGAATCGTGCGATACCGAGAAGGGTGGGTAGGTAGGTGTTGGATAATGCGTCGGCGATGTCCAGGACTAGAGATGAGGGTAGTTCCCCTGCTGCGGCTATACTGAAGCCAATGTCGAAATCTGGGATTACCGCAAGGAGAGCGCTGTATTTTCCTATGCTGCCTAGTTTGTTGAACGTTGTTGCGAATTGGTAGGTTGAGTCTATTGAAGTTAATGTGAATAAATATCTTAGTGAAGCTGAAAGTTTAGGAGTAAATGCCAAGTATTTGATAAATCTGGTAGCAGTTAATCGATCTGTGATGCTTACTTTGAGATGATAGCGGTTAGTCTTCGTACGCCCCAGGGGCTACCGACTGATGATACAGGGTCCGAGCTATATGTCACAGGTCGAAGCCATCGCCGTGTGACGGGCCAGGGAGGAGTGTTGACTTCAAGATAGCTCTCCCCACCGCTGACAGATCTGAAGCTGAAGAGTATTACGTTTCCAGTTCTAACTTCGAATTAGATGCGGACAAGACCTTTTTGTAGGAAATAGAGAATTAGCTTACGGTGGATTCATTCCCCATGTAAAAGCCCAGGCTGTCAGATACCTGCCTCCTGGTATGACCCCCACGGAATCATTGGGTGTTTGTGTAGAACGTGTGGCTCAAATTCAGGGGCTTCACTAGTTTATCTTCGAAAGACCGTTGGAACGGTTACCTGTCATCTGCTCTAACGCATAACCCAGGAGGACATATCCGATGTCTGAGTATGCGGCGTCACGAATGGTGAGAAAGTTGGAGGCAGCTTCTTGAGTCCTTCGAAGAATTCTATGTAGAACTTAAGATTAGTGGGAAATAGCTGAGACAACTTTGAAAAGAGACAAGTAGAAAATAGTGTCCGATTCCTATATATGGTCAGATAGCCACCGCGAGCGCAATACTAGGTGTCAACTGCCTAAAGTACGGGTTTATTACACGCATGAGATGGAATGAAATATGTTAAAATAGGGGCACTCACGAGTTCTGTTGCACACGGGGGCACTCCCAAGGTGGAATATCAACATCAGCGAGAACAGGCAGGCCAAGCGCAGTAGTCTGCGTCACGTTACTCGTCTGCGTGAGCTCCCCGATCAGAGAATCTACCAAGCATCCATTTATTAGAGACACCCATTGCAGTCGATCAAACCACTCACAATCATCAACCCGATATCTGACTTGCGAGCGCCCCGATCGTAATAGCGCCCAATCCGGCGCCGTGAGGGAATGCGAGGTATCCGGTGCGTCGGAGATCATATCCGCGATTTCAGTATGAACTTGGCAATCGGTTCGTTCCACGAGGAATCCCCCACCTCGGCTAAAAAGGTTAACATGGTGAATATCTCGTCAAACTCCCGATACGATACACGGTATCCCCATCCACCTTCTTCACCCCGTCGTGTTCATCGTCGCCAGGTTCTTCGCCGTCCAGTAGTGCGTCCATAGCGGCATTTCCTCGGTGGCGGCGAACACCTCGACCGAGTAGGAGAATCTGTCGGAGCCCGTGTTGTTGGCATTGTCTATGTATTGTCCGATCACCGAGTCCAGCGCACTTGCTGCGTCCCGAATCCCGCCGTACCCGAAGAGGTTTGTGGGTTTCGGGTAGCCGAGGCCGTAGATTGGACAGTTCTTCTTTGCGGCCGAGCCCATGGCTTGGATCGCCATTAGCCAGGCTAGAATTCCCAGTACCTGAACATTATTATAAGAGCGCTAGTGCGACAAACAATACAAGACAATTGGATGCTCAAGGCATCATTCTTGGTGCCAAGCGCATGGAAATAGTCATTAACTATATGTTAACTCCAGTCCAGACACAAGTCCTCGTTATCAGGCAACCCCTAATATTAACGTGGCACATTACATCATCGAGGCATGTTTAATCTCTGTTCTGATGCATAGGATCATCTTCTCATTGGATGATAGAGTTCGGAACAGCATTTAATAAGTATAAGGCCCGGATAAGGTCGTTCAATTAACCGTCGAATGGTGTGTAGAGGTCTGACTACCCAGGTAAGTGATGTCCGGCGCTTCGTAGAGCTACTCAACAGTTATCGTCGCATGCGAGCTCAGCTATCAGACGAGACGAAGAGATGATGCATGTTCTCATCTTTTGAGAAAAAGATATGCCACAGCAACTATATAATACACTTATGATGCCATCCCAAACAAAGAGAACATAAGGGGTTGTTGCTATTTAGGGCTCCCGTATGTGCGATACCGCCCGGAGGCATCGACTCCGGATCCTTGGCACTATACATTAACAAAACCTTCAATTTCAATCGGGGCAGGATAGGCAATCCCTGGTAACGCGTTTCCTGAGCAGGGGCACACGTGGTTGAGGTTGGGCGGGACGGCCATTTATGTCCTGCTATACTTGGCAATAGATATTTCTGGACATACTCGATCCCCCAGTGTCGTGATCAGTTACCTAGATGACATCAGCGGTCGCAAGGTATAGAAGTACGAGCTTCCTACCCTGAATGGAGAGAAAGAGTATGAGATGAGGCTCTGGCCATACCTATTACTCCCAGGACAGGCGGGCTAACGATGTTAAATGGCAGGTAAGTTCTTCCAAGTATCACACATACGATAAAGTATCACACATACGATAAAGTATCACACATACGATAAAGTATCACACATACGATACGATTCGCGCTACCAAGCGAATTCCAACTGGTATCAATTCTATGTTCATCGCTAGGACAAAATGTTTGTCCACAAGAGACGCAAGAACGTCCAACCCTAAATAAACACATAAAGTCGATGACAATATGAAACAGTTCACTCTCGGCCTTTCATCTTCCAATTGTCGTAAGTACCAGGACTATCGAAAGAAGCATCAAAGAATAAGCTCGCTGTCCGTCATCTTAAACGCCGTGTACTTGGACGGGTGAATGCCAATCGCTAGCCTACCAGCCAAAGCCACCATCATTGCCACTAATCATAGATGTCACCAACCTCATTCAAAATGCAAAGATTATATACTAGTACAACCATCTCTCAAAATGCAAGAACCTCATTACCCTATGTATGCCGTCCGTCGTCATAGCCTAGTTTCCGTTGGCTGCCGGAGAGCCATCAGCTTCATGTGCAGCTGCAAGCATGGAGAACTGGCCGCCAGCACCGGCCCAGATCATTTTTCGACTGCGAATAGCCGAGTTATCGATCATTGTCGGAACCTCAATATCCTCTATGGTGCCTTGTCCGGTTTGATAGTTCGCAGAGAAACCCATGAATGCACACGACCCTCCTCATCGATCGCAAAACTGGTGTCGACACCAGCAGCAATAAAATTCACCTTGAGATCTATTTAATGATTAGCAACGGATAGCTAAGTAGTATGATCAGGTCGCATGGAATTCGCTTACTAGGGACAGAAGTAGGTTTAAGAAGAATGCGAGGCTTCTTGTTTTCATCAAAATCGCATTATCTTCGGTGTATAATTGATCTGGTTGGCCGACCTGATGACCATCGACACGACCCATGTCAGGAGTTGGCCATCTCTTGTCCGAGCCACCGAGTGGTGTTCGCCTCCCGCAATCTGTAGAACTGCCAGATTCTCCATCGAGTCGACAATCTTAGGCTGGAGGACCATAGCGTCATCCTTGCCAGTATCATCGTAGTGGCCGGTTTGAGAGTAGTTGTTCAGACCCCATGACCAAACACGACCCACGTTATCCTTGTAAAAGCTGTGATACGAGCCGGCAGCAATGTCGGTGGCGTAATGTTTCTTGCCAAACATGCCGCAGGGCTGAGGTTGGAGGGTGACTGTAGCACCGCCATGACGCGTGACGGGCTTTCGGCCCAATTGAAACTGACCACCATGCCCCATGTCCAGACCTTGCCATTAATGTCGATGGCTATCACGTGGTTGGAACCACAGGCGATGTTGGTGATGTCTTGTAGTGGCTCGATTAGCATGGGGTTGGTTGCACTTTTATATCCTTGGAAAACCCAATAATACCATCGGCACCACGGAACGTTCCCCAGCCGAAGACAAAACCGTCGGCGTGAGAAGGAAGGAAGCCGAATCGGTGGCAACCACTTTGCAGATGATGTCAGTCTCATCGAGCTCACCATTCTCAATCTGGTTGGGGTGCTTTCGAGGGGGTTGATTCCGGTGTCATCATCATCATCGTCATCAGAATCCTCAGCATCCGCATCACGCACACCGCCTCCCCAGGTGGTATCACGGCCCAGGGCCTTGTCATCATTGACGCCCCAGGTAAGAACCCGGTTGTCTCTAGTTAGGGCGATGGCATGCATGCCTCCGCAGGCGATATCCACGATGCCGACATCTCGGGCGCCGAGGTTGTGGTTTATACGAGGTCGCTTGACGTCAATTGGCTTTTTTCCGTCATATTTCCTGCTTCCCAGGCCAAGTTCGCCAGAGCTACCTTCTCCGAAGACGAATACGTCGAGGATAGTGGTAGGAATAGGATTGTCGACAACGTTTCTCTTACGGCGTTTCAATATGACATGCTTGCGCCAGCCAGTCGGCCCGTCTTTGTCATGAGCAACGCGAGCCTTCTTTCTAGGTCTAGGTTCGCTTGCTACAGAACCTTCAGACGCATCAGAAGCGTCAGCACCCCATTCTCGGGGTCCTCGTCATCATCAATCGGTCGCTTGCCGTTGGTATTCTTAGCGGGCTCCTTCGCGACGGGTGTCTTCTTCGTAGGAGCTGCCTTCTTGGAGGGGGCTGTCTTCTTCACAGGCGCGGCTTTCTTTGTACCGGTGGCCGTTGTCTTTGTAGCAGCGGTTTTTGATGTGGAAACAGGCTTATTTGCGGTCTTGGTCGTCGACTTTGGCGCAGCCTTGGGAGCAGCTTTGGTGGTCTTAGCAGTAGTAGCTTTGGTAGCGGGAGCTTTGGTTGTCGCCGCGGCTTTTGTGGTGGCAGCAGTTTGGGATTTAGACGCTGCAGTAGGCTTGGGGGCGGTTTTCTTGGCAGGACCAGCCGCATTCTTCGCCTTTGGGGGCATGGTGTGCTTCGTGATGCGCCGTGTGAGGCGTGAAAGGGTGAAAGTAGGCGACGGGGAGATGGGGATGATAGGTGATGTGTTGGGGGTTCCAGGTCTAATTCTCGTCGCTACTCGTTGCTGCTCGGCATCAACAGGGCGATCGACGTGGAAACAACAGATTGGAATCTAGAAGGAGGTAGATAGATTGGGTGCGATCGCGTCGCGACGCCAAACGAAAAAAACAGGCGATGGAGCGGGAATCGCACAACACACACGAGCCTGATGGGGTGATAGTCTGTGGACTGATGGTCGAGCGACCCGATTCGCGTAGTTCTTTGTATGTGCCGGGTGTAAAACCCTTTGAGATATTACAATAGACACAAAGTAATTTCCGAGGCCTTCTTTGTTGATGTTTGCAAAAAGAGTAGGAGGGAAGGTTGGGAGATTTTGCAGAAAAAGATGGATGATGGGTGATGTGAGATGGTTGAGCGCGTTTTGTTGTGTGGATTGTTAGGTATTTTAGTTGCGATAAGAGCAGGCCAGGATCAGCTACCTAGGAATCCGGATCAGTCAGCACAGAAATTTATGGCCTTGGCGCCCGAGGAAGGTACAGCCATGCTGCAATCGCACGATCGGGAGAAGCCCGAGCCCCACACAAGCTGAGTACAGCGAATCAGGGCGCGAGAAGAGCCCACAGGAGCTTCCTCGCCCTCCTCCGAATTAGAGTACAAGTCCTTGCTTCCAGCGCCGTACGCATGGGGCATCTGGGTGTAGAGGTATAGGGGGTTAATCCTGGGTACCTTGCTGCATCTACTAGGACAGCTGGTGCACCTATGTACCTAAGGTAGGTACATTCTGAGGTTTACTACCTACCTTCAAGTTCACTACCTACCTACCTGTAAGTACCTAAGGTAGATGTATTGAGTTGAGGTTATACATGTCCTACAGATCATTATAAGGCGGGATAGGTCACAACCAACCAAATTCATCCTCAGCCAACCAATCTCACGCTATTTTATATATCTCTCACTTGTTAGTACAACGTGGTGTAGTACTCGGTGAAAACATGGTATCAAGCCCTATTACTTCAAAGCAGCTTGTAATTGCACGTTGAGACAGGACAGACAAGCTGCAGGGAGAATCTACAAGACCGGCGGCTATTTATACATTGTCATGGTCACTTCATCAGGTTGGCACAACAGTGGGAACCGAAGCCTTGGGGAAATAATCTCTTAGGAACAGAGTGCACTTTGGTATCAAACGCCAAATCATCCATCCATCCATCCATCCGTCCATCCATTGATTCATCCCTTCCCTTGTAACACAAACGCCAGCCCATGTCCGGGTATGCACCCATGAGTTCTCTACGATTTCGGTTTATTCCGCCACATGTCCACTTCTCTCTAGGGGCAGAAGCCCAACCCTTTATTTCTTGGTCGTGAAGTCAATCTCGTTCGGGTATGAACCGCCGGCAGCCCGTTCACAGGTGCACGAGTCGGCGGGACGGGACCCGCATTCGCAGGTGCTGCCGCGGGAGCCACGTTCTCCTTCGCCGCATTCTCGCACGTGCACTGTCCGGCGGGCCGGGCACGGCATGAGCATCGCGCACCATTTAAGGTGTTCTCTGTCGCCGCGTTTTGGCAGGTGCAGTGCAGTGCAGATTCCTTGCCGCATGAGCAGGTCGCTTGCTTAGCTGTGGCACATGACATGTTAATCTCTTGGTACATAGGAGCCAGAAATGTTAGATCTGCAATGTAACTTACCACAGACGCACTCACCGCCCAAGTTCTTGCCACAGCAGGTTGGAGTAGCTTTGGTGACTTCTGTTGCCATTGTGATTGTGGTGTAAGTCAGGCTGGGCACGTGGGTAGGTGAAGGTGAAATGGGTTAGGGTCAGAAGCTGTCTGGGAAGCTGGATAGCTTGAGTATGTTGATAGAAAGTTGGTAGTTTCTGATTGTATTCGTTGAGTAAGACGTCAAGTTGAGATGAAAGACTATGTGGATTTCCGAGC
The DNA here is from genome assembly GCA_004123355.1 of Amphirosellinia nigrospora. Taxonomy (NCBI): domain Eukaryota; kingdom Fungi; phylum Ascomycota; class Sordariomycetes; order Xylariales; family Xylariaceae; genus Amphirosellinia; species Amphirosellinia nigrospora. The sequence continues at coordinate 1,478,595 of SCHM01000003.1, read as the reverse complement.
CGGCAGTACAGACCTTTATACAGAGTCTTTGACGGTTTGTTTCTCGCGATAAATGCCTGTAGCTTTGCTGGGTGACATCATGCGAGACTGTTTGCTGATTGGTCCAAGGGCAGCTAGTGCATTCTAGCCAATCAGAAAACATGTGATTACTTTACGGCAATCATAAGAGGCCACTTGTTGCCTGCTGGCGTATTGAAACCCTGTAATTTTACCCCGGATTTTCCGTCATCTTCTGCAAGTGATATTCTCGAACCCAGGCTGCATCTTGTCAAATAAGGTCTGTTAGATTTTGATATAGGTACCTACAGGGTCTATAGCTCGTGAGCGATGCACATCGAGCTGACCTAGCTTGTTAGTGAGAACCTACCGAAAGGTGCTCGTACTGGAAACCGGCCCGAGATCATACCTCATACTACAACAGAGGGAATATCAGGGGACAAGATTTTAATACTTAAAATCCTATTCTTGTACACATGCCAAAAGTGAGGGTATATACTAGATATATAGAATATACGTAGAGATATTATAGAAATGGCCTTGATACATTCCATAGATCTAGGACTACACGACAGGCCACCCACTTGAAAAGTCGATGGTATTCCAGCCGAATCGCTTATCACCATCAGCATAGCCAATAGTCTTATCGACGTAGTGGTAGTAAAGGATCTACACAAATCAAAGTTAGCACATCGCAACTCAAGAGTAGACGTCCTATCACTCACTGGTCCATAAGTAGGATCCTGGTAGACACCCTGGCCGCCGGCCCGTAGACATTATCATGAGATTCCAGAACAACGGTACCACCGCCACTTGTGCATGCAGCACCATTCTTATCCACATAGCCGCCCGTGACCGAAGACGACCGGCATACCAAGACCTTATACTCGCCCCCAGCAGCCGGCATGCTCGTGTCATACCCACAGCACTGCCCCTTGCTATAGAAGAGGTAGTAGTAGCTGCCGTACTTAAACACGAAAGCGCCTTCGAGGGCCGTTGTGGTTGGATCGTATGCTAGCTGGTACGAACTAGTGCCGCTGGCCAGCGTGAGCGGCGACGACTTCATCTCGGCTTGGTAGATGTCCTTCCAGAATGAACCCCACGTCAGGTAGTACGTGCCGTCGGCATTGATTAGGTTCGGGTCAATAGCATTGTACGGCTTAGCTGAGGACGACTTCACCCCCGTCGCCCCGTGGTCTGTCCATGACCCTACGTCCAGCGTCGTCGATGTCGCGACGCCGATGGCCGAGTCTTGTGAGCCGAATTCGCTCACTGCGTAGTAGAGGTAGTATGTACTGCCGACTAAGGTGACGTCGGGCGCCTGTGGAATTGCGATGTTAGCTATCTGCTGTGTTGTAGGATCGGCTCATAACGCTGTCTTGGATATCAACTCACCCAGAGATCCTGGTTACCGGGAAGGTCGATTGAGGAGCCGGCCGAGATGGCAGCGCCCTTGTATGTCCATGGACCCGTGATATCCGGCGCCGTGTGCACGGCAATCTTCCCGTTGGTCGAGAACCGAAAATACGTACCATCAGAGCGCCGGATGATGGCCGGGTCGTGGGCATTAGTGCAAGTTCCCGTGCAGGACTTGGGATTCGCGTAGCCCAGCACCGACCCTAGCAGGGGTAGGAAGCCCAGAGCCGTGGTTCTGATCGTCATCATGGTGTTTTATCTAACGAGCGCAATATAAAGACCAGATGTGGTATTCACCCGGTAATTCCTGTCGATCGATCGACTGCTACGACGATAGCCATCTCTCTCTCACCCGGCATCCTGTCAGCTTTATCTTCAATATAGCTATTAGGAAATTGGGGTATCATTCCTTGTCTTTATTTGGTTGGCACCGCCTCCGCGACTACGATTGCCCGATCAGGCAATTACTCCCCAGGAGTCGGTCCGTGATTGGAGGAATGGATCGCAAGAGTTTGGCCGTTTGGGATCAATACCGTTTCAATTATAGCTTCCAGTGTGCTACGGAGGAAATAGCGTAGTTTGGTGATTTAACAACTAAGTTGATAGGGAAACCAACTATTGTACCGTGCATATGCTTGTGATCCCCAAGACGACGCTGACGCGGCGCCGTAGGTTAAGCGGTCAAATCAAAATTTGGAGACGGCGGGCATAACCGATAACGTGTATATGCGCGCCAATAAAATGCTCGGCCATCACCACGATTATCACAGGTCGTTGATTCAAGGTTCGATTTCGATTCAAAGACCCAGTTTACCCCGGATATACGTTCCATCTGTGCTACTTTAGATCGCAGAGTCATGCATATAATTTCCCGTGGTTCGCTGCAAGATGAGCTGCGAGCTACCTACGACTCCGCTGTGAGGCTTGCAGCGAACCAATTACTCATCGATTTATGGCACAGTAATGCATCGTGTTCCATGTCTTGCATCGTATCATTGTTGCCTAAGTGCTTGGTCATGATGGCAAGCTATTTGCATCCACTGGAGTTACTCGACGCCGTGCTAGGGTATTATATTGCAAGAGGGAGGGTGCCACGAAACAGGGATCTGGACACACGGATCCAATCCGGGACAAGAGACTCTCTGTATATAGTCGAGTAGTCACATAGAGCCACGGAGATGACTTCACTGATTCTCCGTGCAACAACAGATGTTTATACCCTACCCTTGCAAGGTCGGTGACAGAGGCCGTAGTCAAAATCCTAGCTAATAGAGTATTAGCTTCAATACGGCCCCATAATGGTACGGGATCCTGTCAAAGAAGTTTGAAGAGCTGTGAGCTAACATGCGTATGGTAGTTTAGATCTATATCCATATTTTGGGGGATTTCAGTATCTAATCAGCAATTTTTTGAAGATTAAAGGGTGCATGAATACGTTTCGACTTGTGGCTGGCTGTACAAGGGCGCTTCTTGTGAGCCTGACAACATTGTTGTACAAAGGGATGAGCTTATTCTAATAGGATGAAATCTCTAATCATTATCCCTGCTTCACTCTATAGAAAACTGATGATTCTTAGGCTGCGTGTTTTAAGTCAATGTAGTTCAAGAAGGCTTTGCTCATTCACGATGCAAGACCAGCCCAACGTGTACTACCATCATTCCAATGAGCGATAAACAGTTGTCACATGTTGCATATAAATTGTTTGTGAACCGTGGCTATCAGGTTGGACGGTTGAGGGGCCCTGAATAGCTGCCGCGAGGTGACACAAACGTAGCCGCACAACATCCCTTTGGGCGCAGTAACCAACACCCTTATCTGCCAACGCAAGATATCAAGGCAAGGTATGGATGAAATATAAAAAGGTTGAGTGCAAAATGGCACCATTGTTCAACTGATTGATCTGCGTCTACAAGTATCAGCTCAAAGCACCGAAACCATCAATCGGGACTCCTTCCCTTCTGTTCGCTTTGCTCCCGCCAACTAGATCAGTCCCAGTCAACCGGCATCATTACAGCATGGCATCTGATCAAGAAAACTGGTCAGAAATATTAAAATCCGTTTCGACGCAGTGGAAACGGCACTCAAAGAGCTTCGTGACAACTGGGTCGCCATGAAGGTTTCCAAGATTAAAAATGTTGTCAGAGCCGTGAGAGATGCTATTACGTTCGCGACATTAGGTCTATCAAAATCCCACCAACGCGGACGAGTTCGCTGAAGTCGAAGACATGATTGGAATACTAGAGGGATTTCTTACCGAAGCCGAGCGTTTCTTATCCTCGGCCGAAGCTTTTGAGGACAAAAAGGATAAGAACGAGGATCGTCTTAGTGCTATTGTGGAGGGCAGTGATGAAGACGGCGCATAATTACGAAAGCATGTCAATTTTTCTCTGAATGAATTAAAGAAAGACCAACGTGGTTGTACGTCGCATCCATTTTGATTGGTTCACGAGTTACTTCCCCTTTTCTATCCCTGCCAATAAATACCATTAAGACTCATACATATGCCGTCTCGTACAGCCCTCATAGCAAGTCCCACATCACTTCGATAACCTTTGAAACTAATAATATATTTCGCCGCGCTTCTGTGTTTGATTTGGGGAACGGAGCGTTCTTTGAATTGGAAAGACAACCAACTTCATCCGCTTCCTGGCCTGAATAGCTAGGGTGAAGGGATCCCGCCCCGAATTGACATCGAGTGAGAAGCTCATGTGATCCCCATCTAGCGCCCTAAACTTCCACGAGAACGGCTTGATTTCGGCTGAACCCATAAGGCTTACCATACTGGCGTGGAACTTATCGATGAGAATATACCTCTCATACGGTTCAACATCTCGGCCTGGGTCCAAAACACAACGCACAAGTTCGATACATGCATTAGTAACGCTCCAGCAGCTAAATAGTAAATAGATTGTAGTTTAACTTTTTAGGGAGACAAAATGTATCTTATATGGATTTAACGTCGCCTTCCGCGGCAGGCGGCTACGCCGTGCCATGACACAAACGATTGCAGTCAATACATCATTGACAAGATCATACGGACATCCACCGCGGGTTGACTCGTCGCGGAGCCTGAGCAATTGAGCCCGATCCTTGGGAAAACCCACACCTTAGCAACAAGATAGTAAGGCTCCGGATATCAGCGCGCTTCCTCACATACTAGTCAGGTAGTCACGGTCAGAAATATACCCCGGATTGCCTCCCCTATACGGCCCCCCACGTCATTTAGTTGCAGCGAGTTTGCGACTCGCAATATCACGAATGACATAGATTTGGCCGTGCAGGTCCGTCACGTCTCGGAAGACCCGCCAGACAGCCATTTTGTGGTCCTCTACCATTGCGTCGCCCGGCGGGCACGCGGCCGTCTCCTGGGCAAGCCGGGTCATGGCGCCCTCGACGCCGCCCCGCTCGTACTCGGCCAGCTTCAATAGCTCCTCCTTCCTGTCCTGCTGCGACAGCGCGAACTCGGGGAAGTCGACCGAGTTGAGGTTTCCCTCGGCCTCGTCCCGCGCGGCGGACCCGTAGTCGTTGTACATGCGGCACATGGTCGCTAGGTGGCGGCAGAAGTCTTCGGCCACGTACTTCTGCGTCGCGGTACGGAAGCATTCCGCGCCGGCGCCGAGGGACGAGGAGAGCAGACACGAAACGAAGGCGAAGGCGTACGAGCAGGATGTCTGATTGGCCGAGGTTGTGCGCACCCAATCGAAGAAGGTGCGTGGAGGAGTCCTGTCGTGTCCGTCTCTGTTACCGTCGCCCTTGCGCCCCAGCCGCGCGTTATCCTCGGCCTGGTCTACGTGCGACAGGAGGTAGGTGCGCAATTCGCGTGCCAGGCTTTCACGGTCCCAGCTGCTTGCCCGGGCCACAGATGGGCATCGCAGGACGTGGGATACAAAGCTTCGTAGCGAGTTGTCTTCATCGGGCTGCAGCTTCGAGCAGCTATCTTTCTGAAATAAACCGCCAACCAGCAGCCGAAGGTCGTCAAGCCTGCTGGCGAACTCGGGTCCGGCGACAGCCTCCATGTACTCGTCGACCTGGAAGTTGAGAAAGGAGATGACCATCATTTCGAACAAGAACGATGTCGAGACGAATGTCCCTGCGCGATTGTTACAGGCCGTCCAAAAGAACGGTATCATGTCGAAATACTGATCTTCTCCCATGTTCTTTCTGGCGAAGACCACCAACCGCCGAGATCGCAACATTGGCTGGAACAAAGTTGCCTCCACGAACGAGCAGCATATCTGCCAGTCTGGCACATTGAAGAACATGGGAGTTTTCTTGAGGAGCTCGATGTACTGGTTCATCCTAGGTGAGGTGTTTCCTTGGCTCAAGCTATATCCAACTTTGGCCGTATCGTGACAGAGCGAGGCGGCCTTTAATGCGGCCGTTTTGTATATTTGGGTCAGGAAAGGCAAGCGAAGGCCACCTTATCTACCCATATATGGTCGTTCAGAGGATTTTCGTTTTCACTTGCCTTGATAAATGCCAACGCTGACTCGATAGCCAGGTGCACCTGCTGCTGTACAGGGGCAAGGAAGGACAAGCGCCTAGCTTGGCACAGCATCAAAATTCCATATGACGTCTGCTCAGTGGACTCGCTCCATGATCCGTTCCCCTGCTGAGTCAACAAGGCTCGAATACATACTTGAGCAACCATAACAGAAACCCTTCCCTTCAGTTCATTCTCCCACGGCTCTTTTTCAATTCTCTTCTCGATCACCTCCAGCAAGCTTACGAAAGCATCCATAAGTAGCATAGAGAGGTAGAGGGGACTGAGGTTCTGCAAACCCCATGTGTCAGTTAAATCGTACCACTCGATGTGCCCTCACAGAGGAGATTTCTCTTTACCTGTTTATCCTTGATATCGTTATCCTCTCCCCACCAGTGGTCTGTGATCAATCTGACCATCTTGATAATCTCTAGAAAGTCCTGAGACAGGCTTTCTTGACGGACCAGCGCTAATAACATGTTGCAACTGGCGCCGAGGCTGAGCTCCCGTTCGAATGGGTACCTTTTGTGATTATATTTTGTAGCATACTCGCGGACCAACGAGTTCGGGTATAGTCCTCGCTGGTCAGGCTGGAGCATACTGATGGATACCAAACCTTGTGTCGTGGAATTTACGGTGAAGCATGAACTGGGTGCTAATGAGTTGTAATCATGAGCTCTTGTGCAGTGGCATTGTGATTGAATTCCTCACCAGACCTCCCTCCAGCACTTCCACTGACCAGAGCCTCAGTGACGATAGATCTTAAACGAGTAAGATCGTCAGATGCAAGGTCAGCTGCAGTATAGCCTGCACGGAGCAACGTTGAAAGTAACTGGGGCTGTAAGTTAGCTTTGCTTGCCATTTTCAAACGGTGGTGATAGAACACTCACACAAGTGAGCTTGAAATGTGTCAAAGGCAAGTCACTCAGGGCTCCCACAGAAAATTTATCAGCGGATCCAATGACATGGCGAAGGTACGCTTCGGATTCATAATCCCAGCTTGATGCAGCCATAAGATACGCAGCGGTTGCGGCAGGCGACGCCATCAGCGCACCATCGACTTTGTGATGCCCGATCTTGTCAAGATCGATGGTGCCGATAAACGCCTCAAGGTGATGTATCGATGCCGACTTAGATTTTTTATACAGCATCTCGGGCATGAAGTCGGCCATCTTCGCAGCTCTGAGGCTTTCCAAGACAACGCTTCCATCAAAGTTGAAGGTGATGCCTTCCTGCTCAAGGAGCTCCAGTAAAAGAGATACGATAATTTCGAAACGGTATGTATTGATGTTACAACATCCCATGCCTCCAGTTGCGACTGAAGAGCATGGGTTGCGAGAGAGATACGGTCGTGGAGATCAGTTTGGGCCACGAATGTGGTCTGCAGAGGCATCTTTCTGTGCCTCTCTAAAGATAGTAGAGCCACTGCTGTATTCAATATCTCATCGACCTGAGAAGCTGGGGCTTGCCAGGAGCCGTTCTTTGACTGGCTGTGAAGCAAATAATGGAAACACTCCTCGAAAAGCCATAGTGATTGCCCATCGGTCGTTTTGGTGATCAGGGATACCCATGCCATGTTGTAAACAATATTACAGCTTATGGAGCTGGAACCATACTTCTCGTCGTAATTCTGGATCGCTTGCTTGATGAGAGACCTCGCCATAGATTTCAACTCCTCCCCTTGACCGCATTACCAGCTACTCCATTAGAACTCTCGTCCTCTGTGGTAGATGACATTACCACCTGTTGTGAAAACGCCTTATTGAAGGGCTGGATACTCATGAGGGCAACGCAACTGTCACAAGGGCTCTGTTTGAGGGCTTGGAATAGGTCCAATTTGAGTAATAAACGACCATGGTGTCAAAGGGGCCATATAGGTCTAGGTTCCTTATTCCCTCGGAGGGGGGAATTCGAGCCCTTTTAATGCTCAGAAATCCTTTCCTTTCCTTTCCCTTCCTCTACGGGACAGAAAGGAAAGACCTCTGTAGCCGGTGAGGCGAGTGTCTCGGTGTTCGATTTCAGCTCGGTATCTGCTTCTGAGACTCACGATAACCTCGTGTGACTGACTTAACCTCGTACGACTGCCTCAGCCTCGAAAGGTAATATCTCGCGAGCTCCGTATAAGACCCTGTGTGGCACTGTATTGCGCACTGACCAGGATCCGTGTGGACAGCAACACAGTGAGAATAAGGGAAGAGTCGCCACAACTTAACGCAGCTCGCTCGACATAAAGTACCCCTGATTTATTAAAAACGTCGTGGTTTTGGATGGATCTACAATATTTGTAATGTGGGATAGCTGGCTAGATAACCTTACATGCTAGCAGCCCCAGGGGACAGCGTGGGATGACAACCAACTAAGATATGTTCAGTGCAGCCTTTGAAATCCGCCATCCATACAGACTACCAGAGGCGCCCTGTTGGTGTTTGATATCGATGACTTGCAGCGGAGCTCTCCAAATTGGGTCATCGGAGACCCGAGAGAGGAAAGATTTTTCATCTAAGCCGACTCTTCTGCAACCGGGGCAATGTAACCCTGGAGTGAGACTCCCAAGTAGGACTATAATGAATAACTGCCGTGACCAACAGCTATAGCAATGGCCTTCCTTTTGCTGAGTTCTGTATATAGGCAAAGCGCACATGCATCAGATGAGTTCGAGTAGCATGCATTAGCAGCCTACGGAACCTCTTAATTTCGTCTTTCATTATTATATTGGTGAACCCTATTGCAGCTTGTTCCTGCTTCGTGACGCCCTCTCGGTTTCATCCGCTATCCCTTACTCAGTTTCATGCAGCAGTAGCAACAATGATAGATTTCCGGATAGTACGAGCCTCCAAGAACAGCTTCGGGGTATCAACTCCTGGCAAGTCGTTGTGCTGGTTCTTAGCCTTTGCTACATCCTCTCCTCTCTCATCCACCGTCTCGAGCCGAAGAAACATGTCCCTAATGCGCCTGTATTTGGCTACTGGTCGATACTCGAGCCTACGTTGTTGCTCCAGGCACGATTCGCTGCCACTGGCCACAGGGTGATCCAAGCTGGCTACAACAAGGTACGCATATCCATGGGCCCCTACATGGTCTTTCCCCTACTGAATAGATTGCAGTTTAAGAACATCCCATTTGTAGTCAAACGGTTTGACTGCGATATCACCGTCCTACCTACAAGGTACCTCGTTGAGGTTGCGTCCATGCCAGAAAAAAAATGCAGTGGTAGGCATGTACATATTAGTGTACGTACAATTTCCATGCTACATCTCCCATTCTATCGACCTTGCACTAAGATAGACTGTTAGAATCTGACTCCAAAATGGACGGGAATAGAGTTCATGATGGAAAGTGACCTACATTTTCGCGTAGTAGGCAGCAAGCTTACCACAGAGCTGTGGAAATTTATGGACGCCGCGCGGACTGAGCTTGAGGAAGGATGGAGGTTAATGGCTCCTGATTGCGACGGTAAGGATCCGATTCTGAGTAATATTGATTTCCGGAGCACACTGACGTGTCAGATTGGACGGCGGTTGATGTTCAGGACCTATCCAGAATGCTCGTCTCGCGCATCACGGCTCGTGTTTTCCTGGGCTACCCGGCATGCCGAAATATGGAGTGGCTGAAACTCACGTACGGCTACTCAATCGACCTATTTGTGACGGCTTACCTGCTTAGGATGTTCCCCCGTGGCTGCACCCGGTCGTGGCGCCTCTTCTCCCCTCACGCCGGCGCATAAAGAGTCATATCAAGACCGCGATAAAACTCATTAAGCCCCTCATCGAGCAACATGATGAAGCGGTGAGGAAAAGAAGTTTGGGACAAGAAATTGAGGAAGAGGACAACCTCCTGCACTGGATGCTTGACAACGCCACCAAGAAAGAGAGGATGGTGCCAGAAATGACCGCCAGGATCTGCATGCTGGCCCTTGCCAGCATACACACCACTTCCATGAGCGTTGCAAATATGCTCTTCAGCCTGTGCGAGCATCCGGAGTACTTTCAGCTTCTGACTGACGAGATAGACGATGTTCTCGGGGAGCACGGTGAATTCAGGAGGGTATTGACTCTAAAGCATGGTTTGCTAAATTCGAGAAGCTGGATAGCTACTTTGTTGAATGTCTCCGGGTCGACCCAGTAGTGCTCTGTGAGTGTGCTTTCCGTGTTCTCAAATCCCAGCTCTGACAACGCGCAGTAAGCCCCCAGAGACGGGCGGTCATGCCGCTGACGCTGCGGGATGGCACACAAATTCCAGCCGGGACAAGGGTGGCATTTGCGAACTACCAGCATCAGCAGGACCCCTCGGTCGTTGCAGACCCAGACACGTTCGACCCCCTGCGGTGCTACCGGAAGCGGCACTCCTCCCCGGAGCTGAGAGGCAAGTTCCAGGCGGTGCAGCTCGACCCCGACATCCTGACCTTTGGCTACGGAAGCCAGGCTTGCCCGGGCAGGTACTTCGCCGTCGCCGAGATCAAGATGATCATGGTGCGCCTGCTCAATGACTACGAGTTCAAGTTCTCGCAAGGCCAGCAGAGACCGAAGTTGATCCATGCCGACGAGAACGTGTTCAACTACCCTGGGGCCAAGATCATGATGAGGAAGCGGAGGAGATGAGCTATAGTCCTTGGCACAGTGTATTGTGGACTTTGGCGTCCTTACTGTAGGCGTGCCAGCGTATCGCGCGTCGTGGCGTGGGACGGTCTTACATGACGAGGTGTGTGAGGAGCTGGGTCGTCAACATGTATTGCCTTCGATTAGCAGCAATAATTTTATGAATCCGAGACCGAAGTAATTGTATCGAAGTTTTTGACGTAATCATCATTTTCGGGCAAAGGGCTTCCTTTGGGTAATTTAGTTCACCTGTGACGCCGCCCAACCCACCGGTCCTTCTACAGGCGCTACCAAGATGAATAAGTCATACGACACCCTACGGCAGGTCAGGGGAGCCGAAGTCAGTGTCGACTCATCTATGCCTGTATCCGATCGGGGACCCTGTCCCAGCTCAGTAGAACAGATTTTAATAGAACTAGCTCACTATATATATTGGCAAAGGACTGCGAGGCAGCCAAGACGACAGGTCTTTCTATGCCAACAACAGCAATAGCGACAACACGGATATTTTTCCGGCATGGGGAGCGGGAAGGGAAGAATGAGGCGGTAAAGCTCGTAGTGCCAAACCAGTCTGCCATTTGGGAATGGGGGCGTTTAGCTACTTGTTTTCCATGGAGAGCATTCGCTCGTGGCACAACAGGCTCTACGTCTTGTGGTCTGCAAAACTAAGCGGCGGTAGAGTGATTATGAATAAGGGATGAGATACCACTGTGGTTTATTCCGGAATGAGACGTATAAATAGTTACTATTCTTAGCCTTCTAGCCGACTGCGGGATCCGAATGACCTGAGTCCTCTGATTAGGACTCGCCGACCTTCCGGAGGAGGTACCCGTCGTTCTGCAGATTTTGGAAGACCCTCTCAGGGTCGTACTTGACTTGCAAATCCTTCATTTTCTGCACATTGGCTGGGCCATAGCCGGCTAGCACGTCTTGCGTCCACTTGCCCTCGTTCATAAATATAAAATCAAGCCATTGATTTTTCTCATGGGACACTCTCTGCATGCCTTGGTAAAGCTCATCGATGGCCTGTTGGGCGAGAGTGTCATTCGCCTGACTCTCCCATTGGGAGACGAATGCCCACCCTGTCGGCACCCGTTAGTCGACGCATGTCCGCAAGAAAGTCAACAGCTTGGGGAAAACGTACAGGTTTGGGGAACCTTCTCCAGCCCCATAATATTACCGCCTCGCAGCTCACCGGCTTCCACTGCCGCAATCGGCGCCGGTTGAATGCTGTACGACAAAGTGGTGGCCTTCCCATACTTCTGGACCACCTCTTGGTAGACCTTGTACACGTCAATATAGAAGTCGGCATAGACCTTGGAGCCCTGTGACGCGTACTGGCGTCTCAGGGGAGGGGAATTGGCTCCGGCTCCTATAGCCGTCACGAGGTCCTTCATAGTGCCATTAGTGGTGGGTACAACTGTGGCTGTGAGGCTCCCTAGATTGAAGAAGGTGTCGAAAGCCTTGGGCCTCTTGTCGACCCATTCCGCGTAGAACAACCCCACGGCGACGTATGTTGGGTTGACATAGACGAAGGCGCCGAGCTTGGGATCACTTTCCATTGCCTCCTGCAATTCAGCGGTCGCGTGCATGAGGTTAACGTAGTCGGATGGGTCGTACATATTGACTGTATACTGTGCTTTGATCTGGGGGTAGGTTTGAATATCGAAGCGCGTCACGATACCTGTGGTTCCAAGTCAGTCGCCTCCGCGTATCGGCACGGTCACTGCGAGGCACAGGAGGGTCTACAAACCAAAGTTCGGCCCGCCACCTTTGAGGGCCTGCCACAGTTCGGCGTTGCTATCGGCATTTGCGTTTATGATGGTAGAGTTGGCCAATACAACCTCGAAATTCTTGACTTGATCGGCCCCGAACCCATAAAGAGCTGGGAATGCGGGCATCCCCCTGATTTTCGTCAGTCTCATGTTGGGACTCGCCCCATCGGGTGGATAGTACCTCCGAGAAGATAGCCAGAAACCCCGACGTCGTTTTGGCGACCACCAATAGGTGACCGACCGTGCTCCTCGAGATAGTTGTAGACGTCGCCCCATCGATTGCCTGCGCCGACCTGTAAGACCCCGTCTGAGTCCAACGACAGCGTCTTGAGCCCCTGGAGGTCGATCAGGATGCCAGAATCGTCGATGCTGCTGAATAGGGGGTTTGGGTTGTGGCCTCCACACCGCATAGCAAACTTCGAGCCAGTCTGCTCGGCGGTCTTCAGCGTCTCGGCCACATCCTGCGGGGTGCTGGGTCTAACAAAGCATGTCGCAGGCAGCCAGCAAGTCTCAGACCTAAGAAACACGTGTCAGGCTCACGGGCAGCTAAAGGAAATGGCTTAGTTTCTGCTCCTCGACTCACCAAGAGGAATTCTTCTCTGCTTGGTATAGCTGGTCGTCCGGAAGGACAACGAGGTGTGGCAAAGCTGTCTGAAGTGCTCTGCAGCATGCTTGAGACGCTGTCAATGCAGACGACGTGGCTAAGTCCATGCCGGGCGATTCCTAGATGAAATTCAGAGGTCTGCTTTCAGCGAGTGAGGTTTGATGGTAGTAGGAAAAGCTTTACTGTTTCGCCATCTGGTCTCTCGCGTGAAGCCATGATGGACGGCCGCGCGATTAACGTGGGGAGATTCGGGGTAGGTCGTGGTAACTAGGCTTTCGTGGGACAGGGATCAGGGCGTTCTCAGCTTCTCAGTAAGCGATCGATCCTCAAGGGAGTGGCCTCGATGTCAGACGAGCTGGTCGACGGGGGAGGGGGTAAGTATTTGAGGCCTTGGTTGGCTGAATGCCTCGTCACGTCCATAGTAGCAGTGTCGGAGCTCTACTTCTCTTTCGGGCGAAGAACGATCTGCAGTTTAGTTGCCAATTTCTGCCTATCCGAATGAACACGCAAACTGGCGGATCTGCAGACCATCTTATATAGGTACGGCATACCGGTTGTACAGAATAACACAATCATGAGTTAGGGGCGAGGTACTATAGTAGGAGTAGGCACTTAGGTATCTAGGTCGTCGTATTGAATCCTTAGGTAGTGTAACCGGGATTCTGCTATAGGATTGGTGTAGCAGGCTGTTGGTGTGGGCCCTGCCGGCCTGCGGAGCCACGACAACGATGCTCGCCACCTGCACATCGGTTCCGAGCCGCTGAGGCGCTAGTTGAATCAAGTACTAGCTCGGATTGCGAATTGCTTCTTACAACATCACTCGACCGTCTTGAGTTCTTTCTCGCTATAGAAGTCGTGAGCATTCATGGGCACCACGTCCCTTGACGAACACCTATTGATTTTTCAATGCGGCGAAGGCCAATGCCGGGGCAGCAGGATCTCCAACCCCTCACAAGGCTTGATGCTACCCACCGCTACCTTAGCAGGCTGGGCCAACACGACCAACATGACCCCTTCTTTCGTAGGATTGTGCAGCACCGCGTACAGGTGCGTCGGCAGAGCTTACCGTTGCACCATTGGACATCATACGGTGTGATAGCCGCAAGAAGCGAAGTAGTATAATGAATAATGACCAAATGTCGCGTCGTCATCGAAGCTTTTACTCTATAGTATAGTGGATGCCCCATACGCATTGTAGCACCCAGGCGAAGCTGTCGCCAACAGTAGAAGCAAGAATAGCAACCATCGAACTATTTAACTTAGATACAACATCAGTGTGTGTCGGGGTACAACTAATCGTAGGCCCACCGCACGGCATGTTTCCCCATGCTTCCTAATGGCAGACTTCAAAATGCGAGGTGCGGTTTCATTAAGGATTGAGGATTCTGTCATAACAAGTAAGTACCTACATAGACATGAGGTAGTACAAACACGCCGACCGGTTTGGTCGCTATAGGTATTTCTATATACGATGGCACATAGGCCATCAACGGACAAGTCACGGCCTCTTTTTATAGAGTCTAGGGCTGCATCATGTTCAGCACAATCCGCTATAGCAATGTGGCTAATGGGTCGTGGTCTCTCGAGAGGACTCCTGCGCCCTTTGAAAAGAAGCGGCAGAACAGACAAGTGCGATTTGCCTGTTCAAGCTGTCGAGCCTCTAAGGTACGTTCCATAATTAAGGGGCCGGGAGCTGGCGGTGCGCCACTCCCCTTTCTGAAATACGGACTATGCATGAGACCCCTTGTGACTACAGTTCAGTGCTGATGTGTCGTAGCTGAAATGCAGCGGCGAACCAAATGGCTGCTGGCGATGTTTAGCAAAGGATATAGAGTGCCAGTATCCCGAGCCGTTAGGTCCACCTTCAACTCGCGGAGGAAGTACGGGCAAGGGCAATACATCGCAGTCCAAGTCATCACCAAAGATAACTGAGAGTCTCCCGGAAATCAGCACAGAATTGGGCCAAAGTGATCCAATTCAGATATCCGCCAATTCACCTGCCGTAAAGGGGGCCTCCGACCAGGGGACATGACAACTGCTCGGACCGTGATCCTACTAGCCCGTCTTGTAATTCAAATTCCATGGATATCATAGACTCCTTCGAACCGTTTGAATGGCTCAACGATTTCTCTTCGAACCCTCCAGACACACTCGAGGCGAGTCTGGATGGAGAAACTGGCCCTTTCACGACGAAAGAGATGACTTTTGGGGGCTTTATACCTAAAAGCATCCACCCTTTTACCACGAACGGCTTCGGGGCGAGGAAGCTCAATGCGAGCAGTTTCCATTGCAAAGCACGCTTATGGGTTGTGTTTGCCTAGAGCGTGCTATCAACAGACACGAAGCCATAGAGGTTGATCTCATATGGAGCCGCAATAAGATTCTTGCAGACAGGGATATCTTGCTGCAGAACCAAAAGAATGCCCTTGCTGATCTCGAATCTCTCCTTAAATGTGAGGCATGCACATCACGGTCTTCCCATGTCATGCTCCTAGCATCCATGTGCAGGAGGCTTATAGACAGCTTAGATCTTATAAAGAGCCGGGATTCTCTCTCGCTATCCACAAGTAAGAAGAGTACACTGTTGTCGAGAGTGACGGAGGGAACAAGCCGAGCCGAAGCATTAATATTGGTAGATGGAGACTGGACGAGGACGATGAGCTTCATGTTCTCAACAGCCTTGTATCCGTTAGACTGGTCAAGCTGGCCAATATAATTGGGACACTTGAAACAGTCGCAAACCACCACAACTGGCCGGCCCATAGGGATAGCCTTAGGGACATGCAAGAAGTTCTTCGGGAAAGATACACAACCGACGGATACTCAGCGGTGGATGGCTCACCTAGGGACTGACCAGGAAAAGTCTTTCTACGAGGAGAGGACGAGGGAATGGCAAGTACCACTATTCAGAAGGCAACATCACGAGGTTGAGTTATCCGGTTTTGGGGCTGTCAGGTATATACAATGATCTACTGGACTCAGAGGCAGCTATGACGGTTTATAATACTTGGTTGCTTTTGTAGTCTTTGTTTTTGGGCCATAAACAGAGCTCTCTCTTCCCATGGAATCAATTACTTTTGTAGACTGGTGCGGCCAAAAATTTAAGTCAGTGCTCCACAACACGATGTGATCTACTTACAAATTTACACAAGCACATAGTTTCGATGGGGCGTATTGGCCATGGTCGCCCAATTTTTATTATATATTTCAAGTGCTGGGTGACTAGTTTGCTTCATAAGTTCCTCACCCCTTGGCCTCCCAATACGTTACTACAAATATTACGATAATCAACTCAGAAACTTACCTAGTCATGTTGTCCACGTCCAATGTGGAAGACATAGCCTCATCAATCAAGTCTTTGTCGACGTTGCGGGCCAAGCCGACCTAGGGAGAGACAGAACCATGGTTCTTGTACTCATACTGCAGCCCTTTTAATTACATGGTCAACCAGGCGGAGAGTCCGCTTGAAATCTCGGGACCGATTACCAGGTTTTCATGCAGCAGTGGAACGTTATCCACACAATACTACCTTTCCCTATAAATCCTCCAACCCCGCTACCAAGTGTATCAGAAGAGTAGCCTCGCAGAAAGATCACTGATACATTTTGGTGTATATCTGATCTGTCTATCGTTACATGTAATAATCCCAGGGCGAATGCGGTTTCTGCTGCGACTGATGACCGCTAGCTGCCAAGTCGCGACTTTTCGATATTTAATACGATAGGGCCAACTACTTCGTCAGGTAGATTACCTAAGTCACTACGTTTATCTAACTGATTTAGCCAAGATTTTGTTGTTATGTTGTTATTTTGTGAGTATGGATGGCCAAGAAACCACCCCAAAACAGACTGCTCCGATTGCCTACCGAATCAACAACCATGTATGACTTGCATGGCCCATCACAGCACTTTCCATCGTAGATTCGTGCCCGCCGCAGATCTCTTACTCCTTTCGAGCATCCGACGGCGCGGGCGCCCTTTCAAATTGAGCAATCTGCAAAAGGGTTGCGCTGTGTGGCATTATGTCGTATCGTTTTGGCAGCTCGCGTACTCACGGAGTGGTGGTATTCTGCCAGGACTCTCCCTGGACCTCATGCGAGCATTTTAAGGGAATGATTGAGTGATATTACCCTGTAAGGGCGGTCAGCAGCCAGGCCATCATATTCTGACCTCTGCGCCCGCCTACCAGACGGCCCCTTTTCCCACGATACCGCCAATCCTGACGGCTGTGGTGAAGACAAGCGGCGTAGCTCTTCCCATCCCCTGTATATAACCACCTGGTATACTTTGACAGCCCCTGTTCCCCGTGATTCTGTTTACAGCATCGTCGTCTCTAGTAATTCCGCTAATGCTCGTCAGGCTGGAGGTATAACAATCTTATTCAAAGAATCTCGAGAAATATTCGCTTTTCCAGTCACACCTCTTCAACAGTGCTTTGAGCCATCTCTCACTAATATGTCTGGCGGGATATCGGTAGAGGCCTATCTCGCATTGGGTTCGACCCTTCTTATCCTAGCGGCGGGTTTTGTTGCTATTCGATGCACTATCAGCTCTATGCAGACGAAAAGGTTCGCTATTGATGATGGTACCACCTCACTGCAGTCCGCTTTGGCAGCGTTCGACTGACACGAGCTAATCGCAGCTTTCGCAATCTTCGGCCTGCTTTTTACACTTGCGACCTTCATTGTCCAGTACAAAATAGCAATCTGTAAGTCCGCCACCAGATGATCTTCACGCAAGCTGGAGATAAACTAACGAAGTAGCTTTTCTGGACCCAACCACGTCGCCAATATGGGCCATCAAGGTAAGCCATAGGGGTGCAGTATCCACTTATGAATAACAACAGGCTAAGAGTAAGGTCTTGTTACTTCTAGATGGGCGTCATCGTCGTCATCCTCATATTGTTCGCGCTGTGGACCACGAAGGCTCCCATCCTTTTCCTCTACATCAAGCTCTTCGGCGTCTATAGGTGGCTGCGATGGGCCTCATACACTACACTGTTGCTATCGGGGCTGTCCTTCATAGGCGCCATGGCTATCACCCTCGCCATTGCGATCTGACGGACGATCTAGCGCAACCCTCGGCGCTCGGACAATGCATAAGCGCATCGGCTCTCGGTGCCATCATCTCGGGCTTCTTTGCCGTGGCCACGGACATAGTGATCTTTTGCCTCCCCATCCAGGCCGTGGTGCGCATGAATATTTCGCTGTCGAAGAAGATTGGATTGGCCATCGTCTTTGGCACGGGAATTCTGTAAGTCAGGTGGCAATACAGCTACTTATTTACCTCGACATGGCCGTGGATATGCTGACATAGGCCGCAGTGGGATCACAAGCGGCATCATATCACTCTATTACAAATTCCTCTCGCGGCAGGTGAACCTCCCTATCCGGTTGCGCGCGGCCACTATACTGCTCATGTGCGTTACCCATTCCCGAAAAAGTGCATCGTGCAACTTACCCACTAACCGACCCGAACTATAGCCACGTCGAGTGCTGCGTTGCTCTCTTTGTCGGATGCGTCCCTATGCTCAAAGTGTTCTGGTGCAAGCATGTGGCTGAGACTGCCTTTGCCAAGGCCATCTCGACGTATACTAGCTCGACTCTGGTCGCCTCAAAACGGATCTGCACACGCCTAACCAAGAACACAACGAGCCAGGTCAGTACTAAGTATGACACACAAGGGGAAAATGGCCCCTATATTGAGATGGACTAGCCGCATCGAAGCATGTTAAGTTGAACAAATGTAGTTAGGGACCGCAATACGACATCCAAAGACCGCGATGTGCCCATTTTACATGAATTGTAATTGTTGTAAACCTAGTTCGGTACAAGGCGACATGGATGTCGTAGGTTTAGTCATAAAGGAATTATATATTCAAATTCTAGATACCCTAGCTTAGTATAGCGAGCGGTCTTTACCTCCAAGCACCGTTACTAACATCACCCTCAAACTCAACGCTGCTCATATCTACTGTAAGCTAGCTCTAGCTAGAGAATTGGTTAACGATAAAACCATATTGTCCACCTAACTTATCATTCTATCAGTCTCTTTTGTTTGCCTCTTTGACGTAAATGCAAGCAATTGCTATTAATAAACAAGCATAACTACAACGTAAAGTATATTAACAAAATAGAGGATACTCAACATTTAGAAATAGTAACAAACGGTCGTGCCCTCCATATTATACGGACAGATAGAACTTCACCCCTAATGGGCGTGTCTAAGAGCCAATGAAACAAACCCTTTTCCAGCGGCAACGCCCGGAGCCAATCAGAACTACCCATTGGACTTTATTATTCTAGGACTAGACAAAGCAGTTTGAACCTGGTCCAGACCTATGTACCACCTACCTAGGTATTTAATAGCACTTTGGTAGCTTAGATGGGGCGTAGAACATCATGACCTCTGGTCGCATCACTAAATTTGCCATCTGTTCTATTTTCTACGCTTAAGGCTTCTTCGATGATAGTCTGGAACACCTTATAGCTACATGTAATTTTCAGCTAGCTCAGGCCAAGGCAGGATTCGTATGTATATTATTAAGATTCAACAGCAAATGTTTGTGGTTTTTCACTTGTTATTCTTTGAATCTATGCTGTAAGTGCTAAATGATTAGCCTTAATTGGTAAGGTTTCGTAGTGTCATGGCCTCACTATTTAGGGAATAGGGTGTATACTGATATCTGTTGTTGCGCGGAGAGCCTAGGAGTCGCCAGGGTGTGGTATAGAGGATTCTATTTCTGGATGCTGGAACTTCTAGTCCTTGAAGCCTCTATACCAGCACCTCAACATTTGTATGCGAAATTAGGAATCATTGCGTTCTTTAGTAAACGGCGGATGATTTCATACTGGTTGAGGAGGTCATCGCTGGTGCCTGCAAGTAGATAGAATCCGTCTTTTCATAGATATAGACCCTCGCTCCAGGCCGGGCTCGACACCCACGTATACGAGGCCATCGTTAAAAGGGTAGTATCTGGCCGTAAAGTCGCTAAAAGAAATAAGCTGCTGGTGGGATTCGTTCAGAACGATGTGTAGTGTCATAACTCCGTGTCCACTCCTTTTGGGACAATAGTGCTTCATGCGTTTTTGAGGGCGCCGCGTGAGGGCAAGGTGCGAGGAATGTCTCAGGGTACGCCGCGGAGGACAAGTCGCATATATATGCGTTGACGATTCTTGAGTGTCTAGATCTGCGATTGAGTTTCACAGTCATAGGGTGCCCCTATTTTGGAGGCAACCATTGATAGATTCCCACGGTATGATGGTCTATCTGTATGGGAAAAAGGAGATTGAACTTTTGCGTTACATTTTAACCTTCAAGGGACAAATCATAGACCATGACATATATATTATAAGTAAAGTGGATACGCCACGGACCGTCCCCTCACGGACCACTTCACACGTAAATCAATATAACGCAACGAAGCTTTTTTTTATAGTAAATATAGCTATAATAACTTAGTTTTTAGTATTTTTAACCTTAATATACTCTTTTGCTTCCGTTTAATCCTTTATTAGTACTTTTTTACGCCTTAGTATATTAAAATTGCTACTTTTATTTTTATAAACTATTTTTTTTACAGGCGGTATAAAAACCTTCGTATGTTATTTATAATAATAAAACGTTATTTTACCGAAAGCTTTATTTATTAGCGGTATATAAATATATTTTTGCGATTTTTAGCTTTTAAAATAGCGATTTTTTGCTATAAGTTTGCTAGTTTTTAGTTTATTAATTAAAAGCTTTTAAAGCTTTTTTAAATAATAGCTTTTATAAAAGCGTTTATAATACTACGTTATTTAAAGCTAGCTTTCGGTTTATTTTAAGTAATTTTTAACTATTTAAAGGCGTAAAAATAGCGTTTTTAATAACGATTTTTATAAAATTTAATATTTTAAAACGCTTTTTAAGTAAGTTTACTTTTTATTTTACCTAGGTTATACTTTTTAACTTTAATATTATATATTTCGATAATAATATTTTCGATCGGTTATACGGATAAATCTTAGTAAATTTTTATACGTTTTTAATAATTTTAATATTTATAATATTTAGCCGAGCTTACTAAAAAGCTACTAAAAATTTAAGTTTTAAAAGTTTAAGCTCTAGCCCTATAAAATTTATTAATTTAAAATAAAATTTTAGTTTTTTTTTAAATAAGCTAAAAATTTTTATATTTAATAGCTATAGTATATAATTATAATATAGTTCGTAAAATATAAACTAGATTTTATTTGCTAAATATTATTATAAAAACTTATTATTTATATATAATTTATAGCTATTATATATTAAAACTATTTATATATTGCTATAATAAGTTTTTTTATATAGAATAAATAGCTTATAAAGCTAAAATAACGCGATTTTATTATTTGTTTATTATTAAAACTTGCGTAAAATTTTTAAGTATTTTATAACTTAAAATTTTGTTTCGGAAACTATTAACTTTATACGTAAGTATTTTTAAAGATTATAAATAGTAATAAAGCTTTGTTATTATTGTAAATATATTTTAAAAAAATAATTTATTTATTTCGATTAACGTTTTTTTTAATAGTTTTTCGAGTATTATATTTAATAACTATAAAATAGTTATTACTGACTTTTTAGCTATGCTTGATTTTATTGCTGTTATAAATATAGCAAGGAAACAAATTATAGATTTTAGGGGTATTTATACGGTTAAAAAAAAATTAATATTTATAGCTATAGCTTTATTAACTTTTAAGTAGTTAATAATATTAGTCCGCATAATATTTATAATTAAATTCCGCTTTAAAAAATAACGATATTATTACTAGCTAAGCGTTGTTTTACTACTAAATATATAGAATAAATATTAAACATATATATTATTATAATATTCTACGTATAAAGTTAATATATTAGTATTAATTACGTATAATAGCTAATTATTAATTATAGTATTAGCTATTTATATAAAAGTTAGGCTAGTATGCCCGCCTAATTCGGTTATATAGTATATTATAGTAGAATTTTTTTGTATAAAAAATTTTCTATATAAAAACCTAGCTTTTATACGAATAGTTAAAAAAAATAAATTAATATATATAATATTTATTTTATTTTTATTATATATAATATTATATTTTTTAGCTATTTAATATTAATTAATATTTTTAGCTAAAAAATATAAATTAATAAAAATAAATAAAATTTAAACTTAATTATATAAGCTATATTTTTTATATTATATTTTAGTTTTTTTAATATTATATTAATAAAAAAAAAATTAATTATTTTAATATATTTTAATACTATATTTTTATATAAAAGTTTAATTAATAGTATATAATTATTTATTTTTATTATTATTATAATATATAAAAGTTCGTAATATAATTTAATAATTTTTTCGTTTGTAATATTTTCGAATATAAAAAATAATAATAATTATATAATAACTAATATAATTAAATATATAAAATATTATATTTTTAAAAAAACAGCTAAAATAATTTTTTATTTTTTTAGCTAATATTTTATATAATAATATAGCTAAAAAATCGCTTAAAAAACTAATATTTTTAAATTTTATATAAAAAACTATTAATTTTTATACGTATAAAAATTTTTATAAAACTTTAAAATAGCTATTATAAAAAAATTAATATATAAATAGTATATTTATATATAAAATATAATTATATTTTATATAATTTAAAAATTTTAAAAAATATTAATAAAAACTTTAAAATAAAAATTAAAATATTTAATAAAATTAATATTTAAATTATTAAAAAAATTTATAACGTTTTTTATATAAAAACGTTTTAAATTAAAAACTTATAAAATAATTAAAAAAAACTATATTATATAACTTATAAAAAAAATATATTTTAATATATAAATTTTAAATTTTTATATAATTATTTTAAATATATTTATATTTTTTATATTAAATTAATAATTTTAAAATTAATAAATTTTTTATATAATAAATAATTTTATAATTTTTTTTTTAAATAAAAAACAAACAAAAAAAAAAATAAAAAATAAATAAAAAAATAGCTATAAAAAACCTATATATATAACTAAAAACTAGCTTTTTAACTTTAAATAATAAAATATCGTATAAAAATAAAATATTAAAAATAAAATTTTAAAAACTTTTATAACTATTAAATATTATTTATTATTTATTTTAATTAATAATTTATTTTTATATAAATAAAAAGTATATTATATTTTTAATATATAATAAATATTTAGTTTTTTAAAAATTTTTTAAACTTTAAAACAATTTATTTATTATATAATACTAAATATAAAATATTTTTATTTAAAATTTAAATCTTTTTATATATAATATTTAAAATAAAGCTATTTTATTTACGAAATATTAAATTTTTTTAAAAATTTAATAAAAAAAAAAATTATTTTAAAAAACTATACGATTTATTTTATAATAAAATATAATAATTTGTTAATTATTATTATAAGCTTAAAATTATAAAAAATTAATTTTATATTATATTTTTTATAATATTAATTAATCGTATAAAAAATTATTATATATATTATATTAGTTTTAATTATATATAAAAAAAACGTATAATATTATAAATTATATTTTAATATAATTATAAACTATAATTAATATTAAACTAATTAAACTAATATTATTTTTATAAATATATAAATAAAAAAAAAACTTATTTTTATATAAAATATTAAAAATTATAATAATAAGCTATTTAAAGCTTAAAAAATATTTAAAACAAAATATTTAAAAAAATTTATTTAAATATAACTATTATATATATATATAAAAATATTTTAAAATTTAAAATAATATTATTTTTAAAAACTTATATATAAAAAATTTTTTTTAAACTTTTATTTATATTTTTAAGTTAAAAAAACCTAATAATTTAATATTTTATATAAAAAATAAAAAATTTTTTATATAAATTAATAATATAATTAAATTAATTATTATTTTATATAATATAAAAATTATATAATATTTTAAAAATTTTTAAAAATAATATATTAGCTAAAATTATATAAATAGCTATTTTTTAAAAAACTTATATATAAATAAAAAATATTTTATTTATTAAAAAAAAAATATTAATTAATTAACTATATTTTTTAAAAAAAATCTCGCGTAAAAAATTAATATTTAATATATAAAAATAATATTCGAAAATAACTAATACCCGAAAAATTTTAATTTATTTAATTAAATATAAAAACTATTTAAATATATATTAAAAAAAAAAAAATTTAAATATAAAAAAAAATATTATATAATATATTATAAATAATATATTTATATATTATATAATAAAAAAATATTTAATTAATAATTATAAACTAATTATTTAATTTATTTATATTTAATAATTAATATTATATAAAATATTAAAATATTATTTAAAATATAAAAGCTTTAAAATTTTTTATTATAAAAAACTATAAATAAAAATTTATATATAAAAAATTTAAAAGCTAGAATTATTTAAACTTTTAAAATAACTAAAATAAATTTTAGCAAAATTATATAATAATTTTAATTAATATAATAAAATTAATAATTAAATTAGCTATATAATATTTTATATTTTAAATATTTTTATTTTATTTTTATTTTTTTTAAAAAATATAAACTGCTTAAAAATATATTTTAATAATATAAAAATATTATTATATAAAAAAATAAAAATAATATTTTTATTATATATAAATAAAACTATTTATTTTTAATATTAGTTTATATAAAATAACTAGCTATTTTATAAAAATTAAATTATATTATTTATATAAATAGTTTAGATATTTTTATATAAAAAATTATATAAAATATTATTTTACGTAAAATATAAAATCGAATAATTTATTTTAAAAAAATCTAAAAATTTTATTATTATTATTAAACGTATAATAAAGTTTTATAGCAATTTAAATTTATAATTAAAAATAATTATAAATTTAATTACGAAATAATTATAAATATTATATAAATAATAATTAAAACGTATTATATATTATTAATATTATAATTATTTTAAGCAGTAATTTTTTAAAATTAATATTTATATAAAATATATAAAAATATTATATAAATATTAAATTAATATTTATTAAAAACTTTTTAATAATATTATATATAATTTTAAAATAAATTTTTTATTAAATAAATTTAAAAAATATATAAAAATAATTAATATAATATTATAAAATATTTATTAAAATATTAAATAATAAATAAAATAAAATAATATATAAACTATTTAAACGTATATATAATATTTTTTAAAAAAAATCGAATATATATAAATAATAAATTAATTTTATAAATAATAATAAAAATATTAAATAATACTATTAAACTTAATAGTTTTATATTAATTTTTTTTATTTTTAAAGTTATTTTATATTAATAAAAAAATTTTTTATTTTTTTATTATATATAAAAGTAATAATTATTTAAAAAATAATAAAAATATTATATAAAACTATATAAAATTAAAATTAATTGCGCGATTAATAAATAAAATAAACTATTTTATATAATATATTTATATTTTTTTTCGAAATAAAATCTTAGTATAAAAAAAAAAATAAAATAAAAAAACCGTATAAAATTAAAATAATTAAAAAATTAAATATAATTATAACTTCGATTAATAAACTAATATATTAATATATATAAATTAAACTATACTATTATATAAAAATATTTAAACAAATATTAAACTAAAATATATAATTTATATAATTAATAATTATTAAAAAAAAACATAACTAGTTAAAAAAAAAAACTTAGTTTATTATTATATAATATTTAAATATATTTATTATATAATATTTAAATATTATAAACTTTTTTAATAAAAAAAAAAATAAACTTTTAAATTAATAATTAAGCTATATAAAATAAATTATTATAATTTTTAATAAACTATTTAAAAAATTAAATATAATAAAAATTAATAAACTTATTATATAAATTTTTAAATTTATTATATATAATTTAAATATTTATAAAAAAAATATATTTTTAAGTTTTATTTCGTATAAAAAATTAAAAAAAAAACTATAAAATTATATAAAAATTTAAACTTATTATATAAAATATAATAATATCGAAAAAATACCGTTTTAATTTAATCGCTAATAATTTAATAAATAAATTAATAATTAATTTTAATATTTAGTTTTATTTTTATATAAAACTTTAAAATTTTATATAAGCTTAAAATATTATTTAAGCTTATATTTAGTTAGAAAATAAACTATTATATAAATTTATATTTATTTATTTTTAAAGCTAAAAAAAATATTTTTTAAAAACTATTTTATATATCGTATAATTTTTATATAGTTTAGCTAAATTTAAACTATATTAGTTTAAAATATATATTAATATTATTAAAAAAAACTTAAAATAAAATATTATATATAATTATATTTATTAGTTATATATAATAATTTAAATATTTTTAAAATAATTAAAATATAAATAATAATACGTTAAATTTATTATATTAACTTTTCGTTATATAAAAAAAAAATTAAACGAATAAAACTTTATATAAAACTAAAAAAATTTTATTTTTAAATATTTATTTAAGTTTAATAATAAAAAAATTTTTTATATAAATAAATAAAATATAATAATTTAAAAAATTAAGCTAAAATTTAGCTAAAATTAACTTTTATATAAAAAAATTCGCTTAAGCTTATATTTTTTAATAAACTAAAAAATATATATTAATAATATATAATTTAAAACTATATACGATTATTATTATAGCTTAAATTATTAAACTATAATTATATAATATTAAAATATTAAATAAATAAATTAAATAATAAAAAAATAACTTATCGAAAAGCTTATATTTATTTTTTTCGATTTTTATATAAAACTTTTTATTTTTATAAATAAATTATTTATAAATAATATAATATAATTTATAGCTTAAATTTATTATTATATTTAATTAAAACTATATAAAAAATATAATAAACTTAAACTTTAAAATTAAAATAATATTATATATTAAAATTCGAACAAATATAAAAAGTTACGTAAAATATTTTAGTTAATAAATTATATAATATAATTAGCAGTTTTAATAATATTATTATTTATATAATATTTTAAAAAATTATAAAACATTTAATTTACTTTTAATATTTATTATTTTATATTTAAATTTTAAATTTATTAGGTAGCTAAAAGGTATAATTATATATAATAATAAGTAAAATACTAGTATATTAATTTATTTTTTTTAACTATTTATATAAAAGCTAGGCTTTATACGGAGAATTTTTTTATACGAAAAAAATTTTGCTATATAATATACGACTAAATTAAGCGGATATATTAGTTTAATTTTATTATATAAATAGTTAATTATAGTTAATAATTAATTATTATATATAATTATATTAATATATTAATTTTATATATAAATAATATTAAATTATAATATATTAGTTTTTTTTTTTAGCTATAATATATTTATTAATTGTTTTTTTTAATATAAAAATTTAAACGTAAAAAAAATATTAAATATATTATATAATAAATACGTAAATAAAAAACATTTAATAATATATTAAATTATTATTTTTTAAAATACTTAATATTTATATAATATATAAAAAAAGTTAATAAGTATAAATAAAAAGCTAATTATATATAATTATTATACGTAATTTTTTTGTTTAATTTGTTTAAATATTTTAAAAAATTAAATAATATATTTTTATATTTGTTGTATTAATATAAGTTAAATTACTTTTGTACTATTTTTTATTTTTTATTTTTTTTTTTTTTTACGCGCGTATATTACTTATATATATATATATATATATAATATATATATATTTCGTACGTATATTTTAACTAATTTTATAAACTTATATAATATTAAATTAATAATTATTATATAATAAGCGTAATATTAATAACAATATTAATAATAATATTATAATACTAGCAATATTAATAATAATATATTATATTATTGCTATTATTATTATTATATATAAAGTTTTTAAGTTTTTTTAAATATTATACTAATAATAATAAAGTAATTATTAATATTAATAATAGCTGCTATAGAATTTATTAACTTATTAGGGTTTTTATTTATATTTATACTTTTTGCTTTAATAATATTATAGTTTTAAAACTTTATATATTTAAAAATAGCGGTACTATTAAAGTTTATAGCTTTTTTTACTAAAATTAAGCTTATAAAGTTTTTATATTAACGTTATATATAAATATATAATTTTTTATTTATTTATTTTATACGAATAATTTTTAATATATATTTTAATTAATTTGTTTTATTATATATATAAATAAAAAAGTATAATCGTTTTTATTTTTTTATATAAATATTTTTTACGTATTATTAATTATTGTTTTATTAATATAAGCGAAGTTTTACGCTAAAAAAAATTTTTATACGATTTTTATTTAAAATTATAGCTAAATTATATTTTATATTAAAATAGTATATAATAGTTAATTATTTTAAAGTATTTTATTTAATTAATATTATATAATATTAAGTTTTAAAGCAGCGCTATAATGTTTAATATAGCGATTATATATATTTGTTTTTAATATATAGTTAAGTTTAAAAAAAAAGGAGAAAAAAAAAAAATTAGTTATATATATATTTTTTAAAGTATAAATTTTATTATATTTTGCTATAATCTAATTTTTTTATTATTTATATATAATGTTTGCTTTTTTAAATATTATATAAATATATTATTTTATATATTTAGCTATTATTTATTATATAAACGTATTTTTTATAGTTTTTAATAAATGCTTTAATTTATACGAGCGTTTATTTATAAAAAAAGTTTTAATATTTAGTTTAACATACGTTTAATAATATGCTAAATTATTTTTATTATTAATTATTATATTTTAAAGATTTTTTTTTTTTTATATAATTTTTAGAAAAATATAATATTATTATTTTTTTTTTTTAGGTTATTTTAGTTTAATTAAACAATTATATAAATTTAAAATTTAAATATAAATAGCTAGTATTAAAAATAAGTTAAATATTTTATAATTTTTTAAAATATATAAAAAACAATATTATTAAAACGCTAATTATATATATATTATTAGCTAAAATATTTTATATAATTTTTTTATATTTGTTTAATTTAATATATAATATTGCTTTTAATTAAAGTTTAAGTATTTTTTATATAAACTTTAATTATAAATATAATAATAATTTAAACTATAAAGTTATATTATATTATTATAAATAATTTATTTAAAATAAAAGCTTATATAATAAAATTAAAAAAAATAAACGTAAGTTTTTTTAAAATTATTTTTTATTATTTAATTTATTTATTTAATATTTTAATATTATATAATAATAATTTAATAATTAAACTATAATAAAAATTATATATAGTTTTAAATTAAATATATTAATAATATTATTTTTTAGTTTATTAAAAAATATAAGCTTAAATAAATTTTTATATAAAAATTAATTTTAATTAAATTTTTAGTTTAGTTTTTTTAAATTTTATAATATTTATTATATAAAAATTTTTTTTATTATTAAATTAAAAAAATATTTAAAAAATAAAATTTTTTAAGTTTATTATAAGTTTTATTTATTTAAGTTTTTTTTTCGTATAATAAAAATTAAATAAAAGCTTAATATATTTATATTTATATTTTAATTATTTTAAAAATATTTAAACTATTATATATAATTAATAAATATAAATTATATATAAATATTTATATTTTAAGTTTTTTTTAATAATATTAATAATATATTTTAAATTAATATAGCTTAAATTTAGTTAAACTATATAAAATTATATAATATATAAAATAATTTTTAAAAAATATTTTTTTTTTAGTTTTAAAAATAAATAAATATAAATATTATATAATAATTTATTTTTAATTAAATATAAGCTTAAATAATATTTTTAAGTTTATATAAAGCTTTAAAATTTTATATAAAAATAAAACTAAATATTAAAATTAACTATTAATTTATTTTAAATTATTAATAATTAAATTAAAATACTGTTTTTTTAATATTATTATATTTTTATATAATAAATTTAAATTTTTTATATAGTTTTATAGTTTTTTTTTTAATTTTTTATATAAAATAAATTTAAAATATATTTTTTTTATAAATATTTAAGTTATATATAATAATTTAAAAATATTTTATATAATAAATTTATTAATTTTTATTATATTTAATTTTTTAAACGGTTTATTAAAAGTTATAATAATTTTTTATATATAGTTTAATTATTAATTAAAAGCTTGTTTTTTTTTTTTATTAAAAAAGTTTATAATATTTAAATATTATATAATAAATATATTTAAACATTATATAATAATAAAGTTAAGTTTTTTTTTTTAGTTAATTATATTTTTTTTAATAATTATTAATTATATAAATTATAATTATTTTAGTTTAAATTATTTATTTAAATATTTTTTATATAATAATATAGCTTAATTTATATATTAAAAATATATTAGTTTATTAATCAATATTATAATTATATTTAATTTTTCGATTATTTTAATTTTATATAGTTTTTTTTATTTTATTTTTTTTTTATATTAAAATTTTATTTTAAAAAAAAATATAAATATATTATATAAAATAGTTTATTTTATTTATTAATTACGTAATTAATTTTAATTTTTATATAGTTTTTATATAATATTTTTATTATTTTTTAAATAGTTATTATTTTTTATATAATAAAAAAAATAAAAAAACTTTTTATTAATATAAAAATAAACTTTAAAAATAAAAAAATTAATATAAAACTATTTAATTTAATAATATTATTTAATATTTTTATTATTATTTATAAAATTAATTTATTATTTATATATATATCGATTTTTTCTGAAAAATATTATATATACGTTTAAATAGCTTATATGTTTATTTTATTTTATTTATTATTTAATATACTTTAATAAATATTTTATAATATTATACGTTAGTTATTTTTATATATTTTTTAAATTTATTTAATAAAAAATTTATTTTAAAATTATATATAATATTATTAAAAAGTTTTTAATAAATATTAATTTAATATTATATAATATTTTTTATATTTTATATAAATATTAATTTTAAAAAATTACCGTTTAAAATAATATAATAATATTAATAATATATAATACGTTTTAATTATTTATTTATATAACGTTTATAATTATTTTATAATTAAATTTATAATTATTTTTAATTATAAATTTAAATTATTACGGAGTTTTATTATATATTTAATAATAATAATAAAATTTTAAATTTTTTTAAAATAAATTATTCGATTTTATATTTACGCGAAATAATATTTTATATAATTTTTTTATATAAAAATATTTAAATTATTTATATAAATAGTATAGCTTAATTTTTATAAAATAGTTACCTATTTTATATAAATTAATATTAAAAAATAATAGCTTTATTTATATATAATAAAAATATTGTTTTTATTTTTTTATACGATAATATTTTTATATTATTAAAATATATTTTTAAACAGTTTATATTTTTTAAAAAAATAAAAATAAAAAAAAATATTTAAAATATAAAATATTATATAGCTAATTTAATTATTAATTTTTATTATATTAATTAAAATTATTATATAATTTTTATTAAAGTTTATTTTAATTATTTTAAAAGTTTAAATAATTTTAGTTTTAAGTTTTTTTATATATAAGTTTTTATTTATAGTTTTTTTATAATAAAAATTTTAAAACTTTTATATTTTAAATAATATTTTAATATTTTATATAATATTAATTATTAAATATAAATAATTAAATAATTAATTTATAATTATTAATTATATTTTTTTATTATATAATATAAATATTATTTATAATATATTATATAATATTTTTATTTTATATATCTGAATTTTTTTTTTTTTTTATTATATATATTTAAATAGCTTTTATATTTAATTAAATAAATTAAAAGTTTTTCGGGGTTAGTTTATTTTAAATATTATTTCGTATATATTAAAATATTAGTTTTTATATAAAATTTTTTTTAAAAATATAATTAATTAATATTTTTTTTTAAATAAATAAAATATTTTTTATTTATACGTAAGTTTTTAAAAAATAACTATTTATATAATTATAACTAATATATTATTTTTAAAAATTTTTAAAATATTATATAATATTTTATATTATATAAAATAATAATTAATTTAGTTATATTATTAATTTATATAATAAAAACTTTTTATTTTTATATAAAATATTAAATTATTAGGTTTTTTTTAATTTAAAAATATAAATAAAGTTTAAAAAAAATTTTTTATATATAAATTTTTAAAAAATAAATATTGTTTTAAATTCTAGGATATTTTTATATACGCGTATATATAATTATATTTAAATAAATTTTTTTTAAATATTTTGCTTTAAATATTTTTTAAGCTTTAAATAATTTATTAATTATAATTTTTAATATTTTATATAAAAATAGGTTTTTTTTTTATTTATATATTATATAAAAATAATATTAATTTAATTAATTTAATATTAATTATAATTTATAATTATATTAAAATATAATTTATAATATTATATATTTTTTTTATATATAATTAAAATTAATATAATATATAATAATTTTTTATATAATTAATTAATATTATAAAAAATATAATATAAAACTAATTTTTTATAATTTTAAGCTTATAATAATAATTAATAAATTATTATATTTATTATAAATAAATTATATAGCTTTTTAAAATAAATTTTTTTTTTTTATTAAATTTTTAAAAAAATTTAATATTTTATAAATAAAATAGTTTTATTTTAAATATTATATATAAAAAAGATTTAAATTTTAAATAAAAATATTTTTATATTTAATATTATATAATAAATAAATTATTTTAAAATTTAAAAAAGATTTTAAAAACTAAATATTTTATTATACGTTAAAAATATAATATATTTTTTATTTATATAAAAATAAATTATTAATTAAAATAAATAATAAATAATATTTAATAATTATAAAAAGTTTTTAGAATTTTATTTTTAATATTTTATTTTTATATATATTTTATTATTTAAAGTTAAAAAGCTAGCTTTTAATTACGTATATAATTATTTTGCGGTTATTTTTTTATTTATTTTTTTGTTTTTTTTTTTATTTGTTTTTTTATTTAAAAAAAAAATTATAAAATTGCTTTATTATATAAAAAACTTTATTAATTTAAAATTATTAATTTAATATAAAAAATATAAATATTATTTAAAATAATTATATAAAATTTAAAGTTTATATATTAAAATATATTTATTTTTATAAATTATATAATATAGTTTTTTTTTAACTATTTTATAAGTTTTTAATTTAAAACGTTTTTTATATAAAAAACGTTATAAATTTTTTAATAATTTAAATATTAATTTATTAAATATTTCGGGTTTTATTATTTTAAAGTTTTTTATTAATATTTTTTAAAAGTGTTTTAAATTATATAAAATATAATATATTTTATATAAATATATTATTATATATTAATTTATTTTATAATAATTATTTTAAAGTTTTATAAAATATTTTATATATAAAAGTTAATAGTTTTTATAAAATTTAAAATATATTAGTTTTTTAAGCGATTTTTTAGCTATATTATTATATAAAATATTAGCTAAAAAAAAAAAATTATTTTAGTTATTTTTTTAAAAATATAGCGTTTTTATACGTTTAGTTATATTAGCTATTATAATAATTAATTATTATTTTATTATATTTAAAAATATATAAATAAAAAAATTATTAAATTATATTATAAATTTTTATATAGTTTATATAATAATAATTAAAATAATATAATTATACGCTATTAATTAAACTTTTATAAAAATATAATATTAATATATTAAAATAATTAATTTTTTTTTTTATTAATATATTAAAAAACTAAAATATAATATAAAAACGTAGTTTATATAACTAAATTTAAATTTTATTTTTATTTTTATTAATTTATATTTTTTAGCTAAAAATATTAATTAATATTAAATAGCTAAAAATATAATATTATATATAATAATAAATAAATATAAATATTAATATATTAATTTATTTTTTTTAACTATTTATATAAAAGCTAGGCTTTTATATAGAAATTTTTTATATAAAAAAATTTTACTATAATATATATATAATTAAATTAAGCAAATATATTAATTTAACTTTATTATATAAACAGCTAATATTATAGTTAATAATTAGTTATTATATATAGTTAATACTAATATATTAATTTATACGTAAATAATACTATAATTATAATAAAATCGTTATATAACTATTTAATTAAACTAAAATAACTTAGAAAAAAAAATTAATAATAAATATTATATTTTTTTAAAATTGTATAAAAAAAAAAATCTTTAAAATATAATAAATTAATAATAAAATAACCTAGTTAATATATTTATTAAATATATGTTAAACTAAGTATTAAAAATTTTAGTTTTTATAAATAAGCTATTTATATAAATTAAAATATTTATTAAAAAACTATAAAAAGTACGCTTATATAATAAATAACGGCCGGGCATATATAAAAGCAATATATTATATATAAATATTTAAAAAGCAAACATTATATATAAATAATAAAAATTAAAAAATTATAGTAAAAATAATAATTAAAATTTATACCTTAAAAAACAACGTATATAATTAATTTTTTATTTTTTTTCTTTCCCTTTTTCTTTAAATTTAAACTATATATAATAAAAATAATAAATATTATATAATTATTATATATAAGCGCTATAAATATTATTTTAAAAACTTAATATTATATAATATTAATTAAATAAATATTTTAATAATTAATATAACTGCTATATAAACTATTTTAATATAAAATAACGATTTAATTATAATTTTAAATAAAAATCGTATAAAAATATTTTTTTTAACGTATAAATTTTATTTATATATTAGCGAAAATAATAATTAATAATACCTAGAAAATAATATCGTATAAAAAAATAAAATAATCATACTTTTTTGTTTTATTATTAATAATAAATAAATTAACTAAAACGTATACTAAAAATTATTCGTATAAAAAATAAATAAAATATACGTACGTTTATATATAACGTTAGTATAAAAGCTTTATAAGCTTAACTTTTAGTAAAAAGCTATAAACTTTAATAGTACTGCTATTTTTTAAACGTACGAAGTTTTAAAACTATATAATACTACCGAAAGCAAAAAACATAAAATATAAACAAAAAACCTTAACAAAGTTAGCAATCCTACAGCAGCTATTATTAATATTAATAATAATTTTACTTTAATTATTTATTAATATAATATTTAAAAAAACTTAAAAAACTTTATATATAATAATAATAATAGTAATAATAACGCTAATACTATTATTAATATTACTAGTACTATTGTTAATATTACTACTAATATTACGCTTATTATATAATAATTATTAAACTTAATATTACATAAATCTATAAAATTAGTTAAAGCATATATACAAATATATATATATATATATTATTATATATATAATATATATATATAAGTATAATATATGTAAAAAAAAAAAAAAAAAAAAAAAAAAAAAAAAAACAGTATAAAAATAACCTAACTTATATATAATAGTAACAAATATAAAACAATATATTATTTAATTTTTAAAATATTTAAACAAATTAAATAAAAAATTATATATAATAGTTATATATAAATTAGCTTTTTTATCCGTATTTGCTAACTTTTTTTTTTACGTATAATTATATAAGCACCGGGCACTTTAAAAAAATAATTTAATATACTATTGGGCGCTTTTTATTTATATATTTGCTATATAATATATTCGATATTTTTTTTACGTTTAAATTTTTTATATTAAAAAAAACAATCGTATAAAAATATACTATAGCTAAAAAAAAAAAGCTAATATTATAATTATAAATTATTTACGTATAAAATTAATAATAATAATAATTATATATAATAGCTAATTATTAACTATAGTATTAGCTATTTATATAATAAAATTAAGCTAGTATACTTGCCCGATTCGGTTATACGGTATACTATAGTAAAATTCTTTTCGTATAAAAGAATTTTCCGTACAAAAGCCTAGCTTTCGTACGAATAGTTAAAAAATAAATCAATATATACAAATATTTATTTTATCCTTTATTACGTACAATATTATACCCTTAGCTACCTAAACAATATAGTTTAATTTAGCTTAGCTAATCGCTTAATTTAATAATTATAACTTTAAATAAAATAATAAAATTAAAAATTACGATTTAGCTATTTTTTAGTCGGAATTTTTTAAAAACAGCGTATTAAATACGATTATAGTACTAGCTATTTTATTATTATAGTTCAAACAGGTATACTAAGCTTTACTGCGCGAATTATAGCTTTTGTGCGCTTTTTTTAATCTATAAATAATATCGTTAAAAAAAACAAAAAAAAAACAAATTTAATAATAATAAAAAATCAATTATAAGAATAAAAATAATAGAGGAATTATAATATACGCGTAAGAAATTAGCTCTTAAAAAGTCGCGTAAATGAGGTAGCTAGGTAGTCCGTAAAGGGACGGTCCGTAGCATATCCACTTTACTTATAGCCTCAACCCACGCGTATTCAACTATCGTAGGCATGGCTGCATACTAAGTAGGTACAGTGCGTAAGATATACTCATAAACAAGTCATAGGAAGCGCAGTATCTACTCGGCATCATAAAGCCCCAAACTGCCTTTCGCGATATAACAAGAATATCATCTCTGCGGTCTTTCGACTATTTGTTCAACGGCCCGACTTTATGAACTAAGACATCGTTGGTCAAGCTTTGCTGACGGCTTAACAATTACGTGCGACGAAATGCAGTAGGGACAAGATCTTAGGCCACTCCTGCCAAAGACTTTTACATCAATAACTCAGAGATGGCAATAATTCGCATTTCAGCGAAATATAGTTGCTGTGTGCGCATGGGACGGGCTTTCGTAGTCCCCAGGCCGACTTACGAGATCGTGGAACAGCAATGTCGAACAGCGATAATCCTTGCTCCTGGCGTCGTAAACTTGGGGAAGATTGGGAAATCAAGCTTTCTCGTTGCATCGCTGCGAGAGCCAGAATGGCCGGCGGCGTTGAATAAATGTAATACTGCGCCGCCATCAACTCACGTTGTATCTGGCTCCTATCCAGCGCGCTCGATGAGATTATGGCTTTCCGTGTGGTCAAACTGGGATCCCGCACCTTCTCCGTTACATCGCTCGCGCTCAAG
The DNA here is from genome assembly GCA_004123355.1 of Amphirosellinia nigrospora. Lineage (NCBI taxonomy): Eukaryota > Fungi > Ascomycota > Sordariomycetes > Xylariales > Xylariaceae > Amphirosellinia > Amphirosellinia nigrospora. The sequence goes on along the minus strand of SCHM01000003.1, from coordinate 1,441,338 downwards.
GTGTGCCTAGGACTACTGATGATTGACGCCATCATTCAGGTGTCTTTGGCCAGCAGCACCATTGCTTGGCTGCATGATACGGCCAGTCGCAAGTCCCTGCACTTCGTTGCCCGCGGGTCTAAACATCATATCCCTATGCTTCCGCGCGACTTCATGACCGAGTACCTCCACGTGTGCAACGGCGCGGCCGGGACAGCTTTCGCCATCGTAGGGCTCGGGAGCATCGTCGCACTCAGGCTGCGTGACTGGGTCCAATACCGCCAGGACAACGTCGCCGCGCGCTGCAGGCAGGTCTATCTCGGCTGGATTTCTTGTAATATGGCGGCTCTTCTCCTCACTGGCGTGGCGGTCGCTTACGTTTACGGTGTCATCGTGGGACGTGCTGGCCAGAAGATTTCCGTCAATGAGGCAATTAACCTTAATGGTCGCCCCTATGACCTCAATAATTGGACAGCGGATGGTTGGTTCTCTGCCGTCCTTCAGCTGAAATTGCTCAGGGATAGGGCGGACATTGAGAAGCAACTTAGGGTGATGAGGGCCGGCCAATACAACCCCTGCGAGTGAGTAATCTCAACTTACGCTGCGCTTACCTAATAAACGTTGAACACGATCACTCTTTTCTGATTGTATCTATGTCTGTGATGCATAGCGCTGACTTATATTTTGAAAGTGTTTCTTTTTCAATCTGGTGTAACAGTGTTGGGGTATATAGACTACAATGATTGGGCTATCAAGAGTCCAGGGCTGGACCTGTTTTGACCAGCACCACGTCAAAAGGGATTTGGCTTCTTGGAAGGGTGGCTACTGCTCTCTTTCACTCTCGATTCTATGCCTTGATATGATATCTTCTGAGAAGCGTGGCAACGTCAGCGTTAAACTAGAAGTATATTCATTTTAAGCGTCTATCAGTTTCAGAAAACTACGAGGATTATCAAGGCCGCGACGGAAACTAAGTAGACGAGTCCCATGTTAACGACCGACCGCAACAGGAGGCCAAATGGAGCTGAAGAGTGGCTTCGCAAATGGGTAGAATGAATCACAATCAGCAGCAGGGGATGTTTGAGCAAACATTATATATCCCTAGTGTATTAGTAGATTTATCCCTATTGTATTAGTAGATCTATCCATCCATGTCCCCAGGATGACAACCGTGTAGCGCAGCGCTAGGGCTTGTACTGACAGGGAGTTGTTGGTAGGACTTTCTACTTATCGACCAGGGTCAACAACTGGTTTTTTTTACTTGAATTCATATAACAGTCTCGTATGTAGCAATATTTTTGTTCTTCTAGTTTTAGCACAGCGCTATAGGTTATCATCCTTGAGACCTGTAATGTTGATATCATTGACGGAACAAAGCTAAATCCGCAATGCCCACTCGGATGGAGCGGATAGATCGGGTCGGAGTTAAAGCCACAGCCCTTGTGTGTAACTTTATAGCAAAAGCTGTCTATCCAGATATTTCTAGGTACCTCGGAACCTGCCCGGATCCCTTCAGACCTCCCTTGTCGATTATCACGTAATATGTTTCGGGATTAGTGCTCGAACAGAACATCTTGGCACATATTACAAATGATACACACCTGCATACAGAACTGCCGTGCACAACTTTTCAGTGGGCGTGATTCTCGTGTAGCGTATCCCTAAGAACACCCACGTTCCAAGCCATCCGGATCAGCCAAGCCGCATAATCCGGGTGCCAAGGCGTCAGCTACTGTAGTAGTCGCAAAACTCGCTAAGCCCTGGAACAAATCGCCAATCCCGCAGTACCGAAAGATTCGATTCTTCTATACCTACTACTTAGACTTCGCCGTGACCTACTCGTTTTATCTTGCTAAAATAGCACCACAGACTACACACTACACACTTCGCACATGATTAGGCTTAGTTAGCCTAGAGATGTGACATGGCTGGAACTGCCAGGTCCTGCACCGCGTGTCGGCAGGCAAAAGTAGGCTGCGACGCCGCGCGCAGGAAGCCAGTGAACACGCCCTGTACCCGATGTGACAAAAACCAAATCGAGTGCCGATTCGACAAGAACTTTAAGAGGATCCTCACACGGAAGTTAGTTGATCTCCCGCGCCACCACCCGGCAGCACTATATTATTATTATATGACATGGCACCGCTCACATGGATATCGGGTTAGGCTTACCGCTAACCTCACTAACGAGCTTCACCAACTGCGCGTGTCGCAAGCTCAAGTGCCCTCAGACAGCGGAAAACCACTGCCGTTAGAGGCGCAGTTGCGGGAACCGGCATCATCACCGTCCCACGTCTCGTTCTTTTATACCAACATTCCCGAACCACTATCCGACTTCTCCATTGGGAGTGTCATCGTTCCGCCGAAAACGGTAATCGAGCTGATCCAACAGTATACTCACCCAGTCTTTCCCGTGTTCCACATTCGCAGCTACTAATCTCAATGAAGCTTTGGAGATCAATATTATGTCAACGCCCATTTCGTCGAGCCCATTAAATCGCTAGCGTTTTTTCATGCATCATCGCCTTTGTTATTCTGGACTATTATATTGGTCGCCTGCCAACATCATCAGCAGCACGATGCTTTGTACGAACAGCTTCTCTCGCCCTATGAGGAGCTCTTACGGCCATTCTCAAACACTGCTATTCAATCAATCCATGAGATTCATGCTCTCCTTCTTTTGTGCCTCTGGCCGGTACCAAACCGGCCAGAGGCGACAAGTCCCACCTGGAACTACATTAGCCTTGCAGTCGGCGCCTGTATCAGGTTGAACCTGGATAAAGCCGCACCGCCAAGTTCCATCGAGCCGCCGCGATCGAATGCGCCGAGGCATCAGCGAAGACCTGAGGAGGTCGGCATACAGATACGAAGATTAACATGGTTGGCATGTCTCGCCATCACAACACAGTACGGCTCTGACCATTTTGAGTACCATTAGGCGGATGCTAAACAGTCTCTAGAGAAGCTACATTCCTCGGCCTTTTGCCACCTTTCTCATCCCGATTTTATCAAAAGCGCAGTCGCAGGGCCGTGGAAGAGCTGAAAGATTACCTATTACCCGGCATCAGGCCCAAGTTTGCCATCTGCGAGATTATGTGCAATTACAATCTCGTGTTAGAAGAGGTCGATAGCTGCTCCGCCCAGCTATCCCTTGTCGAGACATTTGCCAGCTCCCTGGATCGAACGTGCCAGACTTATTCAGCCGAATGGAGTACCGATGTTGAAGTGCTGCTGCAGTTTGCGAAGCTGAACCTCAATGCGACGGCCCTGATACGGATACTAGTAGAAAATGAGGCGACATGTTCTCAGAATCAAACCGACGACATGCAGATCCTGATTCTTCAAGGATCCGAAGCCGCTTCTCGCTTAATCAACGGCATGAAAACCCTAACTAGCGAGGCTCTGGCTAATGAATGGAAGCCGGGTCATATGCCTCTGCCTAACTATTACCCGAGATTTTATTTCGGGATAGTATTTTTCGCGGCCGTGTTCATCTTTCGCACGGCCTACTTAAAGCCATCTATTAACCACGAAACGGCGGTCGCGGCGCTGATCGAGTCTTGCAACATGTTCAGACTCTTTCCGCGCCATCCGGACCTCAAAGCCGGAGTAGATACAATTCAGCACATCCTCCGTTACGCACACTCGGAGGAATTTTTATCTTCGCCTACTGGTAGTCTGACGACTACCAACCGACTCGGGGCCTCTTTCGTCTGGGACACGCTTATGCGCACTGCACAGTTTTCCGGCGAAGAGAAGCCGATGGGGCAATCCGATAGCGAACACCAAGCACTACGAGCGACACATAACGCCGTGACGGGTCCCTCTACCATTGCAGAAGATACCATGATGCACGATACGTCAGAAGCAGCAGGTACATTACCCTGCCGATAAACCTCGACTGGGGGATATAGATTTGACATTTCCCACTTTCGATATCTTTGGTCTCGAAGCTGGAGAACACATCATATGGTAACTGGGGTGCCATTATAGGGGGTAGTTTCCAGTGGGATAACCCAAAGGAGACATTTCAACGACACGGATGACCCGGGCGGATGAAAATTCATCCGACAAAGGTGTTCTCAGAAATACATCGGAAAGAAATACTACGCTTGGGCCTACGATCACGAAAGAAGCTAAGAGCTCCAATCACTTGCATAACTAGAATAATACAGGCAAATTGCTGAACTACTGGAAAGTATAGTCATCGTGCCTCGCATCATCGGCTCAAAGGGCAAATATGAAAAAAAAACATAGATTGATGTTAACGTAGTTATAATTATATTATTAGCATTGCCTACGACGGCGGCAAGCGAAGCAAGACATCCGGAATACCGAACCCCGAATTAAGTACCTCTAGCCATATATCAACATCATTAAGAAGGCGAAGCATTCACCCCGGCGTTTATAGCACTATATTTTACCGGTCCTTGATCAGAAGCTGCTTTTCCTTGACTAGGTTTTCCGCGACGTCGAGCGGGATCTTCAGCGTGTTGGCGACGATGTCGGCGGGTGTGAGCGCGAGCCACTGCGTTAGCGAGATATCCTCAACCCGGTCGCTCTTGTAGATCTCGATCCACACGAGGTCTTCTGTCTCGGAGGTGTTTTCGATGTAATGGCCTGTTCGGAATAAAGAACCGCAATTAGCGTGGTGATATTTTTTTTTCAGGGTGTCACTATGTGCGAAGCATAGGGGCTTTTGTGAGGGTAAGAGAGTAAGAGGTGGGTGTGGTGTGTAGGTTCGGGTATGGAATTCCTCCGACTTACCGCTGTTGTCGGGAAATACCCCGTGTCGCCGGCCCGGAAGTCGAATGTTCGGGCCGCCGCGTTGCCGATGAACACGGTTGCGCGTCCTTGGCCCTTGTGGAAGTATAGCCATTCTTCCGCCTGCAGTACGTGAAAACAGTTCAAATTAGCAATTTACTTTTATCTTGGCTCAGTGTTTCACTAGAAGAGGGAGGGGTGGCGAGAACGCACATTCGGATGCCAATGCAGCTCTCGGAGTCCGCCGGGCGACAGTGTGACGACAGTTGCTGCGATCGTCTTCGCTACGGAAATGTCGTGGTATCAATGATCCGTAACGTGCCGCCTTCCCCAGGAACGTTTTCTAGCGGATGATCTTTCGCGTAGTATGCGTACGACGCATTTCCCGTGAGCGGGCCATTGCCGCCCGTCACGTTGTGCGGGTCAAGCGTCGCGGCGAGGATGTAGGGATTGGGCGAGGGCACGCTGCCGAAGACGGACTCGGGGAGTCCGAAGTTCTTCGCTAGCACAGACTTAGGCGTGTGCGTTATCCAGTCATCCACGTTGAAGGTCGTGCTATTCAGAAACGCGCGCGTTAGGAAATCCGTTTCCCGAACCTCAATCAGGGAGAGCTTGCTTACCCGACCGCGTCAAAATTCCCGTCGTCGAATATGAGCAGGAACTCGTTGTCCTCTTCAAGACCTTGCACGGTGTGCGCGGCACCTTTGGGGAAATACCAGGCATCACCCTCCTCGAGCTTGGCGACTTCGTACTTCCCGTCCTCGTTGACGCCGGAAATCAGAATGGAGCCGGAGTATAGATAACCCCATTCAGCCTATCGGCATCAGAGCTGCGGTTAGCACAGTCATTTTCTCTAGCTAGAGAAATGAATGAGGCGCTGGTGTTAACGTACGACACGATGCCAGTGAAGCTCACGGATTGAACCCTTGGTTAAATGCTGCTGCGCACCCGCGATGTCGTGACTGCTAGGCAAGTCGGTAATGACCGATTCGCGCACCCAGCCGCCGTTCAGGATTCTCGTACGGGTCGGAGAAGCTCCATTTGAGGTTCGGGACCACACCAGCATCGGTGCTCTGCCGCCCGAGGTTGTCCGGGTTCTGCAGATCAATCTGATGGTTTGTACCGCCTACGTGGGAGAGATGATTAACTTTGCTCTCATCACCCTACATCTAGGAAAGGAATAGCGATTGGTATACATACCAAGAATTGGCGCTCCTTTGCCATCTTCACTAATAGGCTGGCCGTCTTCGAACCCACCACCGCCCTGGCGGCGTTCAATGGCCTTGGCACTTGCGCAGCTAGCCGCAAGCACGGCGGAGAAGACCTGAGAGAGCTTCATTGTGAAGAAAGTAACTAGTCACAATACCAAAGCAGAATGCGCGGACACGGTCGACAGCGATCGGCGAGAGCTGAGAGCTCAAGGCAGCAACAAGCCCTTTTGTATTTCTTCCCCCCCCTGACGCCCTCTTTCGCGACCCTTGACGAAGGAAGCAAGCGAGCTTCCTGAAATGAGCACGCATCGCGTGCGCGCGACCGACTGCGACATATTAGTCACAATTACAACACCTTCGTAAGCCCCTCCCGGAGCTGTTCGTCGTGCAGCACAAATTTCGCGTCATTAGCTCCAAGAACGCGAACGCCTCGTCCATCCCGCGCCTGCGTGCGGGGAGATCCTCGCCTATAGCTAGACCCGCTCGCTGATCAGCCAAAAGGCATCATATATATGAAAGTGACGCCATGGCTTGGCGCTGCCAGGGCATGATGATCTCGCCAGTTTGCAGGTGTGCGTGGTATTGGGAGTAGAGATGATTAATGGGTGACTATAGCAACATTTTGATGTCCGAATATGAGGTATCGGATTGAAAACGCTTATGCGTGGTGTGAGGACGTTCAGAATAACTTACATGGGCAGATAGCTCGTTACGCAATTACCAAGAGAATGGTATAAGTCGTTACCGATGCATCGCGAAGGGGAACAACTTCGATTTAGAGCAAATGATCGTGACTCGGGTCGCATCGATGCGTCCCAGGCCCTGGCCCCGGAAGGTCCCGCGTGGATATCTACGTAGCATTGAATAGGCACGACACTTCGACTATAAGCACGTGTAGTGCCGGATCTGGCAATGGATTTCCGGAGGCAACACAACATTACATTTGGCCTGAATGCTGACCTTGCATAAGACCCTAGCTCTATGCCGCTATACTATAGCAAATCCCCGGCTTCAAATTGCGCAACATCACTCATGCATAGTCCCTTAAATGACTTGCTTATTTGGATTGTATATAGCTGCGAACTCATGACAAAAAGGGGCTCGTACTAATAAAGCAAAAGGTTCAGATCTATTATGAATTCGTAACTTCATTACACGTCGCTTATACAGCACTAGTAGACCTCGAGCACATAACGCCCATCTTCCTTGAGTCTATCTATCTCCTTCGTAGGGTCAACCTTGCGACTGCTCATCTTGGCTTCAGCGGCGATGGCCTCTTTCAACACATCCGTAACATCGGGGACAGGCCACGTGGGACCGCAGAGATAGAAGGAACCCTCCTTCTTGATGTACGCGCTCACGATGTCATTCATGGTCTGGCGCATGCGATCCTGGATATAAATCTTCTGAGGCTGATCACGCGAGAAAGCAGCGCCCAGAGCGTAATGACACCAGCATCGAGGTACGCTTCCCATTCTTCGCCGTATAGGTACTCTTCCCGTTGGTGGCGCGATCCGAGGTAGAGCAAGATAGCACCGATATCCTTGCCCTGGGCCTTCTGCATCGCGCGTACTGGACGAAGGCGCGGAAAGGAGCCAGGCCGGTGCCTAGACCGGCCATGATGAGGGGTGCATCGTCGCGGGTGGGTAGTTTCATGACTGAAGGCTTTACGGAAACGGTCACGGAAGCACCGACAGGAAGCCGGCTCAAATATCGCGTGGCTTGACCATAACGAGTTCTTCCTTGGGTATCAACCCAGTCGACGACGACGATCATGAGAGCGACGGCGTTGGGTGAAACGGCTTGCGCGGATGCGATCGAGTATTCACGGCGCTTCAGGGGCCAACTAACCGGACAAGCTCAGGGAAGCTGGGACGCGCAGACTTGAACTCTTCCAGGATATCAGCAAAAGTGACTGTGTCGACCTCTGAGCGGCGCTTGAACTCCTCTGCGCCCTCCTGGGCGCCTAGTGAAGCCAGCTTTTTCTTCTCCAGCTCGTCAGTTGCATACTCGGCCAATTGCTCGTAAAATCGCTTCGGGGGCTTTCCGAAGATGTCGATTCCCTGAGTCAATGTCTGGTAGACTGTCCGGGTCTCAACCACAGCTGAGCTCTCGCGGGAAGGTGCTTGAATGAGCTCGCCTGGATTCAGGCCGTACGATTCGATGAATTCGAGAACCGACTCAGGGTCATTCTCGGCGTGGATGCCGAGCGCCTCTCCTATCTTGTAAGTGAGACCAGAGTTGCCCAAGTCAAACTCGATGTGGAAGATGTTTCGATCGTAGGTAGTAGGTGTGAGTCTACGGTTTTCTTTGACGTGAACGGTGAAGGTCTGGACTGTCTGGTCGGGTCGGAGGTTGATGCTGGTGGAGTAAGCTTCCTTGAAGACAAGACCTTTAGCAGCGGCTTCCCAGCTACTGAGCTGAAGTTCCGGCTCGGTTTCTGTCTTATCAAATGGAATGAAGCTATTCATCTTTAGAGTCTTCGCTGCACTTGGGCTTCGCTCATAGCTTCCGCCCAGGACTTAGGAACCTCAATCTGCTTTAGGCACTTGCCAACAGCATCAATGCATTCCTCTAATTTCACGTAGTTGCCCTCTAATGCAGAAAGCTTCTGAAGAACATCCTGGCTCATATCGGGCTTCGCGAGCTTGAGGAAGCTAAGCTCAACCAACAATCGAGTAGCATCAGTATCAGATTCAAAAGCAGGCGAGAGTGCGGTATCTAAAACAGAAGACAATATTCCTCTTCTGGATGTCTTGACGCACGATTTCGGGAATTCTCTTCTCGGTCTCCTCATCTTTGAAGTTGGGTAGTCGCAGAAGCAGCTTTCCGCCATCCTTAACGCTTCGTGAGATGGCGAAGTCTTTCAAGAGTTTCTCGTCACCAACAACCACGACATCAGCTTCCTCGGCAGGGTAGGGTGCATCAATCGTTTTTTGTGAGGATCGTAGATCGGTTCGTACAACGCCACCCTGCACAAGGTTGTCATGTGACTCTCCTAAATAAATGTGGGCGTCGTAATCCTGGGAGAGAAGGTTGCCCACAACGGTAGGAGCAAGTAGTGCTGTCGAATCATCGGTATTCCAGAATACGTATTGTTCAACTGTCTCTAGATGAGGTAAAGTGATCTTCTGCCCCGCTGCCGTCTTGCCCGTGCTCTGGGAGATAATTGTAGCAATGCTTGTCGGGGTCAAGACTTGAGAGGCAGCGTACTTGACGTCTACTACCAATGGCGTTGTTGACCACTTAGAGGAAAAAGCAACAGCAGTCAAGACGTCGGAATACAGGGCTGATTGAACTGAGCCGTCTGACACAGCAGCATCGTTGGCCACCTGCCCCAAAACATCAATCCTCTGCACTGAAGCGGGCAGGACCTTGATGAAAGCTTCTTCGATGAATGGGCGGTAGATCCGAACGCTAACAACGCCAACCTTGGCGCCGCCGACAGCAAGGTTCGACACAACTTGCTTGGCTAGCTGAGCCTCTACGCTACCAAAAACGACATAGACGGTGTCGGGTGATTCGTGCCCGACATACTCGAAAGGTTCGTATTCGGTGCCAAGTTCACCATTGAAGGCTTGGAGGAGCTCAAATATCTTGCCAGCACTGTCGAGGCGTGTGTTTAGGTTGTCAATAGACTGGGACAGTTGTTGAAGATCTCAGCAACACCCGTCTGGCTGAGCGTGTCGATAACTTGCAAAGTCTCGCGGGATGTACGGATACCATCGTAGACGTGTAGTGTAGGGATAATCTTGGCCATCAACGTAGCAAGCAGAGACATATGCTGAGACTCATAGGCAGAGGCACTCGACACCAGAGCTAGACCAAGCTCTTCGGCTATCTGCAGAGTACTGCCATATTCAGCAACCAGACCACTGTCAGAGGCATAGTCTATAGCAGCCACATGCGCGACAAAGGGGCTGGCAACTCCATAGAGCAAAGACAATTGGTCTAGGGCGGATCGCAGATGACGAAGACTGAGCGAGGGTGCTAATAAAGTTTGTGGGATGTGGCGTTTGCTCAAATCAAAATCCTTGGAGAAGATGTAGCCCAGCGCAAAAGCACCGGCGCCAGTGCGAGTCTGCAGCGGCTGGACAGTGGTCGTATAGCCATGAATGTTCTTATCTTGATGGGAAGCCCAGTCTTGTACGGCGACATCTAGGTCGAACGACTCTGGGGAGTAGGAGAAGATCTTGTCTGACAAAGCATAGGCGACCTGCTGGACGAGCAGTTGGCCAGTGACATAGGTAGGGCCAGATATCGAGGATAGCGGCACAGCTTGGCCGAAGGGCAGACTTGTGGACTGCTTGGTGAATTCGACACGTTTGGTGTGGGATTCTGGTACCGTGACCTGGCTAGCAAGTGCAGGTTGAGTTGATGCCATTATGGTTACTTGTTGCTGATATTCTAGTAATTTCAGCAACCCTGAGAAACTATAACGAAACCGTGCCCTTAGATAGTCACAAGGAACAATATGTGACTATATGAGACCCGGCGCTTTGAAAGTAACAGCGTCAGTAGAAAGAAATACCAAAAAAATATTCCATTCGCCATTCTTCAGATATAGCCGCTAGACTCAACGGTGGCTATTGTGTTATTTGGCATACTGCGATGGCGCAAGAGACGCCAGTGTCGGCAGCGGTTATCGGTAGGCATTGTTAGTTATCCGCTCGGGCGGGTTGGCGATGCGGCCACACGGAATTTAGCATGTGGCAGAGGCTGAAAACCGCATCCGTGTTTCGCATTTCGCACTGAAAGGCGATGATCACGCAATGGGACACTACCCCTAATCAAGTTAGACTGTTGGATAAGATCTCGCATCAAACCGTCTTGGCCGGATTCGCGAATCAGGACTCACACTGACGGCTTGCTAAATTTCCTCATAAGGGTCTAGACTCCGCTCAGTTTAATTTTTGCCGCTTTTTGCTTATCGCAGTCTCCGACCGATCTCCGTTGGGCCTTACTAATAGGTGCACTCACCACATCCTATGTATTGTAGATGTCCCGTGGAGGGCAATAAGTGGTGTTAAGTGGTGTTAAGCGGTGCAGTTGTCATATAATCGTCTGTCCAAATGGCTGGTAGTGCAACAGGGATGCGAGGCCCTGTGAAACGACAGCTACTGAGGACCGAGGGGAACCTTCTAGCCTGGGAGTGTCGATTCTGTGGACTCACTGTTCAATTCCCATGCGAGTGAGGCGAACAAGCTGCGGTTCTGGAGCCCGCGCGAGCGCGAAAGAACTCGGGTCGAGTCCTTTTTGCGGGGGGTTGTCAGCCCCGCTCTGTGGCTGGTGGCTGCCCCACTGGGGGATGTTGGCAGCACTGGCAGGGTGGCACAGACCATAATATACAGCTAAGGTGGCTATGGCTAAGCATGTGGCTGAAGTAGCCCATTTTCAATACGAGCGACAAAATGGGGGTTTTTTTACACATATTAAAAAACTAGGTATAAAATTACATTGAACTAAAGAGTTATTCAGGCTATCCAATAAACCCAACTCTAGCTAAAGGACCGAAGGCTCCCCCCCTTGTGTACTGGTCGTCGAATTACAGAGACAAACCCTCGTGTTGCCCTGCCAGCCTAGATATATGGTAATTTCACTACGGCGCAAACACAAAATTTCTTCAGGCCCTTTTCATTCTAGCGTACTTCTATTTGTGTATAGCAACTGATGCATATACTACTTAGTAGTAAGTATTGCTTCGTTACTTTGGAGGTTGGGTAACAAGTTGGGGCGTCTGGGTCTCGTAAGGCAGCCAAAATGAGACAAAAGTAGTATGAGCTCAAGTACCAACATTGAAGTCTATGAATTGGTGGATGGATTAGGTACTAATTGAAGAGAGCTGCCGTAATAATTATGTATAAAGGTGAAAATACCTCGTACAAGAACAGAGGTACTCGAGTCGGCCAACACCACCTAAGCATTTGCAATGGGCGTAGAGGTCAATACAACAGCATCAATCTCAAGGTACGCCCGATATCCAGAGGCTGGACCCTCCGATTGTAATCCGCGCCGCAAATGAAGGTCCTCCCGCACTGAGGATTGCCGCAGATGTTCCCAACTGGTGCTAGCTGGTACGTATCCTCCGCCCGCACACTGGTTGTAGGAGGCACACAGCCTCCGCTGGTGTATATCTGCCACCGGTGCTACCGCCGGCATAGCCACCGTTATTTTCGTATTTGTGGTGATGCTGGTGATGCTGGTGATGATGATGATGATGATGATGATGACTTGTCTCATGGGATCCATGAGATTCATGAGATCCACGAGATCCATGAGATCCATGAGATCCACGAGATTCATGAGACCCGTGAGACCCGTGAGATCCATTTCCCTTTCTTTGTTTTTGGTGTTAGGGAACCGTGAGAGGTATGACTCTTGTATTTTAGAGCCGTGAGAGCCGTTAGAACTATGACTCTTGCTAGTTTTTGGGTCATGGGTGCCATTGGAGGTATTTCCCTTGTCAGGGCTCTTGCTAGGCGTGGGATAAGTCAAGCCCCATCCGCCGTATGGTCCATAATGGGGTTCATGGTGATATTTAACGTGATTGAAATTGAGAGGAGTGTAGAATGCAAGATCAAGCGATTAGAAGTGGGCAATCCTCAAGTAATGAGAGTTATGGGTTTGAGTCTCCTGCTGAAATATCAAACGTACACTTAAGGGTCTTGGGTTTATTTGTCCTTGGTTCACTGCAGGGCCATATGGGTTTTTAGCCTACATTATCACAGTTGTATTATTTACGGGACTAGATCTGAAAGAGGACATTCAAATACCTGCCCCAGCTGCTGCAATGGGGTAAGTCCTAAGCTGAATAGATACCAATCAGACTATCCGCTGACCACTTGGCATCCACAAACAGTTGTTCCCATGGATTCAGCTGGAGCGGGCATTCCGACAACTAGGAGGTGGGGTGTACGATTGATAAATGCTCGAACCAGCAAGGTAGGTAAGCAGCCATCAGAACTGCATATATGCTTGCATTAATTGGGTCGTGTTGGGGCGGTATGCACACCTTTATTACTATCCACCTACTGTAGTAGACTAGAGGTCACCCATCTACAGAGGTTAGGTATCATTCTACGACTTAATGTTAAAAGTAGACAGCGTCAATCCTAGCGGGATCTCCAAAGTCAAACTTGGAGCTTAGCCCTTCTCCTAGAAGCATTACTCGAATTAACTTGTTCGCTCGGTAGAGATCAGACGAATCATGGACGTCTACAGCACAGTTTCGACTGCACTCACGCAAATTATTCAAATCACGATCTTCATCAAGTCTATTGTATCAGACATCAAGGCGTATGAGGATGATCGTAAGCAGATCCAGCTCAGGCTCGATATCCAACTTGTTTCCTTGGAGTTCTTCGGTGAAAGGTTCTTGGACGAAAGAAACGGCTTGCTAGTGGTTTCGGGCGCGCTCTCCGATCGTGCTGCGAATGCCATCTGCAATCTCTTGCTGAAGATGAACTCCGTCTTGGCAGAATACAACAATATCGTCTCGCGCTTCGAGCTTTTCGATGATCTCCAAAAGGAATCAACAGAGGGTCCAGCGGCGAAGACTGGAAACAGCGTGCAGTTGATAGGGTGACAATCAAATTGAGCTCATTGAAGTTGAAAGGATATCACTGGTCACTTTTTGAAAAGAAGAAGCTTATGGCTGTCCTTTCCGAGTACAAAGAATGGACGGACAGCCTGAGGGATATCATGCAGCATTTTACACAAGAGGCCATTTACGGCATGGCCGGAAAGGGCGCATCTATGTCATCACCATCATCGGTACGCCTCAGGGGGACAGGGCTAGAGTCAGTGGCCAAACGCCAATTAATGAGCAGCAACACATGCTCCAGAGGACTGCAGCGAGCTGGAAGGTCATCTCAAAATCCTTCCTCTGCCTCTTGGAACAAAAGAGCAGTCGAATCCGTTTCAAATATGTGAATTGACGCGCAACGGCCGTGTGGAGCAGGCCGTGGTGGAATATCACGAATATCCGCGCGAGTTGCGAGAAGATGACGAGGACCTGGAGCCAGCTGAAATTCAAGAGCTAAAACAGCCATTACTTGATCTAGCATGGATGTTGCAGAATTCAGCGTTCGTAGGACGCTACCAGGGGAACAACAACCGACCATATATTCATTGCAATGTTTAGGATACAAGGACCAGGCCGAGCAACATCGATTCGCCTTCGTCCATCAACTGCCATTGTCGGCCGAATCTGGTGTTGAGGCACTGATAACCCTCCATGAACTCATCAACAAGGTCGATAGCAAGACCAGGCAGCCCTGCAAGCCAGTTTTGGGATCGCGTTTCGCGATTGCGCATTGCCTCGCGCTGACCTTGTTGAATGTCCATAGCTCTCGTTGGCTGCACAAGAACATTCGGAGGCGGAGTCCTTCTCTTCCAAAAGGTTGAGAAGGGCGGCATCGAGCCATTCAATCCGAGTGCAGTTCATAAAGCGCAGACAAAGGCTCTTGCGTTCCTAGGTGATTGGGCTATGCACGACCTATAGGAGGTGTGACGGAAATGCGCAGTAATTTTGAGGTCGAATCGAACCTCTATCGACACCCTGACCGGCAAGGCGTGCCGAACCGCAATTTTTCAAGGACATACGACATCTATGCCCTTGGCGTTGTTTTGCTGGAGATCGGCATGTGGAGAACAGTGTCTCAGCTCTTCGATCAGCGTATCAAAGAGGCTAACTTGACTGGAAAGTTGCCAAAAGCGAAGTCGGTATATACAACTCTGCTATCACTTGCGCAGACACACTTGGGAAGGAGATGGGCGATCAGTATGCAGCAGCAGTAGTAGCATGCTTGACAAACGAGTTCAGCCAGGACGGCGAGTTTGAGCTTTCATTGGACTTCCGCGACAAGGTGGTTGATCCAATTGCGTTAGGTATGAAGCTGTAGGCAACTAAAAGGGGCATTCCGCTGTATGAAGAGTGAGGTCAAGCTTAGTCATAGTGTTAAACATCTTGCTCTCATGGTCGGTCTATCACTTGTGTGTTCTGACAACGCCCCTCCCGCTCCAACGATTCCCTATAACCAAGAGGAACATCGCGATTTTTCATAGCGGCAGAGGCGCCAGGCTCATGGGTATCCAGCTATCAAGTGTTGCGACAACGCACCATTGTTCAAGTACCGCATGCTCGCCCGAGCTGAAAAACACTCAGAATATTGGTTTCAGGCCCACAGTGCTATCATATACCGATTGTGATACGCTCGGATACTCTTTAGCGACTGCAGCTTCATGTAGAGCAACAGGGAATGTAGGGTTTGGTTTACGACACAAGATGCTACTGGCCAGCAACCGATAATGCAGGGGTCGTACCCTCGCTGGTAGCAATCCACTGGACTTGGGGCCGTTTCTTACCCGTGGACGTGGGCATTGGTAGCTAGACTCAACCTAGGAGCTCAACTGCCGTCTTGGGCGGGCATTACACGTAACAGTGTCTTTATTTCTGAAGAAATAATAACTATTCAGGATGAATCCTAGGTGAATAGATAATTGAGAACTAGAGTGTGCCTTGGCGATATTATAAAACATATCTATAACCCTGCTCAAACGCCAGAATCCCGCAGAGCGCCTTTATGAATCTCAGTCGATAAAGTTCGTCCGCTAGGTCTAAAGGCAATGGACGATTTGATTAAAGAGACACAATCCAGTCTCATCGCATTGGATCTGGCCGAGTATGCTCCTCCAGAACAGTTTATCTCCTACCTCGTCGACAACTCCATCCAGTTCTCCGCCGCTCCTTCCAAGTCGCTTTCTGCTGAACCCTCAATCAGCTCCGAAAACTCACAATCCTCAAACATAACTTCGTTAACTTCCTAGCTACCGCTCAATATCGAGAGATCGACTTTCTCCCCGTAGTATGGGACGACGATTTGCGGTCCGCCGGCCGCGGCGGCCAAGCCAGCATATCGCAATCCGTCATTGACGAGAACCTTAGCTACGCCTACAAGCGGATACGTAGACAGGAACTAAAATGCCCCACCGATCAGGTGGATGCCATGCGCGCGCTCATCGCTGAGATCTCAATCCTCGGGCACGAGAAGGTACGGGGTCATCCCAACATCGTCCGATTAGTGGGTATCTGCTGGATATCATTTCAAACAGTGAACCGATCTGGCCTGTTTTGGTGTTTCAAAAGGCCGAGTATAAGGACCTCTACTGGTTCATGAGCAGCGACAGGGGGAAGAAGCTAGACGTCAGGGGAAGACTGAAGCTGTCTAGCGATGTGGCTGCTGCGGTGATGCTGATGCATGGTATTGGTATGACTACTCTTGTGCAGCCCACGTTATTTCGCGCCAGTGCTGATTAATCCAGGTATCGTTCACGGAGACATCAAGCCGCAGAATGTGCTGATATTCCCGGACGCGAAGACGACCTACGTTGCCAAGGTTACTGACTTCGGGTACTCGACGCTCGACGTCGCTGGGTCGGAAGATGGGCGAATCAACGTGCCAAGGTCGGATCCGTGGTATGCACCGGAAGTGAGATTCGGTGAGACATACTCTTCTGGAGGCAAAGCGGACTGATATCTATTCCTTTGGCTTACTGCTCCTTTGGATGATATCGTACGACGACCGCAAGTCTCCCCAGACAGTGCCGATGATAGAGAAGATCAAGAATGCTAAGGAAGAGGGGACGATAACTGAATGTGCTAAGATTGTTGTCAATTCCATTGTTGAGTTAGATCAGGTTGAAAAGGAGGCGTTGATTTCTTTCTTTGACTTGACTCTCGCACAAGATCCGAGTCAGAGGAAAATGGATCTTCAAGATTCTATGAAAAGGTTCTCCGAATTTGTGTAAGCTACCTGATCATAATCGTGTATCCCCCAACACTAACGTTGACGCGACAGAATCCCACCATTAGAGAACAATGGTTCCAGCATGTACAATATGTACATGCCCTACTTAAGTGTATTGCCTCGACACAAAGACTTTAACATTGCAAAAGCCCAAGATGAATATTACGGGGATGAGGAGGCCTTTAGTTGGTCCAGTCTATACAATCCATATTCGTCTTATTATGCTTTTAAGCCTGCCACTGCAACCCATTTCCGAGTATGTATACCCAACCTCATGGTGCGAAATTGGCCTAATTTGTATAGGTCTCCAGAAGCTTCAAACAACTCTTATCTTCTGATTTCCGTCTTTGGGTATACATTTTTAAATGTTTGCAAATTCAGGCACAATCTGATGCTAATGACACCCCAAACGCCGCCTTCCAGCTTGCATTCTGTCATTATATGGGATTCGGAACGCCCATCAACGAGGAAGAGGCGAACTATTGGCTTGACAAGTGCCCCAACACAGGTTCCTCGAAGCTGTGCAACACGAAGTCAACTTCGTCAAAGAAGACTTGAATCCAATGAGATATAAGAATCTAGAGACTCAGATACGCACATTAGAATACTTAGACTACTATCTACGCTCTGAGGACCTCTCCAGCATCCAAGCGGTCTATGAGAGCTCCATGTCAAACGCAGAGAAAAGACTCGGCGAGACCCATCCTATCCCCGTGTCGTTCAGGCACATATTAGGATGGATATACTTTAGAAAGGGAGATTACAAGGCATCGTACGAAATGCACGAAAACACGGTCCGCATCCGAGAAGAGACCCTTGGGTTGCAACATCCTGACACCATCAAAACAATCGACGCTCAATACCAGGCTGCATTTGCCGGTAAAATGGACGGTGTACTCGATTCCCTGAAACGAAAACTGTTCGATGCCAAGCGGAAGAGACCGAAGCCAGTAGAGGACCATTCCACCATAGCCGGATTAGAGCGGCTGAAGGATGGATATCTAGCTCAATGGCGATGGTGGGAGGCGACGAGGCGAAAGAACAACTGATGGAAGCACGGATAAATGAGATTAAGAAGACCATTGATCTTGATTCCGTCAAGAGGCACGTAGATGAACTGTGGGAGAGCTGGCGCTCGAAACGTCCGGAAGACGCACGAGAATTAGCAACGAAAGTCCAGGAGGAGGCAGTCACCTCTCTGGGCGAAGAACATCACACATCTCTGATAGCCATGGACCTGCTCGCCTCCATATTTGAAAAGCTGGAAGACTGGGAAGCCGTAGAGCGAGTCACAAGAAAAGCAATAATGCTGCGGGAAAACACGCTAGGCGTCGAGCACCCTGATACACTGCGGACAAAAAACCATCAAATCTACGCAGCCTTACACGGAAAAAGCAGCGACCGTTGGTCGGCGACGCAACAGCTCGCACAGGCCATCGAGGTAGAAAGCAGGGTCTGGGGGCGTGAGCATCATCACACGATATACGCTCTACAAACCATGGCGACACAGCTATGGGGATGGACTCGGGACGAAGAGGTGATGCAGATGCAGGAGGAAGCCACCACTAGAGCTCGGAGGCTCGATCCAGAGTACTGGGAGGTTGGGCCTGGTTCCTTGGCGTAAGAATTTGCTTCCCTTGGACTTGTATGTGTTGCTGACTTGAATTTATAGGTCCATGGGCTATCGCACGTGGCCAAAACCAAAGCCTAAACCGAAAAGTGAACGCCGTCCTGTGTATGATCAGCTCATACAGAGGATGCGACCATATTATCTTCCTGGCAAGTCATAGGCTAATCATGGTAGTAGAGTACAACATAGAGAAAGGAGTCGCAAGTATTATATTCAGATGGCCTACTATGGACGGGTTCCTATTCCGTCACCTCCTACCTGTGATGTTGTCGATTTGTACGAGGATAAAACCATCCCATAAGTCAAATAGGGGTAGAACCCATCTTGAGTCTCTGAATATGTATTGGTCACACTGCAAGATTTAACACATATCGCGCTGCTACAAGAGCTGGCTATGCTACAATTTCCATTTGCTCGAAAATCTCACATTTTGTCTTAAGTGCCGTCCGTAGCATCGTTTTTGTACGCTAGTTTTGCACGACTCCGCCAGCCAGCACAAAGCATGATGTAGTAGAATCAATATTGCGTGTGTACCAGCAGCGCTACTAGCTCCACGAGTTTGATATCAAAATAAGCGTTAAAAACTATTAAATTCTAAAGGGTATTTTACTTAACGTACCACACAACCATCCTGGCCACACAAGCATGCTGGCCACTTAGGCTTAGCATTTTACTAAAATTATAATAACTTTACGGAACTAAGCTTAATCGGGAAATAATTTATAGGGTTAATATATAACTATATTTAGTATATAAATATAATTTCTTTAATTTTTTACGCTAGCTTAATAAGGTTATATACCCCGGTTTTTAAAATAAGCTAAAAATAAGCTAAAATAAAACCCTAGTGTATACTAGCGTATAATTTTACTAAAATTTTGAAAAAATTAAAATTAGATTTATTACGTTTTTTTATATATTATTTTTCTGAATTTTTTAACGTAGGTTTAGTACTTATTTTTTTTTTTAAAGTGTAAAATTTTATTATTTTTTATTATTTTTAATTTTTTTAATTTTTTTATTTAATTTTTTACATTTTTTATACTTTAAAAAATAAAAAGAAATACTAAACCTAGCTTAAAAATTCGAAAAAATATATAAAGTATAAAAAAACGTACTAAATCTAATTTTATTTTTTTAAAATTTTAAATAAATTATACGCTAGTACTAACTAGGATTTTATTTTAGCTTTATTTTTAGCTTACTTTAAAAACCGGGGTTTATAACCTTATTAAGCTAGCGTAAAAAATTAAAAAATTTATATTTATATACTAAATATAGTTATATATTAACCCTATAAATTTTTCCCGATTAAGCTTAGTTCCGTAAAGTTATTATAATTTTAGTAAAATGCCAAGCTTAAGTGGCCAAGATGGTTGTGTGGCCAGGATGGTTGTGTGGTACGTTAGTCAACATTATAAGTCTATTTTTGTTGTTTTCTTTTCCTATTTTTGACATAAGAGGTTTAGTAGATAATTTCTAGTTCAATTCTTTCCCTTTTTTACTTCCTTGGTCTATCTCTATTGTTTTGCGCAATAAGAAGTTCCGCAGACTACGGTTCCAGGATTAAGGGAGGATTGTACTTAGCTGCAATTAATTGTCTAATCTTTGTTGTTCTTTGGTGGTTCCTTAAGTGGCTCGTAGTTAGCTGCTTCAACGAGCCAGTTCAGCGAACTACTAGTCTCGCCAGAATCTTTTGTCTTACCCTCCACATTTGGAGGCTGACCCTTTTCCTTGTTCGAAGCCTCATAACTATCGGCCTCTTTGAGCCATTCAAGTGAATTTGTTTTCCCAGAGTCTTCGTCCTTATTAGGGGGTTTAGGATATTGCACAGCAATATTGGGGTTTCGTGGGGTCCGAATGTGAGCTGCGGGCGGATATGTCAGACCACTGTTAGGCTTCTTGTCCTTGTTATTTGACATAGCGTTATTCAAAATATTCAAAACCGTATTTGGATTTTAGGATTCTCGCTTGCCAAATCACTAGGTCTTTAATTTTATCTTGAGGGTGTTTAGTTTCGAATGGTGTATTTTTTTTTGTTAAATAATTGTTGTTTGTGTATTTGGTTGTAGTATTTTCCAACGAAAAGGCAGTACAAGGTGTGCGATGTCCCTGTATATTTATACACTTTGGATAAGTTCTTATATAATATAGAGTATTATAGAGTATGGAAGTAACTAGAGCATTGTTGCAAAATCGTTGATGGCTTTGAATTTTGTCTTTCTTTCACGAAACAATGACTTTGTTTAGCATCATTGGGCATTATAATTTCAATTACAAGAGATAACTAGCACGTACGACCATAGGATGTAGAAAACGCGGGGTCCCGTCCGCTCCCCCATAGCTAAGCTACATACCGCCAGATTAGTAGTTGGGTCGGTGACGACCAGCGAATTCCTGGTGTTGTACGTTTTTGCCCCTTTTTTTTTCCAGTTCCTATTCCGATAATGCTACCAGTATCCGGAATTTTAGATCCCTGGTACACGTAGAACAATGCACAGTAGTTTCAATGTAGCTATGCGGTATTCATGTCCACGTTGGTCCATTGGGACAAGAGATCTCGCTAGTTGAGAGCCAGTGGGACGTGTCGTACCACCATAATGAGTCACATCCAATTTTACAACAGTCAGTAAGTTAGGTAGATTTTGATGCCAACCTTAGTTATTTAAAGAGAAGTAGCTTTGGCACGTTGAATCGATCTCCGATTTCCAGGCACTTGAACACAAGGGCCTTTGGTACCGCACAATATAACTTACTATAGAGTATTTTTTTTTCGTTGTTAGGTCAAGCTGTTGTGCTATATAAAGCCTTACGTGTAATCTGGCTCCAGAAGGTCCATATTACGCTGACTTTCGTCGTAATACAGAACTATGAAGTCCAAGATCGACTTTAAGCGAGAGAAGATTGTATGACTGGTTGTGCATAACAGCAATTAATAGGTTATAGCGGGGTGAGATAGGTCTTGTAGTCAAGGAGTATCAAACGAGGTTTGCTTGCTACGTGAAGTTGTTGGCAAGAGACACATGCTTACAGCATACGTCCGTGCGAAATCCAGCGGCGACCGGACTAACCACCTTGATGTCAGCCCTAGTAGGGTTGAAACAATAAAGCCTCGGGCTGACTTGCCGGATCTATAGTAGTGTGGGGACTGTTCTCCGTTGTGGGTGTCGGCGACGTACGGTCGGTCGTGGTTGTTATTGTTGTGGAATACCCCAGACCAGAGATTGTGTTGGGCCGGAGCTAACGGAGTGAGTCCGGGATAGAGATTAGGTGGCCTAGGGCCTTACTCAAAGGGCAATTGGGCGGTCATCAGCCAAGCCGTCAGCAGGTGGGGTCTGGGGAAGCTCATCCATATGGCCTATCGCCTGGATGGTAGCGGAGGCCGAGGGCCCGGGCGGGCCGAGGACGCGTATAATCAGACGGCTGCGAGTAGGACAATGCTCTCTTCAACGTAGGACCTACAAAGTAGGCCTCCTAACAGGGCCAAAAAGGGCCACTGCCACAACCACCAAGAGCTTTAGCCTAAACCTAGGATATAGCTATCTATACGTTTTCTGCATTTTAAGCCTTGCTAAAGTTTAGAAATAGGGGTCTGGTTCATGTTTCATAGCATTATCCGAGCTTGTTTTCTGTTCTATTAGGTATTCAGATATTCGAAAGTTCAGGATTTGCGTTTCTCAACTTCACCGCTGCACCGGGAATAAGGGAATAAGCAGTCATCATTACACAGCCACGCCTAATGCGTGTTCACTCACACGCTCAAGCACTTAAGACTGACCTGGTCGCATATCTGGTGAATTCTAAACTGTAGTTAATAAGACTTTGTCTCTTAACCGGTTCGATTATTCCAGACTCAACTCGCGGCATGGCTCATTATAACCTCTCACAGAAAAACAGCACTCAGAGCACGGGAAGAGGCTATCACCAAAACGAAGATGATCCACCACCTGCGTATACGGGCCTGCTTTTGAGCAACCGCCAACACGCCCAGCAGCCCTGAGAGAACAACAATTTGGGCACCTGGTCCTTATGGAGGGTCGAGAAACGGTATGATCATGCAGCATATAACCATGGCGCGACCCAACAGTATGCATTGTACCATCCGCAGTCGCACTCACAGCATCAAAGCTTTCACACCCCGCCAGTACCTAATCGTCCAGAATATGCTGCAATTCCCGCGCCTCTGCAACAATTACGGAAGCCAATCGTCATACCTGCGACGGCGGCATCGTTAGGCTCCCCTTTCCTCAGAGCGTACCCCCAATCCTTGAAGCTTTCCAAATCCATCGCGGGCAGTTCTTGGATATTCTGGATGGTCTGAATCGTGTTGCTGTACAGAGCCCACCGCTTCGAGCTCTCGGCCTAGTCGGTGAAGTCCTGGAGGCCGTGCCCGTGGGGACCGCTCAGGCTGTTGGCCTCGCGATCAACGTCGCATCAAAAGTAGGCACAGTGGCGCTCTCAAGGGGAGCGACAGAGGCATACCTACGTAAGGTCAATAAGGAAATATTTGCTCCTCGCGGTCTCAAGATGGAGGTTGCTAAGCTAGATGCTGTAGCACGGGTCAATAATTTCCCGATTCTGGATGCTGAGGGGAAGGTCAGAAAAGATGCCCAGTTGTTGCAGCCACTTCTTGATGTGCAGCAGATACAAACCATGGGTGTAGCACAAAGGTGGTTGCAAGCATTGGAGCAATGGGTTGAGCCCTTGGACTTGGAAACGCTACCGCCTGTCAATATGGACACCAACTTATGGGGAAAATACATAGTATGGCATCCGAGCGCGAACGCAAAAGTGGCGAGAAGAGAGTATTGAAAGACAGAAGTAAGGCTTTTGAGAAACATCAAAAAGGCGTCGATAAAGCTGAAGAGAGGCGAGCGAAAGAATTGGATAGGCTCGAGAGGAGAGAAGGGAGAGTACGCGACCACAGCCGTGGTCATAGGGTGGACGATAAGCTCCGCAAAATCGACGAAAGGAGGGAGAAGCTAGAGGTGAAGCATAACGAAAGAATGGAAAAGGTGGCCGAGGATTCGAGGTCAAAGGATAAGGAAGCCAAAACCATGATAAAGGTGCTGTGGCTCATGATCCGAAACGTGCATGAATATAGCGGCTCTCGGGGACTATGGATATCAACGAATAGTTTCAGGATGGACCCTTGCTTTGAGCTCACATGGAATGGAGATGGTTCGATAGATCTAGATAGTTC
Organism: Amphirosellinia nigrospora; assembly: GCA_004123355.1. Lineage (NCBI taxonomy): Eukaryota > Fungi > Ascomycota > Sordariomycetes > Xylariales > Xylariaceae > Amphirosellinia > Amphirosellinia nigrospora. The sequence goes on along the minus strand of SCHM01000003.1, from coordinate 1,417,743 downwards.
GCATCGATATGTGCAGCTGAGGGCTCCTGCGAGTCGCATAAAGTATATTAGATGACTCCTTCGGATCTCTAGATACCTTGTCTCAGTAACCAAGTTGATCGCCAGAGGGAAAGTTAGCCTTATTCTTTGCAGTTTTGTTAAAATCCAGTTCTTTGCCAACCTCCTTTGTTAACCGACGAAATATTTAGCCCTGAATTGTTCCTAGCATTAGAGTCGGAAAGGATTGGCTCGTAGTCACGGTCGCGTTTATTTTTAGAAATAGACCTACCTATATATCATTACTTACATATTCCTGGATGGATATCCATATATGCACGAAACAACTACTTCAACCTACGTTGCTATGTACCTACCAGGTTTACAATCATATCTGAGTAAGGTGCCTCGGGTGATATCGCTTATTTATATAGCATATGTCGGGTTTGCCCGTGCCATGCCTTGACCCCCACTTTCGGCCTCTCTGTCCCGGACTCGGATTCATAATGGTTATAGCTCAATCACGATAATAACCACAGACATTATGAGCATATCTAACGAATTAAACGTTGAGTTACTCGACGAAGCAGATATCCCTACGTGTTTTGAGGTCCTTTCCGAAAGCTTCGCCCATAACGCCCCTTTCGTAGACGCATAATTTTCCGTACCATGACACTGCGAACGGTCGATTTCAGGGCTCGAATCGCCTGATAGCATGGAAACGTACCTCACATGACTCTGTGTTCTTGAAAGCGGTCATTTCTAATCAAGAGAACCTTGCTAAAGGAGAGCGCATCATTGGCATGGCTGTCTGGACGCATATGAAAGATATTCCACCTCAGTCCCTTGGAGAGGAGGAGAATATTGAAGAGATTTGGCCAGATATGATTGATCGCAAGTTTATGGCTGGCCTCTGGGAAGATTATGTAAAACCACGGACCCAAGCCATAAAGGACTCGAGTGGAAAAGGGGTTTATGGTAGGGCATAGCTGATAAAAGTTGACTTGGATCTTGGTTCCTTTATTGACATATGCTTCTTAGTTCTGGAACTGCTAGCCGTCCACCCAGACTATCAGCGCCTGGGTGCAGGCACAGCCCTAGTCACATGGGGAACTCAAGCTTCGGATAAGTTGCATGTGAAAGCCGTCGTTGAAGGTACCCCGGAAGGACGACGTGTGTATGAAAAATGTGGTTTCGTTGCGGAAATTGACGAAATGTGTTTTGAAATTGTGGAGGAGTTCGCCGACAGACCAAACAAAACTTATATTCATGGTTCGAGAACCGGCGGGATAGTATGCAACATGTAGAGTTTTTCTCATGTACATCATTAGAACTGCGGAGTTATCCTCATGATAAGATTCATCTAAGTTGAAGACTGGTCGAGCCATTCAGCCATGCAGACCACGACCTTGATCCTGTCCAGTCTTCTCGCAACAGCGGCGGGCGCCATCTACGTAGACGATAAGGTAGCTTAGCTGAGTATATACCACGACACAATCTACGGGCAATAAATCGGCGAGCGCAATGTCTGGTGGAACGAGTTACCACTTCTTGGGGAGATTGTGATAGGCGGCCGTAACGCAAAGTGCTTCAACATCAATCTCCCGAGCAACGTCAGGGGCATCAACATGGTCGGCACGTGGTTTACACCAGCAATCCACCCATCATACGTTTTGAGTATTGCCACCTCCGACGTCGACTTCAACAACTTTGCGGATTCGAACTATGACTCTGTTTCGCATATTACTGACCAGTGTTTGTTAGCAAGGAGTATTGGCGGGTTCACCTGGAGAGAGCAAAATGCTACGTATGCGTGGGAAACCTATAGTTGTTTATTGGTCGTTGAATTCCATCGTGTCGTTGGTTTCGGACCAAGTGTATGCAAGTGTCGCAGAGAAAGTGAGCTTCATAGATTGCTACGATAGAGCACGATGATCGAATATGAATTTATGTCGAGACCTGCACAAGTTCCAGGGGATTGGAGATATTCAACTAGAGGCAGTTATAAGGGCTCAGCGGGCGTTGCTCCTCTCTCGGCCCTCAAAAGCCAGTGCTTCGATGTACACGACCTTCCAACCCGCCCCAATTTGTGCATGAGAGCCGCCTGTTGAGTGCTCTTCTCATCGTGGCCCGAAAGAATCATTGTTGCACTGTCAACTGTAACCGCTTGGATCCCGCTCAACATATTGCCCCTTTCATTTACTACCATCGCCCTTCTTATGCCCCATCATTCCCTATGATCCTTGACTAATGGCCGATCCAATTAATATTCGGGTTATGTGGAAAATGATGAATGTCCATGGCACTTAATAACGACGCCATTCTTTCAGATAGGACGTTAAAAATGAGGCCATTATGGTGAGCCTATACATGCCTGTCAGTACTCTATGGGCATCTGAGGTTTCACTTTGAAAACCGTTTACCTTTGGGGAGTTTGGGTAATAACGAAAACAGTATAGTATCTAATGACTAGATTGGCGAAGCCAAAAAGACTTGGTTCCCTTTGTTGATTTCCTAGTTTCGCTCCTGTTCGTTTCGTCGAGTTCGTCTAAAGGGAGATGCTAAGAATCTAAAAGCGGAACGACAACTTCTTAGGAGGAAGAGAATATTATCAAATCCGAGGGGAGCCGACATGATCGAGAATAATAGAAATGGCGTAATCAAACAAAATGAAAGTAAAATGCCCTCAAAAAATCCAGGGACCCTATCCAGCTGATATACATGCCGTTACATGATAGAGGCTATGCTTGATATTGGGGGCTGTGCATAGGATTAGGGGCTATGCACCCCAAGCAACTATGAGCCTTAATCTCCCAAGCCCCTGGACCTCAATGTCGATCCATAAACGTTGCAATAGCAAGAAAGGTCAAGCATGACTACTACGCTCTCTATGCTCCCTGAGTGTTTATGAATCTACGTGGGGCACGAAATGACAATAACGCGCGGAAGCTGTAGCTGCAACCTAGACAAGCTACATAGTCCTTAGTTATAAGGCTACGAAGTATATAGAGTCCTAGATAGCCAATAAACTTCGATCCCCTTTTTGAGGACTGAGATACGTGGAATAAATAGTAAAAAAGCCGACCTCTGCAGGTACTGGCACCCTGGGCTACCCTAGGTCGAATACACAAGTGAATTGTATGTCAATTCAACATGAACGGCAATCTAACCCCCAGTTTGCATAACATATTCTTCCAGTAGTAATTAGCTTATAATGATGCGTAGCTATCATAAATGGACGAAGTATGATTTGCCGGCAAAAATCATTGCAAGACCTGTTTACATGCGTAGATCGCTCACTGCTAGAACGGCAACTAGAGGCAAGTTGATGATTAACTATTAGCAGGGGTGGCCATACTACACCAAAATAGGCGTAGACCTTTTAATCGAGGTACCTAACCCCAACCAAATTGAGCTTTGTGCGCATTCTTCTGGCATTTATATCCTACATTAAAACGCTAAGAAAGGAGAAAAAGTTGAAATAGTAAGAGTAGAATAATTTCTCAGTTTTGAATTTTGATCGAAGCAGGCAATTTAGTAGCAGAAAGCCTCACCATGTACGGTCAAGATGGCCTTTCTTCCATTTACAGTTTGCTCTCGTCACGAATCCGCGTATAGGCGTAGTGCCACCCCTCAGCTTGCACTAAAAACCTGTGTTAGCGATCGCCTAAAACAGCGCAGAGTAACCCTTAGTTCCCTGATGAGAATACTTAGAGTTGGCAAACATGAGAGATAATTGAAGGAGAGACATTGAACAATGTCCTTCGATGTAGCACTTACTATCCTCCCGGACTTTGTAGTTTTCCTCCGCAACTCTCAGTACGTCCATATCTAGATCGACAATTGACATGCCCTCGGCGCGGCCCATTTGCCCCAACGCCCCTATATGCGGCACGGTAACTTGACTCAAGCCTGCAAAGCTCGTTTTCTCCCTTTTGCCGGTGGACCACCGGCGTTGACGAATACAACAGCGCATGTATTCTCAAATGCGCGAGCCACGACTGTGCTCTTCAGAAACAAGGCTTCGCCATCCGGATTCAACGCATAGCCCTCATCAGACACGTCGCGCATACTCCAGAACGTCGGCACGCAGATAATCTGGGCGCCATCCGAAATCAGCTCCCGGAATGCTTCAGGAAAGGCCAGATCCCAGCATATAAGCAAGCCGACACGTCCGAGGGGCGTGTCAAAAGCGTTGTGAGGCTCATGAGCTGATGATACGAGGTGGCGGCGCTCCGGGTGCCATAGGTTCTTCTTTGGTATCGTCCGGCAATCTCACCGTTCGACGAGATGAAGTATGCGATATTTTGCAGGGAATCACCCTCCGATTCGATAATCGTCCGGGAACAATGCAAATATTGAGTTCCTTTGCCAAATCTCGGTACTTTTGCAGGTATATGGGAGATTCCGCACATGAATCCTTGAACCCCGGTTCATCGGGGACCCATGAGGTGAGATGGTACTCGGGCAAAACGGCTAGGTGACACCCTTTAGCGGCAGCATCCCGTATAAAGGCTGCAGCTTTCTCGAAATTGTCAGCTGGCAATAACGGCTATATCAAACGTCAGTGGCTGTAATGTGTTTAGTTTTAAGGCACCATATTCTCGGGGACCTATAAACTACTGAGTGCTAGGAAGGGCGATTGAAAGTCACACATGCTTCGCAGAGGAGTTTAGGGCCGCTCAATACCCCAGCGTTCCCATGAATACAAATGCTCGAACTCAAAGTAGCCGAAAAAAACACTCACTTTAGGGTGAAGCTGGACTAATGCGATCTTATAATTGGGTGCCATGTTGCAATGTAAACCTGAGGGGTGATACATTTCATCATAGCGGATAGAATACTGCAACTAGGAGCCTAAATTATACGGTGGTGGGTGCGCTAACAAAGCATCCTTGTTCTTCATAACTCTCTTAACTCGATATTGTACTATTGAAGCTTATCATTGTTTAGAGTATCTAACCTGCATCAGGCCAAGCACCAGAGTCGGGTTGAGTTTTCCCACACGACATGAGCATCTCATCATGAAGGCTGAACAATCCCCATACATGAGCCGCCAAATCACTTCCTCCCAGTCAAGCCATTGGTCGTATTTCCATAATCGAATGCAACATAGTTACCGTAAAAGAACGGTTGCCCGAGAATGCAACCGGACGGCCTTCCTTGCAGCCGAGAACCACAGACACCCGACGTCGGAGTATTGACAAAATAAGTGTTTGCGGCGGCGACCGTATATTTCTTCCCTCCAATGGTAACCGAGAAGTTGGGCACCGTCGCACTGTTTGCGCAAGGGAACTGCCATCTTTGCCCGCCGTCCACTGCGGTTGCACTGCTAACCTGGTTCCAGAAAGCGTATGCGATGGATGATGGGACGAGAATGTCGGTGGTACCAGTGTCAAGAGTGCAGTCCATCGTTGTATCGTTGGCTGGGATATTGAAGCTGGTAACCTTTTGAATCCACAGGTTCACAGAGGTAGTAGACGCAGTAAAAGCCAGTGCGCCAGTTTCATGAGCCGAATCGTCATATCCGAAGTTGAAGGTTGCTGAGCCGGTTGGTGGCATGTTAACTGCATAGAGAGGCTGCTTGTATAGGGGCATGGCATTGGCCGTCCAGCTGGCGTCGCCGCCGAACTGAGTTGGACTCTTTCCAAGCCCCAGTATGCCATCATAGTTATCATAGGCGTGGTCCCAAGATGTTACAACACCGTAACGTTGGTTGAGAATAGTTGATCCCGCTACCGTCACCGTGCCACTAGTAACGTTTCCGCGGACTGTTCCACTGCCATATGTTACAGAGAACGCCGGACCTGAAACAGTTGAACCATTCTTAATCCATCTAAGCAGCCAGTTAGTCTAACTCAAGATTTGCTTTTCGGGATACTTACAGCGCATTGGAACAGTGTCATACAGGACGAGTAAGTGATACCATCAACTGTGACAGGTCCGAATACTCGCCCAGTGTCGGGGTAGCTATCACAGAAGCGTTAAAGTAGGTGTGGTACGCTCAAGGACGCGATTAGGTTGAATTCCGATAGCTGCAGCTGGCGTGGCCAATACAGGCAGCACAAGCAATGTTAGAGAGGCAAGAATTCTAGGTAGCGCCATCGTTTGGTTAAGATATTCGGACAAGAGTGTTGATCTAAATACGCTCGAGAGTGAGATGATGCCGATTATGAGTTGATAGCGGGAGCAACTGATCTTTATAAGAATTGGTAGCTCTCGATCTCGTATGCTTGGTCGCCCATTCCAACCTCTACTGCCTCATTAGTTTAGTAATCGCGATTTTAGAGGCGGCCATTATCAGCCATTGTGGTGATTTGATATCTTCAGCTGTGCAAGATGAGCTGAGACGTGCATGGCGAACGGCATGCAACCCGTGTCACACAAGTCAATACAAAGATACCTTCCAGTTTCTACGTCATACTATAGGTATTCGGATGTTAATTCGTGAACGTTGAAAATAGAAGTGGATATTCGTTGAAGAGCTAATGCCATAGAATCCCAAATCAGACGAACAGTACTCACCAACTCGATATCAAGTAAAGCCCATTGAAAACCCCAGTATTAGTTGAACACAATTGCATTACTAGCTGCAACCATAAAGGAACCACAACTTGACCACAATACTTCATTGGCTCGTTGTGAGTTGTGATTAGCGCCGTTATCCCCTTCAGCTCTCCTCAAACTAATCGCGCCTGTCCTGTTTAGTCCCATTTCGGAGACGCCGTGTGTTGATCAGAACCTGAAGGCGTGCTAGAGTTCATGGCTGTTCATGCGTGGCTTTAGTTTCCTCTAGGCTGGCTCTTTTGAATCTAGCGCGTTGTCTCAGCCTAAAGCCAGAATGAGGCGCGGCCTAGATTTTCGGGCGAGTTGAAGCACGTGTCAATGCTTGGGCTATCATCGCATTCGAGTTCATTTTCTTTGAAGATAATAATAGCCACCGTACCCAGCGTGTATAGACGGCATAATTTAACCGAGATATTGGAATTGAGCTCATATCGCATGAGAGAATATTACAACTATTAGCTGTTAAGGGCTTCATGTGTAGTAGAATGAAAGCATTCCGCAACTCTTAAAACTGTATTTAGAATGAGAAGTCAGCGATACATATTTGCTCTTCTCGCCTAAATCGTATCATATGCCTGATTATGAGGGTTGGGGGGTTATATTTAAGGTTCCGACTATGCAGTTTCAATCTGGCCTGCTATCACCTAGGTAAGTATTTCCAGCGCAATGGAGTATTCACTATTATCATGTCGATAAAGGAATACCTATGTTCATGATTATTGCAAAACTATGTTCATAGCGGTCTAAATTCGATCAGACATCGATTATGACTTGTTTGATTCGATCTTTTCATAAATTTGAAAAATGAATTACTGTAATCTCATCCGATACCTATCTCTTATCTAGAAATATTCCCAATGCGTAGCTTCATTATTGGTCACTTTATCACCTGCCAAACTGACGTTTTTAAACCATGCATACAAGCACCCACAACCGACATTTTAATCACAGTAGGAACCGGATTAAGGAAATTCAAGCTAGCAAGAACACCGCGACTAAGGGGCGTGTAAGAGCCCCAATTTCCATCATTACTCTTTCCACCAATCCAACAAGTTGCGACTACCTTTGTGAACACGATTATTACAGCTAGAAGTGCGTCGACTCTTCTTTACTACCCAGGCAGATGCATTGGTCGATGAGTAGAACGGCTCGATGCCTGCCAGTGAGCTATATTGTAGTGCCGCACATGTCAGCAGAGAAGCGTTCCTGATTCAGATTACGTTCTTGCCTTTCTGAAGACGCTTTGCATTGTTGTCGTGAGACAAATAAACACCGCAAGAACGCCTGTAGCTAATTGTATATATGATGGCTATAGTCCGGCATCGGCGATCTAGGGTAGACGCAGAAATTACCTAAAAATCACGCCTCCTAACTGCGGCTCGTGCGACTACAACTAAGAGATGACACGGACACACATCTAAGAACTATGACCTTTCTGCGTATTTCGAATAAGTTAGTTTCACGAAATTCAACAGTCAATACAAACAACATCGCCATGACAGTACTAACAACCCTGTTTACTCATTCTTCCTGGTGTTCTAATCGGTTCGCCGTCTTCATCGATGACCAGGCACCCGGAACAAGCACCATTCCGCCTAGCAGTGGATGGGTAGACCCATCCTTTACCAAATGCATACCAACACAATACACAACCGCCTATCCTACGTTTAGTCCAGGTGTGTGCCCAGATCATATGGGAGTTTTTGGTCTTAGGGTCGCAAATCAAGATGGTAAAACGATCTATACAGCAACGTGCTGCCAAAGGTATTTGAACCCCCTGCAGTCCCAAGAATCCTTGAGTAATGATCCTAGTGGAATTCTCGCCGGTACCTCTTGACCCGGGATACCTGTGTACTTCGACTCTCACGAGCCCTTTGGCGTTCCTTCTTGACCCGAATATATCCACTGCCGACGTATACACAACACTACCACCCGAGCTGTTTATCGAGCACGACCAGATCACGGTACAATGGGAGCCGACCGACCTAGAGCTTTTCCCCAATGTTGTATCCTCTCGATACGCACGCCTAATGGGCATCACGGCGCCACCTGCGACTGATAATGTTGCAACTCCGGCCACAGAAGTGTCTACATCATCTGAGAGGACGCCAAAATTGACTACGGTGCCTATGACATCAATTCTATTGGCATCGTCAACACCAAATACACCCGCAACAATTACATCCGAACCCCAACTATCAACTTCAGAGAGCTACTCTCAGGCTACACCCGTGAATGGCAGTGCTTTACAAAGTTTCGGTTGCTCTATTTTCTTCCTCGTCGTTTTATTCGGGCTGGTTCTGGCGTTAATGACGTAAAAGCCCCTGTCGCAGACTACATTACGGCCTCTAATGTACCGAATTTTGTTAAGATGAGTTTCACCCTTAACTAAACTTGTCTGGTGCGCTTGTGCTACGTGCTTTGACTATGATTTCCGCTTGTCCATGTGCGGGATGATCGAGATTCTTCCCCACACCGCGATCGAGAATACGACCTAGGAGCCGGCACTAGTGGCGGGGTACCGGGTGCATGTTTACCGAGAGAAATATACGACGGCATCCCAGTAGTATCGGCATCAAATATATGCCGTTCAAAATGCGATGCTACAGCGGCATGCGCGACCTAGACGAGTAAACAAGTGATGGAAACAGTCAAGTTTTCAGACATCATAAAACAACAAAGAACCAAGTAATAAGAAAATATTAAAACTCGGTACAATACATGGCGATATGAAGAAAAATGAGAAATTATAGTATTTTCATATCTCTGATCACCTACATATGTAGTTAGTTCTAAGTATCGTGTTCCTGACTGCCAAGAAAGAGACGGGCCGTTACCCGCACGCTACGTGCTACCTACCTTCCCCCAACCGTGGACATCACCGGCACCATTGCATCATACTCGGTACCAGGGAAACAACGGGCGCCGTCCATCGCCTACGTTCGATTAGGTATCATTGAGCGAGTGCCGATGTTACCTTCACGTGAATACGAGGTATCACGTAAATAAAAATACTCTATGCTTATATATATAGCTGTCGTAGAATTGTCACAAATGCTGCGGTGCGCATGAATTCATCGCGCATATTACATCAGTAAAGAAAGGAGTCTAGACGGCGCATAGTCCTCTACATCAACATGCTATCCTCGCTTTATTTGATCGCCTGCTTGGTTGCGCCAGGACTTGCTCAGGATGTTATCACAGATGATAGTGTATTTTACGGCCAATCGCCTCCCGTCTACCCAACGCGTTCGTGGCTCTCTAGTCCTCTAGACAAAACATATATACTAACAAAGTAACAGCGGAAGGCAAGGGTACAGGTGACTGGGCAGATGCTTATTCACAAGCCAAAGGGATACTATCACAATTGAGCCTCGAGGAGAAGGTGAGTAGGCTAAATTACTGAAATCCGTCGTGACGTCACTAACACGAAAACTGGCCTTAGGTGAATCTCACAGGCGGCATCTCTGTCGATAGCTCCTGCTCTGGTGTCATCTCCCCTAATCTACGTGTTAACTTCACGGGCCTCTGTCTTAGCGATGCCGGGAATGGACCCAGAACGACCAATTTCGTCTCAAGCTGGCCGGCGGGTTTATCTGTTGGCGCGAGGTTGGTTCCCATTGGCCGGGTTTGATATCTCCTACTAACGAAAAAAATAGCTGGAACAGAGAACTTGCTCATAAGCGAGCAGTTGGAAGTGCGTGATATCTAACTATGTACACCCTTTTCGATTTACAGGAAATTGGCTAATGGCTATAGTGGGCGGCGAGTTCCGAGCTAAAGGAGTCAACATTGCGCTTGGCCCCGTCGTGGGGCCTCTAGGACGGATTGCTTCAAGTGGGCGCAATTGGGAAGGTAGGAGGCTCGTAAAGGATGATTTGGCGACCCGTATTAAAAGTCGATAGGCTTCTCCAATGACCCGTACCTTTGCGGCGCACTTGCATATCAAACTGTCGACGGCATTCAGTCTACCGGGGTTATCACCAGCACTAAGGTAACGCTTCATTCAATCATCCTAACCCTGATATCAAGGGCTAAGATCGACTTTAGCACTTCATCGCCAATGAACAAGAGACGAACAGAAATCCGAGAACAATGTCACGGCGGTGTCGGCAAACATTGACGACAAAACGATGCACGAGCTGTATCTTTGGTTCGTATTCTGGGATTTCGACTGAGTTTTCGGATCTATCACTGATACTCCCTTTCTCAGGCCCTTTCAGGATGCGGTAAAGGCGGGAACGGGAAATATTATGTGCTCGTATAATCGCGTCAATAATTCCTATGGTTGTTCTAATAGCAAGACACAAAATGGCCTACTGAAGACAGAACTCGGCTTTCAGGTGAGTCGCACCCGATTGATGATGATACTAAAAATCATTCTGACGATTAAAAAGGGCTTCGTTGTGACGGATTGGGGTGCGCACCACGCTGGTGTTGCGACAGCTCTGGCTGGGTTGGACATGGTGATGCCTAGCGGATCTCCTTTCTGGGCGGGCAACTTGACTACGGCTGTGAACAATGGATCTGTCCCTGAGTCCGATTGGATGATATGGTGACTAGGTGAGATGAGAGTACATCGTATGGGATCTAGAGGATCTTGCTAACTGGGGTAGAATCCTCGCGACATGGTTCAAGATGAAGCAAGAAGACGGGTTCCCGTCCTCGGCGTCGGAATGCCAGGTGATCTTTCAGCACCGCATCAAAAAGTCATCGCGTCGTCACCTAGCAATAAAGACGTCCTCCTCCAAGGCGCCATCGAAGGCCACGTTCTTCTCAAGAACGACAACGGCGCTCTACCCCTCAAGTCCCCAAACCTGATCTCCCTATTCGGCTACTCCGCCAAGTCCTTCGACAGTTACACTCCGGGAGCGGACGGATGGAACGGCGGCTCTGAGTCAGCCGCATCCTCGCCCTTACAAATCGCACCCAACGGCACCCTAGTATCTGGAGGCGGCTCCGGCTCCAACCAGCCGCATACGTGAGCTCACCTTTCGAAGCCCTGAGCCAGCGGGCCTACGATGACGGTACGCATCTATGGTGGGACTTCCACAGCGGGAATCCCCAGGTCGACCAATCCTCGGACGCCTGCATCGTGGTAGGGAACGCCTTTGCTTCTGAGGGCTCCGATAGACCGGGCCTGCACGACGATTTCACCGACGCGTTAATCACGAACGTCGCATCGCACTGCAACAACACCATCGTGGTGTTCCACAACGCCGGCGTCCGGCTCGTGGAGCAGTTCATCGACCACCCCAACGTCACGGCGCTCATATTCGCGCATTTACCGGGACAGGACTCCGGCCGCGCCTTAGTCTCACTTCTCTACGGCGAGGTTAATCCGTCGGGCAAACTACCGTACTCTGTCCCGCGCAACGAGTCGGATTTCGGACCTCTGCAGAACGCGACGGAGCCTGATGGTATCTACGCGCTGTTCCCGCAATCGAACTTTGACGAGGGCGTCTATATCGACTACCGTGCGTTTGATGCGAAGAACATCACACCGCGGTACGAGTTTGGCTTCGGCTCAGCTACACCACGTTCAACTACTCTGCTCTCAGCGCCACCCTCTCAAGTGGCGCGGACGTTGCGTCATACCCTTCCAAGCCCGTCATCGAAGGCGGTCGTGAGGATCTCTGGGATACGCTTGTGCAGGTCTCTGCGACGGTGACGAACACGGGATCCGTCACGGGCGCGGAAGTCGCGCAGCTGTATGTGGGTATCCCCAATGGGCTCGTGAAGCAGCTGCGTGGGTTCGAGAAGCCAGTTCTCCAGGCCGGGGAGTCGACTGTTGTGAATTTCGACCTCACGAGACGCGACTTGAGCACGTGGATGTGGTGGCCCAGGAATGGCTTCTCCAGAAGGGGGAGTATCAAGTTTATGTTGGGTCCAGTAGTCGGAAACTTCCTCTATCGGGAAGTGTGCAGATTTAAAAGTGGTATAGGTTTGGATTTGATAGTTGGTATATATGAATGCTTGGCATCCTTGAATTGGGATACTCTTCTGTCTTAGGTGATTGATTCCCTTTGAGCGTGAGTGTGATTGTACCGTACGCTTAATGAAAAAGAGAGATGAGAGTCACATGCTGCTCATAGCTTAGACTAGGTAGATAACATGTAAAATTATATGAAACATTTATTTGATTCAATAATGTGCATTATACTGATATAAATGTATACATTCTTAATTCATATTATGCACAGCTGTGGGCATCGTATCCGCCGCGCTACTCATGGAGCTAACTAGAGTACTGCAGCTGTATGTCGCGGGCGCCGAGGGCGCGCATCAAAGGCAGAGGAACTTAGTAGTCATTACTAATTAAACATATCTGAATACGTATCATTACACATTTACCACTTCTCGACGTAGGGTCGGATATCGACCTCCCAGGTGAATCCCGAGCGATGCTGAGTATGTAGGCTCCAATAGGTCTCGGCAATCTTGAAGCAATATTAGAAAATACTCAAAATTTAATATCGTGCTAAGGGAGAGGCTTACCGAGTCTGCGCGGATCTTGCCATCGGGCGCACCGCCGTTGACATTGGTGTAGGCGTCGGTCCTGGGCCCCGTGATGACACCGTCGATGATGGCGTGTGCTACGTGCACGCCCTTGGGCCCGTATTCGCGAGCAATGGACTGCGTGAGGGCCCTCTTTGCCCACTTGCCAGCGGCAAAGGTGGCGAATCTCGCAGACCCCTTCACGGAGGCTGTCGCGCCCGTCACGATGAGGGAGGGTGGGTGAGGAGACGTGCTCACGGCATCCTCGAGTAAGGGGAGAGTCTTCTGGGCGAAGTTGAAGAATCCTCGCTGTTTACGTAGCTTGTTAGCATCGTACTCGGGCACATAATAGGATAGCTACATTCTTCATGCCCGAGAGCAAAAGCAACCAATGAAGGGGGAATCCCGTACATGTTTACATCGATACTGGACTCGAGAACCTGAGGATCAACCTCGATAAAGGGCTTTGCCTGCAGGCCGCCCGAGGCGTTGTAGATGGCGGCTGCTAGCTTGTGGTCCGGGAGTTCCTTGGCGATGGTCTCGAAGGCGGCGTCCAACGAGGCCCGGTCTCCGGCGTCGGCAGTGACCCCGATAGCTTTCCCGCCAGCATCATTAATCGCCTTCAAACTGCTCTCGTAGGTAGCAGATGTTCGCGCAAGGAGAACAACTGGATACGCCTTTGAGAATCGTGATGCGACGGCCCCGCCTATGTCCCGTTAGTCCCAGAAAGCCAGGTATGTTGTGGGGCTTACCAGTGCCAGCGCCCGCTCCGACGATGACAGTGTAGAACTTGGATGCCATGATATCGATCAGTTGCTTTTAATTAGGATTTATGGTTCGCAGTGTATATAAGCCAAGTTGTGATGGAATTATGAATCGATGACGAGGACTGTTACGGTTTATATAGATGGCCGAAAGACGCTGCCAGGGAGCGTCATCTACAGCACCCTGTCAGCGGCCTTTAGGGCCGGGTGAATTATTAATGGCTGCTGAGAAACCAACAAGCCAACCCCGCAGCGCTCAACGACTTAGGTCTCACCCCAGATTGACCTAAGGTTGCGACGCAATCACGACATCCCGCAACAGATCCGGCTCGGGCGACAACCACTCGATTTGTAATCGCCTGCTATATCGTTCGAAATTGCCGACAGATGCCAGACAATGATTTCTGATTACTGAACTTTGGCAGTCGTAATGCGATAGGTTGCCTGCTCGACTAATCCTCCGTGCAACAGGTCAAATGCTATGGTGCTTAACAATGGTCGACTCAACTGTGAAGTCATCGTGCTCGCAACACCTCACATCCCGTTTTCACAACACCGGCTCGTCTCTTATTATATATCAACTATTATATCACCTAGAACAGCTTTTGGTATGTCGTAGGGCAGTTTGGTGATTGATTGATAACAGTACTTCTACCATCTCGTAAGTGCAGTAGAAGCAGCGAGATTCGCCGCCATGACAATCTAGATCTATATACCGATGAGATAAACAATTCTATGTAGAACAGTTGAGGGGTGACTTATCCTAAAAAGAAATTTAAGAATTGCATGCCTCATTTCATGTATTTGAATCCTGATGCATGTCAACCAACCGTAAGTAACTGTTCGAAGAAGCCACCAATCTGTCTCTCACGGTCAACAAGATGAATTTCCAGAATCCAATGTCGCTGTCGACCATCCTTGCCCAGAGATCTCATGCGATCATTGTTACCCTCTGTGATGTACAGGGCCTTCTTATCATTAGGGATTCGCTCATGCGGGAATGAACCAATTAAGTGACCTGCCAGGTGCCCACCAAATTCCCATCCTTCACTCTTTGCAGCGCGGCACGCGATCGCATATAGCTCATCGCCCGTCATATCTGGGCTTTTGTCAAACTGCGATTTAACATTTTTCCACATGGGCTCAAGATCATCACGTAGCTTCTTCTTTAGTGGATCGTTGCCGAGGACTACAACGCTCGGAGTCAGTTATCATCATTTTGAGCAAGGGTTTCGGCCTCAAGGAGGAAATCTCATAGCTCGAAAGTCGCTAGTAAAAAGAGATGGCTCCGAGGATTCCTTACCATATGTGCGGCCGAAATCAGCCTCCCAGGCTTCAAATACGGGGCCCAGATCAACGAAGAGGATGTCGTCGGCCTCGATGATACGGTCCGGTGGGTTTTCTTGGTATGGTTGCAGCGTGTTGGGTCCGCTGCGGACGACCCGTTTGTGCCAATGCGTCTTTATGCCGTGACGACGGGCGCCAAGCTCGTGAATCTGCTGGCTAAGCTCCTTCTCACTGACTCCCGGCCGGATCAGGTCCGTGGCGATCTCGTCGAATAACTGCAGTGCCTTGGTCTGCGCGTCCAAGAGCGAGGCCGCCCGCTGCTGTTCTTCCGCACCTGATACTTCTGACATCTTGTGTAAATATAATAAGACGCCGACTCGAGGAACTATCTGAAGTTATGAATGCAGATGTGGGATTATATAAGGGGGAGCAAGAAGCTCCATCATTACCCCGCAGTGCATCCCGAGCTCGTCCCGAGACAGTTCGGCGCCGGCCTCGGGCTCGGCCTTTGACTGTATGAATGAATTAAGAATTACGGCCAGATTACGAGATGAAATCGAGTCATTCGAATAATTCATTATATAAGATCTTCTAATCGATTACGGAAAGTTGTGACTTGAGTGGTTGTGGAAGTCACCCCCTGTATCTCGGGAACGGCCAGGAGTAGTAAAAACAACATGATAAAGTTGAACAAGCAGGAGGGAAAAGGTAAAGAGAAAGCAGCTCTGGCATACTATCAAAACCGAGTCTAGACAAGTGGCTCAATAGATAGATGAGCAGTCCGCTAGAGATAAATAGAAAAACTACGACTCGGTACTTGAAACTTCATAGACACATGCGATATTCATATAAAAAATCAATTCTCATTCTACATTGTTAAGCAACCATTTACGCTACGACATTGAACTCAAGTCTCTTTCCTCAGGGTGATCATTTTACAACTAGGGGATCGTTGAAACATAGCACATGCTATAGTTTTGACCCAAGCAAAAGCTTTATGCTATTCAAATGGCGGAAAAGAATAAGAAGACTGTACAGTTTTCCTGGGGCGTGGAGTCCGAGATGGGGAAGAGGCCATGCCATGGAATTAGCAACTTAACGACGAATGCAACCACAACTAAACCATCGCCTTCTGACCACGAGTAGCGGAATATTTGTTCTAAATTGGGGCTTATGATCATTGGTAACCCTTCCAGTCCATTGACCTCACAAGTTCACTACCTACTTTTAGATACTACGCTTCTCGAATATAGAAAATCCATGTCTAAACAAGAACTGCCAGAAAGGAGATAGTCCCCCTATGCTCTCAAAACCTATAACTACCCGTACAAGCTGTCCATGATAAAGCAGCTAGACAATATTGGTTTAAGCCCTAGTTTGTAATCAACCCCCTCCTGGGGATGATATCCATCCATTCCATGAATCGTCTCCTCCCTAGCTAGAAAATCGACAACTAGCCGACTCACTATGCATCAACTTGGTGCATTACTTAGGGGGAACATATATAATTTGAGGCTATAGGAATCGACCTGACCTCGCTGGTTGGGTTTCGTCGCATACTAATGTTTCATTGAATCCCGCTTCAGTCCCAAGTTGAAAACGAACGACAATAGGGGCGTACGTAATAACTATCGCATCAGCCACATGTATTCGTGTTCATCTGTCTATATACTATACGCCATCTGGTCCTCTGGACTTAATTGGTTCGGAGATAAGTCATAATCTATCGAGCTCCACCAACGGTTACGGGCAAAAATAGCCGTTGATTTAGGTTCTGATACACACCTCATACTCGGCTTCCCCAGATTGAAGAAGCATGGTACATCGGATTGGCAGAAGCCAAACTCACTAGCCTTGACTAGCGGCATCTGGTTGACATGTAGTCGGCTATATTGACGACATACGACTCACCTTCCTGCACAAATAATGACCCATTCATGCTACCCACTACAACGAAAATGAAAAGGAAGAGCAAATTTGAAACCTTTTAGCTTATCTACTAATTTAGTTTCAGAGCGCTAGATGTTGCACAGCTTATCTTCCCCAGCAATTACCAAAGCTCACGATGTAGAGGGAAATCCTCAGACCAAAGTGGATCGCGACACGCGGCACCACGTAATTTTATCCATTCCTTCATTGATTAGTCTCACCACCCTAGGATCTTCTTCTGTTTGCGATCTTATAGTTTAGGGAGTCGTAAGACAAGGCTATCTTGACGGTTCAATTGTATATGAATAGTAGATAAGTACTTAAGTAGTGAACACAGGCCTGATCAACATATTCTTTCATTCTGACTTGACAGAAATTGCGACATTGCTGTAAAGTATGTTGTCACCGCGATACTAACCGCCACATCACCACCTACAATATGTACGGCTTTAACCCAGTACCGGCTTTGGCGGTGATGCGGCCCATCTTGTTGCCGAGACATGTATTCCTATTCTTATTATCTACTATCTCGACCCTTTCCCCTCCAGTCTACGCTGACGTCCCGCACTTCACAAACTTAACCTCATACCAAGCGGGTGCCCTGGGAGATGTGCCGACACAGACGTTCTTCTCATCCCCCGTAAAAGCGCCAATATACCAAGTCAATAAGTTCAACGCCGATAAAATTGACGACTCAGGCTTCATATTTCTGACCGGCGGGTACGACGATTACGGCCCGAGCATTATCTCTTCTAAGGACCTCAGTTTGGTCTACGCAGACCAGGGATACAACTTCGCACAGGCGGCCCATACGGCCACATTATACGGGGAACAAGTCCTCGTCGTGTATGCCGGGATGCAGTGAGGATATATAACAAGCATTATGAGCTATTGCATTCTGTGACGCCGCAGGGCGACCTCCTCGGCGCAATTGCCGACTCCCACGAAGCGCATCTCACTCTCGACGACACGGTCGCGCTGGTCGTGGGCCGTGTCGAAAAAGCAGATTTATCAGCGATTGGAAAGGGCGAGGACTATCTTACGAACATCCTGATTCAAGAGGTCGAGCCGCGGACCAACGCAGTCCTATTTCAGTTCGACCTGCGCAGCTACTTCCGCATCGAGGACTCGTTCTGGCCGTACGACGGCACGGGCCCGTATCAGTTCTCCGCCGCGTTCGACCTCTGGCACGTCAACTCGGTCGAAAAGACGCCCGCCGGCGACTTTCTGTAAGCAGTCGACATCTGCACTCCATCTTCCTCGTAGACGGCATCACCAGCGAGGTCCGGTGGGTCATCGGGGCAAGAGGGCAATTTCACAGACGTCTCGACGAATGCATCGGCCGTGTTCCACTGGCAGCATAACGCGCACTTCACCGCTGAGAATAGGATCTCCCTGTTCGATAACCAGGCTGTATTTAATGGCTTCTGCACCGGCGAGGAGAAGGGATACGGCTGCTCCCGCGCCTCGAGATCGAGTTCGATACTAAAGATTGGACGTATTGGGTCGTGAATGAGTGGTATCATCCTCAGAACATCGTGTCTGCCTCCCGCGGTGGCGTTAGTCGCACTCCCAAGGGAAATACCCTCGTTGCCTGGGTCAGAACCCCATGTATACTGAGTACGCTCCTGATGGGGAGCTCGTCATGGACGTGCAGCGCGGCCAAGTACTGCCGTTGGATCATGGAATCGTCCCCGTTATTGCGTACCGCGCTGCAAAGGCCGCTTGGGTCGGCTTACCGACGTGGCCGCCTTCTATTGCTGCGAGCACCAACGGCGATGACATCATTGTTTATGTGTCTTGGAACGGAGCAACGGAGGTAGAAAGATATGTCCTCGTAAGTTAATTTACCTTGCTATCATGAGAATAGTATTTTCCGTTTACTATGAACTAACACGAGCTAGTTTACGTCAGACAACATTACTAAGCTAAAAGGCGTCGGTGCAGTGACGGCTACGTCCGAACGGATGGGTTTTGAAACATCATTTCACCTTAGTGTGAATAGGAGATATGCTCGTGTCGCGGCGCTTGATCGGAACGGCACGATACTAGGTTATACCATGGCACTAGATACCGTGACAAAGACCAC
This sequence comes from Amphirosellinia nigrospora, assembly GCA_004123355.1. Lineage (NCBI taxonomy): Eukaryota > Fungi > Ascomycota > Sordariomycetes > Xylariales > Xylariaceae > Amphirosellinia > Amphirosellinia nigrospora. Next base: position 1,398,633 of record SCHM01000003.1, on the reverse strand, counting down.
TCTCGATCCTGGATATCCGGTCGATGATTTGATTACTCTGAAAAGGGTAGATAGCATCCGCCTGTTCGGTATCTCAGTGCTTTCATATGCAGCCGTGTTATTTGTTGTTGGGTTTACAATGTAAGTGTGCCCCTTTAATTTTCCCGCCTTGGTATCTCAGGCATTGCCACAACTTAACTACCTATGAAGCCTATTTTTTTTTGAGCGCATCAAGGCAAAAATTCAAGGAACTCCATGATAGTCAGGCCTCTTCATTTGCGGTGAGCTAATTTGTTTTCTAGACTACTAGCCTTTTTATTAATACGTAGTACCCGTGCTGCGATCCGATGGGATCATAGTGGAATAGCTGAGTATAAAGAGAAGAGCATACTTTTTGTTACCTGCTTGGTAAACATGATAAGAGGGAGAAAAGGTACGAATGGCGACATGCGCCCTGATGTGAGTGAAGAAGAGGAGAGTCTTATTGGTGGGCAGGGTAAACAAGAATAGAGTGTTTTGGCGTCGCAAGACCATGGGCAGGTGCATAGACAGGGCATAGATACCACAGAGAGCATTCTCTTTTGTCATAAATAGTTGTATAGTACGGTTAGTGACTAGGTATAGGACGCGGCTATCGGGTGCATCTAAATGGCTTAAGGTTATATCAATTATTTGGTTAATACATTCATGATTTCTATGAATTAACTCGGACATAAGTAATATGGATTGACATCTCTGAAGCAGAAAAGATTTATACATGCGAATCGATTGAAAGGTTGAAACGTATAAATTGTCAAATAAAAAACAGAGCTCATGTGAGTTTAACACGAGCATCAGTTCTCATATAGATCGCTACGTAGAATTTGCAAGCTCTTAGAAAGCTAGCTCCAGTACACTCTTAATACTCATCAATTTTACAGGGTCAAATAATCGCCTCATAGAGTAACTCTCGTTATTTTCCAGTTTTCCGTCTATCGTAGCCGGCACATCGTACTGATGAGAACAAAACTCGGTCGGTTTAATACTCTACTTTCCGCGAACAAACTTCATCATGAATTCACGATTACCAATCGCGAGAAGCTTGGGATGAATGCCCTCGGCTTCTGTAGGTCTCGGTCGTGAACATCGCGGATGCTCACGTGCTCATCGAGGTATGCCTTACCTTCAAACCCTTGGCCGTTATAAGAGTATATGGGAAGGCAGCTACAACGTTCCCGAAGGACTTTACCACTATCATCTTTCTGTACTTACTATGCACCACACCGAACGGCGTCATCGTGTTGAAAGAACAAAGGAATTTATCATTTCAAGGTTCTTGTTCGCAAAACACTGCTCGTGTTGAAAACAATGCCTTTGTTGACGAAACGTATTGAGTACAGAGATTTTATAAAAAGCCTAGCTCACGTACTCTGCTAAACAACCTCTCTCAGTCGCAATCACCTAGAAGGGACCATACACCCAAGATCACTTCAATCAATTATTCAACTTGAAAACAACATATCCACACCTCACTGCACCATTTATTATTCAACGAAACATAAGCATGTCTAGTCCCGATTATGATTATCCTCTATCCCGCTATCACCACTACCTATTTAGTGACGAATATGAAAGAATTGTGCGATGGTTAGAAGACGTGGAAATTTCCATGGCAATGGCCGAGCCTAAGCCAAGAAAGAGTCGTCAACTAGTGCCACCAACTATTCCAGAGCGAATTTCTTCCAAAGGATATCGTCGATCTCTACCGCCCCCGCCCGTTCCGCCTAAGGATCCAAGGCGATTTCGTTTATCAAATAATAATTTCTAATCCGAAAAGAGCTACGTCCAGCAAAATTACAGACGATGAAACTGAGCAAAACTAAGCCTAAGGGGATGTGTACCTAATAGGTAGCTCGGCTGTTAGGTGCTATAATAAGGTACCTACCTACGTCGAACACATATTAACAATCCCAGCAGGCCAGAAAACCTTAGATCAAGATATCAAAACGAGTTAAGTGTAGAATAATAGACGAATAAATACTCTATTTTTGATTGATTTTTCCTATCAATGTGCCACATCAAATATAAATAGTTACTCTCGTTCTTGCTATTGAATAAGTGACACCATTTTCATATAGCACTTATAGCCATCATAGAGCAATCATTCGCACTTTATATCGCCGTGACATGCCGCTCGAAACGAGGAATGACCTTCGTAAACTTCTTCGGATCATCTCTCGCGCCATCCTTCCAGTACTCGTACTCAATCCACGCGTTCTCAGGCATCTGCTCCTCCATCGCCGCGATCCAGTTCCCCAGGTCAGGCGACAACGGAATAACACCGGTCTCAAGCACGTAGATATCCCAGAGCTTGATGAGCTCCTTGAGCCTCTCGGGCTCCTGCTCGGCGAGATCATGCACCTCGCCCGGGTCCTTGGCGAGGTTGTACAGCTGCCAGCGCTCCGGGCCCTTCGGTTTCGGGATGAACACGATCTTCCAGTCGCCGCGGCGGCAGGCTGCTCGTCCGCACGTCTCCCAGCCGTTAATGAAGTCCTTCTCGTGAATGGTCTCGGCTTGCTTTGAAAGGTATGGGACCATGGATTTCCCGCGCATGGACACGACCTCTCGTCCTTGGTAGGTTGGCGCTGGGTGCGGCACACCGGCCATGTCTAGGATGGTAGGCGCGAGATCCATCACTGTCGCGAACTGGTGTGTTATGCTTCCCCCTGAGATTTTGCCGCTGAATGTGGCCGGGGGCTTCATCATGTACGGAACTCGCACGCCACCTTCGGTCGTGTATGCCTTGTATAATCTACTTGGCGCAGTAGCGGCCTGAGCCCATCTCGGACCATACCAGATGAAGGAGTCACCATTCCCAAGGTTATCGATGTTGTTGTTGTAGTATTTCTGGAGATGCCCAAGCATATTGCTCTGTACGATCGGGTATGCCTCGTAAGCAGCGCCTTCTGCACCATTGTCGGAAAGGAAGCAAATAAAGGTGTTGTCGAGCTCGCCGATCTCCTCCAGGTATTTCGTGACCTTGCCGACGTTCGCATCGATAGCCTCGACCATGCCAGCGAAGCACTCCATTGCGCGACATGAGTTCGCACGTTCTATGTCGCTCAACTCCTCCACTCCTTCACCTCGTCGGCCACTACGGGATGGGGTTCGACGTCTTTGGGTACCATGCCAAGGTCTTTGAGACGTTGCAGTCGCTTCTGCCGAAGAGCCTCCGGGCCTTCGTCATACACACCCGGTACTTCTTTATGTACTCCTGGGGCGCTTGCAGCGGCCAGTGAGGAGCCGTGAAAGGGAGATACCCGAAAATGGTCGATCATCCCCGCCTTCCTTCCAATCCTTTAGGTATTTCAACATCTTGTCACCGTATCCGTCAGAGGAGTACCACCCTTCAGGGAGTTTCCTCACGTACTCGCCGTCCTCGCTGTGCAGCGCAATGAAGCTCATAGTCATGAAATCAGGGATCTTGTCCGCGCCTTCGAGCTGTGGCTCGTACGCATAGTGGTTGCTGCAGGCCGGTAGGTGAGCGAAGCTTCGTTCGAAACCCCTGACTTTGGGACTGCGCTCCGGAGTCAGGCCCAAGTGCCACTTGCCCGACATTAACGTGTGATACCCCGCATCGCGAAGTATCTCAGGGAGAGCAGCTACTCTCTCGTTCAGGTAGCCTTCGTAGCCGGGCATGCCTCGCTGCACTGAAGTTGACATGGTTCCGCTGGGGTCGTTCTGCCCAGAGATGTTTGTCCATTCGATAAGGTTGCCAAGCCCGGCAATGTGATGATCCGTTCCTGTCATGATCATGGCCCGTGAGGGCGAGCATGCTGCTGCGGCATGGAAGTCTGTAAACAAGATGCTGTCCTTTGCTAACTTGTCGAGGTTTGGGGTATTGATTTCACCGCCGAAGGGTCCAATATCGGAGAACCCAAGGTCATCCGCGAGGAAGATGAGAAAGTTGGGTCTCTTTCCGGACGCCATAGCTCAAAACGTTGATGATTCAACTCGAAGTCAGAAATTTATCAGGTTTTGTGATATTACAAATTAGGCACTTCAGAGAATTATATATAAATGAGCAACTGGAGCGAGGGGAGAAGGAAAAGAGGTGGACATTAGGGGGTGCTTGCCCCGAGGCACAATATCCATCTACTGTAACAACGAAGATGTCTATAGAACCACCGAACCCCTCTTACACTAGTTCCGAATCGAAATGTCGCGCCCCACCCACACTTTCTGTGGTGTGTATGTGTTATTTTGGGAAATATACCGACAATAGTATTTTTTTATTTGTAAACTATATAATAAATATTAGTTAAAGCTTATTTTTATGTTAAAAATAGCATTTTTTAGTGTTTTAAAACGTAAAAATGCTTAGAAAAAGCTTTAAAAAATAGGCCTAGTATACTAAAAGCTATAAAAGCTGCTAGATTACTATTAAATCTATATAAACACAATATTAGCCAAAAAACGCGTATTTTTTTACGATAATATAAAGAATTATATAGAACTTTTATAATTATTACTAAAAGTACTTATTATATTACTAATTATAGTAGTTTATTTTTATCGCTATTATTTTTGTTGCTTTTATCGCTAAAGCTATTGTTTAGCCTATTTAGCCATCCGAATCGATCGATTTTGCAAAAAAAAGGTTAGCCGAGCTATTTTTTATTACGTAAACCGGGTATAATAAGGTTTACTGCTACAATTATACGTTTTAATAATTTTACTAACGAAAAAATCGAAATATTTTTACGCGTAATGTTTTTAAAAAATAAAAAATAGGTTATAAAAGCTACTAAAAATAAAATAATACTAATAATAATAATAAACGTAATAATAGCTTATATAAAGCTACAGTTGCTAAATAAGCTACTAGTAATAAAAAAAAAATAAATTAAAGGTTAACTTTATATTTATTAAAATATTAAAAAAGCTTTTTAAAAAATAAATATTTATACATAGCTAGTAACGTAAACAACTTACTAAAGTTAAAAATAATACCTTTTTATTTACTATTGTTATTAATTTTAAAGCTTTTAAAACTTTTAAAGCTTTTAAAGCTTTTAAGGTTTTTAAAGCAGTATTTTAATTATTATTGCTATTTTTGCTATTTTTATTACTATTATTACTTTTAATATTATCGTTTTTTTTTTAAAAATTAATTTATTAAAAATAAAAAGCTATTATTAAATAAAAAAGTTTCGAAAATTTATTTATATAAAAAACGCTTTATAATTATAGTTTTTAATAAAATTAAGCTTATTTATTATATTAATAAAATATATAAAGTATAACTTAATAAATTCGAAAACAAATATTAGCTATTATTCGTAAGTATATATTAATATATTATTCTAATTAAGCTATTTTACGTACTATTAGCGTAGAAATCGAATTAAATCTTCGAGCTTTTAAGCAAATATTTATATATTTAATAACGTTAAAGCTTAAGGCAAATAACACTTTTATATTTATTAATAGTAAAAAAATTGCTGCTATTTAAAGTCTTTAAAACTAATATTTATATTTATTTAATATTTATATAAAATCGAAAAATTAAAAAAATATACTAAGCACGCTAATAAGCACGAAAAAAAAGTCTTTAACAATAAATAAAATTAATATAAATCGTTATATTATATATTTACTAATAATTACTATATTTATTATAATATACACTAAATTTAGTAAGTATTATAGTAGCTATAATAGTTATAATATATAGTACTTTAATAATATATTTAAATATATATAAATATAAAAAGTATTATTATATATTTAAAATATTATTATAGCCTTTATTAAAATTTAATATAGTTATAAATATAGTTATACCCCTACAATAATATAATAAACTAATAGTTTATAAATAGAAAATAACTATATTATAAGCTTTATAAAATATAATACTATTTTTTTCAATATTTATACTATATATAAATTATAATCCTGCTTTTTAAATATTTATTTTTTCGCTAGAAATTAATAACCCTTTTTTTTTTAAACGAAAATCCTTTTTATAACCACCCTTTCTAACCCCTTCTACCTACCGCAGCCGGTTATAAATACTTTATTATAAATCAATACTATAATTAATACTATTTATAAATAATAAATATATATATAAAATAGTTTAAATATTTTTAACTTACTAAATATTTTATTTATTTTATTAAAAAATAATACTATAACTATAAAAACAAAACTATGTTTTTTTACTATATAAAAAGGTTTTATTATTATTACGTTAGCTAAGAAATTTTTTATAAATAATTTATTATTATTAAAAAAGCTAAAGCTATTTTTAAAACATTATTATTTATTTTATTAAATACTTTTAAATAGTTATAAGCGGCTCGAAAAGCCGGCTATTTAAATATAAAAAAGTAATAAAAAGCCGTTTTTAAAGCTAGAAATAATTTAATATTTTTAAAATGCTATTTTAAATAGCGTAAAACTTTCAAAGCTACTTAAACAATATAAAAATAACGCTATTAATATAAATCTATTAAATATAAATAATTTTTATATTTATTTTAGCCTAAAGATTATAAATATTACTATTGCTACTAGGTTAAACTATTAATAGTTTTTTCGAAATATAATATAAAGTTATTTTATTAAAAAAACTACTACATAACGAATATAACTAGCGGCAAATTTAGCTAATATATACTTTTTAAAACAAGTTATATAAATATTTTATATAATAGTTTTATAAAAATATAAACATATTAATTCTTTTAAATAATATTATTATAAACATACGCGGAGTTTTTTAACCTATTAATATAAAGCTTTTTATTTTTAAAAATAAATATAAACCGCTAAGATTTACATACTAACCTATTTAAATAGTTTTTTAAATAATATAACATATAATAAAATATTTACAGCTTTAAAAGTAGCCCTAAACGTATAAAATATCGATTTTTACAATATCCGCAAACTACTTGCTTTTTAGTTCGAATATTATAAATGCTTAAAAACATATATATAATTATATTATTTTTATACTACTTTTTTAAAAGCAAAAGTTAAATTTAATACCTAAATACACAAAATAATAATATTAAACAATTATTACGTATATAAACCCTAGCGATAATATTATTAAAGCTATTATAAATAATAAATAAATATATAAATCGCATAAAAACAATATTATTAACGTTATTTATAATAGTTTTACTTTTTAAATAAGCACTTCTTTTATTTTTACTTAACTTGTTACTTTAACCGGTAAAAAGCCTTTTTCCGATTAAAATAACTAATAATAATACCGAAAATAATAATAAATATTAAAAATTAAATATAATATTAAATATAAAAAATAAAAATTATTAACGTTAAAAAATACTTTAAATTATATATAAATTAAGCTATAAATTTAAGTTATATTTTACGCTTATTATTTTAAAGTACTTTTATATATATTATTTATTTATTGATTTCTTTTATGCAAATACGTAAAAAAGCGCTAAATTTGTAATTATTAGCAAATTCGCAGTTTTTTTTTTGCTATAACGCTTTATATACGCTTTTAATATACTAAAAAAACTTTAATAAAGTTAAAATTAAATAAATATAGAAATAAATACTATAGTTTGATTTTATATATTTTAATTTATATAGCTATAAAATAATAAAACTAACGTTATTTATTATAAAAATTAACTAAGGCCTAAAAAATAAGTTTATTAAAAATAATACTTTTTTTAAAGCTAGATTTTAAAGTTTTTTACATTAATTAAACCTTAATATATAAACGTTATTTTATTTAATATACTATTTATAATAATTATAAACAATATATTAAATTAATTACCTTATTTTAATAGCTTCGAAATAAAAAAATATAACTTTTAAATGTTTAATTATATTAATAGTTTATATTTTTTTTATTAATACTAAATTCGTTAATAAAACGAATATATCAATAATAAAGCTTATAATCTAATAAATATAAAATAGCTATTTCGTAAGGTTTTATTATACTGCTTTAATTTTTAGCTTTTTTTATAACTAATCGACTTTTTTTAACTAATTAAAAATTATTTATATAGCTATATATATTTATATTAAATTACTAAAAATTATTATATTTTATTAAATATAAATCAAAGTAAATATTTAATTTTTCGATTAATATATTTAAAACTTACAAGAATAGTTTTAGCGTATTATATCGATTTTATAATTTCGAAAACTATTCAGTATAGCTTTAAAAATTATATTATTTTCAATAACGCTATATAATTTTATATAGCAGCTAAACTAATTAACAATTTTAAAATTCAATTCGTTATTTTTAATAATTATAGCTAGTATATTTATTTATTAAAATAATATTAAATAAAGCTTCGTTATTATTTTAAAAAGTTTAAAAGGTTCGAAAGCTTTAAAGGCATAAAAAACGTAAATCTAAAACTTTTAGCGTAAAAACGTTATTCGAAAGCTTAAAAGCATAAAAAACGTAGATTTAAAGCTTTTAATATAAAAACGCTATTCGAAAGCTCAAAAATATAAAAAACGTAAATCTAAAGCTTTTAGCGTAAAAAACGCTGTTTAAAAGTTTAAAAATATAAAAAACGTAAATTTAAAGCTTTTAATATAAAAAACGCTGTTCGAAGGTTCAAAGTACAAAAAACGCAAATCTAAAGCTTTTAGCGTAAAAAACGCTGTTCGAAAGCTTAAAAGTATAAAAAACGTAGATTTAAAGCTTTTAGCGTAAAAAACGCTATTTAAAAGCTTAAAAGTATAAAAAACGTAAATCTAAAGTTTTTAGCATAAAAAACGCTATTTTAAAGCTATTAGCATATAAAACGCGTATTTAAAGGCTATAAAAGCTATAAAATATAAAAAACGCTATTTTAAAGCTATTAGCACATAAAACGCGTATTTAAAGGCTATAAGGGCTATAAAAGCATAGAAAACGTTATTTTCGAGGGCTATAAAAGCTTTAAAGGTATAAAAACGCGTGTTCGAGGGCTGCAAGGGCTACAAAGGCATAAAAATCGCTGTTTCGAGGCTAATAACACCAAAAACGCATGTTCGAAAGCTTCGAGGGCTTTAAGGGCATAAAAACGCTATTTCAAAGCTATTAGCGCAAAAAACGCTATTTTAGGGCTAATAATACTAAAAACGCTGTTTTTAAGGGCTACAAGGGCTTTAAATATATAAATATCGCGGTTTCGAGCTAGAAAACATGTTTTTAAGTGATTAAATACTAATTATGTTAATTTACAGATAAAAAAATACTATTGTCGGTGTGTTTCCTAAAATAATATATATATACTACAGAAAGTATGGGTGGGGCGCGATATTTCGATTCGGAACTAGTGTAGTGTTACTATTCAGGTCCATGACCCCACAATGATGTTGCATTCAGGGTCCTTAAAAACCCGCTTGCGAGACTAAAAAGCCAATGGACATTAAGGTAAGCGAGAACTCCGCATATGAACACGCGATCGGGTCGTCGAGGCGATGCAGTCGACAACCAGCTACTCCATTTAGGAACCCTCTGTAGCACCAGCACGGGTGAACCAGGATAAATGTGCATAGATACTCACGAATATGATTTCGTTTAAAGAACGGAAATACTGTACATCTTCCCTAGTCATTAGGTTCAGACTATACAGAGGACTAAACCCTTTAGACACGCCTCTAGCTTGTCTTTAGCTTGCGCGTCGTTTTAGCAGCTTGGGAGCTCCTCGAGAGCTCGGTCGCCACTCTTCATGATTGGAGTCTTGGCGCTGACATATCTCCCCAACTTTCGGGGATCGGTAGTAGAGGTATCTTATTGGCTGAAATGCCGGTGACGTGATAACGGGTACTTCTTATTCAACATCGCAAAACCCCCTGTTGGATGACCTGACCTCCCTGTGAAGGATCGAAATGAAGCTGATCTTCACTCATATAAAATGAAGGAGGTCCAGACTCTACTTTGCACATTGAAATGAGCACGGCGAAGACTCCTAGTCGTCGTTGAGATGAAGAACTTCAATCTAGGTAAAGTCCGGGCCTATTGGCTCGGATCCGTGGTGTGTTTTGGCGGGTTCCTCTTCGGTTATGATAGTGGCATGTAAGTGTTGTCAACAGCAAACCAGTTTATCAATAAATGCTAACTTGTTATAGTGTTGGTTCGTACTCTATTGCGTGTCATTCATACATACGTTGTAATCGATACTGATAATAGCCTCCAGGTGGCGTTTTGACACTACCATCTTTCCAGGGCGACTACCGCTATGGCAGTCATTCCGGGACACGGACAAGCTCCCTCTCAGTCGGGCTGCAACAACTCGGTGCCTTCGTCGCCTGTTTCCTCGCATGGCCTCTAACAGATAAGCTCGGGCGCAAGAAGGCGCTCATGCTTTCGGCGGCTGTGTTTGCTGTTGGCGCTATCATCCAGACTATCAACACGCATTCGCTCACCGCATTCTACATAGCACGTGTCGTTGCAGGGCTTGGTCTTGGCGCCGCCACAGTCGTGGTCCCCATGTTCAATAGCGAGATGATGCCTAAGGAGATGAGGGGCCAAGTCGGATCGTTTTTCCAATGGTTTTATACTTTCGTAAGCTAGATACTCAGCTCCCTTGTCTCTTTGGATATTCCTAATGACTATCGATAGGGTATTTTCGTATCCTACTTCGTTGATTACGGCGTCGCCAGAGGCATCGCGAAGACCCATTCCTCGCAATGGCAGATTCCAATTGGCCTTCAACTCGTGCCCGCAGCTTTTCTTGGATTTGGCATGCTAACTCTACCGGAGAGCACACGATGGCTTACTAAGAAAGGTCGTCACGATGAGGCTTGGGAGAGTCTCCAGTGGATTCGTGCCGACAGCTCCCAGGCCACTGTCGATGAGATGGAAGAAATTCGAGTCGGCGTAGAGACCGAAGCAAGAGCTACCGAGGGATTTCAATTCAAAGGTGCGTAGTGCATTTCGGTCATATATATAGAAATAATCCACTAATATTATCTACAGAGTTGCTACAACGGGAGAACTTCAAGCGTGTCCTCGCCGCCTTCGCCGTCTTCACAGCCCAGCAAGCAACCGGTGCTACGGCGTTCGCCTACTTCGGGCCGCAATACTTCAAGCTGATCGTCGGGAGCGGTGATCGAAGCTTGCTTGTCACTGCTATTTTCGGCGCCGTGAAAGTAGTTGCTTGCGGCACCTTTGTTCTCTTTTTTTCGGAACGTCTATCTCGTCGACAAGTTCTCATAGGAGGCGCCGCATTTATGAGCGCTTGTCAGATCACTACTGCAGCAGTCGTGAAGTCCTTCCCGGCCCCTGCTCAGCAGCAGGCAACTGTGAGCCCGCCGGCCATTGCCACGATCGCGCTCATCTATCTCTTTGTTGTGGCTTACAACTTCAGCTGGGGTCCAATGCCCTGGCCTTATGTATCCGAGTAAGTGTTATCATTGACTTGTTGAGACCCTCACTAATTAATGTCGTAAGGATTTTCCCCGCGCGTATTCGAGAGCCGGGTGTTGCGATCGGTGTGGCTTCACAGTGGCTTTGGAACTTTGTATTCTCGTTCACGACTCCTTACATGATTGCCTCTCTCGGGTGGGGGACATTCCTCGTATGGGGTAAGTACTATAGTGCCAATCGCAATGGGAACTCTGATGATGCTAACTTCCGTAGGTATCTTTGACCTAGTCATTGCAACTTCTACCTTCTTCCTTCTGAAGGAGACTCGAGGTCTATCTCTCGAACATATCGCCCATTCAAAATTTGGAGCGGACAGCTCCTCCTCTGACTCAGTGAAGCAAGGCGGGAGGGATTAATGCCATCACAATCAATCACTCCAGGGCTTCAAACATGATCAATGTAATTGTAGCAGTGAATGCAATTGCGCAACTATCCATCGTCTCCCTTAAACACATTACATAAGGCATCGTAGATCTAGATCTCGGCTCATCGTGAACCGACACAGTGGATCATGATACCTTTGTTATTTACCCGGAGCCATGGCAAGCTGGGGAGTTGGAGATGCGGGTGAGGTGACGTCTGGGGTAATATACCCTGCATGAATAAGAAGTATATATGAATCTTTGACGAGAATCATGAAATGGGTTTTGAAACTGTAATCCTACGTAGATCAGATCCCCGAGCAAAATGCGTACTATAACTCATCAATGGGCGTGGCTATTGACGGTCCTACTGCCGACGACATTGGCCAGGCCAAATTCAACCTACTCCAACCCCATATTACCCGGCTTCCACCCTGACCCCAGCTGTATCTTCGTCCCGGACTGGGACGACACCTTCTTCTGCGCGTCGTCGAGCTTCAATGCGTTTCCAGGCATTCCTCTTCATGCCAGCAAGGATTTACAGAATTGGAAACTAGTAGGTAGGTCCGCACTTATCTGCTCTATATATCGTGTCATAGGGTTGTATCAGTTGTTATGCGTGGCTTACATAATTAATTGCATGATGCAGGCCACGTGCTGAATCGAAAAGAGCAGCTGCCTCGGCTCGCTGAGACCAATCGATCAACGAGGTAACACTGGATGCGGGAATGATGTGCAGTAGCGCTAATAATGGTCCTTTTCCATAATGTAGTGGTATTTGGGCCCGACGCTAAGATATAATGAAAAGACGGCGACGTTCTGGCTCGTGACTACGCTGGTGGACGATGACAAGCCAGATAATGATGCGTCGCGATGGATAACGTACGTTGCTAAGTTCCCCCGCATCGAGTGGTAGTAAGCTATAGCTAAAAGTCGGGATTAGGTGATCTTCAAGTCCAAGGATCTATACACCCCTACGTCGTGGTCGAAGGCCGTCCATTTTGACTTCGAAGGCTACGATACGTCACCTACCTGGGATGTCGATGGCAAGACGTACATTGTAGGCGGGCATGCCTGGAGAGTCTCGTCAGCGATCCCGCACTCCTACCATTCATCACCAGCACTGAAATGGGAATCTAATAACCTGCTAGTCCAGGTATCATGCTTGCTGAAGCAGACCTAGATACAGGAAAGGTGGGCGAGTGGAAAACGATATGGAATGGTACCGGTGGATCTGTAAGTTGCTGGCATAATAATTTCTTCCTCGTTTCTAATTGTGAAATAGGCCCCTGAGGGACCACATATCTACATCAAAGATGGCTGGTATTACTTACTTGCCGCAGAAGGTAATAGCGCCCATATACATATAACTAATCTCGTACCTAACCAATACGGTCGAAAGGCGGCACAGGCTTAGAACACATGGTCACGATGGCCAGATCCAAGAGCCTCCACGGCCCATACGAATCCAACCCCTCGAACCCTGTACTCACCAATGCAAACACTACCGAGTATTGTAAGCCGTTCATTAAATGCGAGCATCTAAGCCTCCGTTCTCACATCTTATTCAGTCCAAACTGTCGGACACGCAGACTTATTTCAGGATTCGTCCAGGAATTGGTAAGCGATCAATAATCAGGAGAGAGTTCTGCAGTTTAACATAGTCGTAGGTGGGGTGTCGCCCTCTCCACCCGCTCCGGACCAGAGTTCCTCAACTTCCCTATGGTCCGCGAGACAGTCATGGTACCGGTGACATGGAGAACCGGGGAATTCCCAGTCTGGTCGCCTGTCAGGGGTGTGATGAGCGGGTGGCCGATGCCAGAGACGAATAAGAAAATCCCCGGGCCAGGGTACGTTATCCGACATTTTAACTCTGTATCAAACTTCATATCAATACTATCTCGCTACACGTCTCTGAATAACTAGCATATCTAGCCCCACAACCTCCGCCGACGAAATAGATTTCACCCCAGGAAGCACACTCCCCGCGCACTTCACACACTGGCGCTACCCAGCCGCATCCTCATACACCATCTCGTCCCCAGGAAAACCCAACACGCTCCGCCTCTCCCCATCAAAGTTAAACCTGACCGCCCTAAACGGGAACTACGCCGGGCCCGAAGGCCAAACCTTCGTCGGCCGACGCCAACAAGCCACGCTCTTTACCTTCAGCGTCGACATAGATTTCTCGCCGAAATCCTCCGAGCTCGAGGCCGAGGCAGGCGTAAGCGTCTTCTTGACACAGAACCACCACCTTGATCTGGGCGTCGTTAATCTCCCGACCGCCGTGAATTCCTCCGCGCTGGCCCCACACTTTCGTTTCCGTGGCATCTCGTATGTCCCGGTGCCCGACGACATCGTCGTCCCTGTCCCGGCCGCCTGGAGAGGAACACCTCTACGTCTCGAGATCCGCGCGAGTAACGCGACGCATTACGTTTTCTCTGCCGGTCCCGCAGGATCTATGTCGCAAATGCGGACTTTGCTCGAGGTGTCTAACGAACCTGTTAGTTGGGGTTTAGTGGTGAGTTTAATTTGACATCCCTTCCTTATTTAGGATATGGAATGGACCTGGTTTAGTTTATTAGTGTTAAATGTCGATGCTAACATGGGGTTGTGATAGGTGTTCTCCTGGGGATTTATTGCACGAGTAATGGACGTAATAATACCACGCCTGCGTATTTCTCGCGTTGGAGATATACACCACAGGGCCAGTTTCGCGATTGATATGGGGTTAGGGGCGTGTCTCAGGTCCAGCACAGCATTGCATGCAGAGGTATGAGAGTAGAGATAGAATTTACGATAATGCGATTTTGTCTTGTACGTCTAATGTAACTCAAGCGTCGCTAATCGTGTCGCATACACTGAAGCCCGGCTCTGTGTGACTGAAGGAGTTCAGGATTACCTTAGGTTAGGTAAGTACCTAGGTAGGTAAGCTGAGCTCTAGAATTTGGCATCATAACCATTACTCGGGGCAGATGGGAGTACTGATGGTATGAAATATTGAAACCGCCAAGTTACTCTATTAGTAACGTCATGATCCCTAATACATTCACAAATAGAGCCAAGTTTGATATGGTAAAAGTGCTTATGTGCATTTGTGTGTGCTATATACTTGCCTACTAGAGGCAACAAGCTAAAGTATATCCAAGAAGAGAAGTATGTGCAAAAAAGGGACAAGTACAGGTACGTCCATGGTAAAAATATATGCAAGTCGAAGAGAAAGTGTTGCGCATGCGCAATGATGCAAAAATCAGAAAACAAGGCCAGAAATATAAAGCGAGCGTTGTGTATGCAGCGAGTGTGGGTATGCAATGCGGGCTCTCGCAAAACCAAAACTCCCGACGACCAACCAGTCAGTCAGTCAATCTCCCTTCATGCCCTTTTGTCGTAATAATCCAACCAACCATGAACTCCTTGATGATGCGTGCCGTCATGCATAAAAATAAAAAAAAGGCCGTAGATGCGTAGTGCTGCGTAAAAAAACAAGAAACGCCGTCGGAGATGCATCGCTCCCACTCATATCTCGTGGATCGTAGATCGTGTTGTTGATATGTTTCGTGTATGTGAGTCCGAGATCCCTCTGTGATGAGGCAGAAATGCCATTTAGTTAGATTGGTATTGAGCGACGTAAGCGACCTCCATCTCACTGCCCAGCCACCGAGTGTGTTGCCATTGGGTTACCGGGCTATTCATCACTCTGTTAGCAACATACCTTACAACTTACTTAGTATGTCAGTAGAGAGTAGGACTTACGAAGCTTCCACCAACAGCGACGTTGAGGATGATGTACTGTGGCGTAGTGGCGAGCGAGTTCCAGACGTTCACGTTGTTGATGCGGCCACCGGTGACGCGCATGAACTGGACGCCATCGCGGTACCAGGTGATAGACTCGTCAACCCAGTTGCTAGGGGTGCGGTCGGTGATGATACGCCACGTGTGCCAGCCGTTATCGGGGACTCCAATGGTTCCCCCGATACCGCTATACTCGTTGCAGATACCGCCGGGCGCCACGTCGCAGTGTACGGTGCCGTAGCCGGTGAGCTGGCCGTTGACCATCTCCAGGATGTCGACCTCACCGCACTGCGGCCAGGGAGTTCCGTGTCGGATCGAGTCACCGAGAAGCCAGAAGGCCGGCCAGATACCCTGCTTCTGCGAGACGGGGTTGTTGCCGAATCGGATCTTGGCCTCGACGATTGTTTGTCGCCCATCAGGTGGGTGAAAACATACTTGGACTCCAGACGGGCAGATGTCCACTGTCCTCCGTTGTTCTGGGGTACGATTTGGAGTGTGGCACCACCCGAGAGCTGGTGGTTTTCTACGGCGGTGGCGGTTAGTTACGATTGTCTAAGTAAGGGGGGTGAGATGGATATTCATGGAATAACATACGGTTCGACCTAGTGTATGTCTCCAACTCGCCGTTGGCGTTGTTGGAACTCTGAATAATGTTCCAGTTCCCCTCGTTAACCAAAGATCCGGCCGCACCATTGAAGTTCTCCTGCCAAACGACACTGAAGCCTCCGTAGCCGGGACGGCTTCCGACACAACAAGAGGTAGCCGCTAGGGCCAAGGCGAACAACTTCGAGAACATTGCGAAAGTAGAATATATCCTGATATATATGTAGATGTATAAGGAGGGATAGTGGTACGTTGTACGATAGTGTGGTACGGTGTGTACGACCCGAATCAATCAAGAAAGGAATGGTGATAGCGATGTTCGCTAGTGTAAAGGATTGGAATGTATCGTGATGAGGAGCACGAAGATCATAACTTGATGGGGAGGAACACATAACCTCTTTATACTAAACATCTAGCCGACAGAAATATGATAGATGAACCAGGCCCTCGCGCCTCGAATGGGAATGAGGTTCTCATGGCTTGAGAGGAGATACATGACAAGGGTGGTGTGTGAACCCTGGTGCCATGGGAAGGGCACTGGTAGCTGAACCACGGGTTGAGAAACCACGGCGTGATCCCGACTAGACAGACAAACCACAAACCGCTATAGCATGAATGAACAAAATAAGATCCGAAGTGGGGAACTCAGGCCCCGTTGTTGAAGGGGGCCAGGTACCTACCTACCGAACTGAGGAGGTTGAAGTTACCTCTGTCGGTGGTGTAGCCGGTTTGAGATCGAGGAGCCGGAGATGGATAGACATTGGACTTACTTCGGTGGTATGGCCTGGAGGTGGTGAACTAGTTCTCTGGTCATTGCGACTGGTGCCGTTTTGGGGAAGGGTTCTCAACAACACGTGCCAGCGAGATCCACGAGGCGGCTTGATGTGTGTTAGGTTACACCTTCTTGTTTCTTTTGAGGGGTGCATAGCCGTCAGGGTAGGGACCACGGTTGAATGGCAAGAGGTTAATGTCAACCTCATGCGTCGCAAGTCACACCCCAGCACGCACTTGGAATGTCGCCATAAGCCGGATTAGGGAATTCGGCGTGGTAACATGCTGAATATGGGGACAGTCCCCAGCCCTCGCGTGCTTGACAGGGGCGGGTTGTGGGGAATTTGGAGTCTGGCAGTTAAGTGTGTCAATGAAACAACGCTTATCTCAACCACGATATAGGCGAAAATGTTTGAGCGACGACATAGTTGACAAGGTATCCTCGAATAAGCCGACAATAGGAGTCCAGGAATAATAGAGCATGATAGCCGTCAATCACACAAGTATAGGTCAGCCTAACAATACGTCTCGTCCCGTGCAAAGGACCCCGACCCCATGCGGTGCGAGCCGTCATCGTGGTCTTGCCTTACCCAGCATCTGTCTCAAATGTCTCGCAGAACTTAACGATGTGGCCCCCACCACATGATCGACGTAGTGCACGGTAGTGTGTACCTGCGCAAGCCGCGTGGCGTCGCATATCGATGATCTCCTTTGGGGCAGCAGTCATCGCGTCCTTTGATTGGTGGTTTCACCATCATGCCAGATCCATTTAGTTCAATCGACACACCCCCGGTTCATCTCATGTTGGGACTAATTAAAGTCGACAACTCCCGATCGGGAAGCTCGGTTGGCGTCCGAGGAAGCGCCGGACCGGCACTTGGGATGCAAAATCAAGATCCGAATTCGCGAATGATGCCTCAACTTGCGTGTCGCTGTTGACCTAAGACCTAAGATCTCGGTACAATTCCTCATTGAGGGAAGAACTATGCATCAACCGACGCCAAAAATGACTCCCAACTTGACATGATGACATACACGCGCGCGCAAAAGACCAAGATTTTGAGCCTTGTCGATCGCTGGTCCGCACACCAAACCACCCAGACTCAAGATCGCACCTCAAGAGAAAAGGTAACGTAGCTCTCCACTCTCGACTCATGACATGCAAACCCTTTCATTTAGCAAGTTCGTGCAGTGTGACGAGCCGTGATTGAAGTTTTGCTCATTTTGAGCTTCCCAAAGTATACGCCCTGGCCGTGATCTTGTGGGGTTCGTGGTGAATTCACTTACCATCAAAGCACCTACCAGAAATACGTCGTGCCCGGAAGACGTGTAAATGGGCCACTCAACGCGTTTTTGGACATTTGCCGACACCGCGCGGCGATAAAATATACGATGAACAGGTGGTTGCGCCAACTGGAAACTTTGGATCCTGAGTAATCGATATCTAGTGTGGCCAAGGCAGGGGGAACGAAGGATCAAACATGCTAGGATATTTGTCACAGCTACCATGCACCTGTTCATCCGGGCAGAAGGAGTCCTAATTCACTGGATGTCGCAACCGGTTTCGGGAAGGGCGGTATGCTTGCTGGTAACGAGAACTGGGCGTGCTGCGGTCTCGGCGATATGCGATAGTATCATGAGGTGAATAGTAACGGCCATTCTCTCGCACCAATGCAGCATGGTGGTCACGTTGTGCCCCCATCCACATTGACCGTGGACGCTCTAGGGTTTCGAGATCGGCAGGGCAGAGACGGACAACCTCGCCAGTCTGGCAGGAGGACACCGACGTTAGGTCATGATGATAGTGAAGGGCCGACAAGAGCTGTGAGCAAACGGAGGCCGTTCTCCGTGGCCAGAAGATTGAAAAGTCAGTTCATTGACTTTTGTAAGCCTATGCCGGTTGAGTTAGGTGAGTTAGATATGGAGCATTGGAGGGTGTCGAGTCGACCAGGAACAGCTAGTAGACTCATTGGAAAGCACAACCAATCCACGAACGTGAAGACGAAGTGCAGAGTGAGTTGGAGCCGTCGTTGCAATAAAGTTTAAAGGAGCAAATCGAGAGATCTAGGCGAGCAGAAGTCCAAGTTCATATATATGGCATTAGAATGCCTGCGCCTCGTATTTAATTATGAGATTAAAGTTGAGATCTGCTATATGACCAGCATTTGGCGGGTTCATATGTTTGAGCCCACAGTCGATCAATGTCGATCTCAAGTGCCGATCGCCGTTACGAGGTAGAGCGGACAGGAGGCGGAGTCTTTTCTGGGACCTGTAGCGATTGAATGGCTATCGACGTCGCAGATGGAATGGAACAGGTGACTTGGCACCACTGTGAGGAGGATCCTGTGCACTGTCCGTCATAACTTCTTAAGACCCTGAAAATCCCAAGCATGAACATGCGGGGAAACTAACGTCTATCTAAACAATCGTAACCCCTTCGTTCCCTCATCCTCTACAGAAACACCACCCATCTCTTCATCTGACGATTCCTCATTCAGCGCCATCTTCTGGCCAAACAGAGTGCCAAAAAACCTATCGATTGCGTTCTGCTCCCAACTTCGCCGATCTTCCGGGGCCATGAAATTTTGCAGTTTCTAAAACAGATTGGTAAATACTCCAACGTGCATCTGAAGACGAGGTTTGACTTACAGGCATTGGCGTAAAGCGCATTTTCCGGCCTTTGCTAGCTTTCGTATCCACGTGTCGCTTCGCTTTAGCTCTTTCACAGCCGCATAGCGGATAGTTGCCGCTTCCAATCCAGTGCCGGAGCCATCGCCGGAACGTTGATCAACTAATTCTTTTACTGTAGGGTGTCATGTCAGCTCATTCTATGCACGCCATATTACAGTTCAGGTGTTGTTTGTCCCCAAATGAGATACGAAAACCACTGTTCGTGATGAAACTTACATAACAATTGATAAAAGTCGGCGTCATCATATAAAGGCATCCTCGTTAATTTTTTGCGCAACTTGGTACGGCGCACATGACCGACTACAAAATGACAAGGTTAGGGCTCGACTTTCGGCGAAAGGGAAGCTTCCTTAGAACTTACGGTGTCCGCGTTCGCTTAATGAGCCGTTCTGGAGCATCAAGCTCGCTACTAAGCATGGCAGTAATAGACTTCTCTGAATTACCAGTAAATTTGTTGGCCGAGCTGGCCGTTATGCTTGTTTCTTGACGTCTCGAGACCACTACAGACAAATATCAAGTTAATAAGTGCATAACATCTTGAGTCATTCTCCTCTGGAGCAAATTGGCAGTGTAATGAAACTGGCCAATCAACGCTCCGAATTTAAGCAAATCGCATCATATAATAAATGTTGCTTAGCCAGTCTCATTAGACAGCGAGTTCCATAAGGTCCTCAGCTCTAGGGGATATAGTGCACGCAGTTCGTTGTTGACAACATCATAGTATCATCGTAGCAAGACATACCTTCTCAAGTACTTGTTTTCTCCGCAGGGCTTGATGTTTCTCATGGAGCTCCATCGTGTCCCATAGGGCCTTTGTCGACGTATCATCCGTCTCAGCATGTTTCCGCTTTTTGCCTTTGTGGATACTCGTGCGGAAGCCGTCGAGCGCGTTCCAGAGCTGCAAGGCAGATCTCTCTGCTGCCTCATACGGCTCTGCTACTTGGTCGTCGGCTTGTTCCGCATATTTGAGCGAGTTCATGGCTACGATCTGAGAAGAAGTGTCAGGGGTCATTGAGCTGTACTGTGAGTCTGGTCCTAACTTACCGACTTCTGTAAGCGTATACGAATGTTAAGTAGGGCATCGAAACCTTTTCTTTGACGTTGGACGGCTCGTCCCTTCTGAACATCGGCGTCGACTGTTCTTAATAATGACTTGACGACACTTTGTTCACTCATCATTTCTTTGACTGACGCCGCGATGCCGGAGCCTTTCAGGCGTTTGGCTTTCGTGCGACCATTGGCTTGCTCTTCGTCCTCATCTTCATCCTCATCTTCGTCATCGTCATCGTCACTGTCTTCGTCCGACAACCCATCTTCCTCATCAGAGAAGCCAGATTCGCCTTCATCAGACTCCTCGGCCTCGTCATCAATAAAGCCCCCTGTCTCCGAGCCGTTGGAAAGGTCTTCCTCGTCATCAATTTCATCGTCATCATCCTCTGCTTCTTCCTCTTCCTCTTCATCATCTGATCCCATAAAATCGGCAGCAGTGAGTCGTTTCGCATGCTTGTTTTTCTTCTTTCCCCTGAGAACCAACTTCCTAAATCGCTCGTCGCCGCTCTCGCCAGCGACTTCATCACTGTCGATTTCATCGTCTTCGTGCCCCTTCTGGTCGGTCTCCAGGTCAGCGGTATCGGGGTCATCGAATTCCTCAAGGGCGTCTTCATAATTGGACAAGGAGCCGTCTTCTTCGTCGCTATCCTCTTCTTCGTCGTCGCCTTCCAGATCCTCGCGCGACACTCGCGCGCCTCGATACTGTGGTCCTAGGGCTAATGGCTCATGGCGGCGGAGCTTGCTCTTGCTGCGAGGTTACTTCGATTAGTACACGGTGCGAGCTGTGTGGCGCATAAGAATAATGCGTACCCGACTGCTTCGTAGTGTTCGGTTCCCGCGATTTCGTTGTCGCTACTCTCGTCGCTGCTTTGGTCGCTCTCGTCCGGAACCCCGTCGGCTTCGGGATCGTAGTCTGTCAACACATGTTGTAAGTATAGGTCCACGCCATGCAGTAAATGTTTGTGTGGAAATACCTTTGACAGGGCGCTCGACCAAGTCAGCCAGTTCGCGCGCGTGACCTTGTTTTCTACCCATGATGGTGTCGTATAGTGCAATTTCTGTAATTCGGTCTCAGCCAAGCTTCAGTCGTGTTACCTTAAAGCTTCATCAATTGTAAGTGGGGAGCGCCTGGAAAATTTTAGCGGTAAGCTACGGCAGTATTGGCAGCGGATCATTACCCAAGGTGCTACAGTGGGTCCTTGATCTATAGCGCTGCATGCAGGTGGCTGCTTGTACCTAAGTATCTCTCTCTGCTCTCATGCTTCTCACGTTAGCGTCACTCATAAGGTACCTACCACATGTATGAGGGATGGAAAGAAGTTTTGTGTATAGAATATTAATCATAATTTCCTACCGGGTTGTCTAAGTCTCTAAGGTTGTTTAGTTACTTACTTACCAGGAGCTGATTAACCTTCAAAACAGAGCCTAACCACTCATTCGTCTAACCTCATCACCCTTTCAGTTCCACTCAGCCAGAGCGAGCGCCCCGTCTCAAACTCAAAGACTCACTCACTCACCATGAGGCCAACCCAAACCCGACTCTTCCAAACCCTACGACCTCTTCAACATGAAAACCCCCTAGTAAATCTCTCCCACACAATACACAACTTCAATAATTTCACTCAAGGCCAAACTAACACGCAATCCTTGGAATGTAGGGCCTTCCGCGAACGGGGTCCATCCACGCATGCAACGGGGTCTTCCGGAGCGGCGGAAGATCAAGGACGTCGCCAAGGTAGTCGCCGTGTCGTCGGCGAAGGGCGGCGTGGGGAAGAGTACGGTCGCAGGTACACAATCCCCCTTGTACTTCCGTTCCTAGGTATTTCGACGAAAGGGATACTAACATATCAGAAAAGCCAACCTAACCCTCGCGTTCGCGCACATGGGATATCGTGCGGGTATACTAGACACAGATATCTTCGGTCCGTCTATACCGACGCTATTCAACCTGTCAGGAGAGCCGAGGTTATCATCTAGTGAGTGACCATACCCCTGACGCACACTTGCTCATTAACAATTCTCTTGAAATGACATCACTAACAAACGAGTTCAAAGATAACCAGCTTCTCCCCCTCTCAAACTACGGCGTCAAGACCATGTCAATGGGGTACCTCGTCGGCGAGGACGCGCCCGTGGTGTGGCGCGGGCTGATGGTCATGAAAGCGCTGCAACAGCTCCTGCACGAGGTCGAGTGGGGTGGTCTGGATGTCCTAGTGCTCGACCTACCTCCAGGTACAGGCGACACACAGCTCAGCGTCACGCAGCAGGTCGTGCTAGATGGTACGAAGTTTTCCATCCATAGATGTGAGGCTCGGTGTGAAGAAAAATCGACTAACACAAATCGAATGCATCAGGATCCGTTATCGTCACAACACCGCATCCCCTAGCAGTGAAGGACGCCGTCAAGGGCATCAATATGTTTAAGAAGGTCGAGGTGCCCCTCCTCGGCCTCGTGCAAAACATGTCGACGTTCTGTTGCCCGCACTGCCATAATTACAATGATGTGTTCGGGTCCAATGAGCGAGTGTACGGGGTTTGTCGGGACCACGGTCTCGATTTACTTGGTGATATCCCATTGCACCACAAAGTCGCAGACGACGGGCAGGGGGGTAAGCCTACCGTCGTGGCGGAACCTGATAGTGACAGAGCCAAGGTATTCATGGATATCGCGGGGCAAGTGTGTACAAAGATAGGACTTTAAGAAAGTAAATGCATCATGATGAGAAAAAAAGAACAAAAGATCGCATTCTATATTGTGTATAAACATGTAGAAATATATTGTACTACCACGGGTCAATACCGGTTGTAGATTACATCAATTGGCAACAAGTCACATTATATGGGTGCAAACATCAAAACAGATCATACGTCGTGGTGTGCGCCGGCATATTGTTGTTTCTAGGTCCGGTCACTTCGTATACCCTGCCTATACACGAGTACTTAGCATGTCAACAACACGGAACAGACCAGAAGGATGGTGGAAATGACTTCGCTCTTGTTCTCAAGCTAGATATGGCTCGGGCGCCAGCGGAGCATCGCCGTCGCGCGACGTAGCGTCCCACTCGTTATACACGTTAGCATGCAGACTATGTGACTCAGGGAAATAGAGGAAACAAAGCCTATTAAAACAGTCCCCAACGCCAATATCACAGCCCTCCCATCGCCATTCCTCATACACTTGACTGAAGGGTTTTGCTTGGTATCGTCTGTAGCCAGCATTAGTCCAAATCCTCATTGGCTTGGTAGAGTGGCGGGTCCTCGAGGGATCTTTCCGCATGGCCTGTCCCGAGCCTGTGAAACCAACTACGTGCAGGTCAGTATAGCTTCATAGTGATAGGAGTCAAAACACCAACCCTCTCCGTGAACGCCTTCCGGCGTACGAAACATGCTGTCTTTCTTGGACTTGTTCGCCTTGGCGAACTTGGATTTGTTGTTGAACTCTTGCCACTTGTTCTTGCCAGCCTCGAGCTCCTTCTTGGCCTTGATTTTCTTCGCCTTCGCTTCCCATCGCCAGCGTTATTGAGAGCCTCTTTCTCTGCTCCTCTGGGCCAGTTCGGGGTTGATGCTGGCGGCAGCGGAGATTACGCCTGAGTCGGTAGAGGTGGAGGACGGCAGCGGCATTGGGGCGGGTGTGGCGAAGGGACTAGCGGTATTGACGGGTGTTCCGTCGGCTTTTCTCTTCTGTGCGACGGGGCGGATATCTTTGGAGCGCAATTGCTCGGTCGTGTCGTAGCTCTTGAACTTGACGACATATATGGGCGCGGTAGAGGAGCCGGTGATGGAGGTGATGCGAGCGGGGTAGAAAGCTTTGTCCCCGGACAGCCACTTCGCCATAACATTGTCGTTGACCTTGTAGTTCACGGGACCGGCGTCGGCTTCCTTCTCCTCGGGCGGCTGGGGCTTCTTAAAGGCGGGATGGTTCTCTCGCGACCACTTCTCCTGGACCGGTGGTGGCGACGGCGCCGAGGCTGGGGCTGGGGCTGCGAGTTGGGGCTTCGACGGTGCCTTTGTCGGCTTTAGTTCAGCAAGGGTTTCGTTTAGTAGCGAGAGCGCATCATCTAACTCAGACTTGAGAGCAAGGAGTTCTGCGTTACTTTGGTCATCTCGGAGACCAGCTTCTACAACATCAAGCTGGCACAGGGCGGTCAGCTTCGTTCGGCCATTGACGAGTCGCGAAACACACCTGTTCTCGGAACTGCTTGATATCCTCCTCGATGCTTGAAATATCGGCCATGGCGAATTAAAAAACAATGATAGGGAGAAGAAGGATGTGGAAATAGACAAGTGATGTGGAGGAAGGGTATATACGGACCCAGTGCAGGCGTAGAATGAAATGGTATCAGTGACTGAGTGCTGGTTGTTGGTTGGCTTGGTTTGGTTGGAGCGAGATGGAATCAGCGCCTGCAGCTGGTAGGATGGGCGGGCCCGCTAAGCCACTGAGCCCCGGTAATAAGATATCGATACCCGATCCGGGGAGCTAGGAACATAACCATAACCAATTACGTAAGCCCCGGCCCAGTTAACAGGGCATCCTGCAGTTACCGTAGCTAACCGGCCTCAGGTATGAAGATGGAATTACCACGAACTTGAGCGAGGATTGAGGGAGAGCATAAACCAAAGCCCTTCCAGGCGATTCTTCGGCCAGATTTATACGTATACCTATAAAAAAGACATCACGAGAGATTCAGCCACCCTACCTACTAAGTACTTAGGTAGGTAGGTAGCGCAACGTAGTTCTCAATTAAAACATCGCTTAGAAGGCCAACCACCTTCAAGTCGACCGAGCGCTGTTGCTTACTCGAGTAATTTCAAAATAGCCGTAAATGACGAGCTGATATACATGCACGTATGTAGAAATGTATCGGCGGTTAATTGACGAGATGATAAGGGGCATTCACTCGCCTACCGGTTACAGTCTTTTCAGCACTTATAATTCCTAACCACCCTTTATTTCCTCAAATGTCTCACAGCTGATGATATTAAATATTGTGCATTCGAACGTTGAATTTTCCTGTGCTATACCTCAACAAATGCTTACGCATGATGTAGGTGGTAATGTGAGCTGAAGCGTCGCGATAGACATGTTTTTAGGTTTATATTGGTCCGTTGCAGGTTTTGACTATACTATCGCCAACAAACTATAATATTATGGCTTTTTTAATAAATAGCTCCATTTAGAGGTATGCGCTGGTCTCCGACCGTTCAGCGAAGCTCTATCTCGCCACGGAGAATGTAAGGTGCCGCACGTTGAAATACCCCTATATTCTGGAATGATGCGTCCCATCATGCGAAGGTGCAGCACATAGAATGCTATTTATTTCAAGAAGGTATGCCGCATTTTTAGGTATGCTTAAAGCTACAGGGTGCTGTCTTCAAGCGTCATTAAGATATTTCAATCATGCTAAGCCTGACTCGAACTCGCCTCAGATGCAACCCAAACCCCATCCAGCCTTCCAGCCTTCCATAACTTCTTTCAGTTTGGTCAAGCCTATGAATGGCTAGCTAGTCGAAAGCCGAAAGCCGCCCCCATATACCACCTCCACTATATTTAGCAACGTTTTGCCTTGGGTAGTGAAGTT
The DNA here is from genome assembly GCA_004123355.1 of Amphirosellinia nigrospora. Classification (NCBI taxonomy): domain Eukaryota; kingdom Fungi; phylum Ascomycota; class Sordariomycetes; order Xylariales; family Xylariaceae; genus Amphirosellinia; species Amphirosellinia nigrospora. The sequence goes on along the minus strand of SCHM01000003.1, from coordinate 1,372,378 downwards.
CGCCTACCTCGTCGGTAACCTTGTCGCTTACCGAACGACACGACTGGTTAATCACGCGACTTGATTGGCGATAGGGTACCTGCGCGTCTAGATATATCCAACGGAATAGAGCTGTGATTTCCTATGTTTAGATAAATGTCATGATGTATTGCTATAGTAAGTTGCCCATTGCTTCCTTCAACAATTTAGCTAGGATTGCAATGTCTTCACGCCTGCTTCACGCTCAAGCGTAACACCTAGGGCGACTACTCACGGGCTGGGTTGAACACATGAGGAATTGCTATAGGAAGTCAACTTGATGCCAGCATTGCGGCAAATCTTTTACGAGGGGGCCATGGTTTTAAAGCTTATGTTCGCTGCGCCTGAGGCTCTAGCTAAGCGCTAAAAAGGACAACGAGCAGTGCTTTCGCGCGTCTCGCCTTAGGCGAATATAAACGGTGAAACTAAGCTGTGATACAAGGGTAATTTTCATTTTCTCTTCTTTCGATACCTATAATGTTATCGTGACACGAGCCGGGCAGGTACACGTGTCGTTGGCATGTGTGCGTTCCATTTGAACGACTTTCGGCGTCTTGCAGAGGAGATCATCCGATTTTTATGGATGACGCATGTGAGTTATATAATACCATTTACAAGCGGTTTCGTCGTCCATAGCATTACGTTAGCCTGTATATCTGTTGCAAAAATGCCCTTAACCCTATAAATTTCACTTCTAAATCCTTTTACAAGGCTCGTTACTGATAAAAACCAAATTTAGGGCAAGACACCTACGTTACATTCTAGTCAGTTCCCTTTCTCTCATTAAATTTAGGCCAAGTGACAAGTGGCGCACTCATTCTCCATTCCGGCCTTTAAATACCCTATTAGGCAAAATCGGTCTTTTTATAGAGTGCTGTTAGTCCTAGCACACCATGTTTTTTGCAGCTTTTGTCAGTAACTCCATATAATTTCAGGAATTGGACAATGACTCTATAGATGACACAGCCTGGGCCACTTTAATCATCCTATCGGAAGTGTAGACGTAGTGTAAGTTCGGTGGCGTTGTTGATTGTGGGCCGACGATACTACCTACTTAGAAGTGTTGGCTGGCTGGTTTGCTCAAAGGGGAAGGAGGCACCTATAGTCGACCGACATATTATTGAGAGCTTCAACACCCAGATGAGATACGAAAGTTAGGCTTGGCAAGGTTTTGTCAATCCGAGAGAATAATTTTCGTTATACAGAATTCTCATTTGAATATCAAAACTACCTCCGTAGGTATACATAGCGACAAACTGGGCTGTTAAGCTAGCAAAAAAATGGCAATCACCTCCATACCTGAGACTGTATAGAGCTACAGCCGCTATATATCACTTTGATGTTCGACCATTGGTAGTTTAATCAACATCTCACTTACGCTCAGCCTTGTTCTCACCCTCACAACTTACACAATTCATACACCACACTTAGCCAGCTCAGATTTAGATTTCCGTGTGTTCTATTTCCATAATATGTATTTACACCCATTGTTTTGGCTACAGCCCTCTCTCGACAGAGGTACATGGATCGAAAATCGTGGCGTTGATTCGATGATACTGTGTGACTGAGGTGCATATGGCACCACCCTCAATAGGAAGTGTTTGCATCATATCCGCGCGCCATTAATAAAACAGGCTAGCTATTTGGCATGTAAGCTGTAGAGAGACTGAATTGGAGATGGCCGAGAAAGCAATGAAACAAAATACTTGGCAGACACCACGAACACTACTGACTCTCTTCCCACCACTCCTTGCAATGTTTCGAGAAATGTCGCACAAAATGCGCCAATTCACCTCCAGCTGCATTACAATAACTCTGAGCATCGGTGAGAGTTGGAGAGCAGGCTTATTCCGCGTAGGACATGGTCCCAGCTTCGTTCATCCCACCCCACACTTCATGTTCCTCGAATCAGGCTCGAACCTACTATTCCAATCTTCGACCCCTCACCTCAGAGAGCACATGGCCTTACATGTTGTAGTCATAGGAACTTATCATTTCGGACGAGGGGCGATGCAGCAGGCATTGTGCCCATGTCGGAACACTGCCCCTCCGATCAAAATAGATTTCTCTTGATTTTCGCCTCGCCTTGCAATGCTGGAAAGTTTGTTGTGGCATGGATGCAAAAGTACAACCGTAATGTTCCACATTGCTTACGGCTACTAGTAGATCAGAACGTGATGTCGGCTGTACCCCTAATTATATGCTATTCCTGTCGGCCCCCATACATGTCTCGCCAGCAGGTATTATAACTATCTTCTAGCTGCCGTATACTAGATTACCATTGTTCTCAAAGACTTTTGACACGTTTTGATTTCTGTGAATCTTTCAAAACCTTTGCTATCATCTTGCTGTTTCTGATCTCAAGTTGAGTTCTCACGAAGTTCATATATTGCCTAACGTGTCGTGGTGCATATCCCTGCCTCGTTGCCTGACCATGACAATCATTCCCGACTCATTTGTTACTCCAGGAAGCAAGGGAAGCAAGGGATATGCAAACCTCACCAGCGTTCCGTTCTCTCAACTATCACCACGACGCGAGGAGTTGCCGCACACGACCTGCTACCATGGTCAGGGACTGGAATCATTGGCCAAGGCCCGTCCCTACTAGTCTCAGTCGTCATGCGAAGGGAATTGTCTCCACGATTCCAGGTCCTGTCGGGTACATCGGTAGTCATTGCTAAGAAGTAGGCAACCAAACTCCTTTCCATTTCTGGTAGCCCTTATTCAGCCTTTTTTCCACTTCCCTCTACTTCCTTGACCTGGCATCTGCTGATTGGACATATTTCATGATTAGCTAGATAAACGATCAGCGAGAGCCTTGAACCCCCTGCCGAATTTGAAGCACCCATGCCCTTCTACGCAGCGTTTTCGGTGAGACATAGTCGTTCAAGGGCAGTCGTAATACGAGGTTCCGATCTCGCGGCAGACATGGTCATTGCAGGGAGAAAAGATTCCAGGGACGAGTGAATTCAGGTCCGAGCCGATGGAGTTATCTCTGTGCCTGCGCATTTGGCTATGCCCTTCGGTCCCTTCCAACTCTGTCAAAAAGAGTTTTGAGGCCGCTAGCTTTTGGCCACTTCGGTTATGAACCATCTCTCGCTTAATGACGACTTTTCTCCCGAAGTTCTAGGCGCACGTCTCCTTTATGATAATGGACCCAAGCTCCTACGACATGGAATTCTCTCCACAGATATTAATCGACAATACCTACAACATGGAGAGCCACAACCAACCAAATAAGCACAATGTGGACAGCCCGTATGGATATCCTTCGTCCTCGTATGAGCACCAATTAGTTTCGTACGGGTCACCTCATTGGAGCCAAGAACTTGAGTCGAACTTCTCTTATGACCCGAATGGAGTGACAAATAATGCTTCAAGCTCAAGTTGTCCGTACGTGAACGCCTCTTTGTAATCCCGTTCTTACTTAATCGAAATGTTAGGTTTCGCTCTGAGGTCCTGAACAACTGTGGCAAGGCTCGCTTTTATGCCAGAGCGTTAGAGTTCTATTTGCTCGAAGAGGGAGACGACAATTTCACCTGCCTATTTGTGGACTGCGCGGTACAGCACAATAATGTCAAATCCATGCTGAGACATGTCAAACATTGCAAGCATTTCGATAAAGGCGTGTTCCGGTGTCCGCCTTGTGGTCGGAACGAATCGTTCCGACTTCGATCTAGCACCAAGTGCCGCTGGGACAGAGAGCATCTTGGGCAGAAAATTCGAAAATTCTTTGGTGGCCTTACGAATAATCGCCTAGATACCCAGAAACCCGCGGAGGCTAAGCTTTGTTGCCAATGCAAAGCTTCATTGGGCCAGAGATCAATGCAAGGCACTGGCCCTACCACACATTTTATTGCAGACGATTGCACGCACTCAGCCAAACCTCCCTTTTCCCCAAATCAGTTGGAATTGCCAGATGACCCACGCTGGGAGCTAGCATCGTCACCTGGCCTCTCAGAGCTGTCTGGGGCGGAATTGTCTATGGCATCACGCACTGGAGATTTGAGCTTCCCAAATAGCCCAACACAAGCGCAACGTCAGCCAGAGAACCCTACCGTATACCCTGTATCGGAGATATCTTCAGCAACAGCCAGTCCAGATGGGGATCTAGTGAATACCAATATCTCGCCTAAATCGTCCACTCACGGGGATATCCCGGCCAATATTCGTCGCCGTGATTCCCGAAGCATGGTGAAAAGAGTTACTCGTTGCGTTACCGAACTTTATGGTCAAGCCAGCTCTAACACGTGTGTCAAAAATCAACGCTCTGCCAGTCTCTATGAAAACTTGCCGGTAAATCATGGTCTCGGACCCCTCGATACACCAAATCCGGAAACCTTTCTCAGATCGGCGAATCTGCATCCCGGTCATCTCAAGTTGAGGTTAGAGACATCCCCAACAATTATAGATGTTCCTGCGTCCACTCCAGACTTCAGTGCACCAGTGCATAGGAGCCACACCGTCAATTATCCTACCACAATGGCAATGCAATCGGCGATTAGTCAACCTATGAGTTTTACATATTCGCAGCCAAACACAGTGCCCGTGTCAGATCCTTTCTCTCTGGTAGAAAATATCTTCATGCCCCAGTCATTTCCAAATTCCACATTCAATCCCCCGCCGTCGGCATCGCCCTCCTCGATGCTGAATTCGGGGACTTCGCCCAGCTCGCCTCGCCAGAAACAGAGCTAAAATGCCACATGTGTGAATACAAGCCATCAGGGAAGCCAGAGGAGTTCAAAAACTATTTGAAGAAGCATATAAAAGGCCGACACGGGGAAAGCCCCCGACAAATTGCCCTTATTGTGGCAAAATGTTCACCCGCAGTGATAACAGTACGTAATTCTCGAAAATATTTTCTTCCTGTTTTGGCAAATTTCAGAGCACGACGTTCTTGCACCTTGGTAATCACGCTATACACAGCAATCCTGCACCCTCATAATCACGCTATAAACAACAATAACTAACTCCCAGCGTGTAGTGGGTGCTCATTGTAAGAGGAAACATAATACCTCTAGTACGTCCCCTTCTAAACGTCGCCGTGACAGTTCCGATAGCCTTCTGCCACCGTCGCCGTTGAAGAGGAGAAACACGGCGAAGGGTAGAACAACTCGCAAATAACTCTGGCTGTTATTTCTCATCTTTATCTCATTGTGTCTTTCAGGTCTCATTCATATCTCCTCGGTGCTGTTCCTGAGCGCCTTTTACTTTATTAATTCCTTTAGTCATCGGATTGGCCTTCTAAGTAGCTGGTCTCACCTAGTAGGTCCACTTCTCCGTGACAGCTGGAGATTGGGTGTCTATAGGTAATGACTCATGATACGACGGCGATGATGATAATGGACTTCATGCTCGTGTACGTGCCGGTAGTGGACACGGTTTTCACTATTTTCAGCCATGGAATTTGGGCAGAGGAAAGGAGGTCTTCACTCATGTATGAACTCAGTTGAGAGTTTAATCCGTTGAAATCATTCCTAATCTACCGAATAAAATATGATATCCATCTTCTCTGACGTCTTCTCATTAATGCAAACGTGAATCAATCGCTGTGATGAGATAAGCACCAGGTTACTGTGTTCTGACATCAATACTGTCGACAGTTAAACATCTTCGACAATACAAACCAGTACTATTCGTAAGAGCTAAGGGTTTCCCGACGCAACAGTCTTGCGGATTCTTATCGCACCCGTGCTATGGATCTGTAAACTAGGAGCAGAGGCATCATTAAGCGACCATACCATGGACGACAGGACACTCAACGCACTCGGTGTAGCACATCCCAAGGTCTTCATCCGTAGCCAACGTCGCTATGATGATCTCACGATACCTCGCCTGAACCCCCTTAGGCATCATCTATACATGCCTCGCCCCATGCCCTTGAGACCTTGAACCCTGGGAACAAAGGACATATGTGTATATGGTCAGGGACTAGTCAACGACGAGGACTGGGCCCTGTGGGCAGCAACTGAAGTTAATACATACCCTTGCACTGACTTGCAAGATCCTGAAAGTCTCAGTACAGTTTATTCCACATCCACTCAGTCTGTATCAGTGCATCTCGGCTCACGTCGGTCCTACCCTGCGCCAACTCACCACGTAACACGCCCTGCCACCACTCACACGACATCACAAGACATCCCGTCCTCACATAGCCAAGTTTCGCAACCTTTCGCACGACTAACGAAGGGATTTTAGATTACGTTCCGTCCTCCTCGAGATGTGTCGCATCCCTCAGGGATCGAAGGGCAGGCAGTTGTGAGTCCCTGCAGGCAGCGAGGGCCTGAAGTTCGTGTGGGTTACCCAAGATACCCTGGGCGTCATTAAACCGTGCTCGAATACTCCGGAATGAGTTGAGAGATGTCGAGATTAAGAGCGCGGAAAGAACTATAAAGCATGATGGCTCTGCTCTGCTTGACTTCATACTCTATTATGAGCACACGCAATCACAGCAGAACAACCCTCAGCTCAAACCTACTCACCCTCATCGCGAACAATATATCTATATTCTTCTTCACTGAGAGGCTACTTGGCGCATTACCCCAGTTCCAAGTATCACAGAGCCAAAGGTATCCAGCACTCACTCACACACTCGAGTATACGTATACACTTCAATCAATATGCCATCGCGCAGCGCCACGGAGAATCCTAAGTAAGTAGCATGTTAGTATTATTTGCTTTTCCTTTTCATTATTATCTAAGAACAGCAGGATTCACTAAGCACTACAACTCTCCTGTATCTTATGAATAAGAAACCATATGCAAAACATTCTGCGCAACATGCCCCAAGAAAAATACCCCATGCACTTATTTAATCACTCAAGTGATCTAAGTTGGTCTCTAGGAAGCAAAAGTCGAAGCAGGGTAGCCAGCACAGCTACTCAAACCTCCCATCCGGTCAGACGCCGTTAGACCGCTACATCTCAGAAGCCTCGGCTCATGAGCAATTTACCATGAGCGGATCCTCCCAGCGGTCCGCGGGCCAGCAAACAGTGCAGCAGTGGGACACTACGTGGAATCAAGCTTCCAAGAGCAGTTGAGATCTGGGGATTCTCTTCGAACCCAGGGCAATGCATATTTCGCGATTGCGATCAGGTAACCTACCTAGACGGTAGTAATGGAAGTTTTGTTTGTCTCTTTCGCTCTCGCTCTTGGCTTTGCATGATTGTCCTGTCTGAATTGGGCAAAAGAGACGGGCGCGAATGACGTAAATCAATGGGTTCGAGGAATTTAAGCGAGAAATAAATGCATGTAGCGGACGGGGAAGCGCGTCGCATACGGAAATGCGACCAGGTTACCTAACCGGGTTTTCGGGGGTAACATTTTTGGAGCCTTGGTCGTTCGACACCCGTCGCTAGTTGCTTTCGATTGGACGGAATTTGCCGTCGCTGTTTCTCTCGGTGTTAATAGAACTCTTAACTGCCCAAGTATGGTAATTCATGGATCTATCCTCTCTATCTCCTCACGATGGGATATGCATATGTTGTGCGTCGGGTAAACCTGTACTAGGGTTGTTGATCCCGGATGGGGGAGCTCGATTCAGATAGCCCTGGAGAAATGGGTTACGTAGACCCTGAGCATGTGACATGGACATCGTAGGAATAGGAATCTCAAGCGAGAGCGGATGCGGCGCTTAGAAAATCGAGTCACGCACCTCGATTCCTGGTCTATGAACTCTCTCTTGCGGCCAAATCTTTGTAAACATCATGATGGGATATGGAGGGGAAGATCGATTGATACACGGGCTCTAGCTGAAATCGAACGAGCTGCGTCCCCGGTGAACAGATCGTACGGTTTCGAGGGCTGAATGCCGTGATGGTGGATGGATTGGTCGGGTTGGTGGGGTAGACTACCTTGGCGTCGATGCATCTCGGGCGTAGTGCGGGTGTGTTGCGGGCGTGTGTTGCGCATCTCGTCTCCAAGTTTAAAAGCATTGGTTTGCTGGCCACACTCGTCAAACTGTTCTTCACGAGCGCTGCTTCCCGCTCGTACGTCGTCAACTTGTTAGGGTTGTTGGTTGGCTCGTGATGTGTGATGTCTGCTGTTCATGTACAGCATCATACACTACATACACTACATCCCTAACCTAAGACTTGAGGAGACCGACGCTCTCAGAATGGGCCATGTACGGTTACCGGATTCAACCTCACTTCGTCACCTGCGCTTCTCCGGTGCATGATGTTTTGGGGTAAAGACCACCAATCCAGTAGGTACTGCCGTCGATTCTGTTGGGTTTCTGAAGAGTCGTCGCGTATACGATATTATGACAAAAGTCGATCATGACCCTCATGGTTGGCGATTATAACAAATTGTAGGAGGCAGTGTCTGCTGTGTCCCCGCCAAGAACCCACAAACCACCAAGAATTCGTTTTCTTTTTCTTCTTAACCTGTCATGGCAGATGCCCAGCACTTGGCTAATTGGTAACTATCGTGCGTAGTCCCAGCGTTGATCGAGCGTTAGTTAGGGTTGGGAATGTTTTCCAAATACTCCTATGTGTAACCCCCTCTTGGCGTAACGCGGAGGGTTTGTCACTCGAACCAGGTCATTGGGATGAAATACCAGATCGCATTTCCTCCGGTAGATCATTATGTCAAGGACGAACCAGACTTAGGAAGGGGTCTTGGGAAGAGGGGCCGCGCCTCAGGCCTGGCTCGAACGATGTTAGAGTGTTACATTGCGGATCATGATGCTGGCTGGTACTTGCTCTCCGTCTCTTCAAGTGTGGGCTCTTCACATTTGCCGGCGTGCAGAGAGCACACAGGGCGGAGTGCAGTAGTCTTCCTACTAGTACGCTGGCGGCGGTAGTAGCCTACGCTTAATAGGATATGGAAAGGAGCTGTAGCTACTAGCCAATAAAGAGCGTTAAGAGCCGGGGATCATGATGATGCACCGTACCTCGTAAGGGCATGTATATCATAGTTGAATAGAAGTGGCTTGGTAGAGTGCAGTAGTGGACTAGGTCTCGAGGGTGGGAAAGGTATTTGGAATATGGTATTTGTATGAGCATTGTAGGGATTCCTCCAAGAAAGTCCCATTATTATATCACATTGATGTGTCTCTGATTGGTTACCGAGACGGCATATTAATTCTACACTACTACTAGTATGTAACCTAGTTGCTAGACTCGCACTGGCCACATCATCTCTGAGTTGTTCAGACTCGGGCACTGGATCAATAAGCTGTGCATACATATACTGTAGTTTGTTGATACAACAACCACTGCGTAGAGTACTACACTATAAGCAGACCTGGGATGATAATCATCATTAGTCCTTGTTCAAACTTTCTCGTTCTCTCTCTATTGCGTCTTTTCTTGTTTTTGTGTTAGTTGTTGGCGATGAGTCTGCACTAGAGGTAGGCTGTTAGAGGATCATGCTCACGAGAGCATCTGATTTTCGAGTCTGGTCGCCTGAGCTGTACCAATCCTTGTCTGGCGGTGAAGATGCCCCCGCCCCGCTAGCAGACAGTTTGCCAAGTCGCATACGGCTCTCGGAAAGACTAGGCCAGACAAGGACGTTATGGCACACAGTATGTCGGTCATCTTAGGATCGCTTCACTCTAGTGTCGATGTTTGCATGAGCGAATCGCGCGGGCAACCGGAAACGAATAATGAAAAATGTCGTTGCATCGTGCCGAATAAATGCTTCATGCCCATTGCCCATGCCCATCTAGTAGTCTGGTTGGATACTGTGTCCATATAGACTGTTTCAATCTTTGGCCGTTTAGTCAGTGCGCTCGTTGGTAATGGATAGACATTCTGGTGTTATAATATTTCTGGCATTATATGTCGGACTCTGTAGGATTTGTGCTAAATGACGATGGACTGCTCTCCGTGTTTCTGTTGTGTTTGCGACCAAGAAGCAGAAACGGAACAGCAGCAAGCCAAATTGCCGAGACCCCAGCATTTGTGTAAGTCCATAGTGGACCCTGACCATCCATTGCCGATTCTGATGTCAGACCAAAGCTCACTGCAGGCGCCCATTGAGAGGATACTTGGCATAGATTTCGTTGGGCTCGACACTAGCTAACGGATCTTCCTGCCCGTAAGCCTCCCTAACAAGACGGACTAGGAGTCCGAGTCGTCGAATACGGAGAACGGCACAACAAGCACCTATCTAGGGATATGTATGATGGGTGTGCGGCACTGCATATTGGCTGTGAGACGCCGCTAGGTTGATAATCCGAGATGGTTGGATGGACGGAAATCTAACATGGATGGATGTACACGACACGGAGCATCGACATCCCTTTTTTCCCCATTCAATACGCCAGGCAGAGACACACTGCAGTAGATAGATAGATAGATAGATATGTATGTCTCCAAATTTGCGCGCGCAAAAGACCAGATCGACCGTGCATCACAAACGCCTCAACCGGCTTTTCTCCCTCGATTGGCGCGGCTTCGGTCAGTTCAGGGTCCATCCACTTACAGCATACCTATTTGCACCACACCCGTGAACGTACTATCCTGTTCCCGGCGGCGTGTTGCAGCAAAGGATTCCCGAGACGGTAGCTAGCGATCCGCAGAGACCAGGGGGGCGACGGATTGTGCTGTGCAGTATTGCTTCCCTTCCCTCTGCTTGCACCTCCACTGCAGACTGCAGACTGCTCTCGATCTTTGACATGATACTCTCTCCAATGGTGGGACAGCCCGACTGGCTGGACTGGTGATGGTGGTGTCGCTGACATCGACTGGAGATGCGCGCGCGTCGTCACCAACTCTTACGTTCTTACGGCTTCACCGCTCCAGGGATGAACAATCGGTCGTCGATGCTGAATCAGACTTCCGACTCTGCCCAGTGCCCAGTTTCGCATACAAGCATATACATACATAATACTCACATCATTATTCCCGGGCCCATCATACCATCCATAGTTTCGAGACCAAGTCCGAGCCAATTCTCGCGTGACAGGCTCCTAGGGGCAACACGTATCCGATGTACCGACGGTAGGTTGCTGGTGATTCAGCTGAAGCAGAATATCTTTCATCCAATTGAGCCTGATTGCCTGATTGTCTATTTTCATGAATTTGAGACGTCGGTCGCTTGCCGGACGGGAAAATTACCCGCGTCTCCAGATTGATCCCACCTGCGGTACAGCGCTATATGAGGGCGGCACCGGTGTTCATTGGAGAACGAGGACCACATAATAAATATATTGAACACGACGTGACACTCGTCAGGAGGAAAGTACCGAGTCCTATGACTTGGCACATTCACCAAGACGAGAATACACGACCAACTCGCCTGGACATGGGGAAGTGGAATATGCAATGGTGACGATGCTCGATGTGGCTCGTAGGTTTTGAAACAGGTTGCAAAGAATTCAAATAATTGGAATTGTTTTTGCTCGACGTAATACCGACCTAGTCCATTTGCGACGAAAGATCATCTATACAATTTGCTAAACATTTTAGACCGGTGCGGGAGGCTTTTAGTTAGCCCCAGCCAGAGCCACTGAGAGGGGGGTGTGTTGGAACACCCGCATATACTGCTGGTATGTACATATTGTACAAGGGCAGCGCTTACATGCTGTTTATGTTGTGGTCCGACTCGGTACTTCGCCAAAAGGTACTTCAGAAAGGTTCATGATGTCTTGTGATCCACTCGGGCCACCGAAGTCACTTACAACCCCCAAGCGCTTCATCGACGTGCCGCCCTGCTCATCCTTGTCGCATTGGCATCTGGAGTCCCAGGCCCAGTCCCAGTCCCAGCCATGGAAGTACTCCATTTTAGCCCGGAAAACAATGGGCGGCACAGCAGAGGGATTCGTGGATAATGTATCACAAGTCGCAATGGGTTGATATGCCAGCATCCCCGCTGGGTTGGGTTGGGTTGTCGGCTGACGTTACCTTGCCCGCGGTACGGTGTACAAGTCCAGTCCCAGTCTGCCCAGAACTGAACTACATACCCATGATACCCATGATATTTCATATGCCAGACACCGAGACAATGGGTTCAGCTAAAAGACATTGATATATCCCAGCCCACATCCCGCACCCCCCTTCGCATCTACACTCTCATCTATTTAGATCCCGTTTCATCTATATACTAGCACGAACCCTAGATCCCATAAACCCATCCCGTCCCGCAAAATCCTCTATTTACTATTCCTCGACGTCGACTTACTACACAACGACATCGTGGATGACTACGACCTCCGACTCTTTTGTCATCACTGTCACATACCGGAGCCCTATATATGGTCTAAGACCTCGACTACAATGCATTTATTCGACCTTCCACTGGAGTTGCTCGACCAGATCTTCTCAGATGCTGTCGAGGATAGGACCTTTAAGCGTGTTATGAGACTTCGTCTCGTAAATCGTCCGTGTCACACATCCCACGTAGACGGTGTCCTGTCAACTAACATGTTATATAGGCCAGTTCAGATGCTTGACTGATGAAGCCATATTTAGCTCGCGGATGCTTGATGATGTCGCCTTTGATCCCGAGCTGAGCTTGAATGATCCAGAGCATCACGATTCACCGTGGATTTTATACCTACGGACATATCTAGGTCGACGGATTTACCAGGAGCACAATGAGAAAACAATGCGGGGACAGTACAGGAAGGTGGCTGAATATCTATGGATTACCGGTAGCAAGCTTTTCCCCGGCTTGACCTTCGAGGATTGCATTTACGACCTCTCGGGCGTCACATTTTTCATCAATTCATCACTAGAGACATCAGCTTTGCTCAAATCAACATGCTGCAAGGACACGTTCAGTCAACCGCAGCTCGCTACATTATTTCTCAATGCCGTAGTTTATATGGGCATGGAGCCCTTCGCTAAGGCTCTCATCTCCGAAGACGCAAATGACTACTGGCAATGTCCTTCAGTGGCTGCGAGCACAAAGCCCTGCTTTCGGAGACTCATCGAGATGGCCTCCTACCGTGGACATTTGGGATTGGTTGAGCATCTTGTCCACGTCGAGAAGAAAATGGCACACAAGAGCACCTGGGCTTATATGAGCGCCAGTACCGCATCAAGTATACTACGATACGCCGCTATTGGCGGTCATGATGTTGTCATGGAGTATGCCCTAGATAATAGCAACCTATTCCACGAACATCTCACATCAACCACACGGCGGAATCTGGGAACCGCACTAAGCTATACAAGTTCACAAGGCATATATCGTCGACTGGTAGCCATCCTTGAGCAGGGCATGGATCCATTTGAGATAACGACACGTGACGACGTTTATTCCCGCCTCGACCAAGCGGCACGCCAAGGCAACACAGAAATGGTCCGGTATCTACTAAGGCAAGATCTATGTCTGAACCAACCAGGAGCACACACCAATTCAGAACCCCTGCCACAAAAGCAGGGGTGTGACTCCCTCAAGACACGCTCCCACTTTAGGCCACTCATCAGCGCCATAGAGAGCGGCAACGTGGAAACGGTTGAGCAGCTCCTTTGGCACGGCGCCGATCCCAATTGGTTCCCATCTACGAGGACGGCGCTGATGGCAGCCGTGCACAAGGGCGATCTGGCCATCGTGCGCACACTCGTCGAGTACGGCGCCAGGGTCGACGTCGGGACCCCATCCCCGCTCGTCGTGGCCGTGCAGCAGGAGAACGAGGAGATATTCACATATTTAGAGTCTATGGGGGCGCTCCACGAGCCTGAGGTCGGCGCCTGGGCCATGGCCTACGCCCAGGTTTTTGGGCTCGACACTATGGTCGAGGTATTACGAAAGAAAGGCGTTGGCGCCGATGATGTGCTCCATCACACCCCACGTGCGAGGAAGGAGGAATACGGGCGTTATCTTTTCAGGAGCGAGCATTATGGGCCAGGGGCGTTGGAATTCTGTCGCAAATCATTGTACTAGTTTTGTTTTTTAGCGATACCTTGATACCAAATCTTTCAAACAATGCGAAAGTGCTTTTTGTCATCTTCACTCTCGATTTGGCTATGTAGGTGTCTTATCCCAATTAAACAAAAAAGTTCCCCGGGAGTCTGGGTCTCACCTATCCCTACCCGCCAAGGGTTTTAAAACATCGATAGCGTTGTCAGTCAGCCGGCCGGCACCGCTAGTGGTTCCCAGTTGTGACGCCAAATCCTCCTCGCCTTTTTCCTCCCTGCTAGTATTTTAGTTCAGGTTTACGCTAGGTCTGCTGAGGTGATAGTATAGTTCGTGCTTGTGATCTTCAATTTCAATATCGATAAGCTATACGCCGTGAACTTGGCCGTCGTAAGCGGAGTGCCATGGCACTATTGTTCGGAGTTACCGTCGAAGAAGATTGATGCCCAGCATGGCAGTAATTACGAACAATGTTACCGATATTCCCTAATCTCTTTACTTACAAATGATGTATATCGCCACAATTTGCTTTTTAGCAGTCTCTTCGTATATCAAAAGTACAGCAGGCTAGGCAGTTATATTGCCAAGATCGTCGTTATCTGATGTCAAATGTGAAGGGCTGATGATCCCAGCCCCACCCCAGCCAGTGGTACGCAGTCACAATGTCAAAGATTGGTACCACTTAAGCCACAGACTAAGCCCCGTGCATGACCCGTGATAACACACCTAAGATCAGCAGCTAACATTACGTAGGGTTGTGCGGCTTTGAGCGCTTTGAGACAAGCCTCTACAGCCTTATACAACAACGGCGTAATGGGGGCTGGGGGTAACGACTGATCGGGATCGACCATGGCACTGAAGAATAAGGTCGATCGAACGGCGAGAATTAGGCATTGGTGTTAACGAAGAAAGGACAGCCACGTTTCTACTGTACTCTAACTCAAAATTGAAAGAATCTCACTTTGAACCCACCTCATGTTGTAGTCTTACGTAGGTATGTATGAATAGGCTATGGAACCAACATTCCATACTCATGATCTCACGTAACAACACTCCGCTTTGCACTAGGACGGATGGCTCGGAAGTAGTCCTTTGGTCAGTCGGTGGTGCAAAAAATACGATATAGCTGAAGTTGAATTTGTGGCTTTCAAGGGGCAATCGCTATTGGGGGAAGGGGGCCAGAATTGATGATTCCATCGGCTTAGCTGGCGCGTCCCACGGGGTGGAGTAGAGAAGCAAGTAAATGATAAGCTACTAGTGGTGAATGTACGTACCCGAAATGTGATTGATAAGGCTGGTAAACGTCATGGGTAATAAGGTGTTTGTTTCCGTCGTAATACTACAGGTACATCCGTTCTAAATTAACTCTACCGTTACGTTGTTGGCAGTTTTAGCTATAAATATTCGAGGAGGCCTATGTATATGTGAGAATGTTGGTTTCTCTATAGTACTTAGGCATCTTGTACTTATGCAAAGGTTCGCTACACAGGGACTGGAAATAGTCCCAAGCATATTTAAAAGGCTTGTTCTAGATTTTGTTAGGCGTACCAAGCATGCATTACGACCTCCTGAAATAGGAGCCATGGTGGCGCCTGGTCTGGTTGCAATGGCCCCCGTTAGCTCGGATCGCATTCAAAAGACACCACATGGCAGAGATAGGGAGACCTACGTAGGCAGACATCATGCGAGGAAAACTATTGGGCCGGAATTGAGGCGCGCCTTGCCAGTTGCGCAACGTTGGAATGGACGCCAAAGCGATAGCGAACGTTTATTGGTAATACAGCATAAGCCATGTTCCTGATGTCATGTATACTACCACATAGCTGTATAAATGCTACCTGATAGATCCTACTGCTTAGATACACTCACTCCCAACCTAAATCCTCGTCGCATTCTATAGGGACCTGATAGGTAGGGTAGCTTCACTTGTTGGATGATGGACACGCACTGCACATTGATATTAAAAATAACCCCTTTAATGCTTGGTAGTCTTTAATCATGTCATAAAACTCCAATCCGATATTCAATGATACACTACCGTGAGTGTCTGTAGCTCTGATGCTTCCTATTTGATGCCGACAAGCCCTAGAGATAGATCGGATCTTAGTTTCTCGGGGCCACCCGAGAGAATATTGCATCTCTGCAGGATGGCCCAATAGCCGTTAAATATTTGAGGCGAACCGAAAGAATAGATAACTACGTGGTAATGAAGAATGTTACAGTTGCAGTGACCCCGTGACCGGGTGGGCATTCCTTACCGGGCTACATGGCCCACCTTGTACTACTCTCTTCTTTAGCATCAATCCTCTCACATTCAATATCATCGCTCTTTTTCCCCTTTTAAAATCAGGATAACAGTTGGGATCTCTAATTTTAGAGTTACATGTAGACTCTTTATATTATGCGAAGGTCTTTAAAGGATTTTCGAGGGCTAGTCTTTGAGTCCTGTATGCAGATAGGTTCTTTTCCCTGGCAGTTTATCGTGACAGAGATCCCCATAATAAGTAACCTCGGGGCCAGTATCCGGACAAGAAAACTATAATGCGATGCTACGGCAGAAGACTGTCCAGATCTAGACCAGCCCAAATTGCTCGGCATTATGGGGAATTGTCTATGCAACAGGTTCTTTAGATCAGAAACAAAACTGTTAAACTGACTTATGCTTGATAAGCGTCGTAAGGTGTTCAGCGCTCTGTATATCTTGTTAAAACCGGTAGGTCTATCTTCCAAGCCCCTATAGAATTTGTTGAAATGATGAGCTGCATATGATACTGTAGTACTAGGCTCTATATCTGAAGTCGCTAGGAATCCTCTTAATCTTATTGCAAGTGCTTTCTTCTTGTACCTTGGCTACTACTGCAGTTGATGTATTGCAACCCCCAGATCCTACAAAACATTAGCTAGAGAGCTCATGGACAAGCAGCAATCTTGGAATGTGTGGTAGCATAAAAGTAACTGCCAGGAAACAGGGATCTAGACACACGGATCAAACCGGGACAAAGAGAGTCTCTGTATATAGCCAACTAGTCATATAGAGTCCACGGAGATGACTTCACTGGCTCTCTGTACAACAACAGATGTCTATAACCTACCCTTGCAAGGTCCGTGACAGTAACAAAGCCTATTATACCGAATAGCATCGCGGTTCATCTCTCATGAGAAAGTGTCCGAGCTATTGCGCAAGTTTGGCGACAAAATGATTGGATGAGCCGCAGACTAGAAAAGCCCCCTGAAGCTGACTTGCCACAATATCCTCTCGTTTGCGAGGACGATGTCTACTTTCACGCACTTCATGGTAGCATTAGCGCAAAATTGTAGATACCATAACTGTTCATAATGTGACACTCGCCCCCAAACTTGGTCGCAAGGCGGGATCGCGACCATGACGTCAAATCGTGACATAGCAGTAAGAATGCCTAACTACCCAAGGATGATCATACTAAATCGTTCTCATCTTATCATCAAGCATGTCTAAAATTTTGGGGAATGTGTAAAATTGCTAGAATGATATATGAGATCTCCACTGACATCGAGACACGGGCGTCTGGTTAGTTGTGACAGCGAGGGGCCCCTGGTCATTCCAGAGCTAACCTTTTTACAACGAAATTTTTTTAATATTGAGCACATTGTGTCAATGATGCCTGTGTTGAGAGCTTGTTCCGCTCCTGCGACGTAGAGCTGTATTACGTTCAACGTTATTCCAGTGGAATTAATGGTGTATACACAGGACGCGTGGAAACGAATATATTGAGAAACCTTGGTCGGTTAATAGCTACAGCCCTTGAGAAAGAGCAGGAGGGCAGGCAACAGTATCAGCAAGATTGGTATAGGGTCAGATATGGCAGTGATTCTATTACAGCATCCCGCCGCCTGGTTCAGTTGCTAGTCTAGCTACAAAGCGCAACGAAAATGCTAATGATAGTCTAGAAGCTAAAACTTGTCGTGAAGTTCTATATATAGGTTAAGGTAGTATTGGGTACAGGGTGCTGCGCCATAACGCCATCACGTGCTAAGAACATCGCTTCATCAAGAATTACTAAAAGCACAGCCATTTCTTAATTTCTCCCTTTATATATTACTTTCATGTATTATATCTAGCGCTAGTGAATGTTGCGATACACGCACAGGATCACTTCGTTAAATGCTTCGCAATAGTCATCGTTCTCGACCGCAGCTGCGCGTCATCACCAATCGTCCTCTTGCCAGTGGTCGTAAGCATCTGCGAGACATCCGGCAACAACAAAGGCGTCAAAGATGACTTCCACACCAGCTGCCTCGTCTTGCTCGTTTGAAAGATGACAGCAACCAAGCAGAATGCGGACGAGACAACGACAACGACCAGGGGCGTGATCCAAGGCCAGTGAACCGAAATGTACGCCTGGGTGCTATACACCGATCCGTGGATCGTCGTCGAATTCGGGCCGGACATCATGTGGTACGACATGCCCTTCGCGACGTTATCCATAGTGGCTATTATGTCCGGGCTGCTATACAGCGCCGCTGCGCCGATCTGTTGGTTCGCGGGCAACGTGTTGCTGATAGTGAAGATGGACGCTAGGATCGAATACATGTTCTCGCCATCCAGATAGTTGATCTTGAAAGAGTTGTTCGCGAGATCGGGGCCTAGTGACTGGGTCGAGTCTAATGGCGCCAGAAGCCTATACCATGGCGTGTTGCCGGCCGCGACGTCTGAGTTGTTCAACTTGATTATGTCCTCATTTCCGCGCGAGAGGGTGCCGTTCGTCGTGTTCCAACCCGAGTACCGCCGGCCGCAGTATGAGATCGTGCACTCATAGGCCTGCATCGTATTCATCCAGTTCTTCATGGTCGATCGACCTTCGTCCTGGTCGTCTGGGAATCGTATGATGGCGGCTCGCACAGGCATTCCAAGACCGGCAAATGATGGGTTGAGGCTAGTAGAGGTCGCGTTGGTGAGCGTGTGTTTGAAGCCGCTGTGAGCATCGGTGCTGGCTGATGCCTGCAGTGTCAGATTGTGGGGCGTCGTGAAGGCATAGACCTGTCCATACGTGACGTTGAGAGGCTTCTTGACGATGGTTTTTGTGATGTCCGCGCATTCACTACATACCCCAAAGGTGGTGAAGTCTGGGTAACTGCACGTCGATCCGGGGCAGTCGAACGGCGGATCTTTCACAACATCATATACGCCGTTCACGGCCGCCGCTGTCATCGCATTGTCTCGTGGGCCGACTATTGCCATCGTTAGAAGCGTTACTACAGTATGCATTGGGGCGAAAACAAGCTTTACCTATCACGGCAGAGGCACCGTCAACACCATTGCTCTGAAAGTCATACGCCGTTGAAAACGACACGGACGACTGTGTGTCCGGAATACCAATAACTCGCTCCTCGAAATGGAGCAACTGCTGTGAGAACGGCTCAAACGCTAGAGCGAGTAGGATGATGACACAACCCAGATACGCGATGAAATGTCCAGATGGCACTTTCCAGAACATACGTATGGCACCTAAGGGGCCTCGCTGGCATCATCATAATGCTGCAGATCTGCTAGGCTGCACTGTCATGTCAGAACGAAGCACGACACATGAGGTATTAGAAGACTATGGCTTTACCTATCTGGTTTATGGGCAAGATGCAACCACTTGAGCTGACTGATGGTCTGTGTAAGAACATAGACGAGTGATGCTTTGGAAGCAATAGAGAGAATGGCCACGACGGCGTTAGGCGAGACCGCGATAGTCCATGTCGATAGAGGTCGCCCATCAAGCCTCGAGAGGAGGATGATCAAAGCCAGTAGGAACAGGACACTGCATATTTGACTGAAAATCTCCGGCATCCAGCCATCATTGAACCGGTCCCACAGAGTGATCTTAGGAGGGTTCGAAGCAATCGCCTGCGTCGTTTCAGTCACGTTATGCCATGGGCCGGTGTTATCCTTAGGCACAGAGTAGGGCTGCGGCATGCCATAATCATGCATGGCATATTCTTGCGGGCCATTGTATTGGTGAGCCGCCGAGTAGGTATACTGAGAATGGTCTGAACCGTCCTGGTCGTGTATAGCGTCGTAGGGCTGATTGTAGGAATATGGATATCCCTGGTGTGGGTTTTGGGCACCACTGGACTCCATGATGGTGCTTTAGGCGGGGCTCAATGTACCGGCGTCGTGTTGAACATTTGCGACCGAGCTATGTGAAGTAGACGAACGCGGTCGTAGAGATTATATGAGAAAGAAAGTGGTCAATATAGTCTCGATGGAAGGAAGACACGGTTTGACCAGCAACAGATTTGGTATAGCATCGTAATATTATAGGACTTTTATCGGCTGCTAAATATAGATACAACTCCTCACCTTCTACGCTACACTAGTCTTGAAAGTTTGTCTCACAAGTCGCCACTAGCACAAGATCTAGGACAAGATCTAGGCGTTGAAGAGAGGCATTCCGCAACATATATGACCAAAGCTCTACTTGCTCAGGGAATAAAGCAAAGGTTCTGTATCAACGGATGATGCCGCATATCTTGTGATTACTGTCATACGGTAAACATAAGAGTGGCGGCGCCTTGGCATGTTTTCCAGAAGCCTGGGAACGCGGATCGATTGAGATTTCACCCTACCCCTGATCCACAGAGCTGAGCTGACAAACTAGCCAGTTATACTCCGCAAAGCATCCTAGCGATATTCAACCAATCGCAACGTAATATAATGTAAGATGAGCAGATCATTATTTAAACGAGATAAAGCCATCAAAGCTTCTTATTCATCTTGATGATGATGGCCCCAAACTAAGTGAGATTAACGAGTTCACGGCGCGAAAGAAGAGCCCTGGAGCTCACCTCGTGATAGATATTAAACAGTGAATAATGTATTACAAAAGTTAATTATGGAAAGTCATAATTTGCTTCGCCTTATCTCAAACGAAACAAGCCCAAAGAACCCAGTTCCTCCCTATCT